>OY726520.1:70099047-71520250 GCA_963383655.1 Bathymodiolus septemdierum
TCATAGTTGTTGACCTCTTTTGATGCAAAACTCCATATCAATTGTGTCTGGGTTTTGATTAAATGGTCAGAAGTTAAAACATATTTCGTGTTTTGGCTCCAAAAAAATAAACAAAGTGTCCTTTGGGTGCTTTCATTTTCTAAACCAAAACATTAATTTTCTTGGTCATCGTGATCGTTTTAGAATTATCGTTGGGTTTAGTATGATTGCATATAAAATATGAATGATGAATATTACAGCACATCTATTAATTAACTATGATGTTTTGTATTTACATTAGAGCTATAATTTATTTCCGTTAGACCATTCCTGCAATCGGCAGTTTATAAAATAAACTGTAAACCAAATGCATTTGTTTATGTGTGTTAAGACGGGTTCTTTTATCCAAAATGTGGGCATCAATAAAAACTAAAGCTGGGTGCAACTTGTATTCTAAAACCAAAAACTACTGATACTGAGCCACCACTTTACAATAGAATTATCTTCTATACTCTTGGACACTCAAAATTAAAACTAACAGAACATTAAAAGTAAACCAGATATAAGATAACACATTTGCCAGTCTCTGTCTTTCAACAATTTTCAATGTACAAGCATCTAAATTATAATAAAAATGTCATAAAACTGTCACTATTCGAAGACCACAGATGTTAATGTCCTTCAATCTTGAAAAGTAATTTTATTGAACAATTAAACTAATTAATGTTTCTGCATCAAAATAGTCATTTTAACAATGTGTCACATGTTCCGTTTGTCGTAATAACAAGCAGGTCCTTTCCTCATTCATGACTAACCAGTTTGTAACAAAAGTAACACTACAGGTGCCACATGTTGGACAGGAACTATACCTAACCTTCGGGAACAACAGTGTTCACCCCCAGTTTTTAGTGGGGTTCGTGTTGCTCGGTCTTTTAGTTTTCTGTGTAATGTTTTGTAGAGCATTGTGTGTTAATTTGTCTTTTTTCTTTTGACCATTGTATTGTATTCCCTTCTTCAATTTACGGCTTCTCATACCTTTGGTATCTTCAAACTTGTCTTACGGATGCAGATTTGAGGAGAGTTATCTACTCTAATGTACATGTCGGGGATTCTCAAGGAACAAAAAATAAAAAGAAGCTAGCCGCGTCCTTTAATTTCACGCTCCGCTCTATATTTGATGTCCTTTCACGGAATAATTCAAAGTTTGGTGACTTATATATTGGTATCGCGTCTATCACATTTAAATTGAACTAAAGGATATTAGATACAGTAAGATTTTACTTCATGCATTGACATACACCTAGAAATCACAGTAAGGGAAGCTTAAGAACGACATTTACGACAAGAAATGATTTTAATTTTCCCATCGTGAACTTTCCATTTATATGTAGCAGTTACAGTAGCACTTGCATATGGAGAATATCTCTTAGCTGATATGATATTCAAGAACTTGTGTTTCATATATGACTTTTCTTGATAGAGAGTTGCTTTAAATAAAGAAGATACTGAACCAAGAGTTTCTGGCGGTAAAGTTGAAGTCATTCCTTAAGATATACCATTCCGGAATATCTGTGTCACAGATGACCAGCGATATATTCAGTTTGTTCTACTCACAGTCCAGTCCTTCTTTCCTCGTTCATAGTTTATTGTTGCAGTATTACCTTCTTTATCTAGTATAATAGAGAAAGACGTTGCTTCTGATTCCTACAATTGTTTGAACAAACATGATTTTTTTCAATAAATCACCATCAGGATTTAGACCAATGCATTCATCTATTACAGCAATGAAAATTGATGTGACTTACCAATATGGATAATGGAGAAATAAATCGAGTACTGTTTTTTGATTGAAAAAAGTTTGATTTAGTAAAATTCTCATATCTGACTGGTTTATATCATGTTTATTATTTTTAACCTAAAACGTTACGAAAAGTTTGAAGATAACAAATGGGCATTTAGAAGACATAAATCGCAGAAGAACAGACAATGACAGATAATACAAAGGACAAAAAGGTAAACAATATCCACAACACACTATATAGAAAGCTCAAGATTGAGCAACACAAACCGCACGAAAAACCGAGGTGAACTCCGTGTTCCGGAAGGATAAGCATTTCCTGCTCAACTAGTGGAATCCGTCGTTTTGCTCTTGATAAAATCTGGTGTCAAGTCATAAAAGGAAGACTGATTTGTGACTACGAAGGGAAATCTGAAATACGTTATCAAAAGCAGAATAGAAATATGTATGCTAAAACTGGAGTACCACAACAATCCATTCTAGAACCTTTATCATTCATAATTTATATTAATGATATGAACATGTGAGTTGAATATTCTTGGTTAGATCCTTATGCAGATGATTCTACATGTACATAGCATGCAAATTGTGATCATTTAGATATTGTAAATGAATTTCTGTAACGTGATACTAAATACACTGAAAGATTGTCTGATGAGAATCCAATAAATGTAGTACAATAGTAATAGGTTTAAGGACAGCAATAAAAAAAAATATGGAATATTGGTTGTAATCAGGTCAAAAAATAGGAAATATTAAATTAAAAAAATACTTGGTGTATCTAATAACAGTTTGATTGATTGATTTTATTGTGTTTAACGCCACTTTCAGCAATATTTCAGCTATATCATGGCGACCAGTTTTAGGGGTGGAAGAAACCGGAGTACCCATAGAGAACCACCGACCATGGACAAGCGACTGTTAAACTTTATCACTTGCGGCTGCGAGTCGAGTGCACCCTTTTTTGTAATTTACAAAGCCGGGAGCGAACTCACATCGTATTGGTGATAGGCTTGTATGAGTTGTTAGGTATTCATTGAGCCATCCGGGCCCTTCTAATAACAGTAATTCAAATATGTATTGAAAGTTTGAACAAGTTACCAGAAAGATCAGGAAGAGTATTGCTGTAGCTTACGCTAGGGGTATCGATTTTGCCTCTTTCTACGATTTTAATACTTGATTTTGAAATTGTTCCCACAGTGTGGTATATTTTTTTTTCATTTTTGTCACTCCTACATCTGTGTTCTTTACTAATTTGAAATGGTTTAATATTGAACAACGAGTTATTTACCCCATTTTTAAAAGACAAATTTCAAGTTGTTGAAGTGGAAAATTATAAATGTACGTTCCTCTGAAATAAACGTTAGAGAATACCGAAGAGGCAATCAAAAAGGACAATCCAGAGAAACTGGCAATATATGGCACATATAAGACGAAGAAAAACAAAACAAAAACACAACACAATATGTATTGGACACCACTATAAACGCAAAATAAACACAAATAACGTATGTATGAAAGTTATCAATTGTATATTCCAAAACGAAAAACTACTATTCATTGATAATCCTTCCCACCCATATCAAAGGAACAACAACATAGTTAGTGTCCAGCGTCAAGTCAAATCTACAAAATGGCGGTTACAATGTTAAACATTTTACCACACACTTTAAATATTTAAAATTTTAAAGATAAAATATTGACTGGAAGATCAAAACAGCAAAAGTGTAATTACTTTACCCTTAGCTACTTTCATGTTGTTACTTGCTATGTCATGGCGATCAGTTTTAGTGGTGGAAGAAGCCGTAGTGCCCGGAGAGAACAACCGACCATGGGCAAGCAACTGGTAAACTTTATCACTTGGGGCTGTGAGTCGAGTGCACCCTTTTTGTAATTTACAAAGCCGGGCGCGAACCCACGCCGTATTGGTGTTAGGCTTGTATGAGTTGTTGGGTAATCCAACTACCTAACTCATTGAGCCACCCGGGACCCTTGTGGAATAAGGATTGGCCAAACAATATAACCGATTACCACTAATAAAATCAACGGAAATCTATATCAGTTATAACACAACCAAACAACATATAACCGATTACTACTACATTGTAATAAAATCAACGGAAATCTATATCAGTTATAGCACAACCAAACAACAATATAACCAATTACAAACGTACTACTCATAAAATCAGCGGAAATCTATATCAATTACAATACAACCAAACACCGATGTCGTCATTCAATGATATTGGACAAGCAGTTGGAGTTCTACTTCATGTAACCCAAAAGATCAGCCATACCCAACGACTTGGATGCATAAAATGTTGCACCAAGGGTATCGTTTCATAAATAATTGAACATCTTCACTTAAATAGTATTACCGCTATAAAGATCGTGTATGTAAACACAATTCTACAATCAAATCGACATCTGATCACAATATGTATTCCCCATCCATGGTTCTGTTGCGTCGTAATTAACAAAGATGAAAGGTTCAAATCTGACACATATAAACTTGTAAAATCATTGAAGATGTTATTCATATTTAGCAGCCATAATTCACTCCTTGGGGCAGGTTTTCTTTGCTACAGATATAGACAATCTGCTGGTTCAACTAACAATTAAATCTGCACAGTTACATTGTATTCCATATTCCTATTTTCTCAGGTCTCTCACGAAGACCATTTAGTTCTTGAGATGTGTAGGACTCGTTGATATCAAATCTGTTAGAACTATCAGTTTTGATTTTTTGTCCCACATGTATGAGTAATAGTATTTAACTAGCAGATTCTACCTTCTTAGCCAGTTGTCTAATTGCCAGTGAACTAGAGCATGCATTGATCCTGCTATAATACTGTCCATGTTTATGTTGTAATTCAATTTTGTGATAGTGTCTAGTCTTTTGGAGTGAAAGCGAATTTATGCAGACTTTTCATTGTTTGTTAATATTCATATTGTCGATGGAGATCCAATTATGAGAGGGAGATGGGATCCCCTTCAATGATTTAACCCCGTCACATTGTTGTGTCTGTCCCAAGCCAGAACCTGGAATTGTGTGTGGTCTTGTTGTGATCAATTGTTCGAGGTTGAGATCATTTTGTTGATATTTTATTGGATTTGTTTTGCCATCACTGTTTAAACTTTCTTTTCATAAACACATATTCATTTCTCAAATCTCTTACATAATTTGGCCATTTGGACATTATAATGTCTCACAAAGAAAATAAAGTTTATGCTTACCAAATACGGTATGATTAAATATTTAACGGCTGATTGTATCCAAATCCTTTAGCACTGACTCCGATAAATTTGAATATGTTAAATGCAATTACTGAAACTATGACGAAAGCATTTATTTTATGTTCCATTGTTATTCCATCTCTTTAATCACAAAATATTTTTCCAATCGAATACAACAATCTATTTCTGTTCAATAAAACCAAATCACAGTAATCAACAATTACATGTATTAAATTAGTAGATTACAGAGCAATCACGAACTGTGAATATTTGAATAAATCTAATAAAAATTTTAATGACAGGACTGGTTAAAATATAGGAAAAATACATAATTAATACAAATAATAGACTTTGCCATGGGTATTGTTAATCTTTAGTTTTCTGTGTTTCTTCACGTTGATTATTATTGTTTGATCTTGTTTCTTTTTTTCTGATGCCAAAAATTCCCCTTGGTTAAAACAAGAAAGAACGAGGAACCCGCTCTCCAAATACGACGTCTCATATTTGCATCACCCCTTGGTTACCCTACATTCAAGGGAGTGATGAAAATCAATTTAAAATGTCAATATTTATTTGTAATTTATGCCGCAATTAACCTGGTAAGCTCAAACTGGAACAAGTTCAGAACCGACCCCTCATGGTGGACATGAGATGGCCTTGCCCCAACTTCCTGCAGTAACGCAGGAAAGTTATACTATTATATGATCCGACGTAGAATAACGGAAATAATCGTGACCCCAAATATTATTATTATTAACAAGATCAATACTTTTGATTTCACGCGGTCAGGTCATTGGAACCGAGCTGAATGAGCAACAGAGACGGGGGAGGGAATCGATCTCTAGCCTGTGCCACTGCGTCGCCCAACTCCCCCCACAGCATACCCCTTTTTCCGAACCAGCGAATGGACATTCGCTTGCTATTTAGTCCAAGGTTTGGGCCCCCCATTCTTGAACTCGTATTTCTCAGTGCCCAATATACTATGGAGGAGCCGAAAACCATATGGTCTTCGAACCTGCAAAGAGAATGTATGTTTAATACATGTAATATCAGCAAATTGAAAGATAAATTGCTAACATAATTGAAATTTGGGATAATGAACTGAAATCGGTGCCAGGGTACATTTTAACACATCCATCGCAAATTGACCAGGAATTCTATTATTTCTAAAAAAGCGAATTTTTGAAAAATTGCCATTAAACTTAGCAAGCGTATCGACGTCATTTTATTTTAATATGGTGGCGTATGCAAATAAGGAAAACGACCTGGTTTTGTCCAAGGATTTGTAGCAGAATACGAATCCTTGTTTTGCCATATAATAAGGTTCAAATATTATTAGAAAATTATATTCAAATTCTTTGTCGCTTCTCTTGCATATAAGGGGTACTATTATACCCGCCGTAAGGGAAATAATTCCAAAAAAACGTATAATTTTATTATAAAATCGGCGATTCTCAAATGATAATATTACTCTAATGGCACGCCGTATTTTACGACATCAACGAACCGATTTACGACACCATATTTCACACGTGTTTTGAAAAATTGGAAAAGTGCCGATATTTATGTGAATGCTCATGAGAGAATTCCGAAATATGTTCTGGGGTAATATTATATGAATAATAATGCATATAGAATTATTATCATTGATGATTGACATCTTGTTATGTATTAATGTTGTTAACTGTTTGTTGCAGGATTATTAGGACTACCAGCGAGGCAGAAGTCAAGAAGACATTTTCTGCTCAGTATCTCCAGTGACAGTGTATCTCTGGAGATACAGAGCAGAAAATGTCTTCTCAAGTCTAATGTCAACGAGATTAACCGGCGGGTATTGGTAGAGATTCATTCGTTGCATGAAACAAGTGTCTGCTTCATTTATTCAAACATTCCATTTTATTTCTGTAATTTTGCCACCTATGCCATGGTATGCGACTAAACCACGAGCGAATTAATTGATAAATCATTGATAGTAAAAAAAAGAATCAATAAGGAAAATTTAGTGGTCGGGAGCAAGTACTCGTACTCATGAGTAGTTATCAAATGTATATAGGTTTAACCTTTGATTCATTGTTTATTGTACATATGTTAACTTATGTGTTAACTAAATTTAATACGGCGCTCAGCCAATAATCTTCAGTAGTGAAGGACGGCCAGAAATGTAAAGAAGAAGAAGAAGTACCTGTGCGTCAAACCATACATGTATGCAGAACTCGTTCCCCCTCCTGGACCATCAGGGATATTAATCAACTACCCAACAACATGATGGAAGGTTTCTGAGCTGCCCTCAAGCTATCTATCTATCTATGGTGTTGACTTGAAAAAGGTCGTTGACCCATCACTCAAGTATTTGTGACGTCCTCCAACATGACAAAATTATTAGTATATACAGTAAAGTCCCAAAAGTGGGTGTATTTACAAGTGATTAAAATCAGGATAAAATCATCATCTTTTGTTCATGTTGTTCAGCCACCGTAGTAGAGCTTAGTGAGTCTGCTCTTAAATTCCTCACTGCTCTCTATGTCTAACAGTTCATCTGATAGTTGGTTCCAATCCCTGATGGTACATGGGAAGAAACTGTATTTGTAAACATATTTTTTCGGTCTAATTTGTATGTATCTCTTCGGATGATGGAATCTCGAAGTTCTCGTTGGTTTAATGATGTAGGATGGTATTGGTATCGCTACTTTTTCATGGATGGCTTTATGTAAGAGTGTGATGCAGGCTATTTTTCTCCTTGTTGAAAGTGGTGGTAATTCCAGTTGTTCGAGTAATGTTGTCACTGTACCACGGTCTCTTGAGTAGTTGCTTTTGATGAAGCGTGCTGCTCGGCGTTGGACCATCTCAATCTGTTGAATATGTTTTTGGAGATGAGGGTCCCAAGCGCTGCTGGCATACTCAAGGTGAGGTCAGACAAGCGCAAGGTATGCTTGTTTTTTTACCCCCTCTGGACATGATCGTACATTTCTACTTATGAAGCCTAGTGCTTTATTTCCTTTCGCTACAACTTTCTGAACTTGTTTGTCCCAAGACATGGTGTTCGTGAGTTCAGCTCCTAGGTATGGATTTGATGCTACTGTTTCTAAGGTTTGTCCATTGATGTTATAGTCGAAGTCTACTGTTTTCTTTTTTTTATAATCTTTAGAACATAGCATTTCAGAGGGTTGAAAATCATCTGCCATGTTTTAGTCCAATTAACCATTCTGTCAAGATCTTGTAGCCGTTTGCAATCATCTTTGTTGGATATTGCTAAGTATAGTAGGCTATCATCTGCAAATAGGCGAATTTTGGATGTGATGTCATTGCCTATATCGTTGATATATAAAAGGAACATCAAAGGACCTAGTACCGTTCCCTGTGGTACACCAGATGTTACTTTGGTTGTACTAGATTTGTCTCCTTCTATGGTCACTTGTTGTTCTCGTTGCGTGAGCCATGCTTCAAGCCATGATAGAATGTTCCCATTTATGCCATATGATTCCAGCTTTTTCAGTTGACGCTTGTGTGGTACCGTGTCAAAGGCTTTATTAAAATCCAATATGAGCATATCGACTTGTTGGTTGTTGTCAAGATTTCTTGCTATGTCTTCAGTTGTAATGACTAGCTGTGACTCACATGATCGTTTGTTTCTAGCTAGTCAAGGAAGTCTCCATGAAGTAGACCGCATACCGAGGGCAGAGTATCCTATAGGGCACTGCTGAAAGATTTTCAAATATGAATTTTTAAGCTATAGTAAATGGCATTGAAAGGGGAGGCTCCGGTAGTCCGATGGCCCATTAGTCCGACAACCCATTAGTCCGACAGCCCATTAGTCCAACAACCCATTAGTCCGACATGACAGTTCGTCACGGTAGGGGACTAAATTCTACATTGTATTACCATTTTTACTATTAGTTTCCTTTTCTGGTTTAGTTTCTTTCCTTGTAATAGTAGCCCCCGTCTTTATGGAAGTCTTCGGAATGTCAGTTAGTTGGGAAATAGAAAAATCGTACAACCGGTTTGTTCACTTGGAAACTGCTCTGCTGATCCAAGTCACAATCATTTGGCGAAGCTCCTATCTCAAATGTGAACACTTTTGGGGTCATGTGTAGGAGATAATCATAAAATTTTACACTTGCACATTGTATTTGTAATTTGACATGGATCGAACTTGGGATTTCTTGACAAAAAAGTCCACCCTGATTAACTACGGGTGCGTCCTGTCGAAAGTTATACACAAGCTGTTGAAAAGAAGTCCGTTAGAAAGCCCATTTCAACCCCCTCGTCTGCCGAAATACTGACGAAGCTCGATACCATTTCAACACCAGAGGGATCGATCTTGAACACATTTCGCCAGCTTTCTTCCAGCGATCGCGCGACACCTTGTTACCCTAGCTCGACCCCTCATTAGGCTAGCTAAACCCCTCAAGACAGTGGGTTTGAAATGGCAGGTTTCTCAAAAGGACAGATTTTGAAAATATATTAAACCACTAATAACTGTTTGAAATAGCCCCATCCTCTATGGTACATGTATGAGAGCTCTAATTTGACTAGTTTCGCATATTTTTAGTTGAAAAAGGGAGAAAATTAAAATAATGATAAAATCCATGGTGTCGCTTTGAGCAAAAAGGAGAGGTGTTGACCCCAAGTACCTGTGTCTTAAACAAATGAGCTAATGGCAGTTAGGTTAATATATATATCCGTGTCAAAATGATATCGATGTTTGTGTCGTCATGTTACACGACGGGTGTTGTTAACAAGGCAGGACTTGCTTACTCTTCCGGATCACCTGAAGTCACTCCCGGTTTTTAGTGGGGTTCGTGTTGTCTGTTCTGTTTAGTTTTATGTGTAGCGGATTTGTCATACATTGTACATGTGTCCCTTGATTTTCGATTTCCGTTTAACGGATTGGTGGCGTTTGTCTCATAGCTAAACCGGTTAATCAACTTGCATTATTGAGAAATTGTTTCAATATATTTCCATTCTAAAAATTGGATACAATCCATGACAAGAAGATGGGTGAAAACGGATCATTTACCGAATTCCCGGGACCCGTTGGGTGATTGAAAAATCTCGGGTGAGAGGACACATTTCGGCAAATTCATGACCGGTGTGACCCGCAAAAAAAATGGGTGAGTTGACATGTATGGACAACGTTCAGTTATATAGGGTACATGTATATAGGAACCACTCTCATGTTCTGTCGGAATGTCTTAAAGGATATTAATGAGACTTGGTATGCCTCTTGCATTTATAGGTTGTCGGACTAATGGGCTGTCAGACTAATGGCTTGTCGGACTAATGGGCCATCAGACTATCGGGAGGACCCCGCATTGAAATATATCACGAGTAAAGATACATTCAAGACGAGTGCTGGCGAGTTTGAGGGTGGCTTCGTCTGAGTGGGACCCATAATTTCATTAGCCTAGGGGCCCAAAAGGTCATAATTCAGCCCTGCCTATACCCCTATAGTATACATAGTTTTATTTGTAAATATTTATTATGGATATTTACTGTACAATTCCTAAACATGTAAGATTATGTAACTATGGTTCTCCTCCCTCAGGCATACATTTGTAGGTGACCTTAGTCGATTTTGGCTATCATGTTTAGACCATTTGGTTTAATTTTTGCAAAGACTTAATTTATTTGGCTTCTAAATCTTTTGACTAAGCTTATTCCAGAAAAGTGTCATGTGCATTATAAGATATCTAGATTTTTATATGTACAATAATAATACTTGAAATTCTTTTGTTTAATAACTGATTGTCAAAATTTAATAGATATCTATAAGAGAAAGATTGATAGATCCATATTATACACATATTGAATTAAAAAAAAAGAGGAGTGAAACAATGATGCCTAATTCATATTGTTTGTAATCTGTCATGTAACAATTAACAAGACAATAGTCCAGATAAATTCAATTTATCCATTGTAATGTCCTGTTGAGTTCAATAAGTCAGTCTCTGACTTGACCTACCTTAACATCTTGTACAAAGTTCAATGTCAGATTAAATCTTTAGATGTAAGAATAAACTAGTGGTCAGTCACATGTCACCAAGTAAACAAATAAATTTAGACTTGTGATCAGGGTATCCTGTATTATATTATTAAATGTAGGGGGCCGTCATGGTCGTAGGGTAGTCTGCAGGGCCGTCGTGATCGTAGGGTAGTCTGCAGGGTCGTCATGGTCGTGATCGTAGGGTAGTCTGCATCTCTCAACTGTTCATTCATACAGGTTCAATCAAGTCTAGATTTTCAGAAAAAATACTTTATTCATTTCATATATGGTCCTATGGTCTTTAATCCATTAAAATAGAATTCTTGGTCCTCTCATATCTCTGAAACTGTAAAAGCTACAGCAAATCTTTTGCCATACTCCAGATTGAGACAGGAATTTTTCAACGGAATTAAATTGAAAAACAACTACCTATGCAATCAGTGACTATCACCACTAAAGTTGTCAGGTTGAATCCCGCTCATCTCGGTGTACTCGATAAAACATGTGATCAATTTTGGCAGGTTGATGGTTTTCTCCTGCTACTTTTGTTTCCTCTACCAATAAAACTGACTGCCACGATATAGCTGAAATATTGTTGAAAGTGGCGTTAAACACCATAACCCTAATCCTAAACAGTTGTGTAATAATACAATCAAGCCACAGAGGCCCCTTGGATTATATTGTAAATCTAATAAAAGTAATATTGGAATTCATATAGATTTTATCGGTCATGTAATCTTTGAAGTTTGTATATTTAATTGTCATAATAAAAATATAATTAATTTCTTTTCAGGAGTGACTTTAGATGGAGGGAAGAGGTATACACAGACAGTGGAGAGGTCCTTCCATCTGTCTATGGCAGCACTTGAACCAGGCAAAGGTAATATAATACTCTTAGGTGCTAATCTGTTTTTCTTAAACATGCATATTTTATCATAAAATTGAACATGATTTATCTGAAAAGTATTTTATCTTTTGCTATGCTGATACATCAGTTTGTCTATATACTTTCATAAAATTAGAAATAAATGTTACTTTTCTACTTCATTCTGATTTGTTTATAATTTCAGTTTCAGAAAAAAAGAAAACTGATTCATCTGTATCTGTAATGATACAACATGAGAAAGCTGAGTTTATGTTATGTACACTTGAACAAGGCAAAGTACTTCAACAGCCATTAGATCTTAACTTTACAGAGGGAGAAGAAGTGACATTCTTTTTGAGTAACAATTGTGGTAAATATTATATAATTGTTTAGTTTTGTAGCTGATGAGTTAAACTATTATCATCACTTTGAGCCTCTCATTGTGTCCCCTCTGCAATGAAGTTGAAGGAGGGGGTAAACTGGTTTCAAAGTGTTGTATGTCTGTCTGGTGCAGAACTTTTTATTTTTAAAACCCAGTAATTTCATGTTTTGTTTGAATATGTATTAGGACATGGCAGTGTGTTGCATATAATAATGAGTTCATTGTGACTTTGATCTTTGACCACAAGGTCAAATAATTGATTTTTTATTTGCTTCTACTGTTGTTGCATACCCGGTAATTTTCTCTTTTTAACTTTGGCCAACAGAATAACCATCCACAACATTAGAAACCACACAAGAAAGACCTGGACAGAAGACTTTCATTATTTATAGCATCGATACACTGGTCCTAAATTTTGAAAATTTATCAGAATACCATGTTTAAAATTCAATTATAATAGTGGATGAATGGATCTGTGACTGACCCCTTCAAAGCATGTGATTTTGATCATGACTTGAAATCTTAAAGTGTACCGTCCATTAAGGTCAGATTATCATTTGCTGTTAGTCTGCGTTCATCATGCGTCAGTATCCTTTGACAAAAAAATCTTCTCTGAAACCACAGTTAACCAAGCTGTAATAATGAGTTTATAAACATATTTCCAGATTGTTCTGTGGAATTTGTCATAATTGATAATTATGCACGTTAGTCATGCTTGGGTTAAAGTTTTTTTTTCTCATTGAAGAGTTTAATGTATACATTTGATATTTCTTTGTAGGGGTAGTACATTTAACAGGTTTTCTGATCGAGGAAGACCAATATGGACCTGACGAGATAAGTGCTGAAGATTTTATGGATGCATCATCATCAGAAGAGGAATCGGAGGACGATGAAGGTCTGTTAAAACGGTATATGATTTATGTCCAAAGATTTCTACTAAAACCATGAGCAAAATTGAAAAATGATTATTATGATTATTTGGCCATATTTCTCTTCTAAACGTTTACTTTTATGTCTAAAGCATTACAAGATGTCTATACACATAATGTAGATGTGTATTTGAATATATTTATTTACATAATTCTAGGACACCCCTGTCAAAATTATAGTCAAATAAACCTTACAAAATAACTGCTGTTTAGCCACAACTTCTACTACATTTTTAGCTCATATGGCCAAACTTGGCATGGATGTTGCCCTCCAATGATGTATCTGTTTTTCCATCCTTTGTTCCAATATGACTGTCATTACTGGAATCATACATTTGTGTAAACAAGTTAACTATTGGTATTTAACACAAAATGAGTGTGTAACCAAGTTAGTGAGTGGTGTTTAACATAAAATGAGTGTGTAACCAAGTTAGTGAGTGGTGTTTAACATAAAATGAGTGTGTAACCAAGTTAGTGAGTGGTGTTTAGCATAAAATGAGTGTGTAACCAAGTTAGTGAGTGATGTTTAACATCAAATGAGTGTGTAACCAAGTTAGTGAGTGGTGTTTAACATAAAATGAGTGTGTAACCAAGTTAGTGAGTGGTGTTTAGCATAAAATGAGTGTGTAACCAAGTTAGTGAGTGCTGTTTAACATCAAATGAGTGTGTAACCAAGTTAGTGAGTGGTGTTTAACATAAAATGAGTGTGTAACCAAGTTAGTGAGTGGTGTTTAGCATAAAACGAGTGTGTAATCAAGTTAGTGGGTGGTGTTTAACATAAAATGAGTGTGTAACCAAGTTAGTGGGTGGTGTTTAACATAAAATGAGCAGTTTTTCAGCTAGATAATGCTGTGAACAATGTAATTATTAGCAGTTTTTCAGTTAGATAATGCTGTGAACAATGTCATTTTAGCAGTTTTTCAGCTAGATAATGCTGTGAACAATGTCATTTTTAGCAGTTTTTCAGCTAGATAATGCTGTGAACAATGTCATTTTTAGCAGTTTTTCAGCTAGATAATGCTGTGAATAATGTAATTTTTTAGCAGTTTCTCAGCTAGATAATGCAGTGAACAATGTCATTTTTTAGCAGTTTTTCAGCTAGATAATGCTGTGAACAATGTAATTCAGTTTTTCATCTAGATAATGCTGTGAACAATGTCATTTTTTAGCAGTTTTTCAGCTAGATAATGCTGTGAACAATATCATTTTTAGCAGTTTTTCAGCTAGATAATGCTGTGAACAATGTCATTTTTGATGAGATGATGATGTCTACATTTTACTAGACTAACATGCTTAGTTTGATTGTTATATTGCCAGTTTACTAAAACAGTCACTGAACTTTAACATATTACCCTGCCTTCAAACCAACCATTCTCTGCTCTTCCTCCTTAATGCTGTGTCCTCAACAGAGAAGCAGCAATTACCAATTTGATGGTCTTTGATTACACCACTGAGGTGTTTCAACCCAATTATGTTGGACTTATCTTACAGGAGACTTAATGTCAACTATTGCATGCTGATTACAATGTAAAATTGATTAGGACTTAGGGATGTTTAACTCCTTTTTCATCAATGTTTCAGTTATATCATGTTACAGTCAAACCTGCTGTAGTGACCACCTCTATTAAGTTAGTCAAACCTGCTGTAGTGACCACCTCTATTAAGTTACAGTCAAACCTGCTGTAGTGACCACCTCTATTAAGTTACAGTCAAACCTGCTGTAGTGACCACCTCTATTAAGTTACAGTCAAACCTGCTGTAGTGACCACCTCTTAAGTTACAGTCAAACCTGCTGTAGTGACCACCTCTATTAAGTTACAGTCAAACCTGCTGTAGTGACCACCTCTATTAAGTTACAGTCAAACCTGCTTTAGTGACCACCTCTATTAAGTTACAGTCAAACCTGCTGTAGTGACCACCTCTATTAAGTTACAGTCAAACCTGCTGTAGTGACCACCTCTATTAAGTCACAGTCAAACCTGCTGTAGTGACCACCTCTATTAAGTCACAGTCAAACCTGCTGTAGTGACCACCTCTATTAAACAATAACTTGTATTATGTGACCTTAATTTTAATTTCCCTTCACAATACATTTCATATTAATCAAACCTGTATTTAGCAACCACCTCTCTTATGTGACCCTATTTCAATGTTCCCCTGGAAGTTCACAAAAGACAGATTTGACTACTTTCAAAATATCACATAAGATTGTGTCAAGTACACCTTTCCTTTTATGGGAGTCACACCCACAAACTTCAGTCATAGGTGCTAGTTGCATAGATAGAGGTAAGTGATTGATTGTTGTTTAACACCAACTCGGCAATTTTTCAGCTATTCCATGGTGAGAACAAGTTACTTTTCAATGAGATGGTGATGAGGTCCGATTTTTACTAGACCAACACGCTTACATGTAGTTGGATTTTTATAGTGCTAACTCACTGTAACAACAGTCTGTGGATAGACATGTCACTCCACACATTATCCTGATTCCAAATCAACCAATAGTTGCTCCCTAATGCTGCCTGCTTTGCAGAGAAGCAGCAAACACCAATTTTATAGTCTTTGGTTTGATCCGACTGAGACTGAAACCCACGATCGACCGAACTCGAGGCAAGCATGCTAACCATTACACCATCAATGCGGTTCATGATAAATGTAAACCCAACTATCATTAATATGATTGCCTCCACACAGTACCTTGTAAAATTGATATCTCCATTCTTTAACACTGAAAATTACATTATATTGAGGTGGTTTAATCAGAATTTACTAGTCATTTAATGAGCTGGTTTATTACACATTTTCAGACAATTATTGATTGAGAAAAATAACATTTATTTTTAATATGACTGTGTACTGACAAATAACCTTGTTTCTTTTGCAGTACCAACTTTAATTGGTGGTCATGGTGATTTTGAGGGAAAAGGTACTGTATATTGTGTATATTTGATGGTATCGTATATATGTAACGCTCTTTTTTTTCCATGGCGCAGCATCGTGGATAAGGATACAATCAAGTAATGTTATATGGATTAGTACAGTGATTATGAACGGAACATTGCACAATCATAGACAATTTTGTTTTACTTTTAGTTGAATCTTTAATTTATACTTTGAAAAATATGTCTTTTTACATCAAGTCTGTCAGGAACAATGACATTGGAGTTTGGATTCAAATTAAATATAAATCTGTAAAGAGTATGGTATTAATATTTCCTACCTGGTGAGTAGGAACTTGAAAACGCATGCCACGATAACTGGTTTACAGCTTTAAAATATCATAGCTCCCAAACAGTTAAATTTTCTGTTAACTGTGTCATTTATCCATTTATCCAACATTTTATTAATAGTACACAAATTATGTGATCGTCTTGGTCCAGTAAATTTTCAATCAGCTGATCAGGATATTAAAGTGCCGACTGAAGTTCACCTGTGTTGATTATCTCATGGTGATTATTTTATTTGTTCCTAATTGACCAATTCAAGTGTAGAACATTTTAGTTTAACGAAATCTATAATTATTTTCCAGTATATTTTGTATAAAAAGCTTGTTCTCCACATTTATTGTGAGATGTAATGCAACGCCATTGTTTACTACAATCTTATGCGCATGCTCGTGTTTGATGGAAAAGCTATATAATAGCTATATTTAGATATTTTGTGATAATAATTTTATATTGTAAAACGATTTTTTTTCAACACCATACATTTTATATACAGCACGCACAGCGCGATTTAGAAAGAAATCACTCAGGTCCGACGTCGGTGAAATCAAGAAAAAAAGTCGGAGAAATGTCCGAGAAAAATCGAACACAGTGATTTACTATAAAACGCCGACGTTGACGATTAGTCGCCGCGAAATAAAGAAATGGGATATTAACCTTTATTTGTACATTTGTATGTTCTTGAGACTGTCATTTTTGATAATATGAATGATTCATAGCAAATACTTATTTTCTTTCAGGTGTACAAGCTATGTGATCATTTTTCATTCTTTAATTCTGATATTTGCTTTTGTTTTAATCTATTATGTTAAGAAAACAATGCCGGTACAAACGTTTAGTATTATGTGATCATTACCATTTATAAGCTTGTGTTGTATTATTTTGTTAATTAAAATAAACTTGATCTTTTGAATGCAAGCTTGGTATCCCGAGTTAATTTGCTTTCGTGTGTTCAATTAATGTTGGCTTGACACGTGACTTAAGTTTACCTGTTACAAAAGTTTCTAGATCCCAAAAAGCACGCTTTGATCGATAGCATGTGGAAACCTTTCTAGATTCTCATTCACATGAAAAATATGTGTACAAATCAGAAATGGAACTTTTATTAAAGGTAAAATGACACGTGGCTTGCAAGGGGATTAACGACATACAAATACGGAAAAGCACGTTTGCTTTAGATAAAAATTTACATCGATTTTTTTTTTTTTTTCAATCATTGTCCGTGTTTTTTAAATCAATCCCTCAGCCTCAGGTAACTGTGTATTTGACCTTTTAGTGACCGAGTTCAATGTGTGCACTACATAAAAATAGACACATCCGTACATTGATAAAACACAGGTGATTATCACCTCGTGAGAGAAAAAAATAACACCGATGTAAACCAATCGAAATGTTGGAATTAGACAAGGATTTATATAGTAGGACTACTATATAAATCCTTGGATTAGATAATATACGCAAAACAAGATGTGTGCTCAGCCTCATATATCCTATTAATAAAATGTATGCCATGTTGGCATCCCTGAAAAAAAACCGGTATCAAATTGAAATATAAAGTACGAAATAGTAAAAAAACAAAAGAACACATGAAGTGCAGTTACATGTACGTGTATACACGTATGATTATCGTCGCGGTGTTGTCACCGACAATTAAAATATTTCACCGACATTTAGATCCTAATTTGTAAATTTTCGCGGTGAAAATTTCACCAACATTTTACGGTGATTTTATGACATATCACCGACATTTCACCACGAAAAAACACTGACCAAGGTGATTTCTTACTAAAACGTGCTGTGCGTGCTGTAGTATATATTTTATTATACAATACAATATTGAACTGATTTTCGCTAACACTTCAATCATTGAATATTGATTTTTCTCGGAATTGCACCCCTGTATACTTTTATTGCTTTATTTAAAAAAAAAATAACACCAAGAACATCGATGATTTCAGTCTTCTTATTCAGAAAAAAAACTACATGTACAGCAAAATAAAGGTATACTGTAAACAAAATCGTCATTTTTATCGAGATTTTTTTTAGGGATTCCAGATTTTTTTAGCTTCATCCTTGTATAGGTCGATGTGGACGATAGGTCAAAGCCAGCGTGTTGAAGAGAAAGAAATATCGACCCATCGTCCGTAGAATACGGTATTTGGTATTTGGTGGCGAGCTGAAAAAAATGTCACTCGCCAAATATGTCGAGCTCTATTTCATTTTGGCGAGTACTTGTTTCAGTCCACTCCCCATTTTGGCGAGTGTTTGAAAAAAATGGTTTCCCACACTGCTACATAATAATTTTGACAAGTTTATAAATTTATTAAATATATAGGGAAAAAGAGAAAAAAAGGAAAAGAAATGATCAAAAAGGGAAAGAAGTTGAAAATGACAGACTCCGATGATGAAGATGAAGAATATGATGAGAATGACGATGAGGCAGATGTAAGATTCTGTTTGTATATTTTTATTTGAAAAAATTGTAAGTTTCAATGTTTGTTAAATGTATTCTCGTGGCCGTGATCGTATGGTAGTTGAATTTACAACTCCCTATACAATCAGTGCATGTCACCACTGAGTTTGAGCCCCGCTGAGGCGAGGTGTACTGGATACAACACTGATAAAGTTTGTCAGTGACTTGCGACAGGTCAGTGGTTTTCTCCGGGTACTCTGGTTTCCTCCATGAATAAAGCTGACCGCCACGATATAACTGAAATATTGTTGAAAGTGGTGTTAAACACCATAAACCGAACTAATCATACTGGAACAAAAACTCTGTAGTTGCCATATGATCAGTCATTGAAAATGATTTAATGGATCGGTTTGAAAATAATCATAAAAGAATTTGTGAAATATAATTTTTTTTTAATTTCCTAGAATTCTCCTGCTTATATTGAATATATTTATTACTTTTTAATCTCCCAAAGCGTCATGTGCAGGGTTTCCGTTTGGCGTCAGTCATGGGCCGATAATTTGCGTATATGACAGGATATAAGTTGACATTGCTGTCAAAATAAGTGGCCAAAAAGACCGACACATGCTACGTATGCATCGGACACGTGATCGAGTATTCTCCAATTTTTCCATAATTTATTTTGATTAAAGGAAAACGCCATGATCTTAACAAGTTAGCGTGAAAATTTAAATGACAGTAAATAAAAGACATCTGTGTTAATGAATGCTAAAAATAGTATACCGTAAGGTAGAATTTGGTCATTGAAGTTGCATGTAGCACCAAAAATGGGGATCGCCATTTTTCAAAACTCTTCAATGTGGAGGAGACAAAAGACATAATCCATTCTCGGATTTATCCTGCCTGTGATGTCGTTCAGTTGGTATCGTATAATATATCAGCATTGATCAGTTGCAATTTTATCATTAAAAATTATGTAAATCGTAAAATAACGTCGTATATTTATCTTTTGATATTTACAATATCATTATGACTTCATGTCAAGCATTTTATTGCACTAATGAAAAGGGAAAGTGTGAGAAGAATTTTTTTTGTCAACACATCGACCAGTGACCAAAAAGAAAAAAGCATGTGTATGCATAAAACGAGTTAAAACTGACAGTTATTTGAAATATACGTAGATCCCCCCCACCCCCCCCCCCCCCCAACTACAAATAAACTCATTTGTTTTATGAAAATGTAACATGGGATGGGAATATTAAGAACAAAATTAGGACAATATACAATTGTAAACATTGTATTGCAGTTGATCTGATATTAAAACAACCAAAAGGGCATGATGTTGGGATGAGTCAGATAGATTATTTATTCAAATAACATGATCAGTCCGTGTGACGTCACATGAAGAGGTGTAATGGCCGCTTACACTACGACATGAAATTCCTATTATTCATTTTTTTAATTTGGCATATTAATGTTAATAAAGATGTTTTTTGTTTAATAATTAGTTATTTACAAATAAAAAGTTACAATGTATTGAATTATAACAATTGTTCAACTGACAGGCCTTTTCCTTTAAAATTAAAGTGAAACGCCAGATCAAAACTCTTTTATTGTATCATTTATCGTTCCTCCATGCTTTGATGAAGTTCAAGGACATTAACATTTTTTTTAATATCATTTTCTTTTTCATGCATGTTAAATTTCTTATTGTACATTTTATATTTCAGTTTATAGATAATGAAGCCATAGACGATTCGGATGATGATGAAGAAGAAGAAGAAGAAGGTGGGCTATCTTTCCTTGGATGATGAAGAGTTCTGTCCCTTGTCTGAATCCAACACAATTTTATTTGATTATTGATTGCAGTATTTCAGCTACATGAATATTCATGATGAGAACTAACTAGCAAACAATAAATCATGTAGACAAATAGTTTGAAAATTGAGGTTTTGATTCCTAACTTTATTTAAAAATTAAGGAATTGTCATAGTCGTGATCCTATAATAGTTGGATTTACAACTAGCCATGCAATCAGTAACTATCATCACTAAAGTTGTGAATTAAAATTCCACCCATGGCGAGGTGTACTCGATACAACATCATGTGATGAAGTTTGTCAGTGACTTTTGGCAGGTTGGTGGTTTTCTCCAGGTACTCCTGTTTCCTCCACCAATAAAACTGCCCACCACGATATAGCTGAAATATTGTTAAAAGTGATGTTAAACACCATAACCCTAACCCTGATTTCAAAGTTGGGTAATAATGGTAAAAGTTAATGAAATATTTTGGATTGTAATATTTTATGGATTTCATAATGGATAGTTGAAAAAAAGTATTGTAAATAAAAAGGGTTTTAGCTAATATGGATTCTACAAAATTATTAAAGACAAATGATGTGGTTATTTCATGCATTTTTGTTGTGGCATATATTGGAATAAAAAATTGTATTAAGTATTTTTGTTCTTTTGAAAGTAGACAGTCGCAATTTCTCTTTTCTTTTAGATGATGAAGATGAAATATTAATACCAAAGAAGAAGAAAAAACAAGAGAAGAAGAAAGAAAAGGTTAAGCAGGAAGTTCAAACGGTAAGATAAGAAAAAAAATAACACATTTATATGGGGTTTAAGTGTAACAGACCCTTTATTTTGGTTGAACTAATTGATTTTTTGGGGGGAATAAGACTCCACCAATGAAATTAATAGCTAGCCAAAGACCATGCAATACGAAAAGTTCATAAAAATTTTGTTTTTACAGGGCTTTCAACAGTTTTAGAAGTAGGAGGCTACTGAAATTTAGGCAAGGAGTCTTGGGGCCAGTTAGACCCCCACAAGCTGACTTTTAAATGGTGCAAAATCCTGAATTCTGGGCATTTTCTGGCACTTTTAATGACTTCTTGAATTACCCTTTTTTATATCTAAAACTTTTTATACCCCCACTCATAGAGAGGGGGCTATATTGCAATCACCTTGTCCATCCGTCTGTTTGTTAATCCGTCCGTCCGTTCACACTTTCGTAACAGATATCTCGGCTTCTACTGGAAGAAATGATTGCACATCTACTTCCTGTTTACCGTGCGACTTACAAATGAACTAATGGGGGTATTCTTAGCACGACGTAGCGTGCAACATCTTGTTTTTCCAAAATTAAGAGGAAAATTATTTTTTTCAAATGTTCATTAGATGGTTTTGGTTTAATTTTTCTTATGTGAGAATAAGTTATCCAAGTTACCCAGAATATTGTAAAGCTGTGAATTAACAAATGGACTTTTTTGTTATATATTTGTTTTCGTTGTTTGTTTTTGTTTTTATGCTTTTTGTTTGTTTGTTTATGAATAAATGATAAAATCTTTAAAAACAGGATTATAAATGTGTTTTTTTTTTATTTACCTTGCAGTATATCCTTTGGTCTTCAAAATTGCTTTGTCAACAATCAAATTATATAGATTCGTGTTATATTTTTATCCTTCATTAAAAAAAATGCACAATTTTTTTGTCTACTACTTTCGTGATTTTACAAAATGTACCTGGAAAAAAAATGGCAAAACGATTTGGGAGTGTTTATTTGTATATTCAAACACTTGAGGTCACTTTCGTTTTTGTTGGTCATGGTCACGTGGAATTTCAGAAATCGGCATAAACTGGGTGCTTTTTCGTCACATAGCATACTGGTACTTCTGTGTTCATCTTTCCCCTTCTTTTGAAAACTACAATCAAAAAGGGTTGTAGTGTTTGAATATCGTTTCATGTAGTTGTTGATGGCATCTGTCACATTTTCGAGACCGATGATCGTTGGCAATTACTTACTACATGTATTTACTGACTATAATTACCTAAATACAGTAGAGTTCGTTTATAACGAACAGGCTTATAATGAAATCAGGCTTATAGCGAAGTAAAGATAAATCCCCGGTCCTATCGCTATTTAAACAACGTATTTCTGATGGCCTATTGCGAATTTTTTATAACGAAATCAGGCTTATAACGAAGAGAATTTTAAACCCAAACAACGTTTTTATTACTCAAAATTGACATAATATAACAAAGAAAATTGCTGAACAAACAAATCGTTTACCTGTCTTCCGTTACGCACGGACGATCACATATTAGAATGGTCAAGTGCACTTGACACTTCCGTTATTGATAATTGAAAAATCAATAATCCCACCTTTGATGTTGTTAATGATGTCAATCAAGACTTTTCTTTAAAATATTCAAACAATAAAATGTGATTAACAAGTTGTCAATTAATAACACATGCGCTGATTTATTGCATTAAAAATTAATAAAACGTAATCTAAATTTTAATGAATGGATGCACAAGCTAAAGAAATTAAAAACAAAGTCATGTGTGAGATTAATTCATTCGCTATTGTTTATTTTTTCTTTGATGATAGACTCTTTAATTAAACAACAAACTGCGTGGTCTCAAGGTTCATCTAAATACCAAAAACAAAAGAAATGTACTCGTTCTGAAATTTCGATTAACTTGAGTTTTTAGATGTATATAATACCAAAAAGAAACAATTATTCTTCAAATTCAAATTAAAAAAAAAGGAAAATGGCTACAATCTTAAAATTGGCCATTATAAATATATATCAGCATTATACCGATATCGATCCAAGCGTTAATACCCGACCTCATATTTCCTGTTTATAAAATAGATCGTGAACAACGTTGAAAAAATGTTTCTAAGGAACATTTGAAGATACCAAAGAGGTATTCAGAAGCCGTAGTCTTTGAGAACTGTCTAAAGGATTAAATATTTTTTTACGATAAAGGTCTACTTTACTGTGCATCAGTTATCATAGCGTAATGAAACTGCCCGGGTCAGAACCAGATTTTGTTCTCTCTAAAATTACGCGACCTCGGTGGCTCGAACTATCGATAGCTAGAACAGATTTTGACAGTCCCTTCGACTTGGAGCCAGCGAAGTTCTACTGTACGATTTTCAAAAGGGGAGGTAATTCTACATTGTTTCTCTTATAACGAACGATGCCTATAACGAACTAAGATCGAGAGTCCCCTGGACTTCGTTATAAACGAACTCTACTGTAGACTTATTTCAAGAGTATGTTTGACAAATGTAAAGAGAAGAATAAAATTGTATTGTATAAGAATACAGGCTACCATTTTTTTTTCATTTGCTTTGGTCGCTAATGATTTTAACATATGCTGACTGGAAAATTACAAATCTTAGAAAATGAAGTTGTTGAAACATTTCTGTTACAATTTATGCACATTAACTTAAAGCAAAGCAAAACAACAGTTTATGTATGTGGATTGTGTAACATCTGATATAAAATAGACTAATCCAGGCAGTAGATAAATAATGGACTAGTCTGAATATGTGTATTGACCGTGTTTAAGAAGTACGCTGGGATAAATTTCAATATTTTTGTCAGTATGAAGAGAAAAATAAAGAATAAAGTTAAACATAATTTTTTTTCAATACAGTGGATTCCGTTTATTTGCAAAGCCTATTTGTCAGAGAAAATTTTGC
The DNA here is from genome assembly GCA_963383655.1 of Bathymodiolus septemdierum. NCBI lineage: Eukaryota > Metazoa > Mollusca > Bivalvia > Mytilida > Modiolidae > Bathymodiolus > Bathymodiolus septemdierum. Next base: position 70,123,364 of record OY726520.1, read on the forward strand.
AATTCAGCAGACTGCGATAAAACGAAACGTTATTGAGACCGGAAGTATAGACTACAGGTGCCGTGACATTTTGTTTACCTGGAGCTGATATTGCTGATATGTTGATAAAGTAAATACATGAATGTAAATAATAAATTAGAATATTTAATGAAAGTCTTTGTTGTTTATTTCATGCTTTTTAGTTTGTTTACACAGTTGGATGCAAAAGTATGTGTAAAAATACCTTGACCTATAATTAATCCGCTTTGATCTTTTGTTTGATGTTCTAATTTACATTAATTAATTAACTAACTAAGTAAACATATTTTAATTTCTCTTGAAAGTTTTTCACTGATCAGCATTCATATTAATTTCTTTGATCACTAATTATGTGTTTTGAATTGCCGCTTGGCTGATTGTTACAAATCTAAAAATAGACACCAGGGCTTTTTCCTGTAAGGTCATACACTTAATTGAATCAAAATGGTGGACTATCAACACTGATTGAGATACACAAAACATTCTTTATTAGAGCTTTATTGAAGTTTAGGAAAAGGATTAAACACAAATAAACATGTAAATGAATTTTTATTAAAATATTCAATAGTTCAAAACGTTTCCAAATGTCTGATCAGGTTATCACCACACGACATTTCAACATCGATCTGCAAGAAAAAAATCAATCAATCAATTAGTTCAAAGGTGTATTGGATTATTTTTTTCTCCTTCTTTTTTTATCAGTTCTAGGGTAGTTTTGCAAATAACCAACACTTTTATACATTTTTGGCAAAAATTGTCTTTGCAATAAAGCAAATTTTGTCATTAACCGCTTTGCAATTAACTGGGTGTTTTAACGTTAAATGAATGGTAAATGGATCAGTGTTTAAGCTTTTTTTGCAATAATACGAATTTTGCAATTGAGTGGAGTCTACTGTACTATGAATCAGAATCAACCATCAGTTTTAAGAAGCGATCATTTTATGTCTGATTTGCACCAAATAATGCATTCCAGTACTCCTGTAGAGATTATTTGTTATAGTAATTTTCATTCACAGTGCTGGTAAAACAAATTGTCTGCTTCTTATGTCCAGTTATAATAATGTTATTTATGACTGGAAAGGAGTGAACATACACCAATTAATGACGGGGCCATTGTGGTTGTGATCGTTTGGTAGTTGGATTTACAACTACCTGTGAAATTCGTGTCTATCACCACTAACGTTGATAGTGTGAACCCCGTTCATGGCGAGATATACTTGATACAACATTATGTGATAAAGTTTGTCTGTAACTTGTGACAGGTCAGTGGTTTTATCCATACAGTAATGGATGAAATGTCTTTCCGCACTACAATATTTCCCTATATATTTTGTATAAAATCATAATTTGTTTTAAAAATTCTTGTCTCATTTCTTACTCGATTTTCATGAAATTTTCAGCATTAAAAGCTGAAATAAATATTGTTTATTCTTTTGATTTATATTTATATTTTTCCTATTATGACGTCCTTCTTTCACTTTGCAAACAAACGAGCGATTTATTTAGATGGTAAAATCTCATTAGCTCATATGCTGTGCATACATTTAAGCCAGGTGATAAAGTCACAGAATAAAATTATTTACACGGTTGTTAACGTTTGAAACATCTATATTCTTTGAAAATAATCAACGATGTGCAATTAAAACGTGCAAACACAATATTATTGTTACGGATGCTCCAGCAATAAGGCTGACTTTCCCGTCGTAAAAGCACATGTTGGCAGTATATATATAAATTTTATCCCTTGCTACCACTCGGGATTAAATATACAATATACGTACATTGTCGGTAAATATAAAATTTATTTGTACGAGCTTTAGAAACAGGCAGAATAGCGAGCTTTTCAGGCCTGTTTTGCAGCGAGTACAACTGAATTTTATATTTAACGACAATGTACGTATATTGTGTTTATCCTGCAATGTCAAAAAAGTCGGAAAACTTGTCAGATTTAAACAAAAAGGACAGAAACAAGCGTCATTCCTCGCCTTTCATAAATGTTGTCAAGGGTGTCTTCTTCGTGGTCTGTGTTACATTAGTACCAGTTTCATACTTGTCTGCGCCCTCCGCTGTACATAACTACAGGGTACCAGGAAAGTTTATTCGTCTAGTACGAATAAAGCAAAAATTTATTCGTATAGCATATTTGTACAGCAAATATACTGATTGCAGGATAAATACTAACATCTGCCAACCCATGTTAAAACTCACAACACAGTACAGCTTCCATGAATTATTTCTTAAACACGGAAGTTTAATATTTTTCACCAAATATTACTATAATTCATAGAAAATTGCGACGACAGAAATTTGCATTTGTATTTAAAAGTTTTTAGAAAAGATTTGCATGGAAATATTAAAATAAACTTATTAATTCTGCTTTTAAATGTGAAAAAATCTCGAAAATTGTGATGATATCAGTACATCATTGCAGTTTCTAACAACAGTCAAACCTGTTTATAAAGGCCATTCAAGGGAACCTGAAGATGCCGTCTTTATGAGCAGCTGCCCTTTATATACAGGTTAATATTATATTCACTATTCATTAATGGGGAAAATGAAACTTTCCTTTATAGACAGTGATTTGTTATATAGAGGTGCCCTTTAAGAATGTTTGATCAGAACATAATGGAATATTGTTCAGCTTGTTATTTACATTAATTCTAAATGAAATCAACTTCTTGTACAATAATACATGTGTATAATATATTTCTTCTTAGCCAAAACCAAAACAACCTGAAGTTGTAGAACAGGAAGAAGGAAAAAAGAAGAAGAAAAAAAAGAAAAAGAAGAATAAAGACACAAATGAACAAGTAACTTGATGTGTATTTTTTGTATTTCTTTCATTGACAATATTTATTAATAGTGTTTTCTTGCAAAATCACTAGGACAAAATAGTCTTTGTTAGATTTCTGTCCAAATTACATCTTATCATAATGACCTGGAAATGAAGTCTTTCTTAGTTAAACATAAACAGACAAGCCATCAAGTTTCATTTTCCATGGAGCACCAATACCTTGTCATAGAAAAATTATATTTATATTTTACAACAGGAATGTTAAAGAAGCAATGATACATGTTAATGAGAAACAATAAAATAGAGAAAGATTCTCAGAGGAGCATTCAGTTGCTTAAAGCACATTTTAACAATATTTCATTTTTATAGTGGTGGTCAGTTTTATTGTAGAGGAAACCTCACCATGAGCGGGATTCGAACTCACAACTTTAGTGGTGATAGGCACTGAATGCACAGGTAGTTGTAATTCAACAAATTGTACATTTTAATTATATTCCAGTTTATTTTCAGACAAATTCAACAGAATCACCAAAACAACAACAAAAACAGCCTAAAAAACAGGTGATTGCAGGGGGTGTGGTCAGTGAAGAGTTGAAAGTAGGACACGGTCCACAAGCTACTCCAGGCAAAATGGTTAGTATTTTAAGAAAAATACACCAATGTGCTCTTTGACAAGCTTTTCCTATTTTATGCGCAGCATATAGTTTTTCAGTTTGTCTGTTCGTTCGTCCGCCCTGCTTCACTTTGTGATTGCAACTTCTCTGAGCTTCTTAATGTAATAGCTTTCATATTTGGTAGGAGGTTTGGTCATGATGTGTAGTTGATCATATTATCCTGCCATTTTGATTCAACAATTTTTATAGGAGTTATTGGACCTTAACATTTTCATACAATTTTAATATAGTTATACTTTGTGAATGCAACTCCAGTGAGCTTGTTGGTCCAAAAGTTTTCATAGTTAGTAGGATAATTAGTCATGATGTGTAGTTGGTCAAAAAAGAGATTTAAGGGAGCCAAAACAGATTTGAATGCAGCTTTTTACGTTTGAAATCCTTTGAAAAATTCCTTTCTGGAATATGGCAACAAATTTGTTGTAGCTTTCACCATTTCAGAGATATTAGAGGACCTAAAGTCTGAGTTTAATGATTTGATAACATATGACCATATATGAAATGAATAAAACATTTTTTTTCTGAAAATCTAGACTTAATTAACTTAAATTGTATGAATGAACAAGTGAGTGATACAGGCTCAGGTGAACCTCTAGTTTTTATTTTAGGTGCATGTGTACTACACTGGTCAATTACAAAAGTCAGGACAACAGTTTGACTCCTGTAAACAGGGAAAACCTTTCCGATTCAGACTTGGAAAAGGGGAGGTAATAAAAGGTTGGGACTGCGGTGTTAATGGTAAGTATGTCTGAGGTGTCTATTCTACTGCATTCTAATTTATTACTTACATAGTATATGACAGTGAGTACTGATATGAAATTAGAATTGATCAATATAAACCTTACACCATCAGAATTTGTATTAAGATTACAGATACTAAGAGAAAATATTATGACATCACAAAATTATAAGGGGCCGTTGTGGTCGTGTTCGTATGGTAGTTGGATTTACAACTACCTATGCAATTAGTGCATTTCACAACTAACGTTGTGATTTCAAATCACGCTCATGGCAAGGTGTGCTCGATACAGCATTATGTTATAAAGTTTGTCAGTGACTTGCTCCAGATCTGTGGTTTTCTCCGGGTACTCGGGTTTCCTCCACCAATAAAATTGACGTATTCTTGAAAGTGGTGTTAAACACCGTAACCCTAACCCACAATTATACCCTTAAGTTTATTGATGGAAAGTTTGTTTTACTTTTTTTTTATACTTTTCTAAGTCATACTATGTTGATTTTTGTTAATGATGATATACATTTCTAGGTATGAAAGTTGGTGGGAAACGAAAATTAGTGATACCACCACAGCAAGGGTAAGTTAGGCTAATTATCAATGTGGGTACATGTATGGCTAATTATCAATGTGGGTACATGTATTCTTGGAGTAACAGGCAGCTAATTATCAATGTGGGTACATGTATTCTTGGAGTAACAGGCAGCTAATTATCAATGTGGGTACATGTATTCTTGGAGTAACAGGCAATTGAATGATTTGAGCAGACAGTGTGTCTTCAGGGTTGAAAAATCCCTTATGAGTCTAAGTACAAGGCCCTGGTAGTCTCACCAAATTAGGTATGATTGATACTTTTTCTCACATTTAAAATAATGGTTGTGGTTCTTCAGTGCAAAGCCCTGGATGTCTCGTTGAAATAGATATGATTGATACTTTTTCTCACATTTAAAATAATTGTTGGTAAGGACAGGCATCTGAGATCAGAGAATTCCACCCGAGGGTTCACATTTCCAGTCAGAAACGATGAAAGAAAATGTGAACCAATGGTGGAAATGTCTCATCTCACATTATTGATCATGACTGATTATTTTTCTCACACCATTTAGCAAGGAATCAGATATTTATGTCCAACTTGAAAATGGTCACTATTGAACAAAATATTTTACTTCTAAACTATACGGTTTAGTGAAAAATAAATACTATATTTGAAACGATCGCAATCATTTTTTTTTAGTTTTATATCACATGTAAAACTGTAAAATAAGCAGCTTGAAAGTACTGTATTAGTATAATCGTCTTGGTTTGAATTGATCATTAGTTCGTAGGAAATGGTTTGGGTTTTTTTGCAATGTTTTCACATTATGACATGAATCTTTCCACATTGTGACCCAAAAAAAGAAAACAGTCATGTGATGTGAGATGCATAACTCGCATCACATATGTCTATCTCTCATATGGGAAAACAATCTCATGCACGAAAACAACATCCCTGTTCATGGCGAAGTGTACAGGATACAACATTATGTGAAAAAGTTTGTCAGTTAAGTGTGACAGGTCGTGGGTTTTCTCCAGGTACTCCGGTTTCCTCCGCAAATAAAACTGACCACCACGATATAACTGAAATATTGTTGAAAGTGGCGTTAAACACCTTAAACCATAAAAACAACACCACAGCATCAAGAACCACTCCATTGTTTCACAGCCAACTTCAAAATTCGTCGAGCCACTCCTTTTGTCTCACATTAAATTTTGTCAAAATAAAATCTGTGTGAAAAACACTTTGGTATAAAAATTTCTGATTGAGACACCTGAAACTCCTTTGTTTCACCTTAATTTTTTCGCAACATGAAGAAACACTGTTATGTCAAAATAAATTGGTTCGAAACACTTGCTGTCAAATTATTTTCAATTCAATATTATTTTGTCTACAGAAAAATTCCTCAAAGCGATTTATTTTTAGTATATCGGTATGATACCTTATATGTTAGTGTATTTTTGATGTAATAGCAAACTTGAGGCCGTCGTGGTCATGATCGTATGGTAGTTTGATTTACAACTACCTATGCAATCAGTGCCCATCACCACTAAAGTTGTGAGTTCGAATCCCACTCAGCCACAACATTATGTGATAGTTTGTCAGTAACTTACGGCAGGTTGATGGGTTTTTCCGTGTACTCCGGTTTCCTCCACCAATAAAACTGACCGCTACGATATAACTGAAATATTGTTGAAAGTGGCTTTAAACACCATAAACCCCCTCTCAAAGCGATTTATTTTTAGTATACTAGGTATGATACATATTTTTAGTATACTAGGTATGATACATATTTTTAGTATACTAGGTATGATACATATTTTTAGTATACTAGGTATGATACATATTTTTAGTATACTAGGTATGATACATATTTTTAGTATACTAGGTATGATACATATTTTTAGTATACTAGGTGTGATACATATTTTTAGTATACTAGGTATGATACATATTTTTAGTATACTAGGTGTGATACATATTTTTAGTATACTAGGTATGATACATATTTTTAGTATACTAGGTATTATACATATTTTTAGTATACTAGGTATGATTCATATTTTTAGTATACTAGGTATGGTACATATTTTTAGTATACTAGGTATGATACATATTTTTAGTATACTAGGTATGATACATATTTTTAGTATACTAGGTATGATACATATTTTTAGTATACTAGGTATTATACATATTTTTAGTATACTAGGTATGATACATATTTTTAGTATACTAGGTATGATGCATATTTTTAGTATACTAGGTATGATACATATTTTTAGTATACTAGGTATGATGCATATTTTTAGTATACTAGGTATGATACATATTTTTAGTATACTAGGTATGATACATATTTTTAGTATACTAGGTATGATACATATTTTTAGTATACTAGGTATGATACATATTTTTAGTATACTAGGTATGATTCATATTTTTAGCATACTAGGTATGATTCATATTTTTAGTATACTAGGTATGATACATATTTTTAGTATACTAGGTATGATGCATATTTTTAGTATACTAGGTATTATACATATTTTTAGTATACTAGGTATGCTACATATTTTTAGTATACTAGGTATGATACATATTTTTAGTATACTGGGTATGATTCATATTTTTAGTATACTAGGTATTATACATATTTTTAGTATACTAGGTATGATACATATTTTTAGTATACTAGGTATGATACATATTTTTAGTATACTAGGTATGATACATATTTTTAGTATACTAGGTATGATACATATTTTTAGTATACTAGGTATGATACATATTTTTAGTATACTAGGTATGATTCATATTTTTAGTATACTAGGTATGATACATATTTTTAGTATACTAGGTATTATACATATTTTTAGTATACTAGGTATGATACATATTTTTAGTATACTAGGTATGATTCATATTTTTAGTATACTAGGTATGATACATATTTTTAGTATACTAGGTATAATTCATATTTTTAGTATACTAGGTATGGTACATATTTTTAGTATACTAGGTATTATACATATTTTTAGTATACTAGGTATAATTCATATTTTTAGTATACTAGGTATAATTCATATTTTTAGTATACTAGGTATGATATATATTTTTAGTATACTAGGTATTATACATATTTTTAGTATACTAGGTATAATTCATATTTTTAGTATACTAGGTATAATTCATATTTTTAGTATACTAGGTATGATACATATTTTTAGTATACTAGGTATAATTCATATTTTTAGTATACTAGGTATGATATATATTTTTAGTATACTAGGTATTATACATATTTTTAGTATACTAGGTATAATTCATATTTTTAGTATACTAGGTATAATTCATATTTTTAGTATACTAGGTATGGTACATATTTTTAGTATACTAGGTATAATTCATATTTTTAGTATACTAGGTATGATACATATTTTTAGTATACTAGGTATAATTCATATTTTTAGTATACTAGGTATGGTACATATTTTTAGTATACTAGGTATGATACATATTTTTAGTATACTAGGTATGATTCATATTTTTAGTATACTAGGTATTATACATATTTTTAGTATACTAGGTATAATTCATATTTTTAGTATACTAGGTATGGTACATATTTTTAGTATACTAGGTATGATACATATAAGTTAGTGTATTCTTTATGGAATGGCAAACTTTAGTTTTGATTACAAATTAAATATTTTATAGGTATGGAAATACAAAACAAGGACCAATTCCACCAGGCAGTACTCTAGTGTTTGAGGTAGAATTAAAGGCTGTTAGCTGAACATTGTTACATTTTAACTATGATTTACAAAACTTATCTCAAGAAAAGGGCATTTAAAATGACAGTGTACATAGACTTGCTGCATAGATTTATATGAAGGAATTATTTTGTCAGTCAGTTGAAATTTTATTGTGTAGAACATTAAAAGCATGTTTTAATGACCACCTTCATTGAAGAAAAATGTGTATGCAGTCAAACCTGTATTAAGAGGTCAGCTTTGATACAAAGAAAAACTGGTCTTTCAAAACAAGTGATTCTTACAAGAGGTTCAATTCATATGAAATTTTCTATGACAGGTGACTGCATAGGCAGGTTTGATTGTATAATTTTAATTATCATGTTAATTTCATTCCATTTAAAAACCACCATTGCATTTACATGTTCATTACTCTCGTGCCTTAAAGAAGGGTTCATTATACAGCGATTTTATTAGGAAGGTTTGATTTTAATTTTTTTTTCTCAACAATTAGGAGAAACTACAAATTTCAATGATATTGTGAATAAATACCGTAATTACCTTGGTATAATGCGCTAGATTTTACATAGATTCTTTATTTTGCTCGGGATGTGCATTATAAACAAGAATAGTGTTTCGCTCTTTTTTCAAACCAGGAAATTACACGTCCGTCATTTTTGGTGTTTACTATCCTCAACATGCCAAGTTTTTCATCTTTTTTAAATTGGTACTGTTGAATATTGATTGCATAAAGTTGATGAATCATTTGATTATTTTAAGTTAAGTTTATGTTAAGAATTTTAACAAAAAACATGAAAAATCAAATCATGTGACCTTTTGCAGTCATCTGTGTATATTTTATTTTCTCTGAATAGGAATATTTAGAGAATCATAATCATGATTGTTTGCTCATTTTCAGAATAAGTGTGTTTGTTAGTCAGGCTCTATTATGTTTCTTTCTTAATAATTACTGGAAATATTTCTAGCTGTCCAATGTTCACTTTCACTTTCCACAACTAGTTAGTACTAGTATATGAAAATGATTCAAGTTTAGTAAGGTTATTTCAACACACTGCATATGTTTGAATATACAAAATTATCAATGGATAACATGCAATGGATTGTAATGAAATATTTTATATACTTTTACATCACGAAGACAAAATATTTGCATTAACTTCATGTTGTGGCTTCGTGACCATTATGTTTCTGTATGTAAGTTATACATACTCAAGCAGGCCTGTACCCAGATATTTTTGGAGGGGGTGCGTGAATACTTAGTCGAGGCGTTTGGAGTGATTTAACAACATTGGCTGTAATAGTGCTTAATGGTTATCAAAGGGGTGTATGAACGGGTGTAATAGTGCTTAATGGTTATCAAAGGGGTATGTCAATGTGCCCCCTCCCTCTGTACGGGCCTGACATAGTAAAAAACTTGTTAGTGAATGCTTCATTTGTTATTTTTTTTGTTTTCAGTTTCATGTGCAATCATCAACTTCTGTTGTAAAAATGTTAAATATTTTTTTTTTTAAACGTGTATTGTCAGCTGATTATCACTGAACACCAGTTTGCAAGCCCATCTGGTAACAGGAAATAATTTGTTAAGTCTTCACAGATTCTATATTTTTACCTGCATCGCCAGTGGCCGTCGCAGGTTTATAAACTGCTTTGTCTATCCGTCTGTTTGTCCGTATGCACGGCCAAAACAATTTGAGGGTACATTTTGTACTTATTTTGTGTAATTTCTAACTGACACAGTATTTTAGCACTACTTACTAATTGCTACTTGGTACTGTTTAAGCTGATAACCAGAGTCTTCTCTTGGTAGAATATCTGTGTGTCTTTGTTTGTGGCGTATATCGTTCTGGTCAAGCGTGGGTATTTCTGGTGCATTATGGGTGCTCTTCGGGACTCCTCGGCCCCCATCCCCCCACGATTCACTACACTCTTCCCTGTTTTATCTTAAAGGACCCCGGACTGCAACCACTGGGAAACCCACATAAACAAGGGGCCATCCGGGATGTAATGATAAATCCAAAGATCACCCTAGGGCTTACGAGAGGCGGATAAAGCCTCCACAAGACCTAAGCTTCCGATATCCATGGGACAGCGTTTCTAGGAGCCATAAGACTAGCAAATTATGTATGCCACACACCAGACCATGTGACGCCCACAACGCACCAACTATCTATTTTGATGGGCGCACTATGTTTGAGCGCATTTTCAATTTTAGGTGTGTTACGTTTGAGCGCAAATTTTTCCTACATTTGAGTGCATTTTACCTATGGTTTACCTGGGGAATTTAATATCTAAAAATGTGAAAAATAGAAATAAAAATATATATACTTTATCATAAAAGATTACAGCACTAAAAAACACATCATAAAAACATCATAGGATTTATTTAAAATGTTCTATGAAATAGATTTAAGAATGTTTTAAAAATGTCTATAAAAGTAGCACTAAAATCTTACAAATCGGTTCTTGCGGAAAATTTCAACCCCATTGACTTCATGTAAGTTGCTCTAGAAATTTCTCCTGTGTCTAACCTACGGTATTGTTCTAACGCAAGTTTTCCCTTCTCGGTGCGCATGACTAGCGCGGTTGACAAGACCTCAAATTTTTTCATTATCAAAATAAATTTTTAATAATTTTTTAAAGATCATTTTTATAATAATTTCTAAAAGTTTTATAATTTTAATTTTTTTTCTCAAGTAAATAGTTACAGTAAAATGTGCTCAATCGTGGATTTTTTTGCACTCAAACGTAGGATTTTTTGCACTCAAATGTAGGACCAATGCACTCAAACGTCGTGCAACGATTTTGATATCCCCTAACAAAAATCCTTCCCCCAAGAATTGTTGAAGAATAAATATATTGTTGTAATGGATAGATCAATTCAGAGATCCATTTATAAAAATTTGATTCGACTTCTTCAAGGAAATACTTTCCTAAATGATACTCTGTTGAGGATGAAGGGTGAAGATGCCAAAACATATTAAAATGAATATTGATATTGACACTGAGTCAGGAATTCCTGGATCCCTGTACTTATTTAAACTTTGCAGTGATTACATATTGAACAGATTTGAAATTCTAAAATATATTTTTTTAATTAATAAAAATAAAAAAGAAGAAAATTCCATGAGTGAAACTTTATTTATCATGGCACGAAGTAGAAGATGCACAGTTTTGTAATCTGTCACTGCAATACTTTTCATTATCAAATTCAGCATTGTAATTAAACATAAATTGAAGATTTAACAGTGACTGGCTAAAGATTTGTGGATTCTGGTTTTCTTAATGGAGAGACTCCGCATTTGTTTTATCAATACATATTGTACAAACTTGTGACAGGTCGTGGTTTTCTCCTGGTATTCCAGTTTCCTCCACCAATAAAACTTTATCGCCATGAAATATTGTTAAAAGTGGTGTTAAACACCATAACCCTACATATTGTACACCTATTTTTTAAGTTTTTTTTCTCCAAAATGTGGCAATTAGAATGCTGTCAGTGTTGTACAGCAATGCATGTCCAGACCAAACTTTGGTCATGTTTCCAACACCAATCAGTTCCCCTGTACACTGCTGTGGCACTAAAAAATGTTTGCCTTCAACCCCATGAAAAATGTTGTCTAAAGAACACTTGTTAGTGATAATTTTTTGAAAAATATGGATGTTAAAAGATTAATTTTATGATTTTTGTGCTGTTATTTTGATTCACATTTTTAACATTACACTTATTTGTTTTTGTTATGATTCATATAAAGATCAGCAAATAAAATATATTTGAATTTAAATGTTTCTTTTTAGCTCAACTGGCCAAAGGCCATGTGAGCTTTTGCCATATCTTGGCATCCATCATTCGAACCCTGATGGTTTTTGAGAAGGAGAATTTAATATTAAAAATTGACAGACAGATAGATACCAACTAATGACAAAAACTTGCATGATCCTTGGCCTGAGGGAATGAGTGAGTAAGTGATCATTGAGTAATGCCAAATGAGCAATTTTTCAACTACTGTATATTATTTGATACACAAGTTACATTGGAAGAGATGATAATGATATCTGCTTTGTACTAGACCAACATGCTTAATTGGATTTTTATAGTTCTAACTCACTTAGACATGTCCCTCCACGCGGACACATTATCCAGATTCTGTGCCAACCCGTTTTTGTTCTTAATGTTGAGTGCTTAGCGGAGAAGCAACAAATACCAATTATAGTCTTTTGTTTGACCGGAGCTCGAACCCACAATCTACCGCACTTGAGGCGAGCAAGCTAACCACTACACCACTGATGCAAGCTAATCATTTACTGGATTGGTTGGCTGATGTTAAATGATCATTAAGTCAAAACAAGAGATAGATGACAACTTTATTTCTTTCACTATAAAACTACACAATAGAAACAAAAATTAAAATGTAACAAATTATAAAGTCCAGTAGTAAATAATAGCACATCTCAATAAAAATTTGTGTAAACGACTGCATTTTAGGCTTATATTGCACTTTAGATTATGTTTAATTTACAGTATCGGTATATTGAACACCAATCGGATTAAAATCACATCTCTCAATTGCTCCCATTTACTGATATGTACCGGCATGGGAAATCTGAAGAAACCAAATCACAGGTCACATGCAAGAGACCCTATGTCATGTCAGATACTTAATTATATGATAAATATGGCTTGTGATCCTTTTTGACCAATCAGATTGCTTGTAGCAAACAAAGCAGTTTAATTTTAAATTTTGATGCTATTATAGTATGCTAACCACCATTTTCATTGGACTGTAACATGTCACTCACATGTGAACCGTAATGAGGTTTTTTCAGATCCCCAACACCGTGATATATCAGTAAAGGGGAGCAAGTGAGATCTGATTTTAATCAGATTGATTTAACTCATACAAAAATTAAAATGTTTGGAACAACATGAAAACAAACCAATCATCAACTACTATAGTAAACAAAAACAGATTATAACTGTTATGTATCATTTGTCAATTTCAACATAGAAAAAGATTCATTACATAAAACATGACATGACAACACAACAATTGTGGATTACAAAAATTAATTATACCAGTAATGTGCGAGGCTCAGAAAGGGTTTTTCTTGAAGGTATCAAATGCCAATGGGTGACTATTAAACATTGAATAGCTTCTTATGACTGTATGTAGGTCACTTTAAGATGACCTACAAAAAGTCACAATTAGTAAAGGTAATTATTAATTCCCATACAGTTCAGAATGAGCCTCATATATATCTGATTGCATTGCTATATTTATAGATCTATCTAGAGAGCATCATATGAACGAAATGATTATGCATTTAATATTTATTTTTCATTTTAAATGTTATATCCTAACACAGGATTTAACCCTTAAAATAATCAGAATTCAATTCAACTTTCCTAAACATGTATTAATTGCTATAATATTATTAAAACTAATTTTCATTAATTTTAATATTTTGGTCCTTAAGGACCTTCTTTTTTACATCTGTGTATTTAGATCCCTACTTCTTATCATTTTTACATCTCCATTCTGATATAACTTACAAGTCATATGATATAATAAAAACCTGCTTTTAATGATTTTAAAAACAAATTAACCCATTTGAGTACAAAACTCTTCTGGGTAAGAACCTTCCATTTAAAACTTGTATTAGTATTAACATATTAAAAAGTTTGAAGATACCAAAGGGGTAATCAGAAAGACAGAAAATGCAATGGCCAAAGAGGGGGAACACAAACAATGATCCAGAAAACTAAAGATTGGGCAAAATGAATCTCCATACAAATCCTTAAAAACTGGGTAGAACTCAGGTTATCCAGAATGGTAATTAAGCAATTCCTCCTCCATGAAGGATGTTTAGACAACAGACAATGACACACGATTGTAGGATATTGCAAATCATAAAAGTATGCATAAACAATTTATATTAACGAGACACTGAACAAATAAATCGGGCATGGATTTCTTAATCTGTAAAATGAGGCATATGGATCTGTCATTTAAATGTAAATTTCTTTTGGGGAATGTTGAAATAAAATGGCTGAAGATGAACATCACTTATTTGTTTGTCATCCTGTTGTCCTATCTAAAATTACAGCAATATATCATATTCAATATTTTAGGGTAATCTCCCTTGTATATTTTTTAATAAAAAAAAATTATAATAAAAATTAAGATTGAATTAACAATCAAATCAAGCTTGATAAAAACATTCTAAATCTATACTGAATTATGTCACTTTCAAAATTTTTTTTTTTTTTAAAACGAAGTTAGCGATGGAGAAAGACACCCATTCATGAGTTGTTGAACTTTATCATTGAGGATACAAGTCAAATATACATTGTTAGTTTTACATGAACCAATAACTCCATGGTGAGGTGATATAGAAGATAAAAATACATCATCAACCCACGCTGTGACAGAAAACAAAATTCTTGTAGAACATTAAATATTATTTGACCTTTACTACATGGGTTTATCCATCCGTATAATACGAATGAACTAAATTCTAACCAAAAAAAAACAAACAAACTGCACTCACTTTAATAAAGTGATCACATTAATCTTTAAACAACAAAATTATTCTAAAACAAATTTAAAGGAAAATGCCATGGTCTTAACGAGTTTAAATTTAAATGACAGTCAATAAAAGACATTTGTGTTAATGAATGTTAAAAATAGTATACCGTAAGGTAGAAAATTTAGTGATTGAAATTGCCTGTTGCACCAAATAATGGGATCACCATTTTTCAGAACTCTTCAATGTGAGGAGACAAAAGGCATAATCCATTCTCGGATCATACCTGCAATTAAAGCTCTTCCGAAAGAGCCGTGTCGTCACAATAGTGGTATTGTATATTATATCAGCATTGAGCAGTTGCAATTTTATCATTAAAAATTATGTAAGTTGTAAAATAACGTCGTATATTTATCTTTTGATATTTACAAAATCATTATGACTTCATGTCAAGCATTTTATTGCACTAACGAAAAGGGAAAGTGTGAGAAGAATTTTTTTTTGTAATTACCGATCAGGACTACCCTTGTCAACACATCGACCAGTGACCACGAAAAACACGGGAAAGTACGACAGCATTGACGACAAAAAAGAAAAAAGCATGTGTACGCTTAAAACTGACAGTTATTTAACCTACGGCCAATCACGAAATTATACGTAGATACCACCCCCACCCCCCAATACAAATAAACTCATTTGTTTTATGAAAATGTAACATGGGATGGGAATATTAAGACAATATACAATTGTAAACAGTGTATTGCAGTTGATCTGATATTAAAACATAACCAAAAGGACACGATGTTGGGAAGAGTCAGATACATTATTTATTCAACTAACATGATCCGTCTCCGTGACGTCATATGAAGAGGTGTCATGGCCGCTTACACTACGACAGGAAATTCCAAATATTCATATTTCTAATTGCGTTTATTAATGTTAATAAAGGTGTTATTTGTTTAATAATTAGTTATTTACGAATAAAAAGTTACAATGTATTGAATTATAACAATTGTTCAACTGACTGGAGTTTTCCTTTAAGAAAATTTGTATTCTTTATCAATTAATATAGTTACAGTAGAACTACTTTTACATTTGGAAAATAAATCATGAGTTGCCAAACAATACTGTAATTCATGCATGTCATTTAGTGCAAGAGTGAATTACCATTGTTTTTCGATTACAAATGATTTATTTTCGATATTCAGAGTGCAAGAATAATTATACTACAATAATTCTTATATGATTTACATAATTAGAAATCCTATACTCTGATTGGGTATAAGCGCTTATGGAGGCGGGGTTTTGTCAGTTTATTTTTCGATAGACGATGTTCAGCGGACTACTTTTTTCGTAATGTAAACAAAATGGTGGCTTGGATTCCCGATAATAAAAAAAGATAAAAGAAACAATGTTTATTGTTAATAATCGACAATTATTGTTAGATATGAAATAAAAAAATAAATGTCAATGAAAAAAAAAGCTTGTATTGTTGACATAAAAAAAAAAAAAATTCTATCGACTTTGACTTTTGTAATATATCGTCATCCTGTGACGTTGTTTACAAGGGACGCTGATTGACACAAGCTGGTTACTGATTTATTTTACGATTTTGTGGGCATTTTACTTGTTTGAGTAGCTAAATGCAAAATGCCATCAAATTGGAAAATATCGGTAACTTAATTACATCACTGTCTAGTTTAAAGTAGGAAATAAGGTTAGTTCAATTTGTTATTCATGGCCGACACACATCGATGGAATGTATGTGTGCGTACTGGGGATCCCCAAAGGTAAATTTTCAAAACAAATGAAGAAAAAAAAACTTAGTTACAGAATAATAAGGATTAAACGCATTTTTTCCGGAGTTTATTGATGTATAACCTGGACCAAGTCACTCACAAACTTATTTGTTTGTGAGTGAATTGGTCCAGGTTATACATCAATAAACTCCGGAAAAAATGTGTTTATTCCTATAATGACCTTGCTATTGTTTCATCACTCAGTATTTATTTCACTAGGTGAAATACAGGCTTTTCTTTCATTTGAAAATCTCACAGGTATTTATGTAATAAATATACATTGTATGTATTACTTGTTTGAAGACTCGGGATTGTAAATAGGATTTCTTAAATAATGAAGTTTTAGTCGAAAATATGCATACAAAAGAAACAATATTTATACATGTACAATACTTTCATGACAAACATATCTTTATAAGAAAAGTTACATTTATAAAAGTAAAAATTCCAAAATCAAAATTAGAAATAAAAAATTATCCTATATATTACATGTAAAAATTGTTTACAATGAAAAGAACAGCTAAAATATATGTTATAAAAATGCATGCAATTCTCGAAAATCTTATAAAATATTTGATTAGCATACTTTAGAAAATCTGTCTATATTTTGAGCATGTTAAGTTATTTTTATGTAAATATATATCTATATAAGTACATGTATATATGAAAAATATTTTTCTACAAAGGCAACTTAACTGATTGAAAAGGCATGATATGTATTTACTCAAACATTTGTGAATAACAAATAATATCATAAAGAATAGTTGATTGGGATTTTTGGATTATTCATTGTCTTTCTGGTCTTCGTTACTTTCATTGTCTTTGTGGTCTTTGTCACTATCATAAGGCACATATGGTGCATGGCCATTGGATGATAAATCCTCCACTGGGTCTTCTATAACTAGTCCATCTAGGTCAAATTCTGGAGACTGAAATAATATAAAGCCATACATTATTAGAATGTTAGAGAAATCAAGATGGCTTTTTCAACTGAGAGAAATGTCTTTAAAATAAAAGAAGATAATAAAGACTTATTGAAACAGATTATAAAATGTCTCTGATTTCCTTCAAGTAGGGTTAGGCTTAGTGTTATAGTGTTTAATGCCACTTTTAACAATATTTCAGCTATATCATGGCAGTCAGTTTTATGGGTGGAGGAAACCAGAGAAAACCACAGACCTGTCGCAAGTCACTGACAAACTTTATCACATAATGTTGTATTGATTACACCTCACCTGAGCAGGATTTGAACTCACAACTTCAGTGGTGATAGGCACTGATTGCAAAGGTAGTTTTAAATATAACTACCATACGATCACGACAACGACGGCCCCTTCTTCAAGTAGGAGGAGTCAAAATGAGAACCGTGAAAGATATGGATGAAAGGCTCAAAACTGGTAAAAGTCAAGATTAGGAACAATTAGGTGTAGGTTTATTTTCACTTTCAGCAATATTATGATAACCAGACTGACTAGGGAGGGGGGAAGCCTGGACAGTTATGACAAAGTAACAGGTGAAACTCATGGCCTCGAGTTAAGGAGCAGTGCTCTTTTGTATTGTGGGTTTTCATCCATCGCTGTCAGCGTTTCAATGAAGAGCATACTCATACCTCTAAGCTGAGCAATATTTAGAGGTATGATCAAGTACTTGTATGCCTCGCCATGTGCAGGATTTCAACTTACAAGCCTTAGTAATAGGGATTACATGATTGTTCCTTAGTAATAGGGATTACATGATTGTTCCTTAGTAATAGGGATTACATGATTGTTCCTTAGTAATAGGGATTACATGATCGAACTCCAAATGAGCAATTTTTCAGCGATTAGATGATGGCGACGATGTCGGTTTTGTTCTTGACCAGCATGATTAGCTGGATCTTTATAGCGCTAGCTCATTGAAACAACTGTCCGCACAGGCAGACATGTTGCTCCACATTGACAGATTTTGAGGCAATCCATCTTTTTTCTTACTCCTTAATACTGTATGCTTAGCAGAGAAGCAGCAAATACCAATTGTATAGTCTGGTTTGAATTGACCAGGGCTATGGACACATTCTACCATATTTTCAAAGATCTTCATCTCTTGTACCACATCTACTGGGAAAAGTCCTCTTCATTTGTACAAATGTAAAATTACTTTCCCCAAGATTTATCAACCCTAAGTTTGTTTCAACAGTTCTCCAGAAGATTAAAATGTGAAAAGTCAACAACTAACGAATGCAGACATCAAGTGATGGCCAAAAACAAATCACTGGGCAACAGGATATGTGTTGAAGCTTAATACCAGCATTCACAATTCACCTCAACTATTTAGTATTACACCCAACAGTTTCCAGCAAATGGTTCATAGCTAATCCAATAGTACCGAGGTATATATCCTGAATTGGTGTAATGCATCTTTGTGATTCATTGACTATATTTTGACTGTTAAGACTTCATAGTCGATTGATAGACAGTGAAACATGTCACACTGAACGCTGAATAAACCGAATTTTAAATAACATCCCTATGTAGGAAATTTGTTAATTCAATCTGTATAAACCGAACACCTGTCTATTCCATACACGAAAGTTGGTCCAAAGCAGGTTTGGTTCAGACAGGTTTCGCTGTTATGATACTATAGTATTTGGTTAATGTCATGGGGACTGAACTTTTTGGTTGAAATTTTAGTGATTGTAGTTTTTGGTTGGCATTATGGAATTTGTAGTTTTTGATTTATTTTTTCGAGCTTATGGTATTAGTTTTTGGTTGGCATTATGGCATTTGTAGTTTTTGATTGGTGTTCTAGAGCTTGTGGTTTTAGGTTCATGTCAGTGTGTTGGTAGTTTTCATTTTTACCTTTCATTTAAAAAAGGTTACAACTTGTTAAGTACGGTATGTTACTAGTATATTATTTCCTATGAAAATTGGTTGCAAACTACAACAGCTGTTGTACCATAAAACAATATCCAGATCCTTCTTGTATTAAATATCAAGCAATTGATGTTGACCAGAAAAACTTGACAAGGGGGATAACTCACAATTTTCAATGGAAATATTATTGTCCTTAAAACAAGCATACATTTTTTGTACAATGTACCTCTAAAAGTGACTCGTTCAGTTAATCAGAACTTTAGTTGTAGTGCAGAAACCAAACAGTCATACAATTTACAAGACAAACAATATTATATACAGTAACATGCTACTAGTATAAACAATGGAAATGGCCATCCAAACCAGTGATCATTGCTCAATAACTAGTGATCATGGCTCAATAATCAGCAATCATGCCTCAATAACCAGTGAGCATGGCTCAATACCAGTGATCATGGCTCAATAACTATTGATCATGGCTCAATAACCAGTAATAATGGCTCAATAACTAGTGATCATAGCTCAATAACTAGTGATCATGGCCCAATAACCAGGATCATGGCTCAATAACTAGTGATCATGACTCAATAACCAGTGCTCATGGCTCAATAACCAGTGAACATGGCTCAATAACCAGTGCTCATGGTTCAATAACCAGTGTAAATGTATAAGACTATCACCATTTTAGATAGTAATTGGTGGTACAATTACTACATGTACATGTACAGTGTAATCACCTTCAGTGTTAGAACTGATCATCATAGAATTTGACTTCCTTGACGAATTCTGATACTAAATAATAGTATGTACTGGTATTATTGGTTACAATATTAAAAGGGCTACCTCCTCGTAGTTGCCACATATCCACCTCAGAAATCAAGATACGCGACATATTAGAACATGCTTATAGCACCTTTGGGCCTTTTGTTTGGAAATGGGTAGGATTAGAATCCACCAAAGCAATACAAATTATGTCAGTAGCTTAATTCCAACTCCGTGAATTTATCTAGAGAATTCTAAAGTACTGTGTAGGGTACAGTATGCTACGACCACAGAAAGTCGACAAGGGCTTCCTTCCATCACTCAGGATCCTTTTTTAATGAAATTAATGCTCTCCATGTTAAAATCTCCAATAAACTATGGCTCTCAGTAAAATTGCATTAATAGGATGACTAGTACTAGTATCATACTATTATGGTTGCATACATGAATGAAAATTTCAGAGTAAAAGAGAGGTGAAATGTTAACTACCAACAAAATGCACTTTTACAACAAATCATATACAACACAGATTTTTTTTATAATTTTCTTTATTGTCAAAAAAAACACATGAAAAATAATCGAGAAAATATAAATTATACATAAGATCCAAATTTATAATTGTTAACTATGAAATATAATGTTTATACAGCCATTTAAAAATAATTAAATAAAAGGTCCATTTCACTCCACTTTCTCCTCCTTTTCTTCTTTCCTTTTTCTGCTGGGTATCTATCAAAATGATACATAATTCATGTATTGCTTATTTATTGAATTTTTAGTTGGGTTATATATTTGTGATTTTGTTAGTGGCTTCGTTAGATACCTATGATTCATGTTAGAAGCTTGGTTATACATCTGTAACTTATTTATATTAGTAGTTTTGTTAGATACCTGTGGATTATGTTAGTCACTGTATTAGAAACCTGGACAGGGTTGCACAAACCTCAATTAAATTTAAGAGTCAATTAAGTTTTAATTGACACTTAAATTTACCTGGAATGTAGATGAAATTAATTTACACTTTTAAGGTTTAATTGAGACTTAAAATTAATTGAGGTTTGTTCAACCCAGTCCTATTTTATGTTAGTACACATAGCTAGACAGGGTAATTTACAATACTTTTTTGAAAAACATACATGTACATAATTATGAGTAAAGAATTAACTTTTTCCCCATTATGTTTTTTCAAATATTTTGTTTAGTTTCAATGATGTTCCCCCTTTTTACATGTAAATACAGTAAAACATGTCAAATCCAAACCCAGATAGGGATTAATATAAGTTCTTGTAACTTGTTTCCCAATCCTATTAATTACTTCTAATTATGTAATGTATATAGCTGAATATTGTAATGTTATATTGAATTAATAAATAAAATGTTTAAACTAAATCCGAACCCCTTTGGAACTGAAAAATTTGTTCAGTTTAGACAGGTCTTTGGTTTACACAGGTTCAAATTACAGACATTTAGTAGATGGGACTGTAAAGTCTGTCTGGCTTAGACAGGTTTTCAGTTTACTGAGGGTTTGATTTAGACAGGTTTCACTGCATTGAAAATATTAATTTTGTTCATGTTATTTTAGAACATAGACAGTTTCATTTTCCCAGAAACATCAATCATTTAACAAAGCACAGCAAACCTCAAGAGTATAATACATTATTGTTGATAAGAAATCAAACAATATATAGCTTGATAATCATCAGAATACATGCTGAATCAAGGTAGTTTATACAAGACAAAAATAAAGAATGACAACAGGAAGTGACCATGCACTAGATTTTAACTTTGTTTAAATACTTTCGGCACTACACTTTTTTTCAATAAAAGAACTGAGAACTAAAATTATGTCGCATACCCTGAATACATCCCTGTTTAAACGATCAAAGTTTTCCATCAAAAACTTGGTCAAAGTTTTCTTTGATCGTGTAAACCTGCATCAAAAACTTTATCACAGAACTTTGACGGATTTGAAACCCATCCTATAATTCTTAAAACTTTTGATCAAACTTTGATCTTGTTAATGGGATAACTTTGACAATGTTTTAACTTTCAAAACTTATGCTATACTGTGTGATATTAAAGCATTATTAGAAACATTTTCTATATCACAGGGTCCGTAATAACAATGGAAATTTTTTTAAGGTAAAGAAGCAGAAAATGTATGAATAAGTAATCTGTAACATCAGAATAGGGTCATTTATAGATGATTGGTCGTCAGATCAGTCTGATTTAAACCACCCGAGCTAGAAAAAAAAAAGAGTTTGTTGGCAACAAATTGAAGGGGTTCGTGTTCAAATGCTACAGAACATTGAAAAGTGTCCATTTTTAATCTGTCGTACGTTAATCGAAGTACGTTTGAAGAAACACTATTATTGGTCAATATTTTTAACACCTTATGTAAATCTGAAAGGTCGCCAGAATATGACTTTCTCTTGATTCCCAGTCAGATCTAAAGAGTGCACCAATCTGAAGGGGGTGGTTTTAATCAGACAGTCATCAGAATGTAATATGTGAAAGTTGTGTCTTGCTTTGGATACCTACCAGCCAATCTAATGGTGTAGTGATAAGGTATTCTGTTAGGAAGTTGACTGTTTCTTGTACATATCCCATCTTATCCTGAGCTTGAGCTAAGAACCAGCTAGGAATTTCTTCATAAGAGGAAACCTGTAAAAATATTCAGGACGAAAATTTAGTTATTTTTTTTTAAACATTTAAATACCAATATTATTGATGATTTTAACCTTTAATAATATTATAAACATTTTAATTTTACTAGAGGTTGAAACAAGAGGCTCCCTTGCAACTGTATCACTAAACTAGTTATTCATGCAGAGTTTGTTTTTATCAATTTTATAATAAGTTTATAAAAAAAAATATTTCATTCATTTTCACATTGACTCCTGTGTTTAACTTCAACCTAAATATTTTGACATTGGTCTCTTTTGGCTACTACCACCACAATATAACTGAAATATTGTTGAAAATGGCATTAAAGACCATAAACCCACCCAAACCCTTTTGGCTACTCGTATTTTGGCTACAATCAATCTGTTGAATATTTCACATAGGATTTTTTTCTGAGGAATTCAAAGGGGAAAAATGCAAACGAATCAAATACATATCAGTATAATTATTTTTCAAGATGCAGTTAATATTTACTAAAAAAACAGGATATTTTTGTTTAAATAGTTATGTATGACACAGAGTATAATATTCATGAATTCACAAAATTTTAAAGAATTAACAATAACTTTAGAAAAATAAGACTTACATCTTGGAAAGATTTAATAAGTTCATCAGAATACTGTTTGGCTTGGTCGATTCTTTGCTGGAGAGAAATCTGTGCAGACTCTGGTATATAAGAAGTTAATTTAACAAATCCTGTTCTAACTCTACATGTTAAATTTCTGGCCACTGCTATTGATTGTCCCTCCAATGTCTACAAATAAACAAAAATATATACTCCATTACTATAAACATATACATATAGAATCCCATTTGCAATATTGATATTGGAAAAATGCTCATGTACAAAGATTTCATTTAAATTTCAGTTCATACAGGATTTTGTTTTATTTAGAGTTCAGGCTTAGACAGGTTTCACTATATATATATATATATATATATATAACACAGTCTTTCTTTATTCCATCAGAATTCTCAGAACAAGCAGACAAAATCTCACCAAGTCCTAAGTTATTTAATGTCCTAGTAGTTAGTAGGTCATACTGAATACCAAAATATTTATACCAAACTGCTAAATCAAACAATTTTCCAGATTATTCGTGTTTGGCTATTGTGCCAAAAATGACATATGTCAAAGTCACAGAAAATACAGGGAAAAGAGCTGCTAACAATGAAGCTACTGAACCAAGGGTTCCTATTGGATAAGTTGAAGTCATCACTTCAAAAGTTTTATGGTTTATTCCAATTGTGGTAAACACTTTCCGCTCCTTTCCTTATTCATGACTTATCACCGGGTTTGTAACAAGAGTAACACGACAGGTGTCACTGGGTTTTAGTGGCCTGGGGTTCGTGTTACTCGATATTTAGTTTTATGTGTAATGTTTTGTAGATTGTTGTTTGTCCTTTTTCTTTTGGCCATTGTGTTGTCTGTCCTTCAATTTACAGATTCTGATTACCCCTTTGGTATCTTCAACATCTTTTTTTGTCTATCCTTCTTCAATTTATGGAAGGGGCCCGGGTGGCTCAATGAGTTAGGTCGTTGGATCTAACAACTCATACAAGCCTATCATCAATATCGCGTGGGTTCGCGCCTGGCTTTGTAAATTACAAAAAAGGGTGCACTCGACTCGCAGCCACAAGTGATAAAGTTTACCAGTTGCTTGCCCATGGTCGGTGGTTCTCTCAGGGTACTCCGGCTTACCCTCCACCACTAAAACTGGTCGCCATGATATAGCTGAAATATTGTTGAAAGTGGCGTTAAAACACCAAAAATCAAAAATCAATTTATGGATTCTGTTTACCCCTTTGGTATCTTCAAACTCTTTTTATCATTTGAAAATATTCCACCAGGCACAATGCTAACAATTGTTCTCTTACTTATATAAACTACCTGTTACAATGTAAAAAATAACAAATTTAATATACCTGTACATAGGTTTTATTACGACGAGTGCCTCAAGTGGAGCAGAAACTGCTTACCTTTCAGGAGCACCTGAGTTCACCAACAGTTTGTAGTGGGATTTGTGTTGCTCAATCTTTAGTTTTCTATGTAGTGTTTTATAGATCATTGTTTGCCCTTTTTCTTTTGGCCGTTGGATTGTCTGTCCTTCTTTGATTTACAGCTTCTGATTACCCCTTTGGTATCTTCAAACTTTTCTTACCCAAAGTTTTCTAAAAACCTTCATATTAAAACAGCTAAAACCTACATTTGGAACATGGTTCACTTCACCCTCTTCAGCTACGATCTGTGACCAAACAGAAGTCATTTTTTCTTGAACAGCTCCAAATGACCCTGTTACTTTTCCTGTGGCTGTCTCCATGTTTGTTTTAGCATACTGAATCTAAAAGTAAGAAATAGTTAAAATATAACTTGTTTATTGTTGAAGGAATTCAAAAATTAAAGCAAGAACAAAAATAACAAAATTCTACAAAGGGAGGCAATTCAACTACACCTTCATTCTACAACATTCAGAAATACAGGTATGACACCTTGTCATGTACAACAAGATAAAATTATTAAGAGACAATCTTGTCCTTTAACAAGATCACATAAATTACTCACCTCATTAAAACTTAGGTTATCAAGGTCAATTTGAGTTCATTATTAATACAAGGGGACCCTAATCAAGTTTCTTTGGACAGTTGCCAAATAATATGATATGATAGTAATATAAATGTATACATTAAAGTAATTCATTTAAACTCGATGTAAATTGACTAAAAAGTGTTCTTCATGCCAACAAAGTTTCACGGGGTCGTCATGGTCATTGGATTTATAACTATCTGTGCAATCAGTGCCTATCACCACTAAAGTTGTGAGTTCGAATGCAGCTCATGGCAAGGTGTACTAGATACAACATTATGTGATAACGTTTGTCAATGACTTGCGGCAGATCAGTAGTTTTCTCCTGGTATTTCCGGTTTCCTCCACCAATAAAACTGACTGTTATGATATAACTGAAATATTGTTGAAAGTGGCATTAAACACCATTTGTTGATCATATGTGTTGAAGGACTTTTTTTTAATTGATTTCTATTAATTACCATTAAAATGACAATATAAAAATCAAGCTAAGAAATTACCCTAACCAAAACAAACTTGAATTATTAAAACAGTTTACCATTAACTCTTAAAAAAACATAAAGATGGGAATGTAAAAAGTATATTGTTGAACACAAGGTATATGTATAAACTTTATACAGAGAGTCCCCTCTTTTATAAGGCTACCCTTTCTGCAATTAAAAAAAGTGGCCTTGAAAGGAGGTGGGCTCCACTTTTGAGGGACAATTTAGTAGTATTTTACTTCCCCTTCTGCAAAGAAAAAGTGGCCTTAAAAGAGAGGTGGGCTCTCTTTTGGGAGACAATTTAGTAGTATTTTACAATCTCAATGTATATGAAATCTAGCTTGATGAGAAAGGATGGTTTTATAAGAGGGAGACTTATTTAAATAGTAAATAATGTAGTTAAATTATCAAAATGAAGTTTACCAGATCAACAGTAAAGCTAAGTTTAGCCAGATTTTCCTGACTTCTCAGTTGTAATGCTCTCATATCTCTCATGGCTCTGTTGTACATCCTCTTACGCACTTTTCCTGTCAGATTTGAAGCTCTTGTAATAGGATTTGGAGGGTATTCATCCATCTCTTCCTTTTCAACATTTTCTGAAAATAAAATGTATGAACATTATTGTTTGATCTGTTAGCCGATATATGAAATGAATATTTTCTCTCAATTTTAATGGATGCACATGACTGTTATGTATATTTGCTATACAGAAATATATATCAAGTTGCTAAAAAAAATACAGAACATTTTTGATGATTTTCAATTAGCTATAACAAGCACCTGTGGCTGTGGATATATTTCATGATACACATTATAATTACTTGGTCATAGTGTAGTCAATTATAGTCTTTTTTTCTCCTTTCTTTTTTTCTTTTAATCTTTTTGGATGGGGAAGTGTACTTAAGCAAGAAAAATATGCATGGAAAATGTTAATTTTTTTAAAAAACAAGACAATACAATAACAGTTATAATACCTTCTTCAGATTCAGACTCAGATTCAGGCAAGTATTTGTCCACATATTGTTCTGATAAAGCAAGGGCATTGTTCATATGACCGGACACAAACTGACCATAGGGTGTTTCCATGGTTTTGACTACTTGATTGTAACCATATTCTGTTACAGCTGAACCAATCTGTTTTACTTTTACAACCTGATACAAATATAAAGCATAGTAAGTACTGTAAAGTTTCAACATATCTAATATCATACAAAGATTCTATGAAAATGGCATTACACACCATAAACCAACCTACAAAGATTCTAATAGAATGAAGCTTAAGGCTTTAATGACCTTTCATATATGAGAGATCTACACTTGAACATTTTGTCTGAACAACTTTACAGTTGTTGTAAAGCATACATTTTCTTCATATCCTCTTTTACTTTTCCAGTAATTTGATGGAGTCACTGAACTTTCTGTGTGAGTGGGCAATTGTTGTTCGATGCCAACTCAGCAATTTTTCAGCTACATGTATATACATCATGGCTAGAACAAGTTTATTTTCAATGAGATGATGACGAGGTCCGCTTTGTAATAGACCAACACGCTTAGTTGGATTTGTATAGTGCTAGCTCACTGAAACAATAGTCCGTGGGTAGACATGTGGCTCCACTCGGACACATTAACTTCATTCCGAGCAAACCAGTCTTTGCTCTTTCTCCTTAATGTTGTGTGCTTAGTGGAGAAGCTGCAAATACCAGTTTTATAGTCTTTGGTTTGACCCGTTCTGGACTTGTACCCACAATCTACTGCACTGGAGACAAGCATGCTAAACATTACTCCATCGATGCAGTTTTGAGTAAATGTAATACAAAGTACAACTTAACTCTATAACACAACTATGTATTTCTGTTCTAACAAAATGTATATTTGTTCAAGAAAAACAAACCTGTTCTTTGCCTTTATTGTAAGAACTAGCTGTGAAGTCTTTAACGGCAACAACACGATCTACTGTTGGTTTTACATATTTAACATACATCTCTTTACCGTCTTCCATTAGCTATTGAAATAAAAAGAGTTCTAGTGTCAAATTCTAGAAATTTAAATAAAAACGTAGATATCAAAATTAGTACACACAACATATTTCTGGAATAACCATCATCAGGTACACTCAAAATGGAAAGACTGGAAAGCCAAACAATTTTCGAGATTTGGGAGCAATAAAACCATAGGGCCTAAACAGGATAACCAAATCGGCTATGGTCACCTACATGTATGTCTGAGGGGGGAGAACCTTAGTTTTACCATTAAACTTTCATCATATTTTAATGCCAATGGTAATAATATTTCATTGTGTTGTATATAAATATATGGATTCAAGTAAATAAATAATTAGTGTGTAAAAAAAATTGAAGAAATATATATACCAAAGAGGTAAGGTGCCATAAATTTAAGAAGAACAGACAATACAGTTGCCAAAAGAAAAAGGACAAATGATTAAAAAAAAAAATTCCCACTTTCTGCATTAAATGGTTGATTGATTGATTAATTGGTGTTTAACACCAACTTTAGCAGTCTTTCAGCTTTATCGTGCATAAAACTGAAATGATTAATTAGTTTAATAACTACATGAATACTTCCTCATTAATTTATCTTAAATGAAGTACATTTGACCACAGACATACTAAATAACAATTTATTGAAACATGCAAAATATTAATGTTTTTCTTTAATTTCATCACCAATTGCAAATATATTTTTTTTAAATGACAAATTTCAAGTACTTCATTTTATATCTGAGTAACTGTACTTTTCATTTGTACATTTCTTATCTGACCTTGAACTTTATAAATAGCCATAAAAATATCACATGTTATACATTTGTATATTATCATGTTCAAGGCTATCAGTGTTATTTATATTTCATTTTTTTTGTGTCAATTGTCAAATGGCCTTGACTAAAGGTTACAAAAACACGTAAGTCACCAAAATACTTAATGTGTTGTGCCTAATGTCATGAATTGAACTTGTACTAAGATCCATTTTAAGATAAAAGTTAAACACAGTTCCATTTAAATGAATTTAAGTTAAAACACAGTCCTTTCAATAAGAGGCGGTACCAGATACATTTACCTGCCTAAGGTGGTCTTTGGTACCTCCTGATTTTAAAGTGTTGTACAAGATATTCATGAAAATTGTTCAAATTTTAATAAAAAGTACCACCTGTAAAAAGTGAAATAATGGTACACTTGAAAAATATTGAAAGCCCCGAGAATATACATGTGTAATTAGGAGACAACTGGTTCTAATTGAGCATAAACTGATATAAAAAATTTCTTATACAAATATATCCTGTTAGTGAGGGTTATTTGCGAAAAATATCGGTTGAGAGGAGAGGCAAATTTCCCGAGCCGCTTAAGCGGCAAGGAAAATTTTTCCTGTCCTCGAAACCAGTATTTTTCGCAAATAACCCTCACGAACAAGATATATTTGCTTAATTCCGCCGAATATTTAACAGCCAGTAAAACAGTGGAATGCAAGCAGCATTGTAGATTGGAACCAAGGAACCGTTCAGTGTGTTTTTTTCACCATTCAAAGTAACCCTGTAAAATTCAAAATAACAGCTGACACTGTCATCTGTCATTTTTCTTTACTTTATCATTGGTTGGAAGAAGAAACCCGAGTAATTCGGAATTACATCTGCGATGTCATAAACTAATTAAAGAAGGGATTTTCCCCACTAGTAGGGTATTTGCCTAGTACCGTGGTACCACGCTATACGGAATTCCCAAGGACATTGTGATATACACCTCCAATGGGGAAAAAGCGGAAAAAACTAAGGATTGGTAAAAAGTACCCCTTTTATCAACCAATCAGAAGACAGCATTCTTATATAAGGTGGAATTATGTCACAAACTAAGTTTTAAAACACAGCTAAGCTTGAACATGAATATTTGTGACCTTAAACAAGATTAAAATCTTACAAGATGAATATCAGTAAATATTTAAAGACAACACATTAAAACAATTTAAAATAATTTCAATAGTGATTTTATATTTCCAAAAGCAATTGTCTGTAGTTGTGGTGTGGTGTATGATCTTCTATGTGGTATTGAGGTCAAAATTACCAGTAATAATAATACATCGTTTCAATCAGATTCTGTATTTGTATATATAATATAATGTCAGTTTATATGATGGTCAAGACAGACATTATCTGTAGTATCACAGTGATTTTGATAAATGTACTACATGTACATGTACTGATAATATATGTCAAGACCTTCAAAACCGACTGCATTGTTTTTATCAGTAACATGATAGTGTCTGAGGTCACACCGTATAATTTTTAG
Source organism: Bathymodiolus septemdierum (assembly GCA_963383655.1). Classification (NCBI taxonomy): domain Eukaryota; kingdom Metazoa; phylum Mollusca; class Bivalvia; order Mytilida; family Modiolidae; genus Bathymodiolus; species Bathymodiolus septemdierum. The sequence goes on from OY726520.1 coordinate 70,153,872, forward strand.
TATCACCGTCAGTCCATCTGTGAAATCAATGGAAACATTCCAAAATGGCTGATGGTATACCATGTTTCTTTAAAACTTTTTTTTATTTTTCTTTAAACAATTAATCTATGTACCGACCTCCTCAGTAGGTTTGTTGATTGCTGGGTATTTCTCTTCAAGTTGATTTAACTTTTGACAAGCATAACTGTTAGCCTTCTCTACAACTGAAAAACATATAACATTTTATTAGCCATGTGTCAAGTCTATTCACATGTACATCAGTCATTTTTTTAAATATGAAATAGTCAGGTCCGGATTATGACATTTTGGGGCCCCTAGACTAATGAAATTATGAGGAACCCCTCAGACTGAGCTACCCTCTAACTCACCAGCAACCATCTTGAATATTTTTTACTAGTATTATATTTTTGTGACATTTACATAGCCTTGAAGTAAACTTATTGCAAATTCTTTAACTAAACTTGAATGAGGATCCTCCTCAAGCTTGAGGAGCCCTAGGCTGGAGTCTATACTAGCCTATAGGATAATCCGGCCCTGGAAATAGTCAAAGGAAAACATAATGACCGATTTAATAAACTAGTCAAACCTGTATTAAGAGGTCACTATTGAAGCACAGAAAAAATGGTCTTTTAAGACAGGTGATATCTTAAAAAAGGTTCAACTCATATTAAATTTTCTATGACATGACAAGCAAAAGGTGACCTTTTAATACAAGTGACTGTTTAATAGAGGTGAACGCATGGGTACGTTCGATTGTACTTTTAAATCGAGTATTAACAATATCAAATAAATATTGTGTTTATGACCTACACCTGTACAGTATTGTAAATAAATAATACTTTTTATCCCTGAAATTCTTCTTTTTTTTTTTTAATATTCTATGTTCATTTATAAAACAAATTATTGATCATCACTGGTAATCCAAATAAGTTTCTAAGAAAGAATACTAATTCAAAATGAATCCGATTGTTTTTTCTTTTGTTTTATCTTTGCTTGTGTTGACATGTGTCTGTATTAGTTAAGCAACCCCACACCCTCAATAACATGTCATGTATACCCTGTGGCAATACAAATGTACATGTATATAAAATCTACTGCTATATGTGTTAGAAAACTTTCCTTGTTTCCTTACACACATGTATTCTCCTCAAAAGTACAAAAGTACTTGGGCCATCATTTTTCTAACAATAACAACAGTGATAATGTATGTCGAGATCTTCAAAATTGGTGTTATTGCTTTTATCAGTGATGTCAAAATGTGTTTGATGATAAATAATTTTCAATATCAGTCATTTCTTGCGCACGCGAGATACACACTGACCTAATATTTTTGTGTGTGGATTAAGATTAGTTCAGTGATCAGCGACACACATCATAGGGAGAATGTCCAATTTGCCAATAAATATGCATATAATATATCATTGTACATGATGATTTTTACATCAAATCAGCTGCCTCTGCTCAGTTATAATACATGTAGATAATTTGCACAACATCCCTATTATATAGTATTAAAGGTAGATAACTTACTCTGTGGTTGATATCTGTCTACCAATGGTTTGCCAAATACTACTGAAGTATCTACTACAGTCTTAACACCAGCCTCGGCTATGTTCAGAGAAGATTTCAGTAACTCGTTAGACTCTTTAGTCTTCTGGTATAGATTATAGGCTTGATTCCATGCTGAACTGACCACAGGGATTTTCACGAGCTGTTGTACAAATTGTTGGTCCTCCATTTGTCTCTGTTGCTCCTGCAAGTTCTGTCGGTACATACAAGTTCTGAATTACAAAAATAAATTTTTAGTTGATGCAATCTCTTAATTTTAACGACAGAGGGATGACCTTTCCAATCATTTACTTTTACTTTTAGATTTTTTTTTTAAATCCCTATATAATCAACCAAAACCATATTTTTTCAAAAAACAGGATTGTTAATTTTTAGGATTTATTTTTAGTTGAAATATATAGGAAAATCAAGGTAAACTTTTATTTGTTATGTTTAAATTATGTACAAATAAAAACCACTCATAAACATAATGAGCAAATAAACAGTCAAAATGTTTTGGTGTAAAATTTGTTAAAATCTATCCAGAAATGACTTCACAATATTTTTTTGATATAGGGATTTTTTTTACATGTGGCAATACTTTTGGCCGCATACTGTACAGTACTCAAGTTAGTTTTCTCTTAAAGTTAAATGTAAATTAAGTAAGAATTAAAATATATATATATATGGTTATATTTTGGTTAGTCCGAGATTCCTCTGCTGTCCCGACGGCTTTTTGTTCGACTTGTATTTTGGCATGTATTGGTTTCAGTTCTTCTTCTTTTGGTATACAGCAGTTTGTAACACGATTTTGGATTACTGCAGCATAGTTTTTATTTTTCATATCTAAATAATAAAACATTTTTTTATAAAAGCCGTTTATAATGTCTCTTGTATTAATTTTACGACTTCTCAAATTCACGGACATCTATCGTGATCTGATGAAATTTTACATGTGACTGTACACAAACAAAAAAATCTCGCCTATCATGAGAAATGTTGAAAGTATATAATATTGCAAATGATGACTTACCTATAACAATTCTGTAGTGTTCTGTGTTTGAAAAAACTCTAATGCAATCAGTACTAAAAGGTTGTATTTAAAGCTTTTTGTGCGAACATAAAATACACGTCTGTGTACAAAGTCCAAACTTAACAATGACGTCGAGGAAATCACCCGAGGCTAAATAAGGGACAATTATATCAAGAAAACAATAATTAAAACTGCTTGGATTCAAGGATTTGTATAGTAGATATTCCTTGTTGGAGTTCACATATTAGGAAAAATGATGTTATAAAATATTTTTTAACAAAGAACAACGTGCGAAAAAATTATAATGGGATAAAAAATGCTTGAATTTCTGTTAGTCGGCCCCAATTGTACCTACCAAGGGGAAATCCTATATCAGCTGACCATTACGTATATTTTTTTGTGTGTACCCCGACCTTGATCCGTGATAAATTACTCCCCACTAAATATAGCTGTGTATTATTGACCAAGGTCTATCTGAGTAGATGTTTGTTCTATTATTTTATATAACTAGGTCTATTATAATAATAAATAAATAAATAGGCTTTATTTAGTGTCGGCATGGTTAAAACAACATAAGCTCTGTTGAGCTTTTAACCGACATACACAGACACAGAATAAATAACAAATAACAAGCATGCAACATACAGCTAAAATACAAGACTAAGTAAGCACTACATATAAAATACTAACAGTTACAAGATAAGCAAAAATAAAAAGCAGATTAAAAGCTGATGTTATAAGCTAAGCATACCAAGAGCTAATGTAGCAAACTATGAACAACTAAAAGCTGATATTATGAGCAAAGCATAAAAATTTTATAAGCACAATAAATAAAAACTGGATATGACCTAGATGGTAGAAATTTAAACAAATTTAAAAGTCAGCACAAACTGAACATTTACATACATTTCCATTCCAAGATTTTAAAATATTCTTAAACTGATTAAAATTGGAAATTTTTCTAAAATCATCAGGTAGGTCATTCCATAAAACAGCTGCTGCATATTTAAAACTATTCTTACCGTAGGTAGATGTTCGCACCCTAGGTATATCTACAATATTGGAATATCTAAAATTATATTTACAATCTTTAAAAACAACTAAATCATGTAAACAAGATGGTGAAAGTTTGTTTAAAATCTTAAAACATTCAATAGCCATGGTACGCATTCTTCTAACTTTCAGAGATGGAACTTTAGCTTTTTCTAATAACTCATCATATGTGCTCTCATAGCCCTCGTATATAAATCGTAAAGCCCTCGCCTGGATTTTTTTCTAATTTAGAGGTATTACTTTTATTGCAAAAATGCCACGCCAAAGGACAAAAATTAAAATTAGATAAAATGAAAGTATGAAAAATTGTTAATTTATTTAATTTTGAAAGAAAACAACCAATGCGCTTTAAAACATTCAACTGTTGAGAAGCTTTACGACATATATTTTTAATATGATAATTGAAATTAAGTTGGTAATCAATATCTATTCCTAGTAATTTTACCACTTCATCACAAGTAATTTCAGCTGACTCTATTTTAAATACTGGTGTCTTGGCATGTGTCTTATTGCCAACTGCAATGGCTTGAAACTTATCTGGATTAGCCTGCATACAATTGAATTTGAACCAGTCTATCAATACTGAGCTTTCTTTTTCAAGTATATCAATTAATTTCTCATAATTATCATTTACATAAGACAAGGTGCTATCGTCAGCATAATTATACAATGTACCATATTCAATCAAATAAAAGATGTCGTTAATACAAATTTTAAATAACAAGGGTTGAAGTATAGAGCCTTGAGGTACCCCTTTTTGTATATCAGCCCAACTGCTGAGATCTCCCTGAAAGTGCACAGGGGCTAGGTACGTCCGAAAAAAAATAAAAAAATAAAAAATACTATGTAATACTATTATTATATAGTATTTTTTTTTGCCCCTGTGTTCTAGTGTTTTAATTCGAAGTTCACATTTGAAAAATCTACAACACAAGACAAAGAGCGAAGACAAACATAATAAAAAAAAAAACACTTAAAAACCAGAGATCCAACATGATGAGAAACACGGACCCACGTAAAAGTCGAGCGGTGGTGAGAGATGGGTAGAGGTATTATAACTAGGAGCTCGCGGAGGGTTAGATACGATAACGTAACCCTCATTCCGCTTGTGCTCCAGTTAGGGGCAAAAGCGGACTGAGGGTTACGTTATCGTATCTAGCGGAGGGTATGTTTGAAATATACATGTAGTTACGATGACCTCATATATGGAACATAATTAAGTAAAAAAAAATTAATCACAATAATAAGATGAAAAAATCATGCTTGGCAAAATCGACTTTTTTTTCTACAACAAAGAATACATTGTATTATGAGAAGATCAAGCTATCTTCCGATGTATAATCATCAGCATTGATGGAACATCGTAAATGTAGAAATTTTTATGGGATATCTTTCTTTTATATCTTATACAAGTTATAAGACATCATATGCATATATCTTAACAGTTGGATATCTTACAAGCGTTATGAGCCATATACGTTATCAAATATCTTAACAAAGCATCATATGCAGGGCCGGCCTTAGGAGGTGGGCACGGGGCCCAATTGTTCTCCGTAAAACCTGTAGTGTGTTGTTGTGTGTACTTGAACAGCTGAGAGTAGATCTATGAATCTGTATTTCAGATGAAAAACTTATTTAATTTGCCAAGTCTTGATATATCTTATTCAGACTTTTTAGAAAAAATAGAATTATGAACCAACTTTCTCATATTAAAAATACAGAAAAGGAAAAGCTTCGTTTCTTTAGTAATGTATACACAACTTTTGAATTACAACAATACCTAACTTTTGGTATTAGTAAAAGTTTTATTTTATTTTTATCTAAAATTAGACAATAAACCTTTTACCCCAGCTGAAGAGAGATATTACAAATATTGCCTTAACCAAGTTGAAAATGAAAAACATGTTCTCCTTTATTGTCCTATAACTGCATTAGAGAAAGTTTTCAATCTATTTTCAAAAATTCACAAAATTTTACAGAGGATGACTTATTATAACAAATAATAAACCCTATTAATCCTCAAGATACCAAAGATATCTGTTTATTTATCAAAGAATCATTCACCAAAAGAGAAACATTTAAAGGTAGCTGTTTGTCTTCTTCCTAATACATGTATTGCTTTTATAATTTAAGATTATTAGTTAGCTCCAATTACTTGTTTATATTCTATGTCCTTGTATGTTTGTGATTGTATTGGATTACACAAATGTATACATGTGATCTACTTAAGAAATAAATCATGGAAGTCAGAATGTGTTGGGAGTTTTAACACGGATTGGCGGATATTAGTATTTTATCCCGAGCCAGAAGCGATGGATAAAATTTACTAATATCCGCCAATCCATGTTAAAACTCAAAACACATTCTGGCTTCCATGATTTATTTCGATTCTGATATGTTTAAGAGTACAAAAACGGTAGTTTACTTTGATTGGAAGACGGTAATTTATATTTACGTTTGCAGAAAACGTCGCACACAATTTATGCTGCCAATGGAAAAGTCAGTCACATTCACCAGCGCATACGGGCTAATGAGATTATACCGAATGGATAACTCGCTCGCTGTTAACAATGCGGAAGAAGGAGGTCATGTTAGAATGTGCTTTATCCAATAAAGTATTTGAATTTGAATTTGAATTTAAATAACTCCAGCGCGGGGCCTGTTAAGAACGGGGTCCAAGTTGGGAGCAATTCAGTGGTCCAATTGGCTTAAGGCCGGCCCTGATTATATGATATTAGACAAGTTGTATCCTACAATGAGTGCTGTATAGCTAGCTATATTTCTATTTGTACTAACTGTATCAAGTATCTTGGTACCTCATATATGTAGAGCGGGGACAAAGGATACGCACTTGTTTAAATGGTGTCCTCTAAGACGTACGCGTTAAACCGTGTTGGAATAGTTTGGAGGCGCATCTCGTGTGTTTTGGATTTACCCATCAATTAAACAAAGTTATGACTTGTTTGACATTTCCAGATGCTCGGTTTTCTTCCTGTTTCTAAAGTTCATACAAATAAATTTTATATTCGCCAACAATGTACGTATTTATGTATATAAGAATCTTATAATCCGTCAAAATATAGCTTATAAGCTATCTCAGAGCATTTATTTGATATCTGATAAACAAATTGCTGATAAGATATCTTGTAGGCTTTATAAGACATCTTAATATATCATTTTGAAAAGCGTTATAAATTATCTCGATTGCTACCTATAAACAATGCGATTATAAAATTTATAAGATATCTTATATATTTGACAACTTTCGCAGATCTTACAAATTTATTCAACAACACTCAGACACAACTTGTGTAACACGAGGACATATATAGAGGGTTATAATTGAATATATACATTAATGACATAACTATGGACTTGACTGTGTTTATTATTGCTTACAATGTTTTATGTTTCATTGCAGATGACTGTGCCTGTGGTCATTGTTCAACATTCAAGACTGGTGTGAATAAATAGACATTGTTCTTATTTAATATATACAAGCAAGACATACAACAGAGCATATAATACATGGCAGAGTGAACAGATCTAGAGTATACGATAATACAGCATAATAACATAATGAACACAGTATGCAATGTTATAGTAACATACACATTTTCTTAATAAAAATTGCTACATTTGTGAATAATTGAATATGACAGTTTGAAAACATTCCCCCAAAATTTGAATGTTTGGAATTCCACAGTAATAACCATAGGTACCCGATTTGTGAACCCCCCCCCCCCCCCCTTTTTTTTTTTTTAATTTATTTTCTAATTCATCACTTTTGTGGGACGTTTTCATTATAAACAGTGTTGAACAACTTCAAACATTACCAAAAACTCAATCCGAGATCGATATAAGCCCATTTCTAAAAACACAAAAAACCCTTCTCTACTGTATTAGAACGGACCCAGGGCGAATGTGTAATTAAGGCGAACGGACCCGATACCGTTAAAATGTATATATAGAACAAAAACATGTATCTGTTCATTTGATATGAAATGATAAACATGGCAACTCATAATACGAGCAGCGAACTTGTCAACAAACACAAGTTTACGTTTTGCTGTGTATATAGTTTGTACAGGTCTAGAGTGATTGTTGTTTAACGCCAAATTAACATTGTTTTCGGGCATATCATGGTGAAAACAAGTTAATATATTCGATAAGATGATAAAGACGCACGCTCTATACTAGACCAACACGATTCGTTGGATTTGTATAGTGCTAGCTTACTGAAACAGAAATCCGCGGGTAGACAGTGTCACATGTCGCCTCACTCGGAGACATTATCCCGATTGCGAGCCAGTCTTTGTTCTTTCTACTTAGTGCTGCGTGTTCGCGGAGAAGCAACAAATACAAGTTTTACAGTCTTTGGTTTGACGCAATCGGGTTCGAACACACGATCTACCACACTCGAGTCGAGCACGCTAACCATTTCACCACAGATGTTGTTGGGAGGAGCCGAGAGTCAAATGAAAACCATAACTGGCCTGATATGATATTTATTGTTTTTAGAAGAGCTTGAAGATACCAAAAGGGCAATCAGAATCCGTAAATCGAAGAACAGACAACACAATTGCAAAAAGAAAAAGGAAAAAAGGACAAACAACGATCTACAAAGCATGCACATAAAACTAAAGATCGAGTAACACGAACCCCAGTAGAAACTGGGGTGAACTCAGGTGCTCAAGAAGGGTACGCAGTTCTTGCTCCACTAGAGGCACCCGTCGTGTTAAACTTCTTCTTGTCACGAATATATCGAAATACTGCTCACTTGACGTTAACAATCAATCAATAAAAAAATGACTTTATTATTTCTAACACGTGTACCGACGATAATACATGTAAGTAAGTATATTATTATTAAGGGACGGTCATACAAAATGAAAATTATGAAAAGTCGAAATTTTGACATATAGTCTTTTTTTTTAATGAATACACTTCCGTATAGACACAACATTATTAAAATTCGGACAAAAATAGAACCAATTAATATATGATAAAAAAAATTCAGGATAAGTTTAAATCTATTCAACACAATGCTCTAAATGAAAATTAAAATATATGTAAAACAAAGAAAGTTACACAGTTCATTTATATTGAATACATGTATTATGTTTCATGAAGTGGGATATTGATCTGTATTATTACATATACCCGCGTAACATGTAACAAGGGAATATTTATAACTAATCGAATGTTTGAATCGACCCCTCCAATAAATAACAGTCATCTTTTTAGAAATGGGCTGCGGGGGGTCACAATTATCGGAAGCCGATGAAGATGAAGGACTGCCGCAAGTGGGACACTGGGATTTAGAACATGGAATCGATACGGTAAGTACTGAAAAATCACAGACAGGAATCGTTACAATGAACGTAATCAATATGCTTGCTCTTGTTTCTATACAGATATATACAATAACCGTCTTAACACATGGAGTCGCGGTCACGTTTTGCTACAGAACTGGCGTCAACAACTACGATTTGAGCTAGAATACCACTTTTTGTCTTGATACTTGGAATTAGATGCTTAAGCTGATGATAGATCTTTATCACCAATATCTACTGCTCTATGTTTAAATACCAAGACCGACGAACACATTTGATAACCAATATCGAAAATATCACATATATTTTGATCCAATGTTAATTATATCTTATTAGCTGGTATTCCCGATATATATCATCCTCAACTGCCAAGGTTACATCTCCACTTATTGTCCATGAAGCACTTACAAACTTATCTTTTGTTTCTTGGGTAAAAAGTAAAAAGAAAATTCTATTGGATGCCTTGTCGTATAAGAAGAGCTAATCAAAAGGTATACCAATACATGTGTATGTATACAAATAAATATTTCAGAATGCGCAAATTAAGGAAGACAATATCATTTTACTATATTTTGAACCGAATAATGTGCATCTCTCTCTCTGATATATTTCACCAATTGCTTGTTTCAAACCAGTTCAATTGGTCAATTTGTTAAAGGTTCCGTGCATAATTACATAGGAATGATTCCAATAACCTTATGATTTCCCAGCAGTTAAGGTTCTTGGATACAACTGTACGCATAAACCTAGTATTCGCATTATCTTAACTACTAGTATTGTATATGGATGTACAGTCTAAATTGCATTGCAGTTGAAATATTATAAAAATTAAGAAAATATATATAAAAAAAAGATAATAATTGTAATACATGTATGTACATTTTTTTCAGTTAAATATCCCAGTGAATGATTCCCAGTATCCCTCGCCACATGTTGGAGCAGAATTCGACTTATCAGAGTACAAATTTACAGATATAGACACACATGCATTGATGGTAATTATCAAAATAAATAAATGAAATTATGTCATATTTTTGTAGAGTATAATATATTTATTTAGTTATTTATTTAATTGCATTTTACACCCATAAGTAGCTGCAATAATGTAGCTCCTGTGACAAACTTGTGTCTCGGCAGAGCTACAACGCGGTCCCATTCGTCACAATGGAGCAAAATAAAAGTTGCAGTTGAAACATAAAAACTCACTATTTACGCTTCAAACATTTCATTATAACTATTACTGATGATCCCAGTCCTTGTTAAATCGGTTTGGCTGAGAAATATATGCTTTTCAAAGGTAGCAACAACCTTGTTCAAATTTATCGATCGTTTTCCATAACCGGAAACTACGGAAGGCGGAGCTTTTCTAAATATGGTATTTCTTACTACACGCTGATGTAAACATTCACGCCTCAAATCGCCAAATATGGTATCGACATCCAAATAGTGAGGTCGGAAATGATGAAATTCAAAATGTTCAGAGATATGGATTTTTATTTTATGGGAATTACATTCTAAAATACTGGTAGGTGATAAAAACTTGTTATAATAATGGACAAAAGGAAAGGTTATGTCTTATTATTGATAAATGCAGGCGTCAGAAACTCTGTAAGCGAGCGCAAAAAATCTCGGCGGCTGCTCCATTACGTGTAATGGCATCCCGTTATAACCCTTGCGAGTAAGCGAGCATTTAGGGTTTTATTATTAGAACTACCCATAAGGGTCAAGCAATACAGTAATACAAACAATAATAACACAATACAACATTTTTTACAAAAGATACAAAAGAAAGAGTTTTTGACCGACATGGACCCTCTACCTTAATTCTAATGATTGTTTAATAAAGGTACAAATATCAGATGAAAGATCTGGTTTGGATTAAGAATATATTTCAATTTGTTTAAATCAGACATATTAACAAAGCTAGAAAAGTAATTTCCAATAATATTAAATAATAAATTTCTAGGTTGATTATTTATACGACAATGCAAAAAGAAGTGATCTTCATCTTCAATGTTATTGCAAGTATTGCACATTCTTTGTTGACGGGGTATATTTTTTGTAACGACCTTTCTCAATTTTTAAATTATGATCACTTGACCGAAATTTTGTTATGAGTTGTCTTATTTTTAAAATTGCTTAGCTGTAATAAGTAAGGTTCCAATATAATATCGTTCTTTAGTTTACTATAATAAGAATAATTTTGAACTTTCGGTTAGTTTTGAGAGTTTATCTTTAGTCTTTAAAGTATAATTATTAAGAGCTATCTTTTTAAATTCTTTTTTTAGTGGAAATTTTAATCTATGAAATGGTTTATCTATATTAGAATAGTCTTCAATATCTAAATAGAATTCTTTGAAAATATTATTTACACAAGTATACCATGAGTATTTGCCTTCATCATGCATTTTTTTATTTACATTTAAGGATTCTTTAATTAATGGATTGATATTATTAGAGTTTATTCTAACAAAATACATAAGTACTTGAGTTTTAATAAATGAGGTGATAAGAAAACGTCTTAATTCAGATTTAGCAGAAATATTACATGACGTTTTTTTAAGTCCTAAGATAGTTTTACAATATCTTGTGTGTATTTTTTCATATGATGTTTTATCTTCAAGTGACAAAGTATCACAAGCTTTATTATTTTTATCAGCTCTGATCAAAGCCCTGTCAGTATATTGGAAGATAATCCTCCATATACCAAATTTCACAATTATAAATAATTTACATGAAAGATTTACTGGAAGTTGTTCGAAGTTTGAAAATATTTTTCTCATTGAAAATAAAACTTTTAAACCCTTTTTTGATAACTCCTGTATACCACTTTTAAAGCAACCCTTGTGGTCTATAATAGTTCCCAGAAAATTATATTGTAGTGTTTCTGTAAGTGGTTGGTCATCATATACAAAAATACAGGAGTAGGTGAATAAACTTTCTGAAAAGTTAAAATGTTTGATTTATTTGTATTTACAGTTAATTGCCAATCAAAGCAGTATTTTTGTATGTAATTTATTTAATGCATTTTGTAATCCCTTGTGCGAATTTGAAAAAATAACAAGATCATCAGCAAATGTTAAACTAGATATAACAGTGTTTTCAAGTTTAAGCAGACTACAAGATTCATCAAATATATCATGTAAATCATGTAAAAAATAGTTAAATAAACAAGATCTTAAACTTACAAAATAGTTAAATAAACAAGATATTACTTAAACTGTCCCCTTGTTTCACTCCCCTTTCTATTTTAAAGTAATCAGAGTGTTTATTATCAATTCTGATAGCAGATTGGCATAAACTATAAATATTTTGAATGACATTAAAAAATGTGCATCCAACATTATTAGTCAATAGTTTATATAAAAGACCATTATGCCACAATGTATCAAATGTTTTGCGTAGGTCTACAAAGTAAGAATAGATTTTCTTTTTCTTATTAAAAAAATATTAAAGTAATTAAAGTTTTTAGAATAAACAGACTATACTACTATTGCTTCTGAAGGACTGACATTTGTCATATAAATCAAACTTACAAATGACCACAATGTAGTATAAGTTTGTAGTAATCATTTCGGGTAGAATCTGTGTCTTTCAATATCTAGAGGTCATCGTGACTTCCGGTGAGATAAAGAACAGCGATAAATTAACACTTTAATTTTTATTCGAGTTTCATGTTGATTTTTTTGGTTTACTTACACTCACTCATATATAATTTCTTACCATATGATTGATTGCTGTTTAACGTCAAGTAAACACTATTTCAGCCATATTTTAAACGACAACAGATTTACAAACAAACCATGTAGAGTAAGCATATATACTGATATAGGTACATATACACGATGTAATATCATAGGCAACGGGGTGGGTCTATGAACGGAAGTTTATGTTACCACAGACGGTAGAATGCTAGTTAATATCTTGAATGTCAATACGTTTATTTGTCTGTATTTCTTCATTGTTAGTAGTATGTATTAAGTTTTCCTGTGGGTATATATTGGTTAAATAATTGGTTGAAGGAAAAAAAGGCACCGAATGCATAAGTACGGATGAATATAATACTGTATATAAGATAATAATATACCCTGTCGGTCACTGGAAGGACAATAACATAATATTTTGTTTTTATTATTTTGTTCCAGACACCGCCCGTTTTGTCTAAAAGCTACGAAAAACTGTGTAAATTTCTTGCAAAACCAGAATATGATGACGTAGAAATAGTGAGAGCGTTTGTAGTGTGGATGAGCTCACAGAAAATTAGGACAAAATTATATCCAGGATCCGGAGCCTCCCCAAACACTCCCCTGGGGTACATGAAAATGATCAAAAACAATACAGGAACGTTTGCAGCATTGCTTACACAAATGTGCAGGTAAGTACTGATTTAATGAACAGTTTGATTTAGAGTGTTTTATAGCGCAAATTTCAACAATATTTCAGTTATATCGTTGCGGTCAGTTTGATTGGTGGAGGAAACCGGAGTACACGGAGAAAACCAGCGACCTGTGTCGCAAGTCACTGACAAACTTTATCACCTAATGTTGTACTGAGTATACCTCGCCATGGGCGGTATTCGAACTCACAACGTTAGTGGTGATAGGCACTGATTGCATAGGTAGGTGTAAATCCAACTACCATACGATTACGGCCACAACGGCCCCTAGTTTGATGTATGAATTCTACCTGTATATAAATAGATAAATAAATGATGATAGAGGATGAACAGCGCGTTCTCGTTCATACGGATGATTTGTTGACTCCGAATACCGGTATGTCTTCAACAAACTGTGTAGCGGCTTAACATCCATCTTTTTCAGCTGGGTGTAAAAATTCTTCGTGTGTCAAATAAGAATATGTATGAATATATCTTATGTTAAATTTTGTATTTTCGCGATCACTATCAAATTTCCATTACTTTTGTAAAATTTATTATTTTGCTTTCTATCAATGAACCGCCAAAACTGACAACCACACCATAAGATTGGTAAGTGTTACTAATGTTTAATACCGTTTTCAACAATATTTCAGTAATATCGTGATGGTCAGTTTAAGTTGAGGAAACCAGAATACGCGAAGATAACCACAAACTTGCCAGAAGCCACTTGCAAAGTATATCACATCAATGTTGTAATACGTACTACACACTTCGCCTTTTGTTGGGGTATCGAACTCACAACATTTAATAGCGGCACTGATTGCATAGGAAGATGTAGATCTAATTACTATATGATTACCACTATAACCCAACCCCGTCTGATTGACCGCAATACGATATATTTAAGCCAACTTGTTCTACGGTGAATTACCTATTTATACCTTTTCTTTTGGGTTTGTAAATGATACATTATGACTGAGTTGTATTCTTATTTGTTATTATTAAAGTTAAAGACATCATAAAAACATTCACATATACCCTTTTGGTTGGTTTTTTTTTGTGTGTGAAGGGGGAGATATAATTCACACGGAGAACCTAAACCAGTTAAACACGTACATTCCATATTTTCAAAATATATTATAATACTGTCAAGTAGTGAGTGGACTTTGGCCTACCTATATTGATAACATTGTTAAACAATGTTTTACGGATATGATAACGGGGAAAAAACCACGACATTGATGGGGTAGATTTAGTTCAGAAATATATATATGTCTCATTTATCAGACGAAAAGTACAATGTAGTGACATCATCTATATGTTGGGTGTGATTGACCGAATTTCAATTTCATAAGATAAATTTCATGAGGTCAAAAAATGGGACTAACTGAAATGTAGAAAGAAAACTCAACATTTGTTCCATATAAACTAATAAAACAACACAGTACCAAGTGGTGACTTGGTGGTAATCAACCAAATTCATGATATCTTCTATTTAGAGTTATAGATTATCAAGTTATGGTTAATCTTATTATTTTATTGTTTAATATCTTTTGGAACAATCACCGTACTGAAATATAAAGTCACTGCTCATTATTATTTTGCTGGTTGCAGATGATGTTAAATTGAATCTAATAAACATTAGTAAAATACCGCCATCAAGAATGAACAATCCAGAGACATAAACAGCATTGAGCATAAGCCTTAGAACGAAGACGGACAAAACAAAAACACAATTCAAAAAATTAAAAGAAAGCAACCCTACCAAAACACCGGGGCGAACCCAGTCACTCAGGAAGGATAAACAGTTCCTGCTTCTTCTAAGACACCCACCATGTTGCTACGTGTCATTCATTTTTGATTGTGGAGAGTCTTATCTAATCATAATTTTTACTTTAAGCTGACAATAAAAAGTGGGTGGGAAACAAGGACAATGGGTATCTACAGAGAACACATGGCGTCTTATACAAATAGTGTTCTCAAGACTCAGTGCATCCACAGGTAGTTGACAGACATGCCCTTTCGATTGGGTGGGGGTTTATCAGTCATAGTAAAGAAAGTCTGGGCATGGACATAGTGGATATATGTGTTTGGAGATTAATATATCAAATAGTATTTATCTTATACAGAGATTCTTTTAATACTTCCGTACATATATTATTATTATGTATCTGTGGTTCGATATTTGTTTGTATACATATTAATAAAAACGTTTGCTTCTGTCTATATCTGTTTTCTACATTTTTAAATATTTATAGGATCTAACGGTTTAACCCATTCAGACAATGATGTGTCAAGTTCCACATATTCTCTAAAAAAATTATATTATTTCATCTTGTTGCAAGAAAATATGTAACATAATAAAATATGAGTAATATAAACTATTGTAAGTACCTTATTTCTTTTATTCAGAGAGGTTAGCATACCTTGTGTAATAATAACAGGTATATACAAGTCATCGCATTTCCATCAATCAAGAATTGATCCTGCAGATTTCCAATGTACATGGAATGCAGTGTGTTTAGACGGAGATTGGGGTTTTATCCACCCATTTCTAATTTGTACTCCATCGTCAAGACGAGTTGAAAGCTCATGGGAATCTATTGAAGACGGAGGAAATTTCATTCCTGGACCAAGGCCATGGTCAGAAGACTGGAACACCGTGGACCCTCTTCAAGTAACCGTTCTACCAAATAAAGCTAAACTGAAACCGCGAAAGAAAGTAAAGATTGGGAAGAAGAGAATAAAATCGGTGACCCCAGCCCCTTCAATGGTTTTAAAAAGACGGAAAGTAAGGTCACAATCAAACCCAGACCTTATTTTAGACACAGGAATGTATAACAAGCTGTTGCGACTTGACGAAGATGTCGACGAAGAAGAAGAACCTCGGGATTTAATCTTTGTTCGACAAACAAAACGTTGCTTTAACGAATATTTCTTTTTAATTGAACCAAGAAATATGATACTGTACTGTTTCCCAGATCTTCGTGAATGGCAATTATTGCAAAATCCAGTTGTGATGAAGCGATTTATGGAGTATCCTCATATTAACATAGCATATCAAGAATTTGGATTTTGTAATCCTGCTGATCAAATCACAAAGTATGTCAGTAAAGATGGAATCCTTACTTTTAAATTGAAAAATAATTCAAAGAAAAACATATCCAAGATGAAAATAGGATACGAACTCTCACAGCTTGGAGGTAGAAAGATTCATAGTTTTGAAGGGTCCTATGTACTTTTGTATCAAGATTATGATATTTGGACAGTTCAATTAAGATGTCCAACGAAGGGATTTTTTAGACTGGTTGTTTTTGCTAATGTTGACACCAGAGACTTTTCAAAGTGGATTGTGGATACTGAAATAGAATGCATTGACGTCAAAAGATATTGCACTGCAATCCCCTTCCACCCTGGTACAGCAGGGTGGGGACCACAAACACTAACCGAGTCCCTGGGACTGTATCTTCCATCACATGAAGTAGGGGTGATACCAATAGTCCAAAGAGAGGATTATGTTGTAAAATTCATTCTTCTCCGAAATATCGATATGAAATGTGAAATTACACATAGTACATTAAGCAATGAAGAAGTGTCCAAATGTCTGCGACATACCCTCGTGAACAGAGAGCTAGATTTTAAAGTCAGTGCTTTAGTAGAAGGTGATTATGTACTGAGTATTTATGTGTATGATAATCAATTCAACGAATACGTGAACGCTGTCAACTACCTCTTTACAGACAAGGATCTTAAGAGTTGTTTAGGGAGATTGCAACGGGAGGTATGTATCAATTTATCTAGGCAAACGCGAGGCCAGTATTAGTTAGCTCGTTGTATACAATGATCTCAAATCAGTTCTTCAACTTGAACTTCTTCTGGAGAGTTCTCAGTATAACGAATGGTATTAAATACCTTCTTTGTCAGTCACTTGCGACGGGTCAGTGGTTTTCTCAGGGTACTCCGGTTTCCTCCACCAAAAAAACTGACCGTCACGATATTACTGAAATATAGTTGAAAGTTGCGTTAAACACCATTAACCTAACCTTCTTACATACAAGGGTTGCAAAGTTATAAATCTAGGAAAATGATAACAAACGTGAGGCATGATTTTAAAACTATATATGCTGCTGAGATTTATGAAAGGGTTGAAGACATCAAAGGGGTAATCAGAAGCCGCTCATCAAAGGACAGACAATACAATGGCGCAATAAGAAAAAGGATACAAGGTAAATGATCACATAAAACTAAAGGCTGAGCACCATGAACCCCACGAAAAAACGGCAGGGTTCTCATAGAACGTCTTGGAGTTAATAATGAAATATGTTGTTGTTCACATTTAGAAGTTTGCCTGCGGTTATGATTAGAATTACTATAATAATATTTTTAAATGAAAAATACAGAAACAGGACATCGGCTTGTCATCTTTTTGAGATTTACTCGGAAAGTTATAATATCCGTAGAAACTGAAATGTTATTTTTTTTGCAAATTGTTCTCGCATAAAAAGCATATTAAATATATATACTTTAAGAGTTTATGACCTTACCAGAGAAATTCGTAATAATAAATTCACATCTACACGGCCATTTTCTCGGGGCTGCCATTAACACAAAGATAATCTTATTAATATCTCATACAGCGATGCCTGAATGGATAAGAGTGGTGTTATAAATGTAGGTGAGTGGTTTCCTACTGGTACTCTGGTTTCTCCACAACAAAACTAACTGCCACTTATGTCATATATTCGGTGACAGACTTCAATAAAGATATAATAATTATATTGAATAACATACATCAAATTACAACTTTTTTCAAACACAGCCCAAGTTTTTACTTAACGAACGATAACTCCAATAATCTATCAGACACATTGTAGTTTATGTTAAAATTGAAAATTTGCGAATTGTATACTCAACACTTTTTTTTCAAGCCTGTACCAATTAAAAAAGCCAAATATAGACTTAAAATGGCATGCATTGGAGACAATGTGGAGGAATTAGAAGAGGCGATACAAAGTGTCCTGAAAGAGCTTCCTACAGAAGACGAGGACGTTAGAAGGGGTAAAAAACGACTGGAGTTCATCAGACTTCGAAGGGGTAAATAATATATGCCGTCCTGCAATAAGACATATCTTAAACCCGTTAAATAAACAAAAGAAGTAAAACCACAGAAAACACAATATTTTATATTAAAAACAAGGACCAATGCGAATACATAAAATATCTTGAATCCTCGCGAGTCCATCATGTATAATGCAGAGGCGTAAGAGTCGACCCGAAAGTGTGGGGGCAGGCTTTTGCAGCGGACCGAAAAAGTTGGGAGATCCAGCTTCTGAAGTCAACCGGAAAGTGTGGGGGGGGGGGAGTTTTTGGGAGACGACCGGAAAGTGGGGGAACAAACTTTCAAAACTGACAAGCAAAAGAAAGTCATTTGGCTTCTAAGCATGCATTGTCTGCTTACATGTTCAAATTTCACCCATTTCTACATGTTTGTCCTCCACACTTTTGGAGGTTGCGGCATGCTTTCCCCTTTTGCCCCGTCTCATACGGCCTTGTAATTGAATGACAATGTTATGCTGTGTTCACACGTAATTCGAATTCGATTCGCATTCGAATTAGTTTAATGCGCTTTCGAAACGTATTCTCGTCCGAACGTACATTTGAATGCGAATTGCAACGCGCATCAAATAGAGTCTACAGTACGTCCGAACTATGTTAACTTTTAATTCGCAATATCAATTAACTTTTAATTTAAAGCAAAACGACATTGCACAATATTGATGTTAAAGAAAATAGTTTTAAAAGCCGAATTATTAACAATTAAAAAAATATACTCCAAACCAGCTTTGATCTGATGGTTTCACTTTCTCTCGGACTCGTTTTTCCTCAGTTCTCTTTTGAAAGAACGGTCATTTTATACAAGAATAATGATATGTTGTGTCAATATGACGTCACCAGCAACAATTCAATTCTTTTATTTAAGAATTGAATTATCGCGCTTCATATTGAAAATGTAGTTCGATCAAGGCTTTCATACCCCAATGAAACTTCAAAAGAATGCATTCAATTCTTATAATTATATTTAAATCACACCAAAATGTAATATGGTTGAATTTTTCGTTGTGAATTTTATTTGTGTTAGATTATTTGCTGTTGGAAATTACTACGTCATTGATTGTTTACATCTGACGTCGTCGTGGAGGCACGTGCAAGTTCGGATTTGAGTTTCATTGGGATGTGAAACATCACTTTTATAATCATGTGACCACTTCATAACCAATCATATTATAACATTTCAATGAAAAACGGAAGTAATGTAATTATTGTCAATTAAGACGCCCATTACTGAGCAGTACAATCATATGAAAAATATATACATAAAAAAAGAGACATTATGATTTCAATGATTATAAAATTAACATGTAATGACAAGAATTTATAACAACCCCCCCCCCCCCCCTTTAGAAAATAACAATAGTATGTTAGTTACAATATAATCAATAATGATCGATTATAATAATCCATATATGTATACCTATATAACACAAAGTGCCCTATAACCAGTGTATTATATTTTGTAGCTACAAATGTATGTAGAAGATTTATAATATACCATTAAAAAACAATTAATACACAAGGTTAAACCACCAGTGATCACATTGACCTTATTATTTTCAAATCACTTTGTTTTTTTCAACAATAAATTTCTTTTCGTATGTAGATCTAACAATAACATGACTTATAATTCATAATACATATGACGTCATTTATTAATAATATTATTATACTTTACTATAGAAACCAAGCAAGAAATAATTAAGATATTTTAAAGTTTTATTCCATGGAACAAGAAATAACTCATTATTCCCGCGGCAAACTGCACGTAGGTCAAATAACTGTGAGGGAATCTGCACGTAGCACAAAATAACTGTTTGAAATTTACGCGCTTTTGCACGTCGAACCAATAATTAGTTATTACCCTCAGCACGTCGAACCAATAACTAGTTATTTCCCTCATATTAGTTCAGTATAATAATACAGTTATGTCCTTCATGAGAAGTTAATATCCATAATTAATATGAAACCGGCACGGCCATGAATGCTCGCGCATCTGAAAATTATCTGGCAATTTCAGGCAGTGCATCAAAAAGTCTCGAGATTTTTTGGGCCGAGATATATTGGGGACGACTTTTTTTTAAGGGCCGAATCTAGTCTCACTCAATCGCAATAGTAACTACTCGGCTGTTCTCGCTAACCTGCAGGGTAGCGAGAATGGCCGAGTAGCTACGATTGATTCAATCGAGCTGTCGTTCCTTTATTCGAGTTATCGTTTCTTACGAAATCTCAAAAGTTAACTTCCGCGTAGAAAAAAAAATTCGTGTCAGTATGTCAGAAGAGATTTAATAAATTAAAAAATATCAATATAAGTAAAACAAGCTAACAAAATGACTTTTATTACACACGGGCTCCGGGTTTCAGTGGTATCGGACGCACGAGATTTCAGGATCACCTTTGCACTCTATGTTAAGAAAATATTCATTAGTTGAGTGTGTTAGTGTGTTACACGGAACCGGTGTTTACAAAACGTCGAGTTTTTTTTTATTCGTCAATATGTACAGCCATGTTTGTCAAAAAATCCTAAGTACACATTTTATACCATAAAGAGCTCGCTGACGCTCGCATAAAATGACTTTTATTACACACGGGTTCCGGGTTTCAGTGGTATCGGACGCACGAGACTTCAGAATCACCTTTGCGCTTTATGTTAAGAAGATCTTCATTAGTTGAGTGTGTTAGTGTGTTACACGTGTTTACAAAGCGTCGAAAAAAAAATTATTCGTCAATATGTACAGCCAAGTTTGTCAAAAAATCCTAAGTACACATTTTATTCCATAAAGAGCTCGCTGACGCTCGCATATTAAATTGAGAAAGGGTTATTTTCCCGAGGTCCGAAGGACTCACGAAGGACCTCAGCGAAGGACCTCGGGAAAATAACCCTTTCTCAATTTAATAATTATGGATATTAACTTCTCATGAAGGTCATAATTGTATAATAAATGAACAACCAAAGGAAAGTTTACACATGATAATAATGTTAATAATCGTTTTTTAATTCCAACACAATTCGGTCAAAGCAGCTGCTCGGATAATTTGCTTTTGCAATAGCATGTGTACACACGACAGTTTAATGCGAATCGAATACGAATTAACGCCGATTCGAATTCGATGCGCATTAAAAAGATAATTACGTGTGAACGCGATTAGCGTATTCGATTCGCATTAGATGCAAATTGAATTCGCATTAAAGGTACGTGTGAACGCAGCATTAAATATAATGTCTCCACACTCCACAGTGGGTCCAGCTTCCCGTTGTCATTTAAATGACAGAAAGATGTGATCTCAATGCTCACAAATACACTACCTTGTATGATTGACTACAGAGATTTAAAACACAGATGCGTCTGGTTATTTCATTTTTAATGTTATATTTTGGTGGTGTCGGACCTACGGACGACATCGTTTGGAAAATTATTTTAATTTACCTGATTCTCCAGGATCTGTACCCAGGTGTATATTGTGTGGTAGAACACTGCTCATCTGCAGACTAAGATGAAAATAGCATTCAAACAACATAAAATCAAATTTCAAGGCAACTGAAATTATGAAATCCAAGTATCTTACACCAGTAGTTAATCATCCTATTATATGTAGAGCACTGCATTGTTTGGAAGAAGAAGAAGATGTAATGGCAGTATAAAAGCTTTGGATGTTGTATGATAGAATTGTCGGGTATAAATTTGAACGAGAACCACCAAAGAACTGTCCAAGTCATGTAAACTAAGTAGAAAAATTGACCATTATGATTCAAGATGAGACTATTTAGAAAAATACGTTTCAAAACATACCTTATTTTAATGATTGGTACAGTAGTCTGTGGCCACAGAATGAAGGTGTGAAAGAAAAGAGCGTACGAACTGCTAATATTTAGGAAATTATCGGCTGCAACGTTTTGATAACTACACTCACGGGTCAAAAATATTTCCTCACCAAGATATTTCCCTATATATTTCATATAAAACCACTTATTTTCATAACATTCTCATGAAGTCATTCCTTAGCCGATTTTCATGAAATTTTCACCTTTAATAGTAGAATTATTAGAGTTTATTTTAATATCTTCATGTAATTTTTCGAACTTTTATTTACTAGCATTTATGATTTAATCACAAATGTAAATTCTTGACGTCACAA
This sequence comes from Bathymodiolus septemdierum, assembly GCA_963383655.1. Taxonomy (NCBI): domain Eukaryota; kingdom Metazoa; phylum Mollusca; class Bivalvia; order Mytilida; family Modiolidae; genus Bathymodiolus; species Bathymodiolus septemdierum. Next base: position 70,176,469 of record OY726520.1, read on the forward strand.
TTTTATATGATTATATAGTAAGATTTGGTGAAAAAATTAAACTTTGTTTTTAAATCAATTCTTAAGAGAAAGTAGAAATAAAATTATTTGAAAAATATACGAAGAAGAAACTATATTTATTTCTGCATTTAATGCTGAAAATTTCATGAAAATCAGATAAGTAATGACTTCATGAGAATGTTATGAAAATAAGTGGTTTTATATGAAATATCTTAGTGAGGAAATTCTTTTGACCCGTGAGTGTAGTTATTAATATATAATTAACCATATTTTTTGTAGATTTATGCGAAGGCATCAATAGGAGACATATTAAAACACTAGGAAGAGCAGTTATTGCTGCTAAAAAGAGCAAGTTTGCCAGAATCCTGAAGCCAAATATCGATGCTGCAGAAGATCTGAAAGCTCACTTGGAAACACTGGAAATGTTTTCTCATGACGTTTTAGAATTAAAACAACGAACAATATCAGAGATAGAAAATTATCCACATCCACCAAAGGAAGTGCATAATACAATGCAAGCAATGTTTCTGTTGTTGGGAGAATGTCCTAAATATCTTCGGGTATGTAAAATAAACTATGATTTATAATATTTATACCACATTTTCCGTGCGATTGTTTAACTCGGAAAACCATGGTAAATGATTTGTAACATGAAACCATGTAATATCACATCTAGGTAGTTGATTATTGCACAACTCTCAGAGAAATATAAACAACAGCCCAGATTCAAAGTGTACAATATCTCATATCTGCGTGCATTATTTCATAGTTCTTAGCTGTTGTTTACATTCTGGTATTTAAACCATGAAAAGATCAAAGGAAAATAATGCATTCATGTTACAATGACTATTTATAGGCTTCCCATTTAATAGAAAGAAAAACCTACATTCAGAAAATGATTCCCACCCATTGTTGCAAATCTTTATGGGTAAGAATTATATTAAATTAGACATATAGCATTTGCTTATAGTCCAGTCAAATTGTCCTGGTTCAAAGTTACAATTTCAGTGTGTTTATAGTCCAGTCAAGTTGTCCTGGTTCAAAGTTACAATTTCAGTGTGTTTATAGTCCAGTCAAATTGTCCTGGTTCAAAGTTACAATTTCAGTGTGTTTATAGTCCAGTCAAATTGTCCTGGTTCAAAGTTGCAATTTCAGTGTGTTTATAGTCCAGTCAAGTTGTCCTGGTTCAAAGTTACAATTTCAGTGTGTTTATGGTCCAGTCAAGTTGTCCTGGTTCAAAGTTACAATTTCAGTGTGTTTATGGTCCAGTCAAGTTGTCCTGGTTCAAAGTTCCAATTTCAGTGTGTTTATAGTCCAGTTAAATTGTCCTGGTTCAAAGTTACAATTTCAGTGTGTTTATAGTCCAGTCAAGTTGTCCTGGTTCAAAGTTACAATTTCAGTGTGTTTATAATCCAGTCAAGTTGTCCAGGTTTAAAGTTACAATTTCAGTGTGTTTATGGTCCAGTCAAGTTGTACAGGTTTAAAGTTACAATTTCAGTGTGTTTATAGTCCAGTCAAGTTGTCCAGGTTTAAAGTTACAATTTCAGTGTGTTTATAGTCCAGTCAAGTTGTCCAGGTTTAAAGTTACAATTTCAGTGTGTTTATAGTCCAGTCAAGTTGTCCAGGTTTAAAGTTACAATTTCAGTGTGTTTATGGTCCAGTCAAGTTGTCCAGGTTTAAAGTTACAATTTCAGTGTGTTTATGGTCCAGTCAAGTTGTCCTGGTTTAAAGTTACAATTTCAGTGTGTTTATAGTCCAGTCAAGTTGTCCAGGTTTAAAGTTACAATTTCAGTGTGTTTATGGTCCAGTCAAGTTGTCCAGGTTTAAAGTTACAATTTCAGTGTGTTTATGGTCCAGTCAAGTTGTCCAGGTTTAAAGTTACAATTTCAGTGTGTTTATAGTCCAGTCAAGTTGTCCTGGTTCAAAGTTACAATTTCAGTGTATTTATAGTTTCTATGAATAGTAAAATATATAACTAGTAACAAACGAACACTGTATTATTTATTAATATCTAAGAAATACTGCTCAGTGAGTGACAAGGTCAGAAGAGTCATTGATTAAAGACCATATAATATTACATATCATAATTGATTAATACTTCTAACAGATATAATATTAATTAGACATTAACATCTAAAGAAACTAATGGTCTTCGTGGGTATATAACAAAGGTTTTACCCTTATATATAAATAATACTACATTTTATACTACAGGAATGGGGAAACATACAGACGTTACTACGGAAACAACATGATCAAAACGTCATTACTCGAATCAAGAATTACACAGGATCTATTACTCCACATATCATACAGTTAGCCTCGAAAAAGTTAGATAGAGTTGATGTTATGGAAGTTAAATATGCCAGTGCAGGAGCAGCAACATTTTACCAGTGGGTAAGTCTATGCCCCCTCTAAAAATGTGAAAGCTATGAAGTCTGTACATTTTACCAGTGGGTAAGTCTATGACCCCCCCCCCCCCTAAAAAGTGAAAGCTATAAAGTCTGTACATTTTACCAGTGGGCAAGTCTATGCCCCACCTAAAAATGTGAAAGCTATAAAGTCTGTACATTTTACCAGTGGGTAAGTCTATGACCACCCTCCCCCTAAAAAGTGAAAGCTATAAAGTCTGTACATTTTACCAGTGGGCAAGTCTATGCCCCCTCCCCCCCTAAAAATGTGAAAGCTATAAAGTCTCCACATTTGACCAAATGAGTAAGGGTAATCCATTAATATTGTCAAATGTTTGTAAGCTACAGTAAACATTATACTACATGAAGACAGTATAGAGAGCCGAGTTCATACAGGATAATGTCAAATATTTTACAATAATTACCTGGCAAAAATCTATTCATCTGTTTGGTATTAAGACAATGGCCTGCGGAAAGGTGTACTTTGTTTTTAGATACAGTATATGAAAATTCCCTTATAACTAAGAGATATTATTTATATTAGATTACAAAAGATGGTATTGGCAATTAGATTTTTGTTCAAATTTGACTTGCTTAACTATTAGGTCATACAATGACCTTGTATACTATCTTGTTTAATAAATCTAATATTATACTCATGACAACTTCTGTGTCACCAAGATTAAATATATTTTGTATAATGTTCAAGATTATAGCATTCTTTATAATAACACTGTTCGCCAGATTATATGTGAGGGTTGGGATTTTACTTACATATGGAAAACACTTGCATGACTGCATCATTTCAGTAAGAGGGGAGGTTTGTGCCCATAAACCTGGTTTAATCACACCACGTTTTATTGAAGTGCCTGACCTGTACCAAGCCAGGAAAGTGGACGGTCATGTATATGTAGGCTTAGGAAATTGATTTTGTCTCTTTCAGCGATTGTGATTTGGGAATTATATTGAGTGGTATTTTTTATTTTATTTAAAACATTTATTTTTAGTACAAATACCTTCAGATAAAAATATACCTGAATCGAGTTTGATTTTTTGGTAATCACAAACTACTTTCTTTCTGAACTTGTTTAATTAATTCCATTTTATTTCTTTTATAAGGCAAGAAATGTGTTAGACGAAATGGAGGAGGGAACCTTCTCACCCAGAAAAATGTCACAAAACTTTGACAAATTATTAACAGCAAGAGACAGATACGTATTGAAAGGCTGAGTAATGACAGCATGTTGTTAATCACTGTACAGTTAAACCTGTCTAAACCCAACCCTGAGTAAACCTGTCTAAACCCAACCCTGAGTAAACCTGCCTAAACCCAACCCTGAGTAAACCTGCCTAAACCCAACCCTGAGTAAACCTGTCTAAACCCAACCGAGTAAGCCTGTCTAAACCCAACCCTGAGTAAACCTGCCTAAACCCAACCCTGAGTAAACCTGTCTAAACCCAACCCTGAGTAAACCTGTCTAAACCCAACCCTGAGTAAACCTGTCTAAACCCAACCCTGAGTAAACCTGTCTAAACCCAACCCTGAGTAAACCTGTCTAAACCCAACCCTGAGTAAACCTGTCTAAACCCAACCGTGAGTAAACCTGTCTAAACCCAACCATGAGTAAACCTGTCTAAACCCAACCGAGTAAACCTGCCTAAACCCAACCCTGAGTAAACCTGTCTAAACCCAACCCTGAGTAAACCTGTCTAAACCCAACCCTGAGTAAACCTGTCTAAACCCAACCCTGAGTAAACCTGCCTAAACCCAACCCTGAGTAAACCCAACCCTGAGTAAACCTGTCTAAACCCAACCCTGAGTAAACCTGTCTAAACCCAACCTTAAGTAATCCTGTCTAAACCCAACCCCGAGTAAACCTGTCTAAGCCCAACCCTGTGTAAACCTGTCTAAACCCAACACTGAGTAAACCTGCCTAAATCAGACAGACTTTACAATCCATCTACTAAATGTCTATGTAATTTGAACCTGTGTAAACCGAATACCTGTCTAAAGTGAACAAATTCTTCAGTCCCATAGGGGTTCAGTTTAGACAGGTTTTACTGTATATGTAAAAGTATTAAATCAAAAACTCAAATAAAATTGTGAATTAGTATCTTGGTTGATTGATTGGCTGTTGTTTAATGTCCATGAAGCAGTATTTCAGCTACATTCAAGACGAGAACCAGTTCAACAATATATAAACCTATATAGAAATGAGGGAAAGTACGAGTCAATCGTGTCAACCATTTTTGACAGACGCTAAAAAATATGGAGAATTGGGTAGGGACGATAGAATGCACCTACTCTTTTTCGAAATCTAAAAAAAGAGGTTTTAAGCATGCAGGGAGCGTGGCACTCTCCAAACACGTTACCCACTGTTGTCCACTGTCAGGCTTTCAACAATATAACCTCCCAATGAGAGGGCTCCCCCTGTCCATCAATCAGGGACAGCTGGAAAGCTCTGTGGGTTTGAGCCCTGTGAACCTTCACCATTACACAGAAATTCTTACTTTGTAGAATAAGACTGTCATAGCATGTAGTGTAGTCATGTGTTTGGTGTTTATCCTTAATTTGACAGATTTAAAGAATTAGTTCAACTGTGTTTCTTAAAAAAGAATGGTCAACGTAGATATAAATACCTCGTCTTGGAAAGAGACAAATCTTATTTTGTAAAAAAAAAAACCCAGTAATTCTCACAAAAAGTGAAACTGATATCAAAATGCTGGAGTTTTTGATGCTGATATTATACGAGATCCCACCCCCAACCCCTCCAAAACTAGAGGCTCAGCCCACTGAGCCTGTATCGCTCACCTGACAATAGAACGATACTGAAGCAAATTTCAAAGGGAGATAATCATTACCTTAAAAAACAGCAGCCATCTTGAATGGAGGGTGGGGCTGTCGGACACAATTTTGAAAGGGACACACCCAGGGACCATCTATGCCAAGTTTGGCTCCATTTGGCCCAGCTGTTTCAGAGGAGAAGATTTTTTTAACATTAGCCAATCAGAAAAAAGAATTAATCTTGGTGGCCATGTTTGCTGGCCGAATGGAACCAAATGAAGAAGCTTTATAGAGGATCTTACATAGATGCTTCCTGACAAGTTTGGCTCCATTTTGCCAAGCTGTTTCAGGGGAGAAGATTTTTTTAAACAGTAGCTAATCAGAAACAAGAATTGCCCTTGGTGGCCATATTTGTTGGTGGAACGGAATGAAATGGAGAAACTTTATAGAGGACCTTACATAGATGCTTACTGCCAAGTTTGGTTCCATTTGGCCAAGTTGTTTCAGAGGAGAAGATTAAAATATGAAAAAGTTAACGGACGGACGATGGACGCCAAGTGATGGCAATACCTCACATGGCGCTAAAAAATTATGAAAAAAGGGTAATAACTCCTAGATGGGTAATCAGATTTAATTCAAAATTGCAGGGCATGTAGATCTTGACAAGCTGAACATGTTTACAGTTTAAACTTACAATCTATCTCTTATAGTTTTTTAAATAAAGGACAAAAAGTATTAAAATTTTGAAAATTTGATGAAAAAAGAGCAATAACTCCAAATTGGGTACTCAGATTAACTTCAAAATTGCAGGGTTGATAGATCTTGATATGCTGCACATTTTTGCAATTTAAACTTAACCTTTATCTCTAATAGTTTTTGAAATATCAGACAAAAATGTTTAAATTAAAAAAAAATAATAATGAAAAAAGGGCCATAACTCCTAGACGAGTAATCAGATTTACTTCAAAATTGCAGGGCATGTAGATCTTGACATGCTGCACATGTTTGCTGTTTAAACTTAATGTCTATCTCTTATAGTTTTTGAAATAAAAAACGAAAAGTATTAAAATTTTGAAAATTTGGTGTAAAAAGGCCAATAACTCCAAGATAGGTAATCAGATTTTCTTCAAAATTTAGTTAGATCTTGCTGTGCTGATCATTTTTACCCTGTCAGATTTCTGATATTATTAACGGTTTTTGAGTTATTACCAAAAACGTGCAATTTTACCATATGTTCTATATTTAGTAACAGCGGCCATGTTTGTTGGCCGAATGGAACCAAATGAAGAAGTTTTATAGAGGATCTTACATAGATGCTTCCTGCCAAGTTTGGCTCTATTTGGCCAAGCAGTTTCAGAGGAGAAGATTTTTTTAACATTAGCCAATCAGAAACAAGAATTGCCCTTGGCGGCCATATTTGTTGGTGGAATGGGACGAAATGAAGAAACTTTATTGAGGACCTTATATAGATGCTTTCTGCCAAGTTTGGTTCCATTTGGTCCAGTTGTTTCAGAGGAGTAGATTAAAATATGAAACGTTTACGGACGGATGACGGACGCCAAGTGATGGCAATACCTCACATGACCCTTTGGGTCAGGTGAGCTAAAAACAAAAAAAAACCACACACACAAACAAAGATCACCCAAGGAAAATGGCAATTGACTCACTAAAGTATATAATCGTAGTTATATAGGAAGTCTTACAATGATTGACAATTGACATTAGTTACGAGGGGACTGATCGATAATTTTTGTTCTTCGTAATCATGGATTTTCTGTCCCATAATTCGTTTTTGCTGGTATGTATTTGCAAAGAATAGGTTCCAGTCAAAATTATTTTACCTTTCTCCATGATAACTGTCTATCGTCGATAAAAAATATGCTATTGTGAATCTTTTTTAATGTTGTTTTCTCCACTTCAGTTGCTGTCGATAGTACATGGATCCTTTCTTGGAATCTCAACCGAAACTTTCTTACTTATGTTTACTGGTGTCCAACATGATTTAAGATATATATAATATGATGGTCATGTCGTTTAGCAGTAATATGACAGGTGTCACTGGTGGAGCAGGAACTGCTAACCCTTTCGTAGCACCGGAGTTCACCCCCAGGTTTTCGTATTGCTCAATCTTAAGTTTTCTAGGTTGTGTTTTGTAGATCATTGTTTGTTGTTTTTCTTTTCGCCTTTGTATTGTCTGTCCTTCTTCGATATACGGCTTCTGCTTACCCCTATGGTATCTTCAAATTTGTCTTTTTTACACAAAAGACCTACCTGTATCGTGACAATATATTTTATATATTATATTTGCATTACAAATTTCAGATACAGTTTGTGTTTACACGTTCAAATTTTAACTTCAAACTTTATCTGTCTAAATGTTTCCAACACGAATTTGACCATGTGAAAACTCTGTCAAACATGTTTGATGGGTCCATCAAAAATTGGAAGGGAGTTGGAAAGGTGTTTAAACTGTCAAATTTGTGTTTGAAATAGAAGGACAGATAAAGTTTGAAGTGAATTTGAAGGAAAACTTTGGGTTAGGGTTAGAATTATGGTGTATAACGCCACTTTCAACAATATTTCAGCTATATCGTGGCCGAGGGTTATTTTTGATTATTTTAACGCATCTTAATGCATTACATTATTTGACCAACATTTTTTTATAAAGATAAAACTTTTCTCGACAGATTTTTAAAAAATTATTTAATTACATAATTTGCTGTTATTTTTTAAATTTTTTTTGTTTTTGTTTTGCCTCTTCCATTTCATCATAGTCTACTTCATCTTTCTGTGGAGGTTCTGGGTAAGGTGTTGGAGCCCGTAATCCTGCCAGTTTTATTTCATTCTCATGCTGATAGTATGAAAACAGTTCTTCTTTTTCTTGCATTGCAATAATTTTTTCTTGAATTTCTTCTTGCTTTTGTTGCTTTTTAAATGCTGTTATTTGTCTATCTAACTCTTCTTGTCTATCTGTCTCCCATGATTCAATGCATGATTTTAATGTTTCAATGTCTTCCTGTTCATTTTTTATGATTTCATTATTCACATATTTAGTAATGTTCTCTTCCAGATTTTCAGAACTTAGCTTATTTTCACTTTGGAGTCTTTCTTTTAACCCCTGTAATAAACATATCAGAATGTAACATAGTTAAACAAGTATTTAAATATATCTAGGTTTGATTTGGTTTATGGTGTTTAACGTCACTTTAAACAATATTTCATTCATATTTTGACGGTCAGTTTTATTGGTGGAGGAAACCGAAGTACCCGGAGAAAACCACCAACCTGTCGCAAGTCACTGACAAACTTTATCACATAATGTTGTATTGAGTATACCTTGTCATGAACAGGGTTCGAACTCAAAACTTTAGTGGTGATAGGCACTGACTGCACATGTAGTTGTAAATCCAACTAACACATGATCACAGCCACGATGGCCCCTGGATGGAAGGAAGGAACTGTCATATATAATTTTGAAAGGACACAAATCAAGTTTAGTTTAATTTTCCACTGATTTCAGAGAAGATTAAAATATAAAAACGTAACAATGGACAGACGACGTACACTGCATGAGCATGTGGTCTATTGCTCGATGTGCTAAAATTGAAAGATTTTCTCAGTGAAATAGGACCTGTATTTAGCAATATTTAACACTGTGCTAAAATATGGAAATTATACCCCTACTCATAGAGAGGGGGCTATATTGAAATCACCTTGTCCGTACGTTAATCCATCCGTCCGTTTGTCCGTCCATTCACACTTTCGTTAAAGATGTCTGAGCTGCTACTGGAAGAAATGATTTTATTTTTGATACATGACTTTGGCATAGTGACTTGTACCGTGTCTCCCCTTTCCAGGCTTACCGCACATCTACTTCCTGTTTACCGTGTGACTTAGAATTTTTCATGTTTGCCGTAATGAAAACTTTCGTAACAGATATTTCAGCTTCTACTGGAAGAAATGATTTTATATTTGATATATGGCTTTGGCATGGTGACTTGTACCATGTCTCCCCTTTCCAGGTTTACTGCACATCTACTTCCTGTTTACAGTGCGACTTAGAATTTTTCATGTTTGCCGTAATAAAAACTTTTGTAACAGATATCTCAGCTTCTACTGGAAGAAATGATTTTATATTTGATCTATGGCTTTTGCACGGTGAATTGTACCGTGTCTCCCCTTTCCAGGTTTACCACGCGACTTTGAATTTTTCATGTTTGTTGTAATGAAAACTTTTGTAACAGATATCTCAGCTTCTACTGGAAGAAATGATTTTATATTTGATAGATTAGTTTGTGATCCATTTTCTGGTAATGAGTGTTGAGATATATACAAATTTGACACAAATGAACGAGTGGGGGTATTCTTAGCACGACGTAGCGTGCAACATCTTGTTAGTGAACAGAAGCTGGATGTATGTAAACCAAATGTTTACAGATATAGAGGAAGGACAACTCCACATAATCATGATAAATAAAACTCTGCAGTCAGAAAAAAGTTTGTAACAAATTAGTCTATTAATTACATGATTGACATGCTGCTTGCACCACATAACAATACTGATAAGATGGGATGGTTGCGATCTTATCAACAGGTTTAACCCGCCACATTTTTGAGCCTGTCCCAAGCTATGACTTGGATTTCCACCATGCATATGTCATGGTCTTTTTTTATGTTCAATGAGTCATGGTGAGAGGTGATTGTTTGTTTTGTTGATATTAATATTGGTGGAATTGTTGACCAGCACTGTTTAAACTTTGTTTTTGTAATGATAACTTGTCATACACTTACTTCCCAATCTGTTATACATTGTTCCTTTTCAGAAGGTGTCAGTTTCAATTTGTTAATTTCATCCTCTATTCTAAGAAATCCAAAATCTTTTTCTGGTTCATCTGGGTCCCTTGTTGGAGCATTTTGAAGAAATTCATCAAATCTAGTTACCTGAAAAAAACATGTAATATTTCAGATATCATTTTCTTAATGTGAAATAAAAATAATAATATTATAACTTTTATTGTTCAGATGTCATTTTTTTAGTGTCAAATAAAATCAACTTTAATATGTAAAAAAGCACAAGGGAAGCCAGTCAGACTCCAAAACTTTATGATCACCCAGGAGCTTAAAAAAAAAGAGTTGTGTGGAAATATTGTGGAGTAATTAAAACAAAAGATGGACCTGCAACTAAAATCAACCTTGGCTTGATATGACAAAGGCTATGTATAAATTATGTCGGAAATCATATGCTAACAAAGGAGAGCACCCCTTCAATGAATATGTTTTTTTATACTTGAATAACCATCTTTTAAGGTAATAATAAAAAATATTTTTAGTTAACTTCTCTAACAAACAACACAATTCCGATTATAATCAAAAAATCGAATCGGTGACAGGCATCCAATTAATCGATTACTTTATTCTAGCAGATTCCCAACACTAGTGTAATAAATAATCAATTTTGATCTCCACTGACTTTATGGCTTGTATTTACCACTATTAAAGTTGGAAAAAGGAGAATTTGACAATAAACACTAAATCTGTAATCACCATCTTACTTCCAAATGGTGATTTGTCATTAAGAAAAACCAGTGGTTTTTCAGAAGATTGGACATGTTACATACATATTATATTTAACAGAAATGTTTGTATATAAAAAAATAATTCAGTCTTTCCACTTTCATCCCTTCAGTACAACCAGAGTGTTCTCTCATTTATCTAAAAATTTCTTCCATTAATCTGATATTTTCTTCTGTTAATCTGAAATGTTCTTCCTTTAATCTGAAACTTAACTCAAGAAATACATGTGTTTCTCTCTTTTAAGTTAACATGCTTTTTGGTAACAATTTATTAAACAAAGAAATGGTGTAACTCAATACAGTTGAAGTGACTAGCTGCTTTTTCAACTATAAATAAGCATGGACACCCAAATTTGTTCTGCCAATCCATGCATGACAAATATTTCTAGCATGGCATATAACGAAAAAAGGAAAAAAATCATTAAATTTATACACTGAAGCCTACCATTAAAAAGTCTGTATCATAAATATTTACCATATCTTTGACAATAACATCACTTTCTGTCTGTGACATCCAGTCTTGTAACATTTTCAATGCCCGTGGGAACTTTTCATACATTCCAAGTCCTATGAATTGTAAAGATCTTCCCTCTACACCTCCTAAGAGTTTACCCAGCATGTATAATGTTTTACCATGTAAAAACGTCTCACTTTGTATACTAAAATGGTCGTCATAGTAAGGGAAATCTATTATTTTTACAGCTTGCCATACTTCTTCCTGTCAATGGAAAAAAATCACATGTATCAATTTAGGAAAATTAATTGATAAAGTTACTTATATGTTATCTATATATTTATTTTTATTTTTACTATAAATGTGTGATCACCACTAACGTTGTGAGTTCAAATCCTGCTCAGGATAGGTGTACTTGATACAACATTATGTGATAAAGTTTGTCGGTGACTTACGACAGGTCAGTGGTTTTCTCCAGCAATAAATTGACCAGCACGATATAACTGAAATATTGTTGAAAGTGTCATTAAACACCATAAACCACCAATTAGTTTAGATGGAAAATGAAATCACAAAGAGAATATGTCTGTAGCTTAAGAAGTACTGATATTTTTTGAGTATTTAAAGTATGTGTTGATTTGTTTCAGTATTTAAAAAACAATAAAATAGGCATTTTTCATAACAGTGAGTGATTGTTGTTTAACACCATATAAGCAATATTTCAGTTATATCATGGCAAGAGCAAGTTTTATTTAGATAAGATGATGATGATGTCTACTTTGTACTAGACCAACAGGCTTTATTAGAAATGTTGTTTTACCCGTACACATTATTCAGATTCCGAGCCAACCAGTATTTGTTTTTACTTCTTAATGTTGTGTGTTATGCAGTGAAGCATTAAATACCAATTTCAGAGTCTTTAGCTTGACCTGACCTGAGCCTGAACCCATGATCTAGCACACACAAGGTTAACACGCTAACCATTACACCTCCGATATGCTTTTTTCTGGGGACTGGGGGGGGGGGGGGGAGGTTCTTAATGGTTGACAGAACAGCATCCAGAAACAAATCATAATGTAAGGTAATTTAACATGTTTATCAATAATATAGGCATTCCAAAAAATTGTAGAATCAAATAGACAAACTATTATATTCAACTTTTATCGAAAGCCTCTTGTTAAATGAGGATTGTTAAACAACTATTGAAAACAAAAAGCTTAAGTTGTCTGGCTGGAGTACAAAACAAATCATTACATGCCGAGATTACTATAAACATATCAGAATTCACCAATAGTTGAACATGAACATGAAATTCAATTTTTGTTGTATGAAGGTTATTCCAGAAAAACGTTGTGCATACTAAATTTGATATCTATGTTTTTATTACTATCACTGGGTCGATACCTCTGCTGGTGGATTATTAGTCCCGGAGGGTATCATCTGTCCAGTAGTCAGTGTTACTATCACTGGGTCAATACCTCTGCTGGTGGATTATTAGTCCCCTAGGGTATCATACACCCAGTAGTCAGTGTTTCTATCACTGGGTCGATACCTCTGCTGGTGGATTATTAGTCCCAGAGGGTATCATACACCCAGTAGTTAGTGTTACTATCACTAGGTTGATACCTCTGCTGGTGGATTATTAGTCCCAGAGGGTATCATACACCCAGTAGTCAGTGTTTCTATCACTGGGTCGATACCTCTGCTGGTGGATTATTAGTCCCGGAGGGTATCATACACCCAGTAGTCAGTGTTTCTATCACTGGGTCGATACCTCTGCTGGTGGATTATTAGTCCCGGAGGGTATCATACACCCAGTAGTCAGTGTTTCTATCACTGGGTCGATACCTCTGCTGGTGGATTATTAGTCCCGGAGGGTATCATACACCCAGTAGTCAGTGTTTCTATCACTGGGTCGATACCTCTGCTGGTGGATTATTAGTCCCGGAGGGTATCATACACCCAGTAGTCAGTGTTTCTATCACTGGGTCGATACCTCTGCTGGTGGATTATTAGTCCTGGAGGGTATCATACACCCAGTAGTCAGGGTTTCGGCACTGACATGGTTTATTATATATATTTATAACTGAAATTTACAGTTTCTAAATAATGTAATTATTAATAAAACTAAGGTTTTAGTTCCTAAGGCATAAGTGACCTTAGCCGATTTTGGCTATCCTGTTTAGGACGTTTTGGTTGTATTGCTCCTAAAAACTAAATTATTTGGCTTTCCAATCTTTCAACATTGAGTGTACCTGATGATGGTCATTACATCGTGACCACTAAATCTGATATCTACGTGTCGTGACCACTAAATCTGATATCTACGTGTCGTGACCACTAAATCTGATATCTACGTGTCGTGACCACTAAATCTGATATCTACGTGTCGTGACCACTAAATCTGATATTTACGTGTCGTGACCACTAAATCTGATATCTACATGTCGTGACTATTAAGTCTGATATCTACGTGTCGTGACCACTAAATCTGATATCTACATGTCGTGACCACTAAATCTGATATCTACGTGTCGTGACCACTAAATCTGATATCTACGTGTCGTGACCACTAAATCTGATATCTACGTGTCGTGATCACTAAATCTGATATCTACGTTTTTATTCAAATAAGAGAACAAAAATCTTTTCATTTGGTTTTGGAAATAATGAAATTAAAAAACATCAGTTACCTCCTCCTCTTCCTCCTCTTGTGTCTCAGTCTCAGGTACCTCTTCTTCTTTTTGTACAATAACAGGCTGATGTAATAACTTAGTTGTAGCATATAATGACAATAAAAATGTGACCTGATTACTGAAATCTTCTTGTAACATCATATCATAGGCTACCTGTGAAGCCTCTGTAAAAAATGTATTAATTAAATCTTTAAAATAATTTATTATTGAGAACGATATTTTAATTCATGGATGCAATTTTCCTAAAAGTCAATTATTTCATCAATACTAATTTTCTTACAGACTTTTGAAAATCTGAAGTTTTCATTGATACCACTGAAGATTTTTTTTTAAACAGAAATGGTCAGCAATATACCCAACCTCAAACTCCCAAGAACTGACATAACAATAACAGAAGTCGATGAAAGGTTATTTTTAACACAAAAACAAATGTTTCTCCTCCCCCAATTCTTTTTGATGAAATATTCTAATATAAAAAGGAAATAAGTCCTTCAAATATGGTCCAATCGAGAACTGTCATAACAATATATGATAATAAACAAACATGCAAAGTTTTGAGGAACTTCTGTATAATATGTAGGAAAAGTTGTGATGAGATATTCTCAGTCAAAAAGGGCAATTACTCCAGATATGGTCTGACCAAACTGCCAAAGAGCATGAACCACTTTTGTTCCTATCTTGTAGTCTATATTTTCTTACATAAAATAAATAATGTCACAAAATTATGTACAATTACAGTATCATACCATTAAACATCTCTTTCTTTATAAAATAATCCATCAAAATATTTGCTGATATAAAATCTAGGTGTAGTCCATATTTTATCTGAAATCAAAATTATAAGTTTTACAGTAGTTTTAGCAAAACTGCAAATATACAATTATGGCCCTCATGAAAAGTTACTATCTATAATCATCAAACTGTGAAGGAGTTATTTCCCATAGCTTAAATGGCTAAGGGAAATAACTCTTTTGAAATTTGATGCAATATGAGTAATCACTTTTTCAGGAAGGATATAATGGTAATATTATACTGTAGGGGTGTAACGATACACTTTTTCCACAAGCGATACGTATCGCGATATTTGATATGTATTACGATATGTATCACGATACGTTTTATAGGAAACTGTAACTATTCCTTGAAGTTCATGCTGGTCGACATGGGCGCTGCCATGTTTTTTTTTTATATGAAGTCGCTTACGTACTAGCGGAAATTATAAATATTTGATTAATTAATTTTAAAAGCGTAAATTAAACGGAAGTTCAACACTACTTTTATCAAAAAATGAGCATCATATCGTTTGTATCTTAAGCGGCCTCCATGTATCGTGAACCGAACCGTCCCCAAAATAATCGCGATTTCGGTACATATGGTGAATCGCTTCCCCCTTATTATACTGCACTAAACCACAGATAAGAAACAAAACCAAGTTTAAGGATAGAAACGTGTTTGTATATACAATGTACTCTGCAAATAATTCATAATTCATTTTCATTTAAGGGGTCGTCGTGGTCATGATCGTATGGTAGTTGGATTTATAACTACCAATGGCTATGCAATCAGTGCCTATCACCACAAACGTTGTGAGTTTGAATCCTGTTAAGGCGAGGTGTACTCGATACAATATTATGTAATAAAGTTGGTCAGTGACTTGCGACAGGGTGGTAGTCTTCTTCGGGTACTCCCGTTTCATCCACCAATAAAACTGACCGCCACGATATAACTGAAATATTGTTGAAAGTGGTGTTCAAACAACCATAAACCATTTCCATTTAACATTTTAATACAAAAATAAACAAATTGCACTTAAAATGTGCCGGATTTTACATTTTTCAATGTTTTTACGACATGGATATTTAATTCACTACATATCCAGCTGAGCTCATTTGTCCCATCTAAAACCACTGAAACCATTCGCTCACAATGAAGTCCATTTTTGTGTTTTCACTGCCAGACAATGAAAATAATCAGTTATTAGTTTGACGTGCAGCTACATGCCAAATTCAAACTGTTCGCCATGTACATATTCTCTACAGTTATCAGCATTATGTGCAGTATACTGTGGGAAAAATTATTTATTGCTTGACATTGACAAAAAAAATTAGTAAAATAACAGAGTTATTTCTGACTCAGTTACTATAGTAAAGAATGTTAATGGAAATTATTAAATACATAAATGTGGACAATCTACACATTAAAATTAATATCTTGTTGATACCCAATTCCTAATAAATATAGGATAACAACAATTTTGAAGGTTGAGACAGACATTATCGCTAATATCTCAGCCAGTCATATAGGACGAGCTGGGATATTTGTGATAATGACTGCCAAGGTATTTAGAAATGAAGTTTTTATTTTTATCGGTGACGTCATTATGCGTTTTGCGTCAGATTGACCGATAAACTTGCACATGAAAGTTACTAACTGAACTAATATTTTTGTGGATCAAGGTGAGTTCAGTGATCCAGAATTTATCAGCGGCACACATCAAAGGGAAAATGTCTAATTTGCCGATAAATTATGATGTATCAGACTTGAAGCAAAGATTTACAAATTTCTTATTTCCCATTCAATCTAATTAATTTATTACCTTATCTTTCATCATTGCCAGCAATCTATCTGTTAGCTGTGTGTCAATATAACCATGAACAATACTGTGTATTATAGACTGGCTAAGCTTACCCCCATCCTTAGACTGTCTATATCTGAAAAATTGAATTAAATGGTTGGTTGGTTTATGGTGTTTAATGCCACTTCCAACAATATTTCAATTATATCGTGGCAGTCAGTTTTATTGGAGGAGGAAACTGGAGTACCCGGAGAAAACCACAGACCTGCCGCAAGTCACTGACAAACTTTATCACATAATGTTGTATCAAGTACACCTCGCCATGAACGGGATTCGAACTCACAACTATAGAGATGATAGACACTGATTGCACAGATAGTTGTAAATACAACTACCAATACCATACGATCACGACCCTGACGGTCCCAAAAATTAAATAACTTTGTGTCAAGTGACAAAAAAACACACAATATATATTTAAGAGATCCTAACCATACCTTACAGTTCAAGTTTTGAGCTGATTCTGGCTTCAAATAAAGTTTCTTGGTCCAATTAAAAAAAAAATTGGGTAACGGTGGCCATGGCCATCTTGGATCAAGATCGGATCTATCAGATATAATTTACAATGGGGACCACCCAAAATTTGGTCAATTGGTTTCAGAAGAGAAGATAAAAATGTGAAAAATTAATAGACATCGGACACAACCTGATACCAAAAGATCACTTGGACTTTGGCTAGGTGAGCAAAAAATCAATGATTATGAAAAAAAAGTTTAAACAGTGATGATCAACTAAATTCTGTCACTATCAACAAAACGAACAATCACCTGTTACTACAAATCATTGAACATTAAAAAGAACATGACATATGGTGCTGGAAATCTAGGTCATAGCTTAGGACAGGCACAAAAATGTGGCAGGGTTGAACCGGTTAATGGGACCTCAAAGATGCCTGGTTTCAAATTGAAAGTAAATAACAATGGAAGAAAATTATTATCTAACATAAACATTTCATTATATGACTTATTGATTGAATGCAATTTTCATATCACTGAAGCCAGGCCTAAGTTTAGTGGTGGGGAGAAAGCCAGACATTATACAGATCAAAGATCAGTAATGTACGATATCTGTTGTCTACGGATGAAACAGACATCTAATCAGTTACATACAGACATATTATAGTCTCTCATATTTATTTATATCCATAGATATCCTTTCTTACTAGAGGCTGTCATGATCATATGGCAGTTGGATTAACTAGAACTGTGAGTGACCTCACTGAGTGATACCCCCAGCTTGCAATACTATGATGTTCAAACTTTGGAATACAGGTATATTAGCAAGTTACCTATGAAAAAAGAACGGATATGGAGTAATGTCAAGGAGACAACATCCCATCTCCAAAATAAACTAACCAAGAACATACATCTAGGGGTCGCCACAAGGTCTTCAACAAAGTGGGATTGTTTAAAACCAATACGGTTTCATCAGTATACATGAGGATTACAGCATTTCCTAACTTTTGTACAAGAGGATATAGGTCACATCAAATGTTATTGATTCAAAATTAATTATTTATTCTTGAGTAGTTTTTATATTGCAAATATCCAGATGTGAAAAGGTCAATTAAAATCTTATTTCATTCAGGAATAGTTACGCTTATATCACCTTCCAAATTTTTGACAGGAACCATATTCTTTCATGCACATCTGCAGTCAGTGTATTACAACTGTGTAAAGTTTCATTTAAATCCAATGAGCCGTTTAGGAGGAGTTGTGCTTAAAAGCCCATCTCTCCATACAGAACGTATTTCACAGTATAAGTTAAATTATCTCCCCTTCCAAATTTTGGACAGCAACCATATTCCTTCATGCACATCTGCAGGTAGTGTATTACGACTGTGTAAAGTTTCATAAAAATCCAATAAGCTGTTTAGGAGTTGTGCTTACAAGTACATGCCCTTCTTCTTTTCGTGAAACTACAAGTGGAATTATCTCCCCTTCCAAATTTTGGACAGCGACCATATTTCTTCATGCACATCTGAAGGTAGTGTACTACAACTGTGTAAAGTTTCACAAAAATCCAATAAGCCGTTTAGGAGGAGTTGCGCTTACAAGGTACACGACCCCCTTTTCATGAAAGTATAAGTTGAATTATCTCCCCTTCTAAATTTTAAACAGCAACGGTATTCCTTCATGCACATCTGCAGGTTGTGTACTACAAATGTGTAAAGTTTCATAAAAATCCAATAGGAGGAGTTGCGCTTACAAGGTACATGCCCCCCCTTTTCGTGAAAGTATAAGTTGAATTATCTCGCCTTTTAAATCTTGGACAGCAACAATATTCCTTCATGCACATCTGCAGGTAGTGTACTACAAATGTGTAAAGTTTCATAAAAATCCAATAAGTCGTTTAGGAGGAGTTGTGCCTACAAGGTACATGGACGGACGGACGGACAGACTTTGTTTGCGGGGGGTATAATAACTACCTATGAAATCAGTGCCTACCACCACTAATGTCGTGAGTTCGAATCCCGCTTAGGTGAGGTGTACTTGATACAACATTATGTGATAAAATTTGTCAGTGACTTACGGCAAGTCGGTAGATTTCTCCGGGATACTCCAGTTTCCTCCACCAATGAAAAAAAACGCCATAATATAACTGAAATATTGTTGAAAGTGGTGTTAGATGTCATAACCCTAACCCCTAAACCTTTCTTAACAACTAATGATGAAAAGTCAAAAGCAAAAAAAATGTGCATAAACCATTATATACTGTATTTATGTACATACTTTTCAATAACACTCTCAGTAAGTTCCACTTCACTGTCATGCATCTCATGCATTTTATTAGCTATCTGAAAAGGAAACAATCATAATTAAAGTACTAAAAGTAAAACGCAAAAAAAAAGTTTATTAAAAGACTACAAAATTTAATGCTTTATTAGAAATTTGTCAAATTTTAAATTTTATTAGACTACGGGTACAAAATAGTCTGCAAGACCTTTTGGTCCTGAAAATTTTATTTATTCAAATAACCATACTTTCACATATACTATAACTATATTGTACCTGATGCTGATGAAATAGTACGATACCTCAAACTCCATCCACTATCACAAAAATTAATGACAACATAAACATGGACAGTACAATAGCAAGATAAGATAATTAGTTTTCTTTGATAACGGATTGTAAACATTTGGTCCGTTCATCATAGTTTCCAATTTGATTTTTCCTGATAAACTGGATTATTCAGAAATTTCAAAGTAAAATCGATAACATATGTCCCTTCGACTTTGTGACCAGCAATAAACATTTAATACATATTCAGGACGAGAACAAGCTAAAAAAACATATAAACAATATACAGAAATGGGGGAGGAATGTGACATCAGCAACAACGACTTTTGACTGCTACTGGAAAAGTATGGAGAGTGGGGACGAGACGATAAATTTTGCATTTTGTAGCGGCTACAATGTGTCTATTCTTTTTCAAAATCTACAAAACTTGTCATTAATATGCATGAAACAAGACACACTCCGTAACCAGTAACTAGATAGATTTGACTGTATTATTATCAGATAAGGCCAAGAAAAAAGTACCTGTGTTTCAGCTGACATTATTGAAAATCAAAACTTTTTTTGTTTTTCTTTAATTTCTACCTAGGTTATACAGGATAAGGTTATATGGTTTTTAACAGTGCTTGTCTAAAAATGGCAATAAAAACTCTAGGATATGCAAAAAAAATTAAATGGCAATAAAAACTGTAGGATATACCAAAAAAATTAAGGTTGGTAGGGTTAGTAGAAACACGGAAATATTTGTTTGGCCTTAACCCAAAATAATATTAAAATGAAAAGTATAATTTCAATCAAATAAGTCAACAATTACAAATGTTGTTTTCTTTTCACTGTGAAAGGTATTTCTTTTTTACTAATTTATTACTGAAAAGTATTTTAAATTCTGTTCACTGTATACTCATTTCATCATTTTGTATGCTGTATGTTGTTATTGTAGCATACCTGTTAACCTCTGGGAACTGCTAGGGGGGAGATCTCCCCCCTACCAACTCTTCTAAGGGGGAGATTTTGTGCGTCGCCTTTAAATGCACAAAATTGTACCTTGTAGTTGCATACATGTGATAGAGTTGCTATGCTACAATTGGAGATTTGTAAATTTTTGGCTGGAGATTTGGTCTCATAACTGGAGATTTTTTATTGACATATTTGATGCATGTTTTTATTGTTAATTGATGTTTTCTTTTTGTTTGTTTCAGTATTGAACCAACTGCATCCCATTTCAATATATATTGTTTACATTTCTGTCTTATTAGTAGTGTTTCATATGATGAATGAAGGATAAAAACTGTATTTATAATTTATTCATAATCATTCATAATCATAAGGTTATAACAAAACAATAACAATGAAGACAGAATGCTCTGAACAATAAAGTCATAGAGCACTAAAATTAATAAGTCACTTTGATGCTGGTGCGTTGGGTGATAGCATATGTTTTGGCATTTTTGTGGTTTATCAATTCCATCCTGGAACTTAGTTCTTAAATAATACTTTGATCAGCTTTGGTCCCAAACAAGCCATAACAACTCAATCCGACATGAATTCATTGCACGTTTGATCGAAATAAGAAGTTTTCCTCGGCATCAAAGGTTGTCTGACTCCTGTTTCGTGTTTGCACAACGGTTTATAACTATTTTTAATTGCCGCTATCACACTTCTAATCATCTAAGCGTGTGCCACAAACCCACTTCCTTATCCCCAATTGACTGTCAATCAGTGGATAATTGTTGTATAATCATCAACACCGTAATTAATCTCCATGACCCAATTTACCTGTAAAGGTGTCAAACAGATCAATAACCGGATATCATTTAAACACCTTTACCATTCGTATCTCTCGGCGTTTTTCATCAGCGCGGGAGTTCCAAATGGGGAATTTCCAGAAATATTGATCACAAAATGTAGGTCAAGATTTTATTGTACTTGATTTTTTTGTTGGGGGGAGGTCGTGCGGGGGGAAAAGGTGTGTGCGGGAGATTAATGTCTCCCGCGCATGAGACCCAGTCCATGCGGGAGATAAGGCTCTTACGCAGGAGACTCCCGCGAAAAGGGGGAGGGTTAACAGGTATGTTGTAGAGTAAACTGTATTTTAATATTTTACACTGTATATCAGTCCGAATGTTATAGACTCTGCTTTCCTCCACCAATAAAACTGACTTCACTATATACATGTAACTGAAATATTTTTGAAAGTGACGTTAAGCACCATAAACCCTAACCCCGATTGTTAACAATAGAACTAAACATTAAATTATGAAACTTACAATATCCATATCAAGGGATGAACTCTGTTCTTTCTCTAATTTGGCATAAACTTGTACAATAAAATCACCTGTAAAAAACAAACATTAATGTATAAATGCTTTTTTTACTTTTATAAATAATTTATTTCAATTAACACAGTAAAACTCGGTTATAATGAATTTCAAACGACCAGAATAATTTGTTCGTTATAATCATAACAAATTACTGTAATCAGATTGACATTTCATATGACCTTTTTAGGTTGCTATTTGGACACCAAACCAAAAATTCTAAATTTAAAAGACCTTTGGGATTACTGTACATCTACAGATCATAAGACATACATGTATGACCATTTTAGCTCCCACTTGGACCTCAAACCCCAACATGAAATTCCAGGGGCCATCGTGGTCGTGATCGTATGGTAGTTGGATTTGCAACTACCTATACAATCAGTACCTTTCACCACTAAATTTATGAGTTCAAATCCTGCTCATGGCGAGGTGTACCGTGTACTCAATAAAACATTATGTTATAAAGTTTGTCAGTGACTTGCGACTGGTCGGTGGTTTTCTCCAGGTACTCCAATTTTCTCCACCAATAAAACTGACTGCTACGATATAACTGAAATATTGATGAAAGTGGCATTAAACACCAAAACCAAAATTATCATAGGAATAAGCAGGGATAAAAAAATACAATTGAATACTTACTAAACTCCACTTTTGATAGTATGGGAGAAGATAATCTGCTTGTCCAGGCATCCTGGCATTTATAAGCATCTGATAACAATGTTCTATAAACATCTGAAAAATAAATTTTGCCCTTTAGCATGTTTAGGTAAAAAAAAACCAGGCATGGTATCCACAGCCACTTGTCTCTGAAGAAAAACAAATCCCTTGTGCTTGTATTATTTCAATGTACTTGTATATGGCAATTTCTTTTTGTTCAGAAACAAGTGCCTGTCATTGACATTATTATCCCATTTTTTAATAAACAGCTCAATAAAGTCATTACTTGTTTACAATTTTTTTTTATTTCTTGTTTTCAAACAAAAATATGTATTTTGTTAAAGGCATAATGTCTTTGATTTTGGTGATTTTTTAAAGTTATTTTTGGGGTTTGAAATTAATGTATACCTTCAACAAAAAGATTAAACATGAGTATAAAACTAAGTTTCATCTTAAGTTACTGTTTCATAGTATTTGTTCTCCTGAAGGTTCTTTTGTTTTATCACTGGTTATGGAAGAAGACGTGATATATCATATTTTCCCTGGTTAACCTAGATGCTCCATGTTATTAATAATATCTATTAATATATTGTCATTTCTCTCAACTCTTAATTTATGTCCATATATAAATTATTCCTCTTCTATAAGAATGGCATGAAAATAAGGACACTTTTAAATTCATTCTGCATAAAAAAAAATGTATTTCGGGGTACTTTGTAAATATTAGTACAGTTAACTCTCGTTATCTCGAATTCGATGGGACCATGGAAAAAATTCGAGTCAACCGTAGTTCGATTCAAGAGGAGCTACGAAAATACCGGAAGTGTAGTTTGTTTAACGACGAAAGGGAGACAACTCGAGTGAAATATTGAAGAGCTAAAACCAGCATCGCATGTCCCGATTCTCGGAACGATTTTAAACTTATTCGATGTTTTTGTTGCTGTTTTTTCTCTCTGTTAAATTCTTTGAATCTGGTGGAACGACTGATAACTTCTAGATATCTTTTTTTTACCCCCTCTCTCGACAGTCACAATTGCATCATATTTAACCTCATACGATTTAGCGTCTAATTTACGTTTTATGCCTTTTCCTGTTACTACTGAACCAGCTATCCCCCCAGTTTTTAGGCTGGGTCCTTCACTGGTTTGATCAGCATTTGTGTCCGGCTATCCCCCCGGGACTAGGCCCGGGTCCTTAACCAAACACACATGTAACAGTATCATCAGAAGACATTCTGAAAGACATGTTGGAAGTGAAAAAATTTCCCCTTTTATTACAACTGTTAATTAAGAGTAACATTTTTTCAAATCTCTCAAAATTGAGAAATTATACATCTTCTTTAATCAAAATTAATTTCCGACAAATAATTCAATAGATAAAACGCTTCCGTTGTGTACTTTTCATAATCATTGATGTATGTCGACCCAAGCGCACTTATTATGAATTGATAGTTTTTGATTGTACACATCTAACCTGTGTCATAATATCAAGTCAATTCAAATACTATCACTAATTAATTTGACAGATTGTGAAATAAACATGTGAAATAGCCTAAGGTGAAAATGTCAAAGTCAATGATGACTGGATGTTTCACCTGTGATCCGTTTTAATCCCAAGGTAATACACATGTCTTGACAGGTAAATTCGACTTAACGAATGTAAATAATATGGCTTTCTACATCTCGGGACCAAAACTTTTATTCGAGACAACCGAAATTTCGACTCATCCGAATTCTACTCAACAGGAGTCAAATTATATATATTTATACACAATGAAGTTCGGGAATTCGATAAAAATTTGACTCAACCGAGTTCGAGACAATGAGAGTAAACTGTATGTTTCATTCAGAATATTCATCGTTGAATAGTAATAGAGATATACATGTTTGGTTTAAACTTTGGCGACAAGACAACTTTATTGCTTAATGAAAGTCCTGAAAAAAACTGTTGAATATCAGTAAGACTGCATATCTTATGATCATTTGGAAAATTATCTCTTGGGGATTTTCATTGTCCAGTTGACAAGTTGCTACTGTAAACAAGGTAGCATGGATTTAATATTTTAAATTCAGACAATGGGAAATCATCCTGATTTTCTGGAAGTCCTTATCCGCCAGAATTTACCCTAAATGACAATCTGGTCCTTTCCTTATTCATGACTTATCACCGGCTTTATAACAAAAGAAACATGACAGGTCCTACTAGTGGAGCAAGAACTGATTACGTTTCTGGAGTACCTGAGCTCACCCCACTTTTTAGTTCCATATTGTGATGTTTGCCTTTCTGGAGCACCTGAGCTCACCCCACTTTTTAGTTCCATATTGTGATGTTTGCAACGATTAGGACATAAGATGATGTTCAGTTCGTCTATATTCTCATTTGTTTGTAGAGGATTCATGTCTTATTTATGTTATTTGTATTTATTTGCATACAGTGTCAAAAAAACTGTTGTGTCCAACATGATTTCCATATCATATGATGTTTGTGCTATTTAGCGACAACACGACAGGTGTCATTAGCAGAGCAGGAACAGATTACCATTGATTAGCACTGGAATTCACACTCGGTTTTTATTTGGGTTCTTGTTACTCAGTCTTTAGTTTTCTGTGTACGTACGTCGTGTGTGTTGTAGATCAGTGTTTGTCCTTTTTATTTTGCCCATTGCATTATCAATAATTCTTCGATTTACGACTTTTGATAACCCCTTGGTACACAGGGGGTTGTAACGAATTATTGTCTATCCCTCGACTGACAGCTGTAACCCAACTAGCACTAGCCCCTGTGCTTTGGTATTGCCTATTGTATTGGTATTTCAAACTTTTTTAAGGTTGTCCATTTAACCGCATCGGGCAATCTATGTTATAGCTACTGTCTTTTTGTTTTGATATTTAATGATGTGCAACCTTGATGCTAAGTTGCAAAAATTTGTGTTTTACTCAAAATACCTTTTGACGCACAAAAACACCTTGAAAAGTGTTTCACATGTGCAGCTAGACGGCACAGGGTCGACATGTTTCATCACTTTCAAACGCAGTGAAGATATAAAGTGTTTATACTAAACGTAAAACAAACAACGGTAAAAAAAAATCCGAACTGTTCAGATCATGAATACGTAGAACTTATCTAGAAACTTTACATCAGAAAATTTAATCTGAAGAACAAATTTAATCATTATTTTACCTATGTATTAAACTACAGTAAATTGACATAACACAGTTCGTCACTTCCGATGTTTCGACAATTATACAGAGGTCAAAATCCTTTATCAAGCCATTTCTTACCTTAAAAAAGAAAATATTAGTTGAAGGATCTCTGAACATTAAAAAGTTATCAGTACAAACAAGCAAAAAGACCTTGACTTGTATAAATATGTACAAAACATGATGCATCAAATGGTCGAGAAATATGAAATTTTATTAGAAAATATTTACAAGATACAGTTGATATCTTAAATACCATCAAAACATTTCTTATTACCAGAGACTCCAAGAGAAATTTTTCATGGCGGAACAAGACTGCTTTGGGGCCCCGGGGATAGACTGAGACCTCTCTCAAAATTTAGGATTTGAGGTCCAATAAAACCACTACCACTGGAAAACGTTCATAAATGCTTTATTTCCTGTGCAGCAGAATGTCTAGATAACATATACTTTATACAAAGCAGTGACAATCATACTTCAGAAATCTAAGTGATTTTTACATAATTATTTTTCTAAGAAAAGCTAAAATTAGTTGAAAATAATCCCCCCTCCCCCTTCCAACCCCAAATGAAAAAATCAAAATAAAACGTCTATGGTTAAGGCTATGGGGCTCTTCAGAGAATCACAGTCCCCTTCTTGGCTCTCTGGACCCCGACCCGATGTACCGACTGAACCCCCTCTCATAGGACCTGCTTATTACCAATGAACAATGCACTAATACAAGACATTTGTATAAAGCGTATCTCAACTAAAAGGATACTATATAATATACAAGTAGATGTGCCATATGATAACGACACTGCTAATACATCTCATAATTAACTAACTTCTCTCCTCGTAGCCAGTAATAGTGACGAAAAAAACAAATACACAATTAAGTAGTTTAACTTACTAAAGTGTATTATGCTACGCTACAAAGGTTCCCAACAGATTCGGAGGGAAAAGATACTTCAACTTGTATTAGTTGCAATAAGGCAATACAAAATTGTGAAACATCATTACTTGTGTCAAAGAAAGTCATTTGAACAATATAATGCTATGAATATAGAGTGAGTGCGTGATTGTTGTTTAACGCCAAATGAGCAATTTATCGGGTATAATATGACGATAACAAGTTACATTTGAATAGATGATGATTTCCGCTTTGTAATAACCAACACGCTTAGTTGGATTTTTATAGAGCTAGCTCACTAAAACGGCAGTCAGCTGGTACACATGTCGCTCTACTCGATCACATTACCATATGCTTCTACTTTTCCTTCTACCAAATACTGACCGCCTTCATCAAGTTGAAGATTATGTCAGATGTTGCACATGACAATTGAAATAAGGTTAAATCTATTTACAGGTATTTAAATTTATTATTGACGGAGACATATCAGACTTGAATGTTTCAACCGAACTACTTAAAACTATGGTCCGTCATTACCGGTTCCAGTCAGATATCGTATGAAGGCAAAACAATTATTGTCTATGTTGAGTCTTATAAGGAGAGATAATGAAAGACGAGAAATACATGATTATCTCAAAGGTGCTACAAATCTGTCTTTTATTTAGTAATAACTACGTTTTTGTTTGTAAATTTACACATGATGACATGTCCAGCATCTTTACGCCTGTTTCCAAGACTGCGTCTGTTCAAGTGTTGTAACATGTCACCAACACATGATGTGTTTCGCAGTCTGTTGGTGACGAATCTGACAGCCCTGCGTTGAACCATATTTTATTGTAGGCGTCCATGGCAGAACAAGCATACTCTAATGATGGCCTATAAATTAGAAATTTTCCTTTATGGATGTCGAACCGATGTCAAGGTTTCTATGTAGAAATTCAAGCGTTTTATTTCCGAGCCAAAGAGTTTTTGCTCTTACTCCATAATGTTGCGTTCTTAGCGGAGAATCAATACATACAAATTTCATAGTCTTGTATATTTGACCCCTACGAGCATATATATGACCTAGATATATTTGAATGTTGTAAATGTATACTAAACGTATTTGATTTACATACAGAAACAAACATTATTTGTTATGCAAATGCATTATCTTTATATTGGTGCAAACACAGATTACAGAAACAGAGCTATGAATAGAATCGCTACCACTCCAGTTCTAACAGACATCAACTCTTTTATCTGAACTGTGGTAAGCAGAGAGTATATGGAGGGACTATGCACAGATACATCAAATTAAAACCAAACATTACCAAGAGTATGACATACTCTCGTACCAATCAATAACGACCGTATTACTATCACTCAACCATGGATTAATCCATTATGTACAACAGCGTAATTAGCACCAGGATGGGTCACAATATACATCCACGACTCACAGAATAGCACATGAGCATCCATATGATATACCACCTCATTATACGATGAATCAAGATAGAATTATAATACCTTGTAAGCAACAAAACAGCCACATTTACCAGATGTAGATACGAAATTACAGAAACAGCGGCCCAGAGTAGATTCTTCAGTTACTCACAAAATCAACTTATCTTAGAAGGAAAACATACCCATAGACTCCTAAGCTATCAGCAGCTGTTGGATATTTGGATGTTAATTTTTGTTTTAATTTATCGTAATACATGTAGTAGCAATGTAGATTTCTATATCACTTGTACAAGTATAGAAAGGGGAATAAGAAGTAGTCTGAGAATCATCACAATACTGGAACTACAGCAGTGCCGGACTTAGATAAAGAGAGGCCCTAGGCTATTCCACTTGTGAGGCCCCTCCCAATTCCCCACCTTCACGACCGAAGGAAGATGGAAGTGTGTTTAATCAATTTCAATAAAGGTGAAGATGGTGAGGGGTGTTTAAAATTCTGCAAAATTCCTAAATGGAGTGCAACTGTGTAAGGAAAATTACTGAAGGGTTGTTAGAAAGTTATGACGGCATAAGTGTGAAAGTCCAATAAGAGTGTCAAAAATATTATACACCTTGGCCTGAGGCTCCCTAAATTTTGAGGCCATAGGCTTCAGTCTATCGAGTCTATAGGTAAATCCGGCACTTAACTACACTAAACAACAGGTGAGGAAAATACCGATACCACAGGTAGACAGAAATCCTCATATTTAGAGAAACTTACAGCAGCAATAGGTTTGGTGTTCAACACCACTTTCACCAATATTTCAGTTATATCTTGATGGTCAGTTTTATTGGTTGAGGAAACCGGAGGACCCCAGAGAAACCACCGATCTGTCGCAAGTCACTGACAAACTTTATCACAAAATGTTGCACCTCGCCATGACCAGCAATATGGACACCAGTCTGAGAAATCTATTTTAAAGTAATGTTCAAATGAGGGCTACTTCTCTCAAACAATTTGATATTGGCTGACTCAAATATAATTATATAAGATGAAAAACAAAATAAACAAACAAATACCACGCCGTCTGAACAGTTCTAAATACCACGCCGTCTGAACAGTTCCAAATACCGCGCCGTCTGAACAGTTCCAAATACCACGCCGTCTGAACAGTTCTAAATACCACGACGTCTGAACAGTTCCAAATACCACGCCGTCTGAACAGTTCCAAATCTCATAGAAAAATAGTAGAAACAGATTCCAAATCGATATCACTAACGCACATAAACATGCTCTTGAGTGAATAGCAAGTCCAACATATTTAGCGGGTGAAATTGCGATTAGGGGGGGAGGGGGAGTAAAATAATCACAATCTCGATAGATTAAACAACAATAGTGAAAGAGATACTTTACAAGCTACTCAAGCAAGGCTACATTGCTCCTAGGTTGAAGTCATCGCTACAAAAATTCTAGTCTTCGCGAACTTGTTGACCGTTACGAAATATCCAAATCTCAAATGTCAATGGATCTTTTCCTTTTTACGTAGATTTTTTTTCTTTCCTCAATCACCGACAAGACTTTTACCGGACTTGACTAAATGAGTAACACGGCAGGTGTCTTACAGAAAACAGGAAATGATTATCATTCGCGAGCACCTGGGTGTATTCCCGGTTTTGTTGATGGGGTCTGTGTTGTCTTGAGTTATGTCAGTTTTTGTCTTCGTCCTGTGTCTTGTGTGCACAATGTTGCTAGTGTTTCTGGATTGTCGATTCGTGATCTCACCTTCGGTTTTCTCTAGCATGTATTTACCATTCGAGTGAAACCCACACACAAGTGAGACTTTGTGCGTCTAAATGGACACTATATCATGCTGTATTCGTTGCGCGTATCGTGTACAATGACGACACGAAATCGTGATGGAAATCACAATAATTTTTGTCGTAATTAAGATCTCGTCCTTCAGGACTTACCACATGATATTTGACAAGAGTAACACAAGAATTCACTCTCAGGTTTTTGTGGCTTTCGTGTTGCCCAGTTTTTAGTTTTTTTGTGTAATGTTTTGTAGATCCTTGCTGTTCTTTTTGACCGTTTCTTTTGGTCATTGTATTGTCTGTCCTGTGATTTATGGCTCCTGAATACCTCTTTGGTATCTCCAAACGTTCTTGCATAATATAGTGGTGTCTGCACTCTCTAAAACTCCTATACTCGTGATAAAGTGAATAGTGTTGTGTTGTCTGAAGACACAGAAACACCGAGTGACTTTGAATAACATGGAACGTGATGCCTCTCTGCTAGGCATATTGTTATTTGTATGTGTGATATATTAGGAGCTATATCTGTACGCAAGCACTGTGGAAATCTAGTTCAATGTGGGACCTATCACACACAGACATGATATAATCAATCAATATACATGTATTTGGTACGCCTTGATATAGATGATAAAATATGCCGCCTTATATTGTATACCAAGTCCAAACTAAAATTTAACTGATACGAATGTACTTCTTGGTGTGCCTACTTTCTAAGATAATAAACAGTGCAAGCTACATTATGGAGTCATATAGTCAGTGGCTTCTTGCCAGGTGATCTGGGTATGTCATCAGCATGCAAGGTAACTAGTGAATTATAACACCATGATGATGGGAGATAATGTTCTATCTATTATGTGTGAACCACATCGACGGTGTTATGGTTACCGTGCTCGCTTCGAGTGCGGTAGATCGTGAGTTCGAGCCCAGGTCGGGTCAAACCAAAGATTATGAAAATGGTATTTGCTGCTTTTCCGCTACGCACGATGTATTTTTATTCATTAGAAAGAGGAGTCTGAATCAGGATAATGAGCCCTAGTGTCTACCCGTGGAATGTTTGATCAGTGAGCTAGCACTATACAAATCCAAAACCTGTTGGTCTAGTACCAACCGGACATCATTTACATCATCTCATCTAAGGTCATTTATTCTCGCCATGATGTAGCTGAAGAATTGCTGATTTAGCGTTAACAACACTCACTCATTAGCTTCACTCTATTAAGATTGGTATTAGAATGGTTATCACTCCAAAAGGTTTATTTTGTTATCAGGAATTAGTTACGCTTTACATGTTTTCGTGTTGGTTGTAGTGACAAGTTTTAATTTGTAATGATTGTTATATATTCTGTTATATATTTTGCTTATCTAGATTGCTTTCAGAAGTACTTGCAACTCAAAACTCAAAAAATGTATTTTTGTTTATTTCTGTATCAATGCTGTATGTATGTGTTTCAAGAAGTATGGTTACAAATTGCTTTTTTTTTCTTTTTTGTTATACAACATGTTTGATTACTACTGTATCATAAGTCTTCATCCAACAGTATTCTACAATGAAGAATATAAAATATAAACAACTATTAGTTTACATTTTAAAATATATACAGTTAAGCCTGTCTTGTGTGACATACCAAGGTAACATTCAAATATGGTTCAGTAAGACATGTGGTTGATAAAGACAGGTTTAATTAATATAAAATATATATTATAATTATAATTAAGGCCACATAATACAAGGTATTGCTTAATTATGATCTTCAACTTGTTGAAGGCGGTGAGTATTTGGTAGGAATAAAGATGGTCACTAAAGCAGGTATGACTGTACTAAAGCAGGTATGACTGTACTCAAATTATTATCTACAAATACTTCTTATTAAGTTTTTCTTTTTTTTAAATGCAAAATTATACTTAAATTTGAATAAAAATAAGATTGTATATGACTCGTTATCAAGAATTATGTAGAAATATAGGGTCTAACACCGGGAGAGGTGCTAGATAGTAAAATCTGTGACACCCGACGATAAGATTTAAATCGTATCGACAAGGCTTGTCCAAGGGGTGAGAAAGTTTAATATTCAATTCTTTTTTATTCTTCAATTTTTGTTAGTTTTTAGATCCACTGTGAATTCATATTTGTTAGTCGAGTGGAAATTTTCGTGATTTTCGTGGTTACCATCAAACCACAAGGGTATGTAACAAGAAAATTTATTAAATATCATAAGTACTTAATTCAAATGCACGCGAACATCTGATTGTCCGTCAATCCATGAAAACTGATCCCAACGAAATTGATTGATTGATTAATTGATTGGTGCCTAACAACAATTTTAGCAGTATTTCAGCTATATCTTGGCGTTGGTTGAATGATTGATTGATTTTTGGTGTTTAACGCCACTTTCAGCAATATTTCAGCTATATCATGGCGACCAGTTTTAGTGGTGGAAGAAGCCGGAGAGAACCACCGACCATGGGCAAGCAACTGGTAAACTTCATCACTTGCGGCTGCGAGTCGAGTGCATCCTTTTTTGTAATTTACAAAGCCGAGCGCGAACCCACGCTGTATTGATGATAGGCTTGTATGAGTTGTTAGGTAATCCAGCTACCTATAGCTCATTGAGCTACCCGGGCACTCGTGGCGCTGAAAATAAATGAATCCACAATATATGAAAAATCATAGCAAACATTAAAAGGCAATATACTTACTACAGATGTTCCTCGACATTCAGGTGGTATGTTAAAGATGGATTTGTCTTTGATTCCAAACGTTAAATTTTCAAAAGAGCCAG
The DNA here is from genome assembly GCA_963383655.1 of Bathymodiolus septemdierum. Classification (NCBI taxonomy): domain Eukaryota; kingdom Metazoa; phylum Mollusca; class Bivalvia; order Mytilida; family Modiolidae; genus Bathymodiolus; species Bathymodiolus septemdierum. The sequence continues at coordinate 70,209,136 of OY726520.1, forward strand.
ACCTATACATAGTTGCTACAAAATATATGTAACGTAGGTAAATTGTAGTCCTAAAGAATTCTTTATAATTGTTATTTTAAGTATACGACAAAACAACTAGTGTGTATCCAGAAGGAATGGCTAAAATGCATTTTGTCGTAAATTAAGTTCTTCATAATTTACTTAGCATGAAATAGTAGCTTAAGAACAGTTATCATTGAATAACAGGATCTGGATTTCCAACGTAATATGCTGTTTTCTTTTTTATGTTCAGTTAAGATGAAATGTGACTGTTGGCTTTGTTGATATTGATGGAATTGATGAATTTCCGCCGGGTTTGTAATTATTGTAACACGAGAGGGTCACTAGTGGAACTGGAGCTGCTTACGCTTTCGGAGCACCGGAGTTCACATCCGGTTTTTAGTGGGGGTTGCATTGCTCGATCTTTAGTTTTCCGTGTAGTGTTTTGTAGATCGTTATTTGTTCTTTTGTTCTTTTTCTTTTGGTCATTGTGTTGTCAGTCCTTCGAATTGGGGATGCTGATTACCCCTTTGATATCTTTTAAGCTGTCATGAATATTTAGTGATATGGATTAAGACCTTCCTCGATCAATCGGTTTACGCGTAGCAAACAAGGTAGAATAGCACTTTCATAGTAACGGAAACACCATTCTTCATTTTTTTTCAGACATCCTACGACTCGATTTGTCATAAAAAGAGGAGTAAGTGAGAGGTATGATTTAAATCATATTGAGAAGTTGTAGGTCCAGAACTGAATGTGACAATGCTGAAATGATAGGCGTATGCTGTCAACTTCATAGAAATGATAGGCGTATGCTGTCAACGTCATAGAAATGATAGGCGTATGCTGTCAACGTCATAGAAATGATAGGCGTATGCTGTCAACTTCACAGAAACTATTATATAACATACCACCAGGAGTTCTACCGTTACCATACGTTGTGAAAGATATAGGGACACACCCGTCACTGGCCACATTTATAAAAGTTGTCCCATTGCTGGTACGGGAGGCATATTGTGTTATTTTCAGTTGTCCTAATCCTACCACTGCTTGGCTTTCCTTGGCATTTGCTGTTGTAAAAGAAGAGACATGATGTCACACACTCACAATGTAAAATAACTAACAGTAGAAATGGTCAGGATGAAGTTTTCATAAACTATTGAACATTATCACTAAATCTTATTACTACTATAAATATCTAGTATACACATGTGGGGATCTGATCAAACAAGGTTTTTCCCATTCCTGTTTCTATGGCGACGTTATCATCTTAGCGAATAAAATTATTGAAAAATCGTATTCACAGAGGTTATAATTTAGCAACTATAGTCGATTTTTTGCTAAAATATAAAACATTTTGCTGGTAGAACAATACTTTGATCTTACAGTTATATATTTCCAAGTTAATTTGAAAGTATTATTTATGCGTTTCATTATAACGAATTATGAAGAGATTGAAACAGAAAACAATCTGAATGTCCATTTATGGTTATTGTAAGGAAAGAATATTTTTACCTATTTACTACCGCCTAGGTACCTTCAATAAGACTATACGAAATAGCGTTATCACAACGGATAATACGTTGAAACCAATGGCAAAAGACCTAGAGCTTGATGTATTTACTATGTAGTCTAATACTACGTAAGACATAAACAGAAGAATTTATACAAAAAACAAGCGGATCCAGATTTCCTGAAGAGGGGAGCCCGCTACATTTTTGGTTCTAACCAGACGTATTAACAAAAAAAAATCCGTCAATCTTTAAATTCTTTCCAGATAAGGGTTGGTATGTCCCCAGATCACTAGAACCGCCTATGAAAATTATGATTGATCGATGACCAAAAAATATATAGCGTACGATATAATCAAACCGAAATTTGAAATACATTTTCTCTTTCCCTGTCATTTGTATGTATAATTCCGAGTTGCTTCTTTTAGAATTTATTTAAAACTGGTCGATGGCAATTCCGAGTTGCTTCTTTTAGAATCTATTTAAAACTGGTCGATGGCAATTGTATTACCTGAACTTACCTGGTGTACATCGAGCGCTATCAAAAGGATCTGTTATTTTTGTCACTGTACAGTTACTGCCTACAACGTTATACATCACGTTCTGAAAATGATCGACACATTTCTAAGCATCACCATAATTTGTCTAGGATTAAAGAGTTGTATGTTCATTTCATAAGACTAATTTTGATCTTTTTCACATCAGCTGTTTTGAAGTGTCATGTGTAACCCATGACAACGGGATCAATCATTTGCATAGAACTGCTTGATTGCCATTTAACGTAGAGTGAGCTGTGTTCACGACGACCAACTCGCCACAACTAGGCTGATTCCGTTCCTGATCTAATAGAAAGCAACGAATTCATCCGGAATTTAACGATTGCACGACGACAAGAACAGGTTAACAGACAATAAATTTACTAGGAGTGGCAATTTCTATACCCCATGGAAAAACGGCGGATTTTATCGGGTACTCCGGTTTCCTCCACCAATAAAACTGACCGCTACTATATAACTGAAATATTGTTGAAAGTGGCGTTAAACACTATTACCATAACCCTAAACCTTATTTAAAATTGAGATCTAATGTGGTTCGGTTTAGTTTTATGGTGCTTAGCGCCACCTAAAACAATATTTCAGTTATATCGTGGCGGTCAGTTTTATTGGTAGAGGAAACTGGAGTACCCGGAGAAAAACCACCGACCTGTCGCAAGTCACTGACAAACTTTATCACATAATGTTGTATACCTCGCCATGAGCGGGATTCGAACTCACAACATATGTGGTGATAGGCACTGATTGCATAGGTAGTTGTAAATCTAAATACCATATGATTACGACCACGACGGCCCCTGATCTAATGTGAAAATAAGATAACGAGAAGATTTACCTTTTGCTCAACAAAACATCGAGTAATTGAGTTTCTCACTGAACTACAGGTGTAAATATAAAAGAAAATATATATAGTCCCCGTTTCATTGGGTCATTTCCTTATTTCAAAAATAAAGCGCAATGTCTGTGAACTAGAAACAGTTACATTATTAAGTGTAATTAGATGGTTGATATTCACCTATTCTTGTGTTATCAAAGAAGATTGTATTATGCCTAATGTTATTATTTTCTCTCGTTCTAAAGAAAACAGTTAGAACAAGAGGTGATTTTTCGTTTTGTTGATATTGGTGGAATTTATGACCATCGCTGCTTAAACTTTCTTTTCGTAATATTTTAATAATAGTGCTGAGTATTTTGATCACAGCTATAGGATGTGGACAACCATTGATTGATGTGTATCCATTTTGTTTCTAAAAGTTGACCGAATGATAGTTTTGGTCGTCATGGTATTATAGCACGAGCTACATACAAAATAATGAAGTCAAGAGTTCAAATATTTATACCACCGTTTAACTCGGAAAACCATGGTATACATGATTTTTAGCATGAAGCCATGCAATATGACTTCTAGGTGGTTAATTATTGCACGGTTCTCTGGGAGTAATAAAACTACAACCCAGATTTAAAGTGTGCAATATCTCGTATCTGTATGCATTATTTCATAGTTTTTGGCTGTTGCTTACATTCTGGTATATAAACCATTAAAAGATCAAAAGAAAAGAATGCGTTCATGTTACAATACTATTAAATGGTTGTATACTGGAAAACAAACAACACCTATTAAAATAATTGTCTTCTTTCGAAAATGTTAAAATAATAAAATAATACAAAATACTTACAGAGATGTAATCTGCCAGACCTTTATATTGTGTGGTGACGCCATTGCTGTCCGTAGCTCCTTTATAGTATAAACGCCTCATTGGTGAATCCCAGCTAATCTTCGTCTGTGACTAAAATATAGAAAACACATCGGTAGCATATATACCACCGCGAGATTGGATTATTTGCTGCAGTATTGCAAAATATGCCTTCATTTGCTCAAGCTTTACCTATCTATTAAGATATTACCTTCACTGCAGTTTTAAGCAAATAAACGTTAGAGAAAACTGAATGGGCAATGAACAATGGATAATCTAGAGACACGGGAAACATTAGCACAAGACACAGAATGAAGGCAAAAAAACAAAAAAACACAACACAGAAAACTAAATCTATGAGTACATGGACCACGCTGAGACAAAGGGGATGAATCCATATGCTCTTGGAGAGACATATACCATTGATAGTAATACCTTTACTACAGTTGTACGGGAATGAATCCAGATGTTCTCGGAGGAACATGTACCATTGATAGTAATACCTTTACTACAGTTGTACGGGAATGAATCCAGATGTTCTCGAAGGGACATATACCATTGATAGTAATACCTTTACTGCAGTTGTAAGAAAAAATACCATTTAATGATCATTAAATGTTAGAAAAAACAGGAGTGGCCATCAAAATTTGACAATCCAGAGAAACTAGTAGCATAGGGTACACAAGGCGAAGACAAACAAAACAAAAACACAACACAATATGTGTTGAACACCATTATACGAAAACAAATACATATTAATTTGTCGCAGTTTTACCAAATCTGTTGGAACAATGACACAAAATCTTTCATTTCTCTTTATGATAATTTAATGTATTTAACTTTGATCTGGTAATTGTCCTGCGCTTTTGATCATGTGTTACTAGATTATTTAAATTATGATTAATTTTCGTCATTTTATTTTGTCTGTTGTGTAATATAGAGTTAATTTATGATAGTTGAGCTTAAGACATGTTTGACACTGGTTTTTGAGAATTATATATATCTGGAAATGATTTTATACAGATATATCATGTTTGGGAGGGGTATTTGCGAAAAATACCAGTCGAGAGACGAACAATTTCCCGAGCCGAATGGCGAGGGAAATTTAGTCTCAAGACTGGTATTTTTTGCAAATACCCCTCCCAAACATGATATATCTGTTTAATTACACCGAATATTATTTAGAACACTGGCTAAATAAATAATACCTTTTGTTTGTCGTTTTCAGGACCTAACATGATGTATCTGTTTAATTCTACGGAATGATGTTACATAAAACGCACAACTGATAACGTTTTACAAATTTTGTTACAAGCGTCTCGGTGAAGGGTAAAAACGGCAAATACGATTTTGCAAATATCATGAAAAAAGGTTAAATCTTATGCAAATACACCTACATGAAGTAAAAATTCTGCAAATTCACAATGCAAGGCCTGAATTTGTAAAAAAAAAATATCACGGCTATTAACCAATCAGAATCCAGCATTCTTATATAAGGTGTAATTAACCTTTAAATTGCCTGACGAGTCAAAGGACGGTGACATTGTAAACATAATATGATGAAAGTTATGTGATGAATGTAGAAGTTATTTTAAATAAATTACCCTTGACAGCATTGGAATAACCTTTCCTTTTTCTATAGTAGCTGTCATGACATACTCGTCTGCCTCCCATTCCGAAGGATAACAACATTGCTGTGACAATACAACAAAAGAACAAAGAACAACGATAAACAACATGGTACCGGTGACAGCCTGTATAGAAATATATTGGAAATGAATTCCTCGTCACTATCAAATGTTCTTATCATTATAAGAAGAAACAAATCTTCTTTGTAAAGATAGGGCAGTCTGTTTGATACGTCTTATCAACGGGAGATGAATTAATATGTATTAATGTCAAATAATATGACTTAATATCATCGGAATGGGGGGATTCCAATAAGAAAATGTGTGAACACAATTTATTCCTAAAACAAACTAGCATTGAATTTCAAACATAATTTTAAGATATCAAAAATATTTCTTTAAAATTTAGTTTTACAAAGTATCTAGAATTGACATTTACAATAAACGTCTTGTACATGTACATAATACAGTCATTTTATCAACATTAGGATTCTTGTATTTCTAACCTTATATCAAGATTTCGAAATACAGTCAACATCAAGAGTTTGTTGTGTTTCTAAGCTTATATGAAGCCTTCGAGACGAACTCGGGGTTATTCTGATTATACACAAAAGATGGACATTGGAATCGGAGTTCCCAAAAAGAATCGAACACAAAAATTATTTGATAGCAAGACTTCTTAAAAGTTATAATATTGACTCTACAGGAAAATGGTATACAAATAGTTATATTTTAATCAAGACTAGTTTGTGAATTCCGATTATACAGCCCCTCTATTTTAATTATGCATTTCTATTCTAGATATTTTATGAGATATTTATTTCATGTAAATCATGTAATTATTATCAAAACTAAGGCAAATTTCCCTCCAACAGGCATAGTTGACCGTAGCCGTTTTTGGCTATATGCTTTATGCCCTCTGGTTTTCTTGGTCCCAAGGACTTTTAACTTATTTGATTTTCAACTATTTTGGTTTTGAGTGTATCTTATGAAAATTATTCCAGATACACTGAAAAAATAACGAATCAATTGTGAAATGTAAACTCCATACGCTGGTGATGCTGGAATATTGCCACTGATGAAGGGGAAGTTGACTATTTGAAAAGTGAAGTTCATCGCTCGTGCTTGTCGTAGATTTTTTTTTTTAATCTTCCTCCGTTGTCGATTTCAAGGTGACGGTCAAGGTAAGAAGCAGACTTTTGAGTATCAGTAGTATCCTCAACTTCAAGCTCATTTTGATAGATGCGATGTAGATAATCCGAATCGAGAATTGTTCAGTGACAGAACACCATCTATATAGCGGAAGATGTAATTAAAGGTCTGTGCTAATTTTCTTTATTGTTAAGAAGCCCTTGAAGGTAATATGCCTCATAAGCATGTAGAAACGAATCGGTGAGTAGCGGAGCACAATTTGTACCAATTGGAATACCAATCCTTTGTTGAAACACCCATCCACCAAACAAGTTTTATAACTTTGGGGTTTTGTGTTTTCAAATATTATGAATATTTTATATTTTCAAATCTTTCTGCAAAAAAAACTATTGAAGAGGTAAAAATTATCGAAATGTACAATTAGTATGACTAACTTCGTCAGTACATCACGTTTTTTCCGTGTACGTGTCAGAAACAACAACTTGTTGATACATATCGTTATATTTTTACAATCTAAGTTATATATTTTTTTTCAATTTAAATTATATTATTTACAATTCAAGCTATATTTTTTTACAATTAAGTTATATTATTTACAATTTAAGTTATATTATTTACAATTTAAGTTATATTTTTACAATTTAAGTTATATTTTTTACAATTTAAGCTATATTTTTTACAATTTAAGTTATATTATTTACAATTTAAGTTATATTTTTACAATTTAAGTTATATTATTTACAATTTAAGCTATATTTTTTACAATTTAAGTTATATTTTTTACAATTTAAGTTATATTATTTACAATTTAAGCTATATTTTTTACAATTTAGGTTATATTATTTACAATTTAAGTTATATCATTTACAATTTAAGTTATGTTTTTACAATTTAAGTTATATTATTTACAATTTAAGCTATATTATTTACAATTTAAGTTATATTATTTACAATTTAAGCTATATTTTTTACAATTTAAGTTATATTTTTTACAATTTAGGTTATATTATTTACAATTTAAGTCATTTTTTTTTCAAAATTTACGGATTCAGGTGCATTGTCAATTTTCATGGCTGCTTCTCTGTTTACAGTGATGATGTTTAGAAGAAGTTCTATAAATAAAAATCAAAACTGAAAGTAGATTGTGGTGACTTTCATTAAAAGTTTACAGAAAACCTATTAGATAAAAATAATATATATGAAATCTAGATATGATAATAGAATGGCGACAACTTTAGATGGAGATGAGGTAATTGTTAATTTGCTGTTTTAAAGGTCTATTTTTTTTTAGTTCAATAGGAAATCTTTAAATCAGCCATTCTAAATAAAAAAATTATACTCTTTATCTTTGGTTGGCTTAAACATGAAATATATTTTGTCTTCCTTCTGTCTGGTTAAATCGTTGCTTTTGATGTTAAGCTACCGCTTTTTAAACCTTGGTCCTTTCTCCATGCTTTCTAAATCTCAAGAATTCTTTATTTTAATCTGTTTGATACTTCAACATTCTGATAACACATGGAAAATATATTGTTGCTTGACACATTTTAATAATTATTGTTCAATTTGGAAAATTTCATTTTGTTAACGTATTTTTAACGTATGTTCGGTTCGTCTTTACCTCCAGTTGTTTGTAGGAGTGCGCATGTCTTATTTACGTTATATGTGTTTGCTTGCGTATAGTGGTGTCTAACACATAATTATTGTGTTGTGTTTTTTTGCTTTGTTTGTCTTCGTGTCTTGTGTACTCAATGTTGCCTGTATCTCTTGATAGTCCATTCTTGATTGCCTTTCAGTTTCCTCTAACGTTTATTTATAAATAGGTAGACTTTCGCAAAATGTGCGCTTTCAACGCAATAGATCAAGAAAAAAAAATGAAATAGTAAATGATAGGGATGTATTGTGCCAGAACTTGAAATATTAAATTATGCATAAGCCACTATGCAGAAAATAGAAACATATGTTTAATTGTGTCATGACATCTGCCTTTGTTTTTCTGTATTCCATTATTTGAACAGAGGTGGGGTTTTTTCTTTCATTTTTTGTGCATAATAAATAATAGTGTTACTTGTACATTATGTGTATTCAATAAAACATATGACTGGTGAAATGAAGGGAAAAAAACTGCACTATCAGAACAGTTCTAAAATCCAATCGAAAAATCGTAGACAGAAGCAAAATCTCCAGCACACATATACATGAACGCTCACCTTTCCTAGCTTGGTACAGGCACTTCAATAACAAGTGGCGGGGTTAAACTAATTGTATAGGCCCAAAGTTGTAATGAAAATACTCGAGCTGCTTCAGCATTTTCAACAACGAAGCCTTTGTTGTAAACAGTTTTAGTCATTTAATACAGAAAATATATTCTTTTATCATGTCAGTTAATGGTAAGAGAGTTCCGAGAAGTGTTTGGTGGTCGGTTTACTGCTAAGGACACCAGAAGGATCTTTAGGCATGTAAATTGGAACAGAAATGATGCCATTAACTTTGTTCTGAAAAGTGAGTATTATGTCTACCTAAAAATGTGTTATCTAAGTACATAGATTATACTATCTACATGTATATACATAAATCATGATAATAATTATCATTTATCTTATGTAATTATTAATTTACTAAATTAAGTTCGATTGACTTTTATCAATCTAGTGAAAAAATAAAACATATTTTGATGGTTGGCGTGCCCAATAAACATGATGTACATCAATGGTTGTCTATACCTATGGCGAGGTGTACTCGATACAACATTATGTGATCAAGTTTGTCAGTAACTTGCGTCAGGTCGGTTGTTCTCTCCGTGTACACCGGTTTGCCCCACCCAATTAAACTGACCGCCATTATATAACTGAAATATTGTTGAAAGTGGTGCTAAGCAACATAAACCAAATCAAACCTATACCTATGCAATCGTTTTGCAATAAAACTTGAGCTATCGTTACAATAGCAATAACATACTAGCATTAATAATATCGAGCAGATATAACATTAACTTAAGGTTTCGAATCCAAGACACCTTTCGAATTTCGATGGTCTCACGGGAAAATCCTTATTAACTGTTTTATCCTTCAACAATTCATTATACACTTTGAATGTTTTTATGATTTTTATGACAAATTTGGTTTTACTTTCCCATTGTTAAATTGTCATTCAGTTTTATTAGATTCTGTCTATTTCACTACTAGAACTTTCTAAATAAGTATTTTCTGGTATGCCAACTGCTTAAACTAAAGTTATCTCTTCAACTGCACGGTGATTGTCACCACCATTATGATACATACATATTTCCAGGATATAAGGGAACTACTTATTTCTTAATCTGTTGTTTAATTATTTACGGGTTCTGATTACGCCTTTTGGTATCTTCAAACTCTTCTTATTAGTCTTAATTTTATGTCTCACATGATGTTGTTTTGTCTATCCAGAGATTGACATTTGTACTGTACATTAAATTCGCTTTTTGTATTTCACTGGTATTGTTTTGTGAATTAGGATTGTAATATTTTGCATCGTTGTCTATAATTGATATTTCACCATCGTCCCATACTAACTAACAATACTTAGCTATACATATTCACCTTCAGTTATCTACTATAGAATATTCTGCATACCATTTTTAAAAACAAACGTCTGTCCGAGTGCACTGCCGTTTTCAGTGGGGTTCGTGTTCATTAACTTTCTATGCAGTTATCTGCTGACCTTTGTTTGTCTTTTTGTCCCTTTTCTTTTGTTCATTGTGTTGTGTTGGTCATTGTGTTGTTTTGGTCATTGTGTTGTTTTGATCATTGTGTTGTTTTGGTTATTGTGTTGTCTTGTTCATTGTGTTGTCTTGGTTATTGTGTTGTTTTGGTCATTGTGTTGTTTGTCCTTCGCCTTACTGCTTCTGATCACCCTTTGGTATCTTCAAACTTTTCTTGCATAGCACAATATACACATTTGGACGCACATGTCATGTTAATTTATCGCTGCAACAACAAATGTACATAATGACTTAGACAGAGTAAAACATGAAACATATATATGCCAATAATTTACATTGATATTTCAGATGAGGCTGAAGATGTCAGTGGAATTACGTTACAGTCACAGGTTATCAAACTTTTAATATGTAACTAACTGCTGAACATATGTGTATTAACAAAGAAATGTAATACCAGTATGAATAAGAATTTATCCAAATCCTTTTAAAAAATAAACTTGATCCTTTAATAACTTTCAATTTTCCAAATTTAGTAGATGAACCTTTCTAGATTAAGATGAACCTTTCTAGATTAAGAGAAAAGTTTTATTTTGTTTGTTTCGTCAAGCCCAACATTATTACATACTCAACGGGTAAGAGTGGCATCATTTAATTATTCCATTTATGTGTTGAAATAATTGAAATAAAATGAAAACAAAAAATAACACAGCCTCAGAACAGTTCATAAATCTAATTCGAAATTCGTAGAAACAAAGGCAAAATCAATACCTCTAACACATGTATCATGGACGCTCATTCTCCTAGCTTTTTGTACCCACAATGAAAAATAAAACAGTGTCAATCGTAGTAAAATGATACGGTCAGGTATGTGTTTTCCACTTTGAGATTCCAATGGAAACTAATTGTGCTCCCATTCAAGCCAACTTATTCCTATATTCGTATGAGAAGTGCTTCATGATGCAAAGATTAATCCAGAGAAAAGAGAACAAACTAGCTCACGATCAGTCCTTCAATTTCAAAGGGTCGCGATGATCAAATGGTAGTTTGATTTGCATAGACCTATGCAATAAGTGTCTAACACCTCTAATGTTTGTGAGTTCCACTCCGGAATGTGTACTTGATTTTCTTTTAAGATCGGTTGGTGGTTTTATTCAGATACTCCTGCTTCCTTCACCAATAAGATCGGCCGCTATAGCAACTAATTTATTGTCGTTAACCACATAAACAAACTCCACCTATGCAATCAATGTTTATCAGTACTAAAGTTGTGAGTTCGAATCCCGCTCATGGTGAGGTGTTCTCGATACAGCATTATGTGATAAAGTTCGTCAGCTACTTGCGACAGGTCGGTGGTTTTCTCACAGTATTCTGGTTTCCCCTGGTGCCCAATAAAACTGACCGCCACGATATAGCCGAAATATTGTTGCCAGTAGTGTTAAACACCATAACCCTGACTCTAAAAACCAATAATTGTAATGAGGGCAATTTTCGTTTGGATTTTTATTCCATGGAAATTAAATAATTTACATAATATGCTAATTATCTTCCAGGATACTATTGATTGGCTAAAAACAGATCCTGATGTGAAGGAATCTTTACGCGACGGCATAAAATCTAGGATCCGGCAATTTGCGTGCGACCCATGCGACCATGTTTGGTGGTACCGTGTTCCTTTGAGAAAAGAGGTATGTTCAAGCATACACATCAATGTATCAAGTGACATTATGAGATAAAGGTAAATTATTGAACCTCTTCCAAACTTAATTACATATGATATAGTCGTATTTACTGTGTACGTTGAATGTTTTTTCATCGAATTGGCAGAATATTTAAATTATACAAGGAAGCAAGTTATCCAAGTAACTAAATAATGAGGCTCGGTTATGATATCTGAAAAAAGGTGATGATCCATTCATTCGTCTTTTTGTGGTATCAAACATGGACATTAAATATATTCCGAAAACGGTTTTCTTCAACTTCAGTTTTGTTCATGTGGTCTTGAATTTTATTGTCGAACCCATACTTATCACATCGCCTGAATTCAACACAATAAAAAAATTATACACTAGGTTTATAAATCTTGAAATGAAGATAATGATAAAATAATAATATTAAAGGATTTTGTTTATTTGTAGGTATCTAAATGCAGACTGTGTTTGGCAAAGTATAATCCAGTACCAAGGGATTGTGAATGGGGTTGGGCAGTATTTGACTGCAGATGTGGTAATCAATTTAGGTATTGTGTCCACCATATTATCCGTCATATGAAAAATTACCTACAATCATCTTTGATTCTGAATTACTTTCTGTGTCTCATAAACTTTATTTGTTTCTTTAATTCCACATCGTTGCGGATTACCGGTATGTATTTTATTTTTTAGTAAAGAAGCCATATTTAAAAAAAATCGTATGTACACAATGCAAAACAAGCAACAATACAATATGTACGGATGGAGCAGGAACTGCTTACCCTTCCGCGGCACATGACTTCACTCTCAGTGTTTAGTTCGGTTCCTGCTACTCAATGTTGAGTTTTTTGTGTAGTGTTTTGTAGATCATTGTTTGTCCTCATTGTTTTTTGTGTAGTGTTTTGTTGATCATTGTTTGTCCTCATTGTTTTTTGTGTAGTGTTTTGTAGATCATTGTTTGTCCTCATTGTTTTTGTGTAGTGTTTTGTTGATCATTGTTTGTCCTCATTGTTTTTTGTGTGGTGTTTTGTAGATCATTGTTTGTCCTCATTGTTTTTTGTGTAGTGTTTTGTTGATCATTGTTTGTCCTCATTGTTTTTTGTGTAGTGTTTTGTAGATCATTGTTTGTCCTCATTGTTTTTTGTGTAGTGTTTTGTTGATCATTGTTTGTCCTCATTGTTTTTTGTGTAGTGTTTTGTAGATCATTGTTTGTCCTCATTGTTTTTTGTGTAGTGTTTTGTTGATCATTGTTTGTCCTCATTGTTTTTTGTGTAGTGTTTTGTTGATCATTGTTTGTCCTCATTGTTTTTTGTGTAGTGTTTTGTTGATCATTGTTTGTCCTCATTGTTTTTTGTGTAGTGTTTTGTAGATCATTGTTTGTCCTCATTGTTTTTTGTGTAGTGTTTTGTTGATCATTGTTTGTCCTCATTGTTTTTTGTGTAGTGTTTTGTAGATCATTGTTTGTCCTCATTGTTTTTTGTGTAGTGTTTTGTAGATCATTGTTTGTCCTCATTGTTTTTTGTGTAGTGTTTTGTAGATCATTGTTTGTCCTCATTGTTTTTTGTGTAGTGTTTTGTAGCTCATTGTTTGTCCTCATTGTTTTTTGTGTGGTGTTTTGTAGATCATTGTTTGTCCTCATTGTTTTTTGTGTAGTGTTTTGTTGGTCATTGTTTGTCCTCATTGTTTTTTGTGTAGTGTTTTGTTGATCATTGTTTGTCCTCATTGTTTTTTGTGTAGTGTTTTGTAGATCATTGTTTGTCCTCATTGTTTTTTGTGTAGTGTTTTGTTGATCATTGTTTGTCCTCATTGTTTTTTGTGTAGTGTTTTGTAGATCATTGTTTGTTTGTCCTCATTGTTTTTTGTGTAGTGTTTTGTTGATCATTGTTTGTCCTCATTGTTTTTTGTGTAGTGTTTTGTAGATCATTGTTTGTCCTCATTGTTTTTTGTGTAGTGTTTTGTTGATCATTGTTTGTCCTCATTGTTTTTTGTGTAGTGTTTTGTAGATCATTGTTTGTCCTCATTGTTTTTTGTGTAGTGTTTTGTTGATCATTGTTTGTCCTCATTGTTTTTTGTGTAGTGTTTTGTAGATCATTGTTTGTCCTCATTGTTTTTTGTGTAGTGTTTTGTAGATCATTGTTTGTCCTCATTGTTTTTTGTGTAGTGTTTTGTAGATCATTGTTTGTCCTCATTGTTTTTTGTGTAGTGTTTTGTTGATCATTGTTTGTCCTCATTGTTTTTTGTGTAGTGTTTTGTAGATCATTGTTTGTCCTCATTGTTTTTTGTGTAGTGTTTTGTAGATCATTGTTTGTCCTCATTGTTTTTTGTGTAGTGTTTTGTAGATCATTGTTTGTCCTCATTGTTTTTTGTGTAGTGTTTTGTAGATCATTGTTTGTCCTCATTGTTTTTTGTGTAGTGTTTTGTTGATCATTGTTTGTCCTCATTGTTTTTTGTGTAGTGTTTTGTAGATCATTGTTTGTCCTCATTGTTTTTTGTGTAGTGTTTTGTTGATCATTGTTTGTCCTCTTTTGTTCTTTTTCTTTTGGTCATTTAAGTTTAAAGGAATATGTTATTTCACTGTTTATGTGTTTCACAAAAAAAAAGTATTACATTATATTCTATTGTCCACACTGCCTTTATTTGCAGTGGGTTTGGTCAGATGGGAGTTACAGTTAGCAAATGCTTCAAATGTGAACGAAATGTGACATCTCCTACCCGTATAATGTCAGGGAATCGACGACAACGAGGATATCGGAGGTCACGCAACAGACATAGCTGTGAGGCTCAAGACTGTTCAAACAGAACAGGAGGTATTCTCATTCATGACAACTATCCAAACCGAGTCTATGACGATGAAGATGGTTTTGACATCAGTTGTAAAGTTAACTTCTACAGTAGAAAGAGAGACATCCGATTAATAAACGTTAGAGAAAACAAAAGTTATGTAGGATTTCAACGGAAACGAAGTTAGTATTTTTTGTTCATGTTTATTTAGAATTTTTTTTTTTATATTCTACAAGGTATATTTTTTTCAGCAGTATATATGCGTATAGTATCCAAAAAGGAGTACAATTTATTTCAATCACTGTTTCGACACTGACATGGTTTATTTAATATACTTATTATTGAAATTTACAGTTCCTAAATAATGTAATTATTATTAAAAATAAGGATTTTCTCCCTCTGACATAGATGACCTTAGCTGATTTTGGCTATCCTGTTTAGGCCCTCTGGTTTTAAAGATTTCCCATCTTTCGACTTTCAGCGTACCTGATAAAGGTGATTCTAGAAACGCGTCGTGCGCACTAAATTTGATATCTACGTTTTTAATCATTCTTTCGCCATAATTGTTTTCTGTTGAAAGTTGTTTTTCCGTATTTTTTATTGATATTTTCTTGTGTATATAATCTTTTGGAGTCCTATTCTATATCCATTCCAAGTGTCAGTCGTATATATACAGCAAAGCATTTCATAGATAGTCTAGACACTGACGACAGCTTCCAGTGCTCGAACCCTCTCAATGTGTGGTTGTAAGGCTATACTACGGAAAACCACCTTATTCTGGACCATAGTGGGTAAAGCGTTTGGAGAATGCCATGATCCCCGCACATTGTCTTAGAAATCTTTTGAAAATTTCGAAGAAAATATAGGCGCATTTTAGCCGCTAGAAAAGACTAATTTATCGTCCCCACTTTGTTCATGGTAATCACGATTGGTAGTTCCCGTTGTCCAATCCGTCCATCATTTCTGTATAGTTGAACATGTTCCTGATAATATACATGAAATACACAGGTTTTGATGGTGAAGGTTAAGTGAAGAATAATCAAAATATGTTGAATGTAGTTTGAATCATGTGAATGTATTCATTAGAATAACTGCTATGCTTATTCCATTTTCTCCACACACAAAAATGCAAATAAACAACTATTTTCCAAAATTGTATGCATAATGTTTTATTTTGATTGACACTTCCGCATTTTGTAAATTTTAGACAAAAGTACATGCGTACATCCAGAATCGAGGATACACAAGAAACAAGTTATTACACCAAGTACAATTCATGTCAGTACTGGATCTACTGTTGCAACATTTCTACCACAAGATGGCGCTGTTTCAAGATATCAACCTTTGCTGCCCTCAATCAGTGAAGATGACGATGATGACATCTGATTATGATCTGTTGCTATAATTCTCGAGTATTTTGTGTTCGTTTTTTATTTAAATATTTGTTGACGATTCGAGAGTTCGATTGGTGTATTGGCCTTTTTGTACATAACTGATACAATTGGCATAAACATTTAAATACAATACAAGCGTAAATAGTCCATTTGTTCACTGTGGTGATTATGTAAATAAAACATTGTATACTGAAGTTGTAATTACTATTAAATACTGAATAAATTAATTGTTTTGAAAAAGCTTAATTATTTGTTTTTATGTTAGGGTTTATGGTGTTTAACGCCACTTTCAACAATATTTCAGTTATATCGTGACGGTCAGTTTTATTGATGGAGGAAACCGGAGGACCCGGAGAAAACAACTGACCTACTGCAAGTCACTGATAAACTTTATTAAACTGATAAACTCCTGAGCGGGAGTCGAACCCACAACATCAATTATATGATATAAATACACAGTATAAATACATTAACAAAAATGTCGTTCACAAAATGCATAGTTTACAAATACATAGTTTTAAGAAGAAATCTTATTTTGTGAGAAAAAAAACCCACTCCGATTCTACCATAAAGATTCCGAAACTGATATCATCACAATGCTCTAGTTTTTGTTTGACAATATATTTGTTATGTTTGGTGGACTTGTTTTTCCAACACATTCGACATTCCATGGGTTCCAGCTGTGCTCCTCTTCTCACCGACTTGTTCATATATTCGTATGAGACAGACTTCATACAGGATATTCTCAAGAAGATCCCAAAGGAGTAATCAGAATCCGCAAATCGAAGACGGAAAGACAACACAATGACCAAAAGTAAAAAAGAAAAAAGGACAATCAACGATATAAAAAAACAAAAAAACATAACATCGAGCACACAAAACCCCACTAAAGACCGCGGGATGGGTAAGTAGTTTCTGCACCAATAGTGGCGCCCGTCGTGTTACACTAGTTACAAATCCGGTGATAAGTCATAAATGAAGAAAGGACCGGGAAGTGCTTACGACAAGATGAACATATATGTGGTCATTTATGACACAGATATTCCATAACAGTTAACCAAGTCATGGTGGCGACTGTAAAACTTTCGAAGTGATGTGTCACGAATAACTACAGATACCCCATTTATCGTAATCACAACCCGGTCCTTTCCTCATTCATGACTTATCACTGGGTTTGTAACAAAAGTAACACAACTGGTGCAACATGTGGAGTAGGAACTGTTTGCTCTTCCGGTTTTGAGTGGGGTTCATGTTGCTCGATATTTTGTTTTCTGTGTAATGTTTTGCAGATCGCTCGTTGTCCTTCTTTCCTTTTTCTTTTGGCCATTGTATTGTCTGTCTTCTGGTTACCCATTTGTATTGTCAATCGTAACTACTCGGCCATTCTCGCTACCCTACAAATAACCTCGTATGATAAATCGCACTACTTTTCACATGTCAGTTAAATGAAAGTTTGATAAAGTTATATTTTAAACAATTTTCTATATTTCAATTATTTTCATGGATAAAAGTTAAAGTTTTAATTAGTTTTGCATGATTAGATTTTATTTAGTATGTCTTCCATATTGGATTTTCGTGGACTATATTTGTGTGCGGCTTAACTTAACTTAGTTTCCGGCAAACAATTTAAGAGGAATTTCTACTATCTACGTACGAGGTTATTTGTAGGTCCGGTTACCCATTGTATTGTCTGTCTTCTGGTTACCCATTGTATTGTCTTCTGGTTACCCATTGTATTGTCAATCGTAACTACTCGGCCATTCTCGGTACCCTGCAAATAATGTTATTTGCAGAGCACTCGTCGCAACTTTGGCTGATTCCGTACCTTCATCATACCTCGTCCGTATTACGATATTGGAACTACTTTCGGAAATCTTCAATGAAGGAGGTATTAAAATAATTTCACTTTCGAATATTCGTCCAATAATAATATATTTTCATTCGTGGCAATGTCGGCTGATTCCGTACCTTCATCAAAGACCAATATTTTTCAAAACAAACTCATCTATTGTCGCCATTTTAGAACTTATTCGCGGTGTGCAATGTTTGATTGAAGTGATACGGTCTTCCGGCGAAGAAATGTGACGCGTAGACGCATATCAAATACCGTATTACAGCCGAGGTACAATCGTAACTACTCGGCCATTCTCGCTACCCTGCAAATAACCTCGTATATGCCTTAGGCGTATAAATCGCACTACTTTTAACATGTCAGTTACATGAAAGTTTGATAAAGTTATATTATAAACAATTTTCTATATTTCAATTAAAGTTTTAATTAGTTTTGCATGATTAGATTTTACTTAGTATGTCTTCCATATTGGATTTTCGTGGACTATATTTTTGTGCGGCTTAACTTAACTTAACTTCCAGCAAACAATTTAAGAAGAATTTCTACTATGTACGTACGAGATTATTTGCAGGGTAGCGAGAATGGCCGAGTAGTTACGATTGAGCCGAGGTATTGAGGGAGAGAAGCGGACTCACCCGAGGTTTGCCGATTGATTTGCAGGGTAGCGAGAATGACCGAGTAGTTACGATTGATTGTATTGTCTGTCTTCTGGTTACCCATTTGGTATCATCAAACTTTTCTTCCGGTACTGAATGTTTATATATAATTAGGAACCGAATTTGAAATGTAGATAATTAAACAACTGTCAAATCAGTTTGACTTGACCTGCTGGTTTCATATAGAATTGGTGTCTAGGTTTTCCACCAAATGTGATTGGGGTGATTACGCTGAACATGCCGATGAGTCTGGAATACTCCATATAAACCAATAAGAAAAGTTTGAATATACCAAAGGTGTAATCAAATGAATTGATGAGACAATGACTATCACTTGTAGATAATTACAGAAATCTCTCAATTAAAATATGACCTTGTCATGTCTGCCTGGTTATTATCACGAGACATCTATCGACCCATTGAATGTAATTATCAATCTGAGTATTGTGATTGCTGTATTTCAACTGATTACTTCATTAATCCGAAAATATGTCAATGTACTCTCACTTTCATAAACTTGCTTAGACTCGCATATTTTTTATTTTCAATTTTTGTTTTCTTTCTACCATTAATAAATGAGTTTTCAGAGACAACACATCTCTCGTTATTGTATTTTTTCACATACCACCGAATTAACGTTTGTCTGTATTTGTTTGTTTTTGACTACATGCATTGCCGTGACAATGATATTTTAATTAACTATTGGTGCATGGTTCATGTAACATGTCTCTGTCATATCGTGTGTACTTCTATCAGTTTATTTAAGTTATGTGGGACTTAAATGTTCAGTGAACTTAAAACATATTTAATGCAATACTAAACATGCTCATAGTACATTTAATATCGATATCCTTTTCTAGTGATAGAGTTGTTTGATGTGATAAACTATATCAATTATTTCCAAAAATAACATTTATGGCCTATATGAGCTGATCAACATGAACATTAAACTTCGCATTGCGAATGGGATTTTCAGAAAATCAGTTATGACCTGGTTTTTCTATTTATATTATCAGTGATGACGTCATGAATCGATGACAATAATTATTAAAGTCCAGTCACAAACGAAGCGAAAATGGCTTCAAATGCAGAAGATGATGAAGAAGAACGAGAGGTAATTATTTATTGTTATTTTTATTTCCATAAATCACAATAGTATAAAAGTATCATCATTAGTATAAAAATTATCACTTTTGTCAGAACGTAAGCTAAAACTTGATCGTTTGGATTCTCTTAATTTCCATGATTATGATGGTGGAACTGCTTACCCCTCAGGAACACATGAGTTCACCACCGGGTCATTAGTGGAGTTCGTATTGCTCGACCTTTAGTTTTCTCTGTAGTATTTTGTGGATCATTGTTTGTCCTTTTGTCCTTTTTCTTTTGGCCATTGTATTGTCTGTTCTTTCATTTACGGCTTCTGATTATTACGCCTTTGACATCTTCAAACTGTTCTTTCAGTAATTTCAAATGCAGTTTCTATATTTTTGTTTTTTCAGCGGATGGTCAGGGAGGTCAGATTTCTCTTTCATGGACGATTCGGTGACCAGGAAGTAAGAAACATATTTGATCACGTGAAATGGGATATGGAAAGTGCAGTTAATTTTGTTATGGAAAGTGAGTGTGTTGTTAACAATATTTGCTAGTTCATAAAGCAGTTTATTATCACGTTCATCCCTTTGTAAAGATTGAAATAATAAATGATCTTCTCAAAAATTCTTAAAGGAGTTCTAACGCATTTATTTTAGTATTAGCTTTCACTGTCTCTAAATGGGAACAATAAGATAAAAAAAAAAATTAACAGATCAAATGATATGTGTGTGTATTGACTCTGTATTGCTCAATACTTCGCTAAAGCAATGCAAAAGTGACAGATGAGACATTCGAGTGATAGATCATTGCTTAGCGCCATCTGGGCAATTTTCAGCCATATCAAGGTGAGAATAAGTTAAATACAAGAAGATGATGTCCACTTTGTACTGGGCCAACACACTTAGTTGGATTTTTATAGTCCTAACTCACTGAAACAACATTCAGCGAGCAAACATGTTGTTCCACATTATCAATATTTCGAGCCACCCAGTCTTTGTTCATACTCCTTAATAGTGTGTGCTTAGCTTAGAAGCAACAAATATCAATCTTATAGTCTTCTAGTCTCCAACCCACGATCTACCGGACTCTGATGAACACGCTAACAATTACACCACTGATGCGGTTGAGAGACATTCGACCATCAATATAAAATTGTCAATGCCAAATTTCATTTTCGTATATGAATAATTTCCTATTTAAGGAAAGACATATTTATGATCTTTATCTACCTCGAGAGCTCAATATATTATTTGAAGAGAGTGTAAAATAAATGTTTGTCCCAGATATACCTTCAGGAGATTCCCGTCACTTAGCAAGATTGCTATGTCTATTTTTTGCCCAGTAAGTGTTTGTTGCTATGCCACAAACAATTTATAATATTGCACTGAAATTCAAAGCATTTTATTTATATCAAAGTGAAAATAAATCTCAAATCGGCATTATTAAAAAAGCATTATCTGTCAACTCGCTCGCGTAAATTTTACATCTTTATTTTAATAAAGTAATGTGTATTCTGCTGAATTACTTTTAGACAGATGTCACCGTATTGAACTTTAAGCGTGGTTTATTATTGTGATAGTCGCCACTATTATGAACCCCTTCATAGGAAAGATACCAAAAAGAAGATCAGAAGCCGTAAATTGAACAAGTACAGACAATACAATAGCTGAAAGAAAAAGGCACAAACAAACAAACAATATTCGAAAAAATACTACACAGAAAACTAAAGATTGAGGATCACGAATCTCACTTAACAGGTGCTCTTGAAGGGTGTAGAGTTCCGGTTCAGTGATGACATCCGCTTTACTCTTGTTTAAAATTCTATGATAAGTCATGAAAGGGGACAGAAGGATGGGATTGTGATTGCGACAGTCATTTGCGACATAGATATTCCGTAACGGTAATCCTAGTCAAGATGGCGATAGTAGTACATTCGAAGTGATGACTCCAACTTAAGACCACTAGGAACCCTTGGTTCAGTATGTTCCTTGTTACTGGGAACCCTCTATTCATATAAATGAGATTGACTAATTATATGTCAATCTTCTAAGTTACCTAAAACGGAAATGATTCTGAATAATATTGTAAAAATCATATAAACAAACATGCCACTTTTTTTACTTGCATTAATAATATTTTGACATTATATCAGGTGACCCAATAAAAGTAAGAAGTATAACCAGAGGATCAACGGTAAGTTTAAAATTAACACCGTAGATATCTAATTTAGTGGACATGAGGTGTTTATGAAAAAACCTCCATTAGGTACGCTCATAGTCAAAGACTGGTAAGTCAAATAATTGAAATGTCTTTGGGAGCAAGTAAACCAAAGAGCCTAAGCATGTGGCATTATGCGAGAGAGATTGGTCTTAGTTTTGATAAATTACATTATTTAGAAACGGTAAATTTCAAATGTAAATATATCTAATACACGAAGCACTAACTACTGGGTGGATGATACCCTCTGGGTTAATTTTAGTCCACCAATAGAGGTATTTAATAAAAGCATAGATATAAAATTTAGTGCCTCAGACAGCGTTTCTGGAATAACCTAAAGTTCAAAGGTTGGAAAGCCAAATAATTTTGAAAGTTTTGGGAGCAAGTAAACCAAAGGGTCTAAATAGGATCGCCAAAATGTCGGTTTATCCTTGTAGAGTTGAATTGTTGGAATATTTTATAAATCTCCCTTGTAAGTGTGTGGTCTTTGGTCTATATGTTATGAGTGTGTATGTATGTGCTTATCTGAACAATGAACATATATATTTGAATCCATGTTCTTCAAACTGATGATTTGTTTTAAACTTTTACCCGAGACGAAAATATTACGGTCGCCACCATGACTTGGTTGACCGTTATGGAATATCTGTGTCACAAATCACCACGGATATGTTCCACTTATCGTAAACATTTCCCGGTCCTTTCCTCATTCACGACTTCTCACCGAGTTTGTAACTAGATTAACACGACGGGTTCACCCCCGGTTTTTAGTGGGGTTCGTGTTACTCGATCTTTAGTTTTATATGCATGTTTTGTTGATCATTGTTTGTCCTTTTGTACTTTTTCTTTTAACCATTGTGTTGTCTGTTCCTCTTCGATATACGGATTCTGATTACTCTTTTGGTATCTTCACACTCTATTGTTGCTGTTGCAGGATATCAGCGAGCTTAAATCTGATCCTGAGATATTAGATGCTTTAAAAGATGGTATTAAGAGTGAGCTCAGACAGTTTGCATGTGAATCATGTGATCATTTCTGGTGGAAAACAGTACCATTGAGGAAAGCGGTAAATACGTTACAAATTGTAATAATCACGATTTTGAAAATGTTCCCAAAAAAAAAAAAAAAAAATAGAATATCTATGTTGGTGAAATTACAAAGGGAGATAATCGAGAGTTTTCTTTTATTGGTAAAACCTTTTTTTATGTTGTTTGCATTATATTGTTCTTTTGTTTACCTTGGAAATCTATGACAAATACGCATAACACAAATCAATTTGTATTCATTTAAATACGGTAGTAACAAGGTTGCTGTTCTACATTTAAATGTACTACCTGTATAGGGAATGCCGTGCTGCTACTACATTCTACATTTAAATGTACTACCTGTATAGGGAATGCCGTGCTGCTACTACATTCTACATTTAAATGTACTACCTGTATAGGGAATGCCGTGCTGCTACTACATTCTACATTTAAATGTACTACCTGTATAGGGAATGCCGTGCTGCTACTACATTCTACATTTAAATGTACTACCTGTATAGGGAATGCCGTGCTGCTACTACATTCTACATTTAAATGTACTACCTGTATAGGGAATGCCGTGCTGCTACTACATCAGAAGGGACATACAGCAGGTTCTACGAGCAACAGTTTGTAAAGTGGTCGTAAGTGACTCATTGCAATAAAAATTAAAACGTAGATATCTAATTTAGTGCACACGATCGAATCTACACGTTTCTGAAATAACATTCATCATGTACGCTCAATGTAAAAATAAATATGCAATTATTCATATATTGTCGTGTATCTTGGTTCGGGGAATCAAACTAAAGACAGATATATGATATATATATATATACCCACAGCCAACAGCCGAATTATCAGTCTTCAATTGATAAAATCAGTACTACATTTTCGATGAAAAGGCGTAAGCATACTAACTTGTGTGAGACAGGCCTTGATAACCTTAAGTGTAAATTAATTTCATGTACATTTCAAGCAGATTTAAGTGTCAACGCTTGAATTTAATTGAGGTTTGCACAACCCAGTCCAAATATTAAACAATAAGAATACAACAATCTTTTTTTTTTCAGGTATCGAAATGTAAGGTTTGCAAAGAAAAATACGACCCAGTCCCTCGCGAGTTTGAATGGGGTTGGGCAGTTTATCACTGTGACTGTGGACGGGATTTCAGGTTTGTGCTTTTTTAATTAACATTTCCTGTCAGGTTACAAAGAGAAAAGATAACCTCTTACAATTGCTTCGGAACCATCACCTCCACAGGCTTATTGTTTTTGTACATATGTCCCCAAGAACCAATAAAAAGTACATAGAATGTCCGACTTACGATGATGCCGAATAATAGCTGGAGTTCCTGTTATCCGATCTTAAGTTTTATATGTAATGTTTTGTAGATCGTTGTTTGTTCTTTTGTCCTTTTTCTTTTGACCGTTGTGTTGTCTGTCCTTCAATTTACGGATTCTGATTATCCCTTTTGGTATCTTCAAACTCTCCTTCTTAAAACCATTTATAGCTTCGATTCTACAGCTAACATCTTGACTTGAAAGTCTTAAGAAACATCTTTATTATTCAGTTTTCATGTAAGGATTGCATGTTAAGCATAAAAAGAAAAGATGTGTCTTTGAGAAGTATAATATGATAGATAGTCATGAAAAAAAAAATGTCCACTTAATTATTAAAATATTAATTTGAGGAGGTGTTAATTGTGTTTAAAACGACAAATGACATCTGATTCCCTTGTTCCTACTTTTCAGTCCCATTCAGGCAGAGTCCCAGTCAAGAACTGTTCAGGACAACATTTGGATAATTGCAAGAGATTGGTAATAGAAAGTTCTCCTCTTATACAGCCATAAATGTGTAAGTGGTAAAGGGGACAAAGTGTAGTAAATGATGGTGCAACCCATCCCGTCAGTACTACCTCTGGAGGAATAAGAGTCTTTTCCTAATCCTATTTCTCACATTCAAGTTGGGGGGGGGGGGGGGGGGGGGGCGGTGAGGTGGAGAGTGGACCAGTGGCAACTGATCACTACAGTCAAATGGGCTCTTTCAGTACTGGTTAAGTCTGGAACATCAATTCCAAGATTAACCTCCATTTTCATCAGCTCATCTAAACATTTCACATCTGCACCCTTTAAAGTTAAATAGTAGGTCCCTATGTCAGGTCCAGTAGAACTTTGTACATACATGATATTTGTGTTTGACAACTTGTTCTCGGTTTGAATATGACATTGAAGATGAAACAACTGAGCATTTGATATTGAACCTGGTTCAAAAAATGTTTCTTGGATTATTGTATTCTTCATTTTAATATGATGATGTAATGTATTGCAGTGGTTCTGGGCAGATGAATACCACTTCTCCATGCTACACATGTGGAATAAAAGTACTTCCTAAAAAAATACTGCCATATCGGAGACGTAAGTATAAAAAAACAACCAATACACATTGTTGTGATGCACCAGACTGCACTGCCCATGACCCAGTACAAATTCACGAAGTTGATCCAAACAGAATCTATGATGATGGTACCGATAATAGTTCATCCAGGTCAATAGATACAGCTGGTAGTTCATCCAGGCCAATAGATACAGCGGGTAGTTCATCCAGGTCAATAGATACAGCAGATGTGACGGAACAAGTTGGTCAGCTACATATTGGCAAACAAAAAAGCCAAAATGCTTCCTTGATAACATCAGACTCGGCAGAACAGATATATTATAGAGGTTATCAGCAACCAAGCGGACAGCAGAACACAGAAAGGCAAAGAACAGGTAGTAAAGGTATTTGAAATCATGTTTGCTTGCTAGCCTAGATTGAGAGACCATTAATTGTTTTCCATTTTCTTTTATAGACAGCATATGTCATATGAGCTTTTGCATAATGTGACATTTTTCTAAATATAAGCAATTACAGATTAGACACAGGGTAGCCAAAAATCGTTTGAAAACCTTCTCTGAAACCTTAATTAAACCAAACAGTGCTTAGATGATCGTTGAATAGAGTCCCATTTCAAAACTATACCCGACAGCACCGCTCTCTGAGATGGCTACTCTGTTAACAGAAATTAGAAGACAGCACCGCTCTCTGAGATGGCTACACTGTTAACAAAAATTAGAAATTCTACAAATGCCACAAACGTCTACATTTCAAGTGGAACACAGCGAATTTAAACTGTAGCTACATAATAAATATATTTCCTGTTTTTTTGTAAAGTATTCTTTGTATACCAATTATGACTATTTTGCCTAAAACAAATTCATTTTAAGATCTCCTCCTTTAAAACCAACAGGACAATTTAACCACATATGGTGGGAATGGGATTTTTTGGAGAGAAAAAATAGTTTACCTTCTGTCAAAAATGTTTTAATGCTTTAATATCCCTCAATTTCCCTATATTATGATTGGGGGGGGGGGGGGGGGGGGGGGGGGGGGTAATTTACTTGTAGACCCAGAGTCGAAATTAAATTCTGTCTGAAAATAAGATTAGAGCCTTCCCCGAAATGAAAATGGTTAGTCTCTAACTCAGAATTCTATCTTGGAAGGTAACCTTCTATAATATATAGTTTTTCAAATGTCAAAATAAATCTACCAATCACATGCTTGAATAAGCTAAACTTTGAGTTGTTGCTTTATGATTAAGGGTCGCAAGAGGAAAAATGTATGGCCTTATGTCATATCTTTCCTTGGTACCTGCTTAAAGAAATATTAACTTATTAAAATGGCATTAAAAGATATATATGAGATGGTAACTCCCTTACATTCAAAAGAAAGTGTGAAGATAACAAAGGTTTACTAGTAATCAGAATCCGTAAATCAAAGGACAGACAATACAATGGCCAAAAGACAGAAGGACAGACAATACAATGGCCAAAAGACAGAAGGACAGACAATACAATGACCAAAAGACAGAAGAACAGACAATACAATGGCCAAAAGACAGGACAGACAATACAATGGCCAAAAGACAGAAGGACAGACAATACAATGGCCAAAAGACAGAAGGACAGACAATACAATGACCAAAAGACAGAAGAACAGACAATACAATGGCCAAAAGACAGAAGGACAGACAATACAATGGCCAAAAGACAGGACAGACAATACAATGGCCAAAAGACAGAAGGACAGACAATACAATGGCCAAAAGACAGAAGGACAGATAATACAATGGCCAAAAGACAGGACAGACAATTCAATGGCCAAAAGACAGAAGGACAGACAATACAATGGCCAAAAGACAGGACAGACAATACAATGGCCAAAAGGACAGACAATACAATGGCCAAAAGACAAGAGACAATACAATGGCCAAAAGACAGACGGACAGACAATGCAATGGCCAAAAGACAAAAGGACAGACAATACAATGGCCAAAAGACAGGACAGACAATACAATGGCCAAAAGACAGAAGGACAGACAATACAATGGCCAAAAGACAGAAGGACAGACAATACAATGGCCAAAAGACAAAAGGACAGACAATACAATGGCCAAAAGACAAGACAGACAATACAATGGCCAAAAGACAGAAGGACAGACAATGCAATGACCAAAAGACAAAGGGACAGACAATACAATGGCCAAAAGACAAAAGGACAGACAATACAATGGCCAAAAGACAAGACAGACAATACAATGACCAAAAGACAAGACAGACAATACAATGGCCAAAAGACAGAAAATGCAATGACCAAAAGACAAAGGGACAGACAATACAATGGCCAAAAGACAAAAGGACAGACAATACAATGGCCAAAAGACAAGACAGACAATACAATGACCAAAAGACAAGACAGACAATACAATGGCCAAAAGACAGAAGGACAGACAATGCAATGACCAAAAGACAAAGGGACAGACAATACAATGTCCAAAAGACAAAAGGACAGACAATACAATGGCCAAAAAACAAGACAGACAATACAATGGCCAAAAGACAGGACAGACAATACAATGGCCAAAAGACAGAAGGACAGAAAATACAATGGCCAAACAAAGATCTACAAAGCACTACACAGAAACCTAAAGACTGAACAAAACTAACCCCCACCAAAAACGTGGCATTATTTAGTCTTATTGTCCGATTATACGATCGCCCTTAATATTTTGGCTGGGAGTCAGTAAAAATGGACATTTTTCTCTTGATGAAAAATGGACCACCAACCATCAGAATTAAAATTTTCCGTCAAGCTTAGTTAATTTCTACTGAGTTCAAACTTTTCTTTTTTATTATGATTTCAAACAAAAAAAAGAGAAAAAACATGATCAGATATTTTGTTAAGAGACCTATATTGAACGACTTGTAAGTTTTATGTCTCTGTTAAATATACATCCAATAAAACGCATCTGAAGAATATTTTATACATCTGTGTCACTGTGTTTTGTCATTTTAGGGATACATACATGTGTTGATCTACAATCTAGACAAGGGAAGAAAAAAGTCGTGTTTGCAAGTGAACACCACATCAGCACTGGATCTACAATTGGGACGTTTCTATCCCAGGGCGGTGATGATGCTTCTACGTATGTTCCAAGCTTACCTTCAATTCCAGAGCACATTAGGAAAGGTCGTTCTGGCAGAAATAAATAAACCCGGTTGTTGTTTAAGGCATTGTAATTTAATTTGAAGCATTATTGTTGTTTTTTTTAATTCTAGATGTAAAAATAAGTATTTAATACCTATCACTAATGTTGTTTGTTTGTGTTACAAAAAATGTTTGTTTATAAAAACTAATTGAATTAAACTATATGACATAAGTATGTTTTGTTTTTGTGACAATGTAAAGATGTGTTATAGTAGTTTAGTTTTCTTAGTACCTTGCCATCAGCAGTACACCCTGAAGTGTAATTACAAATATCATGAATTCCTTAGTATACGTTGAGTGTACATGTTTAGACAGTGATATTACATAGCCGATACATTTTAATGTTTATGAAAAGTAAGTTTAAACAGTGATGGTCGACATTTCCACCAATATCAATTAAACGAACAACCCCCTTTCACCTCAAACTATGGCACACAAAAAAATACTATGACATATGGCGTTGCAAATTCATGTGGTTGTCAACATTGTTATTCCATGTTATTGCGCTAGTGATTAACTTTGATTTTACCTTTTGTTTTTTTTGTTCTACTTAGTTTTTGGAATTGATCGTAAGTGTACTGTTTGTGTTCTTCGTCGGTCTTTCTTAATGAAGCAGTACGGTGTCATGCTGTCGAAACATACCATTTCGTTTTTGGCTTTATCTTGTAGGTGTTTGCTGCTAAAAATAATTCTAAGAATACATTTGTTATACATTTTTTTCATAGAAATTATCAGGACTTAATAGCCAGTACATTTGATATCGTAAGCATCACAGAGTTCGTGTAGTGACGAATTTACCTAAAAAAAATGATTTCAACAATGAAAATGGAACTCTTGGGTTTGGTGGCTTTGGAGAGGCACACAAATGTGGCAGGGTTTGGTAGGTACTCAACACATATAATTGGTCTGAGAGTTTGATGATATTTATTAAAGTTTGAATTCAACTATTTCGAGTGTTCCTCGGCTAAGAATCTAACTAATATTCAAATTAAAGCTCATTTGGTCGAAAAGTGAGGCTTTTTGGTAATGTATGTGTTTTTCATGTTAGATCGTTGACGGTGCATTCGTCAGTTTTGCTTTAATTTTGCTAAATGATTTATGAGAATGAAAATTGTTAAAATTAGTATTACTGCGAGCACAGCTCACTAAGATTTGAACTTCGTTGCGGGGGGTATAATATATTTATGGATTTTTGAATGGAAGTTACATCCTTTGCCTTTGAGCGTATCTGATGAAAGTTATCACAGAAACATGCCTGAGCACTAAATAAATGTTAGAAAAAACTTATATCTATGCTTCCATTCCAATTTAACCCCAGAACATACTGCATAATTGACTCTTTATTAACCTGGTTTATTGAAGTGTAATACAATATTGTATTCTATTGGACATGTTATTTGTCCTATGCATTAATTCTGCATCAAGTTGGCTTCATTTGTGACAATTTGTCAAGAAACGTTTGAAGATTCAAAGGGGTAATAAAAAAAAAACATTAAATCGAAGGACAACACAAAATAATGGATAAAAGGACAAACAATGATCTACAAAACACTACACAGAAAACTGGATGAAATATATGACCACAAAAAAAAAACTGGGGGTGAACTCAGGTGCTCAGCAAGGGTATGCAGTGGCACCCGTCAAGATATTCAAATACTGGTCTTGAATAGTCAGTCCTTTTGTTTCTCCTCCTAGATACAACAGAGATTATGTTACATATTAGTCTATGGAATGTGGATACATTAAAACGTTCAGGGTCTTGTTCTTTGTAGTATCAGTTCAATTATTTTTGTCATTACTTCATTCATTTCAAAACAATCTTTATATTACCAACAAAAATAAATGATCTGTCTACAGCATCATGAACATGAATTGCATTTTCTAGACAGTCTTGGGAAAAAAATGATGCAACCTTTCCTAAACACCAGTTCCTGGCTCAATCAAATGGTCTTTCCTCAATGACTATTATAATAAGTGTTTATAAGTTACACTCTCACTGTTTGGTTATGATCAAAGGTTTGGGACCATAAAACTAGTTTAACCTTGCCACTATTTTCTTGAAGTCAGCAGTCGTGTATTTGTGTACGAGTCATATCGGTTTTGCCTCTTTCTACGATTTTGATATTTGATTTTGGAACTGTTCCAAAAGAGTGGTATTTTTTATTTTTCATTCTATTTTTATATCTTTTAAAGATAACAAACACATTTTTCAACAAATATCAACAACTTTTATTGAAACAGTTGATCACAAAAAATGCAAAATTCAAATATACAAAACTTTTCCCCAAGTAATGATTTTCTTTTACATAAAATGTGTCCTATGTTATTTTAAATGTATGATATGCCATATAATGGTGAGATAAATAAAATAAAATTTAATACAAGGTAAAAAGTACCTCATGGTGATCAAATACAGCTGTAAGAAATCAAGATTATTGGGAGATTGATTGGTGTTTATCTCCAACTTGAGCAGTATTTCAGCTTTATCATGGCATGTATTGGGTGATTGAATGATTGATTGATGTTTAATGCCAACTCTAGCAGTTTTTCAGTTATACTGTGTCATGTATTGGATGATTGAATGATTGATTGATTAATGTTTAATGCCAACTCTAGCAGTATTTCAGCTATATCATGGCATGTATTGGATGATTGAACTTTTCAAAACTTTCAATGTTTCTTGAATTTAAAAATATTTAAAACCTGATTTTACATGAAAAAAAATCCCAAAATAATATTTACCGGTATACAAATTGTTTATATGATCCAAAAACGAGTATTAAACAAATAAAATAATTCTAAAATATGACGATTGTGGGAATATATATAGATATCTAATGATTGATTTGATTTTTGGTATTTAACGCCACTTTCAGCAATATCATGGCGACCAGCTTTAGTAGTGGAAGAAGCCGGAGTACCTGGAGAGAACCACCGACCATGGGCAAGCAACTGGTAAACTTTATCACTTGCGGCTGCGAGTCTATATATATCTATGTAAACCTTGTATTATATTGGTTTGTAACAATTAATAATTCATTTGGATGTACAAAATATGAGTCTATAATCTATATACTGTCATTATTCAGTATTACGAACACAGAAAATCAAGAATATAGGAAATATAATACTCTGGAACAAACAAAAAACATCACTGAAATTAATAAGCAGACTTGTAAAAATATTGCTTTTCAATTCAAATTTTAAAAGAATGTCCAAAATAATAAAATGTTGAAAATACTTCTCACTTTAAAAATGCAGTTACAAGAAAAGGGTTAATGCCTAGAGTGAACAATATAACAACAGCACTTTTATAGTATGGATATAAAACAATTTTATAAACATGTGGTAGATAACAAAAACCCAAGAGTTGTATAATGTTGGGTAAAGTTTATAAAACACATCACCTGCAGAAGATATCATTTACCCAAGTGTTGTATAGTGTTGGGTAATGTTTATAAAACACATCTATTGTTATAAATAACAAGCACCCAAGTGTTGGGTAACATTTATAAAACACATCACCTGCAGAAGATATCATTTACCCAAGTGTTGTATAGTGTTGGGTAATGTTTATAAAACACATCTATTGTTATAGATAACAAGTACCCAAGTGTTGTATAGTGTTGGGTAACGTTTATAAAACACATCTATTGTTATAGATAACAAGTACCCAAGTGTTGGGTAATGTTTATAAAATACATCTATTGTTATAAATAACAAGCACCCAAGTGTTGTATAGTATTGGGTAATGCTTATAAAACACATCACCTGCAGAAGATATCATTTACCCAAGTGTTGTATAGTGTTGGGTAATGTTTATAAAACACATCTATTGTTATAAATAACAAGCACCCAAGTGTTGGGTAACGTTTATAAAACACATCACCTGCAGAAGATATCATTTACCCAAGTGTTGTATAGTGTTGGGTAATGTTTATAAAACACATCTATTGTTATAGATAACAAGTACCCAAGTGTTGTATAGTGTTGGGTAATGTTTATAAAACACATCTATTGTTATAGATAACAAGTACCCAAGTGTTGTAGTGTTGGGTAATGTTTATAAAACACATCACCTGCAGACGATATCATTTACCCAGGTGTTGTAGTGTTGGGTAACGTTTATAAAACACATCTATTGCTATAGATAACAAGTACCCAAGTGTTGTATAGTATTGGGTAACGTTTATAAAATACATCACCTGCAGAAGATATCATTTACCCAAGTGTTGTATAGTGTTGGGTAAGGTTTATAAAACACATCTATTGTTATAGATAACAAGTACCCAAGTGTTGTAGTGTTGGGAAACGTTTATAAAATACATCTATTGTTATAGATAACAAGTACCCAAGTGTTGTATAGTATTGGGTAATGCTTATAAAACACATCACCTGCAGAAGATAACAAGTACCCAAGTGTTGCATAGTGTTGGGTAAGGTTTATAAAACACATCTATCGTTATAGATAACAAGTACCCGAGTGTTGTATAAAGTTTATAAAACACATCTACTGTGGTTGATATCAAGTACCCAAGTCTTGCATAGTTTTGGGTAAAGTTTATAAAACACATCTATCATTATAGATAACAAGTACCCAAGTGTTGCATATTGTTGGGTAAAGTTTCTAGTGACGAAAATCAATTGAAATTAATTCTTCATTTGTACAAGGATTAGCACTATGATTATTTAACCCCACTTTCAATACAATTTCAGCTATAGTGTGGCAGTCAGTTCTATTGGCAGAGGAAACAAGATTACCTGAAGAAAACCACCAACCTGTGGCAAGTCATTGGAAAACTTTAGAATAAAGTTGTATTAACTACACTTAGCCACAAGTGGGGATGAAGCTCAAACATTTTTGTGGGGATAAGCAGATTATGTAGATAGATGTTTAGAAATTTCCATAAAATTGTTGCCATGGAAGCATCTCAACTTCTTAACAGATGAAGGATGATGACAATGACATACATGTAACATTATACCACCAAACCTTATGTGGTCCTATAAATATTGTAGAAATGAAATAGTGAAGTTTAACTAGACTTGAAGTATTCTGCTACAAAACAACATTTCCTTTGTCTATACTTTCTAATATCTACAGGATTTCTTACTAAACAACGAAAATTACAAAATAAAAATAAAGTATGAAAAGTAATAAACATTGTACAATCCTTAAAATTAAATGTTCATTTGGCTTTTTTTCTTTGGCTAATATTACTTATAAATTAGGAAAATTCAGTTTTGAATTTCAGTTTTACCCAGCAATGTTTGAATGGAATTTCTTTTAGATTAACAGGAGCCAAATCATATTTGTTCACAAGAAAAGTTAAATTGTTAAAATAATCTAAGACAATACAGGGTACTGAAAATTACTGACAATTGTCTGTACTCTATGTTGTAACAAATTGACAACATCTCTAAAGAGTATTTATATTTTGGCACTTGCATAGCACTGATTTAAAGCTTTACAATGTAATAATAATAATAAATTATACAACATAAAATACAGAGGTAGAAAACATAAAATAATAATATTGATATCTACTGAAACTTAATATTTAAAAATAATGTTGATATCTACTGAAAAAAAAAAAAAAAAAAAAAAAAATTGATATCTACTAAAACTTATCAAAAGAACAATATTGATATCTACTAAAATTCAATAAATATGATATCGATATCTACTGAAACTTATGTAAAAAAAAAATGACATTGATGTCTATTGAAACTGATCCAAAAAAATGATATCAATATCACCTGAAAAATATAAAAAATAATAATATCGATATCTACAGAAACTTGAGCGCTTACCAAAACTGTTACACTCTTCATAATTAAAGCATAATCAATGTAGTTCTTGTTTGTTTTTCCCCCATTTTTTTACAATTTACAAATGACAACTTTCATTGAGCAAGGCCAGATGTAATATGTCAATTAAAAAATCAAAAAACACACTTCCACAACCGTATATATATATATATATATATATACAATACATTTTAAGAAAATATACTAAATAACACAGCAACATTATGTACATTTTTTTTTACATAACTGGTTGAATTAAACAAGTATCTTTCGGAAGAGAGGACATAATTATGCTGTGTAAATATTACCTTTTTCGTAGCTTAACATAGCCCTGCTTTACACTGAGAATATGAACTTGTGAATTATTTGTATGTAATTTATAAATCTTTTGTGTTATTATATTTGCTGCAAAACTAAAATTAGAAAAACATACAACACATAAAATAGAAATCTACTTTTTTCTAAAAATTATTTAAATTCATTATTTTATGGAATCATTTTTCTTTCTTTCTTAAATGATTTGATGTTGGTGTTTAACGCCACTTTCAGCAATATTTCAGCTATATCATGGGGACCAGCTTTAGTGGTGGAATAAGCCGGAGTACCAGGAGAGAACAATCGACCATGGGCAAGCAACTGGTAAACTTTATCACTTGCGGCTGTGAGTCAAGTGCACCCTTTTTTGCAACTTACAAAGCCAGGCATGAAACCACGCCGTATTGGTGATAGGCTTGTATGAGTTGTTAGGTAATCCAACTACCTAACTCATTGAGCCACCCGGGCCCTTTTCCTTAAATGAAATTATAAAGAAATGACAATATTTAGAGAAAATGTTAATAATTCACAACATATTTTTAATCAAAATACTTCTCTTCGATTGGTAATAAACTGGTTTATGTAAAACAAATAATTGCAGGACTAAATAAATAACACCTATTTTTACCATTCTTGTAAATAAACTAGAGGCTCACTACACCTGTTTCACAAACTACATGAAAACTAAGAGGCTCACCAAAACCTGTATCACTAACCTGGTTATTCATACACTATTTGGGTTCAATCAGTTAGGTCGTTTTTGAGCCAAAGCTTTTTCAATTCATATTCCCATAGCTAAACAATGCCCTATGGTGTCAACCAACTTACAATGTAGATTTCTGATCCACATCAAAATAATGAAAACTTCATTAGGGATTCTTGGGTGCTTGGATTCAATCAAGTTTCTATACGGTTCTATCTTAAAACTTTGCACTGCTTTGGTGGCCATCTTAGATTTTCAACCAAAACAAAAAATATATATTTAATGGTAAAGGATTATCCATGAAGCATTACAGCTTACATTGTTGTCAAATGGTTGAAAGATTTCAAATAAGAATAAATTTTAAATATTTTTCCAAGAGTAAAATGTAAAAAAATGTTCCTTTTGTGGTGACCATCTTTGATTTACAATAAACATGTGGTTTCTGAGAACATTTTTGAAATTTCAGACAATCAAAAAGAATAAGGGCACTAGCAGCCCTGTTCCAATTTTCCAAAGAAATAAAAATCGAATAAAATGTTAAGGACCATCCAAGAAACCGATTGAAATGTGAAAAACTAAAAGAACGTAGATACTGATGATGACGACAGACCCAAAGTGATGAGGTATTCATATGTTCGCTTGGTCCAGGTGAGCTAAAAAAATATAAAAAAAACTATTAAAGCAGATACCACTTCGAAATACGAATTATAATGCATTAGCCACTCCGTTTTGAACTAAAACTTTATGAAAATAAAGGTTACTGAATTGATATATTGCCTATTGTATAAATGCTGGAAGACTACCTATAATGAACACAAACTGGTTAATAAACAACTTTTCACCGTTTTGGCAAATCATTTTTTTTTAGTCTTTAGCAGTACATAAAAAAAATATCAAGATTATAAAACAAACAAAGGAAATGCTTGTAGCCAAATGAATCTTTTTAAAAATGTCACATGCTTTCAATAACGAGCATTTCACCAAGACAAGTGATAATAAACACAAGAAAATGCTATAATAACCAAAAATTGATAGAGAAAAAAACAACCATTTTATTTCAGCTGGTACTTATATAAATATGCTGATCTAGTCGGCCAACAGCAATTATTAATACAAGCACGGCATATATAAAAATAACAAATTTAAAAAGACAATATTTCTATACAAGAATGAAAACAATTTGCATCATATGCTTCTTTTAAATCAAAACATATCAAATTTTTCCTTAGAATGGGGATTTTTTTTTTTTAAAGAAGTCCATAAAAAATAGCAAGTTCTTGTAGATGGTAATTGTTCATGTATACATGTACCTATACTCCTAATGATGAAGTTTTGAAAAAAAGATTTCTTGTTTATAACACCTATTGAAAGAAAACCAATTTGGCATATTTATTGATAAACAAAACAACATTTAATATATGTCAAACATAAACATTAATGTAGAGCTATCTCCCTTCATCAAGATCATTTTAATATCTATAAAACATAAATATTAGGGTAGAGTTATCTCTCTTCATCAAGATCATTTCAATATCTTTAAAACACAAACATTAGGGTAGAGTTATCTCCCTTCATCTAGTTAGGTAAGGGAGATAGTAATCTTTCTTTTTCCAAAAGGGGGTAACTGGTGACATAATAATCTTCCTTTTCCCAAAGGAGGATAACTGGTGACATAATAATCTTCCTTTTCCTTAAAGGGAGATAACTGGTGATATATTATGCATTAAATGCATAAACTACAGACAAATAAAACACTACAAACAATTATTTACAATATATGTAAATATGTAGCTGTACAAAAAAAACCATTAACAATATATGTACATATGTATAAAATATACAAATAAACTAAATGATCCTTATTGAAAGCACCATCACTGAAATAAATCATGAATATTTGTCATACAAATAAAATGATGTGAAAATTGAATATTATAAAAAAATAACTTTGACAGGGACCTATTTCAAGATAAGCTTTGCTTCATAAAATGAACTTCTGAAGAACGAGATGAAAACGTATGATAGATCAGAGGATTTTTTTTATGATACACTATATACATAATATTAAATTAAATGGAATTTCACCAACTCCAGTAACATATACAAAATTTATGAAACATAAACATTTGTTAGCTTCCCTTTTTGGTTAGAAAAAATGATCACTATCCTTGTAAAATTGTTACATCAAACATCTTTCAAAGTTGTTCCAGTCCACACAAATTTGTTTCCACATTAATCCTGGCAAAGCATCAGTCCATACTATAATCTTAGACAGAAATCCTTCGCAAGCTGTGACAGTCCACTCCACACTTATAAATTATTTCAGAAATATCTTAAGATTTTTTTTTCTCAAACAACTACTGTCACAAATCAGCCTTCACCTGAAACATTAAAATATTTATTCCTATAAATAAGTGTGCAAGATTGGATTGAGTGATTGTTGTTTAATGTCACATCAGTAATCAGTCAGCTATATCATGACAAGAACAAGTTACATTTCAATGAGATGATGATGATGATGATGTCTGCTTTGTACTAGACCAACATGCTTAGTTGAATTTTCATAGTGCTAGCTTATAAAAACAAGTCCATAGGTAGAGATGTCGTTCCACTCGGAACACATTATCCTGATTCTGAGCCAAAGAGTCTTTGTTCTTACTCCTTAACACTGTGTACTTAACACTGGAGAAGCAACAAATCTTATATTTATAATTCTAAGTTTGAACCCACATCTATCACACTACAGTGGAGCACGCTAGCAATTATACCACTGATGTGGATGTTATTGCAGTGAAAATAAAACTTTCCTGTGCATCAGTTATTGTTGGTCAGAGTATTTATATTTTTCGAAGAATACCTCTAAAATATTTATACCTTGGAATGTTTTCTTAAGTTTGTTCAGCATATCTGCAATAAATAAAGTTAAATTAGAATTAAAATGTAAAATTTGTAACATAAGTTTACAAATTCGTTTCCAGTTTCTGAGTAGGAGATTAAATGACATTTAAACAAGAAGATATATAGGGTCTAACATCGTGAGAGGTGCAAGTTCGAATCCCGCTCGCGGTGAGGTGACCTCAATACAACATTATGTGATCAAGTTTGTCAGTGACTTGCGGCAGGTCAGTGCTTTTCTCCAGGTACTCTGGTTTACTCCATCAATAAAACTAACCGCCACGATATAACTGAAATATTGTTGAAAGTGGTGTTAAACACCATAACCTAAACCCTAACCCTGATATAATTTAGGTTAAGAACAACTTGTGAACAATTTTGAAAACACTTGCATGACCGCATCAACAAGGGCAACGCAAAGCGTGGCGTATCCCCTCGCCTAAAAATTTGACCCAGTGACCTTGACTTTTGACCTTGAAAATCAATAAGGTTCCAGATTCTCTTAAGGACTAAGCATGTACCAAGTTTGGTCAAAATCCATTAAAGGATGTTGATTCTAGAGTGTTCACAAGGATGTTAAGCAGTAAAAATTTGACCCTGTGACCTTGACCTTGAAAATCAATAGGGTTCCAGGTACTCCTAATGACTAAGTATGTACCAAGTTTGGTCAAAACCCATTGAAGAATGTTGATTCTAGAGTGTTCACAAGGATGTTATGCGGTAAAAATTTGACCCAGTGACCTTTGACCTTGAAAATCAATAGGGTTCTATATTATCTGAAGGACTAAGTATGTACCAAGTTTGGTCAAAATCCATTGAAGGATGTTGATTCTAGAGTGTTCACAAGGATGTTACGTGGTAAAAATTTTACCCACTGACCTTGACCTTTGACCTTGAAAAGCAATAGGGTTCCAGATTTTCTGAAGGACTAAGTATGTACCAAGTTTGGTCAAAATCCATTGAAGGATGTTGATTCTAGAGTGTTCACAAGGATGTTACGGAAGGACGCTAGCGTTACTATATACCTTCGCAACTTTGTTGGCGAGGGGATAATACTAAACTTGTTTAACCTGCCAATTTTTATAGAAGTGTCTGTATCAATCCAGGAAAGTGATCGGTCATGTACATGTGTTTAATGGAATCAATTTGTCTGTTTCTACGATTTTAAGATTAGATTTTGGAGTTGCTCTGAGAATGTGGTATATTTTGAAGTTGCTCTGACAGTGTGGTATATTTTGGAGTTGTTCTGACAGTGTGGTATATTTTGGAGTTGTTCTGACAGTGTGGTATATTTTGGAGTTGCTCTGACAGTGTGGTATATTTTGGAGTTGTTCTGACAGTGTGGTATATTTTGGAGTTGTTCTGACAGTGTGGTATATTTTGGAGTTGTTCTGACAGTGTGGTATATTTTGGAGTTGTTCTGACAGTGTGGTATATTTTGGAGTTGCTCTGACAGTGTGGTATATTTTGGAGTTGCTCTGACAGTGTGGTATATTTTGGAGTTGCTCTGACAGTGTGGTATATTTTGGAGTTGTTCTGACAGTGTGGTATATTTTGGAGTTGTTCTGACAGTGTGGTATATTTTGGAGTTGTTCTGACAGTGTGGTATATTTTGGAGTTGCTCTGACAGTGTGGTATATTTTGGAGTTGCTCTGACAGTGTGGTATATTTTGGAGTTGTTCTGACAGTGTGGTATATTTTGCTTTTCATTTTATTTCTCATGTATATTATTATTGAACACGTTTCTATATACATTCATAATCCTTTTTATTTATTAAATGAATGTAAAGAATGAGTATTTGTTATTTAACGCAAAGTGAGCTATTTTTTTCAGAGGTTTTAAAGTGAGAACAAGTTATATATAAATGAGACGATACCTCCTTAAGTGTCTGTCTCACAGAAAACCATGCAAAATCCCCAAAAATGTAACAAAGCTAATTTCAGTAAGAAAAAAAAGTTATACATTTTCTAAATATTTGATGCCTAGTATTTTAAAATATATCATACATATTTCCTATATAGTTTCATTTTTGTTGTAAAATGAGGATTTTCATTTTAGCCCTTAACCATTGCAAAAATCCTTAAAAATGGTTAAAAACGCCCCTATTTTTGACGGATTATTATTTTTAATATATATCTCAGATGTAAAAAATCGCATTGTTTCCTCAAAGTATAATGTTTAAAGACAATGATCACCAAAAACAATTTTTGAAAAAAACTTTGTGAAAATTTTTAAGGCTATCACAAAATATGCTATATAGACAAATTTTCAAAATCAGTAAAAATCTTTAATTTTGATGCACAATATTGGAGTTGGGGGAGATTTCTTTGACTTGAAATGAACATTTTTAAACAGACCAATCTCAAAACTAAAATATATAAAAAATCTGCCTTTGGCAAATAATTTGCAAAAAAGTTCTTGCACCCAAAAGTATGGTCATGTGTGTAATTTTAGCTTAAAAGGCATTGCTTAAAATATATGCAAATTTTTGCAATAAACTATTAGTGATTTTTATTAAATGTAATTTGTGTGTTTATTGTAAATAAATTACATATGATATATCCTTTTAATTCCCTTTTTCAATCCGGACTTTAACATTGAGCAAGAAAATACACATGTCTATCTGATAGAGAAAGTGACGGAGTAACCTCCCCTTTCGGAAGTCTTCACTTCTAAGATTATAAAATTAGAAATGGCAGCCACTTGATAATTGTGGACAAAGTTGTTTTGTTTGGAGTGATTTTTTAAAAATGAAGTGTGTCTGCAAGACACAAATGATGCCTCCACCTGACCATAAGAAATTATAAACAAGTCAAATGTTCTTTTAACACTATGTATGATGTTCTATCATACTCAACTTGTATACAGGTAGTACCTTAAATTTTTCATTCCTGATATGTAAATATAAAGGTATTACCTGTGGTGAAACGGGTATAATTCTATCTAGAATCAGCTTAGTCGCAGGGGCATACAAAAATGACCAAGTCCAACTACCTGTCATTATCAAATGTTTGATGAAAATCAAAATCCTGTGGACATTCACACCTCCATTATGTGTATAAACATCATACAAAATATTAAAGCTGTAGCTCCAAAACTGTAGGAGGAGATAGCCGACAAACCATGTATCTATATCCGAACGGACGAACAAAATGACTACGTCCAACTACCTGTCATTTTGAGAATATTTGATGAAAATCAAAATCCTGTGGACATGCACACCTCCATTATGTGTATAAACATCCTGCAAAATATTAAAGCTGTAGCTCTAAAACTGTAGGAGGAGTTAGCCAGAAAAACCATGTTCCCTTTATGAAGCTAGTATGAAAAAAATGACTTTTAAGTCCAACTACCTGTCATTTTGAGAATATTTGAAGAAAATCAAAATCCTGTGGACATGCACACCTCCATTATGTGTATAAACATCCTGCAAAATATTAAAGCTGTAGGAGGAGATAGCCAGACAAACCATGTATCTATATCCAGACGGTCGAACGGACAGGGGTAAATTAATATGCCCCCTCCCCCCCCCCGATTCTTTGTCGCTGGGGCATAAAAAGGGAGATTATTCAATACACAAGTTATAAGACAAGGAAACAAGACGTAGATTGGGGTAATAAATATATGTAGTAGTTTTGTCAATCTGAAAAAATGTCTAATTTTGATAATGGCCCTCATGATATTAGACTGGCAGATAAAAAAAATTAAGATTCAAGAACAATCACCTTACCACACAATATTAGTTTTGTTTAAACTGACTTAGTTTGATTCTTGTTTACGACAAAAGCAGCACTCACCTTCATACTTATCACATGATGATAACACTTTGTCTGTCCCACTTTTGAATTCTGTCAGTTGTTGTTTTAAAGAAGAGAATTTAGCTGCAAAAAATATATCATATGTACATTGTGTTTCAAGAAATATCTGCTTCTTCAAATGTAACAATTAAAATAATGTCTTTAAATAAAATTCCTGTAGTTGTATCAGCTTTATTGCATTTTGATGCTGAAACATTTTATTTTTTGTAAATATTGACAGTTTCAATGAAGTTATTATTAATATTAAAATCTGCCTTCAGTTGGCTACAAAAATCCCCTAAATCATGTGATTGATTATTTTCAGTAAACTACATATCCAGAAAACAATGTATTTATTAATCCATTGTCTAATATCTTTCGTTTTGTTAATTCAGTTTTAAAATTTGCAATAGATTCCATATTTCGAAGTGATGGATCTAAGCTATTCCATTGACGTATAGTTGAGGGAATAAATGAGTCACAAGTATTTGATAGTCTGCAAAATGGTATTATTATATCACTTCCATTACGCAATGGATAAACGGTTGTACTTTGAATCGTTGGAGGAATTAAGTCACAAAGATACCTGGGTGCATTATTATTTTGAATATTATAAGTCATGTGGTTTCCTCCGCCAATAAAACTGACCACCACGATATAACTGAAATATTGTTGAAAGTGACGTTAAACTCCATCATTCTAACCCCTATATACCTTGTAGCTGCTCATTAAAAACTTGTTAGTTCTTGGTTAAAAAATTTCATTTGATTCAGGCACATTTTTCTGTAATATCTTTATAATCAATTATAATGTCATATTTATTTCCAATCATGAATTGCTATGGCTGTGATTGTATGGTAGCTTTATATATACAT
Organism: Bathymodiolus septemdierum; assembly: GCA_963383655.1. Taxonomy (NCBI): domain Eukaryota; kingdom Metazoa; phylum Mollusca; class Bivalvia; order Mytilida; family Modiolidae; genus Bathymodiolus; species Bathymodiolus septemdierum. The sequence continues at coordinate 70,252,060 of OY726520.1, forward strand.
CTAACTACTAGTAAGGGGCTGTCGTGGCTGTGATGGTATGGTAGCTTTATATACAAGATATACATCTAACTACTAGTAAGGGGCTGTCATAGCCGTGATTGTATGGTAGCTTTATATATACATCTAACTACTAGTAAGGGGCTGTCGTGGCTGTGATGGTATGGTAGCTTTATATACAAGATATACATCTAACTACTAGTAAGGGGCTGTCGTAGCCGTGATTGTATGGTAGCTTTATATATACATCTAACTACTAGTAAGGGGCTGTCGTGGCTGTGATTGTATGGTAGCTTTATATATACATCTAACTACTAGTAAGGGGCTGTCGTTGCTGTGATTGTATGGTAGCTTTATATATACATCTAACTACTAGTAAGGGGCTGTCGTGGCTGTGATGGTATGGTAGCTTTATATATACATCTAACTACTAGTAAGGGGCTGTCGTGACTGTGATGGTATGGTAGCTTTATATATACATCTAACTACTAGTAAGGGGCTGTCGTGGCTGTGATTGTATGGTAGCTTTATATATACATCTAACTACTAGTAAGGGGCTGTCGTGGCTGTGATGGTATGGTAGCTTTATATATACATCTAACTACTAGTAAGGGGCTGTCATGGCTGTGATGGTATGGTAGCTTTATATATACATCTAACTACTAGTAAGGGGCTGTCATGGCTGTGATTGTATGGTAGCTTTATATATACATCTAACTACTAGTAAGGGGCTGTCGTGGCTGTGATTGTATGGTAGCTTTATATATACATCTAACTACTAGTAAGGGGCTGTCGTGGCTGTGATGGTATGGTAGCTTTATATATACATCTAACTACTAGTAAGGAGCTGTCGTGGCTGTGATTGTATGGTAGCTTTATATATACATCTAACTACTAGTAAGGGGCTGTCGTGGCTGTGATGGTATGGTAGCTTTATATATACATCTAACTACTAGTAAGGGGCTGTCGTGGCTGTGATTGTATGGTAGCTTTATATATACATCTAACTACTAGTAAGGGGCTGTCGTGGCTGTGATTGTATGGTAGCTTTATATATACATCTAACTACTAGTAAGGGGCTGTCGTGGCTGTGATTGTATGGTAGCTTTATATATACATCTAACTACTAGTAAGGGGCTGTCGTGGCTGTGATTGTATGGTAGCTTTATATATACATCTAACTACTAGTAAGGGGCTGTCGCGGCTGTGATGGTATGGTAGCTTTATATATACATCTAACTACTAGTAAGGGACTGTCGTGGCTGTGATGATGTGGTAGCTTTATATATACATCTAACTACTAGTAAGGGACTGTCGTGGCTGTGATGGTATGGTAGCTTTATATATACATCTAACTACTAGTAAGGGGCTGTCGTGGCTGTGATGGTATGGTAGCTTTATATATACATCTAACTACTAGTAAGGGGCTGTCGTGGCTGTGATTGTATGGTAGCTTTATATATACATCTAACTACTAGTAAGGGGCTGTCGTGGCTGTGATGGTATGGTAGCTTTATATATACATCTAACTACTAGTAAGGGGCTGTCGTGGCTGTGATGGTATGGTAGCTTTATATATACATCTAACTACTAGTAAGGGGCTGTCGTGGCTGTGATGGTATGGTAGCTTTATATATACATCTAACTACTAGTAAGGGGCTGTCGTGGCTGTGATTGTATGGTAGCTTTATATATACATCTAACTACTAGTAAGGGGCTGTCGTGGCTGTGATTGTATGGTAGCTTTATATATACATCTAACTACTAGTAAGGGGCTGTCGTGGCTGTGATGGTATGGTAGCTTTATATATACATCTAACTACTAGTAAGGGGCTGTCGTGGCTGTGATGGTATGGTAGCTTTATATATACATCTAACTACTAGTAAGGAGCTGTCGTGGCTGTGATTGTATGGTAGCTTTATATATACATCTAACTACTAGTAAGGGGCTGTCGTGGCTGTGATTGTATGGTAGCTTTATATATACATCTAACTACTAGTAAGGGGCTGTCGTGGCTGTGATTGTATGGTAGCTTTATATATACATCTAACTACTAGTAAGGGACTGTTGTGGCTGTGATGATGTGGTAGCTTTATATATACATCTAACTACTAGTAAGGGGCTGTCGTGGCTGTGATGGTATGGTAGCTTTATATATACATCTAACTACTAGTAAGGGGCTGTCGTGGCTGTGATTGTATGGTAGCTTTATATATACATCTAACTACTAGTAAGGAGCTGTCGTGGCTGTGATTGTATGGTAGCTTTATATATACATCTAACTACTAGTAAGGGGCTGTCGTGGCTGTGATTGTATGGTAGCTTTATATATACATCTAACTACTAGTAAGGGGCTGTCGTGGCTGTGATTGTATGGTAGCTTTATATATACATCTAACTACTAGTAAGGGACTGTTGTGGCTGTGATGATGTGGTAGCTTTATATATACATCTAACTACTAGTAAGGGGCTGTCGTGGATGTGATGGTATGGTAGCTTTATATATACATCTAACTACTAGTAAGGGGCTGTCGTGGCTGTGATTGTATGGTAGTTTTATATATACATCTAGCTACTAGTAAGGGGCTGTCGTGGCTGTGATGGTATGGTAGCTTTATATATACATCTAACTACTAGTAAGGGGCTGTCGTGGCTGTGATGGTATGGTAGCTTTATATATACATCTAACTACTAGTAAGGGGCTGTCGTGGCTGTGATTGTATGGTAGCTTTATATATACATCTAACTACTAGTAAGGGGCTGTCGTGGCTGTGATGGTATGGTAGCTTTATATATACATCTAACTACTAGTAAGGGGCTGTCGTGGCTGTGATGGTATGGTAGCTTTATATATACATCTAACTACTAGTAAGGGGCTGTCGTGGCTGTGATGGTATGGTAGCTTTATATATACATCTAACTACTAGTAAGGGGCTGTCGTGGCTGTGATTGTATGGTAGCTTTATATATACATCTAACTACTAGTAAGGGGCTGTCGTGGCTGTGATTGTATGGTAGCTTTATATATACATCTAACTACTAGTAAGGGGCTGTCGTGGCTGTGATGGTATGGTAGCTTTATATATACATCTAACTACTAGTAAGGGGCTGTCGTGGCTGTGATGGTATGGTAGCTTTATATATACATCTAACTACTAGTAAGGGGCTGTCGTGGCTGTGATGGTATGCTAGCTTTATATATACATCTAACTACTAGTAAGGGGCTGTCGTGGCTGTGATTGTATGGTAGCTTTATATATACATCTAACTACTAGTAAGGGGCTGTCGCGGCTGTGATGGTATGGTAGCTTTATATATACATCTAACTACTAGTAAGGGACTGTCGTGGCTGTGATGATGTGGTAGCTTTATATATACATCTAACTACTAGTAAGGGACTGTCGTGGCTGTGATGGTATGGTAGCTTTATATATACATCTAACTACTAGTAAGGGGCTGTCGTGGCTGTGATGGTATGGTAGCTTTATATATACATCTAACTACTAGTAAGGGGCTGTCGTGGCTGTGATTGTATGGTAGCTTTATATATACATCTAACTACTAGTAAGGGGCTGTCGTGGCTGTGATGGTATGGTAGCTTTATATATACATCTAACTACTAGTAAGGGGCTGTCGTGGCTGTGATGGTATGGTAGCTTTATATATACATCTAACTACTAGTAAGGGGCTGTCGTGGCTGTGATGGTATGGTAGCTTTATATATACATCTAACTACTAGTAAGGGGCTGTCGTGGCTGTGATTGTATGGTAGCTTTATATATACATCTAACTACTAGTAAGGGGCTGTCGTGGCTGTGATTGTATGGTAGCTTTATATATACATCTAACTACTAGTAAGGGGCTGTCGTGGCTGTGATGGTATGGTAGCTTTATATATACATCTAACTACTAGTAAGGGGCTGTCGTGGCTGTGATGGTATGGTAGCTTTATATATACATCTAACTACTAGTAAGGAGCTGTCGTGGCTGTGATTGTATGGTAGCTTTATATATACATCTAACTACTAGTAAGGGGCTGTCGTGGCTGTGATTGTATGGTAGCTTTATATATACATCTAACTACTAGTAAGGGGCTGTCGTGGCTGTGATTGTATGGTAGCTTTATATATACATCTAACTACTAGTAAGGGACTGTTGTGGCTGTGATGATGTGGTAGCTTTATATATACATCTAACTACTAGTAAGGGGCTGTCGTGGCTGTGATGGTATGGTAGCTTTATATATACATCTAACTACTAGTAAGGGGCTGTCGTGGCTGTGATTGTATGGTAGCTTTATATATACATCTAACTACTAGTAAGGAGCTGTCGTGGCTGTGATTGTATGGTAGCTTTATATATACATCTAACTACTAGTAAGGGGCTGTCGTGGCTGTGATTGTATGGTAGCTTTATATATACATCTAACTACTAGTAAGGGGCTGTCGTGGCTGTGATTGTATGGTAGCTTTATATATACATCTAACTACTAGTAAGGGACTGTTGTGGCTGTGATGATGTGGTAGCTTTATATATACATCTAACTACTAGTAAGGGGCTGTCGTGGATGTGATGGTATGGTAGCTTTATATATACATCTAACTACTAGTAAGGGGCTGTCGTGGCTGTGATTGTATGGTAGTTTTATATATACATCTAGCTACTAGTAAGGGGCTGTCGTGGCTGTGATGGTATGGTAGCTTTATATATACATCTAACTACTAGTAAGGGGCTGTCGTGGCTGTGATGGTATGGTAGCTTTATATATACATCTAACTACTAGTAAGGGGCTGTCGTGGCTGTGATTGTATGGTAGCTTTATATATACATCTAACTACTAGTAAGGGGCTGTCGTGGCTGTGATGGTATGGTAGCTTTATATATACATCTAACTACTAGTAAGGGGCTGTCGTGGCTGTGATGGTATGGTAGCTTTATATATACATCTAACTACTAGTAAGGGGCTGTCGTGGCTGTGATGGTATGGTAGCTTTATATATACATCTAACTACTAGTAAGGGGCTGTCGTGGCTGTGATTGTATGGTAGCTTTATATATACATCTAACTACTAGTAAGGGGCTGTCGTGGCTGTGATTGTATGGTAGCTTTATATATACATCTAACTACTAGTAAGGGGCTGTCGTGGCTGTGATGGTATGGTAGCTTTATATATACATCTAACTACTAGTAAGGGGCTGTCGTGGCTGTGATGGTATGGTAGCTTTATATATACATCTAACTACTAGTAAGGGGCTGTCGTGGCTGTGATGGTATGCTAGCTTTATATATACATCTAACTACTAGTAAGGGGCTGTTGTGGCTGTGATTGTATGGTAGCTTTATATATACATCTAACTACTAGTAAGGGGCTGTCGTGGCTGTGATGGTATGGTAGCTTTATATATACATCTAACTACTAGTAAGGGGCTGTCGTGGCTGTGATTGTATGGTAGCTTTATATATACATCTAACTACTAGTAAGGGGCTGTCGTGGCTGTGATGGTATGGTAGCTTTATATATACATCTAACTACTAGTAAGGGGCTGTCGTGGCTGTGATGGTATGGTAGCTTTATATATACATCTAACTACTAGTAAGGGGCTGTCGTGGCTGTGATCGTATGGTAGCTTTATATATACATCTAACTACTAGTAAGGGGCTGTCGTGGCTGTGATTGTATGGTAGCTTTATATATACATCTAACTACTAGTAAGGGGCTGTCGTGGCTGTGATGGTATGGTAGCTTTATATATACATCTAACTACTAGTAAGGGGCTGTCGTGGCTGTGATGGTATGGTAGCTTTATATATACATCTAACTACTAGTAAGGGGCTGTCGTGGCTGTGATTGTATGGTAGCTTTATATATACATCTAACTACTAGTAAGGGGCTGTCGTGGCTGTGATGGTATGGTAGCTTTATATATACATCTAACTACTAGTAAGGGACTGTCGTGGCTGTGATCGTATGGTAGCTTTATATATACATCTAACTACTAGTAAGGGGCTGTCGTGGCTGTGATGGTATGGTAGCTTTATATATACATCTAACTACTAGTAAGGGGCTGTCGTGGCTGTGATGGTATGGTAGCTTTATATATACATCTAACTACTAGTAAGGTACTGTCGTGGCTGTGATCGTATGGTAGCTTTATATATACATCTAACTACTAGTAAGGGGCTGTCGTGGCTGTGATGGTATGGTAGCTTTATATATACATCTAACTACTAGTAAGGGGCTGTCGTGGCTGTGATGGTATGGTAGCTTTATATATACATCTAACTACTAGTAAGGGACTGTTGTGGCTGTGATGATGTGGTAGCTTTATATATACATCTAACTACTAGTAAGGGGCTGTCATGGCTGTGATTGTATGGTAGCTTTATATATACATCTAACTACTAGTAAGGGGCTGTCGTGGCTGTGATTGTATGGTAGCTTTATATATACATCTAACTACTAGTAAGGGGCTGTCGTGGCTGTGATCGTATGGTAGCTTTATATATACATCTAACTACTAGTAAGGGGCTGTCGTGGCTGTGATGGTATGGTAGCTTTATATATACATCTAACTACTAGTAAGGGGCTGTCGTGGCTGTGATTGTATGGTAGCTTTATATATACATCTAACTACTAGTAAGGGGCTGTCGTGGCTGTGATGGTATGGTAGCTTTATATATACATCTAACTACTAGTAAGGGGCTGTCGTGGCTGTGATTGTATGGTAGCTTTATATATACATCTAACTACTAGTAAGGGGCTGTCGTGGCTGTGATGATGTGGTAGCTTTATATATACATATAACTACTAGTAAGGGGCTGTCGTGGCTGTGATTGTATGGTAGCTTTATATATACATCTAACTACTAGTAAGGGGCTGTCGTGGCTGTGATTGTATGGTAGCTTTATATATACATCTAACTACTAGTAAGGGGCTGTCGTGGCTGTGATTGTATGGTAGCTTTATATATACATCTAACTACTAGTAAGGGGCTGTCGTGGCTGTGATGGTATGGTAGCTTTATATATACATCTAACTACTAGTAAGGGGCTGTCGTGGCTGTGATCGTATGGTAGCTTTATATATACATCTAACTACTAGTAAGGGGCTGTCGTGGCTGTGATGGTATGGTAGCTTTATATATACATCTAACTACTAGTAAGGGGCTGTCGTGGCTGTGATCGTATGGTAGCTTTATATATACATCTAACTACTAGTAAGGGGCTGTCGTGGCTGTGATGGTATGGTAGCTTTATATATACATCTAACTACTAGTAAGGGACTGTCGTGGCTGTGATGGTATGGTAGCTTTATATATACATCTAACTACTAGTAAGGGGCTGTCGTGGCTGTGATGGTATGGTAGCTTTATATATACATCTAACTACTAGTAAGGGGCTGTCGTGGCTGTGATCGTATGGTAGCTTTATATATACATCTAACTACTAGTAAGGGGCTGTCGTGGCTGTGATTGTATGGTAGCTTTATATATACATCTAACTACTAGTAAGGGGCTGTCGTGGCTGTGATTGTATGGTAGCTTTATATATACATCTAACTACTAGTAAGGGGCTGTCGTGGCTGTGATTGTATGGTAGCTTTATATATACATCTAACTACTAGTAAGGGGCTGTCGTGGCTGTGATGGTATGGTAGCTTTATATATACATCTAACTACTAGTAAGGGGCTGTCGTGGCTGTGATGGTATGGTAGCTTTATATATACATCTAACTACTAGTAAGGGGCTGTCGTGGCTGTGATTGTATGGTAGCTTTATATATACATCTAACTACTAGTAAGGGGCTGTCGTGGCTGTGATGGTATGGTAGCTTTATATATACATCTAACTACTAGTAAGGGGCTGTCGTGGCTGTGATTGTATGGTAGCTTTATATATACATCTAACTACTAGTAAGGAGCTGTCGTGGCTGTGATTGTATGGTAGCTTTATATATACATCTAACTACTAGTAAGGAGCTGTCGTGGCTGTGATTGTATGGTAGCTTTATATATACATCTAACTACTAGTAAGGGACTGTTGTGGCTGTGATGATGTGGTAGCTTTATATATACATCTAACTACTAGTAAGGGGCTGTCGTGGCTGTGATGGTATGGTAGCTTTATATATACATCTAACTACTAGTAAGGGGCTGTCGTGGCTGTGATTGTATGGTAGCTTTATATATACATCTAACTACTAGTAAGGGGCTGTCGTGGCTGTGATTGTATGGTAGCTTTATATATACATCTAACTACTAGTAAGGGGCTGTCGTGGCTGTGATTGTATGGTAGCTTTATATATACATCTAACTACTAGTAAGGGGCTGTCGTGGCTGTGATTGTATGGTAGCTTTATATATACATCTAACTACTAGTAAGGGACTGTTGTGGCTGTGATGGTATGGTAGCTTTATATATACATCTAACTACTAGTAAGGGGCTGTCGTGGCTGTGATGGTATGGTAGCTTTATATATACATCTAACTACTAGTAAGGGGCTGTCGTGGCTGTGATGGTATGGTAGCTTTATATATACATCTAACTACTAGTAAGGGGCTGTGATGGTATGGTAGCTTTATATATACATCTAACTACTAGTAAGGGGCTGTCGTGGCTGTGATGGTATGGTAGCTTTATATATACATCTAACTACTAGTAAGGGGCTGTCGTGGCTGTGATCGTATGGTAGCTTTATATATACATCTAACTACTAGTAAGGGGCTGTCGTGGCTGTGATGATGTGGTAGCTTTATATATACATCTAACTACTAGTAAGGGGCTGTCGTGGCTGTGATCGTATGGTAGCTTTATATATACATCTAACTACTAGTAAGGGGCTGTCGTGGCTGTGATTGTATGGTAGCTTTATATATACATCTAACTACTAGTAAGGGGCTGTCGTGGCTGTGATGGTATGGTAGCTTTATATATACATCTAACTACTAGTAAGGGGCTGTCGTGGCTGTGATTGTATGGTAGCTTTATATATACATCTAACTACTAGTAAGGGGCTGTCGTGGCTGTGATGATGTGGTAGCTTTATATATACATCTAACTACTAGTAAGGGACTGTTGTGGCTGTGATGATGTGGTAGCTTTATATATACATCTAACTACTAGTAAGGGGCTGTCGTGGCTGTGATGGTATGGTAGCTTTATATATACATCTAACTACTAGTAAGGGGCTGTCGTGGCTGTGATGGTATGGTAGCTTTATATATACATCTAACTACTAGTAAGGGGCTGTCGTGGCTGTGATGGTATGGTAGCTTTATATATACATCTAACTACTAGTAAGGGGCTGTCGTGGCTGTGATTGTATGGTAGCTTTATATATACATCTAACTACTAGTAAGGGGCTGTCGTGGCTGTGATGGTATGGTAGCTTTATATATACATCTAACTACTAGTAAGGGGCTGTCGTGGCTGTGATGGTATGGTAGCTTTATATATACATCTAACTACTAGTAAGGGGCTGTCGTGGCTGTGATCGTATGGTAGCTTTATATATACATCTAACTACTAGTAAGGGGCTGTCGTGGCTGTGATTGTATGGTAGCTTTATATATACATCTAACTACTAGTAAGGGGCTGTCGTGGCTGTGATTGTATGGTAGCTTTATATATACATCTAACTACTAGTAAGGGGCTGTCGTGGCTGTGATTGTATGGTAGCTTTATATATACATCTAACTACTAGTAAGGGACTGTCGTGGCTGTGATGATGTGGTAGCTTTATATATACATCTAACTACTAGTAAGGGGCTGTCGTGGCTGTGATTGTATGGTAGCTTTATATATACATCTAACTACTAGTAAGGGGCTGTCGTGGCTGTGATTGTATGGTAGCTTTATATATACATCTAACTACTAGTAAGGGGCTGTCGTGGCTGTGATTGTATGGTAGCTTTATATATACATCTAACTACTAGTAAGGGGCTGTCGTGGCTGTGATTGTATGGTAGCTTTATATATACATCTAACTACTAGTAAGGGGCTGTCGTGGCTGTGATGGTATGGTAGCTTTATATATACATCTAACTACTAGCAAGGGGCTGTCGTGGCTGTGATGGTATGGTAGCTTTATATATACATCTAACTACTAGTAAGGGGCTGTCGTGGCTGTGATTGTATGGTAGCTTTATATATACATCTAACTACTAGTAAGGAGCTGTCGTGGCTGTGATTGTATGGTAGCTTTATATATACATCTAACTACTAGTAAGGGGCTGTCATGGCTGTGATTGTATGGTAGCTTTATATATACATCTAACTACTAGTAAGGGGCTGTCGTGGCTGTGATTGTATGGTAGCTTTATATATACATCTAACTACTAGTAAGGGGCTGTCGTGGCTGTGATTGTATGGTAGCTTTATATATACATCTAACTACTAGTAAGGGGCTGTCGTGGCTGTGATTGTATGGTAGCTTTATATATACATCTAACTACTAGTAAGGGACTGTTGTGGCTGTGATGATGTGGTAGCTTTATATATACATCTAACTACTAGTAAGGGGCTGTCATGGCTGTGATGGTATGGTAGCTTTATATATACATCTAACTACTAGTAAGGGGCTGTCATGGCTGTGATGGTATGGTAGCTTTATATATACATCTAACTACTAGTAAGGGGCTGTCGTGGCTGTGATTGTATGGTAGCTTTATATATACATCTAACTACTAGTAAGGGGCTGTCGTGGCTGTGATTGTATGGTAGCTTTATATATACATCTAACTACTAGTAAGGGGCTGTCGTGGCTGTGATGGTATGGTAGCTTTATATATACATCTAACTACTAGTAAGGGGCTGTCGTGGCTGTGATGGTATGGTAGCTTTATATATACATCTAACTACTAGTAAGGAGCTGTCGTGGCTGTGATTGTATGGTAGCTTTATATATACATCTAACTACTAGTAAGGGGCTGTCGTGGCTGTGATGGTATGGTAGCTTTATATATACATCTAACTACTAGTAAGGGGCTGTCGTGGCTGTGATTGTATGGTAGCTTTATATATACATCTAACTACTAGTAAGGGGCTGTCGTGGCTGTGATGGTATGGTAGCTTTATATATACATCTAACTACTATTAAGGGGCTGTCGTGGCTGTGATGGTATGGTAGCTTTATATATACATCTAACTACTAGTAAGGGGCTGTCGTGGCTGTGATTGTATGGTAGCTTTATATATACATCTAACTACTAGTAAGGGGCTGTCGTGGCTGTGATGGTATGGTAGCTTTATATATACATCTAACTACTAGTAAGGGGCTGTCGTGGCTGTGATGGTATGGTAGCTTTATATATACATCTAACTACTAGTAAGGGGCTGTCGTGGCTGTGATTGTATGGTAGCTTTATATATACATCTAACTACTAGTAAGGGGCTGTCGTGGCTGTGATTGTATGGTAGCTTTATATATACATCTAACTACTAGTAAGGGGCTGTCGTGGCTGTGATGGTATGGTAGCTTTATATATACATCTAACTACTAGTAAGGGGCTGTCGTGGCTGTGATTGTATGGTAGCTTTATATATACATCTAACTACTAGTAAGGAGCTGTCGTGGCTGTGATTGTATGGTAGCTTTATATATACATCTAACTACTAGTAAGGGGCTGTCGTGGCTGTGATTGTATGGTAGCTTTATATATACATCTAACTACTAGTAAGGGGCTGTCGTGGCTGTGATGGTATGGTAGCTTTATATATACATCTAACTACTAGTAAGGGGCTGTCGTGGCTGTGATTGTATGGTAGCTTTATATATACATCTAACTACTAGTAAGGGGCTGTCGTGGCTGTGATGGTATGGTAGCTTTATATATACATCTAACTACTATTAAGGGGCTGTCGTGGCTGTGATGGTATGGTAGCTTTATATATACATCTAACTACTAGTAAGGGGCTGTCGTGGCTGTGATTGTATGGTAGCTTTATATATACATCTAACTACTAGTAAGGGGCTGTCGTGGCTGTGATGGTATGGTAGCTTTATATATACATCTAACTACTAGTAAGGGGCTGTCGTGGCTGTGATGGTATGGTAGCTTTATATATACATCTAACTACTAGTAAGGGGCTGTCGTGGCTGTGATTGTATGGTAGCTTTATATATACATCTAACTACTAGTAAGGGGCTGTCGTGGCTGTGATGGTATGGTAGCTTTATATATACATCTAACTACTAGTAAGGGGCTGTCGTGGCTGTGATTGTATGGTAGCTTTATATATACATCTAACTACTAGTAAGGGGCTGTCGTGGCTGTGATGGTATGGTAGCTTTATATATACATCTAACTACTAGTAAGGGGCTGTCGTGGCTGTGATTGTATGGTAGCTTTATATATACATCTAACTACTAGTAAGGGGCTGTCGTGGCTGTGATTGTATGGTAGCTTTATATATACATCTAACTACTAGTAAGGGGCTGTCGTGGCTGTGATTGTATGGTAGCTTTATATATACATCTAACTACTAGTAAGGGGCTGTCGTGGCTGTGATGGTATGGTAGCTTTATATATACATCTAACTACTAGTAAGGGGCTGTCGTGGCTGTGATTGTATGGTAGCTTTATATATACATCTAACTACTAGTAAGGGGCTGTCGTGGCTGTGATGGTATGGTAGCTTTATATATACGTCTAACTACTAGTAAGGGGCTGTCGTGGCTGTGATCGTATGGTAGCTTTATATATACATCTAACTACTAGTAAGGGGCTGTCGTGGCTGTGATTGTATGGTAGCTTTATATATACATCTAACTACTAGTAAGGGGCTGTCGTGGCCATGATCGTATGGTACTGTAGTTAGATTTATAACTACCTATGCAATCAGTGCCTATCACCACTAAAGTTGTGAGTTCGAGCCCCATTCAATACAACATTAAGCCTGTCAGTGACTTGCAACAGGTCGGTGGTTTTCTCCGGGTAATTCGGTTTCCTCCATCAATAAAACCAACAGCCATGATATAACTGAAATATTGTTGAAGTGGCATAAAGCACCAAAATCCTAACCCCTAACTACTAGTATACAATCAGTGCTGGAGTTTGATGCCTATCTTTGGGGTGGTGTGCATATATACATGTATTTTGTTAGTTGCTCAAACAGAGATGAAAGTGCTCACTGATGAAAGCCCTATTCAGTACCTGTATACCTTCATTTTCTAGCTGTTTGGACAAAATTTGACACATTTCATTTCCGAATATTTTGCTAAAAAAAGAGGAAATCCGCCGACGAAAACTTTCATCTCTGATTAACATTCAGCAGTGAATATTACATACATATTCATGAAGATAACAAGTTCAACAATATCAAAAAAAGAATATTTTGTGATGTGTGACTGGTTTCTGTTGTGTATTCCACCGTATTTTGCCAACAGATCATGAAAATATCAATATTTTATCATGTTTTACCTCTGTAAACAACACCCTGCTTTAATATATTCATAAAGGCTTGTGTCATATCCTTATTGGAGTCTTTAAAGGATTCCATACAGATTTCTGAAAAAACAAATGATAAAAACTTTCTTTGAATATATATCTACACTGTATATCATGTATATCTTCTTTCCTATGTTGAGATCAAACTATAATTTACATACATAAACAATATTAGTACAGTGTTTAAAAATATTTTAAGACACTGCATTGATATTGTGTTTATCCTGCAGAAAAATCACATTAATCCATAAACGTTTATATTCTAAATTAAACAAGGGCAACGCAAAGCGTGGCATATCCCCTCGCCTAAAAATTAGACCCTGTGACCTTGACAATCAATACGGTTCCAGATTCTCTTAAGGTCTAAGTATGTACCAAGCTTGGTCAAAATCCATTGAAAGATGTTGATTCTAGAGTGTTCACAAGGATGTTACAGTAAAAATTTGACCCAGTGACATTGACCTTTGACCTTGAAAATCAATAGGGTTCCAGACTCTCCTAAGGACTACGTATGTACCAAGTTTGGTCAAAATCCATTGAAGGATGTTGATTTTAGAGTCTTCACAAGGATGTTACACGGTAAAAAATTTACCCAGTGACCTTCAAAATCAATAGGGTTCCAGACTCTCCTAAGGACTATGTATGTACCAAGTTTAGTTAAAATCCATTGAAGGATGTTGATTCTAGAGTGTTCACAAGGATGTTATGCAGTACAAATTTGACCTGGTGACCTTGACCTTTGACCTTGAAAATCAATAGGGTTCCAGATTCTCTTAAGGACTAAATATGTACCAAGTTTGGTCAAAATCCATTGAAGGATGTTGATCCTAGAGTGTTCACAAGGATGTGACGGACGGTAGCGTTACTATATCCCTTCGCAACTTCGTTGGCGAGGGGATAATGAAATTATATAATTATTCCTTGATTGCCCCTTTTGCTATTTTTCTGTCAACAGGAAGTGAACTGGATTTACAACAAGAATCCCAAAGCTCAGCAGGTAACATGTGACAAGGGTACCAGAAAATGCTATATTTCGGTCAGAGACAGTACATATCCAGTCAATGCAATTTGCCTACACAAATAGAACAAGTGCAGGATAAAAGTATATATTTGTACATGTTCTGTTCCTGTAGTATAAGGCCAAAAAAAAATAATATGTGTGTTTACGGTCACCTGACCGACCCTAATTTTTGCTAGCGACCCTATGAATTTTTACACAGAATTCGGATAACCATTTTTGTTGTTTAACCAGCAGCAATGTTTTATTTATTCAACTGCTAGCTTTTTGTCGAAATTGAGAGCAAAGAAGGTAGAAAAACTGCATAATTCGTCATAAAACAGCTTCAATAAATGACGGCTTACCGAAAATTTTGAAAATGAAATACAGGAATCGGATTCAGGAACGACTATTTCCAGTTTTGCCGATAATAATAATAATAAAAAAAAAAAATCATGACCGACCGACCCTAGATTTTGGCCTAAGTATAAGCTACAGTAAATGTACATGTACATGTATATATACCACAGATAATGTGATGGGACAGCTGATCAATGATATTTGTAATCAACTTGATCAAGTGGGCATGACCATACAAATCACACTTGTGTCAAAATAGATGGAAAAACACTTGATCCAGCAACATGTCGATCTATCAAGAATGAAATAATCAAATTAATGTTTCCTTTTTTTTTAAAACTTTTTAAATGAATTTAATAATGAAATTGTTTTCTGCTTGCGTTTCTCGCCAAATCATTTCTCATAGGAACTACGAGTTGTTTTATATCCGTTACCATTATCCCTTTTTTCTAAATCAATAACAACTGTACATGTATATCTGCAGAGTACGAAATCCAGCCAAACGTAACCTGAATTTACATGACATTGTAGTAAAGACAGAAGCATTTTTCAGACAATGTCTCGAACAAATAAATAAACGGTTGAATTTGGTGTCAATGTTTTTTATGCACAGTAGTCAATACTCCCTGTAAAATATCTAGGTTGAAAAAAAAAACAATTTGTCGACACAATATGTTTAAATAACCATTTTAATCATTTACCGGTATACTTACTGACAGCTTGTTTGATGTTCATTTCGTTATCAACATTCATTGTTCCTGATGGTGTCATATCAGTAGCCATGCCATTTATAGCCTCTTCTATCATTTTTTGCATGTGTGATATTTGAGAAATCTCTTCCTCCGTTGTCAAGTCAGAACCAGGTGACACACTGAATTCTTCTTCTAAATCATTTAACATTGCACTAAATTGTTGAGCTAAATCATTGTTTTCTACGGCCATTAAACTTGAAGGCTCATTGTGATCGTTATTATTATTCTCTTCAAAGGTCACCGATATCTGACGTGACATTTCTCCTAAGTTTCCAATATTAGACGTTGAATCACACGGGACTTTTTCTGTTTGATTTAGTTCACTTTTAACTGACATTACTAAATCCATATCTTTTTCTTCCATCAGTGGATTGTTTTCATGAGTAGTTTGAGAAATTTCAACATGCTTCTTCTCTTCAACATCTACCTCCGAATCAATCATATTTTCGCTTAAATCGTTTTTAATGGATTCAGAATTTTGTAGGTTTTCATCATTAGACACAGTTGGTTTTGTAATGGATTCAGAATATTGTAGGTTTTCATCATTAGACATGGTTGATTTTGCAATGGATTCAGAATATTGTAGGTTTTCATCATTAGACACGGTTGATTTTGTATTGGATTCAGAACATTGTAGGTTTTCATCATCTGACATGGATGATGACTGTGAATCAAAGATTAATTCCAACACAGAATCATCCTGTGATGGATTTATATCTTCATCAATGTCCATTTTTGATACAGTCTCTGAATCATCTTGTGTCAAATCAACTTCCAAACCATTGACAACATTCATGCCATTTGTAGTAGATTGAAACGAAGGTCCGTCTTCTGTTAAATCCACGATGGTGTTTGAATTAAAAAATTCTAACGCACAGGCAACTTTATTGAATAAAGCTTCTTCTAATAAAGTAGCTTCAACACATAAACTTGGTAAAGTGTCTTCCAACTTGTTAATAAAGTCGGCTTCAATTTCTGTACATTTGTATGCACGGAACTTTTCAGGCAGTCTACTCTGTAATGCATGTGTCATTGCGATTTTGCCAAACTTTAAAACCAAATCTTCGTATGGATAAAATTTCTCTCCTTCCACGACAATGTATCTAAAGTATGAAGTATAACATTCAGCTACACCTCCACGAAGCACTAACCTACTGTCCGTCTCATCTTCAGTATCATTCATTTGAGTATCTTCTGCGACATTATTTTTGTCCTCAACTGAGGCTTCATTTTCAATTTTCTCTTGAATAATATTTTTGTTTTTATTTGAGGCCTCACTTTGATTTTCAGTTAATATTTCTCCTTTTTCGCTATCGTCTATATAAGGAATGGTAACATCACTTTCATATCCATCATTTGCTGTACCTGAACTTGTTCGACGTTCACATCTATTTTCAATTTGTTCACTTTCAGAACAAGTACCCTTAGCCGATTCATCTGGAGGTAACCATAATTCAATACATCTTTCAGAACAAGCCTTCAGTCCATTCATATAGTGATATAGTCTTAAAGCATCTTCTACAGATATGACACCAAGATGCTGCGGAACTTTCTTTTTTTCTCTTAAAAGTTTTTCAAAAATAAGATACTTGAACGCAAGAGATCGATGCTCCTCTGGGATTTCTCTATAGGTAATTTTTAAGTCTCTTTCCTTTGCCAAGTATACTTGTTTATACTGGCCCTCAGAATTATTGCAAGAGCTCTTTACAAGATCTTTGAAATTCCTTCGTAGAATTTCTCTCATCAATAGAAGTTTTCCTGATGGGGAGTTCAAACACAAAACTCTCTTACCGTGGAAAGTGACAAAAAATGTTGGATATGTGATTTTAGATATAGTTTGAGTGGTAGCTTCCACTGTTCTACTGGTTCCTAGTCTACTGTTATCTCTTTCTTCACCAACTGTTGCTGTATCCTTCTTTGTAGCCTCTTTTTCTCCTACGTTTTTCCGTAACACATTTTCTGAAGGCGAGAGATCCAAAACTGCACAATTACTAGGTCTTTTAATGAATTTCTCACCGGTGTTTTTACTGTTTGTTCTATGATGTGTTTTTTTACACTTACTTGGTTTTTCACCATCATCCTGATCAATGTTTTCTTCACCTGTATTTCCTTTTTTACTTCTTCCAAATTTGGATACATATCCATTTTCATCAGATCCATATCTAGCAGGCATTTTAAAATAAGCTGAATCGCCAACATCTGTTATATCCTTTTCATTTACTGTTTTGCTACTTCTAGAATTCTTTTTCTCTTTAGCCGATGTAGTGACTTCCTTCTTCTTAGACCAACTGATTTGATCACCATTTTTTGGTGAGTGTTGTTTAGCACTTTGACAAGATCCAGCATTTGAGAGTATTTCTTTCGGTGATTTATTTGAAATTGATGTCTTAGAATTAACATGTTTGTCAGATTTTCTTTTTGGGCTAGATTTTTTTTCAATCCTAATATTTTCCACAGACTTCCTTTTTGGGCTAGAATTGTTCTCAATTGTGACATTTTCATCTGACTTCCTTTTTCGGTTTGACTTGTTCTCAATAGTTACATTTTCACCAGACTTGTTCTGAATGGCAACATTTTCAGTCGACTTCGGTTTTGAGCCAGATTTGTTCTCAATCGTAACATCTTCTGCCGACTTCTTTTTTGGGCCAGATTTGTTCTCAATTGATAAACTTTTAGATGATGTGTTTATCTGACTAGATATGTTCTCGTTGTTTATCTTAGATGTGGTTTCTGATGATGTCAGCTTCACAGGACTTTTATTTTTCCCTTCCTTATTTCGTTTTTCCACTAATTTTAATCTTGCCTCAATCTGAACCCAATTTTTCTCAATAAGATCTCTGTTTCTTTCTTCCTTACTCAAATTATCTGAAACTTCCTTGGCTCCTTCTGAACCCTTGTTACCTTCTGAAAATTCTGTGCTTTCTTTCAAAACTACATCATTTCCATTAGACATTTTCTCATCACAATCTGAATTTTCCGTACTTTCAATCACAAAATCCTCGTAAACAAATTTCTTATCCCGTTTCACATTTTTACCTGCTCTTTTTCCTGTACATTTAGTAATAGAATTTGTAATGCTTTTCTTGGTATTTTTTGATATCCTCTTCTTTTTCCCAACATTACCAGTTTCTGCTGATTGCTTGGGATTAATTTCCCCAATGACCAATTCTGTTGAATCTAACAACATGGCTGACCTTCTACGCTTTCTATGGTTCTTTACTTTTGCAACGACATCATCTAATGATCTCTCATCATCTGTTTTTAAGCCTGAAGAAGATTTGTCATCAGAAGTAGATTTTTTGTCACTATTAGTCACATGGGATATGGCAGGTTTACAGATACTTTGCCCTTGATCTTCATCTTTCTTTTCATCAAACATCAATGCTTTTGGTTTTCTTATCTCAATCAGCTTTTTAGCACCTTTCGCAAAATGATGAAAAGCTGTTTTAACAGGACTTCCAAAAGACTTCTTTGAATTTCCAAAGCCTTTCTTTTTATGGCTTAATTTATTAAAGGGAAGTTTTATTGTCAAAGGTGGAACTTTTTTTGGTGATGATGAAGCTTTCTTCCCACAATTCCTCTTGGATGGAATATCTGTAGGATTGACCTCCAAAGTTTCTTCTGAGGTACCAGTACCATCCATCGTACTATCCTGTGACAATTTAACGTCACTTGATGACAGACTAAATGTGTTCAATATACAAAGTGTCATATCAGGTGACGAATTTACATGATTTCCATCGGACTGAATCTCTGATATTTCTGAAGATTCAATACTTGCAGGAGTTTCAAGTGAGTTTATACTAAGTGCTGGTTGCTCATTAGATATCTGCGATGTTGTTGCTGGTTGCACAGCTGACAGTGGCAATGTAGTTGTGATATCATTATTGTAAGACAAAACGTCCTGATCACTGGATGTCGATTCTTCAGTAAGAGGAAACGTTGATGCTATTTCTTCCATTGGTGATACAACTCGATCTCCATAAAGCTTATTGACAACATTTTCAAGTCGGGCATGTGTTGTTTGTTTTGAAGGTCGATGTATTCTATCCATTCCTTCCTCGTCAACACCAAGTTCTGTTTTAATGACAGTAGTAATTAAATTTCTGAAGGAATTACCATGTTCTGGTGGGTTCTCTTTCCCAGCGACTATTTCTGTTGTTTTAGTCTTTTCTGGGGTTAATTCTATTGGTATTGTTTTATCTGCTTCCTCTTCATTTGATGGGGGTCTATACCAACGTCCCATTACATTGATATCAGAAACCTCATCGTCAATCGTGTCTGGACAAACAGAATTCTGATTGGATGTCAATGGATTATTGCTATTGTTAATTGAGGGTGGTAAAAGGATAAATTCATTGAACGGATTACTAGATTGTACAGGCATTCTTGGCAAGATGTTCAGCATCTGATGATTTTCAGGATGATAACCTGGCAATGGAAACTGATGTGGAAATAAAGATGTATTGAAAAGTCGAGGATCAATGTTTGACATTCCTGAATTTGAATATGAAGGTAAAATGTTAGTGTTCACATTCATCGAAGTTGAATTATTCTGTAATCCACGATGAGAGTTCATACTCGGAGCAGTCATTTGAGTTCGTGGATTAATATTTCCTTGGTGTGACATTGACGATATGTCAGCCGGATACTGGGGTGATGTCCTGGTCCTGGGAATATTTACTTCGTTCTCAAAGGGGTTTGTAATTCTAATTGTATCAATATTGTCATGTACATTGGGAACATCAGGTCTGATGGGATTTCTTGACACAGTATGATTTATATGAGGTTGTAATGGAGGTCTAATGATATTATGCTTGGAGGTTGAGATAAACTGAGGTGGCATCATGGAGGTTTGATTTAAATTAGGTGGTATCACAGAAAATTGATGTATTTGAGGTTGTATTTCTGGTCTATTCTGGTTTCCAGTTGATTTTTGATTAACATTATTTCTCCGCTTTGCTTTATGTTGTTGTCGAATTGAAGCGTTTATCAGAGGTGGAGGGCCTCGTGAATGACCTAGTGTACTGATGTTTGATCTAGGTACTCTATTATACAATGGAGGGGGTCCTCTTGATTGTAGTTCTGGCCTTGTCTGTGTCAAGTTACCGACCATACCTGCAAATAAAATGAATTGTTAAGATTATATAGTAATGATTTGATTTTTAGTGTTTAACGCCACTTTCAGCAATATTTCAGCTACATTTACACAAAAAATGTATCATGGAGATTATATCCCCCTGTGACAATAAGTCGGCCATTCATTGGATAATGTTTGATAATTTTTTTCATGTTTGAAAAGTAAACATTTTTTCTCTTGCTCACATGTGTAAAGTTCCATGGAAAAAAGATCGATAATAATGACACACTGATCCATATTTGTTTACTACCCTTTTTCCAAATGGCGTCGTATTATGTCACATAAGGCCGGTCAGTGGTAAATAAATCACATGATTTTGTCATAGGCCAACCAAACTTCAAAAGTAAACCAGATTAAGAAAGTACAGTATTTTTAGCTTTTTCTGTGTAATTGTTTTTTTTTTTAATAGTTTGAAATTGAAGTATTAAAAATTAATTATTTGATGCAAACATTGAACTTGCTTACTGGTCAGCAAGTAGTTCTCGCCAACTTTCTCATTTAGCACGAGCACATGCAAATTTTCGTCCGATTTTTTCACCATCAATAAAGGACGCCGTATCAATCCTTCGTATTAATTTTTTTCGAATTTCATTGTGAAATATCGTTAAAATCGGGTAAAAACCCTACTGCAACCCACATTCTGTCATAACATCAACAGGTGGTCATGTGTGTCGGTACTCTTAAAATAGAAAAACACATGGTATGATCATCAGAGAATCTAATGACACCATATTTCCAATTTATCTCTACAAATCTTTAAGATCCTTCTAAAAAGTGTCACACTTTGCCTTATCACTCATCTCTACAATCCAAAATACTCACGATTGCAGAATAAAAATATATTCCATGTGAATGCAAATGGCTGCCTGCGCATGCACTGTTTACATCACCAATTACCTTGACCGCTAATTTATACATGGATCCTTTATTATCACGTTGGGCATAAAACATGGACAAAATATTTAAATTAATTCTAGAAAAACTGGAATTATTACTTTTCATCAAGAAAATGACAATTATCAGGTAAACCACTGTTGAAAAGGAAGTATTTTACGGAATGGGGGAGTGGCGTGGGGATGGCATGACAGCCATTAAAATAGCGATGAATAATTATCAGAGTTGTCTACAAACTAACACAAAAACCGGTAAACTTTTTAAGAAAGGGTTTTAATTTTCTAAAAATGTCGTTTTCCTTTCCTTATAAATGCTTTAGCTTCACCAAAAACAATATTTCTGAAAGTTGGCGAGAATTGCTTCTGCTGCAGCCATTTTCTGTTAAAAAACGCAACATCATAATAATGGATCCCCGATCAGTGTGCGCTCTTCTATGAAAATTCATTTCATTGGTAAATCGTTATGGGTGATGCAAAATAATAATGGGGTGAAACAAAGGTTTCTCACCCGCTTCTTAAAAATATTGGCTAAAAAACGTAAAAAATGGCGAGAACTACTTGCTGACCAGTACCTATATAATCAAATATTTAATCCAGTGAATTTGGTGTTTTTGTTTTTGTCAATGCAATATGACTGACTACATACTGCCAAATTTTTGTAAAACAACTAATGACTGATTTCTGTTTATTTCAATCACATTTATTATCACAAAGTGGTAACAATACAGTTTTGTTGGTGCTATTTGTAATAATGACAGGTTTTTTCCCCCCAGATTAGCTCATTTTTCTGTCTGGTTTAATTTAATTCTCTGTTCAATTTTATGCTATAAATTTTGATTATTACAATATTGCTGTTAAATTAATTCTTTTTCTATCTTCTCTGTGAATATCATTTCATTATCCTAAGAAGCAAGGGGTATATTTGTTATTAAAGCAGCAGCGGAAATGCAAAATAATCACTTGTATGTATTTTCCCGGTAAAATCGGCCATTTTCTAGAAAATGATGGAATCTGAATGATCAATCATCATATTTTCAAAGTATTTTAAAATACAATTTGCTTGGCCTACATTCCAGAAAAGGTCATGATCTGTGATGATGATTACATCAACAAACCGGAAAGGTAACAAGAAATGTGTGCATCACAAAATACGTCTGTCTATATAAATCATCAAACGGTATAATGGTAATGACCTCAAAATAAATAGGGTTCTTCCCCTTCCATAGGGGAATCATGTGGCCAAGTTTGGTAAATATCCAATATACAGAACTCAAGTTATCGTGCGGAAACGACCCTGTTGTAAAAAATTATATTTATAGTAACAGTGACCGTGACCTTTGACCTAATGACCCCAAAATAAATAGGGTTCTTCCCCTTCCACAGGGGAATCATGTGGCCAAGTTTGTAAAGATCCGATATACAGAACTAAAGTTATTGTGCAGAAACCTGTGTGGACGTCCGCCGCCCGCCATACCCAATCGCATAATACGACCCGTCTCGAGACGGGCGTATAAAAAGGATTTCTATGAATTTAATCTTGTAATGTCTTTCTTCTTTAATATTAAAAAAAAAATATGTGGAAGTTAAAGGACATACCATAAATGAAATTTTGAAAGTTGTCTCGTGATAAGACAATGTATGATTACAATGTATGATTTTGAAAGAATGTTGTTTTACAGTCTTAAAACTGTTTTCACTGAAATTTTGAAAACTAGACTATTTAAATGAGATATTACATGTGTTTGTTTACAAATGTATATCAAATCATATGAAGCCATTATTTTTTACAACAGTATAGTTTTGATTTAAATTAAAATTAAAAAACTAAAATAATTTCTTAATATTATTTTGTGATTGAAATGAAGAGTAATATTTTAATCAAAAATTAATTTTACTTTTTTTAACATTTCAATAGCAAACATATCTTTATTTCTTATTTATATTTATAAACCTTTCTACATTATTTTATGAATTATTATTTAACCACATACCGTATCATTCCAAAAGATTGAAAATACAAAGTCAACAATTAAACCCTTGTTTATATAGGGAAGGAATCTCAGCGAATCCAATTTTAAGAAAAATATCAGATTCATGATATACAAATTTTGAATTTTTTATGAAAATTTTGAATTTTTTTTGAAATTTTTGAAATCTTATGAAATTTGTTAAAAGTTGTGAAATTCTATGAAAATTTTGAAATTTTATGACCCCCCCCCCCTACCCATGGTATATCGAACCCCTATCCATGGTATATTGACCCCCCTACCCATGGTATTTTGATCCCCCTACCCATGGTATATCGAACCCCTTACCCATGGTATTTTGACCCCCCTACCCATGGTATTTTGACCTCCTACCCATGGTATTTTGACCACCCTACCCATGGTATTTTCACCCCCCTATCCATGGTATACTGACAACCCTACCAATGGTATTTTGATCTCCCTACTCATGGTATATTGACCCCCTATGCATGGTATATCCAACCCCTATCCATGGTATGTTGACCCTCCTACCCATGGTATTTTGATCCCCCTACCCATGGTATATCGAACCCCTTACCCATGGTATTTTGACCCCCCTACCCATGGTATTTTGATCCCCTACCCATGGTATTTTGACCACCCTACCCATGGTATTTTCACCCCCCCCCTATCCATGGTATACTGACAACCCTACCAATGGTATTTTGATCCCCCTACTCATGGTATATTGACCCCCTATGCATGTTATATAGAACCCCTATCCATGGTATACTGATCCCTCTACCCATGGTATTTTGACCCCCCTACCCATGGTATTTTGACCCCCTACCCATGGTATTTTGACCCCTCTACTCATGGTATTTTGACTCCCCTACCCATGGTATTTTGTCCCCCCACTAATCCATGGTAGTTTGACCCCCTACCCATGGTATATAGAACCCCTATCCATAGTATATTGACCCCTCTACCCATGGTATTTTGATCCCCCTACCCATGGTATATCAAACCCTCTCTTATGGTATTATGAACCCCTCTCGTTTGGTAGAAATGAGGGGGGGCAATTTACCATAAGGGGGTTCAAAATACAATGACGAAAAAGCGACCCCGGGGTCAATATATCATGAAAATTGACCCTGGGGGTTGAAATACCATATGACACCGGGACAAGTAAAACTGGATTCGGACAGGTGAAAATTATTTAATTTGACTTTCAAGCAAGTAGGTAACAAAAATTAAGGCAAAGATTGTGTATACAAAAATAGATGGCTGCCTTTTCTGAATAAATTACCTGTCTGATATAAATTCCTCACTGAATCAACAAGAGCCATGCTATCTGTAGGCATAACCATATTATTGTTCATCATTCCATGCTGATCTGGTATACTAAAATCTGTAAACCTTGGGACTGACACATCTGCAGTAACCTCCCTTGTTTGATTGGTAGCCCTGGACGATGGTTCTCTTCCGGTCGATACATTATTTTGTTGTTGCAAAAGTAAATTAGCATAATGATCTTGTTGCCATGGAAATAATGGTCTCAAATGGCCTTGTGGAAATGACATCTTCTGAATGTTCAGAAATACTTCATTTCAAACTTGTCTAGCATATTATTCTTTACCTGCAAATTCAAAAGAAATAAACTGTATGTCATTTACCAATAGACGTGTAGGACAGAAATATAAGCATCATCCAGGGCTTTTAATATTTTTCAAGTGTATCATGATCAGTACTCCACTATTTACAGGCGGTACTACCTTCTTAAAATTTGAACATTTTGCATGAATATCTTATGCAACACTCTTTAAATTAGGAGGGGCTCATTACCATTTTAAGTGGTAAAAGTACAGGTACCGCCTCTTATTGAAAGGCCTGAACATGTAGAGACGTGCAAGAAGTATTCCTCACTGTAATTTTGTTCTATATCAATTAAAATCACAATTTTTCTAAAAATTATCCTGTAGTCAATCCTTGTCTGATTTTAATCAAATAAAAAAAAAAAAAGCAAAACTGCATGTAGTTATTTTTAAATAAAATTTTCAAATATTCACGATGTAAACACAAATGTAAATCATTGCCAATTTGGTATTTAATCATATTAAAAAAAATGTTCCCAAAAGTTACCATTATAATTGCAAATTAAAGAGAGAGCCCACTGTCATATGAATGATGTTTTCACAATGGCTGTCATTGCAAATTGACGACGAAAGAGTCCACTGTCAAGTTAATATAAATTTTGAAATCAACAAATACTGGATTTACAGTCTTTGCCTAAGAAAAATTTCCAGCTACTTGCCCAAAAGCCAAATTTAGAAAAACAATTATATTTATTCAAACAAATTCTTTCATAATTTTCACTTGTCTGAATCCAGATTTACTTGTCTCAGGCTTCGAGCAAGCAGGCTAGTGCAAAGACTGAATTTACATGTACATGTAGTCTAAATGTCGCACTTAAATTATTTGAAGATTGTTCAACTCTGATGAATGAAAAAAAAATTTTTTATTAAGAATACCTGGTAAAAGTTCTTACATTAATTTCTATGTTTTTTTTTTTAAATAAGCTTTCCTTAACTCCTACCATAAATAAGTGTCCACTTTGTTCAACATCACTAATCAATAATAAATAAAGATTACTAGATTAATTCATAATTTTATTAACAAGAGTAGGTGGTAATATTAACATCCTTATTGGTATTCAAGATATACAATGTACCTTTTGTACCTCTAGATCTGCTAAATATGTATACGTAGTTGTCTACCAGAATGTCATTAAGGTTCACTCTTAATATACCAATATATGATATTAACTGAAATATTGTTGAAAATGGCATTAAACACCATAACCCCCCCCCTTTTTTTTTCACTGAATACTATACACAATGTAAGTACATGTACACTGTACATTCACAGTGACATTTGTACATGTACATTTGTATATCATGAAAGATAAACAACTAATGTTGTATTGACCAGAAATTTAATAAGTGCTCTCAACAAACTAAACTCACGAGTCTCACTAGTGTATTCTTTGTTATAACAAACTAAACTCATGAGTCTCACTAGTGTATTCTTTGTTATAACAAACTAAACTCATGAGTCTCATTAGTGTATTCTTTGCTATAACAAACTAAACTCATGAGTCTCACTAGTGTATTCTTTGTTATAACAAACCAAACTCATGAGTCTCACTAGTGTATTCTTTGTTATAACAAACTAAACTCACGAGTCTCACTAGTGTATTCTTTGTTATAACAAACTAAACTCATGAGTCTCACTAGTGTATTCTTTGCTATAACAAACTAAACTCACGAGTCTCACTAGTGTATTCTTTGTAATAACAAACTAAACTCACGAGTCTCACTAGTGTATTCTTTGCTATAACAAACTAAACTCATGAGTTTCACTAGTGCATTCTTTGTTATAACAAACTAAACTCATGAGTCTCACTAGTGCATTCTTTGCAATAACAAACTAAACTCATGAGTCTCACTAGTGTATTCTTTGTTATAACAAACTAAACTCACGAGTCTCACTAGTGTATTCTTTGTTATAACAAACTAAACTCATGAGTCTCACTAGTGTATTCTTTGTTATAACAAACTAAACTCAGGAGTCTCACTAGTGTATTCTTTGTTATAACAAACTAAACTCATGAGTCTCACTAGTGTATTCTTTGTTATAACAAACTAAACTCATGAGTCTCACTAGTGTATTCTTTGTAATAACAAACTAAACTCACGAGTCTCACTAGTGTATTCTTTGCTATAACAAACTAAACTCATGAGTTTCACTAGTGCATTCTTTGTTATAACAAACTAAACTCATGAGTCTCACTAGTGCATTCTTTGCAATAACAAACTAAACTCATGAGTCTCACTAGTGTATTCTTTGCTATAACAAACTAAACTCACGAGTCTCACTAGTGTATTCTTTGTTATAACAAACTAAACTCATGAGTCTCACTAGTGTATTCTTTGTTATAACAAACTAAACTCAGGAGTCTCACTAGTGTATTCTTTGTTATAACAAACTAAACTCATGAGTCTCACTAGTGTATTCTTTGTTATAACAAACTAAACTCATGAGTCTCACTAGTGTATTCTTTGCTATAACAAACTAAACTCATGAGTCTCACTAGTGCATTCTTTGTTATAACAAACTAAACTCATGAGTCTCACTAGTGTATTCTTTGCTATAACAAACTAAACTCATGAGTCTCATTAGTGTATTCTTCGTTATAACAAACTAAACTCAGGAGTCTCACTAGTGTATTCTTTGCTATAACAAACTAAACTCAGGAGTCTCACTAGTGTATTCTTTGTTATAACAACCTAAACTCATGAGTCTCACTAGTGTATTCTTTGCTATAACAAACTAAACTCACGAGTCTCACTAGTGTATTCTTTGTTATAACAAACTAAACTCATGAGTCTCACTAGTGTATTCTTTGTTATAACAAACTAAACTCAGGAGTCTCACTAGTGTATTCTTTGTTATAACAAACTAAACTCATGAGTCTCACTAGTGTATTCTTTGTTATAACAAACTAAACTCATGAGTCTCACTAGTGTATTCTTTGCTATAACAAACTAAACTCATGAGTCTCACTAGTGCATTCTTTGTTATAACAAACTAAACTCATGAGTCTCACTAGTGTATTCTTTGCTATAACAAACTAAACTCATGAGTCTCATTAGTGTATTCTTTGTTATAACAAACTAAACTCAGGAGTCTCACTAGTGTATTCTTTGCTATAACAAACTAAACTCAGGAGTCTCACTAGTGTATTCTTTGTTATAACAACCTAAACTCATGAGTCTCACTAGTGTATTCTTTGCTATAACTAAACTCATGAGTCTCACTAGTGTATTCTTTGCTATAACTAACTCATGAGTCTCACTAGTGTATTCTTTGTTATAACAAACTAAACTCATGAGTCTCACTAGTGTATTCTTTGTTATAACAAACTAAACTCACGAGTCTCACTAGTGTATTCTTTGCTATAACAAACTAAACTCATGAGTCTCACTAGTGTATTCTTTGTTATAACAAACTAAACTCACGAGTCTCACTAGTGTATTCTTTGCTATAACAAACTAAACTCACGAGTCTCACTAGTGTATTCTTTGTTATAACAAACTAAACTCAGGAGTCTCACTAGTGTATTCTTCGTTATAACAACCTAAACTCATGAGTCTCACTAGTGTATTCTTTGTTATAACTAAACTCACGAGTCTCACTAGTGTATTCTTTGCTATAACAAACTAAACTCATGAGTCTCACTAGTGTATTCTTTGTTATAACAAACAAACTCATGAGTCTCACTAGTGTATTCTTTGCTATAACTAACTCATGAGTCTCGCTAGTGTATTCTTTGTTATAACAAACTAAACTCATGAGTCTCACTAGTGTATTCTTTGTTATAACAAACTAAACTCAGGAGTCTCACTAGTGTATTCTTTGTTATAACAAACTAAACTCATGAGTCTCACTAGTGTATTCTTTGTTATAACAAACTAAACTCATGAGTCTCACTAGTGTATTCTTTGTTATAACAAACTAAACTCACGAGTCTCACTAGTGTATTCTTTGTTATAACAAACTAAACTCACGAGTCTCACTAGTGTATTCTTTGCTATAACAAACTAAACTCACGAGTTTCACTAGTGTATTCTTTGCTATAACAAACTAAACTCATGAGGCTCACTAGTGTATTCTTTGCTATAACAAACTAAACTCACGAGTCTCACTAGTGTATTCTTTGTTATAACAAACTAAACTAAGGAGTCTCACTAGTGTATTCTTTGTTATAACAAACTAAACTCATGAGTCTCACTAGTGTATTCTTTGCTATAACTAAACTCATGAGTCTCACTAGTGTATTCTTTGTTATAACAAACTAAACTCATGAGTCTCACTAGTGTATTCTTTGTTATAACAAACTAAACTCATGAGTCTCACTAGTGTATTCTTTGTTATAACAAACTAAACTCACGAGTCTCACTAGTGTATTCTTTGTTATAACAAACTAAACTCACGAGTCTCACTAGTGTATTCTTTGCTATAACAAACTAAACTCACGAGTCTCACTAGTGTATTCTTTGTTATAACAAACTAAACTCATGAGGCTCACTAGTGTATTCTTTGCTATAACAAACTAAACTCACCAGTCTCACTAGTGTATTCTTTGTTATAACAAACTAAACTCAGGAGTCTCACTAGTGTATTCTTTGTTATAACAAACTAAACTCATGAGTCTCATTAGTGTATTCTTTGCTATAACTAAACTCATGAGTCTCACTAGTGTATTCTTTGTTATAACAAACTAAACTCATGAGTCTCACTAGTGTATTCTTTGTTATAACAAACTAAACTCAGGAGTCTCACTAGTGTATTCTTTGTTATAACAAACTAAACTCATGAGTCTCACTAGTGCATTCTTTGTTATAACAAACTAAACTCATGAGTCTCACTAGTGTATTCTTTGTTATAACAAACTAAACTCATGAGTCTCACTAGTGTATTCTTTGTTATAACAAACTAAACTCAGGAGTCTCACTAGTGCAATCTTTGTAATAACAAACTAAACTCATGAGTCTCACTAGTGTATTCTTTGTTATAACAACCTAAACTCATGAGTCTCACCAGTGTATTCTTTGCTATAACTAAACTCATGAGTCTCACTAGTGTATTCTTTGCTATAACTAACTCATGAGTCTCACTAGTGTATTCTTTGTTATAACAAACTAAACTCACGAGTCTCACTAGTGTATTCTTTGCTATAACAAACCAAACTCACGAGTCTCACTAGTGCATTCTTTGTTATAACAAACTAAACTCATGAGTCTCACTAGTGTATTCTTTATTATAACAAACTAAACTCATGAGTCTCACTGGTGTATTCTTTGCTATAACAAACTAAACTCATGAGTCTCACTAGTGTATTCTTTGCTATAACAAACTAAACTCATGAGTCTCACTAGTGTATTCTTTATTATAACAAACTAAACTCAGGAGTCTCACTAGTGTATTCTTTGTTATAACAAACTAAACTCATGAGTCTCACTAGTGTATTCTTTGCTATAACAAACTAAACTCATGAGTCTCACTAGTGTATTCTTTGCTATAACAAACTAAACTCATGAGTCTCACTAGTGTATTCTTTATTATAACTAAACTCATGAGTCTCACTAGTGTATTCTTTGCTATAACAAACTAAACTCATGAGTCTCACTAGTGTATTCTTTGCTATAACAAACTAAACTCACGAGTCTCACTAGTGTATTCGTTATTATAACTAAACTCACGAGTCTCACTAGTGCATTCTTTGCTATAACTAACTCATGAGTCTCACTAGTGCATTCTTTGTTATAACAAACTAAACTCATGAGTCTCACTAGTGTATTCTTTATTATAACAAACTAAACTCATGAGTCTCACTAGTGTATTCTTTGCTATAACAAACTAAACTCATGAGTCTCACTAGTGTATTCTTTGCTATAACAAACTAAACTCATGAGTCTCACTAGTGTATTCTTTATTATAACAAACTAAACTCAGGAGTCTCACTAGTGTATTCTTTGTTATAACAAACTAAACTCATGAGTCTCACTAGTGTATTCTTTGCTATAACAAACTAAACTCATGAGTCTCACTAGTGTATTCTTTGCTATAACAAACTAAACTCATGAGTCTCACTAGTGTATTCTTTATTATAACTAAACTCATGAGTCTCAATAGTGTATTCTTTGTTATAACAAACTAAACTCATGAGTCTCACTAGTGTATTCTTTGCTATAACAAACTAAACTCACGAGTCTCACTAGTGTATTCGTTATTATAACTAAACTCACGAGTCTCACTAGTGCATTCTTTGCTATAACTAACTCATGAGTCTCACTAGTGCATTCTTTGTTATAACAAACTAAACTCATGAGTCTCACTAGTGTATTCTTTATTATAACAAACTAAACTCATGAGTCTCACTAGTGTATTCTTTGCTATAACAAACTAAACTCATGAGTCTCACTAGTGTATTCTTTGCTATAACAAACTAAACTCATGAGTCTCACTAGTGTATTCTTTATTATAACAAACTAAACTCAGGAGTCTCACTAGTGTATTCTTTGTTATAACAAACTAAACTCATGAGTCTCACTAGTGTATTCTTTGCTATAACAAACTAAACTCATGAGTCTCACTAGTGTATTCTTTGCTATAACAAACTAAACTCATGAGTCTCACTAGTGTATTCTTTATTATAACTAAACTCATGAGTCTCAATAGTGTATTCTTTGTTATAACAAACTAAACTCATGAGTCTCACTAGTGTATTCTTTGTTATAACAAACTAAACTCATGAGTCTCACTAGTGTATTCTTTGCTATAACAAACTAAACTCACGAGTCTCACTAGTGTATTCTTTGCTATAACTAACTCATGAGTCTCAATAGTGTATTCTTTGTTATAACAAACTAAACTCAGGAGTCTCACTAGTGTATTCTTTGCTATAACTAACTCATGAGTCTCACTAGTGTATTCTTTGTTATAACAAACTAAACTCACGAGTCTCACTAGTGTATTCTTTGCTATAACTAACTCATGAGTCTCACTAGTGTATTCTTTATTATAACAACCTAAACTCAGGAGTCTCACTAGTGTATTCTTTGCTATAACTAACTCATGAGTCTCACTAGTGTATTCTTTGTTATAACAAACTAAACTCATGAGTCTCACTAGTGTATTCTTTGTTATAACAAACTAAACTCATGAGTCTCACTAGTGTATTCTTTGTTATAACAAACTAAACTCATGAGTCTCACTAGTGTATTCTTTGTTATAACAAACTAAACTCAGGAGTCTCACTAGTGTATTCTTTGGTATAACAAACTAAACTCAGGAGTCTCACTAGTGTATTCTTTGCTATAACAAACTAAACTCATGAGTCTCACTAGTGTATTCTTTGTTATAACAAACTAAACTCAGGAGTCTCACTAGTGTATTCTTTGTTATAACAAACTAAACTCAGGAGTCTCACTAGTGTATTCTTTGCTATAACAAACTAAACTCACGAGTTTCACTAGTGTATTCTTTGCTATAACAAACTAAACTCATGAGTCTCACTAGTGTATTCTTTGCTATAACAAACTAAACTCATGAGTCTCACTAGTGTATTCTTTGTTATAACAAACTAAACTCATGAGTCTCACTAGTGTATTCTTTGTTATAACAAACTAAACTCATGAGTCTCACTAGTGTATTCTTTGTTATAACAAACTAAACTCAGGAGTCTCACTAGTGTATTCTTTGTTATAACAAACTAAACTCAGGAGTCTCACTAGTGTATTCTTTGTTATAACAACCTAAACTCATGAGTCTCACTAGTGTATTCTTTGTTATAACTAAACTCATGAGTCTCACTAGTATTCTTTGCTATAACTAACTCATGAGTCTCACTAGAGTTATTCTTTGCTATAACAAACTAAACTCATGAGTCTCACTAGTGTATTCTTTGTTATAACAACCTAAACTCATGAGTCTCACTAGTGTATTCTTTGTTATAACTAAACTCATGAGTCTCACTAGTGTATTCTTTATTATAACAAACTAAACTCACGAGTGTATTCTTTGTTATTTTTGGTAATAAAAAACTTGATAGTTTCAATAAAAAATTAATAATTTACCTTTTGTCTTAGTTCTTCACAGAAAATTAAACATACATGTATGTACATTGTATATGTACATGCATATATAAATGAACATTATCAACTTTTGTAAGTTAATTACATATTCAATGTCTATGTGATCATCAATCGCAGGCTATTTTTGTCACTTACGTAAATGTTGGACAAAATACAACTAGTACCTGAATCACTTACAAAATGCGGAATAAATCAGTTTTTAGAATTATTGCCTCCGGTTTATAATCAGTTCCTCAAAACTTAATATCTGTTCTTCACTTGAATACAACATGTATATATATACAAGTCATTTAGCTCTGGATACTAAAATCTTCTGTCAATGTTGTACACATTTATTTGTAAGATGTATTATTATATGACTTCAGATCAGACATGGGGTAATCGTAATTTGTAATCGCAATCAGTTGTAATCGATTACATGTTTTCATGTAATTGCATGTAATCTGTAATCAGCAATTTTTTAGATTACATGTAATTGTAATGTAATCGATTACATTAATTTTGACCCTGTAATCATGATTACTTTCTGATTACATTTAGATTACATTTCTTCATTTTGACTTATTTTGTCTTAACTGAAACATATATCTCCTTTGAGTTAAACATGTCAGTATTAACCATACAGTTAAGCTAAACATGTCAGTATTAAACATTCAGTTAAGTTAAACATGTCGGTATTAAACATACACTTAAGTTAAACATGTCAGTATTAAACATTCAGTTAAGTTAAACATGTCAGTATTAAACATACACTTAAGTTAAACATGTCAGTATTAAACATACAGCTAAGTTAAAACATGTCAGTATTAAACATTCAGTTAAGTTAAACATGTCGGTATTAAACATACACTTAAGTTAAACATGTCAGTATTAAACATTCAGTTAAGTTAAACATGTCAGTATTAAACATACACTTAAGTTAAAACATGTCAGTATTAAACATATAGTTAAGTTAAACATGTCAGTATTAAACATACACTTAAGTTAAAACATGTCGGTATTAAACATACAGTTAAGTTAAACATATCAGCATGAAACATACACTTAAGTATTAAACATTCTGTTAAGCTAAACATGTCAGTATTAAACATTCAGTAAAGTTAAACATGTCAGTATTTCAATAAACTCGAAAATTAGATCTACAGACAGTATTAGTCCTCAATCATTATAGACATGGGGTAATCGTAATCAGTTGTAATCGATTACATTATTTCATGTAATCGCATGTAATCTGTAATCAACCATTTTTTAGATTACATGTAATCGTAATGTAATCGATTACATTAATTTTGACCCTGTAATCATGATTACTTTCTGATTACATTTCTTCATTTTGACTGAAACATATATCTCCTTAGATATTTAATGTATGATTTATGTAAATGAATTTTCTTCATGAAATTTATTAAACAAATAATGTAGAATGGCTTACTAGAAAAAATATAAAGTTTATTGACTTCTAAATGAAAAAATATGTTATGAAATTCAATTGTTAAAAACTTCAAAAAAATCTATTAAAATAAAGTGGCAATCACTATATGATCAAAAGATATTATTCTATGTTTATTTGCAATCAAAATTATAACAGCTACAAAAAATATTAAGTATTAAATATGGCTTCAAAGACTTGATATCAAAACAAATAATATCTCAATTTCAATTTCTTTAGGGTTTCAAAATTTCAGTGAAAACAGTTCATCTGCTTGTGTAAAACACAAGTTCTAAAATTTTAAATTATCTGACACAACTTTCAAGATTTAATATATGAAATTGCTTCTATGAAAGACTATCACCATGTCCTCATGATTCCCATAAGATAAAGAAATATTTTATATGAACCAAACCATAGGTACATGTATCTCACGAAGATTTCTTATACAAGTTTAAAAAGAGATCTAAATTTCAATAAAGATATTATATAAAAAGCAAAATGTAAATTATAATTTTCAGAAACATTTATTTATGATGCTCGTAGTAGAATAACAAAATATTTTCAATCATGCATATTACAAATTAACTGATAAATAGCAAGTTGTAATATTTGTAAAATTTTGGATTTGGGGCTTGTATCTGATATTCAGAGATATGTGATATGTGATATTTCTGCTTCTTTTTTGGTGTGGATTTTCCTATTAATATTGAATTATATGATAATTTTCATTATTTGTGGGTTATAGTAATACTACGCAACTTGTAATGGATATTTTATTAAATCTATTTACATAAATTAAGGATTTAGATTTCATATTTAGACTGTACATATTTTTAAGCAAGTTTTTAGAATGAGAATAACTTGTTTTTTTTATCTTCTGAATTATATATCAAGGACACACATTAAAATGGTGTGAAATTTAGTAATGGTGATAATTTGGTGTCATAAATAAGACCTTAATTGAAAATTTTATCTGTGGCATAGGTTAACTGCTAGTTTATTATTCACATTAAACTTTTGACAGGTTGTCTGAAATTATTTGATATATATTATTAAAATGTGTAAATGTATGTTATAATATTTACTAATAGTATAAGATGGAATGAATATTGGTCATAGTAATAAGACACAACATATTTTATTTTATGAAAAAAGGAAAATGAGAATTGCTGTTTACAATTTACAATGTACTGTATGTTATTGCATCATGCAATGATCACATTAAACTGAATTGTAATTCATAGTTCTGAGTCAGAAATACTTTAAATAAGAGATATTGGACAGATGCACACCAGACAAAATAACATAAAACACTAATATATTGGTTGCCATGACATTAAATGTAATCAGTAATGTAATCGATTACATTTATAAAGTAATTGCAATTTAATCGATTACATTTGAAAATTGATGTAATCATAATGTAATGTAATCATGAAAATTGCAAAGTAATTGTAATGTAATCCATTACATTTGAATGTAATTGACCCAAAGTCTGCTTCAGATATTAATTTTTTTTCTAATTGGCTGACGTCCCTAGTAACATTCTTGGATAAAACTTTATACTCACCTCCCCCCATGTAACATAAAAATGTGTCATATAATAAAACAATTAATGACTTTCAATTCAATATAATTATATAATATTCTTGGGTTAATAAATCCTTGTATCCACCTCATTAAAAGTCATTAATTGTATGAACTCTTATCTCCTACTACTAATTACATGAAAATCTGGCCTATCTTTTACACCTCTTATATATGTCCATAATCAAACCATAGACTTAATTAACTTGTACACAATGGATCGTGCCTACCAGGGGTCGACACATGGGGTGTCCAGAAACTTCTGCCATCACACCCTGGTGATCATGATCTATTAATATTTATTATGCTCAAAATTAACCTATTGTTGCCATTTATGTACATGTAGAAGAGGATCATGAGGCTATATATATTTATATATATCGTCAAATCTGCCTATGCGGTCACCTCTATTAAGCAGTCACCTGTCTTAAAAGGTCATCTTTTTCTTGTTCTGTCATAGAAACTTTCATATGAATTGAACCTCTTTTAAGAGGTCACCTGTCTTATAAGGCCACTTTTTCTTTATCCCACAGGTGACCTCTTAATACAGTACCAGACTCAATTTAAAAGGCTAAATTTAACCAAATGGTTTCAAAGACTATTTATAAATGTATTGGAACCTAATTTACATATTCAATGTCTATGTGATCATCAATTGCAGGCTGTTTTTGTCGCTTACGTACACGTTGGACAAAATACAACTAGTATCTGAATCGCTTACAAAATGCGGAATAAACCAGTTTTTAGAATTATTGCTTCCGGTTTATAAGAACCATGTCCTCATCCCAAAGAAAGTTAGATTTCTTGGTTTTAGGTAATCATAAGTCGTTTAATTTTCAAGAAGCCGAAGGGGCTAAATTTCCTACTACCACTGATACTGAATTGCTACAAACAATCTCGTTACATTTCAAATGACTATTGGAAGGAGGACTGAACATAGACAAGGTCAAGGATCAGTGTCAGGACACACAATCATTTTTATGAAAAATAATCAGATCATTTATAGCACATCCTTCCAATCACCATAGGACCTTTCAACTTTGACCCTTAAAGAGCAAGGCTGTTGCTTAAGGATAAGTTTTCTTTAGGGACTGATCATATCACTTGAAAGAGCTAGGTGTCAAGGCAATGGGTTTTTTTTTCTAAAATAATAATATTTTGATGCTGAATTTATATTTCCCCACTGACATTCTCTGTAGGTGAAACATTTTACAGTGTATGGCTCATATTTGAAATAAGCCTGCCCCCACTCGTCTTTTTTCTCTTTTACCCTTCTTATATACCTGGGATTTACGTGATATTTTGTGTGAGAGATGCTACACAATTAAACAAAATATTCTTATGGTAGCCCCAGTCAATTAGGCTATGCTCTAATCCACACAAAAAAGACAAAATATAAGAAGGAATTTTCATTTTTTATGTTCTGAAAGAAAATAAATCACAAGTTGGCAGCTTAAATTAGCTTTCTACTTTCAAATCTTTGTCAGCTACTTTAATTTCTATTGAAAGCCTTGCTTTTATGTTCATTATTCTGAACAAATTTATGTATATTCTATTGTATATAGAAATAATATAAATGAATGTATATTTCTAATTAATTAAGAATATTAATAGTGCATTACAGTGCAAAAAATCCAAATAACCAATATTGAGTTTTTAAGAGATGATTATATAGTAGCTATATAGGGCTATCACACAAATTATTCTAAAGTTTAAACAGATCAATAATCGTAGATATAATTGACATAAATGTAAAGATAAATCGTTGCTTAATAAGATTATGTGCTCTCTATACATTTACAAACCTTCATTTTCGATAAATCAGTTAAATCTGATTTTATTCCCCCGTTCGATCTCAACTTGACTGACACAATTCAAATATGGTGGTAAGAGTCTCACTCATAACACCTGCCAGAAGTCAAATAAACAAATTATATTTCTGATGTTTGTAAATCCATGTCCAGGTGTATTTTTGTATTTCAGTCTTTAAACATTCTGATTAAAATCAAACAGTGCCCAGGTAATCTTTAGACGGTTCATTTAACCTGTTAACATTTTAAACTAGAGGCTCCCAGGAGCCTGTAATCGCTCACCTGGTTTTCAATTTAACATCGAAAGTTGATGAAAATGGGGGTGTTACACATAATTTTGAAAGTGGGCCACCCAAAGATCATTTTAACTCAAATTTCTGAGCAAAAGATTTTGATGTGATTTTTATCTCATAATATTCCTAAACGGAATAAACTGGCTGAAAAAAGCTCACAGAAAAACCCTGAATATATATGTTAAACTACTCATTGCCATGTACATGTAGCTGCAGTTAAAATTTGAGTTCATTTTGATTTGTAATAAAGCAGAAACTGACAACTAAAAAAAATTTTATTTTTGGTAACAGCAGCCATTTTGAATGGAGGGCAGCACTGTCGGACACAATATTGAAAAGGGACCACCCAAGGACCATCCCAGCCAAATTTGCTTTAATTTGGTTTCGCGGTTTCAGAGGAGAAGATTTAAATGTGATTTTTTATCAAAATATGCCTAATTTGCATAATCGGTATAAATCGACTGAAAGAAAAATTTCACAGAAAAACCTGGAATACATGTATATGCTAAACTACTCTTTGCCATGTAGCTGCAGTTAAAATTTGAGCTCATTTTGACTTATACTAATTATAAAGCAGCAATGGACAATTGAAGAAATTTCTATTTTTAGTAACAGCAGCCATCTTGAATGGATTCGGAGGATGGGGCTGTCAGACACAATTTTGAAAGGGACCCACCCCTGCCAGGTTTGGTTTAATTTGGTTCAGCGGTTTCTGAGGAAAAGATTTAAATGTGATCTTTATCAAAATATGCCTAATTTGTATAATCGGTATAAATCGTCTGAAAGAAAAACCCGGAATATATGTTAAACTACTCCTTGCCATGTAGCTGCAGATAAAATTTGAGCTCATTTTGACTTATACTAAAGCAGCAATGGACAATTGAAGAAATTTCTATTTTTAGTAACAGCAGCCATCTTGAACGGAGGACAGTCGGAACAAAAAGTAACAACACTTGATAAGGACACTGCAAGGAACATTTCTGCCAAGTATGTTTCCAATCCATCCTGTGGTTCTTGAGAAGAAGATTGTTTTACATATTTCCCATAGGGTCGCTATGTTAACTTATGTCCCCCGCTGGTGGCCATCTTGGATTTTCAATCGGTCCAAAAAGTAACAACACTTAGTTAGCAGCTTGCAATGATCATTCATGACAATTTTCAATTCCATCCTCCTTGTAGTATCGGAGAAGAAGATCATTAAAAATTTCAGCCAATCAGAGGCTTTTATGGCCCCTGGCAGCCATGTTGGATAATCGATCGTAACGAAAGTAACAACACTTGGTTAGACCATGCAAATGAACATTCCTGCCACGTTTGGTCCCATTTGCTTCAGTGGTTCTCTAGAAGAAGATTGAATAGTTTACGGACGCCAAGTGATGGCAATAGCTCACCTGACCCTATAAAAAGGTAAGGAAAAAATGTTGGCATCGGTTGAACGAATGGTCTAAAGATTATAAACATGACTGATGTTGTATAAACAGATTTGGTGTTGTTTAATTAGTGTTAAATCAGGGGAGATATCAATGTACTCCAAGTCCACAATAGTAACAGTAATATCAATTTTAATATAAAACAAGTACATTGTAAATGTATACTTTATTATCATACTTTCTGTAAATAACAAACAAAATATGCACATAATCAGCACTATTCACACTTATCATATTACAAATGCCAAAAAAATATATAAAATTGCAAGGACGTAAAAATAAGATAATATTTTGAAATTTGGAGATTTGATAAATTTAACAAAAAAAGATTTTTTTTTAATTTAAACAAGTGTGGACACAGAAATGTGCTGTCCAAAAGGCAAATGTGGATGTCAATATTTCATATTATTAACTTTAAGAAAAAAAAAATCATGGACACAGGGTCCTGGATTTTTTTTAATAAAAAAACTAATCCTGGATTATTATTTTTGCTTAAAATCCGGTCCTGTGTTTTTATTTCAAATTTTCATCATAGTCCCCCTCCCAAGGGATATACAATTGTATCATTAATAATAAATTCAGATTTTCTATTTAAAATAAATCTTATTTACAAAACCACTGATATTTGTTCAATTTTTAACGCTGATTTAAGCTTCAGTCGCAACAAATTTTTATTTTCCTCTTTAAACTGTCGAAACATAACATTTATTTAACTGTAAAATTCACAAATAAAATCCCCCCCCCCCTTTTTTTCCTTGTTTAAATCAATGATCAAGCAATATACATCGCTAAAGTAAATTTACCTGTGGTTTCAGAGTAGAAGATTTTTAGAAATCGAACATAAAATTTCCTTACTTCAACTCGTAAATTTACATAGAAATCAGAGATATTTCGTCATAAAACTTCACACATGGTTTTGTCTATCATATTTCTTGAAGACAAACATAAAGTTTTATTGCATTTATCAATATTTTTTGAGTATCAACAGTTTTTTTCAACACTGTATCTGTTTCTCGATACAGCCGCAACTTCAACTCGTAAATTTACATAGAAATCGGAGATATTTCGTCATAAAACTTCACACATGGTTTTGTCTATCATATTTCTTGAAGACAAACATAAAATTGTATTGGATTTATCAATATTTTATGAGTATCAACAGTTTTTTTCAACACCGTATCTGTTTCTCGATACAGCCGCAACTTCAACTCGTAAATTTACATAGAAATCGTAGATATTTCGTCATAAAACTTCACACAGGGTTTTGTCTATCATATTTCTTGAAGACAAACATAAAATTGTATTGCATTTATCAATATTTTATGAGTATCAACTGTTTTTTCAACACGTATCTGTTTCTCGATACAGCTGCCCGATTACAGTGACCTGTGACCCAGATTAGCACATTCCAGCAGTTTTTTCTTAATACTGTTGTTTAACTATGCACATTTATTAAATTACACGACGATGTAGCTGCAATACAATACTGCTAAAGTTGGCATTAAACACCAATCAATCAATCTATCAATCAATTTATTATTGTACTTTGATATTATGAATATCATTGT
This sequence comes from Bathymodiolus septemdierum, assembly GCA_963383655.1. Taxonomy (NCBI): domain Eukaryota; kingdom Metazoa; phylum Mollusca; class Bivalvia; order Mytilida; family Modiolidae; genus Bathymodiolus; species Bathymodiolus septemdierum. Next base: position 70,293,456 of record OY726520.1, read on the forward strand.
TGAGCTGTTTAAAAAAAAATGGCTCCAACATGTGAAAAAAATTTCCAAATTAAACTCACTCCTAAAAACTTTCTGCTGATAATTTTCAATGTTGTATACATTGAAGTAAATGAAACAAGAAAGAAACTATGAACAGATAAGCAATAAATTTTTAAGAATCTTTTATTGAACACAAATTGGCATAAAAAACATGTAAAACACATACTTATTCTATATCAGTTAAATAATCTTTAGTCTCAATTATTTTGTATAATGGTTTTTCAAACAATGCAACTGATATAAATGACTTTTTGTGCAAAATATTGGGTTATTGGTAGTTGTAGTTTTTCTGAAAAGCTATTTTTTATGAAAAATTCTCAATATTTTTGTCCAATCTACCTGATAAAGTTTTTATTATCAAAATAATAACGAATATTTTTACCAAAAAAAACCACATTGATTCTTTGAACGATCGCAAAATAATTGGCTGTAGAAAAACATTTTGTCTATTTTTGTTGCACTCCTGACATTTTATAATAAAGAAAAAAATATCACATTTTAAAATGCCAACATTGAACAGTGATGTTACTGTTAACTCATACAATAATGTTTACCTGTTTCAATGAAATATTTGTATAGAAATGACAGTATTTGGAAATTTGTAACAATTTTTTGCCATACCACTTCTTTAATACCCAGTTAAAGCAGCAATATTTTTAATTACATTTGAACATTTGTATTATACCACTCTAATATATTAATAGATAAATCATAAAGAAATAATTAGAATATTTATATAGGCTAGAAAAGGCAATTTATTATAAATTATCATTATTTTATCAGGATATGTTTGTTGCACTCACGACATTATATTGCCATCAAGAAAAAGAAGAGTTATTAACTTAAAAACAATTCACAGGGAAAAAAATCAGTTGGTGTTCTTTCAAGCATTAGTTTTACCAAGTTTTAATGATAATTGTTTCTTAAAGTAACATTTTTCTAGTTATTTGTAACTTGTTTACAGCCATACTTCTCGAAAATTCCAACTTATTTTTGAAATATACAATACAAAAACATTTAAAACATGTATTAATCTAAATTAATATTGAAAATAGATGTTTAATGTACAATTACAAGTATTTTTTGGATACTTGATTATATCAAATTTCAATGATTTTTAAATATTTCTGTCAGGAGTGCAACATTTACATGGTCAACCATAAATTATCTATAAGAAAATAGATAAATGCATTTATCATAAACTTTATCAAGTCAATTAATCTCCAATAGCTAATGAACCTAGAAAACATGTTCCCTTGTCAGAGAATGTCACTAGTATTAATATCTAATAGATATTAAAGCATGAGATCATTTAAAACAAGATATGATTATAATCTAACGATTATGAAGTCTCCCAAACCGGCCACTGACAACCGGTTTAAAAAATAAATTAAAAGCTACCTTTGAAATCGAACAGTGTTGAATTTTTGCGGTGGCCATTTTGAAAATGGAGACCGATAGAAATTTTTCGATGTCGGGAATCAATTCAGGACGTTGAAATCGAACAATGTTGAATTTGTGCGGTATTGTGACGGCCATTTTGAAATTGGCGACCGGTAGAAATTTTTCAATGCCAGGAATCAATTCGGGACATAATAATCTACACACATATGAAATGTCGTTGAAATCGGACAATGTTGAATTTGTGCGGTATTGTGGTGGCCATTTTGAAAATGGCGACCGGCAGAAATTTTTCGATGTGAGGACATAATTATCTACCCCAGAGTTTTTGAAATTCATCGGACCTATCAGACCTAGGGGGCAGAAAATCATGAGGTCCGCCAATAACGTCGGTCCCCATGTCCGACAAACATTTTTGAATGATGTGTTTACTTTTTTAACGGAAGTCGGAAACGCAGGTCGTGTTGTAAATAACGGAACAAGTTCGGTCAATTCGGAATTTGTAACCGTATTGAATACATGATATTTTATCTGTTTTTGGTAAATATTATTGGCAACTGTCATGAAAATAAATATATTTGAATATATTGTGATGCGTAAGATGATCTTTTCGAGTGAAAAGCCCCTAAAAAATTAATAAAATAAAAAACATGACATCCCTGATTTGTATCGTTCCCTTCATCGAATCCGTTTCTATTTAGAATTTTGACGGTTTACAGTTCCGGCAACATGGCAATGTGTCGATCATAAAAATGTGGTCGTTAAATGACAACATGATTGAGAGACTGCTTTGGGAAATTGAACTGGAGATTGAGAGAGTCTAATGACTTTTAGAATATTGTTATTGTAATCTCAATAAAAATTTTAAAAATTATGTTTTAAATCTGGTAAATTTTTCAAAGTTTGAGGGTATCCCTAGCTGGATTTGGCTACTCTTTTTTTTGGTGCATGGTTTCAACTTTTTGGTTTATTCTGGATGGTGACTGGTCTTCCTATTTTAGGCCTCTACCAGTACTAATGAAGTTAAATACAGAAAGCGCTCTGCTAGACTAAAATAATAATAACGGTATGACATTGCTTGGCTTTAAAACAATTTTACATAAAAAATGTAGGTCCGGCAAAAATTCAGAGGGTCCAGCAGAAAATTCCTGGGTGCTGGACCTATGTCCAGCAAAATGAAAACAAATTTCAAAAAGTCTGTTACCCACATATCAAATTTTAATGATATCGGACAATGTTGAATTTTTACCACCCATATTTTATGCCGTGTTTTGGCAGCCATTTTGAAAATGGCAGACATCTCGAAAATTTTGAAAACGCAGAATTGCTCCTCTAATGGTGACCTATCACTATGTCAAATTTTATGTCTCTATCATTATTCATTTAGAAGTTATTAACATTAATGTACGAAATATCAACTTTCCCATAGGATTCTATAGTAATCCCCACCCCCTTTGAACCCCTCAAAATATGACTGACCCCCTTTACCACAAAGCTGAAAACTTTAGGACCAACTAGAAACATATATCTAAAACTCCACCAAGTTTCATGAAATTCTGTCCAGTAGTTCCTGAGATCTGCCGTGGACAAGTTTATGGTCCGCAGAAAGAAAGGAGAAAGAGAATAAGAATAAGAACTAGAATTGCCATTGCAAAGCAATAGCGGACATCACCCCACCCCATTATTTTGGTACCTCGGTTTCCATGGTAATGCCATTTTTAATTTTATCAACATGTCAAAAGCTTCCACACACTACGGTGAATATTCCTATGATGTTTGATGAAAGAAATCAAAATTTTTTTAAAATCCCCCCTTTTTTAATTTCCATGGCAACTGCGGCAAAGTTTGTCCTACCGATTCCGATTTTTTTTTTGGCTTATCTCGTGCCACTAGATGTGGATGTGACAGGAAACATTACTGCAAAACCATTGTGAAGCTTGGAGTGAATTTAAAAAAAATTGCACCTTGGTTACCATGGCAATGGCCACCATTTTTAATTTTTTCAACCCCCCCAAAAGCTGCCACACTACGGTGGATATTCCTACAGAGTTTCATGAAGTTTAATGAAAGGAATCCAAAATTATTTTAAATTCCCCCTTTGCTTATCTCGTTCCACTAGATGTGGATATTGTTCCTATCAAGTTTCATCAATTTCTGTTCGGCGAGTAACCTGCTATGATCATTTTTGTGTTTTTCAATTTTTTAGCATTTTGGCCATTTCCATGGCAACAGCAGCCATTTTAAAAAAATCAACCCTTAACAGCATGTCATATTCCTACACGGTTTCATAAAGTTTGATCAAGGCATCTCCGAGAAATAGAGCGGACAAAAATGTGTGGAAGAATAATAAGAATAGTGAAAAAGAAACGTAGAATAACAATACATCACCCGACAACAGTCAGGGTGATGTAATAAGAATAATAATAATAATCAGAAACTGAGCAAAAACAATAAGTCTCTCAAACTTTGTTTGGGAGACTTAATAATTAATGAACAAAAATGCTTTATTACATAAAATTAAAAGCACATAAAATGCTATTGGCACTTTTTAATTTTTTCAAACATTATTCTAAACTTGACAGAATCTCATTTTATTCAAATCATCCATATACTGTGTTCAAACAGAAAAAGGAAATTAAAGATAACCAAACAGTCATATCATGTCTTCGGAAACAAATTGCCTTTTCAAAGCTGACTCAGAAACCTGTGACTGACTTAGACCAGTTTAGTACCCTCCCTAGAGCTATATCTGATGCTAATGGCATACCAGAAAAGGGTAAAAAATCTGCTGCATCGCAGATATTCAAATCATTGTACAAGGAGGCATTCGTCTCGGTTTTACCAGACTCCAAAAATGAAAATACATGTACTGCTGTGATCATTGAGGGAATGTTCATTATAAATACCAGTCTCCTTTCCACACACAAAACATTTGATGATTATGCAGTTTTTATTTCAGAGGTGGGTTACAAGATCTCAATTTCAGTTTAAAGCTTCAGAGATCCATATAATTTTTGATCACCCAAACAGACACGGAATTAGTCCAAAAGATATTGAAAGATCTAGGGGGGACCAAAATTGCAAAAAAATTATCCCTGGTACATGTATTTCTGACAAGACTGATTTACCAAAGACAAACTGGAGAAATTTTCTATCTGACAGAGTACAGAAAAGAAATCTGGTGAATTTTCTTTCTGGGAAGTTTTTAGAATTAGTTCAGTCAAAACTTCACGACAAAAACTGTATAGTTGTGACATCTGGTGGCTTTGAAGGTGAAAATAAAGACAAAACTTTTGGCAGTTCCCCCGAAAAAGGAATTTTTGAAATTTCCCATCTCTCTGCAAATCATGAAGAAGGGGACACTAGAGTTTGGTTTCATGCTTCTAAGTCAACAGCAAACAGGTTGATAATTTACAGTCCAGACACAGATACTTTCTTTATTGGTTTACCATTGATTAAAAAATTAACTGGAAAATCTATCTTTGTTCAGTTGAACAAATTTTCATTTGACAATGAGTTCATAGACATGACTGTTTTGACCGATTCCCTCACCCATGATCTGCTCCTGCAAGGAATTGCAGATGTAGAAAAATGTATGCAAAGTGTGTATATAATGAGTGGGTGCGACTTTTTTTGGCTTATCTCGTGCCACTAGATGTGGATGTGACAGGAAACATTACTGCAAAACCATTGTGAAGCTTGGAGTGAATTAAAAAAAAATTGCACCTTGGTTACCATGGCAATGGCCGCCATTTTTAATTTTTTCAACCCCCCAAAAGCTGCCACACTACGGTGGATATTCCTACAGAGTTTCATGAAGTTTAATGAAAGGAATCCAAAATTATTTTAAATTCCCCCCTTTGCTTATCTCGTTCCACTAGATGTGGATATTGTTCCTATCAAGTTTCATCAATTTCTGTTCGGCGAGTAACCTGCTATGATCATTTTTGTGTTTTTCAATTTTTTTAGCATTTTGGCCATTTCCATGGCAACAGCAGCCATTTAAAAAAAATCAACCCTTAACAGCATGTCATATTCCTACACGGTTTCATAAAGTTTGATCAAGGCATCTCCGAGAAATAGAGCGGACAAAAATGTGTGGAAGAATAATAAGAATAGTGAAAAAGAAACGTAGAATAACAATACATCACCCGACAACAGTCAGGGTGATGTAATAAGAATAATAATAATAATCAGAAACTGAGCAAAAACAATAAGTCTCTCAAACTTTGTTTGGGAGACTTAATAATTAATGAACAAAAATGCTTTATTACATAAAATTAAAAGCACATAAAATGCTATTGGCACTTTTTAATTTTTTCAAACATTATTCTAAACTTGACAGAATCTCATTTTATTCAAATCATCCATATACTGTGTTCAAACAGAAAAAGGAAATTAAAGATAACCAAACAGTCATATCATGTCTTCGGAAACAAATTGCCTTTTCAAAGCTGACTCAGAAACCTGTGACTGACTTAGACCAGTTTAGTACCCTCCCTAGAGCTATATCTGATGCTAATGGCATACCAGAAAAGGGTAAAAAATCTGCTGCATCGCAGATATTCAAATCATTGTACAAGGAGGCATTCGTCTCGGTTTTACCAGACTCCAAAAATGAAAATACATGTACTGCTGTGATCATTGAGGGAATGTTCATTATAAATACCAGTCTCCTTTCCACACACAAAACATTTGATGATTATGCAGTTTTTATTTCAGAGGTGGGTTACAAGATCTCAATTTCAGTTTAAAGCTTCAGAGATCCATATAATTTTTGATCACCCAAACAGACACGGAATTAGTCCAAAAGATATTGAAAGATCTAGGGGGGACCAAAATTGCAAAAAAATTATCCCTGGTACATGTATTTCTGACAAGACTGATTTACCAAAGACAAACTGGAGAAATTTTCTATCTGACAGAGTACAGAAAAGAAATCTGGTGAATTTTCTTTCTGGGAAGTTTTTAGAATTAGTTCAGTCAAAACTTCACGACAAAAACTGTATAGTTGTGACATCTGGTGGCTTTGAAGGTGAAAATAAAGACAAAACTTTTGGCAGTTCCCCCGAAAAAGGAATTTTTGAAATTTCCCATCTCTCTGCAAATCATGAAGAAGGGGACACTAGAGTTTGGTTTCATGCTTCTAAGTCAACAGCAAACAGGTTGATAATTTACAGTCCAGACACAGATACTTTCTTTATTGGTTTACCATTGATTAAAAAATTAACTGGAAAATCTATCTTTGTTCAGTTGAACAAATTTTCATTTGACAATGAGTTCATAGACATGACTGTTTTGACCGATTCCCTCACCCATGATCTGCTCCTGCAAGGAATTGCAGATGTAGAAAAATGTATGCAAAGTGTGTATATAATGAGTGGGTGCGACTTTGTGTCATTTTTCCGAGGTTATGGAAAGAAAAGCTTTTTTGATAGTTTTCGAAAGAATGCAGCTTTTATTTCCAGTAACCTAGCAGGTGATGGTAGTGATGGTCTAGGTTCATTTACAAGTTAATTTTGTGTACTTATTTTTCTAAACATAGAGCAGCATTTCAACCAGCAGTATCAGTTCAAGAGTTAGTAACAAAACTGTCATCTTCAGATAATTCTGAAAATTCCACTTATTTCTGTTATAAAACATTTACGTGAAAAAATGTGGGAACGTGTTTTAACAGAAACTGATATGCTTCCAAATGCAGAAGCTCTACAACTGCACTGGAAAAGATGTCTTTGGGTTTCTTCGGAATCCTAATCTCAACGAGATTACCCTCCCATAAATTATTTTTATGACGTGCTGTTTTGGCTGTGTAAACAAAAGGGTATAATAGAACAACCAAATAGGTCATGATCATCAGCGCGTGTAAGTCATAATAAATCGGGAATTTTTATACCCTTTTGTTTACAAAGCCAAAACAGCATGTCATATTATTAGAATCCTATTTTTATTTTCCCACATCACTTATCACCGATTCATTGATTCAGGCATATGCTACGATATATCTGTTTTTAATGGTGTCCATATAATCGTGATCATGCTGTCTTTCAATTCTTACAAATATTTCAAAAACTTACTCTGTGGAATGCCTCTAACAACTTGTAAACAATCAGTTTACGTTGTAAACACGATACATTCTTTTATAGTAAAGATGGCGCGAAAGATCATCGATTATTAACTAACTAAATGAGGAATCAATCTCGGAAATTGGATCCGGATAGTTTTAATGAGGCACAGTGATCAGGAAAGAGGAAATGATTATGGGCCATTGCGGCCCCATCATCACAACATTCAATGGGCCATTTCAGTGTAGTCCTTGTAAAAACTAAAATATTTTATGGGCCTTTTAATTTTTGCATGGTGCATCTACACAGAATTACAAAACTGTATGTATCAAACGCCCATGGCCCCTGCCTCACAGTTTCCCAATCACTGGAAGCAGCTAGCATGCAGGTCCAAGTTAAATATTGGGTAATATTAGTTTTTCGATGGTTTTAATTATCTATAGTCGGAAGACAATACAGTACAAAACATCAGACTAAGAGACATAAATGATGTATCTGAAAACATAAAACATGAGCTCAAAATTATAATTAGGAGCTCTTTAACCAACTGAATAGAAAAATCCAACTCATTGAAAGGGGTTAGGGTTATAGTGTTTAACGACACTTCCAACAATACTTCACTATATCGTAGCGATCAGTTTTATTGGTCGAGGAAACCGGAGTACCCGGGGAAAACCACCGTGACCTGTCGCAAGTCAATGACAAACTTTATCACATAATGTTGTATCGAGTACACCTCGCCATGATAGGAATTCGAACTCACAACTTTGTGGTGATAGGCACTTATTGTATATGTAGTTGTAAATCAAAACTACCATACGATCACGACCACGATGGCCCCAGCTTAATGTATAAATGGGTATTATCAATTTAAATTAACAGGAGATAAAGGGCTGGTTATAGGCATTATTATGGTTACAGGATAATATGACTATTGTTACATCGTTGTTTGTCCTTTTATACTTTTTCTTTTGGTCATTGAGTTGTCTGTTCTTCGATATACGGATTCTGATTTGCCCCTTTGGTATCTTCAAACTCTTCTTACACCTATTGTGTCTTGCAAGTGTCGGAATGTTTTAAAGTATGCCCTCCTACCGACATAGGTCGTTGGAAGGTGTTAAAATGTCAGCTATTGCATAGGTACAGCTATGTAAAATTTAAATCTTCATCAATAATGAATTCATCTCAATATACGAAGTTTAAATATCATGGAAGAATAAACCGATTAAGATGTAATCATGGGGGAAACTTAAATATCTAATGTATTAATATATATATAGGTAATGTATTTGTTGTGAAATTAAAAAGCCCCACCCTATAAAAATATATGATAATACACTTGTATTTTAAACATGCTGAGTCCCAAATTTGAACTTTATAATACATAATATATCTAATCTTCGAGTAGTTATGTGTAGAGAGTTCTGCTCCTGCAGCCCTCGTCAAATGAAGCAAATTAAAGTCACAGCCTGCAGCAGACAAGGTCTGAAGCTTGCTGCAGGCATGACGTCACGGCAGGTGTTAAAAATCGATAAGACGTCGCGTACGGTATTGGTGCTATAGCGTAACGTCAAATATATAATTTGATATATAATAGGTCTAACTTCAATAAAAATTAAAAGTCTCATAGATATTCTAAAATGAATTAGCGCAGTATCCCCAATACTGTGCGCGACGTAATAAGCCTTTGATTCAATATTGACGGGTGTAATGTAGTGTAGTCACGGTCTGTAGCTTGCTGCAATATTTTGAAACAGTGCAGCTATTAGAATTACTTGGTATGAAAAGGGTATCCTGACACTTGTTCATTTATTTAAGTAAAAGACGAGCTTGTGGTCACAATGATATGCAGACATAATTCGGTAGAAGAAATTGACAGTATGGATGTTTCCTTTAAGAATTCTAGTATTCGATCGAGTTTAAGCTCTCTATATAAGAACTATGATTTTCACTTGGGATTATTTAAAGATACTGATTCCTCATATTGAGAAATGTATCACTCATGCAAGGACCATGAACTAGCAGCTGTACAAACCGTCAACAATATCCCTATTGTAACATACAAATCTTATTTCTAATGAAGAACAGCAATAAAAGCAAATTAAAATGATTTTGTGTTGTTTTGTATATGAGAAAGTAACCAAGGTAATACAAAGTTGGAGACACCTGCTATGAGGGTAGATGGTGAGATGTAATTCGGTTTGTAACTGTGTTTCAAGCGACCAAAAGGTTTGGCTCTAGATCTATCCGATTTTTAACAAGCATCTATAGTAAAAGTACAGGTGATGCCATCAAGCATTGCGTACGGGTTGTATAAATAAGTGCTTAGGTTATTAAGCATTGTTTGTATGTTCAGTTAGATGTTCTATTTAACCTTAAATGATATACAATGAGGACAGGTGATACAAATTCTACTATTGATCTCGTCAGAATTTAAATGTATTCTGTTTGTACAGATCAGTGGTGTTTTCTTTTGTCAATTTTTGTAAATGGGGTATTTAAATTCATCACACACTAATTCACATGAAAGGTGATTATACTATTTTTATACAGAGCTTGTAATTTAACCTGTCCATGGAGCAAAGTAATGTTGTAATTATCTTGATTTTGCAACCATTTTCGAACTGTGTGTTTTCCAATGTTTGTGATGCTTTTGTTTTTTATTATCGTGTAGAGTTTGTCGGGGCCGAGATAAGAACCATTTATAGAGCCATTTTCCCCTCATAGCCATTCCCCCCCCCCCCTCCCCGAAAAAATTATATTTCCCCCTTACCTGGATAGGCGGAAAAATGGCCATATAGTAGATTTCCCCCCCCCCCCCCCCCCGGAAAAATGGCTATATAGCCATTTCCGCCCCCTTGGCAAATAGGGGGGATGGCTATATAGTAGTTTTCCCCCCTAAATTATGTTGGGATATCAAAACGAAGTAATCACTTCCAAAGGGTGCATTCATGTTAAAAAAAACAAGTAACAGATTATCAGGGACCCGCCACATAGTGCATCTTCGCTAGCCAAGGGTTACGATCCGCTCTACTCATCTTCACCCTTGGCATCGTTAGACGGATTTTCGAGGTCACACGGTGACGGTTTATATGTAATGCAGCTAGTGGTAGCTGCAACCAATCAGAACGGGCTTTGCAACATGTTCTGTAGGAAAAATGTCAACAAAATAAAAATGAGAAAAATCGTCAGTCCGGCACGATTTTGATAGAATAAAAAAGTTTGTACGATTAGCCGCTACACTATTCGTACAAAAAGTTTGTACGAGGAGACACTGCCTATTATAATCTCGAGTCAATTTTCAGGGCATTCAAACGAAATGAAATGAAAGCCTCGCGTCGATTGACTGAAAATGTCATCATTACAAGAGGCGTAACTGTCAAAATCCAGCAGGTGGCAGTGCGCGAGAATTACGAAAATCCGTCTAACAAGGGTGAAGATGAGTAGAGCGGATCGTAACCCTTGACTAGCGCAGATGCACATAGTGGCGAACGCCCTATACTGATCGCTCTGTCCGTCCGTTCGAAACACATTCGTGTCCGCTTCATAACTTTATAACCAGTCATTTCTCTATTCTATAGTAGATGGATGAAACTTTGCATGATTGTTAACTACTATTAGAAGGTGTGTCGCATATCATATTCGTGTTTGTCCTCCTAAAGTCAAGGTCTCAAATTTTTCATTTCATGGGACCCCTATATGAAGTATATATATCTCAGATGATACGATATTCCAGAGCTTGTGGTTCCTATCAGGATTTCCTTGATAGATGGTTGCTGCTAACACGGAAGCTACTGAACCAAGGGTTCCATTTGGTAAAGTTGAAGTCATTACTTCGAAAATTTTACGGCCGTCACCATGACTTGGTTGACCGTTTTGGAATATCTGTGTCACAAATGACCACGGATATGTTCCACTTGTCGTAAACACTTCCCGGTCCCTTCCTCATTCACGACTTATTACCAGATTTGTAACTAGATTAACACGAAGGGTGTCACTAGTGGAGCAGGAACGGCTAACCGTTCCGGAGCACCTGAGTTCCCCCTCGGGTTTTAGTGGGGTTCGTGTTACTCGATCTTTAGTTTTATATGTATGTTTTCCCGATCGTTGTTTGTCCTTTCGTGCTTTTTCTTTTGGCCATTGTGTTGTCTGTTCTTCGATATACGGTTTCTGATTGCCCCTTTGGTATCTTCAAACTCTTCTTGTGAACTACAGAAAATCGTGTCCCCTCTAATTATTGTAGAGGGATGATATTTTGTGATTGTTAACCACTGTGAGAAGGTCTTACTTAATTCATTTTTGTCCTTCAAAGGTCAAGGTCTCAAACTTAGGGTTTTTCATGGGACGATAATTTTGGTACCTCAACAGATTCTTTAGATATTGACTTTATTTTGCAACGGTGGGGTCCTTAGAGATAGTTTCCATCTCCATGTCATCTAGTTATTATTATTATTATTATTATTATTATTATTATTATTAGTAGTAGTAGTAGTAGTAGTAGTAGTAGTAGTAGTAGTATCTTAGCGGTGATATTGGTCGAGGTTTGACATAGCATGTGGTATAAGTTTGATCATGTATAACTCTTCAAATAGCACCCGAGTAGGGATGCGATATAGGGTAGGTGATACATGTCTTACAAAGTCATGCATCATGCATAATAAAAATGTATATGTATTTTACACTAAGTATATAAATAATAATAATAATAGTGATAATAATAATAATAATAATAATAATAATAATGAATAAATGTTTTCTTAGTGCAAATAAATCATAACTTATTTATAATAAATTAGAAATAACATTTAGGGGGAAAACCCACTATATAGCCATTTTCCCCCTACTTGTAAAAGGGGGGATGGCTATATAGCCATTTTTCCGGGGGGAAAGATGGCTAGGGGGGGAAATGGCTCTAGAACACCGGCCGTAGATAAATCGTAATACATCTTTTTCAAGATGGAATCTATTTTCTCTTGGTCCACTTTTTTAACCATGACACATTCTGAAAGATGAAAAACAGATGTTGTGGGATATATGAGTAAACTGCATAGAGAATTAAAAACAACAGAAACTAATTACAATACATTGTATTTATTTTGCATTCAAGAGTGTTTTGAACAATGGAATGAAAAAATGAAAAAATCCTTACTGTCTATAATTCAGCTAGCAGATGTAGAATGGGTTTTATCAGGAATGGGATCAGGCTGTGGAAAGTCAATAAAGTCCTTTTCTTTCTCGTCAGACTGATTCGATGACTGGCTAAAGACCGAATGACGTTCTTTATAGTCTTTCAACTTCTCTTTATGTTTAAGATTGATGATAATTCGCCCGTGAAGTATTTTTAAAGCATTCTCACAGATGACGCGGGTTTCCTCATCTCCCATTAGCTCTAGTATCCTTTTTCGCTCAGTGGGTTTACTGTGATATATTACTTTTAGAAAAGCAGAGTTCTGAATGATTTGCCTGTTCATTTTCAAACTGACGAATATATATACAACACTGCCATTAATAGTCTTACTGTGAAGTAAAACGATTCTGCAGTTTGATCATCCTTTTCACCATTTGAAAAACATTGTCTTTCTCAACAGTAATTTTCCTATTCACTTAAAATCCCCAAAAAGCAAACTTTGCTTCACTTGATAAATCTTTAAATTTCGAAATAACGTTTTCATATGTTGTCATAATGTCTTTGTTGCAACATTCATATGCCTCGTCTCTGTATAAGTAGAAATGTTCCAATTCTGTCAACATTAAACATGTATGGTGAGTTTGACTGGGGTGGTCGATTTCACATCCGTAGCAGTACGCTTGTACCAGTTCACTCACTTTGTTACACATTTGGTTTGCAAATACTAGTTTATGCTCTCGAATCATTTGTTGTGTAGTTTGGTTGAAATCGAGAGATTCCGTGACTGACATGCTGAAAAGTTCTATCGGAAATGACAATCACATCCTTTTATATAGAGGTAAAATCTCTGACGTATTGCAACTGTAGCTTCAACATCTTGAAGCGATGTGTCTCAGCGTTTGAAGTATTGCAGCAGAGAATATTTCATTTCAAAGCAGAAAACACTCAATTCCTAAAAACATCAAAAAACGGAACTTTGTTGGAAACCATTTTAGCAAACAAAATTCGGTTCCCATTTCAAATGTTCTGTTTCGATACAGTCGTTTCTATCCCATTGCTTTAGCGTAACATTGCAGTAAAAACATGTGACTCGATCACCTATTCCCGTGTAGAAAAATCCATTTTGAATCAAATCTCTAGGTTTCTGAATAAGTTGTTGAGGCCAATTTTCAAAGGACTGTTCCCTGTCGATATAATACATTTTCGTTGGATATGTGGGCTTAAAGGTGAACAGACTCGTGCAATAAACATCTGTTTCCACATCCATTAGGATTATGAAGTTTGGGTGTGACAATAATAAAGTCAATTCCAACAAACTAAAGACCGTGGGTTCGAGCTTTTATGCATTAAACATTACAGCAAGCTTCAAAGATTATCGATTTCAAAATTAAAACGTACCTGTCACTATTAAATCAAAGGCTTATCGATTTTTAACACCATCCGTGACGTCATGCCTGCAGCAAGCTTCAGATCGTGTCTGCTGCAGGCTGTGACTTCAATTTGCTTCACTTGCTGCGGGCTGCAGGAGCAGAACTCTCTATGCATAACTACTTCTTCGTGACACATGAGTTGTCATATATAATATTAGTTCTGTTAAAGAGAACCTTTGGCCTTAAATATCATTTAACTTGTTTAGATTCATCTTCGCCATACAAGGGTTATGATCCTACTCAGTACCGGATGTACCTATAGGCTCGACAGGCTGAAGTCTATGACCTTAAAATTTAGGGGGCCTCCGGCCAAGCTTGGGACTGACCTCATAAGTAGAAGAGCGTAGGACCTCTCTTTATCTAAATCCGGCACTGATCCTACTCCTCCCATTTTCTTGGTTATTTATATAACCTCAGGGAAATAATTTTATTTAGAATAGTTGAAGTAAGAAAAGATTAGGTTTATTCTAAGCTTAAAATTGAAATTCATCGATGGTAAAGGAGAAACTTGATGTTAGATACATCGATTGTTTTTAGAATTAGTCAGCAATGGTGCAAAAATGGCCAATGTATTCATTCATGATTTATCACCGGGTTTGTAACTAGATTAACACGACGGGTGCCACTAGTGGAGCAGGAACTAATGGCCACAATGATGTCGCCGTAGAAAAAAAATAGGACCAATATTATATGATGCGGAAGACTTGTTCAGTAGATCATGCTTATCAACTTGAAGATGAAGCGATGTTGTTCCAACACTTTCACCATTTCAATCCTCGATGGCAATTCTCATCAGAGATCGTATGGCCTTTTTTTCACTTAAAAGACCCTGTTCACATTAAGCGTATTTAGATCGATCGCGATTGCTTCGAGATCGATTTCAATGTTCACACCAAAGAAAGATCGATCGCAATCGGTCTAATTTGAGACCCATAAAATATGTGGTCTAAATTAGATCGCTCTAAACTAGAGCGCTTCACAGTTAGATGAGAACAACTAAATCGATTCGAGATCGGTTCAAAACGTGTTCATTAGGCATGCGTTGAATAAAAAGTCTGTAGATCCTCTTTTGAAGCAGTCTTCTGGTCATAAAGTCAACTATCATTGCATTTAAAATGCAAATAAGCATAAACAACACTCTGTTTGCAAGATCAGCCATGATTATATCCAAGCAACAGTTTGTTGATGGCACGTGCCCAGAAGACAACAGAAAATTGAATCGATTCGAGATCGAATGAGATGAGCAGTGTGAACAGTGGTTATTACCGGAAACGATTGCAATCGGTTCGAGATCGATCCAATCTGAACACAAAGCGGTTTCAAACTGAATCGAACTAACCTAAACCGATCGCAATCGATCTCTATGTGAACACGGTCTAAGTCGCTAACACTTTCGTCAAGCAACAACGGTCATGTTTCTAAAAGCACCCATTGTTAATGTTGATGTTTTAATCGATATGACATAAAACATTCAATCAAAAGTGCTGTGCGGAATAGTAGATAAAACAACGCCTTAATAGTAGAAATAAAAAAAGAAAGCAACAATAAATTTATATGTAAATGAGGTATTCCAGACGTGCCACGTCACATTGATTAACATGCACGATTAATCATACAACCACATCAAAGGCCACATTTTAAGTACCTTGTAAAACTCGTAATATATGTAGACATCATTTAAAACTCTCGACAGTAAATATAATTTTTTACCCGCCATTTTGAATGAAGATGAATATTTTGGCAAGGGTTGAGTGGTCATTTTGATTAATTCAATTTGTAGAGGTAAATACAGGTAATTTTTGTAATGATATAGGATCAGCACTGTATAATTAACCTCTCGAGAACAATATGCGATTGTGCAGCTCCATCTCTGACTGGCTGACATTAGCAACATAAATAACCAATGAAAAACATTGCTAAATTCACCACAAAGCAGAAAGCGAACTACCATTTTTAAATATCTTAATTTTTTAATTCTCAACTCCAAAATTATATCAGGAAACTGGAACCGTCCTGATCGTGATCGTATGGTAGGTGGATTTACATCTACGTGTGCAATCAGTGTCTATCCTAAAATTGTGAGTTCGAGTTCCGCTCATGGCGAGGTGTACTCGATACAAAATTATCTTGTATTTATTTATTTCCGGATCACATAAGTTCTTCCCGGCTTTATTGGAGTTCGTGTGTTACTCAATCTTTCGTTTTCAGTATTTTATTTTGTAGATAGTTGTTTGCCATTTTGTCCTTTTTCTTTTTGGCTATTGTTATGTTTTCCTTTCGATCTGGGGCTTCTGATTATCCCTTTGGTGTCTTCAAACTTTTCTTGAAACAATGTCAAAAACAAAGACGAATAAGATTCGATCAGTTTTATTCTTAAACATGTACATTTTAATCTTCATTGTGCTTGGGTATCAACTTTTCGTCAATTATATGTTTTCGCAGTTTGACTGCTTGCTTTGCAGCTTCCTTGCGGGTTTTGTCGTTATCATTTTGGCAGTTGCTAACCATTCTCATTATTTGTCTATGCAAAATCTCTTTCATCAGTTTAGTAGTATTCCAATTTAAAAATCAAGTTCGACGTATTTCTGATTTCAGGTCGAAAATAATCAACTAATTTGTCTTTCGCACAGCTCGTGACCATCCGTTTTGTTATTTTTCTATTTTGTCCTCGATTCTCTCTGTCCATTGTTCCGAAAGTGGTAAATACACAGAATTAGGTAAAGTTTTCGACGATATCAGTTTCGTTTTCTTTTCTGAATTCCCTTTAAATACCATTCAGGTGCTGATGACTCTAAACCACTACCTGATTGCTTTCTGTTTGACAGACACCATTGCGTTCGTGATTCTGTAAATCTACGTTTCCCAATTTTAACCTTTATACTGCCAGCGGGCCGATTTGGCCGATTGACGTCACCTTTAACTGCCAAAGGCCGATTTGGCCGATTGACGTATTCTTTAACTGCCAACGGGCCGATTGGGCCGATTTGTTGCCACCTTTAACTGCCAAGGGGCCGATTGGGCCGATATCAATAGTGACTTGTATATTCTTCATTAAATAATTATCAAAAGTATACTATTGTTAATTATTTGCAATTAAGGGACGTTGTATGACGTCAATTCAATTTTCGTGACGTCATATTGACATAGTGACGTAATTGCCGTTTTGATAAGAATGGCTGCATTATGGGTGCAAGCTTTGCCTCCTGAACCAGATCAAAACAAAAGATTTCGTGGCAATCCAGGTCTGAGAGAAATGCCAAATAAAGATTCTCCTCCAATTATGTATTTTTACCTTCTATTCACCGTTCAGCTGATGAAAGAAATTGTACGGAGAACTAACAGGTACGTTCATTTGATAGTGTTCAAAAAGCTGTGCCCATTAACCTGTCCAAATAACTAATCTTTATCTAATTTATCCTTTGACTCAGCAATGATAAATACACTTTGTTATTAAAGACGCCCCCTTTGACCATAAAAAATCGTTTTATAAAATACAATGTTGGATGGTTAAAGTTCATTAGACGGACAGCGGTAAACCCGTAATACATTCTGCAAACACTTGATTTTACATTCCATAATAAAGAACCAATACGCAAGTGCCGCCAGTAGTCCGCCCGTACATATTTTATGTAAAATGAAAAAAAAATTGTCTGCGAAAAATAAAAAATAAACATAATTGGTCTTGTTTTAATTTTTTTTTTATTGAAACGCAAAAGTGTCTTCGCTTCTCAACAATCCAAAATAAATCACTTATATTTGAAGAGGTGATATAGTGATTATATTCCAGGAATAACATCTATATAAGCTTGTTCTTTGAGTTATTTCATTCTTTTGACAGTTATGCCAGGAGTATAATTAAAGCCAGTGCCGCAACTGCAAGAAGACATTCCAGAATAAAGTCCTGGAAACCATTAACAATTAATGAGTTGAAAAAATTTCTGGCCATTGTATTCAATATGGGTTTGCTTAAAAAAACATCAATAGAAGAGTACTGGAATACTACAATGCCAAGCCAATCGTCCAAATGGTTCAAACAAGTCATGCCAAGAAATAGGTTTCAGATAATTTTGAAATTCCTATATGTTTTCGATCATTCAAGAAATGTTTCCAGACAGGTAATACATATATTTATATAACGGTCATTTAAGATGTAAATATTTAGTTTTTTTTTTTTTTTATTTTGAATTCATTTTTAATCTTAGTACACGTACAGACACTGCAAATTTAACGGTGTCTTCCCATTTATCCAACTTTTGAAAATCAGGTATTCCCATTTATCCAACTTTTATTTTCTTACCTGTAGGATTGTTTATTTAACATTAATTAGGTGTTTATTTGACCAAAATACCTGATAATTTGTTCCAGTACATATTTAAATGGATAAGGCTTGAATAAATGAAAAGGGGAAAAAGTTATAATTTGTATGTAGATAAATGTTAAGTTTTGAAAACTTTCTATTTATGCAAAAAAGTGGGTTTTAGGATAAATTTTAAGTGGAATGTAAAAAAGTATTTTCAATTTCAATTTTACATGCACATTGTAATAATAAGCTTATATTATATATCATTATAAAAGAAAAAGGGGAAAGTTATAATTTATATGTAGATAAATGTTAAGTTTTGAAAACTATCTATTTACTCAATGTGAGTTTTAGGATAAATTGTTCATAATATTCTTAATTTCAATTTTACATTCATATTGTAATGGTTAACGTGCCCGTCTCGAGTGCGGTAAACCGTGGGTGCACCCAAAGAAATCATATTTCCTCTTGGGATACCTCGCTAATTTTAACACAGATTTGGGACATGTGCGTGAAATTCCGAGGAGATAAAAGCTTATTTTTTCGAGTGCTCAAACCTTCCCCATACAAAGACAAAGTCACAGAAAGAAAAAAATAAATATCTTAAGAATGCACACACTTACCGAAATCTAGCTGAATGTACTTAGTCAACTCAAAAATCATGTTATATCGGTTAATTCTTCCCTTTCAGCATGCAGCATATGATCCAGCTTCTAGATTCCGACCATTACTGTCTTACATGAATAAACAATTCTGCCGATTCCTTGTACCAGAAAGAGAGCTTTGTGTAGATGAAACTCTTGTAGCAACTAAAGGCCATAGCATAATGAGACAATATATTCCATCAAAAGCCGCGAAATTCGGAATCAAATTTTGGATGTTATGTGAATCAGCAACGGGATATATCTTGCAAATGTCTGTCTACCGAGGTCGGCATTTTGACCCGGTTCCGGCTGGAGTGTTACAAGGAACACGAGTAGTGGTAGATTTAATGCAGTCATCCAGTCATTTGAATAAAGGTTACCACGTCTTCTGTGACAGTTATTTTTGCTCAATAAACTTGGCAACGCAACTTCTCCAGAACCTCACATACATTACAGGTACATGCATAAATGATACATTATTTCTTAAAACTTTAATCGAAATATTGTCCACTATCAAATCAATTATTTAGCTATAAAACGGGGCTAATCAAAACTGACCATATCACCGGCGAGAATATATATAATATATATAAATTAAACTGGGCATGTAGAGTAAGAGATATTCTTTTTAAATATGGTTTTCATAATATCTGGATATCTCAGTATGTTAACCATGTAGATTTTTTTTATACATGTATGTGAATTTAAACAAAGAATGAAGGATAACTTTATTAGTGAAATGAATACATTTTTCAATGAGTCTCCTAAATGTCATTTATACAGATATATATTTGACAATAATGTTTTACAATTTTATCTTGATCGTCCACTTAATTATATTTATAAGCCATATATTTATAAAATGCGTATATCAGCATATTAATATTGAAACTGGAAGATTCTATAATTTAGACCTCATGAAAGAGTGTGTAGTATGTGTAACTTAAATGTTGTTGAAGATGAATACCATTTTATTCTGCAATGTGAAAAATATATTGATGTAAGAAGAAGATATCTTAAGAAATATTATTGGCAAATGCCGTCATGTTTTAAATTAGTACAATTACTGTCTGTACGCAATATTAAAGAACTTAACAATCTTGGTAAATATTTGTTACTAGCTGAAAAAATTCGCAACGCTTAATTTCATTTCATTTCGTATTATTGTTTTACATATATATTATCATGCTCCGCTGTTAGTATCATAATTGTATATGTATTTTCACTGATGTATTGCTAGTAGAATGATCGGAGTCTGAGGTATCGATTTCCTTAATTCCATTCCACGTCTCTTCGACTGAATCACATGGAAAAACGGTCGCTCGTATCAGTCTAGTCGTGTTTGTAGTAGGGTTTAGATCGATCAGTAGATAGCCATATATTTCATCAGTCGCCTCTTCGAAATTTACCATGACGTATTGTATGCTATCGGGATACATCTGCCTCACTAACATCGTCACGTTGACGGTCTGTTGGATTGTGGAATAGTTATAGTATACTATTTATTATATAGATAAAAAAAATGTTTCGAATCGAATTTAATATAAAATGAGTTTAATTGCACTATAATACGTGTGTAGCGTAGGGATATACTATAATGTGTATCGCTTCAAAATGTATGGCGCCACCCACCCACGACAATAAAATAATTAAAATGCTTAACTTGAAATATTATTTTAATTAAATTTGATCAAATTGAAGCGTACACGAAGCCAAATAACGTCTAATTCATACGTTTCAAACTGGAAGTCTTCATATGACGTCGACAACGAAATGGCGGGAAATATAGTGAGAGTGAAATTATCGTTTTTATTTAACTCAGAACATTCTGTAATTCACAGCTATCTATATGATAAAATCAGATAATGACAGTTTCTCATCTATGTGGGATCTTTGCTGAAATAGAGATTCTGGTTTAGCGCCTTGACAGAGAGATTCATGTGGTGACTCCCCCCCCCCCCCCCCCCCCTGTAAATATACCCGTGATCCTTGGGTCTTTTTGTCGACACGAGGTCATCTATAATTAACAGGTGACAACATTTTGAGTCAATGAACGAATTTTTGTCTAAATCAAGGGGAGCATCCTGTGCAAACTCCACCTTGTGATACATTGTTCTCTTGATTTCGTCGTAGCGTGATTGCCATCTTTTATACATCCAATAAATGTTCTCTAATGGAGGAGACATGACGCTTGCAATATCTTGCAACGTTTTTCCACATGAAGTTGGTCCGCTGACTACGCCGGTGAAGGGATGAAGAAATTAAAATTCCCCTCCTTCTTTTCCTTGAAGTCGATATCCTCGTATTGATGTACATGTTTCGCATTTTCTTTAGAAATGCCTGTACCAAGTCAGGGTCATTACGGTTTTCACAGTTTTCCGGTTGACTGATTTTGTCTGTTTATATAATTATGAGTTTTGACTTTCCCTTTGTAATTTTGTTATTACCTTTATGTCTTCTTAAATTGTCTTCCCTGGAAAACCAAATAGAACTGATAGGACAAGTATACATGTCGATACACGCTCGCACAAATGAATTTCCATCACTTGCTACATAAATATCTTTATTCTCTAAAACAGTGTACAAGATCTATCTCCATTCGTAAAATACTGTAGTAAATATTGAGCTGAGTTCTACTTAATTTAACAATTACATATTTTTTGTCATTTTTATTTGTTGAAATGACGCTTTTTAAATATCTAATTACGAATGAAAAAGATAAATTGCAGGAGATATTAAACTTAAAAAAAAAAACCTTCTGAAAAGAATGCATATGGTGAAAAATAAACAGGTAAATTATTTTATAACCTCAAACCAAGGACGTCTATATATATATACGTCCTTGATACGTCCTTGCTCAATCTAATCAATCGCCCTTTTATCCTTTTACTCTTAATAGTTATTGCTGAATGTTTCACTATTATGTCTTACGATGGCCTTGTATACTTTATAATATTTCGTTAATGGTTGAAGCCATCGGCTCTCTTTAATATAATTAGTGTTATACTTACGTCAATTTCTGATTCACCAGGATAAAATATATTATGCATAATGTTCAAGATTATGGCGTTCTTCATAATAACTCCAAGGCCGTAACTACCATTGAGGCAAGTGAGGCAATTGCCTCACTAAACATTCCGTCAATTATTTTTAATATTTAAATGATTTACAAAGGTGTCTTGTGTATCCCTTTATGTTGATTTTGCCTAAGTAGTATAAAGTTGTTCCAATCGTATAATAGTCAGCCTATTCCGTATGTTATTGTACGTCGGAGTTCACTCAGCATCAAACCGTATACGTTGTACGTCCCTCTTTAAGTTACATTATATTCTAATATGACGTCCTTCAAACGCTTTGAGTCCAAACCCGTGGTAAAAATAATATTAATCTATGACCGATTAAATTTATGACGTCATCGACAATTTATAACGATATTTTACCAATTTTTACATATTAGAATCGAAATAATTCATGGAAGCCATATGTATATATTGTTTTTACCAGGGGTAGACCTTTATGTCAGCTTTTTAACCCTCGCTAACGCTCGGGGTAAAACTTCGTGACATAAAGGTCTACCCGTGGTAAAAACAATACTATCCATATGGCTTCCATGAATTATTTCTTAAACATTCGTGTATTGGGAATCGCCTCAGGCGATATAGAAAACAGACAGGAAATATAAACCCACATCCTTTGCGAAGATCCCGAATAACATATATTATTAATTAACTTTGATTTATTTAAGAATTGAATGCATTCTTTTGAAGTTTCATTGGGGTATGAAAGCGTTGACCGAAGTACATTTTCAATGAAGCGCGCTTCATGTTGAAAATGTAGTTCGATCAACACTTTCATACCCCAATGAAACTTCAAAAGAATGCATTCAATTCTTATAATTATATTTAAATCACACCAAAATTTAATATAGTTGAATTTTCCGTTGTGAATTTTATTTGTGTTAGATTATTTGCTGTTGGAAATTACTACGCCATTGATTGTTTACATCTGACGTCGTCATGGAAGTACGTGCAAGTTCGGATTTGAATTTCATTGGGATGTGAAACATCTCTTTTATAATGATGTGACCACTTCATAGCCAATCATATTGTAACATTTCAATGAAAAACGGAAGTAATGTAATTATTAGCCTTTATATGATCAAATCTGTCAATACAATATAAAAACTTTCATTGGGCCAATATGACAAAAACCAGTCCAATACGGATATTTTCCGTCGTATTGGCACAATTCCAACTAGATCGGAATTTGCTAGACATTTCGACAATTTCAAGGAAAAATCCCGAGAGATATTGGACTGGTTAATTAATAAAGGTATCATTACGTGATGTTTTTCATATTGGCCTAGTTATAGGTCCTCGGTCTGCTGTATTGGTGTTCGACTGTGCCTCAGGCCAATACAGCAAGACTCGGACCTATAACTAGGCCAATATGAAAACCATCACGTAATAATACTATATTATTGCCCAGAAATTGCTGTTTGCTAATCAATATCAAAATTTTCAAAAAAATTAAAAATTATAAAATTAAAAAAATTATTTTAAAAAATTAAAAATTTCAAAAATTTCTTAAAATTTCAATTTTTTTTTTTAAGTTCAAAAATTTCAAAACTTTCAAAAATTTAATAAGATTTCAAAAAAATTCAAAATGATAAAATTTTCAAAAAGTTTAAAAAATTTCAGTTTTCATCAAATTTCTAAATTAGAGTAAAATGGAGCCGTATGTAATAAAACAATTACTACACTTGAATTTAATCAATATGAGGTTTTATGGAGCAGAGTACAACAATATTGAATTATGCCAGAAGGTGGATAAAGAGAGAAGTAGACCAAGATCCTGAGTTAGAGTCCTTGTCAGACTGGGTTAGAACAATTAGGTCTCTAGTACAAGGTCGGATTCACAAACTCAAAAATTGTGTTAATAGTCGACCTAAGTCTGTATTTAAAGACCAAGAAGCTGTTAAGTGTCTTTCCTCTCTTCATGACAAATATGTTATCGTTCCTGCGGACAAGGCTTCCAACAATATCGTGTTTGTATGTAAATCATATTACTTCGAATGCCTAATAAAGGAATTAGGCATAAATAGCAACACCTCTAGTAATACCACATACAAACCAACTTCGTTCGACAAAGATGAAATCCTAGCTAACCACAGATCATTCATGACCTCTTTAAACATTCCCTCTGGTAAAGAGTCTGAGGATTTATCCTATTTATATTGGATACCTAAACTCCATAAGACACCATACAAAGAAAGGTACATAGCGGGATCATCAACTTGTTCGACGAAAGAATTGTCTATTCACCTGACAAAGATTCTGTCTGCAGTAAAAGACGGACAACAGAAATATTGTGAAACTGTTTACTCGCGTAGTGGCATAAATCACATGTGGATTTTGAAAAACTCTAAAGATCTTTTGGATAACCTGAAATCAAGATCTTTCTCTCAGATATCCTCCATCAACACTTTTGATTTTTCAACTCTATATACCACCCTACCGCATGACAAATTAAAAACCCGCGTAAAAGAAACAATTCATAAAGCTTTTAGTCATAGAAATTATGGCTCAAAATTTGTTGTGTTAGGCTACAATTCCACATATTTTTCAAACAAAATTCAAAAAGGTAAAACATGCTACTCCGAGGAACAAGTGATCAGTATGCTGGAGTTCCTCATCGATAACATATTTGTCTCCTTTGGAGGGACACTGTTTCAGCAGGTCGTCAGCATACCAATGGGTACGTATTGTGCCCCTCTTCTAGCCGATTTATTTTTATACTCATATGAGTCGAAGTTTCTTCAAAAGCTTGTAAAAGATAAGAAGATTCATGAGGCTAGAGCCTTTAATTTCACATACAGGTATATTGATGATGTTTTATCTATCAATAATTCTAGATTTGCAGAATTTCTTCCATTGATATATCCTCCAGAGCTGGAAGTTAAAGAGACCACCGATACAGCTTCGTCCGCATCATTTTTGGACTTATACCTCGAATTTGACGACAGTGGTCAACTCAGTACTAAAATTTATGATAAACGGGACGACTTCAATTTTAAAATCATAAATTTTCCAAACATGTGCAGCAATATACCAGCTTCTCCTGCATATGGTGTTTATTACATCTCGCAATTGATTCGCTATGCAAGGGCCAGTAGCAATTATTCTGATTTCCTGAAACGTCATCTTCATCTGAGAAACAGGCTACTGGACCAGGGCTATTAAAAGATTCGCCTTATTCGATCTCTTAAAAAGTTTATATTCCGATACCAAGATCTTGTCGAAATATATTCCGTCTCTGCAGAAACGACTATAAGCGATGCATTTTCATATAGTGAAAATGTATAAAGATAAAGAAATCAAGAAAAATGTCAAGGATATTTTTTTTATCAATGTGTGACGTAAAAATATTTTTGACATTTACGTCACCGAATATGGTACTGCTTTGACAACTATTTTACCTATTTTGTTCCTGTATTTAAATACTGTTATAGTGACAGCCGGAACCTTTGAACCGTAATGAGAGCGGGAGGTTTGGCGCCTTAAAATCTGATTCAACTCACCATTTCTTTAGAAATGCCTGTACCAAGTCAGGGTCATTACGGTTTTCACAGTTTTCCGGTTGTTGACTGATTTTGTCTGTTTATATAATTATGAGTTTTGACTTTCCCTTTGTAAGATTGTTCGGAGTTCGGTAATTTTGTTATTACCCTTATTGTTGTACTCTGCTCCATAAATACCCATTACATACATAGTGTGGTGGTACAAGACTTTGTATGAACCAGTATCACTACGAGTCGCGATAACGACGAGTTGTGATGCGGTTTGTTCACACAACAGGCAAGACCTGATACAAAGTATTGTACCAACACACTATGTATGTAATAAGTTTATCTAACATTTCAATAAAAACAAATTTTAAGTAAATAACAAGGGTCGAAATAAGATTAACAAATGTGTACATACTCTGGGGGAGACTACATTTTGTGCATGACGTCTCGTTATTTGTTGCAGTTCATTCTTTTGCTTTGCTTACGTTGCTTACATTGACGTGTTTCCCCGGCATTCCAATGATTTGACGTCATGACAAAATAGTTCGGCAGAGAAGATCTCGTGTAACGTCGCGCCATTCTTTTATCACCACAGTGTGGTGATACAACATCTTGTATCACACACCTTGTATCAGACAGGCTACTTTCTTTAAATTCAACGGAAAACGTACAAAATGTTAGATAAAACCTCATATTGATATCGTTCAAGTGCAGTATTCTTGCATATCCATGGGCCTAAAAATCACACAAATTAAAATTCCGCGAAATGTTGTTGACAATTTTGGCACGTAAACAACATGACGTCATATGAAGACTTCCAGTTTAGAACATAACGATCCTGACGTTTTTTTTTGGCTTCGTGTACGCCTCCTTGTCGAAGTGGAATATGTAGTATTTTCCCTTTCTTTTGAATTGATGTTCATGAATGACAACATTTAGTAATCTCAAAACATATTTGTCATCGGCATGAAACACCTTTTGGGTTGTCATTTCAAACGTCTTTGGAAAAAAACGTAATAGTATTGTAACATTTCAGTCGGGTCATTTAACGGAACAACCAAAAATAATGGATGACTAGGCTGCTTCGATTTGAAAATGTTCCGTAATTGTCCTATTAGAATCGAAATAATTTCTTAATTTCATTACGTGATGTAGTTATACACGTTACATGTTTACATTGACGACACTTCTTATACGAAATAGGGCCCGGGTGGCTCAATGAGTTAGGTAGTTGGATTACCTAACAACTCATACAAGCTTATCACCAATACGGCGTGGGTTCGCTCCCGGCTTTGTAAATTACAAAAAAGGTTGCACTCGACTCGCAGCCGCAAGTGATAAAGCAGGGGCGTAGCTTACTATGTTATTCTACCGAGGCAGGGGGTCTGGGGCCTGAAGCCCCCAGTGGGGTACAGGGGCAAAGCCCCCCATAAGCGATTTTGAGCAATTTAGAGTATATTTGGGACCTGTTTTGCTTCAAAATAGTCATAAAAATATGTCACAGCTATACACAATTGTACCTTCATAATGGTCATCTAACATGTACAACTTAGTCCAAGAAACTTTGTTAATTGCCGATTCAAAAATATTATGGATTGCATTAGACAAAATCACACATATAAACTTGAACATACTATGTTCGTGATTGCTATACAGGAACAGCACGTTATAATTGCTGTTATTCATCTTGAAGTTGCAATGAGGCTTAAACTCTTCAAATATGTGCCATTTCCGTCAGTAACTGAGTCTTAGTCTGTTAACTTATTTATTGTCCCTTTATTGAGAACATGGAAATAAAATTTAATTGTCTTTATATTTGTTTTTCGCATATATTTTTTACCGAGGCAGATGCCTCGGTTGCCTCAACGTAAGCTACGCCCTTGTAAAGTTTACCAGTGCTTGCCCATGGTCGGTAGTTCTCTCCGGGTACTACGGCTTCTTCCACCACTAAAACTGGTCGCCATGATATAGCTGAAATATTGCTGAAAGTGGCGTTAAACACAAACAAATTAAATCTTATACGAAATGGATATTTGGCTGAAAACAGAGTCTTGTCGAAAAAGTAAAGCAGGACAGTCTGAATTAAGTTTGTGCAAGTTGAAGTTGTATGTTGTAATTTTTCATACACAAATTTGTACATCGACAAAATTATAAAATGCACCGTGACGTCTTCTTCTTCACCAGTGATGAAATATACATACTCGAGATAACGGATATGAATATGAGGTCATGGCATGAAGACAGTACAAAATCACACGATGTAACATATTACAAAAAGATTTCCAAAGCTCACAGCATGATTTTCAATGAAACGTGACCAACAGTCCCTCCCCACACGCACAACACGAAGCCGGTGGCTCCAACATAAGAGCAATTACATCTAAATGTTCATTTGGATCCAAGACCTCGGTGTAGGATCAAATCAATTCCTTTCGTACAAATTATGCAAGGTTGTATTACCTCATTAATTCAAAGTTGTCGTACCATGTCTAGTATAGATGCATAATGTTCAATTGTACCATCATTTTCGTTGTAATATTAGAGGTGCTTTTACATATTACACACAGATGGTAAAGGTTTTTATTTTACTTTTTATATAAGTTTCCGGATATAATTTTGATTTCGAGAATTTTAAAAATACAATAATTAAATGTTGTAGTTCATTTGATCAAGGATTTATATAGTAGAAGGATTTATATAAATCCTTGATTTTATACTTTGTGTTCAGAACGTGCCAGTCATATACTAGTACTGGCTTTGACAAATGGTGGACAGCAGGTTGTTCGGCTGTTTTTGATATTTTTTAAGATGTTAAAATTGTAAATTCGGAATAAATTTCAACCACTGAAATAATTGAAAATTGATTATAAACTAGCACAGAGGTTCGCAAGACCACCCAAATTAAATCATTGTGTATCAGTTTTGGTGCAAATCCTGATGTTTTATAGAGATTGCTTTATCAAGATTGATTTTTATTGAACGCCTGCATACTTCCCAAAGACTGGCGCCATCTTTTATAAGATCTTTACTTTGTTTCACATCTCAAGTTTCTTCAGAGATATATATCTATCTTCTTTATAGCAAACAAATCACAATTACAAATCTGTTTCTACAAACTTAGTCATGGGAACTGGTCATTTAAAGGCAATAATTAGTCATTGAATTGATAACATCAAAGAAGTGGGGCTTTAAAAGGCAAGTAGCCAAGTAGAAAAAGATAACATGAAAATTACCCTTTTTACGTTTTATTAAACAATAACAAAACATAAATCACTTAGTGTAACGTGTACGGTGTGTTACTGTTTTGTCCGTATCCGTTTTCACAGAGTTTGGAAAGCAAACAAATTGAGACACAAACTCTTAAAGGTCAAACCCTAATTTCCTGAACAATTGAAATAAATTTTTACCCCTTCTATAATCTATACGATAATCAGAAAATGGCGAACCAAGTACACTTGAACTTTTATATATTTTGACGGCGACTTTCTCAATGTGAAATTGCGCCCATAAAAAAAAATTAATATAGAATTTTAATGATTCTACTTGTACTTGATAAACTTTGCTTTTTTTATAAATATAAATGTGTTGTGAGTTAAAGAAGGGGGAAAATCTATATAAGAGAGAAGTGAATACTTTAATTTTATGTGAATTTTTAATGACTGATTTTAGGCTGGTTTGAACCAAATACAATAGTAGTATTATGAGAGCACCTAATGAGGTATTGCAGACCAATTACATATGTCTCACTCTTTATATATACCCCAAACTTGGGTCACACTATTCTTCCTTTAAAGGGATGACAGCATGGACGAGTCCACATGAACTGTCAATCATTATTATCCTTTCCTTTAATGCCAAGTACTGCCGCAAAATGTAAATTTGGAATGAGCAAACATAACTGACCCTCCCTTTTTAAAGTTGTGTTAATTTTTTAAACCCCCCCTCTTTTCAACTACTTCAAATCTTTTCCTGATTTTTGTTGAAAGGCTTCTGATTTCATATGTTGCTATTAATTCCTTTTAACAAGGATAGTAGCTCATAGGAAATGGGACTAAAGGTCCTTCTGTGTTCATGAAGGCAACCACAACCACATCTAATGAAAAGGATACCCTTAAGTCACTTCTTTGTAATTTGTTGTCTTCACAGTCTTCAACAAGCCAGGAGCCCACTATTTAAAGAAGCTGCATCAAGAATTTTTGCCATAAATACATGTACAATATACTATAACAATAGTTTTTTTAATATATTGAAATATTATTTTAATCATCAGTTTCACAATTAATCTCAAATCAACAGTATTATGATAACAGAAACTTGCAAATTAAAAAATACTTTATAATACAACAAAACAATTGAGAAAGTATTCATAGTGCATTCTATTATAAAATTTCACAAAATAGCACCATGGTACTATATGGGCCTTGAGAGAACACTGCATATCCTATGTTCATGCATTGATCTGTCTCTCTGGGTTGACTCTGGAACTGTAATGTAGTGAATTAGAAAGCCTTGTTCCTATGTACTCCATACATATATATTTATTTATATATAGTGACAGTTTGATATTTGGCAAAATGTATGACAAGGAGACATTTTTTTCGGCTGAATATATTTATTTTCATTTTACATGCAAATAGATTTTATCTATAGTGTATGTTTAAAAAAAATCATGACCCCCCCCCTGTTGATCAACCAGAAAAGCAGTGATCACCCCCCCTCTATCAATTTCCAATTTTTTCATGACCCCCTACCTTTTTGCCCCCCCCCCCCCCCCCCCCCCCCCCCCCTGAAGATAAATAATGACCGGTCCTAATACTAATCTTTGTTACAATAGTACTGGTGATATATTTGTCCATGGGATGTATTAGTCCTTTCAAATACTGCCATTATATTGCAGGAAAGAAAACTCCTTAAATTGTGGGCAATCCATAAAAGAATTGTCTAAAGTCAATTCTTATTTCTTTCTAACTACAAACTCACAGTTGCATGATACTCTTGTAGAATTTTAAGCTCATTAAAACAGAGTTAAATCCTTTAATTTATTTTCAATAGTTTACAGCACAATTACTGACTGGGTAAATTTAAAATCTTTTCACATTAGAGTGAACTCAACTTTTGGGGGAAATGCTAATTTTTGGTTGGTTGGTTTTATGGTGTTTAATGGCACTTTCAACAATATTTCAGTTATATTGTGGCAGTCAGTTTTATTCATGGAGGAAACTGGAGGACATGGAGAAAACCACCGACCTGTCGAAAGTCATTGACAAACTTTATCACATAATGGCTAATTTTTGGAGTGTATAAAAGTAATGTCAATAAAAACAATCATTTCAAACATGGCTTTGGACTCTAACACGGCCACCAATCTCTCTTAACTCATATTCAAATGATATGCTAACGGTAAAGTTATCGGGATTTCCGGATATGCATTGGTGGGATCTTTTCACGTCTACAAGGAGGTAAGTTGCACATTATTATCTTGTATTCAAGCACTTTTTACAAAAAGGGCCAAGTAATTCAACGCAATTTAAAAGTTCCTAATGCCAGAGTAAGCCGTTTCGTTGACTGATGTGCCGTAATGAGGTTAGAATCTTTCTATCTGGTACTGCTAACTCATTTCTGATCTCGATAACTCTTATCATTTTAATTTTCGATTGACATACAACAATCAATAGTCAATGCTACAAATTACACTGTGGCCAAGTCTTTTATAATCATTTTGGAACATAAAAAGATACTTGACATACACCACAATTGCTTGTAGACTGTCAATCAGTTACACGATCGAACTCTTTTGATTGACAAAACATGCAGGAGAAAGATTCTAGCGTCACTATGGCACATCAGTCAACGAAACGGCTTACTCTGGCATTATGAATTTTTAAATTGCGTCGAATTACATGGCCCTTTTTGTAAAAAGTGCTTGAATTACAAGATAATAATGTGCAACTTCCCTCCTTGTAGACGTGAAAAGATCCTGCCAATGCATATCCAGAAATCCCGATAACTTTACCGTTAGCATATCATTTGAATATGAGTTAGAGAGATTGGTGGCCGTGTTTCATAAGGTATCTATGTAGAAGAATGAAACAATAACCATGTACATGAAGAAAAAAAATCTTCAAAATTTTCAGCAATTTGTTTCTTTTGTTGACTTGAATAGTTAAAAAAAACATGGTTTTCAAATGCAAGTGAGGTTTTGTGAAAATAAAGCTGTTTCACTCACTTGGTTATTTATGTGTGTTAAATCAAGTAAAATTTTTATGAAAATTATTTTATTGATTTTCTCAAAGGGTTCTGTGATGGCAGCCATCTTGGGTGACCAATCAACACCAAAGTAACAACACTTAGGAAATTACCCAATCAAATGATTTTATGGGTGATGGCAGTCATGCTTGATCATCAACTGGCACAAGATTGTATGGTAGTTGGATTTACAACTACCTATGCAATTACTGATTAGAGCCTATCACCACTGAAGTTGTGAGTTCGAATCCAGTTCAGGCGAGGTGTACTCGATACAACATTATGTGATAAAGTTTGTCAGTGACTTGTGACAGGTCGGTGGTTTTCTCCGGTTTCCTCCACCAATAAAACTGACCACCACAATATAACTGAAATATTGTTGAAAGTGGCATTAAACACCATAACCCTCAAATGGCTCCAAGACTTGGTCAGGATATTGTAAGGAACATTTCAGCCAAGTTTGGTTTCAATCCCTTCAATACTTCTTGAATAAAAGATTGAAATATGAAAAGTCTACAGATGACAAATGGACAACAGACATTAAGTGATGATAATAAGTAACATCACCCTTTGGGTCAAATCACAAATGACATTAAAAAATAAAATGTTAGAGTTAACAAACTTGTATTTCAGAAAAGAAATAATCATGATCTCTCAACAACAAAAATTTGATCAACAAAACACTGTCATATATTCACTGGAATGATATTGCACTGGTCCCTGGGGTTTATTCTGACAATCATGTAGGTTCTGTAGCATTGACACTTAATGGACCAGCTGGTATAACTGGGTCACTGAAACAGAAAAAAAAATAAACCAAATTACAATGAAAATTCTCAATGAAAAATAAACATTAAAAATATTTGATGTACATGTGTGTTTTAAGCTACTCTTGATATTTCCCGAAAAACTAGATATTGTTAATTTAAATATGTATTTTCTAAATCTGCAATAAAATATATACTAGTAACTTAACATACCCACAGTTTTTCAGTTGCAAAGCTAAAACATTTAATACTGCTATTTCCTCCATCAAGGGTCTAGGACAAAAGCCCCCCCCCCGACAAAAAAAACCCCCTAATAATAAAAATTAAAAGTTAATATTTTTTGTTTCATATATATTTTTTTTTCTGTGTTTTTGTTTAACTGTTTGGAATTTGGATATGTAAAATTTTCTTTATATTTTATAACATGATTCAAGACTTTTTTTACCTCCGTATTTTAATTCATTTATTTTTGGAACATGAAGATATCATAAACAATTGAAGTATTTGTTTAAGAATGATAATAACCCTCATCAAAGAAAGTAAAAATAAAGTTGTTTTATCTTTAAAAAAAATCATAGTATATATAAAAAAAACAAAGTGAGCAAATAACTCATTCATTACTTTTAAGAGCTTCAAAGGTTGAAAAGGTAATTATTGTTTATCAATAAAAACAATAAGATCACTTTTTTATGTCGTGTAAATATTTAGACATATTTTGGAAAAAAATAAATGAAATGTTAAAAAAGGTCCAATTTGAAAACAATATCAGACTTCAACATTTAGTATTTGGGTACAAAATTTTCGACAAAGAATATTTTCACCTAAATTATTTTTTAACTATACTGGCATTTACAATTTACAAATCCTATTATGTATCCGAACAAAAGACAAAGACAATTGATGTTTATCTGTTATTTAAAAATGAATTTCAAAGAAAAATGAAGGAAAATAAATTACTAGGAATGAATTCATTGTTCAATCATATATTAAATAAACTGTGATCATAACTTATGCAAAAGAATATATTAGAATAAAATAGTTTTATATGTAATTATAGTTTTGAGTAATTCCCTGGATATTCAAAACATAATTTCACAGGGATACTTCAGAGGAACTTGGACTCTGAAGTAAAAATGTAACAAGACATTTACTAAATAAAATCTGTGATAGAGAAAAAAAAAAAAAAAAACAATTCCTGATTAACTTTACCTGATTAATTTCAATTTAAGGTTTTTTTTAATTTACACTTTATAAATGAACATAACAATGAACATAATATGGAAAAATATGTTTTTATTTAAAGTATTTTATATTTTGTATTAATATTCTTTAAGATATCTTTTGATATAAAACAAATGTAACAAGATTGTATGATTATTTCATTATTGGGGGGCTTTTTGTCAGGGGGACTTTTGTCCTGTTCCCCTCTATCAAACATTAAATTATGAAACATGTAAATAGTTAATCTTTTTCAAATGTCATGGGCAACATCTGACATAATCTTCAACTTATTGAATGTAGTCAGTACTTGGTAGAAGTAGAAGTAGAAGTACTGATTTTATTAAGATGAAAATTTGCTGAAAAATTCATACTGAACAATGGTACTAGTATATCTTGAAAACAAAAGAATTTGCTCTGTTTTGGCAATCAAGAATGTTATTAGGACGTCTTTCTATTGTAACTGCATGTGTTTAATGACTGATAAAATGTACATGGAAGTTAATTTTCCTGTCACTAACTCCTACCCCCCCCCCCCCCCCCCACTCCCGTAAATTGTACAAAAATGTATCTACGGTACATTTTGTACATACATTCTTTAAAAATATTCAATCTTCTATATTATGCATATATGACAACAAGACAGATAACAGAAAACATGTACAGCTCTTCAAAGTCCATTGTGCAAAATAAAAGTTTGAGAAAACTGAAGGGGCAATCAAGGATGGACAATCCAAAGATACTGGCAACGTGACCAATGACACAAGAAACAGTACAAAGATAATAAAAAAAAAAGCACAATACAGGCAACTAAAAAAGATGATTAATACAGACACCACCAAAACATCGAGGGTGAACCCATACACTCACGAAGGGTAAGAAGTCTCTGTTCCTTATAAAACATCTGCTGTGCTACTCAAAGTAAAGTAAAATCAAAGTCTTGTCTGTGAAAGAGGCTGTCGTGGTCATGATCGTATGGTAGTTGGATTTACAACTACATATGCAATCATTACCTATTGCCACTAAAGTTGTGAGTTCCAATCCTTTACATGGTGAGGTGTTCTCGATACAACATTATGTGATAAAGTTAGTCAGGGACTTGTGCCAGTTCAGTAGTTTTCTCCGGCTTCCTCCATCAATAAAACTGATCACCACGATATAACTGAAATATTGTTGAAAGTGGCGCCAATCACCATGACCCTTACACCCTAAGCCTCTTGTCAGTGGCAGAGCAAAGAGGGGTTAGGGTTATGTTGCTTAACACCACTTTCAACAATATTTCAGCTATATCGTGGTGATCAGTTTTATTGGTGGAGGAAACCGGAGTACCCGGGAAAAACACTGACCTATCACAAGTCACTGACAAACTTAATCACATAATGTTGTATCGAGTACAACTGAGCGGGGTTCGAACTCACACCGTTAGTGCTGATAGGCATTGATTGGATAGGTAGTTATAAATCCAACTACCATAAGATCACGATCACAACCCTGGTAGAGCAAAGAAAAAAATCTATTTAAAAATAATCAATTGACATTTGAAAAAAAATGATAACGAACAATCAGTTGATGATGGCAACCATAGAAGTTTTGTGTGATGACTTCAACCTAGGAACAACATAGCCTTGCTTGAGTAACTTTTGTATCAGCAGCTAAGGTCTGCACAGAAAATCACTGTAGTGGGAACAATGAGTTATGATTACAAAAAAATAAATACCAAATAGACTTTGGCTTGGAATACCAATTTAACTTTAAATCAAAGAATATATTTGTCTGAAATATCTTACAACAATTGTCATTCTGATAAATAATTCTGTAAAAACGTTCATAAAATTGTTTGAATTCAAGGTTTCAATTCAACTTTAAATACATTCATAAGATTGTTTCAATTCAACTAAATACATTCATAAAATTGTTTCAATTCAAGGTTTCAATTAAACTAAATAAATTCATAAAATTGTTTCAATTCAATGTTTCAATTCAACTAAATACATTCATAAAATTGTTTCAATTTAAGGTTTCAATTCAACTAAATACATTCATAAAATTGTTTCAATTTAAGGTTTCAATTCAACTAAATACATTCATAAAATTGTTTCAATTTAAGGTTTCAATTCAACTAAATACATTCATAAAATTGTTTCAATTCAACTTTGAATACAAAGTTTCATTGTGTTGGATGATGGACTAATTAATAAAGAGGTCTTCCATCAGATTAGGTTACAACATATATGAAAACATGAAACTTTAAATCTAATTTATACATTTCAATGTGAAATATTAAGATTTAATGTATGACAGATGTGATGGGAAAATCTAACTCGAGCCTTTGGTTCTGGTAAACTAAGAAATGTCCATAAACAATTGTATTCAAAGTAGACATATATATTTAAGATTTTACAACATAGAACAACATTTGACTTACACAACATTATGTCCTGTGTGCATGAAACATTGTCAAAAACATCCATGCTTAGTTACAAAAAAATATATACATACATTGTACATGCACATTGCAGTACTCAATAATTTAGGTAGTCATGGCAACAATCTAACATAATCAAACTAGAGGCTCAGTGGGCTGAGCCTGTGTCGCTCACCTTTCATTCTGTTTTGAGGAAACTTAAAGGGATATTGTCTACTAAAATCGTAATTTTTTCATACCCAAAATTATTGTCGTTTTCCATACTGACCTTCATAAAATGAAGATTAACACAGAGTTATGCTGCAAAAGATACGATTTTTTGACAAAAAAGACCCAAAACTATCGTTATCAGAATTATTGTCCTGGATGACAATATTCAAATGGCCTTCTATGTGAACACGTCTTGAGCATGCGCACTGTTTAGAAACAATAAACAACATGTGGTTCTTG
Organism: Bathymodiolus septemdierum; assembly: GCA_963383655.1. Taxonomy (NCBI): domain Eukaryota; kingdom Metazoa; phylum Mollusca; class Bivalvia; order Mytilida; family Modiolidae; genus Bathymodiolus; species Bathymodiolus septemdierum. Next base: position 70,330,134 of record OY726520.1, read on the forward strand.
GGCAAAAGAGAAACTGTCAATGCATGGAAGAAAGCGGACTTTGACGGATTCAGAGAGAAAGATGAATAGAAGTGAAGTATCTTCCAAATGGAACAAATGCAGGATATATGTAGGGGATCAGTTGGACCGTCGGAACGAACTCAAGGAAGTGCTACGCGTCCAAACTCACGCTGAATTTGCAAATATTTTGTTTGATAGGTAAGCCGAACATGTTTTTTCCTTCTTTTCTCAATCGTTTTTCATATTTTATGAATTTATGATGATCATTTTCGGTAGATATTATTCAATATATGTAATCTTGCACCTGGCAACAGCAAATTATTGTCAATGAATAGCATAAAACGGCCGTATTTGCGAGGTAAACAAACACGAATTTTAACATCCATGCTGCAGCATCCGGGCTACTGGCATAAAAATAGATAAAAATAGATTTGGCCTCCCTCAGGTCAGTGAATAATTAATTAGCTTCCAGTAACGATGGTCAGCTTTTTTATATCGAAAAAACAACGTTTCGTAGCATATTCGCCAATTAATAAATTCGGTGTTTAATCTTCATTTTATGAAGGTCAGTACGGAAAACGACAATATCCCTTTAATACAGAACCTTCCATAGGTGCTTCCCACCAAATTTCGGTTCATTTTGGCAAAGCAGTTTCAGAGAAGATTTTTAGAAATTGACCAATCTAAAACAAGAATTGCCTGTGGCAGCCATGTTTGTTAATGGATCAAAACGAAATGAACAATCTCTATAGAGAACCTTCCATAGATGCTTCTTATCAAGTTTCATATCATTTGGCCAAGCGGTTTCAGAGGAAAAGCTGTTTTAGAAATCAACCAATAAGAAACAAGAATTGCCTATGATGGCCATGTTTGTTAACGGATCAAAACGGAATGAGCAATTGCCATAGAGGACCTTCCATAGATGCTTCCTACCATGTTTCGGTCCATTTGGCCAAGCTGCTTCAGAGTAGAAGATTTTTAGAAATTGACCAATCAGAAACAAGAATTGCCTGTGGTGGCCATGTTTGTTAATGGATCGGGACAACATGAGCAATCTTTATAGAGAACCTTCCATAGATGCTTCCTACCAAGTTTCGGTTCATTTGGCAAAGCGGTTTCAGAAGAGGGAGATTTTTAGAAATCGACCAATTAGAAACAAGAATTGCCTGTGGCAGCCATATTTGTTAATGGATCAGGACGAAATGAACAATCTTTATAGAGGACCTCCCATAGATGCATCCTACCAAGTTTCAGTTCATTTGGCCAAGCGGTTTCAGAGGAGCAGATTTTATAGAAATCATCCAATCAGAAACAAGAATTGTCTGTGGTGGCCATGTTTGTTAACGGATCGGGACGAAATGAGCAATCGCAACAGAGGACTTTCCATAGATGCTTCCTACCAAGTTTCGGTTCATTTGGTCAAACGGTTTCAGAGGTGAAGAATCTAAAAAAATCAGCCAATCAGAAACAAGAATTGTCTGTGGCGGCCATGTTTGTTAACGGATCAGGACGGAATGAGCAATCTTCATAGAGGACCTTCCATAGATGCTTCCTACCAAGTTTCAGTTCATTTGGCTGCGGGGTTTCAGAGGAAAAGATTAAAATGTGAAAAGTTAACAGACGACAAAAGCTCACATTGCCTTTGGCAAGGTGAGCTAACCATAATATTTCAAAACATAAAATGATAAAGAAAATGTCTGTGTTACTATGGTTATTCAGTTCCTATACAGTGAAATATTTGTTTTTTATTGTATGGCTAGTCTCAGAAATCTGGTCTATTTATTTATCTTAAGCTACCTTTCATATATTGTAACCTAGTAATATATTTATGGTATAGGGGTAGGGCTATGATGTTTAACGCCACTTTCAACATATTTCATCCATATCTTATGTGGTCAGTTTTATTGGTGACGGAAACCGGAGTACTCGCAGAAAATCACCGACCTGACGCAAGTTACTAACAAACTTTATCACATAATGTTGTATTGAGTTCACCTCGCAATGAGAGGCATTCGAACTAACAACTTTAGTGGTGATAGGCACTGATTGCACAGGCAGTTGTAAATCCAACTACCACACAATCACGACGGCCCCTACTGACTGTATAGATGGTAGTTCTAATAATAAAACCCTAAATGCTCGCTTACTCGCAAGGGTTATAACGGGATGCCATTACACGTAATGGAGCAGCCGCCAAGCTTTTTTGCGCTCGCTTACAGAGTTTCTGATGCCTGCATTTATCAATAATAAGACATAACCTTTCCTTTTGTCCATTATTATAACAAGTTTTTATCACCTACCAGTATTTTAGAATGTAATTCCCACAAAATAAAAATCCATGTTTACTTTCTCTCTGAACATTTTGAATTTCGTCATTTCCGGCCTCACTATTTGGCGATTTGAGGCGTGAATGTTTACATCAGCGTGTAGTAAGAAATATCATATTTAGAAAAGCTCTGCCTACCGTAATTTCCGGTTATGGAAAACGATCGATAAATTTGAACAAGGTTGTTGCTACCTTTGAAAAGCATATATTTCTCAGCCAAACCGATTTAACAAGGACTGGGATCATCAGTAATAGTTATAATGAAATGTTTGAAGCATAAATAGTGAGCTTTTATGTTTAAACTGCAACTTTTTTTTTTGCTCCATTGTGACGAATGGGACCACGTTGTAGCTCTGCCGAGACACAAGTTTGTCACAGGAGCTACATTATTGCAGCTATATAGATGGTAGTAACCAAATACTACAATAAGAATAAAAACAAAACACTTATCAGAAAAGCAAAATAAATCATCTGAAGTCTACTACATTGTAATTCTATGTATTTTAGGACTTTGGACTTTCCCCATATTCAGCACATTTGTTTACCAATGTTTTATTATTTATGTTCTTATAGTTCACTAAATAGTTTTAAAATGTTTGTAAAGACAAATTCAAATGAATTTACAATTCAAATTTGTTGTTAGGCTTATTCACATTAGATTCAGAAGACACTAAAAAATGGAATTTTCAATATTTTAGTTTCTGTAGAAATTTCAAAGGTTAGGGTAAGGGTTATGGTGTTTAATGCCACTTTCAACATTTAATATTTCGGATATATCGTGATGGTTAGTTTTATTGGTGGAGGAAATCGGAGTACCTGGAGAAAACTACCGACCTGTCACAAAGTCACTGACAAACTGTAGAAATGTTAAAAATACAATGCACTGGCAAACACAACTTCGCAAAAATTGTACAAAAAACGTGCCACATTTACACAGCTAAGCCATACAATACACTGTTGCCGAGCAACTTACTCAGATTTATCAGGAGACTCTCCTGTATCGCCAGATAATAACTGTTCATCAGTTAATGACATATACATACTTGATCTTGCCTTCTCAAGTTCTCTGTTCATTTTAAGATATTAGAGTGAGTGAGTAATTGTTGTTTAATGCCAAATGAGCAATTTTTCAGCTATATCATGGCAAGAACAAATTACATTCGATGAGATGATGATGACGAGTACTTTGTAGTAGATCAACACGCTTAGTTGGATTTTTTACAACAGTCTGTGGCTAGACAAGTGGCTCCACTCTGACACATTATCTTGATTCCGAACCAACCAGTCTTTGCTTTTATTCCTTAATGCTGTGTGCTTAACGGAGAAGCAACAAATACTAGTTTCATAGTTTTTGCTTTGACTTGACCAGGACTCGAACCCACAATATACCATACTTGAGGCGACCACACCAACCATTACACTACCAATGTGATTATAAAAATACCCGGTATTACAATGCAATGTAGTATTATCATTGCATAATACTTAATTTTACATGTGTCATCATTATTACCCCTTGAAGTTCTCTGGTTAGTTATCATATGAGTTTTTATTGTGGCTTGAATTTGTGAAAGAAGGGTTCGTCTTTCTCTTGAATATGAGATGTCAGAGATGAATCATTTTAATGTAGTAATAATGATGACATTTTACCTTCTGTCCTGTTGGTAGTCAATTTGTTGTTTCATAAACATGGCATTCTTCATTAGGTCTTGTATGTTTTGAAAATGTACACTGCTCTTCTGAAGATGCTTTACTGCACTGCAATAATAAAAAAAATAATTAAGAAAATAATATATTTGTTATTTTTTAGTTATATATGTATAATAACCAAATTTGAACTTGATATGAGTACATTTGCAATTTGGTCAATAGCATTCTTTAATAAGTTTTAAATGATTTGCTGAAATGGAACTTAAGCTACTGAACACAAACCTGAGAAACCAAGGAGCACTTTACCATATGGTTCTATGTTAAGCAGAATATCCCGTAATGGTAGCCATCTTGGATGTCTGATCAACAAAAAAATGCAATCTTTGAAAAGGATCATTGTCCAATGATTTTTCTGAGAAAAATTATTTATTCATTTCCCATGTTAAAATTTGGTCATCTTGGATTTCCTATCAACAAATAAAACACAAACTTTATAGATGTTCACATAAGGAGCATTACAACAAAGTAAGATTTCCATCATCTTAAGTGACTTTCTGAGAAGAAGAGATTTGAAATTTTAATATCCAGTTTGGCTTCCTTTGTCATGTTTGTTTGAGTGAGTGAGCGGCTGTTGTTTAACAACAAGTGAGCATTTTTCCAGCTATTTCATGGTTAGTACAAGTCATATTTCAAAGAGATGATGATGATGTCTGAATTGTATTAGATAAACATGCTAGCTCACTGAAACAACAATCCACAGGTAGACATGTCGCTCCACACATTATCCTGATTCCAAGCCAACCAGTCTTTACTCTTACTCCTTAATGCTGTAGGCTTAACTGAGAAGCAGCAACAAATACATATTTTGTAGACTTTGGCTTACCCAACCAGAGCTCGAACCCACAATCTATCGCACTCAAGGCGAGCAAGTTAACCATTACACCACAGATGAAAATGTGAAAAATTACAACCCTCTGGCCCAGATGAGATAAAAAAAAAAAAATCCTGTAGGTAAATTTAAAATGTCACAAAATATGAATGTTTTCCTAAAAGAATGGAACTTCTATTACACAATTAATGGAAATGTAATAGAATACTTCGTAGGATGTTCAATCTGATTACAATCACATCTCTCACATGCTTTCTTTTACTCATATGTTGAGCATGGTAGATTTGAAGAAGAAATCTCATTACGGGTCACATTCAAGTAGCCAATGTTGTGAATGTCTAATAATATGATTACCAATGGGATTACTTGAAGTAAATAAAGAAATTTAATATTAAATTATAAGCCTTTCATATTCAGCTAAATGCCATTTTCATTGAACGGTAACATAGGATAACTTGCATGGGACTTGTAATGGTGTTTCTTCAGATCTCCCATGCCTGAAGCAAGTGAGAGATGTAATTTTAATCAAATTGAAGGATCTTAATACAAGATTTAATCAGCAATGAGAAGATCATCAAGCAATGCTGTGTTCTTCCCATTACCTGTAGATAATCTACAGGTGAATTTTCCTTTGATTAACTTACTTTGTTGCATATTCTGTATCAAAGCTGGCACCTTGTACTTTTAGTTGTACATCTTGTACTTCATGCTGGAAAACAAACAACACAAAATTAAATAGCTTCTAAAAGATGGAATAAATACTGTTAATGTATTATAAACCCATAATTAATTTGTTTACCTTCTAATATATTTAGTAAACATTTCTACAGGTACACTAGTTAATAATGAAGTCACAATATATGCTTGTACAATTAAATAGCTTCTAAAAGATGGAATAAATACTGTTAATGTATTAACCCATAATTAATTTGTTTACCTTCTAATATATTTAGTAAACATTTCTACAGGTACACTAGTTAATAATGAAGTCACAATATATGTTTGTACAATTAAATAGCTTCTAAAAGATGGAATAAATACTGTTAATGTATTAACCCATAATTAATTTGTTTACCTTCTAATATATTTAGTAAACATTTCTACAGGTACACTAGTTAATAATGAAGTCACAATATATGTTTGTACAATTAAATAGCTTCTAAAAGATGGAATAAATACTGTTAATGTATTAACCCATAATTAATTTGTTTACTTTCTAATATATTTAGTAAACATTTCTACAGGTACACTAGTTAATAATGAAGTCACAATATATGCTTGTACAATTAAATAGCTTCTAAAAGATGGAATAAATACTGTTAATGTATTAACCCATAATTAATTTGTTTACCTTCTAATATATTTAGTAAACATTTCTACAGGTACACTAGTTAATAATGAAGTCACAATATATGTTTGTACAATTAAATAGCTTCTAAAAGATGGAATAAATACTGTTAATGTATTAACCCATAATTAATTTGTTTACTTTCTAATATATTTAGTAAACATTTCTACAGGTACACTAGTTAATAATGAAGTCACAATATATGCTTGTACAATTAAATAGCTTCTAAAAGATAGAATAAATACTGTTAATGTATTAACCCATAATTAATTTGTTTACCTTCTAATATATTTAGTAAACATTTCTACAGGTACACTAGTTAATAATGAAGTCACAATATATGCTTGTACAATTAAATAGCTTCTAAAAGATAGAATAAATACTGTTAATGTATTAACCCATAATTAATTTGTTTACCTTCTAATATATTTAGTAAACATTTCTACAGGTACACTAGTTAATAATGAAGTCACAATATATGTTTGTACAATTATCACACAACTACCCTTACACTCCTAATATTGAAAATAATTCACCAGTAATCCAGCAATGCAGTAATTCACTATTATTGTTTGGTTATTCATGAGGGATGTTGTTTGTTTGTTGTCTGATGCAGAACTTTTATGTCTTAAGGCTTACAACCATTATTTCTATACATATTAGGACATAATGATGTCACTGTGACCTTGACCTCCAATATCAAGGTCAAAGAAGTAATGCTATCTTGTCTGGTCCAAAACCATTATATTTTGTATGTACATGTATGCATTATGACATGCAGAGTTACCATCTTTAGAATGAGGTCACTGTGACCTTTACTTTCAATGTCAAGGTAAAATATATAATTTTGCTTGTCGTGTGACCAACAACCATCAATGCCCGGTCATGTTTTAAGACTCAGTCTGCTTCTCTGATGGGGTTCATTTTGTGAGCTTTACTCACAGTACCTCTAGTCAAACTTGTATAGAGACTTAACTGTATTTGTAGCTTTGAAAGTGTTTCTGTCCTTTCTACCTTCTGCATTACCAGAAAGGTCAAAGATCCTTCATCAATTCTCATTTTTGTTTTAATCTTTGTCGACAGATGAGCGTCCTTTATGAAAATTCAGTACCTTCACAATATTGTCATGCTAAATATTCACAACAAAATAGATTATACCTTTGTCTCTACAAGTTGTGGTAGAGATTTTCTAACATGTTCTTGTACTCTGAAGAATGCTAAAGAAGGCTCATTGGCTATAATATTCATACTCTCTGATATTTTGTCTGTCACTGAAAAATAGAAGTATAAATTATATCTACTATAAAGGTGACTTGCGACAGGTCTGTGGTTTTGTCCGGGTCCTCCAGTTTCCTCCACCAATAAAACTGATCGCTACAAGATAACTGAAATATTGTTGAATGGTGTTAAAATTAAATACCATCAAACAACAAACAAACAAACAATTTAACGCCACTTTCAACAATACATGCATTTCATTTATATCGTAGCGGTCAGTTTTATTGGTGGAGGAAACCGGAGGACCCAGAGAAAACCAGACCTGCCGCAAGTTACTGATAAACTTTATCACATAATGTTGTATTGAGTACACCTTGCCATGAGCGAGATTCAAACTCACAACTTTAGTGGTGATAAGAACTAATTGCACAGGCAGTTGTAAATCCAATTTAGGGTGAATGACCATACGATCACAATCACGACAGCCCTATATTTATTAGGACATAATGGAGTTTTACATATAAAAATGGGTCACTGTGACCTTCCTTGATCATCAATGTCAAGGCCAAATAAGTCACATTATCTTGTCCAGTACAGAACTTTTAATGTCTTATATTATAATTAAGGCCCACAAACAAGTTGCATTGATGTATATGTATTAAGATATAAATTATTTAGATCACTGTGACCTTGACCTAAAATTGTATTTAATATAAGGACAATTGCTGTTGCTTTGTTATTGAAAATCTTGAGGTTTTTTTTAGGTGCTTGAAATGAAGGAAAAATGTCAATCTTCCTATTGCTACCTAGCTACTGTTTTTGTCATTCTGAACACAGCAAACCAATAATATCTTAAGCACGGCACAACCAGCCACTTTCCTATAGTGAGTGAGTGAGTATTGTTTTTCACCTATATCATGGCGAGAACAATTTACATCTGATGAGATGATGATGATGTCTGCTATGTAATAGACCAACACGCTTAGCTTGATCTTTATACTGCTAGCTCACTGAAACAACTGTCCACGGAAAGACATGTTGTTCCACTCAAATATATTATCCAGATTCCTCCGAGCCAACCAGTCTTTGCTCTTACTCTTGAATGCTGCATATGTATGCTTAGCGGAGAAGCAGCAAATACTAATTTTAAAGTTTTTGTTTTGACCCAAAAGGGGCTTGAACCCACAATCTACCGCACTCAATGTGAGCACGCTAAACCAATACACCACTGAAGAAGTTTCTATACAATAGTAAAAACATCATTCCTCTGCAGAAAAAGTTCATGAACATTACCTTTTCTAGTTTTATGTTCCAGTTCAGCATCTTGAGCCTCTTTGAACAAGTTTGCAGTGGTCATTCTGTTGTACAGACTGTCACCACCTAGAAAGAGTGAGCAAAGTGATTGCTATTTAACGCTAAATGAGCAATTTTTCAGCTATACCATGGCGATAACAAGTTAAGTTCAATGAGATGATGATGATGTCCGCTTTGTACATTTACTAGACCAACACACAGTTGGGTTTTAATAGTGCTAGTTCACTGAAACAACAGGCTACATGTAGACATGTTGCTCCACTATGGCACATTATCCTGATTCTGAGCCAACCAGTCTTTGCTTTTAGTTTTATTGCACAATGTTAAATTTTCTTAACCAAGAAGCAGCAAATAACCAATTTTATAGTCTTTGGTTTTGATTGAAGGAAATTGAAGACAAATAAAACTAGAATTAGATGACGTGAGGAAGGGCTATTAATGGCGTCCTCCCAATCCCTTGCCATTTTTCAGTGGGTTGCACATTGTCATTGATAGTAATTTGTAAACTTTTTTTCAGTTTCAGTAACAAATTTACTATTTAATTTAGTGGACGGGAACAAGTCACTGAGCCTGTGGTCTTCTTCTTTTGGTATACAGTATACCATCGACCTCCGATGATTACATACTGTTGCATGCGCAGGCTATATACAAAAATGATCAAAACTGTGCCAAAAATAAACAATAACAATTTAATTTGTAAATGATATGAAAGTAAATTAGTGCAGAAACGAACTTTTAGTGATTAAAACTATTTACAGAATATTAAGGAAAACTATAGTAGGTTGCAGAGAACAACAGGTGTTAGCTGTTCTCTGAAGCTGACGACCGTCGACTGAAGGTATATGGACGAGAGTAAGTGTATTTATAGGGAGTTGGTTCCACTGTGGTATTGTGTATGGGAAGAATGAATGTCTATATGTCTTTGGAAGTATGTATTTGCCTATATGTTAAGGGGTAATATTTCCTGGTCCTTGTGTCTGAAACTATTAATATGTCTGATGGTACAGCAACAAGATGAAATGATACTTTGTACGTCATAACCAATCTTGTGCGAAGTCTACGTTCTGCAAGTGATGGCAAAGTTAATTATATTGAGCATATCTGATACACTGCTGGTATTGTGGTATCTATTACAGATGTACCGAGCAGCTTGTCGTTGGACCATCTCAATTTTTCTAATGGATTCAGATGTGTGACGGTCCCAGATAGAGCATGAGTACTCTAATTTTGGCCTGATGAGCGCTTGGTACGCCTGGGTTTTTATTTGTTGGTTTGATGTTTTTAGGTTTCGCTTAAGAAACCCAGTGCTTTGTTGCCTTTTGATGTTATGTCGTTGATGTGTTTATCCCATTTGAGGTTAGACTGTACTGTTATACCAAGATATTTAGCTGAGCTCACAGATTCAAGTATATGGTTATGGAGGATGTAATTGTGTTGTATTGGTTGCTTCGTTTTAGTGACAGACAGTACTGAACATTTGTCAGGGTGAAAAGCCATTAGCCAGTCTCTCTCCCATCTGGCTGCTGCATCAAGATCCTGTTGTAATTTATTACAATCATGCTGGGATTTGATGGACATGTATATGATGCTGTCATCCGCGAACAGCCTGAGCTGACTGTGTCAAGTAATCAGAGAGGTCGTTAATGTAGACCAAGAACAAGACGGGGCCCAGGACTGTTCCTTGCGGAACACCAGATGTGACAGGCACAGTAGATGATGATTTTTCATCAATCACCACTGTTTGTGTACGATTTGTAAGAAAAGCTGAGATCCAGTGAAGTGTAGGTCCAGAAATACCATAGTAGTTTAGTTTGCAGAGAAGTCTGCAGTGGGGGACTTTATCGAAAGCCTTTGCAAAATCCATAATTATTAGATCTGTCTGGATATTTTTGTTGTCTGTTTCTGATAATTCCTGGATGAATAAAAGAAGTTGACTTTTGCATGAGCGATTGTAACGAAAGCCATGTTGAAGTTCAGAGTATTTTGTTGTTTTCTAGGTGGTTCATAACGTGTTTGGTTACTATATGCTCCATTAACTTGCAACAAATGCAAGTTAAGGAGATGGACCTATAGTTGATGGCTTTGTGTTTGTCTCCCTTTATAAAGGCAGGAGCAACATTTGCTGTTTTCCAATCAATAGGTGTTTGTCCTGTATGGAAAGACTTTGTAAATATAAGGTTAAGTATAGGTGCAGTTTGTTCTTGGAGTTCTTCGAGAACTCGAGAACTGATATTGTCTGGGCGGGTAGCTTTATGAGGATTGATGTTGTTTAATAGTTTTTTAATGCCAGGTGTTGATATGGTTAGTGGTGGTATGTTTGGATGTTTGCTAGTGCCTTTATCAGGTATTGGGTCATCAGATTCGGATGTAATGACTGACTGAAACTGTTCATTCAGAATGTTTGCCTTTTCTATTGTGTCAGCTATTTTAAAGTCGCCACCTTTACTGAGGGCTGCTATGCCTGAATTATCTATTCTGATAGATTTGATGTATTGGAACAGTTTTTTAGGTTTGGCCTGGTTTTTTGCTGGTGGTTGGTCTGGTTCATTTACTGGTAGATCACAGATGATTGATTCAATGTAGTTTCAATATGCCTCTCGTTCTTTTTGTACCTGTGTTTTGATGCCTCTCGTTGTTCTTTTTGTGTCTGTGCTTTGATCTTTTTATAGGCATTACTATATTTAGTATCATTACGTTTTTTATACAATTTATTTTTCTTGTTTATAAGTTTTCGTAAAGAGTTGGTAATCCATGGTAATCTATGTTTGTAGGTAAGCATTGTTGATGGTACATTTGTTTCTATTGATTTTACAAGTCTTGTTTTGAATAGTTCCCATATGCTATCTATATCTGGTGTGTTGTAGATTTTTAAAGTGTCTGAGTGTATGATGTCTAAATCTGCTTTGATATTATCCCAATTGGCTTTCTTATATTTAAAAATTTTACGAGGTGTTTCTCTGATCCTCTTAAGCCAGATGCCTGCTTCGACATAGACAATATCATGATCACTTAGACCAAGTCAAGTATACGATCATTTCTGGTTGGAATGTCAACTATCTGGTGGAGATTTGAGTTATGGATAATATCAAGAAGTTGTTGGTGTTCTGATTGATCAGGTCTACCAGTGATGACACAATTATTTAACCAAGGTTGAAATCGCCACCTATAATGACTGTCGAGTTTGACTGTCTATTTATTCTATTGATAGAAGACTGAAGTTGCTCTAGGGCTTGGCCTTTGTCGGATGGTGGAAGATAATATGATACAACTTGTAGGTTCTTAGAACCTGCAATATTTATCTCTGTCCATACAATTTCAGTTGGGTAAAGTAAAAAAAAAAATGGTTCCAGGCAAATAATGCATTATTTATTAATCATGCTGATGGTTTGATTGAATACAATTATTTCAAATAATGTCACTTTAGATATACAATATTTCTGCCAAATATCTAAGTAATATCTTGAGTAATAAAGATGTTATGCCGAAAAAAGAGTGCAACACTTTTTTGTGACATTTAAAAAAAAAGACTTTTTTTAAAGGTACAGCAAATTGTTATATGAGGGTAGGTACCTTATTTTCTTATTTATTTGATAATTATGATGTCTTAGCCTTAATCTTAGCCAAATATGTAGCTTGTTCATGTAACCGTTTTAATATAGTTATGTTTTGAAAAAAGATACTACCATGTCAGGAGTGCAACACAAAAAATTTAAAATCTGAGAAGCTAAGTGGTTTTTTTTTTATAATATACACACCCAAATTAAAAGAGAAGTAAATTCTGTTAACAAAATCTCTATTTTCTTGAATGAAAACTTTATTTACTACATTGTTTATATAAATAATGTGTGAGTCTAGTAAATGAGGGTACACTACAAGTGTCAGGAGTGCAACTTTGAAGTTTGAAGGCTAACACTTAAGAAATGCCTGAGCCAATATATTGTTCTGCTTTATTTTTCAGGAGATAGTTTGCCAGACACAAGATTGCAGCCCTAAAGTGGCCTGATAGACACAGTGTATTTCTTTCAGAACAATTTTTTTCATGTCAGGAGTGCAACAGTTTAAAAATGGCATTTTTTAAAACCACCATATTAAGCTTATAATGACTTGTATGCACCCAAAAGAATTTCTAATAATATAAGAATTCTTGCTGGAGTTTTCATAAATTCTTTAAGGTCAATTTCAAAGCAGAACTTTATTCATCTAACTTCAGATTGTATAAAGCAATGATATCTGGATAATACATTTTCTTATAACTTCTTAATTTAAGAAGCCAGCTGCTTTAAACTTTGTCTTATAATTAACAAATAGCCATATTGCAGCTATAATTTTTTTACTAATGTTCAGAGAATTCTGATTAAATGATTTAATAACTGTTATAACAAACCAGTAATTTTGTTGCACTCCTGACATAATATTCAATTTTTTTACTTTTATGCACATTTTGAGTTAATTTTCAGATCTGACCTGTGATAATTGTAAAAATAATGTGTTTTGTCAGAGTTTTACAAATTGAAACACTGCAAAGACTGACTTACCCAAATAAATAGTGGATAAAATGTTATGAAAGTTCAGATTATGAATGCAATGAATTATCCAGGTTAAAAACATAAAGTTTTCATAATGGTATAATATCAACACTAAAAGGTTCTACCTATGAATTCAGAATTAGAGGACTATTTTGATGATTTATTCCTGTTTTTTTATATGTATGCATTATGTCAGGAGTGCAACAAAACACGAGATATGAGGTATCTAATTTAGGTTATTTATAGTTCAGTGAAATTTTCCAATTTATAGGACTTTTATTAAGTTGTCTTACTACAAGACTGCTAAGTATTTAATAAGATCTAACTCTTCTTATTGTAACTACTACAAGACTGCTAAGTATTTAATAAGATCTAACTCTTCTTATTGTAACTACTACAAGACTGCTAAGTATTTAATAGGATCTAACTCTTCTTATTGTAACTACTACAAGACTGCTAAGTATTTAATAGGATCTAACTCTTCTTATTGTAACTACTACAAGACTGCTAAGTATTTAATAGGATCTAACTCTTCTTATTGTAACTATTACAAGACTGCTAAGTATTTAATAAGATCTAACTCTTCTTATTGTAACTACTACAAGACTGCTAAGTATTTAATAGGATCTAACTCTTCTTATTGTAACTACTACAAGACTGCTAAGTATTTAATAAGATCTAACTCTTCTTATTGTAACTACTACAAGACTGCTAAGTATTTAATAAGATCTAACTCTTCTTATTGTAACTACTACAAGACTGCTAAGTATTTAATAAGATCTAACTCTTCTTATTGTAACTACTACAAGACTGCTAAGTATTTAATAAGATCTAACTCTTCTTATTGTAACTACTACAAGACTGCTAAGTATTTAATAGGATCTAACTCTTCTTATTGTAACTACTACAAGACTGCTAAGTATTTAATAGGATCTAACTCTTCTTATTGTAACTACTACAAGACTGCTAAATATTTAATAAGATCTAACTCTTCTTATTGTAACTACTACAAGACTGCTAAGTATTTAATAAGATCTAACTCTTCTTATTGTAACTACTACAAGACTGCTAAGTATTTAATAGGATCTAACTCTTCTTATTTTAACTACTACAAGACTGCTAAGTATTTAATAGGATCTAACTCTTCTTATTGTAACTACTACAAGACTGCTAAGTATTTAATAAGATCTAACTCTTCTTATTGTAACTACTACAAGACTGCTAAGTATTTAATAAGATCTAACTCTTCTTATTGTAACTACTACAAGACTGCTAAGTATTTAATAGGATCTAACTCTTCTTATTGTAACTACTACAAGACTGCTAAGTATTTAATAGGATCTAACTCTTCTTATTGTAACTACTACAAGACTGCTAAGTATTTAATAAGATCTAACTCTTCTTATTGTAACTACTACAAGACTGCTAAGTATTTAATAAGATCTAACTCTTCTTATTGTAACTACTACAAGACTGCTAAGTATTTAATAAGATCTAACTATTGTAACTACTACAAGACTGCTAAGTATTTAATAAGATCTAACTCTTCTTATTGTAACTACTACAAGACTGCTAAGTATTTAATAAGATCTAACTCTTCTTATTGTAACTACTACAAGACTGCTAAGTATTTAATAGGATCTAACTCTTCTTATTGTAACTACTACAAGATTGCTAAGTATTTAATAAGATCTAACTCTTCTTATTGTAACTACTACAAGACTGCTAAGTATTTAATAGGATCTAATTCTTCTTATTGTAACTACTACAAGACTGCTAAGTATTTAATAAGATCTAACTCTTCTTATTGTAACTACTACAAGACTGCTAAGTATTTAATAAGATCTAACTATTGTAACTACTACAAGACTGCTAAGTATTTAATAAGATCTAACTCTTCTTATTGTAACTACTACAAGACTGCTAAGTATTTAATAAGATCTAACTCTTCTTATTGTAACTACTACAAGACTGCTAAGTATTTAATAGGATCTAACTCTTCTTATTGTAACTACTACAAGATTGCTAAGTATTTAATAAGATCTAACTCTTCTTATTGTAACTACTACAAGATTGCTAAGTATTTAATAAGATCTAACTCTTCTTATTGTAACTACTACAAGATTGCTAAGTATTTAATAGGATCTAATTCTTCTTATTGTAACTACACCATTTTTTATCTGAAATGTGTAAAAAAAAAAAATATGTTTAATTATATACTGAAGTACATGAAATGTATCAGATCAAATTAAAAAATCACCTGATTGATAGCCAAATGTCTTAATTTACAAGTAAAACTTTCATATTGAAAATTAATATTAAATCAAATGTGTATTTTTTCTAGTTTCTGCTTTGTTTGTGAATGTGTATGATATGTCTGGAGTGCAACAGGAGAAATGGAACACATTTTCAGCTGGACATAACTCCTTTCATTGAAATGATAAATCTACTGGGTTTTTTCAGTGAGTTTCAAAAAGGCTAAATTTTTGAATGAAATTATTTTTTGGATAATTTCTTCAGGCTTTTTTTCTTATTCAAAACTTTTTCCCAAAAATTCATGCATACAAAAAATGAAGAAAAAAAGAATAAAAAAAAGAAAAATTCAAGGAAAGTAAATGTTATCTGTGTACCAAAAGTAATGCCTATGCCTCTGCCATCAATTAGTGTGAAAAAAATGTTGCTATTTGTTATATGTTTGTTTAAAATTATATTCTGAAAATTTATACTAAATTCAAATTTGAATTGTGATTCATGTTGAATAAAGGTTCAGAAAATTGTTATCTCTTTGTTCTCAGTTATGGCCATCTGAACTTATTAACTTCAATGTATAGTTATCAAGATGCAACAAAAGAAAATATGCATAAACCAACTTGAAATTTGGTCAAATTTTAATAACTGGAACCATTTTTTTTTTTTACTTTACCCAGTTCGTTTTTAGTTCAGTTATTTCTGAACTGACAAAATCCTTTTTGATGGCTATGAGCACTCCACCGTGGCTTTCGTCCTTTATGTTTGGTGATCTATCATGTCTATAGACATTGCATGAGTTAGATGGAAAATAATCATAGGAAGATGTAGCATCAACTCGTGTGATGGGTTTTTGTACTATTATCGATTTTCCGATATAGCGATTAACAGTGTTAACCCTTCATTCATATGATGATTGGAATTTTCAAAGAATGGTTAGTTGAATATTTCTTTGTACATAGATTGTTTTAAAAGCCATTCTTGTATTTTAATATACTCTCGATTATCTGGCAACTTTTGTTGTCAGTAAAATGGCGTCATATGTTTTCGTATGAAGTAAAAACAGGGCCGATATACGGGATGGAAACAAATATAAAATCCGGAAATGGCTTGTTTTAAAATTTCATGGTTCTGGCCATCTACAAATCATACTACATCTAAAGAAAATAACAGAATGTTTGAAAATGACCACTTTCAAAATTGTGTTTACTTTTGATGTTTTTTTTAGTGCTGAAACCACATGCACTACAAGGTGACAATCGTGACATGTATTTTATATAAGAAACAGGCACATTTCAGTCAGCTCTTTTGCTTACAAGTACGATCAGTGACCCCATGACAGTCACATGACAGGAAGAGCCGGTGTCTGAGAGGCAGACGACATAGTTCAATTTTATATAGCCCTTCTGGATTTTTTTCCAGCTACTTTGTAAATGAAGTAAATTTTTAGCATTACAAAAAGTATGGTTCAGTAGGTAGGTTCACTGTTTTTGGTACTTGCGTCTTTAAAAGCAACATTGAACATTTTTTACAGTTTTTTGGAGTCCTGTTTACGTTCCAAAAATAGAAACCAGAAGACACGTCAAAAATAATGCGTGCACTGTGGAAATCAAAATAAAATGAATGATACGAAAACATATGACATACGAAAACACATACTGTGACGATATTTCTATCAAGCCAAGTTTCAGTTCCCATGATTATATCTGGTTTTACAGAATCTATTATTTCCAAAAGGTCAGGTTTCTTATTTTTCAATGACTGAAAATTCATATTTAGAATCTTTAGAGGCACTTTGTTTTTCGTTTGCTTTGGCTTTGTTCTTTTTTTTTGAGTGTAATTGGTGAGGATGCACTGTTGGTGCTCCAGGGCTGCCTATACAACCAAAGTTTCAATTGTAGTTGAATTGAAGAAACTGGTAGTAAAATTTGGCATGCCACATTGGATGCAATGCCAACTTATAATGTTACTGTTGTTCATGATGTTGTAAATATGATTTTGTATGTCTTGACATCTGTCCAACCTATTTCCATAACCAAAACATTACTGATTGTTCCAACAAAAAATGAAAGGGACCCTCCTCTCTTCACCGGTAAGCTGCTGATAAAATTTCAAAACATTCTGAGAAACACTACTCAAGTTATCATACGACATAGGGTAACAATCCTATTTTCCGTCATATCAAGTCCAATAACTCTGGAACAGGCAAAAGTGAAAATCGTCAAAAATGAAAGGGATCTTCCTCTCTTCACCGGTAAGCTGCTAATAAAATTTCAAAACATTCTGAGAAACACTACTCAAGTTATCATACGACATAGGGTAAAAATCCTATTTTCCGTCATATCAAGTCCAATAACTCTGGAACGGCAAAAGTGAAAATCGTCAAAAAAGAAAGGGATCCTCCTCTCATCACCAGTAAGCAGATGATAAAATTTTAAAAGATTCTAATAAACACAACTCAAGTTATCGTACGACATAGGATTTGTCTACAGACGGACGGACACGGTGAAACCAGTATACCCCCTACAACTTCGTTGCGGGGGATATAATAAACTGACAGAACGATTATGTATGGAATGGTATTTACTCATCATATACCTTGCATTGTTCTTACTGGAAACTGTGAATAACTAAATGCATTATCCATGCAAGTTTGCTTGCTTGTATTTACAAACGGAAGTTGGCATGTCATGAATACGTGAAAACTCGGACCAAGGCAACTCGGACCATATATCAGACAGCTCGACCACCTTTGAAACAACTAGTACAACTTTTCAGAAGACAACTCGCATCACTTTTTTGAAATATCGAAGATGATTGAAGGACAACTCGAATGACATAACACTGATATAAAATTTGTTTTCATTTTTGGCACTGTTATATTATTGACATATTGACAGGGCCGCCAAGAAAATTGGTGGGCCCCATGGCAAAAGGAAACTTCAGAAGGGCTATATAAAATTGAACTATGTCGTCTGCCTCTCAGACACCGGCTCTTCCTGTCATGTAACTGTCATGGGGTCACTGATCGTACTTGTAAACAAAAGAGCTGACTGAAATGTGCCTGTTTCTTATATAAAATACATGTCACTTTGCAGTGCATTGTGGTTTCAGCACTAAAAAAAACATCTAAAGTAAACACAATTTTGAAAGTGGTCATTTTCAAACATTCTGTTATTTTATTTAGATGTAGTATGATTTGGTAGATGGCCAGAACCATGAAATTTTAAAACAAGCCATTTCCGGATTATATATTCGTTTCCATCCCGTATATCGGCCTTGTTTTTACTTCACACGAAAACAGATGACGCCATTTTACTGACAACAAAAGTTGCCAGATAATCGAGAGTATATTAAAATACAAGAATGGCTTTAAAAACAATCTTATGTACAAAGAAATATTTAACTAGCCATTCTTTGAACATTCCAATCGTCATATGAATGAAGGGTTAACACTGTTAATCGCTATATCGGAAAATCGATAATAGAAATAGAAATAGAAATAGAAATAAGTTTATTAACCAAATAAGGGCCCCAGGAGGGCATATACAAATAACAATTATGATTGATACACAACAACAATATATCAACTTAAATATTCGCGGTGAAATATCAATAATTGTGGTGGTGGTCCTACGACAATTTCACAAAGCGTGTCGTAAGATTGATCGTAAACTTAGGATCAGTCCTACGACAAAATACTACGACCGATCTTACGATCACACTTACGATTTTCTTAAGACTAAAATACCTTAGCAACGCTACTTTCACTTCTGAAAATCATGCGCAATGGATACTTCCGATGTAAATAAAAACATCGTCTGCTAGAAAACTAGAAAACATGCCTGGTAAAATGTTTCCAAATTTATAAAAAAAAAATCAGAACATAGTAAATTACAGTTTGAGTTTTTACAATTTTTCTTTTAATCTTCGATTTTACAATTTTTTGGGGTACCGGTAAACTGAGAAACGAAAAGAAATGAAACGAAACGAAACGAAAACAAAATCCAACGACATCTGTAAAGTAAGAAAACGAAATCCAACGAAATGAAACGAAATCTGTAAAGTAAGAAAACGAAATCCAACGAAAAGAAACGACGAAATCTGTAAAGTAAGAAAACAAAATATAACGAAAAGAAACGAAATCTATAAAGTAAGAAAACAATATCAAATGAAAAAAAGAACGCATTCTGTAAAGTAAGACAAGAATCGAAACGAAATAAACGTTTATTCTTTGTAAGCACTACTAGAGATATCCAATAAAATTACGTAACTCGACCTAAGCTACCTATCGAGCCGTATCTTTACCTACGAATTTACATATTGATTGAAAATTACAATAACATTCAGCATTCATTCAGATACTAGTATTCCACATGTCAGTATTTTCTATTTGATACCGACTGGAAGCGCACTTCGGATTGATTTATTTATTGTTGTTTGTTTAACGTTCAGTCGCTAATATTTCATGCATAATCGGGACGAGAACAAGTGAAAAAAATCAATTTGCAAAATACACAGACGGGTATACCCCATGCGCAACAACACCAACGCCCATAGTAGTTCACGGAAAGACACAGGCAAATACCGGTATCAGTTGCTAGACAAACAAAAATTTTAGTAGCCCAATCCTATCTAAGTAACTAAAATAAACCTCAATTTCTAGTAGCCCAGCCAAATTTGTAGGGGCCTTGGGCAACTGAGCCCCTGCTAATTTCCATCCCTGAGTATTTGATGTTTTGATGGAGTAGTATGTCTTTAATTTTTCCTTTTTATGGGGGGTGGTTTTTTTGCAAGCTAACATTTGTATATATATCAATAGCGAAACGACCTTCACTCACAATACTACCCGATGTGCATATGTATAAGGCAGTATCATCACATTTCAGGGTTGCATTTGTGGGCAGTTTTCCGAAGAAGAAATGTGGTGATGGGAATCGATGTTCGGTGGGTGTCCAGGGGGAGGAGGGATGTTGTTTCTTATCACAAATGGATGACAAGTCATAACTTTTTCGATTTTGGAGTTACCTGTTCACTTTTATTTCACTTTGTCCGAATATGAATATAAGGAACACCGGGCTTTATTTTTATCTAGCTTTTGATTTTTTTAAACTCCGGAAAAATGGAGAAAATGTCTTTTCACAAGGACCAAAATAGCTTCCAGATGTAAAATGCACCCTCTTTCGATTGAAAACTAATCTGATAGTATACATTCTTATATATATATCTTCGTAAAGTGACATTTTCCCTATATAAAGAATGAGGTTGTTATTAGAGCAGAATTTATTCAAATTCTACATTACTGATTAGTAGTGCACCTGATTTGTCGAAGTCAATATTTTTCCAATAACAATTCATAGCTCGGCCGTCTTAGGTTTGTCGAAAATACTATTTTGCCAAAATAATGGAAATACTGAGATGCTGAATAAATGTCCACGAGACAACGATCCGACAAAACAGCAAATTACAAAGCCTCATTTATATACATAACGCCCAGCATTCTTGTCAAAATAAGTTTCATATTGGGTCCTATATCAATAACACCAATAGTTTACAAAAATCAAGTAAGTGGCTATGGTTACTGGACTAAATTTTTCATGGTTTTCTCATACACTGTATTTCTCAACAATATGTTTTTAAGATACATGGGCGTATCCAGGATTTCAGGTTGGAGTAAAAAAATAATAATAATCGGCGGGCTGAGCGAGGTAAGAAATTTTTTGGGTATCAAGATTTCATGCAAAAATCGTACTTTTTCTATTTGTAGGGGGGCATACGCCCCAAACCCCCGCCTGACTAGTAATCTATATATCTATTAGGATATTTTGAACCATTCATTTACAAAACAAAAATTCTAACTTCTAGGTGGTAATCAGTTGGATTAGAGTCAAGGCCTCAATGTCCGCCAAATGTCAATGAGTTCCATTCAAACTCCATATTATTTCTAAGGACAATAATGTATGCTTTAAAACAAAATAGATACTTTACTGATCTATTCTAGGTCTACATGCCCGTGCCCAGACATTTTCAAATGGGTGTGATTCCTATGGAAAATTGGATTTGAGAGAATTTTCTCAACAGATTTAATATGCTCTTAAAATTGAGGCAGGGGGGTATTTATCCTAATAAAACAATGTTTATCAATGTTTTGGTGAAATGATTTAAAAAAACAAAAGTACATACGTTATCTATAAAACTTTCAATTAGTAAATTTCAGATAGTTAAACCTTCGGACGTCACAGTCTTGTTTTAAATTTTATCTGAAACAAAAATTCGCCTCTAAGGGACCAGGCAATAGGGATCAGTGCAAAAGGCCATGGGACAAAGATATTTTTGCAACTTTTTGTTTTCATGGGACCTCAGTCACGTTTTCTTGGCAGAATTTGGTAAAACCTATATTATTTTCATTGAAATTAGGCATGGGACATATAGTTTTTTTTCATAAATATTGAACCACAGGCCTGTGTATTGAACATGGGACAAAGACTTTTTAAGAAGCAAAATTGAAATGCATCGGTCCCAACCTCTGATAAATTTTGCCTGGTCCCTAACTACCGAACAGCCCGTTCTTAGAGCACGTAGCTCCCAAAATCTGCACTTACTGACTTATCCCGTTAAAGAAAATATTCAAGATGTAATATGATGAAATTATATAGTTAATGTGCATAATTTTGACAGAGGAGATTTTTCAAGATGTTGTTTTCCGAAAGCCCTGTGCGAGTCCCGGGCGTCATAAAGAATAGGCCTGAAGCAGATCTCGGCTTGTCGTAAAAGCCGATTAAGAGTACTTAGAGTCTGGCCGAGGGTCGGATGCTCAGCCCCCCGAGCAACTAAGGTGTGTACCTTAGGTGACTCGATGGCTACATAGGGTAGCCCTCGCTTCGGGAGTTGTCAGGCTATTAGAGGAAAATCTTACCGCGGACCATAGTAGGCCAACGTGTGTGGAGGGTGCCACTCTTCATGCACGTATAAAAAAGATCCCATTTGTAGATTTCGTAAGAGTATGCCCCTATGCTACCTTGAGGCCGCTACAGATGGCAAAATGTTCCGCCCCTTTTCCAGGCCATTGCAGTCAAACATTGTTTTTCCTGTTTCCCATCCCAACCTCGCTTTTCTTTATCAATTTGATTTTTTTCCACTTGTTCTCGTCCCAATTATGCATTTCATTTCAAATATTTTATTGATAAATCAATAGGATTGGATAACAGGCTATGCCTATACAAATCCTCTCCAACAACAAGATGGAACCATTTGAACACAATTTACATAAGACATAGAGCAATCTACCCATCATGTATACATGCAATTCATCTTAATTACCAAGCATAAACACATGTATATTAATAGCAGAATAATACAAACAAAACAAAAAAGATTTTTCCCTTTCTTTTCTTTTTTTTTTGTTAATAGGTATGATATAACATGTATATTAATAGCAGGATCATACAAAATAAAGTTGTTTTTTTTTCCTTTTTTTTCCCCTTTTTAATAGGTATGATATAATTTGGAATAGCCAAATTATGGCTTTACATTTAAGCTATTATTATTTATAATATTAATGATGATGAATTGGCATAGCATGATGGATAGACTGAACTTACATTTAATCACACAATATATACAACATGTAAACTGAAATTATGATATCAAAATCACTAATTAAGTGAGGTCCACCATATCAATATGAATTAACTCTTTTTCAGTATATATATTTATGATTGAATAAAGGGAATTTGGGAGAGATGGAGGAAGAAGAGACAAATAAGTAAATAAGGGGGGAAATATCTAAACAAGATAGTGATTGTGATTAAGATAAGCAAGTACAAATTGGGTAAAAGGGGGGAGGGGGAAGGGAGACCCGAATAATTGAAAGATTTACAGCTATTAATTAAGCTGAAAAATTTAAAGATTTGGAGCTACATGTATATATAGGAAGACTTTTCAATGTTATATGACCAAATACAAAGAAAAGGAAAATCTATTGAATCATGTGAATCTTCTACTACCAGTAATGAAATGGTGAACAGCATCGAATATCTCAGTATTCTCATCTACAGTAAGGATTGGTGAGCCTTTCAATAATATATCCAAATTTAAAACATCTTGAAACTTTCTTAGAGAATTAAAAGTTGTATTCTGTATCTTATGAACAATGGACAAACATAAAAATAATGGAAATTATTTTCAATTGCATCCCCACAGGCACACTGGGAGCTGTCGGACAGATGAGACTGAAACAAGTGGTGATTTAAGCTGTTTGCTTCATTTCGAAGTTGGCAATGCCAAATATTTAAGCTGCGAGAACCAATAGAGTAGAAGCTAGGAGATTTATCAACATCTTCATTAAGTTTAATCTTGAATGAAGATAATGACTGAATGTTCCTAATATCATTATCTAGTTTGTTCCATAAATCCAGAACAGTTGGAAAAAAGCTATCCTTATATGACTTGGTGCGGCATTGGGGAGGGGTGAAGAATCTGGGGTTTCTAACCATGTAGTTAGGTTCAATATTAATATAAGAAATAATATTATTTGTTATATAGTTGGGTAGCTCTCCTTCCAGAGCTTTGAACATTAGAATAAGTTTTTGCTTCTTACGTCTGTTTTGCAAGGAGTCCCAACCTAATTCGCCATACAACTTAACCCTTGAGGTACCCTTTCGAAGACCTGTAACAATTCTGGCTGATTCGTATTGCACTGATTCAATAAGATCAGACTGTTCTCTTGTGCAATTGTCCCAAACTACACTTCCGTATTCAAGTATAGGTCTTATAAAACCAAAATAAAGCTTTTCTAGTGAGTTCCTATCAAGATTATGTTTCATCATGCGCAAAATATTAAGACGAGAGCAAGCTTTTTTATAAATTTCATTTATATGATCTTTCCAGGTGCCATTAGGACAAAAATGTATACCAAGATGTTTATGCTTAAGTACATCTTCTAGGACATCATCATTCATATATAAAGGGGGAATATTAACATTATGTTTTCTAGTAAACAGCATAGGCTTATGCATGTAATATTAGCGACTGAACGTTAAACAAACAACAATAAATAAATCAATCCGAAGTGTGCATCCAGTCGGTATCAAATAGAAAATACTGAGATGTGGAATACTAGTATTTGAATGAATGCTGAATGTTATTGTAATTTTCAGTCAAACTTCAATGTAGGATCCCGTGAGTCATGCTTCGTGACCATAGGTGAAGATACGTCTCGATAGGTAGCTTAGGTCGAGTTACGTAATTTTATTGGATATCTCTAGTAGTGCTTACAAAGAATAAACGTTTATTTCGTTTCGATTCTTGTCTTACTTTACAGAATTCGTTCTTTTTTTCATTTGATATATTGCTTTCTTACTTTATATATTTCGTTTCTTTTCGTTGGATTTCGTTTTCTTACTTTACAGATTTCGTTGGATTTCGTTTTCTTACTTTACAAATTTCGTTGGATTTTGCTTTCGTTTCGTTTCGTTTCTTTTTGTTTCTCAGTTTACCGGTACCTCAATTTTTTGTATTTAACATTTAATATTAACATGTGCGCTCTCTTTTAACAAAACTTAGATTAAGCGCACACAGCCTTGCTATTGAAACTGGCAGGTATTGCAAACCCACAATACCAGCTAATGAGAGATTATGTAAAGCATGTAAAGATAAGGTTCAAGATGAACTTCATTTCTTAATAGAGTGTCCCATATATAAATAACTCAGTGAGAGATAAATTCTTTACACTGTTTTAATAGGAAATTTAATGAAACTACAGAGGTGACAATCAACCGTCTCCTCAATCCTAGTTCATCCCAAGATTTAAATAACATTTGCTTATATTTAAAAGAATCTTACTCACTCAGAGATTCAATCTTTAAAAATATTAACTTTCCTCAAGTAACTGACAAAAACTTCCAAATGATTATAATAATTTTAATCTTATCTAATTATTATGCTTCTAAAATGATAATTATAAAAATTATGATATTATTATCTAACTGATGTGGTCATCCCTAAAGATTATAATCTTATCTGAATACTTAATTAATATTATGTTATTATGTATTAACTCTATGTTTATATATCCTTGTGAATGTATTGGATTACGCAATAGTGTGATTAATATGTACATGTACTTAACTATGCTTTATTCAATAAAAAATTTGATTTGATTTGATTTGATTTTCATTTTTTCATTTTTTGTTTTAATTTTTTTACATTTATTAAGATAAAAACATGATTTCTGTTTATTTAAGGTGTGGATAAGTATCAAGGAGCACATCGTGAGTGAGTGCACCCTTGAAGGATTCTGTAGTGGTGTTTTTGGTTATGTCAGGGGATAATTTGTTCCAGTCTTTAATGGTTTGACAAAAGAAAGAAAATTTACGTATGATATAATGAAAAATAAGATAAAAACATGATAAAACATGATTTCTGTTTATTTTATTCTGTGTGGATAAGTATCAAGGAGCACATCGTGAGTGAGTGCACCCTTGAAGGATTCTGTATTGGTGTTTTTGGTTATGTCAGGGGATAATTTGTTCCAGTCTTTAATGGTTCGACAAAAGAAAGAAAATTGATAGTTCTGTCTTTATTGCATTGGATTTGTCTGTAGGAGTCTTTCCGGGAAGATCTTGTCATAGGCTGGCTCTGATGTAATATATTTTGTGTAGGGATAGCGATATTTTCATTTATTACTTTGTGAAACATCATGAGCCTAGTTCTTGGTCGGCGTTCTTGTAGAGTTTGCCAATTCATGGTGTTTAACATCTCAGACACACTGCTGGTGTTATGATGTCTGTTGCATATATACCTGGCTGCTCGTCGTCGCTGTAGTGACCTTTTCTAGCGAGTTTACGTTTGTGTGAGGATCCCAAACAGTGCAGTAGTATTCTAATTGGTCTTATTAGGGTTTGATATGCTCGTTCTTTTATTGTTGTTACATATATATATTCTTTTATTGCCATGATGTTACATATATATAGATCTAATAGTGTTGACCAGTTTTCTTCTCTATAACCGTGTATGTTTGGGCTTACACCGAAATAAGGAGATTTATACTATAACATGCCTAAAACTCCTCCCTCGCTTTCGAAAATTTAAAAAAATTGTAAATATAAAAATAAAAAGAGGTCTGACCGTTTGACTCTGAGTTGTCTTCTGAAAAGTGGGTCGAGTGTCCGGCCTAGAGTAACTCCCAGTATGTCAAAGAAGTGCAAATTATGATAAAGAAAAAACTGTGTCGAATTGTCCTAGATTACTTCTCGGTACGTCGAAAAAGGCAAAATTATGATGAATAATAAAATATAAAATGGTTCGAGTTGCGTCAAATTACTAAAGTGGTACGAGTTGTCTTTGGTCCTATTTATCTTGTATCCTACCGGAAACACCAACTTTAATGGCGGTCTAAACAAAAATATAATCATATTTTCATTTTCAAAATATAAGATATACTTTGGTGATTATTTAAAGAGTTCATGGTAAGACTAAACCCGTAAATATTAGATATATCTATCTGGTATTAACAATTTCTATCTATGCTACTACAAGTTTTAGTAACGAAAAATAATGTTGGGTTCCTCAAATAAATATCTCTGACCGGTTCAGACTTGCACAGTCGCCGATTTAAACAAAATAAATATCCCCTATTGACTGCTACCTACGTGTAAGTTTTTGTTGATAATTATTAAAAGTATATTATTGCACACTTATTCACAATGCAATACGTTTATACTTTTGAGTTTCAAATCGGTTGAAATTGTCGGAAATGAAAAAAAAAATGTTTCACATTGTCTTCAAACTAAAGTGCATTTGAGAGATTTATTTTTTGTGAAATATTGTATAAGTACAGTACAACTCTTTTGTAATTACAGTTGTTTTTATCTCTGAAGTCAATAATGGATTTGATAATTACATTCTAGGATGTATAAGTTAGTTAGATGATGGACACAAATAACGAAAGATATCCATCTTCTGTTCTGTCAACAGAGACAGGCAATCCAGAAAGTGGTGAAGAAAACGATGTAGGATCACAGTCATATCAGGGATATATGGTAATTTACAACACTTTCTTATAAAACCAATAAAAAGTTTTTGCAAACTTGCAACTTTATAGCAGTTGTCCTCAAGGTTTGAAACCACTAATGAATTTCTTTAAGGTTTTCTACTTAATTTGTGTTTTTTCGAGCCTACCTGGCCATTTTATCTTAAGTTTAACCTTTCCAAGACCATATATTTTCTGAAGCGTACATGATTCCTCTATGTTCTGTCAAAATATCAGGGCATGTTTAAAATCTTGCAGTGAAATGCTGTGCTACGGAAAACACCTCCTCTATAAATAGCTTGGCCATCCCCAAGAAATTCAGTATTTATAGGTCATGAATAAAATCATCCATAGAGGTATTAAAATGCAACTAAGTCCATCAAATTTGGACTCAAAATAATCCCTATATATTTAACTTCAATTATCAATTTTAATTAGTCCATTCCATTCAATAGTTTTCACAATGCTACAAAGTGAAAGGAACTTTTTTCTTGAAAAGGGACTACTTTCGTATATGTTCTAAGCTCTGATTGGTGAATTAGTGGTTTGACACCTCAAAAGATCTAGACCATTGCCCATATTTCCGATTTGATTCTAAAATTATATCAGTATGCCCACAGGTTTTTTCATCTGGGGGTACATGTACCCTTTCACCTTCATTTTTGGGGGTACATCCACATTTTTGGGGGTGCAATGTACCCTCTAACTCTTCATTTGGGGGTACAAAGAAAATGAACTGCATTTTCTCCACACAAGGTCGTGCACCATGCTGTTTTTTGTAAATATTAGGCCAAAGAAAAAATATGTGTGTTTACTGTCACATGTCAAAAAAATCTAGGATCGGTCGGATTAATTTCTTTTTTTTTTTATTATCGGCAAAACCGAAAATAGTCGTCCCTGGTTCCGGTAATTCATTTTCGAAATTTTCGGTAAAATGACGAATTATGCAGTTTTTCTACCTTCTTTGCTCTCAATTTCGACAAAAAGCTAGCAGTTTGAATAAATAAAACATTGCTGCTGGTTAAACAACAAAAATGGTTATTTAACTAATCAGAACAACTCTATTACGGACTTTGAAGTGAATTGTAAACAAAAGGTAATTTTCATAGTGCTCACAACAGATTCTTTACGTGCACGCACGTAGGGTTCTTTCAATTATACGTGCATGATTTTTATTCTATGTGAAACACGTACTGCAGTACGTGAATGGGCATGTTTTACACATTTTTTTTTTAATAAAAGATACCTTCCCTTTCAATTGGGCAAAATGGTACCTGTTCTAGTAAGAGCGACGAAAAGGAAAAAGAATTTTAATATAATTTTCTTACAATTTAACGATATTTTAACACTATAAAAAAAATCAGAGGAAAATTTTTTAAATGTTATTTTCATTGAACTTTTGTATCATGATATGGAAAATTTTGCCCACCTTATGGAATTAACTCCTATAAAACTGTGTAAAAGCATATAGTTTTAGAATAAAGTCTGAAATGTACAAAAAGTCTATTCTCTGGTAGTGACCATAGATTATTTGGATTTTAATAAGTTGTATTTCCTTCACACCAAAAAATTACCACCATGATATGACATGTATGACTGAATTAGTTAAAAGTCAAGGAATACTTTTGTGAGACTGAGAAAGGAACAAAGTCCTACAGAGTAAAATGTATATTGTGTAGAAGATTATTTCACAGTAACAACATTTTGAATGGGAAACCAGAGATGATTTACATGTAGTAATGGAAGGTGGGGGAGGGGGGGATGGAAGGTGTGTCGTGGTCGTTATCTTATGGTAGTTGGATTTACAACTACCTATGCAATCAGTACCTATCAGGCTATCACCACTGAAGTTGTGAGTTTGAAACACGCTCATGGCAAGGTATACTCGATACAACATTATGTGATAAAGTTTGTCAATGTTTTGTAACAGGTCAGTGGTTTTCTCCGGATACTCTCCACCAATAAAATTGACCACCATGATGAAGCTGAAATATTGTTGAAAATGGCATTAAGCACCATAACCCTAGCCGATGTAGTACCGGTAGTGGAAATTTCATAATGATCACGAAATATACAAAAATCTGAATATTTTTACACTGCTCTTGCCAAATTGCAAAATTTTATTCGTACTACGCTACCAGGTCAAAGATACATAAAAAAATTTCTGTTAGAACCGTTGGTGCATTTATATTGAAGTCATTCTTAGTTAATTCTTAGAATGTAGTCTCCAAAGTAAAGCATGAAAGAAATTTACATTATGAAATTTGATCATAATGTTCATTTTGATTCCAGAAATCAGCTGATATGTCTTATGGATTTGGGAGTCCAACAAAAGACTGGAACTTGTCTAAATCTTCACCATCACACGATGATGGGAAACTTCGTCTGGAGAACAATCAGCTGAGGATACAAGTCAAACAGTTCCAGCTAGATCTCCAAGCTGAACAAGGTAAAAATCCAGTTTGTGATTTTATAGCACAGTTGTAAATATTAAAAACAAATTTGAAATGTTTTGTTTTAAGAAAGAAGGGTTTCTATATATTTCACAGTAAAAGGTGTCATATGAGTGGCAAAGGCACAAAAAATATTCAAAGGAAGAAGTATCCTGGTATTGTATACAGAGTTCTAGATGACAGTCATCTATTGTATAATATTTAAGAGCTCTTTTTCTGTATCGGCTTCAATATTTATTTTAATTATCTAGAATACTTGTAGCAAGTTGCAAAGATCTCTTATTGTTTTATTAATATTTTCAATATTTGTATTTATGTAAACCTAATTGTTGTTCATTAAGACAATTTAATTACTACCGGTAGTACTGTACATGTTACCATTAATGTAATTATTTTCTATAATTTTAACAAAATGATCCAACATTTTATTTCATGTACTGTTCATTGATTCTGATTAAAAGGTTTTGCTTCTATTTGTTCTAAACAGACACTGTTTCCCAGTTAAGAAGACGTCTGAATTCTGTTGAGAAAGAAAGACTAGAATCGACAAGTCGTTCTAATACAGAGGTAGATATGTTGTATTTGCAGCAAAAACGTTGTTGACATCCTGATTTATATTCAGAAACACATAATGTATATAAAGCTTAAAATCGACACAGATTTTAAACTTTGAGTAAAGTTTATTACTGATTTTAATCATAGGTTTCTGGTTTATTCAGGGATTCACCATACTCATAATTGGGTATGTAGGCTTTTAATATTTGTGCTATGCTGTACAGTACAGTCAGTCTCAGAGACATATCATGATAAATCTTTGTGATAGACATTTCATGTGTCTGTTGCTCTATTTAATCTATTTATTATCCCCTCGCCAACGAAGTTGCGAGGGGATATAGTAACACTACCGTCCGTCCGTCCATCACAATCCTTGTGAACACTCTAGGATCAACATCCTTCAATAGATTTTGACCAAACTTGGTACATATTTAGTCCTTAAGAGAATCTGAAACCCTATTGATTTTCAAGGTCATGGGTCAAAGGTCAAGGTCACAGGGTCAAATTTTTACCACATAACATCCTTGTGAACACTCTAGAATCAACATCCTTCAATGGATTTTGACTAAACTTGGTACATACTT
The DNA here is from genome assembly GCA_963383655.1 of Bathymodiolus septemdierum. Lineage (NCBI taxonomy): Eukaryota > Metazoa > Mollusca > Bivalvia > Mytilida > Modiolidae > Bathymodiolus > Bathymodiolus septemdierum. Next base: position 70,361,275 of record OY726520.1, read on the forward strand.
AGTCCTTAGGAGAGTCTGGAACCTATTGATTTTCAAGGTCATAGGTCAAAGGTCAAGGTCACTGGGTAATTTTTTTACCACGTAACATCCTTGTGAACACTCTAGAATCAACATCCTTCAATGGATTTTGACCAAACTTGGTACATACTTAGTCCTTAGGAGAATCTGGAATCCTATTGATTTTCCAGGTCAAAGGTCGAAGGTCAATGTCACCGGGTCAAATTTTTACCGCATAACATCCTTGTGAACACTCTAGAATCAACATTCTTCAATGGATTTTGACCAAACTTGGTACATACTTAGTCTTAAGAGCGTCTGGAACCCTATTGATTTTCAAGGTCAAAGGTCAAGGTCACAGGGTCAAATTTTTACCGCATTACATCCTTGTGAACACTCTAGAATCAACATCCTTCAATGGATTTTGACCAAACTTGGTACATACGTAGTCCTTAGGGGAGTCTGGAACTCTATTGATTTTCAAGGTCATAGGTCAAAGGTCAGTGTCACCGGGTTTGCGTTGCCCTTGTTTATAATTATATTACTTTCTTATGCATGTTGGGTTATAGCAAGTACCACTCTAAATACAAAGAAATTTTGAAGATATATTTAACAGAGCAAAAAAAACCACCTGTATTAAGAGGTCACCTTTGGGACAAAGAAAAGGTTAAGACAGGTGACCTCTTAAAAGAAGTTCAACTTGTGTGAAATTTCTATGACAGGACAAGAAAAGGGTGACCACATGGGCAGGTTTGACTGTATCCATTTCATCAAGATGAGTGATACGTCTATCACAGTAATTTATTATACTTTGTCTTTGACTGTAATTTACATTTGTTCTATACAACACATATGTATAGATATCAATTTTATTATCCAAATTAAAGTACTGTTATTCTATTTCAGTTAACTGAATTAGAAGGAATTGTTGCTAAACAGAGATCACAACTGGAAAAAGCAGAAGCTATTAGACAAAATTTAGAATTTGAATTAACCAAATCAAGGAGAGATGTCAATCAACATAAACATTCCAATGCTGAGAAAATGTCAAACTTTTCTGATATTAGAGAAGACTTAGAGAGTAGGTTTATATGTAGACATCTTTACCACATGAAGAAGTGATATTGTTCATTAATTAATCAGATATTGCGACAGATAAAGACAGATAACCACATCAGTAAAGTAATAGTTAGCATGCTCTGTCGGGTCAAACCAAAGACTTATTAAATTGGTTGATTGGCTGATGTTTAACACCAACTTCAGGGTTTTCCATTAAAAATATTTGAACAGGTCCAATTTGAATTCTAACAGGCCAAGTACTATGTGTGCCAAAGGCACGCATCGTGTGTGCCATAGGCGTACACCCTGGAAGGGGGGATTTGCGCCCTCCAGAAAATTTTGAAAATTTAGATGCAAAATGGTGCAATCTGGTGCATTCTAGACTGCATACAAATAGCCTTTTAAAAGTGATTTTTTACTGTGTTTTCTAGCATAAACCTGATAAATTTCTTTGACTTGATCCACAACTCCACTCTAAGTCTATGAGCAAATTAAGCAGTTGTAGTGAAAAACACATAAGGGTATCACCTTCATTCATTATTGCACCAAGACTTGATACAGTGGAGATGATTATAGTTCTGGGAAATACTGAGATGTGAAATAAATGTCCACGAGACAACGATCCACCAAAACAGCAAAATACAAAATCTCATATAGCGAATGCCTAGCAGTCTTCAACAATGAACAAATATCCACACTGCAAGGCGATCTGTATATGGCCCCAGACCACACAAAAACCAATGTGAGTATATCAACACCAGACCAAGAAATTGAAAGGCCCTATTCCAGTCAAAAACATTCAACAAAAAGGAATTCATGTGGAAAGACAAATTTTCATTTTATTTTCCAAGTCATTTTACATTGATCAAATGGGGAGGATTCCTTGACTTTACAGGTGCATGACCTAAAATCCTAATAAAATGTGTTAGAGTAGGCCTAAAAATTAGGGTAGGAAGGGAAACCCTAAACAAACATATTTTTTGGCTTAAAACAGTGCTTACTCTTCTCAAACTCCTGTCTCTTTTTATTTTGAGTTCTCTCATGTTCAAATATTTCTATGTGGAACGTGTCCATCAACTTTTATTTCTCGTTCATCTTGTTTGTCAATCACTATTTTACAGGTATGGATATTTTGTTGGGGAAAAAAAGTTTTTCTATTAAAATTTAAATATATGCTAGGGTAAAAAAACTATGTGCTAGGACAGATTATTACAGCTTTGAAAAACCCTATTCTCACACTAACACACAAAACAGCACATTGTACTTATGGACAAGCATGTAATCCAAGAACAAGAATTTTATCTCCTTTGTCAAACCTGAGCTGAACTTGAAGTGCTATATAGTATGGGGGGGGGGGGGGGGGGGGCTTACTAAATTATCAATGGATTATGCAGCAATCATTTGATTTTTGTCGGTATGTTACATCAGTTTATACAAAATTTGCATCCTCTCCCCATCTCTCTCTCTCTCTCTCTCTCTCTCTCTCTCTCTCTCTCTCTCGATCTCTCTCTCGATCGAGAGTTGGATAAAACATGGCTGGTTAAAGTTTTGGTGCAAAAACTTAGAAATAATCGGACATCCATTAATGAAACATTTATAATGGAAAGAGAAACAGCGAATGTTTGTTGATGCCATTTAAATATTTTAACTATTTTAGCAAAATATCTTTATCCAAATGTTTTTGAAGTTCATTCTTGAAAAGAATGTTGTCATGTAATTTCAGGGAAGAATTTTGAACTAACAGAAGAATTGACAAAGATGGAAGACAGAGTACAATCAATTCGTCAAACTGCTGAAGATGGAGAAAGAAAATTACAAAGAAAACTAGAAGAAAAGGTACTTCTCTTTAACACATAAATAGGATTTAATATTGCAATGTTGCAAACCTTGTTTTTATGTCCCCACCACTAAGAATGTAGGCATTAAGTTTTACCCATATTCATGTATATGTATGTACATACGTCCCACATTTGGTTTCAGCTCAATAACTTGAGTTCCCCTCAAACAAATCATTTGAAATTGATATACAAGGTCAGGGACAGTAATTGGAAGGCCAAGTTTGATATTTAAGGTCAGGGACCGTAATAGGAAGGCCAAGTTTGATTTACAAGGTCAGGGACCGTAATAGGAAGGCCAAGTTTGATTTACAAGGTCAGGGACAGTAATAGGAAGGCCAAGTTTGATTTACAAGGTCAGGGACAGTAATAGGAAGGTCAAGTTTGATTTACAAGGTCAGGGACGGTAATAGGAAGGCCAAGTTTGATTTACAAGGTCAGGGACCGTAATAGGAAGGTCAAATTTGATTTACAAGGTCAGGGACCGTAATAGGAAGGTCAAGTTTGATTTACAAGGTCAGGGACGGTAATAGGAAGGCCAAGTTTGATTTACAAGGTCAGGGACCGTAATAGGAAGGCCAAGTTTGATTTACAAGGTCAGGGACCGTAATAGGAAGGCCAAGTTTGATTTTGGACCTGTTTATTTTTGCTGTTAAGTGTTATCCCTGTACATATTCTACAAAGTTTTCATCAAATATTTTTTTCCTGAAAATTGGAATAATTATATTGTACATATTAAAACGATCAAGTTATTTAAGGAATAAATCATGGAAGCCAGAATGTGTTGGGAGTTGTAACATGGATTGGCGGATATTAGTATTTTATCCCGAGCCAGAAGCGAGGGATAAAATTTACTAGTATCCACCAATCCATGTTAAAACTCAAAACAAATTCTGACTTCCATGATTTATTTCGATTCTGATGTGTCTAAGAGTACAAATACGGTAGTATACTTGATTGGAAGACGGTAATATTTACGTTTGCAGAAAATGTCGCACACAATTTATGCTGTCAATGGAAAAGTCAGTCACATTCACCGGCGCTTGTGCTAATGAGATTATACCGAAAGGATAACTCGCTCATTTGTTAACAAAGCGAAAGAAGGAGGTGATGTTAGAATTAAATATTTACATAGACTAGTTTTGGATAAAGTTCAGTTTACTATCAATTACTTTTTGATTTCTAATTTAAACCAATACTAGAATTAACTTTAAATTTTAATAAACTGTCTTATCTTAAAATAACAAATTAATATGATAAAATATCTATATCATGTTATATGTACAGATTTCAATACAGGTGTTCAAATAAGTTATCAAAATTAAATACTGGAAATAATAAGAATGATCTTTTATCGTGTTTATAGAACTGGAATATATAGTCATACATATAACTTTTATGTCATGATATATTGTCTTTTCAAATGTCAAGCTGGACCTATGCAGAGTTATTTATGATAAGAGGAGTTTTTCATATGCAATAAAACAGGAAGTAGCCACCTATTATCAGTTGTTTTGCAAATAAATGATAACACTAAGGTCTAGTGTCGTGATACATTTATCAAAGCATTGTAGAATAACATTACAAGTTTTTATTCATATCTTATTGGTATTAATTCAAACTTTCCTGTCCTGAATTTGAATTGAGTGGATAATAAATATAATATAGCAATAATTTGAACATAGTAGGTACATTTAAAAATATGTAATGTAATTTATTTAAACTAAAGTTAATCTACATCAAGCATAGATAACCGTAGGCCCTTTGGTTTATATGCTCCAAATAGTTTTAAGTAATTTGGTTTTCCAGTCTTTTTGACTATGAGTGTACCTGATGAAGATTATTCCAGAAACGTGTTGTGTGTACTATTGTGGATATCTACATTTATATTACTACCTCATTTGAAAGATCAATAGAGTTTTGTACGACATAGATATCTTGTCTATTTGATATGCCATCGGAAATCAAAGATACTATTAGGATTTGACTGAAAAATCTGAGTATTCATGATGTCGGGGATAAATTATGATGAAAACTACTAGTACTACATGTGTTTACAAACCAACCATTTACATTGAACGTTGTCTAAGGAAACAACATATCTACTCTAGTCTGAAATTATAATAATCAGTCATGATCTAGAATGTGAGATGGGACGATTCCACTCGAAGGTTCACATTTTCAAGTTAGAAGCAAGGCTTGACGAGTTTCTGATGAAAGAAAATGTGAACCTGAGGTTGGAATTGTCTCATCTCACATTATTCGGCAAATTATCAAATATTTATGTCCAACTTGATTAATGACTGCCTTTTATATGGTTTAGTGAAAAACACATACAATATTCAAAATTATCATATACGTTTTGGTTTTATATTGTAGATCTAAAACTTTAAATAAGCAACTTGAAAGTACTAATACAGTAATTTACAAGTTGAAGCGATCATGATTTCAAAATTTTTAAAAGACGCGGAAAATGTTTTTTGTTTGCAACGTTTTCACATTTTGACAACAAAAGAGTCATGTGATGTGAGATGCATATATCACATATAGTATCAGACATGTACAGTCATGTGAGAAAACAAGGTTCGACCACAGAAGTACATCTTGTATCTATTTACTTGATAAAACTTTATATTAGATAAAAACATAAAGGTTTTGACTTCTCTCTCTCATAGCATCATGAAGTATCAAAGCTGCAAACAGAACTAGAAATTATGAGAGCTGAAAGAGATAAGTTGGATTCTCTAGTACAGCAGCATGAAAAGTTAGTATAGATACTTTGTTTAATCATAGCAAAATAGAATTGTTGAATCGTTGGCATTGTAGTGTGCCATGTGACCATGATATTTTATGGCATCCTAAACTTTATAGATGTTTTTTCAGAATTATTTCCCTTTATTTTTAACAAGCAATACCAATACAATAAAGCTTTGTCCTATGATTATTTAAGTTTCCTTTGACAAATAATTTTTTATGCAACCACCAAAAATATTGTGGTCGTATTATGTTATGGTGCTGTGGCGGGCTGTATATAGACAGAATGGTTTCCATGTGATAACCTAAGTTATAGTTGACAGATCCTTCTGAATTTTGTTAAATTTGGAAAACAATTGCTTTGAATGATAGAAGTAAGTCTACTTTCATTTTTAACAATTAGGATTTTTTTTGATAGACTTCATCTGTTGAAAAAAATATAAAATTTTGTTTTTATGAATTACGAAATACAGATCAATAAATTTCACACAGTAATTTATATTCAAAAGAATCTGACTGAAAGTTTATATTTCATGGATCTGATTATTATTATTATTATTATTATACATTGAATTCTGAATGAAAACCATTATGTTTCCTTTTTCATTTTAGTGTCATGTCTGATATGGGAGATAAAATTCAGGAATTAGAAAGTAAGTTTAATTAAAGACTATCATAATCAGTTAATTTGATAAAAAGTACTACAGAAATTTGTGAAGACTATAATTTGTATGTGACTTCATCATTTTACTTTTAACATAGTAAACCGCATCGGTGGTATAATGTCCGTTGGCATGCTCACCTCGAATAGGGTAGATTATAGGTTCAAGCCCCAGTCTGGTCAACCCAAGATTATAAAATTGGTATTTGCTGCAGTAAAAAGGAGTGTGGGGAAAGACTGGTTGGTTCAGAATCCAGTAAATGTGTCCAAATAGAGCGACATGTCTACCCGCAGACGGCTGTTTCAGTGAACAAGCACTATATAGATCCAACTAAGTGTTTTGGTCTAGTACAAAGCGGAAATCATCTCAACGAAATGTAACTATGAGCATTCGTAGACCCTATTATTATATTGTTCATGTTCATGTTGTCATTCATTTTTTGTGATAATATGTGATCTTTTTGAGTGGAAGCAAATCTATGCAGATTTTTTTTTATTGATTGTAATTTGTTCTCGTCATGATATACATGTAGGTGAAAAAATCCTCATTAGACATTAAACAACAATCACTCATTCACTCACTCAACACAGTAAATAAGAGTTATATTGCCCTTCAATAATTAACCTCCTTCATGGTGTTATGTTAAAGATTGCATGCCTGAAGTGGGCGATATAAGGTTCAAATAATGAGCTAATCAAACCATACATAGTCTTTTTGGACTTGGTGTTTCTCTGCTAAAACACAACACTAAGGAGTCAAAACAATTGATTTTTTTTGACTTGATTTTAATGTGTTGTGGCGTATTGACATGATTCTGGTAGTTGTAATCAAAATAAGCACCACACAGAATTATTATACCCCCCGCAACGAAGTTGTAGGGGGGTATACTGGTTTCACCATGTCCGTCCGTCTGTCCTTCCGTCCGTCTGTCTGTCCGTTCGTCTGTAGATAAATCCTATGTCATATGATAACTTGAGTTATGTTTCTTAGAATCTTTTAAAATTTTATCAGCTGTTTACTGGTGAAGAGAGGAGGATCCCTTTAATTTTTGACGATTCTCACTTTTGCCGTTCCAGAGTTATTGGACTTGATATGACGGAAAATAGGATTTTTACCCTATGTCGTATGATAACTTGAGTAGTGTTTCTCAGAATGTTTTGAAATTTTATCAGCAGCTTACCGGTGAAAAGAGGAGGATCCCTTTCATTTTTGGTCGGAGCAATCAGTAATGTTTTGGTTATGGAAATAGATTGGGTAGATGTGGGGAGTGGGGCGGTATATCTTAGTGAGCTGTGCTCACAGTAATACTAGTTTGTTCTTGACATGATGAAGGGGAAATATTACATAAATGACACAAATTAACATTTACTGTCAATTCAAAAATTAATTCTAAAATTGCAATGGGACCAAGATCACATTATTTAAACCTCAAGAATGACGAAAAATGTCCAAAAATGTTGATTACATAATAAATGACTAAAACTGAGAAATTACGCTTATTTTTATTGGCACTAAATATTAATGAATACTTATAAACTATATCACTGATGCATGTATTTAATGTAACTCTTCATTTTAGTTGAAAGAAAGAACCAAACAGAAAATTTGAGGAGAACTTTGACAGAGATAGAGTATGCAAAAGAAAGAGAAGATAGACTCAAAAAGGATTTAGAGGTACGTTGTAAAATTTTGCAATTTTGCTATTTTAAAATTATGAGGGTTCTTCATCTCCCTTAGGCATAGGTATCTACATTTTGATCCTAAATGTTACACAATTAATTTCCATTGATCTCTAAATTGCTAAAAATAGACGCCAGGATTGCTTACCTGTTTGTAAACATGTGATCACACACTAATTGAAAACAATTGAACGGAGGATTGTTTTTGTTGTTGGATATGGTGTTTAAGGGACAGAAAGCATTAAAGCTTAACAAAAAAAAGCAAATAATAAATAAAAGATTTTAATACATTTTTTATTAATATAATCAATGATGTATTTGAAAACAACTCTGAACTGTCTGATTGAGGTTATCATGCCATGATGTTTCAACATCAATCTACCAAAATAAAATCAATCAGTTAACCCAGATAAAAATAATTTTATGATACATGTACATTTTTACCTTTTTTTTAGGTAGTTTTACAAATGACCCACACTTCTTCTACACATTAAAAAATGGTTTAAAATTATCTTTGCAAAAAAGCGAAATTTTCAATTAACTGCTTTGCAATTAACCAGTCGATTTAATGACAATTTCATTGATAAATGGATTGGTGTTTAAGCATTTTATTTTACAATAAACCAAATTTTACAATTGACAAGTTGCGATGAAGTGAAATCTGCTGTATACAAATTTTGTACCTTTGTTTTGATTATTGTCCTATTTGTTTCTTTATCATATTTCTCTCTTTATTTAAGTCTGCCTTACACAAGTTGAGAAGTATTGAAGAGAATATAGAAGCCGAACGAGCATCCCATCTAGAGACGAAATTTAATTCTGAAATTGTACAGGTATTTTATGTAATATACATACATATATCATTATGAATATATTGTTACGTACTTATGATTGGAAATGACCTAGTTTACATATTCATTCATTGAAATGACATAGTTTACATATTCATTCATTTAAATGACCTAGTTTACATATTCATTTAAGTTATTCATTCATTGAAATGACCTAGTTTACATATTTATTCATTGAAATGACCTAGGTTACATATTCATTCATTGAATTGACCTAGTTTACATATTCATTTAAGTTATTCATTCATTGAAATGACCTAGTTTACATATTCATTCATTGAAATGACCTAGGTTACATATTCATTCATTGAATTGACCTAGTTTACATATTCATTCATTGAATTGACCTAGTTTACATATTCATTCATTGAAATGACCTAGTTTACATATTCATTTAAGTTATTCATTCATTGAAATGACCTAGTTTACATATTCATTCATTGAAATGACCTAGGTTACATATTCATTCATTGAATTGACCTAGTTTACATATTCATTCATTGAATTGACCTAGTTTACATATTCATTCATTGAAATGACCTAATTTACATATTCATTTAAGTTATTCATTCATTGAAATGACCTAGTTTACATATTCATTCATTGTAATGCCAAATTATGCTGATGAACCATGGTATATCCACTGATCTGCCAACCATTGCTTTGTATTTGTCAGCTAGATTCTATTATTAATCAACCAACGGTGATATTGTAATATTAATCAACCAACAGTGATATTGTAATATTAATCAACCAACGGTGATATTGTAATATTAATCAACCAACGCTGATATTGTAATATTAATCAACCAACGGTGATATTGTAATATTAATCAACCAACGGTGATATTGTAATATTAATCAACCAACGGTGATATTGTAATATTAATCAACCAACGGTGATATTGTAATATTAATCAACCAACGCTGATATTGTAATATTAATCAACCAACGCTGATATTGTAATATTAATCAACCAACGCTGATATTGTAATATTAATCAACCAACGGTGATATTGTAATATTAATCAACCAACGGTGATATTGTAATATTAATCAACCAATGCTGATATTGTAATATTAATCAACCAACACTGATATTGTAATATTAATCAACCAATGGTGATATTGTAATATTAATCAATTTGAAAAGGCTTTAAAAATATTTACACAAACAGATTTTATATCACAGTGATCATGATACAAGGAATTGGGGAAAACATTTAGTTCTCAAAATATAGTTACATGGCTTAATACTTGAGAATATAGAATTATGAAAAGAAAGATGGTCAACAATTCCACCAATATCAACAAAAAGAACAGTCACTTCTGACCTCAAATCATTGTAGCCATTTGGCAGATATTCATTATAGAGTAATTGATATTTTCAGTTAAGAGTGAGAGATTTAGAGGGTGCTTTAGATGTTGAAAAGTCGGCTGGTAATGAAGCTAATAAAGCAATCAATAGACTGACAAAACAGATCAGAGAATTAGAACATTCTTATGATGAAGAGAGGAAAAATGGAAAAGAATTAGGTGTCAAGCTAGAAAGGTACGTTATAAATGTTTTTTTTTAAAGTAAAATCAAAATTTAGTAAGCTTTCACTTTTGATCTATTTCACTAAGATGTATATTCAATGATTGATTTTCGAGACAGGCCGTATTATGTGATTGGGTATGGCGGGCATCCACACAAGTTTCCTCACAATAACTTTAGTTCTGTATATCAGATCTTTACCAAACTTGGCCACATGATTCCCCTGTCGAAGGGGAAGAACCCAATTTATTTTGGGGTCAAAGGTCAAGGTCACCGTTACTATAAATATAATTCTTGACAACAGGGTCGTTGCCACATGAGGTCAAAGGTCAACGTCACCATTACTATAAATAGAATTGTTTACCATTTGATAATTTATATAGACGGGCGTATTTTGTGATGCACACATTTCTTGTTTAATTTTGAATTTGATCTTTACACACGATAATATCTACTTATCATTAATTAGCATGATACAAACATATTATCATTAATTAGCATGATACAAACATATTATCATTAATTAGCGTGATACAAACATATTATCATTAATTAGCATGATACAAACATATTATCATTAATTAGCATGATACAAACATATTATCATTAATTAGCGTGATACAAACATATTATCATTAATTAGTGTGATACAATATATCATTAATTAGCGTGATACAAACATATTATCATTAATTAGCGTGATACAAACATATTATCATTAATTAACGTGATACAAACATATCATTAATTAGCGTGATACAAACATATTATCATTAATTAGCATGATACAAACATATCATTAATTAGCGTGATGCAAACATATCATTAATTAGCGTGATACAAACATATTATCATTTATTAACGTGATACAAACATATTATCATTAATTAGCATGATACAAACGTATCATTAATTAGCATGATACAAACATATTATCATTAATTAGCGTGATACAAACATATTATCATTAATTAGCGTGATACAAACATATTATCATTTATTAACGTGATACAAACATATTATCATTAATTAGCGTGATACAAACATATCATTAATTAGCGTGATGCAAACATGTTATCATTAATTAGCGTGATACAAACATATTATCATTAATTAGCGTGATACAAACATGTTATCATTAATTAGCGTGATACAAACATATCATTAATTAGCATGATACAAACATATTATCATTAATTAGCATGATACAAACATATTATCATTAATTAGCATGATACAAACATATTATCATTAATTAGCATGATACAAACATATTATCATTAATTAGTGTGATACAAACATATCATTAATTAGCATGATACAAACATATTATCATTAATTAGCATGATACAAACATATCATTAATTAGCGTGATACAAACATATTATCATTAATTAGTGTGATACAAACATATCATTAATTAGCGTGATACAAACATATTATCATTAATTAGTGTGATACAAACATATCATTGATTAGCGTGATTCAAACATATTATCATTAATTAGTGTGATACAAACATATCATTAATTAGCATAATACAAACATATTATCATTAATTAGTGTGATACAAACATATCATTAATTAGCGTGATACAAACATATTATCATTAATTAGCGTGATACAAACATATTATCATTAATTAGCGTGATACAAACATATCATTTATTAGCGTGATACAAACATATTATCATTAATTAACGTGATACAAACATATTATCATTAATTAGCGTGATACAAACATATTATCATTAATTAACGTGATACAAACATATTATCATTAATTAGCGTGATACAAACATATTATCATTAATTAGCATGATACAAACATATTATCATTAATTAGCGTGATACAAACATGTTATCATTAATTAACGTGATACAAACATATTATCATTGATTAGCATGATACAAACATATTATCATTAATTAGCGTGATACAAACATATTATCATTAATTAGCATGATACAAACATATCATTAATTAGCATGATACAAACATATCATTGATTAGCATGATACAAACATATTATCATTAATTAGCGTGATACAAACATGTTATCATTAATTAGCGTGATACAAACATGTTATCATTAATTAGCATGATACAAACATATTATCATTAATTAGTGTGATACAAACATATTATCATTAATTAGCATGATACAAACATATTATCATTAATTAGCGTGATACAAACATGTTATCATTAATTAGCGTGATACAAACATATTATCATTAATTAGCATGATGCAAACATATTATCATTAATTAGCATGATACAAACATATTATCATTAATTAGCGTGATACAAACATGTTATCATTAATTAGCGTGATACAAACATATTATCATTAATTAGCGTGATACAAACATATTATCATTAATTAGCATGATACAAACATATTATCATTAATTAGCATGATACAAACATATTATCATTAATTAGCGTGATACAAACATGTTATCATTAATTAGCGTGATACAAACATATTATCAATAATTAGCATGATACAAACATATTATCATTAATTAGCATGATACAAACATATTATCATTAATTAGCATGATACAAACATATTATCATTAATTAGCGTGATACAAACATATTATCATTAATTAGCATGATACAAACATATTATCATTAATTAGCGTGATACAAACATATTATCATTAATTAGCATGATACAAACATATTATCATTAATTAGCGTGATACAAACATATTATCATTAATTAGCATGATACAAACATATTATCATTAATTAGCGTGATACAAACATGTTATCATTAATTAGCGTGATACAAACATTATCATTAATTAGCGTGATACAAACATATTATCAGTGATTTCTGACATGACGTTATACTCTCATCACTAGCGTCACTCTGACAAAACCATCGATAAACATACTATTGTTGATATGTTTTGCTCGAAATGAACTTCTGTACATATCTAACATTTCATGCTTCACTTTTGATGTGATATGGCTCTGAGAAGTCAGTCCATTCTCACAAAACATGTCAGCAATAGTACATGTTTATCAAATAGATTTACTAAGATGTATTCAACAGCATGTTTTCTAAGATTTGAATAATTTTACTTTTTCAGGACAGAAAAAGAATACAAGTCGGTGAAAAAACAACTAACAAGTGAAGTAGATAACAAAAAGTCTGTTATTGGTAGTTTGTCTAAAGAACTAGAAATTCATCAGAAAAACTTCAATGAACTCAAAGATGAACTAAACAAGGTAAAAAAAACAAATGAGGTGTTGTAGTTTGTTGATACAGATAGTGCTTATCTTGAGGACAGAAGATCATGGGTTCAATTTCGCAGTTAGGTCAAACCAAAGACTATAATATTGGTTCAAGTTAAAATTTGCTACTTCTTAGCTTGCATGCAGCATTAAGGAGTAAGAGCAAATAATACGATATTGATTGATTTATTGTGTTTATTGCCACTTTCAGCAATATTTCAGCTATATCATGGCGACCAGTTTTAGTGGTGGAAGAAGCCAGAGTACCCACAGAGAACCATAGAACATAGGCAAGCAACTGGTAAACTTTATCACTTGCGGCTGCGAGTCGAGTGCACCCTTTTTGTAATTTACAAAGGGGGGCGAACCCACGCCGTATTGGTGATAGGCTTATATGAGTTGTTAGGTAATCCAACTACCTAACTCATTGAGCCACCCGTGCCCTGATATTGATAGAAGTACTTATATGTTGTCATATTTTTGTGCTATCTGTATGTTTGATGACCTTTCAGAGGCTTTGAAAGGAATATGTGAGACAAGGGCTCATATTGACTTCCAGATATGAAGTGCATCACACTCTGAATGCTATTCTTGTTATAAAAGAAATTTGGTATATCAAAACAAACTACAACTAACAAATTAAATTTACTGTGAAATTGAAGAAATTTGTCATTTTGAGCATACATTTCTATCTGAGTAAATATAGAAATTCTAAAAAGAATGTATGAAAGCATCAACTTGATGCACATAACTTCTATCGATAAACACTACAGCTTGGTATCTTTGTCATTTAATTTTTATTTGGTATATAGAATTTCATTTATAAAATGACAAGAAAACAAAACTTACATGTTGTGTTAAGTAATCATACAATATCTTCTATAAACATATAACTGATAATTTAGTTTTTTTGTGTTTTTTTTGTGTTTTTTGTGATATTTTTATTGAAATCTGTACATTTATTAGTTGAATACATGAAGTACCGGTACTTTAATTTTTACGATAATTTAGTATTAAGTTGAAATTAAACAAATGACCATAAACTCCAGATCAATTTTCTGTTAGAAATGAGGAACGAATATAGTTCTAATAATACCTAGTCCTTTGGTTCAGATTACACTTTGGTGTATATAAATTTTGTAATGGTATTATGAAATAGGTTATGTCGACGGTATTCACCAATTTGACTTATGTTTTTATATAGGCAAAGAAAAGACAGATTTATTTAGAAGAGACCTATGGAGGAAGTATGAGAGAACTAGAATTACTGTTACATAACTTCCAGGTTGATGAACCTCCGAAGAAATCTAGTACAAGTACGTATAAATTGATTGAATAATATACTTGTAGATTGTCATTGATACACCTAATCTTGTAGGGGCCGTCGTGGTCGTGATCATGTTAGTTGGATTTATAACTACCTATGCAATCATTGGCTATCACCACTAATGTTGTGAGTTCAAATCCAGCTCAGGCGAGGTGTACTCAATACAACATTATGTGATAAAGTTTTTCAGTGACTTGCCGCAGGTTGGTGGTTTTCTCCAGGTACTCTGGTTTCCTCGATATAACTGAATATTGTTGAAAGTGACGTTGAGAGAGAGGGAGGGAGAGAGAGAGAGAGTTTTTTCAGCTACATATATTCATGATGAAGACAAGTTATCAAAAAGTGTGTAGGTAGCAAGGGTGCACTGGGATGATCCTGTGGGCAGAAATTTATATTGACACAGGATGCCTTATAGCAGGCTAGTTATGACCAGTCTTAGCAATTGATTACTCTTTGCTGGAAGTAGTATTTTACATGCAAAGAGCGTGACTTTCTCTATGCACAATGTATTCATTTACATTCCATCATAAGTGGTAGTTGGTATTTACTTCTTCCCACACAACCAGTGGAGAAATTAGCTCCTATCTCTATTACTATTTTCTGTTTAAACTTTCTTTTAATTTTAAAGCAATCTTATATTTTCTGTTTGAAATAGAAAAAAAACTTGCACTCAACATTATGCAAATAAAGTATACATGATATGATATTCTACAAGTAAAATGGGGTTTTTTTCACCAGGAGGAAAGAAGGAATCGGACAAGTTACCCGCCCCTACAACAGTTTTAGAATCCTTGAGACATACTTTGTCTGAATACAAGAGAAGACTAGAAACCACTAGTGATGAAGTAAGTAATGGGTTAGCTCCCCTACAACAGTTTTAGAATCCTTGAGACATATTTTGTCTCAATACAAGAGAAGACTAGAAACCACTAGTGATGAAGTAAGTAATGAGTTATCTCCCCTACAACAGTTTTAGAAACCTCGAGGCATATTTTGTCTAAATACAAGAGAAGATTAGAAACCTCTAGTGATGAAGTAAGTAATGAGTTATCTCCCCTACAACAGTTTTAGACACCTCAAGGCATATTTTGTCTGAATACAAGAGAAGACTAGAAATGACTAGTGATGAAGTAAGTAATGGGTTATCTCCCCTACAACAGTTTTAGAATCCTTGAGACAAATTTTGTCTGAATACAAGAGAAGATTAGAAACCACTAGTGATGAAGTAAGTAATGAGTTATCTCCCCTACAACAGTTTTAGAAACCTCAAGGCATATTTTGTCAAGTACAAAGGAAGATGATGTAATAAATAAATCTCCCCTGCAAATTTTAGAATTTCTTTACATATTTTGTACAAGAGAAGCTTATAAACCACTAGCAATGTACAGTAAAACCCCGCTTTATTGCCCCTCGATTCACCGCCAATCTCGCGTATTGCCAAGAATTTCTGCAATCCCGTTTTCCGTATGTAGTAATAACCCCGTTAAAATGCCAAACTCGCATACCGCCGTCTGCCACGGTAATTAAAGATCAAACGGTCAATTTACTGTTATTTAAACCTCGATCATTATGCCAATCAATAATGTCACACCTCAGTCATTTTAGAAGTGCCTGTCAATCAAGGTAAGTAGATAATCGCTGTGAAAACAGTTAATTGTTTTCTTTACAATAAAATTTTACAACCCTGAACTGATTACTTTTCATTCTGAATAAAACTTAATAAATTTGTTTGTGTGTTCTTTCATTTGTGTTGAAAATGTCGACGCCTAAACGTTAAATAAATTTGCTTGATTTTCGACAGAAAAGAAATTGTGGAAATTAAGAATCCAAAGAACAATATGATACTTGGGAAGCAGCTCGACATCGATATATTGGCAAATGATGTCCTCCAGGGACCTCGACTTTCTGAACATTAATGAAGAAATAAGTACAAGCCTTCCTTTTAATGGGTCATAATCCACGTGAACATGTTGTGAATTATTTGATTGTGAATGCATGCGTAAAAACGACAGAAATGTTTATATGTGGATAGATTTTAACAACTTCCGGTTATAGAAATCAAATTTAATTCCAAACCATACACTGACGGTGACACGCTTCTAAGTGTTGCATAAACATTTTCAATTAAAGTATAACACCATTGCTTCAATAAACATAGTTTATCACCTTTCTTTAAACAATTACTGATCAATTATCCATAAGTTAACTGTACCAGGATTAATCTTGTGACACGACAACGAGTGAGAAAAAAAAACTTTATTGTTATTTTTTTAGTTGTGATAAACAAAAATTGAAAATAAAATGGAGAGTAAACAAAAATTGAAAATAAAATGGAGAGTAAATATTTGTAAGACGTAAAAACGAATTTAATATATATTAAAGGAAATTGCTAGTATACATGCTAATAACGTAATTTCAGTAGATTTTTTTCCTTTTCAAATTCGATAAAATAAATTCTACTAAATTTACAAATGCCGAAATTTTCTACAACTGTCAAAATGAAACTTATATATTAGAATATATATTAAAATTGTAAGTGATAATACTAATTTCCGGCAAACTTGTCAAAATCAAACTGTCAAGTCATTCCAAATTTAAAATCAAACTGTTGACTTCCGTTTTTCTGTCCTTACTCAGTTTATCGCCAAACTCGTTATAACGCCAACATCTAGCTGGACAGATGGTGACGGTTTAACGAGGTTATACTGTAGTATGTATTTTGTGTTAACACCCTTACAGTCTTAGAATCCTTTAGACATTCTTTGTTTAGTTTTATCTTTAATTTGAAAATAAAATAAAAGTCATAGCTGACCCATGTGTTATGTACCTAGACATTAGACATTTGGTTATGTGTGAGGATTGGTATTTTACTCACATGTGGAAGACACTTGTATGACCACATTATTTCACTAAGAGGGGGGTGGGGGGGACTAGTGTAACCCTGCCACTTTTTCTTGAAGTGCCAGTACCAAGCCAGAAAACTGAGCAGTCATGTATATGTGTTTTAAGTGTATCCATTTTGCCTGTTTCTACTATTTTTCTATTGAATTTTGGAACAGTTCCGACAGTCTGGTATTTTTTTGTTGTTCATTTTGATATTAAAGATATCTCTTCTCAATATCAATGTGTTTTTTATGTGTTTGTTTTTTTTAGCTAATCAGAATGAAGAAGCTGAGTGAGACACTTGGTAAAGAGGTTGATCAATGTAAAGAAATGATCTGGGCCAAGGACAAAGCATTAGAGGTAAGGGAAAGTGATTATTAATTATCAAATTACCTCATATTAATTCGTTTCTGACAAGTATTCTGCCGTTATATCTTGGTAGCTAAACTCGAGTAAAAAAAGTTATGAAGAAGTTGAACAGATATTGGGTTGTTTTTTTGATCATGCCATCTTTGATTTGAAGCCAAACAAAGATATTTAATAATGTTTATATATTATTGTTGTTCCATCACTAATATAATAAATACCATAACAACAGTCTCAGACTTAGGCATAAAGAGTGATCAAATTATTTACTTTAACACATGTGTGTAACATCCAATGTAAAGAAGAGAAGTTAAATATGTCTTAAACAATACTTTTATTATAAAAAAAAGTATCGTAATTGTTTCAATGAAATTTAAGAATATATATTCAAGCCAAATTTTCCCCTCTCATATAGAATTTTATGAGTATAATACATGCATCAAGACTTTATAATATGTATTTATTGAACATGTAGAACAGACTACAAAGAAAGGAGGATATTGTGCAGGTATTCATAAGGGGGAGGGGATAGTTACTGTGGAATTTTCTTGGATTAATGTTTCATCTTTCTGGTTGGATGGACAAATCTTTTATTTCAGTAGCTAAATCTATTAAACAAGAAGAAGATATAATTTGTAACATTTACTAAAAATGGCTTTGGAAGAATTTTAGTTGAGTGTAGATTGACTACATTGTACAATTCATTTTTTTATTTGAAAATTTTCTCTTTCTTCAACTTGATTTTTAGAGAAAAAAATCATTTATGTACTATTTCTATGTACTAATATTCTTTTTTGCACTATAAACAGGGAAAAATCATTTCAACAGTTAACAAATTATCTGCAAAAAAATGCTGTTATTTAAATAGTCAATATTCCATATATTGTTTACCAGTGATCGTCAACAGACAGATTTATGATAGCAAAAAAAATATTATTCGAAATATTGTGTATAGTTAAAATATCTATTATCGATGCAAGTCTTTTACCTTTCAAAGAATTTCATTTTTCTTCCCGATCCCCCCCCCCCCCCCCATTTTTTGGTCTAAGATGTTTTATAGCTAGAGTTAGGATAGGATTTCCCCATTTATGTTCTTAAGTTGATGGTATCCCTATTTCATACTGTGTATTTATGAACTCTATTACTAGTATATCTGAGAGAATCATTCAACTTTACTTACATATACACCTATAAGTTTTACTATTGTTAGAAAGAAAGAATATGGATATACAGAACATGAGAGACTTTTCAACTTAGACTCTAATTTAAGTCAAGGTCAAGAAATAGCACTTTTATTGCTGTCCTACAATTTACAGTCATTATAGGGTCTTCAACAATGGGAATAACTCATACCTTAAAATGCATGATAAATTCTCCCTATCCTGCAGTTGGGCAGTACTCTTTTTAATTCTGTCAATAATGCTACATCTGGTTTGTTTGGTTGTAGGATGCACAGAAGAATTATACCAGAACAGCAAAAGAGTTAAACCGAGTGAGATCAGACTACGGTGAACTAGAGAGTACTTTAACTAAGATGAAGATAGACCTACATAGTACAGCCTCTAATCAGACTAAAGATAGAAAGAGAGTACATGAATTATCTGAAGAGGTCAATATTGATGAAATTAAGCAAAAATATCTTTATTATACCCCCCACAACAAAGTTGTAGGGGGGTACTGGTTTCACCATGTCCGTCCGTCCGTCTGTAGACAAATCCTATGTCGTACGATAACTTGAGTTGTGTTTCTTAGAATCTTTTAAAATTTTATCAGCTGTTTACTGGTGGAGAGAGCAGGATCCCTTTCTTTTTTGACGATTTTTACTTTTGCCGTTCCAGAGTTATTGGACTTGATATGACGGAAAATAGGATTTTTACCCTATGTCGTATGATAACTTGAGTAGTGTGTCTCAGAATGTTTTGAAATTTTATCAGCAGCTTACCGGTGAAGAGAGGAGGATCCCTTTCATTTTTGACGATTTTCACTTTTGCCGTTCCAGAGTTATTGGACTTGATATGACGAAAAATAGGATTTTTACTCTATGTCGTATCATAACTTGAATAGTGTTTCTCAGAATGTTTTGAAATTTTATCAGCAGCTTACTGGTGATGAGAGGAGGATCCCGTTGATTTTTGACGATTTTCACTTTTGCCATTCCAGAGTTATTGAACTTGATATGACGAAAAATAGGATTTTTACTCTATGTCGTATGATAACTTGAATAGTGTTTCTCAGAATGTTTTGAAATTTTATCAGCAGCTTACCGGTGATGAGAGGAGGATCTCGTTTATTTTTGACGATTTTCACTTTTGCCATTCCAGAGTTATTGGACTTGATATGACGGAAAATAGGATTTTTACCCTATGTCGTATGATAACTTGAGTATTGTTTCTCAGAATGTTTTGAAATTTTATCAGCAGCTTACCGGTTAAGAGAGGAGGGTTGCTTTCATTTTTGGTCGGAACAATCAGTAATGTTTTGGTTATGGAAATAGGTTGGACAGATGTAGGGAGCGGGGGGTATATCTTAGTGAGCAGTGCTCACAGTAATACTAGTTATATAAAGAATTTATTTAATAGGAAGAATTTCTATTGTTTGAAAAATAACTGGTTGCCAATATTTTGTCACAGTCATATTTGACTCTTATTAATAAGTTATTACAGTCAAACTGGCCTTAACAGTCACCTTGAATTAGTTGTTACCTACTGTAAGCATCCAGTTTTAAACCCTCCCTCCTGACTAGATTTATGTGTTATTATAACTCAAATAACTCGTCCCACTAACAACGGTCAAGGATCACACTATCGTATCATTTTAACAGTATTTAGCAGTCAATTTGTATTCTAGAGTTTAAAAAATCATTGGTAGTTAAGAATGGAGATGTTCTCAATACATGATTGTACCAGTTAAGCTATAAAATTATCATTAGTAATTGGAACTGACAATCTGCATTGACCAATCATAAATAAGCAGTCAATTGTCTTATTCTGTCATTTTTCCTGTCTCAAAGGTGAAGGTTGAATACAAGTTTGACTGTATTTTATCACAGTCATATTTTTATGCTAGTCAATTTGATATCTAACTCTAGTATTGTTTGTTGTTCCATCGATCTCTATAAATATGCAGCATGTTTCCTTTTTAACAGATAATGAAGCTTGTAAAGAGACAAAAGAACAATGATGAAGAAAAATTAGCCTTCCTCCATGGAATGTATCAGAGACTGTTAGCAGGTCGTGTGATGGTATCTGCTAAAGATCATGGGATGAACCAGTTCTCATGGTCAGATTTGGCTAGTCTTGTGTATGATCAAGTCTCAAGCTTGGTGTCTACTCAACAAAGATCTGAAGAAAAGGTAGCTGTGCATTAGTTACTCAATATTGGTACATTGTATTGATAAATACTGATTTTGTCAGAGTGTAAATGTGATCACTCGTCTATAAAAACCCATATCCGGTAGCAGAAGGGACAGTTTCACACGTAGATCAGCAAAATATGTGTTTGACTTGTTTCTTAAGTGTAAATTTTTATGATAAGAAAGTTTAATTAGTGATGATCAACAATTCTACCAATATCAACAAACACCTCTCATCTCAAACCACCGAATACAAGAAAAAACATGGCATATGGTGTTGGAAATCCAATTCCTGGCTTGAGACAGGCACAAACATGTGGCGGGTTAAACTGGTTAATGGGATCCAAACCCTCCCTTTGTGAGTTTACAATAATTAATGACTCTTTCCAGAAATACCTGTTCCATTAATACATGGTATGGGGAATTGTATGAGAGCAACATGGATGGTGGTGCAAGATGACAGCTGGTGCTCCATATTTGTTGACCCCGATGAGAATGACTCAAAAATGTTTTAAACATCTTTTCCAAAACAGATTTGAGTCTAAACTCTAAAAGTCTAAACAGATATGATCATTTGATAGTAAATAGATCTATAACCAGGTGAGTGATATAAGTGAACCTCTTGTTATTGTTATCTCCCCTTGTCAATACTGCCATGTAATAAATGATTATATTTTAACAGGTTCATCATTTAGAGGAAGCATTAAAAGCTAAAGAAGGTGCTGTAGAAGAAATACAGAAATCATATGAGGATCAGTTGAACAAATTAACATCTCTGACTAAAGAACGAGAATTGTCATGGCAGAAACAAAAGGAAGAGATAGAGGGACATTATCAACAGTTACTTAATGAACTACAAAATAGATCTAAAGTAGGTTACAGCTTCTAATGAACTACAAAATAGATCTAAAGTAGGTTACAGCTTCTAATGAACTACAAAATAGATCTAAAGTAGGTTATAGCTTCTAATGAACTACAAAATAGATCTAAAGTAGGTTATAGCTTCTTATGAACTACAAAATAGATCTAAAGTAGGTTACATCTTCTTAATGAACTACAAAATAGATCTAAAGTAGGTTATAGCTTCTAATGAACTACAAAATAGATCTAAAGTAGGTTATAGCTTCTAATGAACTGCAAAATAGATCTAAAGTAGGTTATAGCTTCTAATGAACTACAAAATAGATCTAAAGTAGGTTATAGCTTCTAATGAACTACAAAATAGATCTAAAGTAGGTTACAGCTTCTAATGAACTACAAAATAGATCTAAAGTAGGTTACAGCTTCTAATGAAATACAAAATAGATCTAAAGTAGGTTATAGCTTCTAATGAACTACAAAATAGATCTAAAGTAGGTTATAGCTTCTAATGAACTACAAAATAGATCTAAAGTAGGTTACATCTTCTTAATGAACTACAAAATAGATCTAAAGTAGGTTATAGCTTCTAATGAACTACAAAATAGATCTAAAGTAGGTTACAGCTTCTAATGAACTACAAAATAGATCTAAAGTAGGTTACAGCTTCTAATGAAATACAAAATAGATCTAAAGTAGGTTATAGCTTCTAATGAACTACAAAATAGATCTAAAGTAGGTTATAGCTTCTAATGAACTACAAAATAGATCTAAAGTAGGTTACAGCTTCTAATGAACTACAAAATAGATCTAAAGTAGGTTACAGCTTCTAATGAACTACAAAATAGATCTAAAGTAGGTTACAGCTTCTAATGAAATACAAAATAGATCTAAAGTAGGTTATAGCTTCTAATGAACTACAAAATAGATCTAAAGTAGGTTATAGCTTCTAATGAACTACAAAATAGATCTAAAGTAGGTTACATCTTCTTAATGAACTACAAAATAGATCTAAAGTAGGTTATAGCTTCTAATGAACTACAAAATAGATCTAAAGTAGGTTATAGCTTCTAATGAACTACAAAATAGATCTAAAGTAGGTTACAGCTTCTAATGAACTACAAAATAGATCTAAAGTAGGTTATAGCTTCTAATGAACTACAAAATAGATCTAAAGTAGGTTATAGCTTCTTATGAACTACAAAATAGATCTAAAGTAGGTTACATCTTCTTAATGAACTACAAAATAGATCTAAAGTAGGTTATAGCTTCTAATGAACTACAAAATAGATCTAAAGTAGGTTATAGCTTCTAATGAACTGCAAAATAGATCTAAAGTAGGTTATAGCTTCTAATGAACTACAAAATAGATCTAAAGTAGGTTATAGCTTCTAATGAACTACAAAATAGATCTAAAGTAGGTTATAGCTTCTTATCTGTTATCAAATTGACTGTGTGTGCTTGATTGTCACTAGAATGGAGATGTACTTGCATGTTTTTTCCAGGTATATAGCCCTTTTTATGGATGCTCATCAAATAGTTGGGGAAATCGGTTTTGAAATGTCTGGCCATATAGATGATGTAACATTTGTGGAGTTTTCAGTTTTCAATGTAGCATTATTTTTGCTTCACATGATGTTTGTACATCTATTTTACAGATGTGCATTGTAATAAGAACTAAGATTTCAATTACCGTTTATTTTCCAAACGATGGGAGCATTCTTCACTCATGTTCAACTTTGTATTATTCTGTGCAAAAATAGAGACAGACGACAAGTATCTTAAAAGAAAGACTAATTTTTTATAATTGTTTGTTTCAGAAAAGTCAAGCTATGGCTGATCAAGCTTGGGAGAAGATCCGAATGACTGGAAGTGTTAAGCAAGGTCTAGAAAGTGAAGTAGTAGACCTTCGTCTTCAACTGTCTGAGACACGACGCCATAATACAGCATTGTTAGCAGCTGTTAGTTTGTTATCTGGTGCCTTCTTCCCAATGTGTTCCCGTAACAACCAGCTAGCATTACAGAGGAAGATCTTGGAAGAACAATTAAATAACTGGGAGTTTTGTAGAGATAGAATTGAATTGTTAGTGGGTACTTTAGGAGAAGAAATGAAACTCTCAAAGGAAGGATCCCTGTCAGACAAATCAAAACCTGTTAATTCTCGAAGGCAGCCATTGTTGTTATTTCGTGTTGGTGTTGTCGCGGTGATAGCAGCAAATAGATTACGATGTTTCAGGCACAACAGTTCAAAGATGTTCGTAACATATGATACAAGTGTGTCGCCACAGAATGGTTTATTAGTGTGTACAGGAGGTGTCAAACCACCAAGTATTTCTATATCAGGTGGGTACATTGTAGTGGCCATTTTCACCTTCATTTGTCAGTAGATTCTTCATGTAATTAAAAAAAGATGTGTAACTGAAAGATAGTCTGTAAAAAATTAATGTTCTTGATATCACTTGCCCAGATGTAAACAATTTGTAAAAAATTGTTGGAATTGTGTCGAAAAACTTATAAAACAAAATGTGCCCATGATACATTGGAATATATTGTATTAGATGCTAAATGTGCAACCTGTATGTTTTTTTAATATATTTTAATGGACATTTACTTTTGCCCTAATTTATTTGTACATTCATTACAAATATCACTGTTTGCAAAAATAAATCTTTATTGATTCTCAACCATTATTGAAATATTTTCTGGGTCATTTCCTGATCAGACAATGCCAATCTTTGCCGTTTTATTATTCAGATCACAACTTATTCATTTTGTTTCTGTATTTCTAAATAACAAAATATGTAATTCATATTAGGAATTACAACCCTTTTTAAATGAACACATCACATGACAGATTTGATTGTTAACGATTAGTTTCATGATTTTAAATATTGGATTAACGGGGGTAATGTTTTTTTCATAGGTGCTGCAGAAGATGATGTACATGAACAACTACCTCCAGAGGTCATGCTTCAATGGTTTTCTAATCCAGAGTTATTAAACACAATACTAACATCAACATCAGATTTTCTAGAAGTCATAGACCATGTCAAGGACAAAG
Organism: Bathymodiolus septemdierum; assembly: GCA_963383655.1. Lineage (NCBI taxonomy): Eukaryota > Metazoa > Mollusca > Bivalvia > Mytilida > Modiolidae > Bathymodiolus > Bathymodiolus septemdierum. The sequence continues at coordinate 70,386,754 of OY726520.1, forward strand.
ACAAAGGTAGGGAACAAATATTTCTACCATTATGAAAAGAAAGTTTATACAGTGATGATCGACAATTGCACCAACTATATAAAAATGAATGAACTCTCACCTCAACTCATTCAACTTGAAAGAGACCTTGACATAATGACATAATGACAATTGAAATCCATGTCCTGGCTTGGGACAAACAGAAAAAAGTTTTAGATTTTAATTCACCAAAATTAAAGTTTTAACCTGCCAGGATCTCCCCAGGAACATTCAGTTAATATTGTGTTTAGCTTAATGTAGTATAATCCGCTGGGATCTCCCCGGAGTTTTTGTCATAGAGTTTAACTTGCCGGGATCTCCCCAGGAACATTCAGTTATTATTGTGTTTAGTTTGATGTAGTATACTCTGCTGGGATCTCCCCGGAGTTTTTGTCATAGAGTTTAACCTGCCGGGATCTCCCCAGGAACATTCAGTTAATATTGTGTTTAGTTTGATGTAGTATACTCCGCTGGGATCTCCCCGGAGTTTTTGTCATAGAGTTTAACCTGCCGGGATCTCCCCAGGAACATTCTATTAATATTGTGTTTAGTTTGATGTAGTATACTCTGCTGGGATCTCCCCGGAGTTTTTGTCATAGAGTTTAACCTGTCGGGATCTCCCCAGGAACATTCAGTTAATATTGTGTTTAGTTTGATGTAGTATACTCCGCTGGGATCTCCCCGGAGTTTTTGTCATAGAGTTTAACCTGCCGGGATCTCCCCAGGAACATTCAGTTAATATTGTGTTTAGTTTGATGTAGTATACTCCGCTGGGATTTCCCCGGAGTTTTTGTCATAGAGTTTAACCTGTCGGGATCTCCCCAGGAACATTCAGTTATTATTGTGTTTAGTTTAATGTAGTATCCTCTGCTGGGATCTCCCCGGAGTTTTTGTCATAGAGTTTAACCTGCTGGGATCTCCCCAGGAACATTCAGTTAATATTGTGTTTAGTTTGATGTAGTATACTCTGCTGGGATCTCCCCGGAGTTTTTGTCATAGAGTTTAACCTGCTGGGATCTCCCCAGGAACATTCAGTTAATATTGTGTTTAGTTTGATGTAGTATACTCCGCTGGGATCTCCCCGGAGTTTTTGTCATAGAGTTTAACCTGCTGGGATCTCCCCAGGAACATTCAGTTAATATTGTGTTTAGTTTGATGTAGTATACTCCGCTGGGATCTCCCCGGAGTTTTTGTCATAGAGTTTAACCTGCTGGGATCTCCCCAGGAACATTCAGTTATTATTGTGTTTAGTTTAATGTAGTATCCTCTGCTGGGATCTCCCCGGAGTTTTTGTCATAGAGTTTAACCTGCTGGGATCTCCCCAGGAACATTCAGTTAATATTGTGTTTAGTTTGATGTAGTATACTCTGCTGGGATCTCCCCGTAGTTTTTGTCATAGAGTTTAACCTGCTGGGATCTCCCCAGGAACATTCAGTTAATAATGTGTTTAGTATAATGTAGTATCCTCTGCTGGGATCTCCCCGGAGTTTTTGTCAATGAGTTTAACCTGCTGGGATCTCCCCAGGAACATTCAGTTAATATTGTGTTTAGTTTAATGTAGTATCCTCCGCTGGGATCTCCCCGGAGTTTTTGTCATAGGGTTTAACCTGCTGGGATCTCCCCAGGAACATTCAGTTAATATTGTGTTTAGTTTAATGTAGTATCCTCTGCTGGGATCTCCCCGGAGTGTTTGTCATAGAGTTTAACCTGCTGGGATCTCCCCAGGAACATTCAGTTAATATTGTGTTTAGTTTAATGTAGTATCCTCCGCTGGGATCTCCCCGGAGTTTTTGTCATAAAGTTTAACCTGCCGGGATCTCCCCAGGAACATTCAGTTAATATTGTGTTTAGTTTAATGTAGTATACTCTGCTGGGATCTCCCCGGAGTTTTTGTCATAGAGTTTAACCTGCTGGGATCTCCCCAGGAACATTCAGTTATTATTGTGTTTAGTTTAATGTAGTATCCTCCGCTGGGATCTCCCCGGAGTTTTTGTCATAGAATTTAAACTGCTGGGATCTCCCCAGGAACATTCAGTTAATATTGTGTTTAGTTTGATGTAGTATCCTCCGCTGGGATCTCCCCGGAGTTTTTGTCATAGAGTTTAACCTGCTGGGATCTCCCCAGGAACATTCAGTTAATATTGTGTTTAGTTTGATGTAGTATACTCCGCTGGGATCTCCCCGGAGTTTTTGTCATAGAGTTTAACCTGCTGGGATCTCCCCAGGAACATTCAGTTATTATTGTGTTTAGTTTAATGTAGTATCCTCTGCTGGGATCTCCCCGGAGTTTTTGTCATAGAGTTTAACCTGCTGGGATCTCCCCAGGAACATTCAGTTATTATTGTGTTTAGTTTAATGTAGTATCCTCTGCTGGGATCTCCCCGGAGTTTTTGTCATAGAGTTTAACCTGCTGGGATCTCCCCAGGAACATTCAGTTATTATTGTGTTTAGTTTAATGTAGTATACTCTGCTGGGATCTCCCCGGAGTTTTTGTCATAGAGTTTAACCTGTCGGGATCTCCCCAGGAACATTCAGTTATTATTGTGTTTAGTTTAATGTAGTATCCTCTGCTGGGATCTCCCCGGAGTTTTTGTCATAGAGTTTAACCTGCCGGGATCTCCCCAGGAACATTCAGTTATTATTGTGTTTAGTTTAATGTAGTATCCTCTGCTGGGATCTCCCCGGAGTTTTTGTCATAGAGTTTAACCTGCTGGGATCTCCCCAGGAACATTCAGTTATTATTGTGTTTAGTTTAATGTAGTATACTCTGCTGGGATCTCCCCGGAGTTTTTGTCATAGAGTTTAACCTGTCGGGATCTCCCCAGGAACATTCATTTATTATTGTGTTTAGTTTAATGTAGTATCTTCTGCTGGGATCTCCCCGGAGTTTTTGTCATAGAGTTTAACCTGCTGGGATCTCCCCAGGAACATTCAGTTATTATTGTGTTTAGTTTAATGTAGTATACTCTGCTGGGATCTCCCCGGAGTTTTTGTCATAGAGTTTAACCTGTCGGGATCTCCCCAGGAACATTCATTTATTATTGTGTTTAGTTTAATGTAGTATCTTCTGCTGGGATCTCCCCGGAGTTTTTGTCATAGAGTTTAACCTGCTGGGATCTCCCCAGGAACATTCAGTTAATATTGTGTTTAGTTTGATGTAGTATACTCTGCTGGGATCTCCCCGGAGTTTTTGTCATAGAGTTTAACCTGCTGGGATCTCCCCAGGAACATTCATTTATTATTGTGTTTAGTTTAATGTAGTATCCTCTGCTGGGATCTCCCCGGAGTTTTTGTCATAGAGTTTAACCTGCCGGGATCTCCCCAGGAACATTCAGTTATTATTGTGTTTAGTTTAATGTAGTATCCTCTGCTGGGATCTCCCCGGAGTTTTTGTCATAGAGTTTAACCTGCTGGGATCTCCCCAGGAACATTCAGTTATTATTGTGTTTAGTTTAATGTAGTATACTCCGCTGGGATCTCCCCGGAGTTTTTGTCATAGAGTTTAACCTGTCGGGATCTCCCCAGGAACATTCAGTTAATATTGTGTTTAGTTTGATGTAGTATACTCTGCTGGGATCTCCCCGGAGTTTTTGTCATAGAGTTTAACCTGCCGGGATCTCCCCAGGAACATTCAGTTAATATTGTGTTTAGTTTGATGTAGTATACTCTGCTGGGATCTCCCCGGAGTTTTTGTCATAGAGTTTAACCTGCTGGGATCTCCCCAGGAACATTCATTTATTATTGTGTTTAGTTTAATGTAGTATCCTCTGCTGGGATCTCCCCGGAGTTTTTGTCATAGAGTTTAACCTGCCGGGATCTCCCCAGGAACATTCAGTTATTATTGTGTTTAGTTTAATGTAGTATCCTCTGCTGGGATCTCCCCGGAGTTTTTGTCATAGAGTTTAACCTGCCAGGATCTCTCCAGGAACATTCAGTTATTATTGTGTTTAGTTTAATGTAGTATCCTCTGCTGGGATCTCCCCGGAGTTTTTGTCATAGAGTTTAACCTGCTGGGATCTCCCCAGGAACATTCAGTTATTATTGTGTTTAGTTTAATGTAGTATCCTCTGCTGGGATCTCCCCGGAGTTTTTGTCATAGAGTTTAACCTGCCGGGATCTCTCCAGGAACATTCAGTTATTATTGTGTTTAGTTTAATGTAGTATCCTCTGCTGGGATCTCCCCGGAGTTTTTGTCATAGGGTTTAACCTGTCGGGATCTCCCCAGGAACATTCAGTTATTATTGTGTTTAGTTTAATGTAGTATCCTCTGCTGGGATCTCCCCGGAGTTTTTGTCATAGAATTTAACCTGCTGGGATCTCCCCAGGAACATTCAGTTATTATTGTGTTTAGTTTGATGTAGTATACTCTGCTGGGATCTCCCTGGAGTTTTTGTCATAGAGTTTAACCTGCCGGGATCTCCCCAGGAACATTCAGTTAATATTGGATTTAGTTTGATGTAGTATACTCTGCTGGGATCTCCCCGGAGTTTTTGTCATAGAGTTGAACCTGCTGGGATCTGCCCAGGAACATTCAGTTATTATTGTGTTTAGTTTAATGTAGTATCCTCTGCTGGGATCTCCCCGTAGTTTTTGTCATAGAGTTTAACCTGCCGGGATCTCCCCAGGAACATTCAGTTATTATTGTGTTTAGTTTAATGTAGTATCCTCTGCTGGGATCTCCCCGGAGTTTTTGTCATAGAGTTTAACCTGCTGGGATCTCCCCAGGAACATTCAGTTATTATTGTGTTTAGTTTAATGTAGTATCCTCTGCTGGGATCTCCCCGGAGTTTTTGTCATAGAGTTTAACCTGCTGGGATCTCCCCAGGAACATTCAGTTATTATTGTGTTTAGTTTAATGTAGTATCCTCTGCTGGGATCTCCCCGGAGTTTTTGTCATAGAGTTTAACCTGCCGGGATCTCCCCAGGAACATTCAGTTAATATTGTGTTTAGTTTAATGTAGTATCCTCTGCTGGGATCTCCCCGGAGTTTTTGTCATAGAGTTTAACCTGCTGGGATCTCCCCAGGAACATTCAGTTATTATTGTGTTTGGTTTAATGTAGTATCCTCCGCTGGGATCTCCCCGGAGTTTTTGTCATAGAGTTTAACCTGCTGGGATCTCCCCAGGAACATTCAGTTAATATTGTGTTTAGTTTAATGTAGTATACTCCGCTGGGATCTCCCCGGAGTTTTTGTCATAGAGTTTAACTTGTCGGGATCTCCCCAGGAACATTCAGTTATTATTGTGTTTAGTTTAATGTAGTATCCTCTGCTGGGATCTCCCCGGAGTTTTTGTCATAGAGTTTAACCTGCTGGGATCTCCCCAGGAACATTCAGTTAATATTGTGTTTAGTTTGATGTAGTATACTCTGCTGGGATCTCCCCGTAGTTTTTGTCATAGAGTTTAACCTGCTGGGATCTCCCCAGGAACATTCAGTTATTATTGTGTTTAGTTTACTTTTTGCTATCCTGCCTGTCCAGGATAGTTTTATGGTATATACTTTACTCTGCAGGGATCTCAACAGAGTCTTAGGAGTATTTTGACTTTGCTATATTTGGTTAAAAGTACTTGTTATGTCTATATAGATAGGTTTTCAGTTTTATGATGAGTAACCCCCACAGAAGCCAAACCAGTAGTTAGTTATTTACATGAAGAGTTTTAATTATTATAGAAAATTTTATAGTACACATTGTATATGTATGTATTAGAAGTAGATTTGAATAAATATTCTTGTTGCTTATCTATTCTTGTGTTATGTATAAAATGACAATTGAAATCCATGTCCTGGCTTGGGACAAACAGAAAAAAGTTTTAGATTTTAATTCACCAAAATTAGACTGAATAAATGATAATGAAATAATTCTTCTAGTTAAAAACATACAGTGCAACCTCTCTAAACTGAACCTCCTTGAGACCGACCAACTTTTATGTTCATAGTTGACAGGTGTTCAGTTTACACTTTTTGTTTAGCCTTTATTTAAAATTATTATACAGGATACTGTTTAATTCAGGAATCAGTTTAGACAAGTTTCACTGTATATATCACATGTATGTTAGTTTTGTTGGAATTGTTTGCCATCACTGTTTAAATAAACTGTCTTAATTCATAATATAACAGTAATGAAATCTTACTGACTTAAAGGATGTTATTATAAAGCAGTTCTTCTTGCATCATTTCCCCCTACAGAAGAATGAAATAAATTACATGAAGAATTGTGGGGCCCTCATGGTCGTGATCGTATTGTAGTTGGATTTACAGCTTCCTATGCAATTAGTGCCTATCATCACTAACGTTGTGAGTTCAAATCCAGCTCAGGCGAAGTGTACTCAATACAACATTATGTGATAAAGTTTGTCAGTGACTTGCGACAGGTCAGTGGTTTTCTCCGGATACTCCGGTTTCCTCCACCAATAAAACTGACCACCATGATATAACTTAAATATTGTTGAAAGTGGCATGAAACACCATAACCCTAACCCTAAAAAAATATCTATAAGAATTAAATATGTAAATTATATGAAGAATTACTCACTTGCCTTATATTTTGCTTCCTAATATCCAAAATATTAATAGTAATTTTTTTGGACATACAATGTACAAATGTATATTGATTAATTTTTTTTCCAGCATCTTCCACAGATTCACGAGCAGTAGTAAATGCAGCTAAGAACTGTTTCACCAAACTGGTTGATAAGATATCTAAACACTTTGAAGGAGTACCAGGTCAATCTCAAATGGCTTTTAGGGAAAGAAATTCTCTGGTGAGACAGATGGGGCGAGCGTTGGCAAAGACTTGTAATAGTCAGTCATTAGAACAGAAACAACATCTTGTGTCTTTACAGGTCAGTTAACATTGTGTTTTAAGTTCTCTGGAACAATAAAAATGCTGTGATTTTGTGAACAGCACTCGACTCGCAGCCGCAAGTGATAAAGTTTACCAGTTGCTTGCCCATGGTTGGTGGTTCTCTCCGGGTACTCCAGCTTCTTCCAACACTAAAACTGGTCGCCATGATATAGCTGAAATATTGCTGAAAGTTGCGTTTTACACAATAAATCAAATCAATCAAATCAAATCATTTTGTGAACATTTAGGATGACATATTCATATGCATGTCATTAAGAGGAAATAAACTTTGATATGATGTACATGTATTAAATAGCTTCAATTATATACCAAAAGGAATCTATTCCCTATCTTGTTGGCTCATAGAATCACCTGAACTAATAGACCTTTTGAACATTCCCGATTTGATTCTAAAATTATATGTTTTTATACAAGTTACTTCCCTTCTGATGGGCGAAATGGTGATGAACCAGGTCTGGTGGTGTAACGATTGGCATGATGAACCCGATCTGGTGATGTCACGGTTGACGTGCTCACCTTGAGTGTGGTAGATTGTGAGTTTGAGCCCTGGTTAGATCAAACCAAAAATAATAAATTAGTATTTGTTTCTCCGCTAAGCACACAGCATTAAGAAGAAAGAGCAAAGACTGGTTGGCTTGGAGTCAGGATAATGTGTCCAAGTGGAGCGACATGTCTACCCATGAACTGTTGTCTCAGTGAGCAAGCACTATTAAAAAAAAATCAATTAAGCGTGTTGGTCTTGTAAAAATCAGATATCATTATCATCTGATCGAATGTAACTTATTCCCACCATCATATACCGGTAGTTGAGAAATTGCTCATGTTGGCATTAATCAACAATTATTCACTCATTCACTGCACACTGATGACAGTATTTATAAGATTATTTTCCCATTATTTTAAAATCTTTTATTATTCCCACCATAGAATCACAGAAGAAGATTTATTAGTAGAAGTTAAGATGGAGAATAGCAATAAAAACACTTTTCCATAAATTTTGAATTTAACTTTCAGTTTCAGATGGATAATCATTCTCTTTAAGTTACATCCATGTCTTTCTTGTTGCAAAGTAGAGTTTGAAGCCTTGTATAATTGTTTATTTCAGGAATTACTTGGTGCCTTACAGAATCACATATTAGATTTTACACAGCGACTCCACACAGTAGAGATAGAAAGAAGAAATCTGTTGTGTGAAATAGATAAACTGAAAGACGAGAATGAATTAGGTCCACAGAGGGAGGAAGTAGAACAACTTCAGGATGAATTAAATAATCTCAAGGATAAGGTATACTGATGTCAGAGTTCTTATAAGGGAGATAATCATTAGGTCAAATCACAATAAGTAGTGGAGAATACACTCCAACTGTAGATTCTACAAGTTGGAGTGTATTCTCTTACATAATACATTTCTATCTGCAACAGTGTTTATATTTTATATTTTTACCTTTTTAATGTTCAGAAAGCTAAATAAGCCACAATTAACCAAAAATAAACAATAAAATTTTATCGGCATCCATGCTTTCGATTCTCGTTTATATTTAGATATTTCAAGGTCTTTCAATTGTCCCAAATGTTCACCTGTGGTCTGTCTGATTTGTTATTACTTGCGGTCGATTCATTAGTTGTTTTTGTATTGCGAGAATACATTTTAAAAGTTCACATACTCGTCAGCTCTGAGCATAAATTATGCCAGACCTGAAATACTTGTCTCGTGTCTTGTATATATTGATCAATAGCTTCTTTAAACAAATTGTTGATATTTTTTTTAACAACGCTTACTATCAAGAGTTATATATGCTAATTATAGAGTATAGTAGTGTGGTCACCGTAGCTGAGTGGTTAGATGAAAGTTTTGAAAGTCAAAGTAGACTAAAAAAAGCCCGGCAGTGGTTCGATACCCGAAAGTCCCACAATATGTATAACACGTTTTTAAGCCTAAAACAGTAAAAGGTTAAAGTTCATATATTCAAGAACAAAAGAACAAACTGTAGATTCTTAAAAATAATCCACTGTTCGAACAATAGAGTGACGTCAGAGAAATGTATTATGAATAAGTATTTGAAGGTCGAACGATTTTAAAACTTTCTCTTGGTTCAATGAAGTTTAATGATAGTACATACTGTACTAGCTGCGGAACCGTAGCCCTTATGGTCCTTGGCCAGTTTTCTGATATTTGCGGACCATAGGGCTACGGATTTCACCCTATCAAAAACTTTCGAAACTGCGCAGTGAAAATGTTGCGCGGCTTTTTTGCAAATTTTTGTCATGAAATTGGGTGCGAGAACGATCAAACATATATATTTCGTTTCGTTAAATATTTATCTACATTCTTCTATACTTACTTACCTGTTAATATTCATTTCCAGCTCATTATCATAACAAATGTCTCGATATTAACTGATCCCGCCTACTTCGTTCCGCCATCTTGTCATTGTGGTATATTAACAGGTAAGTAAGTATAGAAGAATGTAGATAAATATTTAACGAAACGAAATATATATGTTTGATCGTTCTCGCATCCAATTTCATGACAAAAATTTGCAAAAAAGCGGCTCAACATTTTCACAGCGCAGTTTCGAAAGTATTTGATAGGGTGAAATCTGTAGCCCTATGGTTCGCAAATATCAGAAAACTGGCCAAGGACCATAAGGGCTACGGTTCCGCAGCTAATACTGTACTAGCAGGTCGAACAGTTTTAAAACTTACTTTTGGTTCAATGAAGTTTAATGATAGTAAATGCTGTACTAGCTTATTAAATCTAATTAGCTACTTTAAAAAATAGCTAAAAATAGAGAAAATATAGTTTTTAATTAATTTACTCCAGCCTGTTAAATCATTAAAACTGAACAAATTTTGTGAATTAATGTATATGTATTACCAAATTACCAAGGGTTCATTGTGGTCTCAATCGTATGGTAGTTGGATTTATAACTACCTATGCAATATGTCCCTATCACCACTAACGTTGTGAGTTCAAATCTCGCTAAGGTGAGGTGTACTCGATACAACATCATGTGATAAGGTTTGTCAGATCAGTAGTTTTCTCAGGGTACTCCAGTTTCCTCCACCAATAAAACTGACCACCACGATATAGCTGAAATATTGTTGAAAGTGGCATTAAACACGATAACCCTAATACAAATTACTAAAGATATGCAATTTATAAAAAAAAAAAAAAAAAATATTTAAACAGGAATTACAGTATGTTAGTATAGAGAAATTTGAATCAGTTTGTCATGAACTAAACAACGCTCTACGCAGAGAACAACAAGCTCAACAGCTATTAATAGAACAAGGGAGACAACTGGAGGAAATTACCATGAGACTTGATCTGTATACAACAGAAGGGATGGAGAAAGAACAAACATTAACAGAAGCTGTTCATGTAAGTAGGACATTTATTATTTAAAGTACAGAAATCAATAAAGGAAATATCGTTAAAAATCATTACATTTGTTTACAGTTCCTGTTGATCTTTATTGGTCATATAAAATCAGTTCAATATAGTATCAATTGATTGATTGATTGGAGTTTAACGTCAACTTTATCAGTATTTTAGCTATATCATGGTATATCAATTGATGTATTTTTTAAACCATATACATTTTTCCTTTTGATTACCAATAGTAATTGATGGAACAAGATATATATACTATCGCTGATCTTTTTTACGAGAATGGATTTATTTCAGAGCAATATTGTATGGCCTTCGATGCGAGATGTGGTGAGAAGTCAATTTTGAGCAAAATATATCAACAATAGTATGTCTATCGAGGATTTGTCAAGGCAACATCAACATAGCGTCACATTATTGGACATGGAAATAATTTTGTAATAAGTTCTCCAGATAGTTTTTGTTCTAGAAAAGAGATATTAAATTAATTTGAATGCTTTTCATTTTAGGGATTGGCAGAAACAAAGATGGAAGTCAAACGTAAAGAGCAGACGTTACGACAGCTAAACAGACAAGTGATTACATTAGAGGGAGATAAGAAAACATTGGTGCAAAATATATATGATGCTGAGAAGGCATTGAGAACAGTGGCAAAGTAAGATATTCTGGTTGTATAAAAATATTGATCAGTTTTTAAAATTTAATTAACATATATAATTAACATATAAAAAAATGTAATGTTAGTTTACTATCAAGTTTGTGGGAAACAGAAAGATGTTAGTTGTATTAAAATTTTAATGGCTCATATTAACCAATCAAATTACACAATTTTATTGCAAACTACAGTAAGTCCTGCCTTAAAGGGCACCTATATAGCAAAATACTGTCTATAAATGGCAGTCTCATTTTTCTTATTATTGAATAATGCATATAATATTAACCTGTATATAAAGGGCAACTGCTCATAAAGGTCACATTTTTGGTTCCCTTGAGTGGCCTTTATATACGGGTTTGACTGTATTTATACTGATATTTAACCTAGATACAAACAAGTTTAGATAAGTAATTTTATACTTATAGACAATATTATACAGTGACTTTTGAAATGATCTTAAAATAATTTTTGTGTAATTATTTTTTTCAGGGATAAAGACATCTTAATAGCATATGTAAGGAATGTTGAAAATGCCCTGGATCAGGTAAATATCCCTGAATGTCTTTCAGTATAGCCTAATGAATTATAGTTTGAACATTGTTAAATTTGTGGATTAAAATTGTCTATATAAGGCCATCTAAAAAAAAAATATTCTGGTTCTCAGACAATGGATTTAAAAAAAAAGGGCAAGGTAGGTAGGGTTTTTATTTTTTGTCCAATCCAACATGGGAAGGGTTTTTATATTTTGCTTTTATTTTCAGCAGTTTAAAAACATAATGCAAACCAGTTCAATTCTACTATTTTGGCAAACAAACAACACAATAGTGTTTACACTGTCAACAGGCAGGATAGTCCATGGAACTATTTGTTTGGAACATAACTATACATTAAACAGACTTGCCTACCCACAATTGTTTAGGCTATCTTACGCCCTTACGATTGTTGTCAATTTTTCCTTACGATTCGACAAATTTGCGTAATTTCCAGAAAGTTTTCGGTTCCGGTCCGTCATTTCATTGCGGTTCCGTATATCATAGATCGTATCGGCATTTCCGGTTATTAAAAAAACGATGTCACAACGTCAAAATTTTGATAATAAACCCAAAATTGATTTAAAATGTTAACATTATGTGGTTATATCATGTGCTATTCACAATATGTGTAGTTTTTGTGCTTAAAATTGCATTTTGTGACCCAAAAAAAAGCCTTACTATTATCTCAACTTACTATTTTTTTTCAAGCATCTTCAGTCTTCACGCTTAACTTTTTACCTTACAAGCCCACCGGGCCTGTAAGTTCAAATATTTACAGGCCCGAATTTGAAAACTACATTAATGACCATAAAATAATTAAACCACCAAAACTCAAAACATGATGATGGTGTACCAAATATTATGTGGACATGTCAATTATGCATTAGGTAAGACCAGAATGCAAGTAAAAAAAACAAAAAGACACTTTATTTTGGATTCATGTTTATATAAATCTCCTGAAAATTCTAAAATCATATTGTCAATAGCATCCTCAGTATATTCCATATCATCACTGTCCACCTCCTCCTCCTCATCATCATCACAACCAATATTGTTATAAGACTTCTAACAAAAACTTGTGGTGTCATCATTGCGTGTGACATAATTTGGTGATCATTTTTAATACGTACCCCTCCTTTTTTTTTTTTTTAAATATCACTATGCTTTGAATTAATACCACACAAAATGCAAAAGTCATATTTGTGTAGCCTTCAGAAGAAGAAATATGTATATGCCAATTTGCTCAACGAACATAATACATATGAGAACTCAGACTTTATGTCACAGGATTGAGAACAAAATTAATCAACAGTTTGTTTGGTTGAAAGTAGCTTCGATCATCATTTCCCGTAGCACAGTGTGATTGCGCCCCCTTACTCGTGGTGCCATTTTTATTTGATATTGAACGAAATTAAAGTTTCTTTAAACCAAAATGGATTACTTTTCAAGAAAGTCACTTTCAAAATACTTAATTAATACCATAGAATTCAATAAACACGATGTCGATATTTTCATAAATGGCATGTGGCAAAAATATGCGGGCAGCATAGCCTAGGGCGACTCTTCAAAATTACAAGGCTACTTGAATTTCTCTTTTGACCAACGAGAAAGCGAAGGCAACTACTTCGCCCTCTAACGTGAGCCCTGCTTCTCGTCCTTTTTTAAAACCTACATGATGGTAAAAATATCAACCAATCAAATTGCAAAACACAGACACACCTAAATCTATTTCGAATATCGAAAATTCTTAAAAGAACTTGTTTGCCTACCCATGTTTTGCATTGACTCGGCAGCAACTGAAAACGGAGAACAATAAACTAAATATCTACACACAATATCTTATGAAATCAACTTTTGAAACTATATGACTTTTTTTTCACAGGCCCGTTGGACTTGTGGAACTACTGATTTTATACGCCCGTGTACAATTTTACATGCCACGGGCTTCGGACTACCGCCTAATTTCGAAGACTGCATCTTACGATTTTTAACAAAAAGGGGTAGGCAAGTCTGATTAAAACTGACGAGGAGTGTTTTCACTCGTAGCCATGCTGAATTTTTACTTTCGTTTTCGATTGATCAGTCATTCAAACGTTTGTCAAAACTCGTTCGCGTCACCGGCACGCTTGAAAACTTAAATTTGGCGGTAAATTTGAAAAAAAAATTCTTCAAAAATACGGCGCGGCGGCGATTTTTTTTCTGTACGGCAATAAAGACGTCCCATCGGCCGAAATTTTGAGGGAGCGGTGTTGTCTGAGAACCAGAACTTTTATTTTATTTGGCCTAAGCTTTACATATATTAAGATGTGATATTATCTTAGTTTTGTTTCATGCATAGTAGGACCCATGTTATCCTGGATAATTTATACATGATATATGGCTATAAAGGTTTCTTAGTATATTAAAATTGTCTTTGATCTTAATTGTAACTGTTAAATTATTTGAATATACAATTTAAAAGCAAATTTATTTTACTAGATTTTAAATGTGGTATATGTATCAGCCATATCTATCTTATTCTGATTTATAGTTTAAAAAAATTAAATTCATTTTGAATATGTAATTAAGAAGATTTTGAAGATATCAAAGGGGTAATCAAAATCCGTAAATTGAAGAAGGAGAGACAAAGATCGAGTAACACGATCCCCACTAAAAACCGAGAGTGAACTTAGGTGCTTCGGAAGGGTAAGCATCGTCAACTACTAAAATGTTCAGAAGTACCTATAAAAAAAAATTTGGAAGGCAATTTTATCTCCATTCTAAGGTTAAAGTTTTTAAAATCTTGAATTTGTTTTCCATAATAACTAATTATTTATTTGCAGGCAAGAAAAGAATTGTTACTGGCTAAGCCTGTCAGTGGCAGAGAAATGTCCTTGTCTAAGTTACTGTTGAATGCTGACTTTATACCAGGTGATGTTGGCAAAGCAGGTCAGGAACTTATAGCATGCCAGGTAAGTTGCTGCAGTTTATTTTTAAATTACTTTTGATTTTATAGTCAAATTTAATGGAGATTGCCTTTATAAAGTAGAGGAAGATATATTCCCACCTCTTAATTGACCCAATTTCTTTTCAGTCTTAATTGGGGAATTTTACTCTTAAATGCAAATATCCACCATGTCACTTTGTATACGACCGTCTTGAGACGGGGCCGTATTATGTGATTGGGTATGGCGAGCGGCGGGCGTACACACAGGTTTCCGCATGATAACTAAAGTTCTGTATATCGGATCTTTACCAAACTTGGCCACATGATTTCCCTGTGGAAGGGGAAGAACCCTATAATTTTGAGGTCATTAGGTCAAAGGTCAAGGTCACCATTACTATAAATAGAATTTTTGACAACAGGATCGTTTCCGCACGATAACTTTAGTTCTGTATATTGGATCTTTAACAAACTTGGCCACATGATTCCCCTGTCGAAGGGGAAGAACCCTATTTATTTTGGGGTCATTAGGTCAAAGGTCAAGGTCACCATTACTATAAATAGAATTTTTGACAACAAGATCGTTTCTGCACGATAACTTTAGTTCTGTATATTGGATCTTTACCAAACTTGGCCACATGATTCCCCTGTGGAAGGGGAAGAACCCTATTTATTTTGGGGTCATTACCATTATATTGTTTGATAATTTATATAGACGGGCATATTTTGTGATGCACACATTTCTTGTTTCACCAATAGTTTTGTAAATATTATTAGATTTTTCCATATGTTAGTCATTACTTGTCTCTTAAATTTGACATATTTTTTTCTCTAAACAAAGGATACCAGTTGTAAGTAGACAACATATTTACTGATTAAAAGAATAACTTTGAAAAATGTATTGTGAAAGTGCTCAAAATACAAGACTTAAGTATATACTTGAATTGAAGTAATATTGTTGTTTTACCTCCTTATTGTTTTACAGTAAGTTTTCTCTCATTTTTATCATATTTTTACACCACTTTCAGAGCCTGTATTTTACTATATGTGTAAGTCATTCTGTGTGTTGTTAAGATAAGTGTACTAATTCATATATTTACATTATTCAGATATTGTTTGTGAGAATTTAGATAAAATATAACTGAATTTCTAGAATATAAGACAATAAATAAATCATAAAATTAATATCAAGATCAGAGCAAGTTAAAATTATTTTTACAGAAGTTTTTTTTGTTGTGTACAAAAGCTTCATATTATCTTGCTGCAGATATTTAAAAATATTATTGATAATTTTTCTAGTTATTTTCTTAAATATACCAGTTAAAAGGTCATTTCAATATTCCATTTTTTATTATTATATAATAAAGGAACATCTATTGTCTATCTGCTTGTATCATCATCATTCATTCAGCTCATGCTAATTTAAGTCTCTGTTTAACAGACCTGTTCTCCTTTATATCATCCACCATACTTATTTCTAAAGAAGAAAAAACTGCTTCTCAAATTGTTCTCTAGGGAACTTTAATGCACATGTTTATTCATGAGGGAGGTACATGTTTATTCATGAGGGAGGCATATGTTTATTCATGAATGAAGCACATGTTTATTCATGAGGGAACAGTGCACAGGGATTATTGTAGTTAGTGGGAAAGGTTTTCTATCATGGCTTATTTCAATTTATGGTACCTAGGTTACTCAAGCCTAAGATTGAAACTCTGAAATTGTATTATTTGAGTAGTCACTACTTAAGAAATAAATCATGGAAGCAGAATGTGTTGGAAGTTTTAACATGGATTGGCAGATATTAGTATTTTATCCCGAGCCAGATATGAATTATTTCGTTTCTGATATGTCTAAGAGTACAAATACGGTAGTATACTTTGATTGGAAGACAGTAATTTATATTTACGTTTGCGGAAAATGTCGCACACAATTTATGCTGCCAATGGAAAAGTCAGTCACATTCACCGGCGCATGTGTGAATGAGATTATACCATCGATAAATCGCTCGTTTGTCTACAAAGCAAAAGAAGGACGCCATGTTAGAACATTTACACTACCGGAGGGCACTGGATAGGAAAAAATGGCAATTCTTTACCTTTTATTGTAACTGGGCCTATTCCAGTGGGATTGAGCCCCGGTCTTGTCAAACCAAAGACTATAAAATTGGTATTGGTTGCTTCTCAGCTAAGCACACAGCATTAAGGAGTATGAGCAAAGACTGGTAGGCTTGGAATTAGGATAATGTGTCTGAGGGAAGCAACATGTTTACCCACGGATTGTTGCTTCAGTGAGCTAGTACCAAAGCATGCATCATTATCTTTTCATGGAATGTAACTTGTTCTTGCCATGATATAGCTGACATATTGCTCATTTGACATTAATCAGCAATCACTCACTCACTCGTACCAGAGGGATACTGGATAGAAGAAAATGACAAATCTTATCATCTTTAAAGCATGAGTTTTGTGTGTTAGCTCAGTTTAGAAATGATTGTTGACAAAATTGAATAGATTTAATTCCTTACTTAACACATGCTGCATGGTTTTATTTTTGTGATCATAATGATTGATGCAAATTGTTTTTTGTTTTGTTTTTTTTGCAGATTTTATGTTATATTTTTTATATATAAGGTTAAGCTTCACATTTTTTATATATTTTGCCAAATATATTTTTCACATTGTTGTATTAACCGCATCGGTGGTGTAATGGTTAGCGAGCTTACCCTGAGTGTGGTAGATTGTGGGTTTATTAGCCACATTCAGGACAAAACAAAGACTATAAAATTGGTATTTGTTATTTCTCCACTAAGCATGCAGCATTAAGGAGTAAGAGCAAAGACTGGTAGGCTCAAAATCATGATCATATATCTGAATGGGGCAACATGTCTGCCTGCAGGATGTTGTTTCAATTAAATAGCACTATAAAGATTCAATTTAGCTTGTTGGCCTAGTACCAAGCGAACATCATCATCATGTCATTGAATGTAACTTGTTCTCACCATGATATAGCTGAAAAATTGTTTGTTTGGCATTAAACAACAATCACTCACTCACTTCCATTGTTGTATATTATTTAGACTTTTAACTTGCATATTTTGTCATTGATCAAAGACCTATGTAAAAATATTCCTCTTCAGTGAAAAAAAAACTATGCTGCTTATTTAAATTCAGTTGTGGGCATATTTGTAAGCTACAGGGGCCTTTTACACTGGTTTACAACCTTTTTTAGGGTATGAGAAATGAAAATGTGTTTTCTTGTAGATATAAAGACAAAAATAAATAATAAATGCATGGAAAAAAGGAATTCCCTTCTAACTTAATGTATAGATAACCTACTGTGTATTTTTTATGTAATAGACCATTTGCACATTTCCGACTTTGATTCTGAATTTTTCCATTTTTCATGAGTTATTTCCCTTTAAGATGGGCAAAGGGGATTCCTTTCCTGCAAAGTTTGTATGAAAATATCAAATATTTTCCCCAAAATAGTATTGTTGTAACAACTTGTGAGGGCCAACATGGTCGTGATCATATGATAGCTGGATTTACAAGTTACAACTGCCTGTGCAAGCAGTGCCTATCACCACTAAAGTTGTTTGTTCGAATCCCACTCATGGCGAGGTGTACTTGATACAACATTTTGTGATAAAGTTTGTCAGTGACATGCGACTGGTTGGTGGTTTTCTCCAGGTACTCCGGTTTCCTCCACCAATAAAACTGACCACCATGATATAGCTGAAATATTGATGAAAGTGGCATTAACCACCATAACTCTAACATTTTGTGAATGTTCTATTTGTTATAAAATTATACTAAAATTTGTTGTCCTTTCCATTGCACTTTCTGGACTGGATTCCATTTTGCTCGTCGTAAGGGAAAAAAACTTGAATGTACAAAAGGTTGTTGAATTTAATGGTTGAGTGTTAAGTATGTTTGGTTTGATAAATATGATAACCGATTTCAAATATGATTTCAGAATTTGGTAGGATCTTTTGTTGATCATCAGAACCAGGCATATGCTAAGATAAGAGCATTGGAAGAGGAGATAGAATCTCATAAGAAACACATCTTAACATTGAAGAGAGAACTCAATGATGCTGTCAGGAGAGAATATGAAGAAGAGGTAGAGTAACATGACCATTAACTTATCTGCGCATTTTGTATTTTTGTCTTCTTTTAATGAAGTGGGGGCTGTCGTGATCGTATGGTAGTTGGATTTACACCTACCTATGCAATCAGTACCTATCACCACTAACGTTTGAACCCCACTCAGGCAAGGTGTACTCTATACAACATTATGTGATAAGGTTTATCAGTAACTTGCGGCAGGTCAGTGGTTTTCTTCAGGTATCCAGATTTCCTCAACCAACAAAGCTGACTGCCACGATATAGCTGTAATATTGTTGAAAGTGGCATTAAACACCATAACCTTAACCCCCTTTTAATGAGGTGAAGGAAGAAAAATGATAATATATTAAGGATCAGTGATGAGATGTTATCTGTCCTGTTTCTTGGTCTATGACCACCAATCAGTGATGAGATGTTATCTGTCCTGTTTCTTGGTCTATGACCACCAATCAGTGATGAGATGTTATCTGTCCTGTTTCTTGGTCTATGACCACCAATCAGTGTTGAGATGTTATCTGTCCTGTTTCTTGATCTATGACCACCAATCAGTGATGAGATGTTATCTGTCCTGTTTCTTGGTCTATGACCACCAATCAGTGATGAGATGTTATCTGTCCTGTTTCTTGGTCTATGACCACCAATCAGTGTCGAGATGTTATCTGTCCTGTTTCTTGGTCTATGACCACCAATCAGTGATGAGATGTTATCTGTCCTGTTTCTTGGTCTATGACCACCAATCAGTGATGAGATGTTATCTGTCCTGTTTCTTGGTTTATGACCACCAATCAGTGTTGAGATGTTATCTGTCCTGTTTCTTGGTCTATGACCACCAATCAGTGTTGAGATGTTATCTGTCCTCTTTCTTGGTCTATGACCACCAATCAGTGATGAGATGTTATCTGTCCTGTTTTCTTGGTCTATGACCACCAATCAGTGATGAGATGTTATCTGTCCTGTTTCTTGGTCTATGACCACCAATCAGTGTTGAGATGTTATCTGTCCTGTTTCTTGGTCTATGACCACCAATCAGTGTTGAGATGTTATCTGTCCTGTTTCTTGGTCTATGACCACCAATCAGTGGATATTTTCTCTCCTAGTTTAAAGAAATGCAAAAATAATACTCTGAATTCACTTTTATTTTTTTAATATAAATTTCCATGGATTTTGTTGGTACCATCAAACTACGGAATTCAGTGGACCACGAAAGGTGTATATAACAAGAGACATTAGCAAGTATCAAAGTGATGAAATAAAAAATAGGTAGTATGTCGAAGGATTTTGTATATCTCTTATGGTTTCCAGAAGTAAACTCAACTGAAAGCCAAGTTCCAAAATTTTAACTTTTTAATTTTTCATTCAAATTTAATGCAGTTTTTTTTTGGCAAAATGATCATCTTTATGGGTTATTAATGAACCATAAACAAAATTGCTATTTTATTTCATAAAGGTGACTAAAAGTGACCCAAATTCCAAATGTTTGCATATTTGATTATTTGGGAGGCATATTGAACACTTGAAGAAGTAAAACAAGCAAAATACTGTGTCCACATTTGCTTTTGATATACACTTGTTCAACTTTCCCTTGTCAACATGCTGTGGTTGTATCATGCTTCGCTCTGTGTACCCCTTTATTTAACATGGGACTATGAATACAATTTTTTTTATCAGAAACCACTAATTTGCTTGAACCCAAACATGATGTTGATAACCAGGTTAGCTTCTAGTTTATTGTAAGGTTAATGTACCACTGTTCACAACTAGGGACCGTTGTGGTCGTGATTGTATGGTAGTTGGATTTATAACTACCTATGCAATCAGTGCCTATGACCACTAACGTTGTAAGTTCGAACCTTGCTCAGGTGAGGTGTGCTCGTTACAACATTATGTGATAAAGATGTTAGTGACTTGCAACAGGTCAGTGGTTTTCTCCGGATAATCCGGTTTCCTCCACCAATAAAACTGACCGCCATGATATAGCCGAAATATTGTTGAATGTGGCGTTAAACTTAACCTGTTCACAGCCACTCAGTCTTAGAGAATTGGCATTATGTATTCATAATTTGTTGTTTCAAACAAGAAGTTGTCGTTTGAGAAATTAATTCGATGTTTGTATGTATACGTTTATATTCAATACTATATTTGTTTTGTAGCCCGAGATTCCTACTAGAGATTGTCACAGGGGTCATTGTGAAGAAGATTTTGATTCTACAAGTGCAGAATTCTTGCCTATAAAGTAAGACACAAAATTAAATCATTTGCCTGAAGACCATGTGATCTTTTAGCATGTGTCATCCATCACTGGGTTTTCAATTTCAATATTCAATGAAACCATGAGACCAATTTGGAGAAGATTCCTTGGTTATTTCAAAAACTGTGTCTGACAGCTCCTTCCTTCCAAGATAGCCATCGTTACTAAAAAATTCAATATCTCTAAATTGTCAAAGCAGCTATATATGTATGTTAGACAGGAACGAACTAAAATTTGAGCTATATCTATGTCAGATTATTAGTTGTTTAGCATATACTATCCATCAGATTTTTCTATAATTTTTTTTATATCAAATTGTACTGAATTTGCAATTTAGATTATTTTAGCAAAATTAAGTAAACAGGAAGTTAATATAAAAATGATAGAGAGTTAACATATATAATATGATACTGATTATTTCTTTGAGTGTGGAATTTTATTCAAGTAGGCCTTTTTGACAAAACTAGATGCAAAAATCCTTTCCTGAACCCCCTAAAGAAATTAAATGAGACATAAGATATAACTGTATTGCATTTGAAGAGTTGCTGGCATCATTTAGGGATTTGACAGTCATATATGTAGTTTTACTTGGTGACGCATAGTATAACTTTAATATTATTTTGTTTTTAGGGAAGACTCTGAGTTGTCATTTGTTCCCAGTCCCACTAAAGCAGCTACACCGAAATCTGGTTCAGTAGGCAGAAAATCTGATAGGTAAGTTTTATATTAAAGTTATTGTATTTTCTGTTTAAGAAATAAACATATAATTGAGAAAAATACATTTGCTTTGACTTTCTGAAGTAATGATCATCAAAATCATCAAGCATACTAATGTAATGTCTTTTCTTGCAAATAATCTTCGTTTTATGGTAAAGCTGATTGACAAAGCAATTGTAAACAATGGCAAATACATAAGAATAAGAGGAAAAGGTTTTTATTCATGCAAAAAAGAAGGTTTAATTTATTGACACAAATGAATCACAGCAAACTTCTAAATTTGTACTGACGAAATTCCAGGTGAAAATTAAATCCTAAATCTAAAAATATACAAACAGACACTTCCTGTACCAAATTGATTGTTGAATTTTGTTATATTCTAATTATTTTAACAAAACTTAGTTATTTGTAGCTTTTTTCAAAACTAAACAATTAACTTGTCAAGTTTTAAACATGATGGTTACAGGGACAGTGGAAATAGGGGAAGGAAGCAAACATTTAGATGTCATTCATGTATCTTTACATATTTCAAGGAAAAATGATGAAAATCTAAAATCAATAAATATAAGATCAATAATAATAATAATACAAATGCAAAACATGAATATAAAGTTAAATATGAAGGATATTAACAAGATATTAGCAAAGGCACACTTCAAATGCAAATAATTTTTTTTAAATGATGGGGGGGGGGAAACACATTTTTGCGGAATCATGTCTCTATGAAGCTGTTGTTGAATTCTCCCTCATGTTCTCTGAGGGAGAAGTCAAGTCTCCCTATTTTTTGCAAGTGTGGTAAGCCCTGGGCATTAAACAACAATCATTCACCCCTTCTCTCAATATGAACATCCAATTGGTGTAAATGTTCCCTTTGTATATCATACAAGGCAAGCCTAGTTTCTGTAGCTTACCTGGCCAAATTTAATAATCTTTTTAAAAAATAAATTAATTTATAAAAAAAATTTAATCTCCAAACATTTTAAACATTGACAAAAGACAAATAAATTTTTGTTCCCATTTGTCTGATTTTGTCTAGGAATTGCTATTCCCTAATACAATCAATAACTTGATAACATTACAATGTTATAGATAAAAACAAAAACATCTGATTTGAAGGTTTTGACATACATTATCACTAGCATGGCAGCTTGTCCGATTGGACTCACAGTGTTACTATTGATAATGTCTGTCTCAACCTTCAAAACAAAAGTTATTCTATATTTACCACTCTCAACACTCATCCATTCATTTATCATTGTACTTAAAAATAATATCCTCCAATATTGATTTACACACCAGTATTTAGTTTTATTGCCCTTGTAAACTTTACACAGGTTTTATGAATGTACAATGTGGTAAGTTGCAGGTACATGTGGTTTTAATAATAGGTAAGCAACGAGACATTTCTTTTAGTTCAAGAGGTTATTTATTTTCCTATCATCCATTTTCACAAGTCACATCACCTTTCTATCTTAAAGTTATGGTATAAGATGTTTTTGCAGTTGTGGTATAGGTCTGTCGTTGACGTAATTTTTCGTCTTACCGTGTGGTATCAAAAACAAATTCAAAAAGGGGGCCGGGGGGATTCAAAATTTTAATTTATTTTATTTTTCATCCAATATTCATTTGTTTTATTGCAAATGTTCATATTTATGGCTTATTGAATAATAAATTGTCATAGAGACAATTCAGCTACTCTATTTTGAAAATGGGGTTAAAGGAGACCCAAATAGCAAAATTTCACATATTTGCAAGGTTAAAGAATTTATATTTTTTATACAAAATTAATGTGATTTTTTTCTTTGAATAGATTGTCTTGAAAGCTTCCTGAATATATTGACAGAATTCCTCTATCCCATACGGTTTCTGAGATAAACTCGATCGAAGGGGACCCAATAGTGCCAATTTCTAAAATTTGAACCTTTTTATTTTCATTTTATTTTAATGCACATTTTTGAAAATGCTCATCATTATGAGTTATTTATGAGTCCATAGTGAAAATGGTGCTGGAGGAAGCTGTTGTCTGCTTGTTCCAGTTGTCTCATGCAGCATCATTGTACTTGTGAAAATGGATGAACCTTTTAGTTATTATTTATCATTTTCGTTATTCTGTTTGTTAACTTATTGAGTGGTTTCTCCGGGTACTCTGGTTTCCTCCACCAATAAAACTGAACGCCACGATATAACTGAAATATTATTGAAAGTGGCATTGAACACCATAAACCAATCTTAACTTATTTGAGAAATGTGTAAAATGTTCTAAATGGAGGAATTGCTTTTTGCACTACAAAATGTGCAATATACATGATTAACATGTCACTCTACAGAAAACAATTACATTTGTGAAATGTATTCTATCATGAGATTTTGTTTTCAGAGTTTAAAGAAGTCTTGATTTCAGTTTAAGTTTCTTTTGATTTTTTGTTCAAAGCTTATTAACTGGGCTGGCCAAAAATAAAATGAGCTTTTGTTATTATTTTTTAGCAATCGCCACCAATCCATTTGTCAGTTGTTAATAGTGTTTCAGTTTTTAAACTTCTCTTCTGAAACCACTGTCTCAATTTAAACTGAACTAAGAATATGATTCTTTAATTTCCAAAATATCTACAATTTGAACAAATGAAAGTAAATGTACAACAGGTTTCTGGAATAATCTTCATCAGGTCAAGTCAATCTTGAAGTCAAATGATTAGAAAACCAAATAGTTTTAAAAATATTTGGGAGCAAGAAAACCAAAGGGCCTAAATTTAAATAGGACAGCCAAAAACACTGTAACTAAGGAAGGAGAACCTTAGTTCAAATGATAATTACATAATGATTGTCAGTAATTTGGATAAGACTGTATTACTTCGAGTGAATTTAATCAAATTTTGTTTGAATGCACATTAAAATGGTACAATTTTATGTTTTAGAAATTTTAACTAGACTGATTAGAGGTGTGCTGTAAAACTCTTGATTTTCTTGATTTGATGTTTAAAATTTCTTGTTCTTTATTTTTTTTTCAATCATTTTAATGTTGATAAGAACTGCTTCAGGTAATAGTGCAAACATCTAGAAATCTAGAAAACATCATTTGTTATGACGAGTCAATAGAAACTGTCCAAAAACAGAAAAAAATTCTGGAATTATATCAGGAACACCAAAAAAGACAGTTCAGGAGTGGCACCTCTCAGATCAGACGGCCTACTTGTAGACGACACCAAAGAAAAAGCAGAAATATTAAATAGACAATACTTTTCAGTTTTTACACCTGAAAACACCGATGAAGAGTTACCACCACTAAATGACAATTTTCAAGCTATGCCAGAAATAAAAGTCACCATATTAGGCACTGAAAAACTTCTAAAAAACCTTGATCCAACCAAAGCCACTGGACCAGATCAAATACCGGTACCAGCACGTATACTAAAACAATTTGCAGCAGAATTTGCACCACACCTAACCACCATTTTCAATACATCTATTACAAAAGGTGAAGTTCCAACAGACTGGCAACAAGCAAATGTAATACCGATCTTTAAAAAAGGGGAAAAGTACCTAGCAAGCAATTATAGGCCAGTATCACTCACCTGTATATGCTGTAAACTTTTAGAACATATTGTAGTGAGTAACATCTTAAAACATCTAGATCTGCATAACACCTTAGTCGACTGTCAACATGGTTTTCGTGCAAAAAGGAGTTATGAAACACAATTACTCACACTCAGCCATGAACTGCTCAGCAACCTACACTCTGGCGTACAAACTGACTTGATAATACTCGACTTTTCTAAGGCATTTGACAAGGTACCTCATATGAAATTACTATGGAAGCTTAATAATTATGGAATAAGAGGGAACACCTGGAAGTGGGTCTCGACTTTCCTGAGTAACAGAATGCAGCAAGTAGCTTTGGATGGGGAGGTATCTGGTCAACTACCTGTAGTAAGTGGAGTACCTCGGGGTTCGTTCTTGGGTCTACTGCTTTTTCTCATATTCATTAATGATCTTCCAGTTGCAGTAACTTCAAAAACTAGATTATTTGCAGATGATTGTATTCTATACAGACAAATCTATAATCATGAAGATTCATTCACTTTACAACAAGACTTGGACAACTTGGCAGCTTGGGAAAAAATGTGGGGTATGCAGTTCCATCCAGAAAAATGCAACTCATTAAGTGTCACAAGATCACAAACACCATTTCACACCAGCTACATCCTCAAAGGTCATACCCTCGAATCAGTTACAACTGCAAAATATCTGGGCATAACAATTTCAAAAGACATGAACTGGGACACTCATATCAATAACATCACCTCAAAAGCAAACAAGATCATAGGCTTCTTGAGACGAAACTTACAAATTCAAAATACTGAAGCTAAAACTTTGGCATATAAATCCATGGTCAGATCAAATCTGGAATACTGCACAAGTGTCTGGTCACCTCACACAGAAAAACTAAAAAGTAAATTAGAGCAAGTTCAGCACAGAGCAGCAAGATACGTACAAACTGTTATCACAATACCAGCAGTGTTTTGGCCATGCTTAACCATCTTCAATGGCCAACACTTGAACACCGTAGGAACTTAAATAGAATTACAATGTTTTATAAAATCACCAACAATCTTATTGCAGTGGATCCAAAACTTTACCTTACTCCTCAACATTCTCTCAATACAAGAAACACTAACCCATTACAATATCAAATTATATCCACCAGGACAAACTATTATAAATATAATTTTTATGCCCCCGCGACGAAGAGTCGGGGGGCATATTAATTTACCCCTTGTCCGTCCATTCGTCCGTCCGTCCGGATATAGATACATGGTTTGTCCGGCTATCTCGTCCTAGTTTTGGAGCTACAGCTTTAATTTTTTGTAGGATGTTTATACACATAATGGAGGTGTGCATGTCCACAGGATTTTGATGGTCAGGCAGGGGAATCATTTGTGTCTTACAGATACACTTCATTTTTAAAAAATCACTCCTAACAAAACAACTTTGTCCATAATTATCAAGTGTGGGGGCATACTTCTTTTCTAGTTTTCCACATGCAGTAGTACTCTAGAACTCACTACCTTATACAGTTGTTAATGCTGGGTCCCTGGATCAGTTTAAACAACTGATCCAAGGTCAGAACATCTAAACATCTTAGTTGGCCTGTAAATACCTGTAAATGTGTTAAATTTTTGCACCTGTTTTTGTTAATTTTTTATTTCACTGTTATTTTCATGCAATATTTGTAGTTAATTTTTCTTTAATGTCTGTTTGCGCAGCGCTGACGTGTAGTCATCAGAGTTTTGATGGATCGTCGTACTATGTAGATGTAGAAGTAAAATTGTATTTATGGATGCTAAAAGAAAGAATTTTAGCCGTAGCGTTTAACGATATTAAATGCAAACTAGGTGAGAAATATATACTATTACTTGACAAGTTGAAGTTAGAGAGAAATCACCATCTCAAAACTTCAAAATGATTACATATTAAACAAAAATTTAAAGTGTGTGTATAGGTATATTCCTAGTATAAATATTGTGTAGAATTTTAGAAATGTTTATTTATACCATAATTTTTTTCTATATTATAGATCGCCTAAATACCAGACACCAAATCGTTCATCCAGGCCACATATCCGTCCTAAAGCTTTTGAACCACATGGAAGATGATGATATCATCTGAATCTTTGTTACGTTTGATGAATCGTTCATCCAGGTCACATGTCCATCCTAAAGCTTTTGAACCACATGAAGATAATGAAATCATCTGAATCTTTGTTGCATTTGATATTTTATATTTCTACAATGCTACAAAGGACATATGCATCAACTTTGAATAATAAAATTGTCTGTGATATTAAAATAACGAATTATGCCATATTTCTCATCATTTCATTCATGTTCACTCAGTTTACCTTGACACATGTTATGATTGAAAACAAAGATGGTTATTAAATATTTTATATTTTGTGAAAAGATTATATATTCTATATACTGTATTTTTCTGACTATAGGTCTAATGTTAATATTTTCCTTAGGCTTATTATTGTTAAATAAAAAGGTTTTCCAATGTCCAAAAATGTGGTACATGTAATTATATTTTTTAATCCACTTTATGATAACAAGGCCAGTTTTCTAATACTTAGATTGGATATTGTTAAATTGAAGTTATGAACTGTATTTGTAAAAATCTTGAATAATTAAATGTTGTTTTTTCACGAACTTGAAATAGGTCATTGGGACATTTATTCTATGAATGAAAAGTAGACAATAACACCCACAAGTTTTGTAGTTATATATCGTAGTTTGAAGATATAAATTGTATATTATAATATCTTATTTGGATATTAGAAAACAATAATCACATGTACGATTATATACTCAATATTAAAGGAACAAAAATATTAAGTAGATAAAACTTGTTGTTTTAAGTTAAGATTCATTTAATCAAGATTGCTGAAGCAATATATTAGATAATGACATGTATTACTCAATATAGTAGTTCTTTTCATTTATGATCCACTGCTGTATCTAATAGAAATATCTTCTAATTCATGATCCACCGCTGTATGTAATAGAAATGATATGATATGACCTTAGATTTCTGCACCCATTTTTTGTATCTTGTTGATTTTGTTCCTACAAATTTGGGGAAAAAATGTGTATTCACCAGCTGACATTAAAATGGCAGACACCCAAATGTAGTTTATATTGACCAGAACTGTTCCAGTAAAACATGAGGTAGGGTAAATTGATAAATGTTTCTACATCAACGTCCAATAAGGAATTAAATAGTATATGCATATTTCTTGTTCTTGTGAAAATGCACTTAAGCGGTTATTTATTTTATTTTGTAATGAGAATATTACTGTGATATTATTTTAGTTTTATTTATTTTGTATTATACTTAAGTTATTATGGGTTTTTTTTAAATGCACATTCCGTCCAAAAATAGTCATATTTTTTGTCAGTTTCTTTTTTAACTAAGCAAGCTACAAAACACATCCTACAAGGTTTATTAAATTGTAAATTTATAAATATTGCAATATTTGTTTACTTCAGGGCTGATATAATGTCAATTAATGAGTTGTACTGTATTTAGTGGGTTATTTTTGGGTGGGGTTGAAAGGAAATTTCCGGAACATTGGGATTGAACCTTTTATTTCTCTGGAATTCTAGACTTTGGCAATCAAACTTCTTGATTTCAGGATTAAACTGTATCTAGACTTTGCATGTGATTCTTAAATTTTCAGGATTATTATTATTTGTTTAACAGCACTCAAATTATTGCCATTAATATTTAAATTCCAATGATTGATTGATTGGTGTATAATGCCAACTTTAGCAACATTTCAGCTATATCGTGGCATTAAATTCCAATGATGATGTAATCAAGCTTTGTTTATGAGTGCAAAAATTCAACACAAAAAAAAACAACAAATATTTCTTTCCAAATCACAAAATATTTATACTCTTTAAAATAACGGAACACATGGTTACTTAGGAACTTTCTGACGGAGTGTTTTATAATCAACTGTTGTTTTTTTTATTGTCAACAGGGTTTATTTTCATAAGAATTTAGGTTGCATTTAGTGTTTAATAATGCATTTACATTTTATTTTTCATGTATTTTAAATGTGGTTCGTTAAATCCATTTTTTTTTTCTTCAAGTTTTTATATATGTTGTTTTGTTTTAGTATCTTAACATGTTTAACGTTTTTTGTTCTTTTTCTACTAAATAGTGATTCAAAAAAAAAAAACAAAGAACAAAACTGAATGAAATACAGTTTGACCTACATATTCAAGCATGTATCAGTTTAAAATTCATAACATACACACTTTGTGAATTGTTATTCATGTGACAATTACATCAAAATATTATGTATATGCTGTATGTATGAAGGGTATCCCAGTATACACAGTTTGGGTTCGTTGTATTTGCTTTTTGTTTTCTTCATCTACGTAATATGTCCCCATGTCTGATAAAAGCTGAATTATTTTTGCTTCTTCCTTGCAATGTTTTTTTAAAGTGTTTTTTTTTTTAATATGTAGTTTTGTTTCAGTGGATTATAGTCAAATCTGCCCATGCATTCACCTGTATTTAAAGGTCATAGAAAAGACAATTTCATATGAATTGAACCTCTTTACAGAGGTTACCCATCTTATAAAGCCACTTTTACTTTGTCTCACTGATGACCTTTTAATACAGGTTTGACTATATGTTATACCTGAAAGTTTAATCAATTCTTATTTATAGTTATCTTCAAATTTATTATCAACAATATGGTTATGCATCAAAATGAAAATGGGACCGTGATCGTATGGTAGTTGGATTTACAACTACCTGTGCAATCAGTGCCTATCACCACTAGAGTGTTGTGAGTTCAAACCCCGTTCATGGTAAGGTGTTCTCGATACAACATTATGTGATAAAGTTTGTCAGTGACTTGCGACAGGATGGTGGTTTCCTCCACCAATAAAGCCGACAGCCAAGATATAACTGAAATATTGTTGAAAGTGGCATTGAACACCATAAACCAACCACCAAAATTCAGTTCAACCATTTCTCATCTTTCACCAGACTTTGTTGCATACATATTTTTGTACAGATTTTCCGATTTATATCAAAATTATCTCAAAAAATATGTTTGATGATGTCATGATTACTTTGGATTCCATGTTAAAAATAAAAAATCAGATTTATGAAATAGTAGAAATTATTTACACACTATACATTCCATATTTATTTTATTTCAAGTGTTAAAATTATGTATACAATCTTGTAATGTAATCAAAATAATAAAGCATTATATTTTTCATGTAATTACTGTATCTGTGTTATCATTTGGTTCTATACCTGTGTAAGGACCGTCGTGGTCGTATGCTATTTGGATTTTCAACTACCTATGCAATCAGTGCCTATCACCACTAACGTTGTGAGTTTGAATCCCGCTCATGCGGTTGTACTCAATACAACATTATGTGATAAATTTTGTTAGTGACTTGCAGCAGGTCATGGGTTTTCTCCTGGTACTCCGTTTTCCTCAACCAATAAAACTGAGTGCCATGATATAACTGAAATATTTTTGAAAGTGGCGTTAAACACCATAACCCTAACCCCTCTATACCTGTGTTATTGGTACAGTAAATGGCCACATCGTGTTGGACACCAGTATGTTTAAATAAATATAAAGAACATAAATAAAATATGAGCCCTACAAAACAAATGAGGTTAACTACAAACTGAACATCATTATAGGTGGAAATCGCAGTGGACATCACAACATGGAATTGAAATGAGAGAACATGTAATTTCACATGAACAACATGAGCCCCACCTTTAGAAAACGGGAGCGAACTTGGTTCCCCCTGAAAGGTAAGCAGTTCCTACTCTACTTGTGGCACCTGTCATGTTACGCTTGATACAAACCCTGTGATAAGTTATGAATGAGGAAAGGACAGGATTGTGATTACGACAAACATGGTCGTTTGTGAAACAGATATTCTGTAACTGTTAACCAAGTGATAATGGCACCATTGGTTCAGTAAGGTACACTTTATCGAGGAAATAATGATAGGAACCACAAGTTCTGGAATATCTTATCAACTGAGTTTCATGATCTATTTATTCTTGTCTCCCAAGAATACCATTGATTTCTTTGTATGTTCATGACTAATTGATATTAAATCTGTTGGAAATATCAGTTATGATTTTTTGTCTAAAGAGTAATGGTCTTTAACCAACAGATTCTACTTTCCTAGTTAGGTCAGTAAACTATGAGAATTCATTGACCCTGAGAGTGTACTATCATGTTTATGTTGTCATTCTTTTTTGTGATAGTGGGTTTTTTTTAGTGGAAGCGAACGTGTCCACGTTTATTATCCTTTGTTTATGTATGTATGGTCGTTAGAGATCCAATTATCAAGAGGGGATTGTTGGCATCTCGTTAACCGGTTCAACAACGCCACATTTATGTGATTGTCCCAAGTCAGGACGTTGATTTCCAAGGTCATGGTCGTTATCTTTTTTGTCCAATCGGGATGAAAGCAGAAAATGTTATAGAGGACCTTCCATAGACGCTTCCTGCAAAATTTCGCTTTATTTGGCCAAACGGTTACAGAGGTGACGATTTTTAGAAATCCGGCGACCAACCAGAAATTATCATTTTATTCCTATATGTTTCTTTGGGAGGTTGAGTAGAAAGGGATATCCTTGCTAATTTACCAACCACAGTTAAAAGAGCTGTTACTGAAACATGAAGACAGAACTGTTTCATGATTGTAGTTTTAGTTGCTGTTCCTATTTTTTAGCCGAGGTTACTCAGTGAAAACCCAGTATACTGGTGTCTATATGTTGTTGTTAAAATGACCACTTAAATAAACTCTGACAGTGTCTTGGAAACACAATCCAACATATGGAAAGTTACATAGACAAAAATGGACAACGCAATAAGCGTAGCAGCGATCGTATGGTATTTGTATATACATCTACTTACGCATCCAGTGCCTATTACATATACATATCCTATTATTTCCTACCACTACTAATTAAATCTACGGATTCTAGTCATGTCTTTGGTGAGGAGGTGTACTTGATTCAACATTATATGATAAAATTTATCAGTGGTTTGTGGTAAGTCAGTGGTTTTCACTGGGTACTCTGGTTTCCCCCATCACTAAAACTGAACGCAATGTAGGAACTGAAACATGCATGATTGAAAGTGATGTTACTACCAATAATCAACACAACCAACTGTAGAAGGCAAGATTTTGATGTTCTATTTTTTTTAATTTGCATACTGTATAGAACGTGTGGTGGATTCCATGTGTATATTGTTTTTTTCCCCTATAAATGAATTCGTCTACATCATGGATGTATAACAATAACAATATTTCATTTTCAAATGAACAATAAATTAACTATGTTTTTGTTATAGCTATTTTATGTAGACACCTTTATATGTAATCCACAACCAGTATTTTGTTTTATATGGAAGCTGCACGGGAAGGGCTAAACCATTTACTTTTTTCTTTGCAAATATTATATAACAGATTCCAATCAAAGAAGGCTTATTTTTATCATAGGGTCATATGGAAAAATGAATAAAAGCTTTTTATTTGAAATTTTAATGTTAATTCTCAAATTCAATGCAAGGGAAACTTTGTCTAAATGTTCGTTGTGCAAAATTGTGTGTCGATCGGAAATTCAAGATGGTCTACAACAAAGTTTGTTTCCATGATGAACAGCAATTAAAAGCATGGCTTAATAGTAAATCATATGACTCAAATTTGTATTTCATATTATCACCAAGTAATAGTTTGTTTCTATTTTCAATTAAAAATAAAGAGAGAAATATTTCCTTTATTCTTTTTGCGTTAAAATGGAATCTTTTATAAATGAAATATACAGAGACGTGCCAAAAGTATTCGGTCACTGTGATTTTTTACTATATATTTCATGTAAAACCACATTTTTTAAAAACATTATTCCAAAGTCGACTCTTGTTCGATTTTGATGATTTTTTTACCAACAAAAACAGAATTAAATGTAGTTTTACACTGTAATTTTAGCATAAATTTATAATCTATAATTTTTATGAGTTCACGATTTAAACACAAAACTAAATTTTGAACGTCAAAAATACAATACAATGATAGTACATTTGAAGACAAATAATTTAAGTTTGTGTTTAAAACATAAACATTTAAAATCTGTGCTCCCAAAAATAATCACAGAAAACTACGTACGTTCTCGCTTCTGTTGGTAAAAATTTCATCAAAATCGAACAAGAATTGACTTTGGAATAATGTTTTCAAACATGGTGGTTTTATATGAAATATATAGTAAAAAATTACAGTGACCGAATACTTTTGGCACGTCTCTGTATATTATGAGTATTATAATTTCTATTTTTATTTCATCATTAATGACCTAATAGAATTTTAATTTCAGACTAAAATGATTTATTTCAAAACATTTGCTCGCTTTTGTTGGGAATTTGTATAATATGATGACTTAATTTAATTAAACTTACACAAATATTGTTGTTAACATTGAACTCCTCTTCGTTTGACAACACAAATCCTAATCACCTTCGAAGGAGGTGTTACTCCAAATGGAGCTGTAAGGCGAATCTCTATATGCTTCAATACTCCAAATGGAACTGTATTTGCCGGTTGCATACAATCCCATCGCCGGTGATACTGCAGACAAAATATGCTCTACTGTTACATGTGCAACACCTAGTTATGAAATCAAAGCCTTCGAAATGTCGAGTTTAGGACAGTTTTGAATTATTGGCGGGGACAAAACTAGTGACTTCCACAGGCGCATGGGGCATGGATTTCGTCTCCTCCTCCCCCCTTTTCTCTACTACCCTCCTTTTTTTTCAAAATTTTCATTATCATTCGTTTTTCTTCATTTGACAATCAGTCGAAAAACTGTGGACACAGAATACACGTATTATTCATGATGTATGACGTCTACTGATATTGTCAAATGAAGAAAACGAATGATTATGAAAATGTTGAAAAAAGGGGGGTAGTAGAGAAAAGGGAGGAGGAGGAAACGAAATCCATGCCCCATGCGTCTGTGTAGACCGAGATTCCTCTGCCGTCCGACGGCTTTTTTTCGACTTGCTGGAGCCGTGGGACTTCTGAAAGCTATGCATACAAAAAATAGCGGATTTGCCGCTGCAACTCTGCGTCGACACATTTCCCCGTTTCGTGACTATCGGATTTTATTTTCTATCCGAAACCCTTATATAAATCGCTTCACCAATCATTTTTCTATTCATTCATAATCATCTTACCGTCAGAAAGTGGTGTTACACTTCATTACAGCACGATTTTGCCTTAGACCATCATTTCGCCATGTTGACTTTCATTTTCGAACCTACAAACGTGATCTCGCGATACTAACTGAATGATGACAGCAACGCATTGCATGATGGGAGCTACTTAATGCAGCGTGCCAAATTATTTGCATACGTAAACAACAATATAGATATAAAGCGTATTCTGCTGGACAAACAGTTCCATCTACAGCTCAAATCAGAGCAGAAGGAAATAATACAAAGTGTGTTGGAAAGAAAAGATTCAATGGCAGTGTTGCCCACGGGCTTCGGAAAGAGCATGTGTTACGTTCCCCCTTTTTGGACAAGGTAAGATCATATTTTTGTTTCTTATGGTTATCTGTAATTCACTATTCGGAAAGCCGTTCCACAGAGTTACAGCTGCAAACATGAATGATTTTCCTGCCATACCTTGTAGTTCTGACATCTAATATGTTAAAATGACGAAATCATAGGGTCTAAGGGAAAATCGTGCTGTAACACCACTTTCTGAGAGTAAGATGGTTATGAATGAATAGAAAAATGATTGGTGAAGCGATTTATATAAGGGTTTCGGATAGAAAATAAAATCCGATTGCCACGAAACGTGGAAATGTGTCGACGCAGAGTTCTTCTTCTTTCAATTTCTGCACACCGTCATCTTATTGACGATTATGTGCCGTGCATGCGTGGGGTAAAAAAAAATTTGATAACGTTCAAATAAATGTAATAATTATATACAGTGGTGCAGTGTGGTTAAATCTATGTACAGTTGACTGATAATTAGATGTGTTGTTGGAGAACAGATAGTGGTATCTGTTCTTTGAAGCTGTGAATTGTGGGACATTGTACAGCAGCAGCTGGGAGCAGGTTCCACTGTACAATGGATTTCGGATAGAAGGAGTATTTATATGAGTCTAAGCTTGTATGGATATGTCTATATGAGTGGCTGTGTGTGTATTGTCGTGTTCTACTGTCTGATGGTACTAGTAGGTTGGTTGGATATATAGCGACTAGATGATATATAATTTTTTAGAAGAATATGAGGCGTGTTCTTGTTCTTCTCAGTTGTAATTATGGCCATATGAGTTCTGTAAGCATGTTCGTGACAGAATTGGTGTTATGGAATCTATTGCAGGTGTATCTGGCCGCAAATCCGCTGTTTTCTGTACGTAGAGCTCTCTGACCTCCCACGGCTCCAGCAAGTCGAAAAAAAAGCCGTCGGACGGCAGAGAAATCTCGGACTAGCACCTATGGTGACTTCTTTCTTCTTTATTTTCGGAAATCCTTCAAGGTAATGAAGATTATTTTCCGGCGCATTATCTATCACGTGTGAAAATGTTATTAAAAATATGAAAGAATAACTTTGTAATCAGTATGCATAGACTGCGGACCAGGGTTTTTGGTCGGGAATCGGGCCTGGGTTGGGGACAGGTTTACAACTTTTATCTAATCCCTAATTCCAGGTCAAAGGTGAGGTTCTTCCAAGATAAGATAACTCTAAAAGAAAGTCGATGTCTTTTTTGCAAAGACTATGGAAAAGAAGCAGTAATGTCAAGAAAGAGGTCAATGTTTGTCTATAAATGACAAAGTTCTTAAAATATAGTGATCTATGCAAAATCAGGGATTATAATAATTGAACTATGCTCACTGATTCACCCACGAAAACTTCAAAAATGTTTTAAAATGGTTGTAAAATGTTTAATTAATATCAATGATGGTTCGTGATGTTTGTGTTTTAGACCTATCTATCTATCTATGGTGTTGACTTGAAAAAGGTCGTTGACCCATCACTCAAGACCACAGTACTCAGTAGTCTGAAAGCATGTCTGTTTGGTTATAAGGTAATAGTAGTGGGTAGGCTTGAAGATCGTCGGTCAATACAGTTTATTTTTACTCCCATTGAGCAACGATTTTCCCCCACAACACATTGGGGATCTCCTGTACTTGGCGATCACAATACTGGTATACTAGTATTGTGCACAATACTGGTATAAAAATTTGTTCCATTATTGTGATTTTTTTTCAAAATTTTGTACAATACTGGTATACCAGTAATGTAATTAAGTATTTAAGATATTGGGTTTTTTGTAGTGTATTATAATAAATAATAAATAAATAAGCTTTATTTAGAATCGGCATGGTTAAAACAACATACAACATAAGCTCTGTTGAGCTTTTAACCGACATATTAGGAGGTTCATGTCATCAACTGTTGAAAAGCATACTAAAAGTACAAGTTCATTGTGTATCATTTTATTGGCATTTATAACATCGTATCAGTAATACATCACAATCATCGTGATAATTCAACAAAATAACAAAAAGTGATGATAACATTAATTGTCCTATTATGAAATGTCTTAAACTACAAATGTAGGTTCTGTTCTGCTATGTGCTCCAGGATGTTGCCGAAAGCTTGGTTACCACAGTTGTCCCAACGATCACGCCATTCTTTCATCTAGGTAGTAGGTGTGATGATACACCTTTCATTTCTTTAAATCGGTACTTTGCCTTTACTACATCTTGGCTTTCTAGTTGTATGAGTGTGTTGAGTAACTTAGTGGTGCAGACATCACGGAGGTACTGGTACATCTGGATCACCGTCTTTTCTCTTTGGTTTGGTAACTCCATAAGTAGATGATATACATTTGTACAACCATTTCCCTAGTGGAACTCTGGATTTCTCGAAGAAGGACCCAGTTCGTATAGTTCTGTACATGTGTCTTTTAGGGCATCTTTGGTTGGTGCATCGCCAGCCAAACCCATCTGATGTAGAACTGGGTGGTCTGGTTACCATTTCCATTGGTTTGGTGCAGGTTAAGCAGTTGCATGCTGTTGTCAGTAGCTTGTGGTCTTTCATGTAGTCTTAGTACTGCAGTAGGGTCTTTATTGAAGATAACGTTGGGTGCTAGCCATGCTCTCTTCTTTTTTTTTCTTTTTTTTTAGCACTCAGACTGTTTATCAAAGGGACATTAAAAAAAACATGTAGCATACAGCAAATAATAATAATAATAATAAGCAAAATTAGGTATTTAAGTCTTATGTAAGCATGTGTTTACATAGTTGTGATCATAAGAATTTCTTTTCCAACTAATCAAAACGAAACACAGATCACTGAAGTTTGTAATGTCCCTAGGGAAAAAAGACCTACTTGAAAAAATCATTTGTTGTAAAATGTGCTTTAATTGAAATAGTGCTCGATTTTCACATGTTATAACTGTACAAAATAGATATATCATACAACACTTTATGCAGTCTTTCATGTCAAAGTCAACATAGCTACCCTACACACATAAAAATCCTTGTAGAATCGGGTATTGACAATACTAGTAGTAACATTTCCACAATACCTATTACAATACTTACTACAATACTATACACAAGTAAAATATATATTTTTTTAAATCACAATACTGGTATGCAATACTGGAACAAATTTTTATACCAGTATTGTGCACAATACTACATGTAGTATACCAGTATTGCGGTCGCCAAGTACAGGAGATCCCACATTGGATATAAGTTCAAACTAACTGTTTTGACAGTCTTGTGTGGATTGTAATACAGTATTGGCCCTAAAACAACTCGGTCACAGGCACTCGTGGCACGGACCACCCCCCTTTTTCTAACTTTCTGTTTACAAATTTATTTTCAATAAAATTTCTTTATTTCTTTATTATTTCATCTCTTTTTCCTTATTTTAACTTGTTCGTGTCAATATTCATACAATATTATGTCAACATCAAATTGCATGTGTCGACCCTATTGGCTATAGAATACACAAGGCATGCAACTCGGCAGGTTTAAAAATCATACCACTGCTCGCTTCGAGTACATTTATTGCACCTTATTTCCATTATGTCATTCAAACTAGGACATGTATCCATTCCTAAAAGACGCATCTTTTTGCCCCTGTTTTTGTTTTGTGCATACGATAGCTCAGTTCTCCAGAATTTTAAGATTTTCACACATTTATTGCCAAATTTTTCGTATAAAGACCCACAGCAGACAGAAGTGACGTACCACTGCATTAACTTCAACAATAGTGTCAGAAAAGTTCCAAAAATTAAAATTTATATTTTTGGAACTTTTCTGACCCTTTCGTTGAAGTTAATGCAGTGGTACGTCACTTCCGTCAGCCATGGGTTCTTATGCGAAAAATTTGGCAATAAATGTGTGAAAATCTTAAAATTCTGGAGAACTGAGCTATCGTATGCACAAAACAAAAACGGGCAAAAAGATGCGTCTTTTAGGAATGGATACATGTCCTAGTTTGAATGACATAATGGAAATAAGGTGCAATAAATGTACTTGAAGCGAGCAGGGGTACGATTTTTAAACCTGCCAAGTTGCATGCCTTGTGTATTATTAGTATCTATATAGGGTCGACACATACAATTTGATGTTGACATAAGATTGTATGAATATTGACACGAACAAGTTAAAATAAGGAAAAAGAGATGAAATAATAAAGAAATAAAGAAATTTTATTGAAAATAAATTTGTAAACAGAAAGTTAGAAAAAGGGGGGTGGTCCGTGCCACGAGCGCCTGTGAACTCGGTCTGCCTTTAAGACAGCTTGGTCCCACTTAAAGAAAATTTTGTAGCATTCCACATCCCTTGTAAGACCATGCTCTGTGTCTTCAAGTTTCAGCTCAATAATAACTGTCTGAAATGAAACTACTTACCATGTTGTGTCAAACTGAAGTAGCTTAATTTCCACAATGATATGCCCTTCATTTGAATCAGGTTTTATTTATGTGTCATAGATGATTAAATATGGACTTTCTTGCCATTGTTTATACGGAAATGTAACATAGATGCATATGATCTGATGTCCTCAGAATTCTTCTTAATGTCAACCTTTCTTCACTATTTTACATTGTCTCTATTTAAGAGAAAGATAGGAGACCCAGTTACCGTAATATTTTTGCACTGATGGCCTTGCTTCAAAGTTTGTTCAGTCTCTTGTCAGGTGTGACGTGGTTGGTTTCAATTTGATATAGTGCTAGGAAACTCAGAGTAAGAAAACTAACTCAGACCTGTCCTTCTATTATGGATCTGACCTCTTTGTATACGAGTCAGAAATATTTCAGCTACAAGATGATTATACCTGTATCATATACCACTGCACTTATGAACAAACACAGAATATACTGTCTACTTTTCTGTATCATTCATCCTCCTCTTTTAAAGGAGCACCTCTGATATCGGGGTATTATTGTTTTAGGAAAGTCTTAATGCAAAGATCTGAAAATACTCAAGTAAAATAAATGGTAAAATCACATGATCTGTGTATTGATATCATTCAAAATTCTGCCTTCTGGGAAAATTAAGAAAAAGTATTTTGAGAGAATATACAAGTCCTTCAGCTCTTGGTATTTATGTAGAGCTGTAACTGCACTTTTGATTTCATCCTGCATTGTGCAGAATGTATGATATATTTTTTTATTGATGCAAGTTTGAGTTTATAACATTTTTTTACAGGACAGTGTGCAGACAATAGAAGATGAAGAACATAATCCATTCACAGAACTGCTGGTTTTAAAACATCATACAGATATTGTTAGGCAGGTGTTTGTTATAGACCGCAAGAGGTAATTAAATGTGCATATAGTATGTTATAATCTGCTTAACATGGTGTATATAGAATAATGGCAGCGATGAAGGTCAAGGGGGACATTATCGCTAGTATCATAGCGAATCAGATTGTCTTAAGTATCTACAATTATTGTTGAATAAACTAATCAGTGAATGCCCAGAAGGTTTTTTGTTTTGTTATTTTAG
Source organism: Bathymodiolus septemdierum (assembly GCA_963383655.1). Taxonomy (NCBI): domain Eukaryota; kingdom Metazoa; phylum Mollusca; class Bivalvia; order Mytilida; family Modiolidae; genus Bathymodiolus; species Bathymodiolus septemdierum. Next base: position 70,426,841 of record OY726520.1, read on the forward strand.
CCATAAATTGAGGTTCATAGCAGTATAAAAACAAATCAGGAATGAGAGGAGCACAATTAATTCCCATTGGAATGCCAACAATTTGAAGAAGCACTTTATTGCTAAAACAAACAAAAATATATGTCATATATCATCACAAATCCAATTACAGTATTTATCTCTTATCATCACTGAAAAATTATTTATATTCGTTGCAACATATGTAATCACAGCCGTCTTATGGAATGAACATTTAATCAAGTATGAAAGCTTGTCTTTGATAAGTTTATGTAATAGGCTGTAAAATTACTGTTATATATTAAATATGGTTTGCTCCATTGTCATGTGACACAATGTTAACTCTATTTTACCTTTCACCCTGGTAAACTTTAGATTAACCAATGAAAACACTTGACAAATTTTGCCACATGGGTTTTGATAAAAGGAAAAGTCTAAAAGAATATTGAAGTCCCACTAGACAAAAAATTAGATTAAATTGTTTCACATGTTACTAGAATGTAGCATTATAAATATATCATTTCATCAGATTTTGGAGTTTCAGATGGATTGTTTTTATTTTATACATGCTATAAATTCTACATTGATTTGTATTTTAATTTTCATAATAGTTTTAGATTTTGCCAACACTTGGCGTCCATCGTCTGTTATCTTTTCCCATTTGAATCTTCTCCTCTGAAACCTCTTGGCTGAACAAATATGCCCTTCATAGGTAATTCTTGTTTCTGGGTGGTCAATATTTAAAAAATCTTCTCCTCTGAAACCACTTGGCCAAATGAACTGAAACTAGGTAGGAAACATATATGGAAGGTCTTCTATAAAGATTGTTCATTTTGTTCTGATCCGTTAACAAACATGGCTACCATATATAGGTCATTCTTCAATCTTGTTTCTGGTTGTTCGATTTCTAAAAATTTCATCTCTGAAACTGCTTGGCCAGACTGCTAATTTTATCTCGATCCATTAAAAAACATGGCTGTCATTGGCAATTCTTGTTTCTGGTTGGTCGATTTCTAAAAATCGTCTCCTCTGAAATCACTTGGTAAATTAAAGCAAATTTTTACACGAATCATCTATGGATGGTCTTCTATTAGATTTCCTCATTTCATCCCGATTGGACAAAAAACATGGTCGCCAGGGGCAATTCTTTTTTCTGATTGGCTGAAAATTGTTGTCACAATGAATTGTTACTTTGTACGAATGATATGTGGGAGATCCTGTACAAAATTTCCATATTTCATGCCGATCATACAACTAATATGGCTGCCATAGGCAGTTCTTGTTTGTGATTGGCCAATTAAAACTCTAAAACCATTTGACCAAATTAATTGATATTTGGTAGGAAGCACTTATGGAAGGTTCTGTAAAATGATAGTTGAGCGACACAGGCTCAGCCCACTGAGCCTCTATTTTAATTTTATAGGTGTTTATCTGTAGCAGATGACAATGTTGCTGTTGTTTGGGATTTATTGGTAAGCATTAATGAGTCTTAGGAGCAGGTTTTCATCCTATGATCCATTATTTGTATTATTACTTTCCAGTGTATCATAATTTAGACTATTTTTCTCCAGTGGCATGCATATGTGAATAATTAGTTTAATTTGTCCATTTATTTGCAGTATTTGTATTTTTATCATGAAAGTTTATTTTTTGTTTATCATGATTGGAGACAACACATGGCTCCCCTCTTTAATAACTTTTATAGTACATTTGATTATATTTAGTTAGCTTAATTTAAAAAGATTAATTTATTTTCATGTTTTTTTTCCATATACGCTAAGTGATGAAGACCGTTATCATGTTAATTTAGAAAAAAAGGAAGTAGGCTTAAAGATATTGAAAATGTCAAGCTCTATGCTCTGTGTCATCAATTTTCAGGTCTGTTGAAACAATCAGAAATAAAAACTACTTACTGTGTTGGGTCAAACTGAAAGGCATTTGAAAGATGAAGTTTTTTGCAACTTAAATTCCACAAAGACATATCTTTCATTTAAATTGTTTGATTGTACAGGTTTTATTCACAAGTCAAAGATGATTTAACAGGACTTTTCTGCCATTGTTTATTTATGAAGCATAACCTGGATGTTGTTGGTTGAATATCCTCTGAATTCTTCTAAATGTCAACTTGTAGGTTACTGTAAGCCAACAAATTGGCAGGCAAATTACAATGTAAGACAACATTGTCATCTTCATCTCACAAACAAACCTCAGATAAACAAATAAAAAGTTGTCATTGAAAATGTAGAAGCAAATTAAAACACTTCTGAAGTTGATATCTACATTTTTATTTACAAAGCAAGGTAAACAACTCAGCATCCCATTAGTAACAAAGATGGCCACCACATTCTGTTTAATCTCTGTAGAGAAAGTCATGGACATATTCATTCATTCAAATTGTCAGAGGAGAATATAAAACATGGACCATTTACCTTGTGATGGAGTATATAGTATTTGATTTTCAATGTAAAAGGGTAAAGAATGGGCATATATAAAAATAAGTACCATATTTTAGAAAAAACAATTCATGTGTCACAGAGTGTAGATTTATTTTGAGTATGGTACCATGCATGATGAAACCAAACATAAAAAAATAACATTTCTCTTTCAGCTAGGAATTAAGCTTGCTATCCTGACTGGACATACTCGACCAATCACATGTATCTTACTGATCTCTTCAAAGCTCAATACTTCACCACACCTTATTGTTACTGGATCGTCTGATAAACAAATCAAGGTGAAGTTTTATTATTAAAAATTTGTTGTAATAACTTATTTCTTATTTAAGTTACATTTATTTTGTAATAAATTGTCATTTTAATATTCAGCATTTAATATTCAAGCAGTATTTTGTTCATATAGTTTTTTTTCCATTTAACTTGATTGATTGTCGTAAAACTTTTTAATCCTGTTATGGGCCATCGTGGTCGTGATCATATGCCATGATAGTTGGATTTACAACTACCTGGTGCAATCAGTGCCTATCACCACTAAAATTGTGAGTTCAAACCCCGTTCATGGCAAGGTGTACTTGATAAAACATTATGTGATAAAGTCGTTAGTGACTTGCGACAGCTTGGTGGTTTTCTCTGGGTACTCCAGTTTCCTCCACCAATAAAACTGACAGCCACGATATAACTGAAATATTGTTGAAAGTGGTGTTAAACACCATAAACCTAAACTCAACGCTTTTAAATGATAAAATATGCAAAAGCTTATTATTTACTACTCAATATTTGTTTTACATACCAGTAGGTTTGGGACTATGAACAGGGTGTCTGTCTACAGACAATTACAGAACATAATACATCTGTCAAGGTAATGATGCAGTTTATTTTATAAATACAATGTATATATATTGTAGTTTTTTTATCCATAAAAATAAAGTAATGAATGATCAAAACTTTTATACTCCATTACCCGTAAAGTTTCGTATTTTGAAGTTGTCAATGTAATACTGTATTTCATTTGTCATTATGAAGAAAAATGTTTAAAATCTCATAATATTGCAGTCTTCGCGCTAACCCACTTATCCGAAGCCCGGGACAAGTAAATCTGAATTCGGACGAGTGAAAATTATGAATGAATTTGTTTGAATAAATAGAATTTATTTCTAAATTTGGCTTTCGGGCAAATATTTGAAATAAAATTAAGGCAAAGACTGATATTGATGACAAATTTTAACTTTAAAAAAAATTCTAATGAAAAGAAAAACAATGTGTATAATATTTTTGTAGTGTTAAACTACTTTGGTGGTGTAATGCTTAGCATGCTCACCTCAAGTTTGGTAGATCGTAGGTTTGAGCCCTAGTCAAACCAAAGACTTTAATATTGCTTTATACTGCTTCTCTGCTAAGCATGCAGCTTTAAGGATTAAAAGCAAGACCGGTTTGGCTCGGAATCAGGATAATGTTTCTGAGTGGAGTAACATGTCTACTCGCAGACTGTTGTTTCAGTGAGCTAGTACTATAGAGATCCAGGTAAGTGTGTTGGTCTAGTACAAAGTAGACATCATCTCATTGAAATGTAACTTGTTCTCGCCATGATATACTGTAAACCAACTTTTGTTCGCGTGCTATAAACCTTCGCGACTTTCGCGGTAGAGTAAAAAATCTGCGAACAAGTCGGTCTAAAGTGTGTAAGAAACAAGAACATATATAGCCTAGCAACACCATATTATATATATATATAGCGTAATGTATTTCTGGTATAGATCGATATCCGTTAGACAACACAAAGTCATGTATACGTAGTTAAATTTGGGGGTCATGTAAATTAACATAATTAATTTTCAAAAGAACTTTATTTGTAAGATACTGACAATTCATTTAATGCCGAGTACTAGTAAGTGTTAGACTTCATTATATATGGTATGTACAGGATTTCGTTCCACAGTATTACAATTTTTCTGCATTAAAATTTATAAAGTTACGCGTTGGCAAATATAATTATAAGCGAAGAAAGTTATAGAAATGTGTTCAAAACAGGTTTTATAATTATACATGTATATTGTAGTATAAAGTGCCGTGAGCATAATGTTGACAGGTAATTAAAAGTGTTCGATTGTAATTATCAGCTGGGATTATAAAATCAATAATTGCTGTCACCGGTACGTTGATAATTGAAACTATTAATCAATGAGGATAATCCAATAATCATTGGAAAAACAAACGAGAGCAACTACAACATTATGACATCTTGGTCTATCATGTTCTATAATATAAACTTTTTTTCGTTTTTTTTTTGGAGAAAATAGCACAGGTGACAAATTTATTATAATTATATGATGACAAAAACTGGACAAAATTATACACACTTAATTATGGAGTTGGCGTAAAACAACAATCAATCAATTAAAAGGTACTGGATTGTTGTAGGTTATAATAATGCTGTATTGATGACTGACAATTAAAACATGTAGAAATGTTGAAGATATTTAAAAAGGAAAACTTAAATACATATGTGTTCACGAAATCAATGGGGTATGTCAATCGAACGATCAATACTATATATTACGAAAGACAACTCTTGTTATAAAAAAACAACCGATGTCGGCGGCGATGTAGACCAAAGTCATACCGCGGAAAATCTGAACTTTTAGCACTTTGGTTATCGCGAAATTAAATCTCCGCGAAACTGTCTTGAAGCAGGAAAACGCGAAACATAATAGCTGCGATAATAAGTTGGTTTACAGTAGCTGAAAAATTGCTCATTTAATGTCTTTAAACAATAATCACTCACTTTTTGTAGTGTCTGTTACTATTAGAAAATGGATCTTTTGTGTCTGGAGCTGAAAAACTACATCTGTGGTCACCAGAGGGCAAACTACTTGATACTTGTGACAGAGAAGATGTAGAAGGTACAATGTTAAATAGAAAGATCAGTGAACTTATGTTACGTAATGATATTGCTAAACTAAATCCTTCAGATAAAAATATATTTCTTACCGTAAGATTGTTAGATTATGTAAATTTGTGTCAATATTTGAGATTATAGTACCATGTGGATATATTATTTTTGCCAAGAAATGTGTATGTTGCATTTTTATTTTAATGTGTTTTTAGCCCAACCTAATAATTTTTTTTATATATTCTTGTACATATTGAAATTGTTATACAGTAAAAAGTTACCCACAAAATATTAAGAATCCCCTCAATACAATACCAAAATTTATCAGTAATTTTGACATGTTTTTATTGGATCTTCATTGAGAGATATTGTCAGTACAATGTATCAAGGAACTGGCTCTGATACTGAAAAACAACCACTCACTCATTGCATAGTCTCCCGTATACTTGTACATTTACATATCCATATCCTTTCTTACTAACTGTTACCTACTTAGAAAATAAATATAATACAGTGAAACCTGTCTAAACCGAACCCTGGATAAACCAAAATTCCGTATAAACCAAACCCTGAATAAACCAAAATTCTGTATAAACCAAAATTCTGAAAAACCAAACTTTAAATAAAGTCTAAATGTAGGAAATCTTTGTTAATTTAACCTGTATAAACCAAACACCTGTCTATAGCGAACACAAAAGTTGTTCCCAAGGAGATTATGTTTAGAACAGGTATCACTGTACTTGTATATTGTGATATTTTTAAATAATATAGAATAAAAAATGTATTTGTAGCTGATGTCAGTCTTATGATTCTTACCAGGAATGAGAGAATTGTAACAACATCAAACAAAGACATTTGTAAGTACAAATAGATCATTGCCACATTTCTGACTTTGTTTATAAAGTTATACGTTTTACATGAGTAATTACATAAGATGTTGTATAAACTTGTGACTTTTCTATTTGCAATAGAATTATTGGTATATATTTTCACAAGGTTCAAGTATCTACAAATTATGAAAAAATTATATTCAAATTTGTTGTCCTTTCCATTGCTTTTGCTAGACCAGGTACCATTTTACTCATCGTAAGGGAAATAACTCCTATGAAAAGGGTATACAAATTTATAATTTAGAATAAATCAGGAATGTTCAAAATGAGATTATGAAACCAGAATACAGTGAAACCTGTCTAATCTGACACACCAAGGGACCAGGGAAATGTGTCTGATTGTACAGGATGTCAGAACCTGTCTAATCTGACATACCAAGGAACCAGGGAAATGTGTCGGATTGTACAGGATGTCAGAACCTGTCTAATCTGACACACCAAGGGACCAGGGAAATGTGTCGGATTGTACAGGATGTCAGAACCTGTCTAATCTGACACACCAAGGGACCAGGGAAATGTGTCGGATTGTACAGGATGTCAGAACCTGTCTAATCTGACACCAAGGGACCAGGGAAATGTTTCGGATTGTACAGGATGCCAGAACCTGTCTAATCTGACACACCAAGGGACCAGGGAAATGTGTCTGATTGTACAGGATGTCAGAACCTGTCTAATCTGACATACCAAGGAACCAGGGAAATGTTTCGGATTGTACAGGATGTCAGAACCTGTCTAATCTGACACACCAAGGGACCAGGGAAATGTGTCGGATTGTACAGGATGTCAGAACCTGTCTAATCTGACACACCAAGGGACCAGGGAAATGTGTCGGATTGTACAGGATGTCAGAACCTGTCTGATCTGACACCAATGGACCGTGGAAATGTTTCGGATTGTACAGGATGCCAGAACCTGTCTAATCTGACACACCAAGGGACCAGGGAAATATGTCGGATTGTACAGGATGTCAGAACCTGTCTAATCTGACACACCAATGGACCAGGGAAATGTTTCGGATTGTACTGGATGCCAGAACCTGTCTAATCTGACACACCAAGGGACCAGGGAAATATGTCGGATTGTACAGGATGTCAGAACCTGTCTAATCTGACACACCAAGGGACCAGGGAAATGATTCGGATTGTACAGAATGTCAGAACCTGTCTAATCTGACACACCAAGGGACCAGGGAAATGTGTCGGATTGTACAGGATGTCAGAACCTGTCTAATCTGACATACCAAGGAACCAGGGAAATGTTTCGGATTGTACAGGATGTCAGAACCTGTCTAATCTGACACACCAATGGACCAGGGAAATGTGTCGGATTGTACAGGATGTCAGAACCTGTCTAATCTGACACACCAAGGGACCAGGGAAATGTGTCGGATTGTACAGGATGTCAGAACCTGTCTGATCTGACACCAATGGACCAGGGAAATGTTTCGGATTGTACAGGATGCCAGAACCTGTCTAATCTGACACACCAAGGGACCAGGGAAATATGTCGGATTGTACAGGATGTCAGAACCTGTCTAATCTGACACACCAATGGACCAGGGAAATGTGTCGGATTGTACAGGATGTCAGAACCTGTCTAATCTGACACACCAAGGGACCAGGGAAATGATTCGGATTGTACAGAATGTCAGAACCTGTCTAATCTGACACACCAAGGGACCAGGGAAATGTGTCGGATTGTACAGGATGTCAGAACCTGTCTAATCTGACACACCAAGGGACCAGGGAAATGTGTCGGATTGTACAGGATGTCAGAACTTGTCTAATCTGACACACCAAGGGACCAGGGAAATGTTTCGGATTGTACAGAATGTCAGAACCTGTCTAATCTGACACACCAAGGGACCAGGGAAATGTTTCGGATTGTACAGGATGTCAGAACCTGTCTAATCTGACACACCAAGGGACCAGGGAAATGTTTCGGATTGTACAGGATGTCAGAACCTGTCTAATCTGACACACCAAGGGACCAGGGAAATGTGTCGGATTGTACAGGATATCAGAACCTGTCTAATCTGACACACCAAGGGACCAGGGAAATGTTTCGGATTGTACAGGATGTCAGAACCTGTCTAATCTGACATACCAAGGGACCAGAGAAATGTGTCGGATTGTACAGGATGTCAGAACCTGTCTAATCTGACATACCAAGGGACCAGGGAAATGTGTCGAATTGTACAGGATGTCAGAACCTGTCTAATCTGACATACCAAGGGACCAGGGAAATGTGTCTGATTATACAGGATGTCAGAACCTGTCTAATCTGACATACAAAGGGACCAGGGAAATGTGTCGGATTGTATAGGATGTCAGAACCTGTCTAATCTGACACACCAAGGGACCAGGGAAATGTATCTGATTGTACAGGATGTCAGAACCTGTCTAATCTGACATACCAAGGAACCAGGGAAATGTGTCAGATTGTACAGGATGTCAGAACCTGTCTAATCTGACACACCAAGGGACCAGGGAAATGTGTTGGATTGTACAGAATGTCAGAACCTGTCTAATCTGACACACCAAGGGACCAGGGAAATGTGTCGGATTGTACAGGATGTCAGACCCTGTGTAATCTGACACACCAAGGGACCAGGGAAATGTGTCGGATTGTATAGGATGTCAGAACCTGTCTAATCTGACACACCAAGGGACCAGGGAAATGATTCGGATTGTACAGAATGTCAGAACCTGTCTAATCTGACACACCAAGGGATCAGGGAAATGTTTCGGATTGTACAGGATGTCTGAACTTGTCTAATCTGACACACCAAGGGACCAGGGAAATGTTTCGGATTGTACAGGATGTCAGAACCTGTCTAATCCTACATACCAAGGGACCAGGGAAATGTTTCGGATTGTACAGGATGTCAGAACCTGTCTCATCAGACATACCAAGGGACCAGGGAAATGTGTCTGATTGTACAGGATGTCAGAACCTGTCTAATCTGACATACCAAAGGACCAGGGAAATGTGTCTGATTGTACAGGATGTCAGAACCTGTCTAATCTGACACACCAAGGGACCATGGAAATGTGTCAGATTGTACAGGATGTCAGAACCTGTCTAATCTGACATACCAAAGGACCAGGGAAATGTGTCTGATTATACAGGATGTCAGAACCTGTCTAATCTAACACACCAAGGGACCATGGAAATGTGTCAGATTGTACAGGATGTCAGAACCTGTCTACTCTGACACACCAAGGGACCAGGGAAATGTGTCGGATTGTACAGGATGTCAGAACCTGTCTAATCTGACACACCAAGGGACCAAGGAAATGTTTCGTATTGTACAGGATGTCAGAACCTGTCTAATCTGACACACCAAGGGACCAGGGAAATGTGTCAAATTGTACAGAATGTCAGAACCTGTCTAATCTGACACACCAAGGGACCAGGGAAATATGTCGGATTGTACAGGATGTCAGAACCTGTCTCATCTGACATACCAATGGATCAGGGAAATGTGTCGGATTGTACAGGATGTCAGAACCTGTCTAATATGACACACCAAAGGACCAGGGAAATGTGTCGGATTGTACAGGATGTCAGAACCTGTCTAATCTGACACACCAAGGAACCAGGGAAATGTGTCGGATTGTACAGGATGTCAGAACCTGTCTCATCTGACATACCAAGGGACCAGGGAAATGTGTCGGATTGTACAGGGTGTCAGAACCTGTCTAATCTGACACACCAAGGGACCAGGGAAATTTGTCGGATTGTACAGGATGTCGGAATACTCAGCTTTTATTTTAGTTAACAGAAATACTTTGGGACCATAAATTTTTGTAGGATGTCACAGGATGTCTGAACCTGTCTAATCTGACATACCAAGGGACCAGGGACATGTGTTGAATTGTACAGGATGTCAGAACCTGTCTAATCTGACACACCAAGGGACCAGGGAAATGTTTTGGATTGTACAGGATGTCAGAACCTGTCTAATCTGACATACCAAGGGACCAGGGAAATGTGTCGGATTGTACAGGATGTCAGAACCTGTCTAATCTGACACACCAAGGGACCAGGGAAATTTGTCGGATTGTACAGGATGTCGGAATACTCAGTTTTTATTTTAGTTAAAAGAAATACTTTGGGACCATAAATTTTTGTCGGATTTCACAGGATGTCTGAAAACTCAGGTGTCGGATTTGCGCAAGTTCCACTGTAGATGCTATTTGTGCTTAATATCGATACACATCTTTAAATAGTAACAAGAAATATTTGCTAGAATTATTAAGTTCAAGTAATGAAGTAAACTGAATCAATTTTGTAGTTTCCTTACTTGTTGATATTTTAATATACATGTACAATATAAAAAATCTGATTTCACAGCTCTTATTTTTCAGTTACAATAATTTGTTGGTCTTGACCTCCTGTATTATTAGCCATAGATCTTATTATTTACTATCAAGAACTTTTTCCCAGATCTTAACATAGGGTGCTAAATTTGATCGTAAACATGAAAATCAATTTAGTCATAAATTTCATCATGAAATAATTCTGAATTGATCATTTGTGAGATGAAATTCAATTTAGTTGTAGATTTCATCATGAAATAATTCTCCAATTTTTCACAAATTGATCAATTTTTAAAAAGTGTTTTAAAAGCAACAATTTTGATATTAAAATGTACATTGTATTTCAGTGGTGTTTCATATAGTTGCCAAACAGAGAAATGACCATACTACAGGAGAAATCAAAGAAGAAATCATTCTGTTTAAAGTTCTACCAAGATTAAGGGAAGCAGTTAGAAGTATAATTAACATTTCTGGTAATATCACATATTAGTTGTTATATGAGTTCCTTAAAAAAAAGGGGCCGTCGTTGTTGTGATTGTATGGTAGTTGGATCTACAACTACCTGTGCAATCAGTGCCTATCACCGTTAAAGTTGTGAGTTCTAACCCTACTCGTGGCGAGGTGTATTTGATACAACTTTATGTGATAAAGTTTGTCAGTGACTTGCGGCAGGTCGGTGGTACTCTGGTTTCCTCCACCAATAAAACTGACTGCCATGATATAGCTGAAATATTGTTGAATGTGGTGTTAAACACCATAACCCTAATCCTATTCCTGTATTAGTTCATTAGAAAAAAAATCTAGCAGATATTTGGCTTAGTGTAGACATGTCCCTCCACTTGGACATATTGTCCTGATTCAGGGCTGATCAGTCTTTGCTCTTTCTCCTTAATGCCACATGCTTAGAGTTAGTGATGGACAATCAGTTTAAAATCATTATTGATTATCGTTAATAATCGGAGAGGCATAATTGATTATAATTGGAGTTTTAAACAAATATTTGTAAGTTAAATCACAGGCGCTTGTGGCACGTAATTACCACCCCCCTCACCTTTTTTTGAAATTTCTGTTTACATATTTATTTTCAATAAAATTTCTTTATTATTTCACCTCTTTTTTCCTTAATTTAACTTGTTCGTGTCAATATTCATACAACCCTATATATACTCTTGTGAATAATAACATTCTCCCAGCATGAGGCAAACAATAATGGTTGTATACATAGTTATTTTATTCTAGTAGTATACATGAATTTCTCTTAATCTTAGTGTGTTGTTTAACCAGTTGGTTAAATTTTCGTAATATTTTTAATCAACCTTGTGGTTAAATTTCTGCTTGGGAATTCCCTCCAATTTCCTTTCTTCGGTCATTTACAATGGAAATTAAGAACTTCAAAATATTTTTAACGTTTTGATCACAGGAGAATGTATATTTATATTGTTAGATACAATGTTTGCCATTGGTTGTTTGGATGGATGTATGTTTGTATATTCATCAGAAACCTATCAACGCATTCTTCAATTTTCATCACCAGAAGAATACAAAGGTGACAAGTTAAATTATCCATACAGCATACAGGACATGGTCTGTGTTGATGAGGTAAAATATTATTAGTTAACAAGTTTTAATCTGGAGCACAGCCAAAGCATATGTTATGAATGATTAACAGAGGAACTGGATAATTTTATACCAATAAATGGCTGTCATTCACACAAAGTTTCTAGCTCACCCTGTAGTATGTCATGTTATAAATGAGATGTGATATTATATCTCTGATTTCTCATGAATTACAACACTTTTTAGCTATCCTGACCACCCGAAGAGTCATGTGAGATAATGTCATCAGTTGCCGTTTGTCCTCTCTGTCGTCTTAGTCCATAAATTTTTACAATTTAATCTTATTCTTTGAAACCACTGTGTGAACTTGGTAAGAATTGTTCATTGGAATATCCTCTTCAAAGTTTATGTTTTTTTCCAATTTGAAATCTGCAACAGAAAAAGACCCAAATGGCTAAAATATGATGTTTCCATATAAATTGGTAAAAATTATTTATTGTTCATTTGTTTTTGACCAATTTTTTGTTTAAGAATTCCTTTGAAAAATTCATTTTAGAAAAATGCAAAATGTTTAAATGAAACCATTACTGTTTTTGAAATAAAAGTGATCGAAAAGTGTTCACCATCCATCTAGCTGCATGCCCAGTCACCAAACTTACCACAAGTGTTTCTCTAGCGATCCTGAAGAAGTGTTGTATCTTCTCCGAGTGATTCAGAATCCAAGATGGATATTCTGTTTTCTGATTGGGAGAGACATTTTTCAATGTTTTTTTCAGAACTACTAATACGTTAATTCACTAGACTTCTTAAATTTGTAATTTCAACTATGAGAAGAGGTTAAAACTGTAAATAGTCAATTATGTTTGAATTCCAAAATAAACATATTAAATATTTTCAGAGATATTTGGTTGCAGCAATAGGTTATGGGTTTGCTGTGTTTGATATCAAACTGGAGGAGATAATTTGTAAACCACATTATTCACATTTAACAAAGGTTTTACATTTGGCATTTGTTTGTGACTGGTAAGTGTAAAGTTACTCTAAATTTTACATGACAAAAATATAATGAAAGAAATATGTTATTAATTGAATCCCTTCCAAAAATCATTATATTCTAGAAGTGGTAGCAATGTTAATGGCATTTTTTTTTAAATCTTCATTCTTAAAATCAATACAGAAACAGAATCTAAAAAGTTTTGTGAAGATTATCACAATGCTAATTCAATAGCAGGGGTTAATAAATCCCCTAGCCCGACGCCCAGGGCTAGTAATTTCCACATTTGGGCTAGCTGAAATAATCAGCTGTATGCCTGACGGGCTAGTAGAAATATATATCGGATATTGACAAGCTTGTCAATATTCGCGTATCTACTTGTATTCATATATGTTATATGTTGTTTAATCAGCAGCACTGTTTTATTTATTCAACCGCTAGCTTTGTGTCGAAATTGAGAGCACAGAAGGTAGGAAAACTGCGTATTCTCGTCATAAAACAGCTTCAACAAATAACGGCTTACCGGAAATTTTGAAAATGAAATATCGGATTCCGGGACCGGGAAAGACTATTTCCGGTTTTGCTGATAGTAAAAAAAAAAAAAAAAAAAAAATTAATGCCGACCGACCCTAGATTTTTTTGACATGTGACAATAAACACACATAATTTTTTTTTGGCCGTACAGTGACCTGAACTGTGGAAAATAAGTGAAAATAAAACGCAATACCAGATCTAAAAAGAAAGATAGTTAAACTAATATACATTGTACATGTTGTACAAGGGTTCAAGTCTGCAAGTCGGATTCATGAAATCACGGTATTGACCAGGACTAGTGGTTCATAGATTCGGGCTAGTAATATTTGGGAGTATGCTAGCCCTGGGCTAGTGAGGTGGTCCAATATTTGTTAACCCCTGAATAGAAAGCATAACATTTCAATAAAACAATAAAATTGTAACACAATAAAAAATATTTCCTCAATTTACCTGACATTTGTTGATTTTGAATTTGGAAACAATTCCAAAAAATCTTTGACTTCCTTTGATAGAACTGGTTACACTACATGTATAAGCAAAACACCCATATTTCTAATACAGTGGAATCTGTTAAAACTGAACCACCTTGGGACCAACTTTTGTGTTCAGAATAGACAGGTGTTTGGTTTATACAGATTAAATTAACAAAGATTTACTACATTGGAACTTGATTTAAAGTTCAGTTTATACAGGATTCTGGTTTTTTCAGGGTTCGGTTTAGACAGGTTTATACAGGATTCTGTTTTTTTCAGGGTTCGGTTTAGACAGGTTTATACAGGATTCTGGTTTTTTCAGGGTTCGGTTTAGACAGGTTTATACAGGATTATGATTTTTTCAGGGTTCGGTTTAGACAGGTTTATACAGGATTCTGGTTTTTTCAGGGTTCGGTTTAGACAGGTTTATACAGGATTCTGTTTTTTTCAGGGTTCGGTTTAGACAGGTTTATACAGGATTCTGTTTTTTTCAGGGTTCGGTTTAGACATGTTTATACAGGATTCTGGTTTTTTCAGGGTTCGGTTTAGACAGGTTTATACAGGATTCTGTTTTTTTCAGGGTTCGGTTTAGACAGGTTTATACAGGATTCTGTTTTTTTCAGGGTTCGGTTTAGACAGGTTTATACAGGATTCTGTTTTTTTGAGGGTTCGGTTTAGACAGGTTTATACAGGATTCTGTTTTTTTGAGGGTTCGGTTTAGACAGGTTTATACAGGATTCTGGTTTTTTCAGGGTCGGTTTAGACAGGTTTATACAGGATTCTGTTTTTTTCAGGGTTCGGTTTAGACAGGTTTATACAGGATTATGATTTTTTCAGGGTTCGGTTTAGACAGGTTTATACAGGATTCTGGTTTTTTCAGGGTTCGGTTTAGATAGGTTTATACAGGATTCTGTTTTTTTCAGGGTTCGGTTTAGACAGGTTTATACAGGATTCTGTTTTTTTCAGGGTTCGGTTTAGACAGGTTTAGACAGGATTCTGGGTTTTTTCAGGGTTCGGTTTAGACAGGTTTAGACAGGATTCTGGTTTTTTCAGGGTTCGGATTAGACAGGTTTATACAGGATTCTGGTTTTTTTCAGGGTTTGGTTTAGACAGGTTTATACAGGATTCTGGGTTTTTTCAGGGTTCGGTTTAGACAGGTTTATACAGGATTCTGGGTTTTTTCAGGGTTCGGTTTAGACAGGTTTATACAGGATTCTGGTTTTTTTCAGGGTTCGGTTTAGACAGGTTTAGACAGGATTCTGTTTTTTTCAGGGTTCGGTTTAGACAGGTTTAGACAGGATTCTGTTTTTTTCAGCGTTCGGTTTAGACAGGTTTTAGACAGGATTCTGTTTTTTTTCAGGGTTCGGTTTAGACAGGTTTAGACAGGATTCTGGTTTTTTCAGGGTTCGGTTTAGACAGGTTTAGACAGGATTCTGTTTTTTTCAGGGTTCGGTTTAGACAGGTTTATACAGGATTCTGGTTTTTTCAGCGTTCGGTTTAGACAGGTTTATACAGGATTCTGTTTTTTTTCAGGGTTCGGTTTTGACAGGTTTATACAGGATTCTGTTTTTTTTCAGGGTTCGGTTTAGACAGGTTTATTCAGGATTCTGTTTTTTTCAGGATTCGGTTTAGACAGGTTTATACAGGATTCTGGTTTTTTCAGGGTTCGGTTTAGACAGGTTTATACAGGATTCTGGTTTTTTCAGGGTTCGGTTTAGACAGGTTTATACAGGATTCTGGTTTTTTCAGGGTACGGTTTAGACAGGTTTATACAGGATTCTGGTTTTTTCAGGATTCGATTTAGACAGGTTTATACAGGATTCTGGTTTTTTCAGGGTTCGGTTTAGACAGGTTTATACAGGATTCTGGTTTTTTCAGGGTTCGGTTTAGACAGGATTCTGGTTTTTTCAGGGTTCGATTTAGACAGGTTCTTACAGGATTCTGGTTTTTTCAGGGTTCGGTTTAGACAGGTTTATACTGGATTCTGGTTTTTTCAGGGTTCTGTTTAGACAGGTTTATACAGGATTCTGGTTTATTCAGGGTTCGGTTTAGACAGGTTTATACAGGATTCTGGTTTTTTCAGGGTTCGGTTTAGACAGGTTTATATAGGATTCTGGTTTTTTCAGGGTTCGGTTTAGACAGGTTTATACAGGATTCTGGTTTTTTCAGGGTTCGGTTTAGACATGTTTATACAGGATTCTTGTTTTTTCAGGGTTCTGTTTAGACAGGTTTATGCATGATTCTGGTTTTTTCAGGATTCGGTTTAGACAAGTTTATACATGATTCTGGTTTTTTCAGGGTTCGGTTTAGACAGGTTTATACAGGATTCTGGTTTTTTCAGGGTTCGGTTTAGACAGGTTTATACAGGATTCTGGTTTTTTCAGGGTTCGGTTTAGACAGGTTTATACAGGATTCTGGTTTTTTCAGGGACAGGTTTATACAAGATTCTGGTTTTTTCAGGGTTCGGTTTAGACAGGTTTATACAGGATTCTGGTTTAGTCAGGGTTCGGTTTAGACAGGTTTATACAGGATTCTGGTTTTTTCAGGGTTCGGTTTAGACAGGTTTAGACAGGATTCTGGTTTTTTCAGGGTTCGGTTTAGACAGGTTTATACAGGATTCTGGTTTTTTCAGGGTTCGGTTTAGACAGGTTTATACAGGATTCTGGTTTTTTCAGTGTTCGGTTTAGACAGGTTTATACAGGATTCTGGTTTTTTCAGGGTTCGGTTTAGACAGGTTTATACAGGAATCTGGTTTTTTCAGGGTTCGGTTTAGACAGGTTTATATAGGATTCTGGTTTTTTCAGGGTTCGGTTTAGACAGGTTTATACAGGATTCTGGTTTTTTCAGGGTTCGGTTTAGACATGTTTATACAGGATTCTTGTTTTTTCAGGGTTCTGTTTAGACAGGTTTATGCATGATTCTGGTTTTTTCAGGATTCGGTTTAGACAGGTTTATACATGATTCTGGTTTTTTCAGGGTTCGGTTTAGACAGGTTTATACAGGATTCTGGTTTTTTCAGGGTTCGGTTTAGACAGGTTTATACAGGATTCTGTTTTTTTCAGGGTTCGGTTTAGACAGGTTTATACAGGATTCTGGTTTTTTCAGGGACAGGTTTATACAAGATTCTGGTTTTTTCAGGGTTCGGTTTAGACAGGTTTATACAGGATTCTGGTTTAGTCAGGGTTCGGTTTAGACAGGTTTATACAGGATTCTGGTTTTTTCAGGGTTCGGTTTAGACAGGTTTAGACAGGATTCTGGTTTTTTCAGGGTTCGGTTTAGACAGGTTTATACAGGATTCTGGTTTTTTCAGGGTTCGGTTTAGACAGGTTTATACAGGATTCTGGTTTTTTCAGTGTTCGGTTTAGACAGGTTTATACAGGATTCTGGTTTTTTCAGGGTTCGGTTTAGACAGGTTTATACAGGATTCTGGTTTTTTCAGGGTTCGGTTTAGACAGGTTTATACAGGATTCTGGTTTAGTCAGGGTTCGGTTTAGACAGGTTTATACAGGATTCTGGTTTTTTCAGGGTTCGGTTTAGACAGGTTTAGACAGGATTCTGGTTTTTTCAGGGTTCGGTTTAGACAGGTTTATACAGGATTCTGGTTTTTTCAGGGTTCGGTTTAGACAGGTTTATACAGGATTCTGGTTTTTTCAGTGTTCGGTTTAGACAGGTTTATACAGGATTCTGGTTTTTTCAGGGTTCGGTTTAGACAGGTTTATACAGGATTCTGTTTTTTTCAGGGTTCGGTTTAGACAGGTTTATACAGGATTCTGGTTTTTTCAGGGTTCGGTTTAGACAGATTTCACTGTATAGACAATAGAATTTTATCTTCCAATTTTGTTATTTTAAATAAATAGTTTGGAGTTTTGTAAACTCTATGATTACTAAGATTGATTTAATCCTCCCAAAAATGTACAATTGTTTCATTTTACTTTAATGTTCAGTATATTTACATTAAAAAGGCATCGGTGGTGTAATGTGTGCTCACCTCAAGTGTGGTAGATCATGGGTTTGAGCGCCAGTCACGTCAAACCAAAGACTAAAATTGGTATTTGCTGCCTCATTTAGCATGCAGCATTAAGGAAAGGCTGGTTGTCTCGGAATCAGGATAATGTGTCTGAGTGGGGAAACATGTTTCAATGGTGGTCTAGTATAAAGCAGACATCATCATCATTTCAACAAATGTAACTTGGAGGAAAGCAGAGTACCTCGAGAAAACCACAACCTGCCAAAGTCACTAACAAGCATAATGTATCGAATATACATCGCCATGGGCAGGAATCAAGCTCACAACTTTAGTGGTGATAGCCTGTGATGGCATTAACTTGCCTAGCTAGAGGTAAATCAAACTACCGTATACAATCACTGCCACAACACAGCCATAATTCACTGACAATATGTAGTACACCTCACCATGAGACCGAAGCAAACTCAAAACTTAGTGGTTGGTAATGGGCACTGATTGCATAATTTAGATGTAAATCATCTACAACCATATCATTGCCTCCATGATGGCCCCAATTATGGCTTAAATATTTTTATTTATTTACTTATTTTTTGATTTTTTTTTCATATAAAATATGACTCACATTTTATACAAACTTTCATTCAAGATACTTAATGTTACAGAACATAATTTGTGACAATACAATATTTTTTACAGTTCATTGCTTGCCACCAGCTCAGAAGATGGAAGTATCAGGTTGTGGGGACAAATTCCTGATAGAGAGAATGACAGTGAAATCTTTGAAGGTGCCATGGAGAGATTCTTTAATAAAAGGTAATATGACTGATTGATTATTGTCCAATGCCAAATAAGCAATTTTTCGGCTATATCATGGTGAGAACAAGTTACACTTCAATGAGATGACAATGAAGTTTGTTTTGTACTAGACCAGCCCGCTTTATTGGATCTTTATAGTGCTAGCTCACTGAAACACCAGTCTGCAGGTAGACATGTCACTTCACTCAGACACATTATCAAGATTCTGAACCAACCACTTTTACTACTGGTACTTAATGCTTGATACTTAACAGAGTAGCAGCAATTGCCAATTATATAAGTCTTTGGTTTGACCTGACGGGGGCTTGAACCTTCGATCTATCGCACTGGAGACGAGCATGCTTACCATTACTTCACCAATGTGTTTAATATTATAAAAGTTAATCATACTTACTGATACATATACTATATCAAATAAAATATTAAAAAAACATGATTGGGCACCTGTTTTTTTAAATTAAAAAAACAGGCATGATTTAAGAAACATCCCCTGATTTTTCACCCAGAAATGATAGAATTGTTCAGTAATTAGAGTTTACAATTCTTCAGATTTTTTATAAGTTTGTTTTAAGAAAAATTAGACTGGTTCTGTCACTGTTTTGTGAACAAAGATGTTTTGTCTGCAATCTTTGCAACTGATATTTCATTTCATGACTTCAAAAAAAAGAAAGAAGATAATTGTCGAATCACTTTAAAAACTAGCCAAATGCAAATATTGAAACATTGATTAGTTATGCAAAATTATAAGAAAGGATAAAATCAGAATTGAAAATTCATATATTAGAATAGAATTTATATTTATACTCAATTTCTAAACATCATAATAGGAAACTGTGGACTCCAAGATATATTAATATTGTGTTAAATCATGAACAATTTTGGGGATAAAGTTGAGTCTCCATGACAATATATACAACACTGAATTAAAATCAAGGTTTATTTCTTATAGCTCTACTGAAGACCAGTTTGAGATTTGAAATTGGGACAAAGACTGGACAATTTGTCATTCTTATTGTCTTAAAAAATGTTTCCATTGATACATCTAGTTATAGAGAACAAGTCTAATATGAGCTTACAGTTCGATGGTTGTTGCCAACTTAAAATAATAATCACCATGTTAATTTTCCATCCTTAAATGTCAATCCCCTATGAGATAAAGAGGCCCTAACAGGGGACATGCTTTCATTGTTTTTTTTTATGAATATAGTTGTCACACTGTATGGCTTGACTTGAAATTGTTATGTCCAAAATAGACCATGATCTGCTTTTTGACTGTTTTCATCTTCTTATATTTTCTAAAATGGAAGGGGACATATCAATTTAATTGAAATAAGATGTTTGTTGTAGCTTTAAAAAAATTGCCTTTGGTGATACACTAACATTTTACAACTTCCTGTATGATGTCACTTCAGGGTTTATATTTTTAACTGACCAATCAGCGATGAGCCTGCTAAATCTTAAGGTATAAAAACTGAGTACAGGCCAAGAGCTGTTGATCAATAATTGGTCAATATATTTAACTGTCTTGCATATGATTGGACAAATGAAAGATTACATGACATGACCCCAAACAGGTTGTTGTTAGAGTTAATGTATCACTACAGAATGTTTTTTTAAGATACAACAAGCATGTATTTTAATTAGATTGACATATTATAGGCCTTTACCACTTTCCCTTTGTCAAAATAAGTTGCCCATTGTTTTAAGTAAAATTCCAACATTTATTTGAACGGATAAATTTTAAACATAAAAGACTAGAGGGAAAATAAAATATCAAAGTCAAATTTCTGTTATTTTGTTTACTCCATGACAAAAGTGTTTGATGAGTCAATCTTTTAAGCAGGGCTTGTTACCTTGTAGTATCTACTTAATAGATAACTTTAGTTTGATGAGTCAATCTTTTAAGCAGGGCTTGTTACCTTGTAGTATCTACTTAATAGATAACTTTAGTTTGATGAGTTAATCTTTTAAGCAGGCCTTGTTACCTTGTAGTATCTACTTAATAGATAACTTTAGTTTGATGAGTTAATCTTTTAAGCAGGCCTTGTTACCTTGTAGTATCTACTTAATAGATAACTTTAGTTTGATGAGTCAATCTTTTAAGCAGGGCTTGTAACCTTGTAGTATCTACTTAATAGATAACTTTAGTTTGATGAGTCAATCTTTTAAGCAGGGCTTGTTACCTTGTAGTATCTACTTAATAGATAACTTTAGTTTGATGAGTCAATCTTTTAAGCAGGGCTTGTTACCTTGTAGTATCTACTTAATAGATAACTTTAGTTTGATGAGTTAATCTTTTAAGCAGGGCTTGTTACCTTGTAGTATCTACTTAATAGATAACTTTAGTTTGATGAGTCAATCTTTTAAGCAGGCCTTGTTACCTTGTAGTATCTACTTAATAGATAACTTTAGTTTGATGAGTCAATCTTTTAAGCAGGGCTTGTTACCTTGTAGTATCTACTTAATAGACAACTTTAGTTTGATGAGTCAATCTTTTAAGCAGGGCTTGTTACCTTGTAGTATCTACTTAATAGATAACTTTAGTTTGATGAGTCAATCTTTTAAACAGGCCTTGTTACCTTGTAGTATCTACTTAATAGATAACTTTAGTTTGATGAGTCAATCTTTTAAGCAGGGCTTGTTACCTTGTAGTATCTATTTAATAGATAACTTTAGTTTGATGAGTCAATCTTTTAAGCAGGG
Organism: Bathymodiolus septemdierum; assembly: GCA_963383655.1. Lineage (NCBI taxonomy): Eukaryota > Metazoa > Mollusca > Bivalvia > Mytilida > Modiolidae > Bathymodiolus > Bathymodiolus septemdierum. The sequence goes on from OY726520.1 coordinate 70,448,443, forward strand.
CTTGTTACCTTGTAGTATCTACTTAATAGATAACTTTAGTTTGATGAGTCAATCTTTTAAGCAGGGCTTGTTACCTTGTAGTATCTACTTAATAGATAACTTTAGTTTGATGAGTCAATCTTTTAAGCAGGCCTTGTTACCTTGTAGTATCTACTTAATAGATAACTTTAGTTTGATGAGTCAATCTTTTAAGCAGGGCTTGTTACCTTGTAGTATCTACTTAATAGATAACTTTAGTTTGATGAGTCAATCTTTTAAGCAGGCCTTGTTACCTTGTAGTATCTACTTAATAGATAACTTTAGTTTGATGAGTCAATCTTTTAAGCAGGGCTTGTTACCTTGTAGTATCTACTTAATAGATAACTTTAGTTTGATGAGTCAATCTTTTAAGCAGGCCTTGTTACCTTGTAGTATCTATTTAATAGATAACTTTAGTTTGATGAGTCAATCTTTTAAGCAGGGCTTGTTACCTTGTAGTATCTACTTAATAGATAACTTTAGTTTGATGAGTCAATCTTTTAAGCAGGGCTTGTTACCTTGTAGTATCTATTTAATAGATAACTTTAGTTTGATGAGTCAATCTTTTAAGCAGGCCTTGTTACCTTGTAGTATCTACTTAATAGATAACTTTAGTTTGATGAGTCGATCTTTTAAGCAGGCCTTGTTAGCTTGTAGTATCTACTTAATAGATAACTTTAGTTTGATGAGTCAATCTTTTAAGCAGGGCTTATTACCTTGTAGTATCTACTTAATAGATAACTTTAGTTTGATGAGTCAATCTTTTAAGCAGGCCTTGTTACCTTGTAGTATCTATTTAATAGATAACTTTAGTTTGATGAGTCAATCTTTTAAGCAGGCCTTGTTACCTTGTAGTATCTACTTAATAGATAACTTTAGTTTGATGAGTCAATCTTTTAAGCAGGGCTTGTTACCATGTAGTATCTATTTAATAGATAACTTTAGTTTGATGAGTCAATCTTTTAAGCAGGGCTTGTTACCTTGTAGTATCTACTTAATAGATAACTTTAGTTTGATGAGTCAATCTTTTAAGCAGGCCTTGCTACCTTGTAGTATCTACTTAATAGATAACTTTAGTTTGATCAGTCAATCTTTTAAGCAGGCCTTGTTACCTTGTAGTATCTACTTAATAGATAACTTTAGTTTGATGAGTCAATCTTTTAAGCAGGTCTTGTTACCTTGTAGTATCTACTTAATAGATAACTTTAGTTTGATGAGTCAATCTTTTAAGCAGGCCTTGTTACCTTGTAGTATCTACTTAATAGATAACTTTAGTTTGATGAGTCAATCTTTTAAGCAGGGCTTGTTACCTTGTAGTATCTATTTAATAGATAACTTTAGTTTGATGAGTCAATCTTTTAAGCAGGTCTTGTTACCTTGTAGTATCTACTTAATAGATAACTTTAGTTTGATGAGTCAATCTTTTAAGCAGGGCTTGTTACCTTGTAGTATCTACTTAATAGATAACTTTAGTTTGATGAGTTAATTTTTTAAGCAGGGCTTGTTACCTTGTAGTATCTACTTAATAGATAACTTTAGTTTGATGAGTCAATCTTTTAAGCAGGCCTTGTTACCTTGTAGTATCTACTTAATAGATAACTTTAGTTTGATGAGTCAATCTTTTAAGCAGGCCTTGTTACCTTGTAGTATCTACTTAATAGATAACTTTAGTTTGATGAGTCAATCTTTTAAGCAGGGCTTGTTACCTTGTAGTATCTACTTAATAGATAACTTTAGTTTGATGAGTCAATCTTTTAAGCAGGGCTTGTTACCTTGTAGTATCTACTTAATAGATAACTTTAGTTTGATGAGTCAATCTTTTAAGCAGGGCTTGTTACCTTGTAGTATCTACTTAATAGATAACTTTAGTTTGATGAGTCAATCTTTTAAGCAGGGCTTGTTACCTTGTAGTATCTACTTAATAGATAACTTTAGTTTGATGAGTCAATCTTTTAAGCAGGGCTTGTTACCTTGTAGTATCTACTTAATAGATAACTTTAGTTTGATCAGTCAATCTTTTAAACAGGCCTTGTTACCTTGTAGTATCTACTTAATAGATAACTTTAGTTTGATGAGTCAATCTTTTAAGCAGGGCTTGTTACCTTGTAGTATCTACTTAATAGATAACTTTAGTTTGATGAGTCAATCTTTTAAGCAGGCCTTGTTACCTTGTAGTATCTATTTAATAGATAACTTTAGTTTGATGAGTCAATCTTTTAAGCAGGGCTTGTTACCTTGTAGTATCTATTTAATAGATAACTTTAGTTTGATGAGTCAATCTTTTAAGCAGGGCTTGTTACCTTGTAGTATCTACTTAATAGATAACTTTAGTTTGATGAGTCAATCTTTTAAGCAGGCCTTGTTACCTTGTAGTATCTACTTAATAGATAACTTTAGTTTGATGAGTCAATCTTTTAAGCATGCTTGTTACCTTGTAGTATCTACTTAATAGATAACTTTAGTTTGATGAGTCAATCTTTTAAGCAGGTCTTGTTACCTTTGTAGTATCTACTTAATAGATAACTTTAGTTTGATCAGTCAATCTTTTAAGCAGGCCTTGTTACCTTGTAGTATCTATTTAATAGATAACTTTAGTTTGATGAGTCAATCTTTTAAGCAGGGCTTGTTACCTTGTAGTATCTACTTAATAGATAACTTTAGTTTGATGAGTCAATCTTTTAAGCAGGCCTTGTTACCTTGTAGTATCTACTTAATAGATAACTTTAGTTTGATGAGTCAATCTTTTAAGCAGGCCTTGTTACCTTGTAGTATCTACTTAATAGATAACTTTAGTTTGATGAGTCAATCTTTTAAGCAGGGCTTGTTACCTTGTAGTATCTACTTAATAGATAACTTTAGTTTGATGAGTCAATCTTTTAAACAGGCCTTGTTACCTTGTAGTATCTATTTAATAGATAACTTTAGTTTGATGAGTCAATCTTTTAAGCAGGCCTTGTTACCTTGTAGTATCTACTTAATAGATAACTTTAGTTTGATGAGTCAATCTTTTAAGCAGGGCTTGTTACCTTGTAGTATCTACTTAATAGATAACTTTAGTTTGATGAGTCAATCTTTTAAGCAGGCCTTGTTACCTTGTAGTATCTACTTAATAGATAACTTTAGTTTGATGAGTCAATCTTTTAAGCAGGCCTTGTTACCTTGTAGTATCTACTTAATAGATAACTTTAGTTTGATGAGTCAATCTTTTAAGCAGGCCTTGTTACCTTGTAGTATCTACTTAATAGATAACTTTAGTTTGATCAGTCAATCTTTTAAGCAGGGCTTGTTACCTTGTAGTATCTACTTAATAGATAACTTTAGTTTGATGAGTCAATCTTTTAAACAGGCCTTGTTACCTTGTAGTATCTATTTAATAGATAACTTTAGTTTGATGAGTCAATCTTTTAAGCAGGCCTTGTTACCTTGTAGTATCTACTTAATAGATAACTTTAGTTTGATGAGTCAATCTTTTAAGCAGGGCTTGTTACCTTGTAGTATCTACTTAATAGATAACTTTAGTTTGATGAGTCAATCTTTTAAACAGGCCTTGTTACCTTGTAGTATCTACTTAATAGATAACTTTAGTTTGATGAGTCAATCTTTTAAGCAGGGCTTGTTACCTTGTAGTATCTACTTAATAGATAACTTTAGTTTGATGAGTCAATCTTTTAAGCAGGGCTTGTTACCTTGTAGTATCTACTTAATAGATAACTTTAGTTTGATGAGTCAATCTTTTAAGCAGGCCTTGTTACCTTGTAGTATCTACTTAATAGATAACTTTAGTTTGATGAGTCAATTTTTTAAGCAGGGCTTGTTACCTTGTAGTATCTACTTAATAGATAACTTTAGTTTGATGAGTCAATCTTTTAAGCAGGCCTTGTTACCTTGTAGTATCTACTTAATAGATAACTTTAGTTTGATGAGTCAATTTTTTAAGCAGGCCTTGTTACCTTGTAGTATCTACTTAATAGATAACTTTAGTTTGATGAGTCAATCTTTTAAGCAGGGCTTGTTACCTTGTAGTATCTACTTAATAGATAACTTTAGTTTGATGAGTCAATCTTTTAAGCAGGGCTTGTTACCTTGTAGTATCTACTTAATAGATAACTTTAGTTTGATGAGTCAATCTTTTAAGCAGGGCTTGTTACCTTGTAGTATCTACTTAATAGATAACTTTAGTTTGATGAGTTAATCTTTTAAGCAGGGCTTGTTACCTTGTAGTATCTACTTAATAGATAACTTTAGTTTGATGAGTCAATCTTTTAAGCAGAGCTTGTTACCTTGTAGTATCTACTTAATAGATAACTTTAGTTTGATGAGTCAATCTTTTAAGCAGGGCTTGTTACCTTGTAGTATCTACTTAATAGATAACTTTAGTTTGATGAGTCAATCTTTTAAGCAGTGCTTGTTACCTTGTAGTATCTACTTAATAGATAACTTTAGTTTGATGAGTCAATCTTTTAAGCAGTGCTTGTTACCTTGTAGTATCTACTTAATAGATAACTTTAGTTTGATGAGTTAATCTTTTAAGCAGGTCTTGTTACCTTGTAGTATCTACTTAATAGATAACTTTAGTTTGATGAGTCAATCTTTTAAGCAGGGCTTGTTACCTTGTAGTATCTACTTAATAGATAACTTTAGTTTGATGAGTCAATCTTTTAAGCAGGCCTTGTTACCTTGTAGTATCTACTTAATAGATAACTTTAGTTTGATGAGTCAATCTTTTAAGCAGGCCTTGTTACCTTGTAGTATCTACTTAATAGATAACTTTAGTTTGATGAGTCAATCTTTTAAGCAGGCCTTGTTACCTTGTAGTATCTACTTAATAGATAACTTTAGTTTGATGAGTCAATCTTTTAAGCAGGGCTTGTTACCTTGTAGTATCTACTTAATAGATAACTTTAGTTTGATGAGTCAATCTTTTAAGCAGGGCTTGTTACCTTGTAGTATCTACTTAATAGATAACTTTAGTTTCTCTAGTATTTAAATGGTATTAACATTTTCCACAAGATAAGAAAGTGTTCTAATAATTTCTGGTTTTATTCTTCTTCATAGAATGTTACCATCAGTAACTCTTCTTTTTCTTTTTTAGTTTTGAAGCAATTGAAAATGATACGAAGAACAATTGTTTACAAGAACCTGTATTGATAGGAGAATGTCTGGCTCATTCTGGTGCTGTCAATGTTAGTAGATTTAAGTATAACAGATAAGATTGTTGGTGTAATGGTTAGATTACTCGCACTAGATTGGTGGTGTAATAGTTAGATTACTCGCACTAGATTGGTGGTGTAATAGTTAGATTACTTGCACTAGATTGGTGGTGTAATGGTTAGATTACTTGCACTAGATTGGTGGTGTAATGGTTAGATTACTTGCACTAGATTGGTGGTGTAATAGTTAGATTACTCGCACTAGATTGGTGGTGTAATAGTTAGATTACTGGCACTAGATTGGTGATGTAATGATTAGATTACTCACACTAGATTGGTGATGTAATGATTAGATTACTCACACTAGATTGGTGGTGTAATGATTAGATTACTCGCACTAGATTGGTGGTGTAATAGTTAGATTACTCACACTAGATTGGTGGTGTAATGGTTAGATTACTCACACTAGATTGGTGGTGTAATGATTAGATTACTCGCACTAGATTGGTGGTGTAATGATTAGATTACTCACACTAGATTGGTGGTGTAATGGTTAGATTACTCGCACTAGATTGGTGGTGTAATAGTTAGATTACTCGCACTAGATTGGTGGTGTAATGGTTAGATTACTCACACTAGAATGGTGGTGTAATGGTTTGATTACTTGCACTAGATTGGTGGTGTAATAGTTAGATTACTCGCACTAGATTGGTGGTGTAATAGTTAGATTACTGGCACTAGATTGGTGGTGTAATGGTTAGATTACTCGCACTAGATTGGTGGTGTAATAGTTAGATTACTGGCACTAGATTGGTGGTGTAATGGTTAGATTACTCACACTAGATTGGTGGTGTAATGGTTAGATTACTCGCACTAGATTGGCGGTGTAATGGTTAAGATTACTCGTGCTAGATTGGCGGTGTAATGGTTAGATTACTCGTGCTAGATTGGCGGTGTAATGGTTAGATTACTCGCACTAGATTGGCGGTGTAATGGTTAGATTACTCGTGCTAGATTGGCGGTGTAATGGTTAGATTACTCGTGCTAGATTGGCGGTGTAATGGTTAGATTACTCGCGCTAGATTGGCGGTGTAATGGTTAGATTACTCGTGCTAGATTGGCGTTGTAATGGTTAGATTACTCGCGCTAGATTGGCGGTGTAATGGTTAGATTACTCGCACCAGATTGGTGGTGTAATAGTTAGATTACTCGCGCTAGATTGGTGGTGTAATGGTTAGATTACTTGCGCTAGATTGGCGGTGTGATGGTTAGATTACTCGCGCTAGATTGGCGGTGTGATGGTTAGATTACTCGCACTAGATTGGCGGTGTAATGGTTAGATTACTCGCACTAGATTGGTGGTGTAATGGTTAGATTACTCGCACTAGATTGGCGGTGTAATGGTTAGATTACTCGCACTAGATTGGTGGTGTAATGGTTAGATTACTCGCACTCGATTGGTGATGTAATGGTTAGATTACTCGCACTAGATTGGCGGTGTAATGGTTAGATTACTCACACTAGATTGGCGGTGTAATGGTTAGATTACTCGCACTAGATTGGCGGTGTAATGGTTAGATTACTCGCACTAGATTGGCGATGTAATGGTTAGATTACTCGCACTAGATTGGCGGTGTAATGGTTAGATTACTCGCACTAGATTGGCAGTGTAATGGTTAGATTACTCGCACTCGATTGGTGATGTAATGGTTAGATTACTCACACTAGATTGGCGGTGTAATGGTTAGATTACTTGCACTAGATTGGCAGTGTAATGGTTAGATTACTCGCACTAGATTGGCAGTGTAATGGTTAGATTACTCGCACTAGATTGGCGGTGTAATGGTTAGATTACTCGCACTAGATTGGCGGTCTAATGGTTAGATTACCCGCATTAGATTGGCGGTGTAATGGTTAGATTACTCGCACTAGATTGGTGGTGTAATGGTTAGATTACTTGTGCTAGATTGGCGGTGTAATGATTAAGACTACTCGTGCTAGATTGGCGGTGTAATGGTTAGATTACTCGCGCTAGATTGGCGGTGTAATGGTTAGATTACTCGCGCTAGATTGGCGACGTAATGGTTAAATTACTCGCACTAGATTGGCAGTGTAATGGTTAGATTACTCGCACTAGATTGGCGGTGTAATGATTAGATTACTCGTGCTAGATTGGCGGTGTAATGGTTAGATATTCGCGCTAGATTGGCGGTGTAATGGTTAGATTACTCGCACTAGATTGGCGGTGTAATGGTTAGATTACTCGCACTAGATTGGCGGTGTAATGGTTAGATTACTCGCACTAGATTGGCGGTGTAATGGTTAGATTACTCGCACTAGATTGGTGGTGTAATGGTTAGATTACTCGCACTAGATTGGCGGTGTAATGATTAGATTACTCGCACTAGATTGGTGGTGTAATGGTTAGATTACTCGCACTAGATTGGCGGTGTAATGGTTAGATTACTCGCACTAGATTGGTGGTGTAATGGTTAGATTACCCGCATTAGATTGGCGGTGTAATGGTTAGATTACCCGCACTAGATTGACGGTGTAATTGTTAGATTACCCGCACTAGATTGGCGGTGTAATGGTTAGATTACCAGCACTAGATTGGCGGTGTAATGGTTAGATTACCCACACTAGATTGGCGGTGTAATGGTTAGATTACTCGCACTAGATTGGCGGTGTAATGGTTAGATTACTCGCACTGGATTGGCGGTGTAATGGTTAAATTACTCACACTGGATTGGCGGTGTAATGGTTAGATTACTTGCACTAGATTGGCGGTGTAATGGTTAGATTACTCGCACTAGATTGGCGGTGTAATGGTTAGATTACTCGCCTTGAGTGTGGTAGATTTTTTATTCAAACCTCATTTGGTCAAACGAAAGACTACAAAATTGGTGTTTGTTGCTTCTCCAGTAAACACACAGCATTAAGGAGAAAAAGCAAAGACTAGTTGGCACGGAATCAAGATAATGTGCCTGGGTGGAGTGACATGTCAACCGCAGACTGTTGTTTCAGTGACCTAGCACTTTATAGCACAATTAAGCATGTTCGTCTATTACAAAGCAGACATCATCATCATTTCATCGAATGTAACTTGTTATCACCATGATATAGTAGAAAAATTGCTCATTTTGCATTAATCACTCAATATTAGCCTAGTTAGAAATACAAATATAACTTCTTGTAGTTATCTCTCTTTGTTTTATATCATGTAAATACTTCTGGTTTTCTAGTCAGATATTATTGACAAAAATCATAAAGGCATGGTGAAATACAACCTTTTGTTAATACTGAATACATTGAAAATGCCTTGAATGAAAACAATTACACAGTAAAGATATTTGTGGAAGTGAATATAAAGGCCAATGGAGCAAGTATGTTACATTTTTTAAATCAAACAACAACCCTACATTTTTGTAGTTAATATTTTGTTATCCCCTCGCCAACGAAGTTGTGAAGGGATATAGAAACACTACCTTCCATAACATCCTTTTGAACACTCTAGAATCAACATCTGTCAATGGATTTTGACCAAACTTGGTACATACTTAGTCCTTAAAAGAATCTGGAACCCTATTGATTTTCAAGGTCAAAGGTCAAGGGGACAAATTTTTAGGCAAGGGGACACGCCACGCTTTGCATTGCCCTTGTTTATGTTTCAAAATATAGCATGCAGATCAAAAATATTGGGAGAAAAATAGCAGCTTATACTAACTAATAAAAACATTGTTTTACATTTATGTTTTATTTAAGTGTTCTTGGATTTGTTAATGTCAGTGTTTCTACTTAAAACACCGACTTTTACTGCAAAAACACTGACCATCATGTTTTTCAACTGAAACACCTTGTCGTACAAACATGAATTTACAATTATTTCCTTCATAGGAGGTAAACATCAAAAGCTGTCTACATGATGGCTTTAGTCTAAGGGAAAACAACCACTCAAGGTCACCAACTTGATCTTTACCACATATAAAGGCAATTGTTGATTCATTGTACCAAAACTACTCTAAGAAGGGCATGTTTTAAACTTTAAGAACCTGATACAAATGTTTTTAATTTCAAAATGCTAATTATTTTTTTAACTTGCTATAGATGTCAGTAGATGGAGGAGATGATATTATGGTATCCTGTGGTGTGGATGGTTTAGTTATGTGTTGGAAGGTAAGCCAATATCAGTACAAAAAGTTCTACCTATATAACATATAGTGGAAAATTTTGGCAGATTTTATCTTAAATCATGGGTGTTTTATTTTTTGCAGGTATTATTTTATGTGATTTTGAAATTTGGTAAAAATTATAAAAAGGTAAAATAAAAGCTTTATTTCATTTATAATTGTGCAATAAATATACATCCATAACAATAATATTCATTTGTGTTAAAATCATTGTTTATACACTACAGGTTATGCATCGTTGATTATATATTGTATGTTAAAAATAACATGCCATTTGTGTTGTTAATTAAAAATATTTAATATTACACTGATGTGACCTCATTAAATACCTGTCAATCAACATTTTGATTTCTGTCAACATTCTGTCACAAATGTTTATTCGGAATTATCGTAACCGCATCGGTGGTGTATTGGGTAGCATGCTCGCCTTGAGTGCAGTAGATCATGTGTTCGAGCCCCGATCAGGTAAAACCAAAGACTATAAAATTGGTATTTGTTGCTTCTCCGCCAAGCACGCAGCATTAAGGAGAAAGAGAAAAGACTGGTTGGCTCTGAATCATGATAATGTGTCTAAGAGGAGTGACATGTCTACCTGCAGACTTGTTTCATCTAAGAGGAGTGACATGTCTTCCTGCAGACTTGTTTCATCTAAGAGGAGTGACATGTCTTCCTGCAGACTTGTTTCATCTAAGAGGAGTGACATGTCTACCTGCAGACTTGTTTCATCTAAGAGGAGTGACATGTCTACCTGCAGACTTGTTTCATCTAAGAGGAGTGACATGTCTACCTGCAGACTTGTTTCATCTAAGAGGAGTGACATGTCTACCTGCAGACTTGTTTCATCTAAGAGGAGTGACATGTCTACCTGCAGACTTGTTTTATCTAAGAGGAGTGACATGTCTACCTGCAGACTTGTTTCATCTAAGAGGAGTGACATGTCTACCTGCAGACTTGTTTCATCTAAGAGGAGTGACATGTCTACCTGCAGACTTGTTTCATCTAAGAGGAGTGACATGTCTACCTGCAGACTTGTTTCATCTAAGAGGAGTGACATGTCTACCTGCAGACTTGTTTCATCTAAGAGGAGTGACATGTCTACCTGCAGACTTGTTTCATCTAAGAGGAGTGACATGTCTACCTGCAGACTTGTTTCATCTAAGAGGAGTGACATGTCTACCTGCAGACTTGTTTCATCTAAGAGGAGTGACATGTCTACCTGCAGACTTGTTTCATCCAAGAGGAGTGACATGTCTACCTGCAGACTTGTTTCATCTAAGAGGAGTGACATGTCTACCTGCAGACTTGTTTCAGTGATCTAGCACCATTAAGATCCAAATTTATGCTATTCTTGAATAAACATGTACCAGTATTTGTTGTTTGAAGATTAAAGTTGATTACTTTGTATGTATTCTATATTAAATATTACATCATTTCTTATTTTTTTATCCACAGAATGCAGAACTGCAGAAAAGAAAAAGAAACCATATCTTGCAGAAACAGGTTCTGACTGGCAGTGGCATTGTTTGAGAAGACAGAAATTACCCTGATTATATACTCAATACATACTTATATCAAATCATTAACTCTTGCCATATTGTTTTATATTTTGTTAACAAAGTGCCATAAATTATAATAAAAAAGTTTACAAATAACATTTATTCATTTTTGTTTTACTTCAGTTGAATGTTCTGTAATAATGAGGGGCTGTCATGGTCATGATCATGTGGTAGTTGGAATTACAACTATTTATATGCAATCAGTGCCTATTACCACTAACATTGTGAGCTCGAATCCCATTCAGGCGAGGTGTATTCCATACAACATTATGTGATAAAGTTTGTCAGTGTCTCACAGCAGGTCGGTGGTTTTCTCTGGGCACTCCGGTTTCCTCCACCAATAAAACTGACTGCCACGATATAACTGAAATATTGTTGAAAGTGGCATTAAACACCATAACCCTAACCCCTGTAATAATGACACTACTTGCATATCCATCAGAGAACTGCAATGCAAAATATCTTCCTTGGCCAACAATATTTGGGATATCCTGTTCTGTTGTGATATAGGCATGCATCATGTATACCCAGTTTTACTGATCATTATCCTGTTCTGTTGTGATATAGGCATGCATCATGTATACCCAGTTTTACTGATCATTATCCTGTTCTGTTGTGATATAGGCATGCATCATGTATACCCAGTTTTACTGATCATTATCCTGTTCTGTTGTGATATAGGCATGCATCATGTATACCCGGTTTTACTGATCATTATGTGTTGACACGAGATTATCTCGGGATGTTCAGGAATAACAGCATGAGATAATCTTGGGATATTCTGGAAAAAGGGCATGAAATTATCTTCAAATGTTCAGGAAACACATCATGAGATTATCTTGGGATGTTCTAAGAAAAGGACATGAGATTATCTCATAATGTGTTAGAAAAACCAGGGCTTAGAGTTAGAGATTTTTACTCGTACATGAATACAGGCTTATCAGAACACTGTCTAAAGTGTTCTGATTATGTGATAGTCTGTATTTTAATCATTTTATATGTTTTTGTATTTCTATTCTTTTTCAGTATTGTCATTGGTAATAAGTTAATTAAACGGAATTATTTAATTACTTTCTTTTATTATAGATTAATTACAAACTGTAATTAAGTATGTTGATATTATTTTGATTAATTGATTTGACTATAGACCTGTTTGACGGACATGATATAATCACGGACTGGTTCTACTATATTTAACTCTTAACCATTTCTATCCATGGTTCCTTAAACCGCACTATTACTTTATCTTCATTGGTCACTTCTAATTTTGGTCGTGAATTCCTTTGTCTATTGTCTTAAATTCTATACGACACCATATTGCTTTTGATGTATCTCTGTGCAACATTGAAATTTAGAGCTGTGATTCAGAAGTTGAAAATCTAAATATTTGGAGAACTTATTTCTTTTCTAAGGGATATTAGAGATTATATTATGTACTATATATGAAATAATTGTGTCTAAATAAAAATAGAAGAACCCTACAGTAAATGTGTTATTTTCATTTGGAGGGAGAACGAAATGATACTACAATTGGACGAATTTGGAGTACGAGTACGAACATCATTTACGACTGTAAGGCCAGTTTGTGATCGAGATGAACAACAGCAATCAAAGCAGTATTCCTTTACACTACTGACATAACATGGATTTTATCTCATTTTCATTTACATCAATACTCTAGGTCAAATTCCTCCTTCAAATTTGCCACAAACTTTTAACTGTGCACATGTTTCAAACATAAATTTGACAGTCTAAACACAATGTTAAACACGTTGGATAGGTGTTTAGAATATCAAATTTGTGATTAAAACAGGTGAACTTATCAATTTAGTAGAAATACATGACCATTTAAACATGCTTTAACAATATTTTTAATATATCATTTAGTTGTTTTTCACATCACAGTTTATCAACACTAAATGTTATTGCACTATAATCTATAATCAGCTTGAAGAGCTCTCTAAGGTAGATAACTTCCATTTCTTATCTTTGTTCAGAGTGGGTGGGATCCTTATAATTGGGTCTGGAAAAAAAACCAAATGTTAAAAATATTAAATTTACAGTTCCTAAATAATGTACATGTAATTTATTTAAACTAAGGTCAATCTCCCTCAACTATAGGTTAACCTTAGCACATTTTGGCTATAATGTTTAGACCCTTTGGTTATTTTGCTGCAAAAGACTTTTAAATTATTTGGCTTTCCTGTCTTTTGACTATGAGCGTACCTTGAATTTTGATTTATTTCGAGTTGGAATCGTATCTGACCCATCTTGTCGATGTGGTGCAGCCCTTGAAAATTTAAAACATTTCTTTTTGGATTGTCCCATATACATACAAGCCAGAACTATATTGATAGATAATATCAACAGGGTTACAACCTGCTACACTCTAGATATTGAATTTCTGACATGTGGCAATGATAATTTAACTTATGAACAAAATTGTATTATATTTAAATATGTTTTTGATTATATTAAATGTTCAAAAAGATTCCTTATTGTATAACTGGAATTGAATTGGGTGAACATGCACATCATATGAATCCATCTTAATTTTATTTTTCTTCCTGTTTGTGAATATTTATCATTGATTCGTTATTAGTGCTACATATAGTAATGCATGCCTTTTATGCACTTCTTTATTGTAACATATTGTAATTTGGAGAAGACTTCATAAGTTTGTTTAACTTGTGTCTAAACTAAAACCTGATGAAGGTTATTCCAGAAAATGTGTAGTGCGTAGTAAATTGGATCTTTACATTGTTATACCCCCTGCAAACAAAGTTTGGGGAGTATATAGGAATCACCCTGTTCATCCGTCCGTCCGTCCGTCCGTCCATGTACCTTGTAAGCGCAACTCCTCCTAAACCGCTTATTGGATTTTTATGAAACTTTACACATTTGTAGTACACTACCTGCAGGTGTGCATGAAGGAATATGGTTGCTGTCCAAAATTTAAAAGGGGAGATAATTCAACTTATACTTTCACGAAAAGGGGGGGGCATGTACCCTGTAAGTGCAACTCCTACTAAACTGCTTATTGAATTTTTATGAAACTTTACACAGTTGTAGTACACAACCTGCAGATGTGCATGAAGAAATACTGTTGCTGTCTAAAATTTGGAAGGGGAGATAATTCAACTTAAACTTTCACGAAAAGGGAGGTCGTGTACCTTGTAAGCACAACTCCTCCTAAACGGATTATTGGAGTTTTGTGAAACTTTACACAGTTGTAGTACACAACCTGCAGATGTGCATGAAGGGATACTGTTGCTGTCTGAAATTTAGAAGGGAAGATAATTCAACTTATACTTTCACGAAAAGGGGGGTCGCGTACCTTGTAAGCACAACTCCTCCTAAACGGATTATTGGAGTTTTGTGAAACTTTACACAGTTGTAGTACACTACCTGCAGATGTGCATGAAGGAATATGGTTGCTGTCCAAAATTTAAAAGGGGAGATAATTCAACTTATACTTTCACGAAAAGGGGGGGGGGGGGCATGTACCTTGTAAGTGCAACTCCTACTAAACTGCTTATTGAATTTTTATGAAACTTTACACAGTTGTAGTACACAACCTGCAGATGTGCATGAAGGAATTCCGTTGCTGTCTAAAATTTAGAAGGGGAGATAATTCAACTTATACTTTCACGAAAAGGGGGGGGAGGGGGCGTGTACTTGTGGCGACCCCTAGATCTATGTTCTTGGTTAGTTTATTTTGGAGATGGGATGTTGTCTCCTTGACATAACTCCATATCCGTTCATTTTTCATAGGTAACTTGCTGATATACCTGTATTCCAAAGTTTGAACATCATAGTATTGCAAGCGGGGGGTATCACTCAGTGAGGTCACTCACAGTTCTAGTTATTATTTACATGTATAAATAAGAACTATAAAATAATCAATAAGAATTATTTACACCTCAGTTATTTATTACTGTAATCATAGTATTGAAAAATTGAAATAATTTTGTACAGAATGTTCATAAACAAATACATATAAAAAGGTGTAGGACATCCATGTTTTTATAAAGATAAATTTATACTAAAAGTCAAAATTTCTGGAATGAATATTTTATAGGTCTTCACAAAAAAAAGTGCTATTGGATGTTATAATGGAACAATACATGTACCTCAGAGTCTAAATCAACGAAAAAAATCAAAGAACGGGTACATAGGACACAGATGCATCCTCTTCAAGCTAAAATAAATATTAAAGAAATATTTTTCACAAATCGAGCAGCATAATTCCAGAACAAAAACAGTGGTAAAGTCCAAAATCGAACTGGGGACTGACCTTGTGCATTAATTTCAAATGATTTGCTTAAGAGGAACTTCATTTATAGAGCAGAAAGGAAATGTGGTGGGTGCAAAAAATGTGGAAATGCAGGTAACGATGATGGCTTATTTAGCCTTTCAAACCATTTGAGATAAATTTGTGTATTAAATACAATATTAAACAATACATGGAAATGAAACTATAAAACTAACCTTGTTTCTCTGTGACAACTTGGCCTCTTTGTACAGCCTGAGCTATAGAATTAGCTGTAGTCATAGGTCCCAGTATCTGTACGTAGAAAAATGAAATGGCATTTTAAATAATGTTCAAATCTAGTTTGGTTAAATAGCAATTACTATTAATAAATTCAATCCATTTTGAAATAGTCTACAGAAATGCATATTTGTGTGAAAAATAACAAAATGGTATTATGATCATAATTTACCTTATAAAACAATTGTAGATGGCACATTTACATGTGTGAAAAAATACCCCCTCCCTGTCCAAATACCCCCCCCCCCCACCCCCCTTGGTTGACCAGGATTAGTTGAACTAATATTATTCAAGTTATGTCATCAACAATAAAAAAAAATTCTTTCAAAATATTAGTTTTTCTTATAAAAAAAAATGCACAACACAAGTGAGACAGAAAAAGAGAAGTGTTTGCTACATCCACAATCACACATTTGCAGGGTTAGAGTTATGGGGGTTTAATGCACATGTCAACAATATTTCAGTTATATCATGGCGGTCAGTTTTATTAGTAGAGGAAACCACAGACCTGTTACCAGTCGCTGACAAACTTTTTCACATAATATTACATCGAGTACACCTCGCCTGAGCGGGATTCGAACTCACGACATTAGTGGTGAAAGGCACTGATTGCATAGGTAGTTATAAATCCAACTACCATAAGATCATGTACACGACTGCCCCCACACATTTGCAGGAAAATAAACAAATTTTGAAGGTGCAACTTTTCTTGGATTTGGATTTCTTCCCAAAAAACAAAATTAATCATAAAAGGATACATTTTTCACAATGGAGGTTTCCTCTGCTTTGTTTTCTCCCTTCAATTCTGTTGATATGTAATGTATATACATGTACTTGTGAAATAACTTACTGGTTGGTTACTATTATCATTAGTTTCATCATTCCAGATATCAGGAATAGATTTCTCAATATCGGACAGAATATCACTGAATTTCTGTTGCAATTCTGAAGCCTGTTTATCAAAATGGAATTGTACTAATGCCTTCAGCAAGGACTGAACTTCATCTGAAATATAAGAAAGTATTTGAGATTTACACCGACATAATTTTGATTAATACATAATAATAGTATAACTACTCTTGCATTCCAAATATTGAAAATAAATCTTGAGTAACCAAACAATGCAGTAATATACAAATGGGTTAGGGTTGTTGGTTATTATACAGATATATCATGCTTGGGAGGGATATTTGCAAAAAATACCAGTCGAGAGACGAACAATTTTCCGAGCAGAATGGCGAGGGAAATTTAGTCTCAAGACTGGTATTTTTCGCAAATATCCCTCCCAAACATGATATATCTGTTTAATTACACCGAATATTATTTAGAACACTGGTTAAATAAATAATACCTTTTGTTTGTCGTTTTCAGAACCTGACATGATGTATCTGTTTAATTCTACCGAATGATGTTACATAAAACGCACAACTGATAACGTTTTACAAATTTTGTTACAAGCGTCTTGGTGAAGGGTAAAAACGGCAAATACGATTGTTACATAAAACGCACAACTTGTAACGTTTTACAAATTTTGTTACAAGCGTCTCGGTGAAGGGTAAAAACGGCAAATACGACTTTGCAAATACCATGAAAATAAGTTAAATCTTATGCAAATACACCTACATGAAGAAAAAATTCTGCAAATTCACAATGCAAGGCCTGAATTTGTAAAAAATATCACGGCTATTAACCAATTAGAATCCAGCATTCTTATATAAGGTGTAATTAGGTGTTTAATGCCACTTACACCAGTATTTCAGTTGTATCATGGTGGTCAGTTTTATTGGTGGAGGAAACCGGAGTATCCAGAGAAAACCACCGACCTGTCGCAAATTACTGACAAACTTCATCACATTATGTTGTATCAAGTACATCTCGCCATGAACAGGATTCAAACTCACAACTTTAGTGGTGATAGGCACTGATTACACAGGTGGTAGCAAATCCAACTACCATATGACCACGACGACCCCTATGCGAATGGACATTAGCACACAAGTGAATTGCTGTTGTTCAATTACAAGTGATTTGTTTTTGATATTCAGATAACTAGTTATACTATTTATTACATAGATTTTACACTTTTGCTTGAGGTAATAAGAATTTAAAAAGGAATTTGTTTTTCACTGTCAGAAGCTCAATGATATTTTCGATTGCGACAGCGATGGTGAAGTGAATGTTCTTCTATCACTGTGTGAAATAAACATAATTTATCTCCATCTATTTAACATAGGAAGTGATTGGATACATATCTGTAAGTTAAAATAATAAAACACTGTAAAATATTGCCCACATATTCATAATACATGTGTCAAGTATTGGTTCTGATTGGTAGCCAACATTCTGAATAAACAAGAAAGTCTTGTAAAATCAGTTATTATATTTCCATTGGTAAGTTACTCATGGACTGGTATTGGTAGAATTGGTGACCATGGAAACTTTGGTGTCCATCTAAACACATCCATACATAGAATGTCAAGTTTACAAACATTTCAAATGATAAGGTAAAAAAAAGTTTCTTCATGAAAAAAAATGGAAACATTCTTCCTCAATTGTAAAAACAATTACTGTAATGGTTAAAAAAAAGATTTTGTATCAATACAAACATGAAAATGTCAAGTTACTGTCTTTATCTTGGTCTTCATACCAATACACTACTTGACCTAGAAACTGACCTCTAAGATCATCCACTGTTCTAATCAATCTTGACAAGGCAGCTATCAAAGCTAAATCTTCATACTGACTTCCTTCTTTCAGCTTCCATTTCTTATGTTCAGCTTTTCTCCTATTCTTGGATGATCGACTATGAAAAGAGTGGAAAGATTTCACTTTCATTGTATATATAGATTTATACAAGTATGAACACAGAAATATTTCATGTTCTTACAAATGAGTTTAAGTCATAAACTACCATTAAATAAATTTATGAAACACAGTTATTTACTTTGAATTATCCAAGGAAATGACTTCTCCGAGTTCGAAATAACGAGATTCGACTGTAACATAATTAGCCATATATAGATGTATGATTATAGTAGAGTCCAATCTGTATTAAGGGGTCAGTCAAGGGATGATCAAAAAGTGACCACATGACAGCTGACTGCTTAAAAAAGGTTAGATTTTTATTATTTGTGATCACTAGGACCTTGAAATAGTGACCTCTTATTCAAGGCTGGTGCTTAATAGAGGTGGCTGCATAGGTAAGTTTGACTGACAGTTGTAGAAGGAATATTGATGACTTGTATTATTATTGTAATATAACCTACAATATTTTATAGGGGTCGCCATGGTCATCATTTAATGATAGTTAGATCTACAACTACCTATGCAATCAGTACCTATCACCACTAAAGTTGTGAGTTCGAATCCCACTCAGGTGGGGTGTACTTGATACAACATTGTGCAATGAAGTTTGTCAGTGACTTGTGGCAGGTCTGTGGTTTTCTCCGAGTACTCCAGTTTCCTCCACCAATAAAACTGACCGCAACGACATAGCTGAAATAGGGTTATGGTGCTTAACGCCACTTTCAACAATATCTCAGATAAAACTGAAATATTTTTGAAAGTGGCATTAAACATCATAACCCTAACAATATTTTACTCTTAACTGATTCGATCTTATATATCTCCCTGTATTAAAACTAATGATATAACTTACCCTGATGTTTTACTGTAAGTTGACTGCCTACTATCAGAGGAATAACGAGATGACTGAATTATCTCCCCCTGTAAACTAATGATATAACTTACTGTGATGTTTTACTGTAAGCTGACTGCCTACTATCAGAGGAATAACGAGATAGACTGAATTATCTCCCCCTGTATTAAAACTAATGATATAACTTACCCTGATGTTTTACTGTAAGCTGACTGCCTACTATCAGAGGAATAATAAGATGACTGAATTATCTCCCCCTGTAATAAAACTAATGATATAACTTACCCTGATGTTTTACTGTAAGTTGACTGCCTACTATCAGAGGAATAACGAGATGACTGAATTATCTCCCCCTGTAAACTAATGATATAACTTACTGTGATGTTTTACTGTAATGTTTTACTGTAATCTGACTGCCTACTATCAGAGGAATAACGAGATGACTGAATTATCTCCCCCTGTATTAAAACTAATGGTATAACTTACCCTGATGTTTTACTGTAAGCTGACTGCCTACTATCAGAGGAATAACGAGATGACTGAATTATCTCCCCCTGTATTAAAACTAATGGTATAACTTACTGTGATGTTTTACTGTAAGTTGACTGCCTACTATCAGAGGAATAATAAGATGACTGAATTATCTCCCCCTGTAAACTAATGATATAACTTACTGTGATGTTTTACTGTAAGCTGACTGCCTACTATCAGAGGAATAACGAGATGACTGAATTATCTCCCCCTGTAAACTAATGATATAACTTACTGTGATGTTTTACTGTAAGCTGACTGCCTACTATCAGAGGAATAACGAGATAGACTGAATTATCTCCCCCTGTATTAAAACTAATGATATAACTTACCCTGATGTTTTACTGTAAGCTGACTGCCTACTATCAGAGGAATAACGAGATGACTGAATTATCTCCCCCTGTATTAAAACTAATGATATAACTTACCCTGATGTTTTACTGTAAGTTGACTGCCTACTATCAGAGGAATAACGAGATGACTGAATACTCTCCCCTGTTGCACTACTAGTGTCCGAATATAGGTCAGCATCAGCTCCCAGATCACCTCCAGATTCTAAATATCAAGAAATAAGTAAATAATAAAAATAACAAGAGGAACAAATAAGAATATACAAAAGTCAAACTTACTTCCATTTGATCAAAATACATGTAAAATTGACAATTTTGAAATATTTCAAAACTTTGTATTAAGTCAATACTTTGGTTTTTCATAAGAAAATTTACATAAATCATGATCTAAAACTATTCTGCCTCATTCCAACAAACAAATAATAATTTGAGTCGTCCAATGAAAACAGAAAGGGACACAAAAAGATGCCTTGGAAAAATGTTAAGTTGATTAATGTCATATGTTAACAGAGTGTGTGAGTGAGTGATTGTTGTTTAGCGCCAAATGAGTAATTTTTCAGAAAATTTACATTTGATGAAATAGTTGAATTTCTATAGTGCTAGCTCACTGAAACAACAGTCTGACAGATAGACATGTCGAACATGTTATCCTGATTACGAACCAACCAGTCATTTCTTTCTCCTTAATTCTGCATGCTTTGCAGAGAAGCAACAAATAAAAATTTCAGTCTTTGGTATGACTCGATCAGGGCTCAAACCATTGATCTACAACACCTGAGGTGAGCACACTAAAACCTAGCTGCAATAATGTAGCTCCTGTGACAAACTTGTGTCTCGGCAGAGCTACAATGCGGTCCCATTCGTCACAATGGAGCCAAAAAAAAGTTGCAGTTGAAACATAAAAACTCACTATTTACGCTTCAAACATTTCATTATAACTATTACTGATGATCCCAGTCCTTGTTAAATCGGTTTGGCTGAGAAATATATGCTTTTCAAAGGTAGCAACAACCTTGTTCAAATTTATCGATCGTTTTCCATAACCGGAAACTACGGAAGGCGGAGCTTTTCTAAATATGGTATTTCTTACTACACGCTGATGTAAACATTCACGCCTCAATCGCCAAATATGGTATCGATATCCAAATAGTGAGACTGGAAATGACGAAATTCAAAATGTTCAGAGAGAAGATTTTTATTTTGTGGGTATTACATTCTAAAATACTGGTAGGTGATAAAAACTTGTTATAATAATGGACAAAAGGAAAGGTTATGTCTTATTATTGATAAATGCAGGCGTCAGAAGCTCTGTAAGCGAGCGCAAAAAATCTCGGCAGCTGCTCCATTACGTGTAATGGCATCCCGTTATAACCCTTGCGAGTAAGTGAGCATTTAGGGTTTTATTATTAGAACTAACTAAAACCATTACACCACTTATGCTGCTTTGGTTGACTAAGGTCAAATGTTAACAGATATGGTAATATTATTAAATTTTGTTTTTCATACAAATACAAATAAATATTGAAATTTCACCAATTATACCAAAAAAATTATTTATTATTCAATTACCTAAAAATTCTAATCTTTCTTTCTCTTTCTGTTTTCTGACTACATCCAGTCTATTTGAATATTTCTCAAAGTCACTATGTAGATTTTTCATCGTGTCAATTTGATGTTCATATGTCTCTGTTAAAGCACTCTTTAAGTTTGTCTCAATGAAATCAGTTCTATTATGTTTGTACATCTACAATACAAAAATATTTCCATGAAATTAATACTTTTAACTTGCTACATCATATAATTGCATAATTGAGGAATCACTTATACTGCAGCTTGTACCAATAACTAATATTAATCATGAAAAAAAGATCACATATATGTTTAACAGTATAAGTAAGCAGGACCTTATCTTTGAATCTAAATTAGGACACACCCATCCAAAGAATATTCATGAAGGTCTAAATCATACAGTCTCTCATTAAACTAAGGTTCATCTCCCTCATGTATAGGGGGACCTTAGTCAATTTTGACTATCCTGTTTAGGCCCTTTGGATTTTTGCTTCCAAAGACCTTTAAATTATTTGAATGAATTCTTTATTTGCAAAAAGCACATACATGCTATAGCAAACATGAACATATAAAATGACAAAAAACAAACGGATCACAGAGAACAATATGACAAAGTTCATTGTATAATTTCTAATCTTAATTTCCAAGCTGAATTCAAATATCTACAAAATTTAATTGTGAGATTCTTATCACAACTTTTCAGTAATTTATAAAGTTTTTGACGATTTGGCCATGAACAATAATATCTGGGTAAATAAAGACTTCTGAAAGATCTATAAGCTGGACAGACTAACAAAAAATGATATTCATCTTCTTCTTCATTTGGCTTTCTAATCATTTGACTTTGAGCTTATCTGATGAAGGTTATTCCAGAAATGTGCTGTGCACACTAATTCAGATATCTACATTTTTATTTGAGAAGGTATAAATAGCATTTGGATATTCAGCATGACCCTAATTCCAATATGAACCTTTGGAGCAGTTTCCTTATTCTGCTATGTAATATATTCAGATTTTTCTTTAAGTTACTTTGCACATCCTTTCAAATGTGTATAAAACAAACCTCAAATAAACCAAATAGTTCAATAAAATACCGTCTATACAATTAAATATCTTACCATTCTTAGTGCCTCCTCCCACAAACAACCTTCTATAAGACAAACAATAGATTCTTCTATATCCTACAACAATTAACATACATGTAGTATCTGTCATATACTGTAAATCAATTCAACAAATTTTCAACATTAAACCATGTACTATATTTTGTGATCATCTGCCGGATTACCAAAAGTAAGAAACTGGTAAAAATTTCTGATATTAATCTTAGCATCAATAGTAGATCAACATACATTACTTTGTTAATAATGGCTGCAAGAGATAATTGGTTTGTAAAACAAATTCATTTAAATTAGATGTTTGTTGTATCTTTTTTCAATTTTTCCTTGGGCAAAACAATACACTGATAGAGGTCATGTAATGCAACCTTTCACTCATCTTTGACAGACCAATCATATGCAAGACAGTTAAGTATATCGATCAATCAGAGATCAGCTCTTGGTGTGTACTCGGTTTTGATATCATAAGATTTAGTAGGTTCATTTCTGATTGGTTGGTTGAATATATTAACCCTTACGTGACCCCATACTGGATGTTGTTACCCATACATGTTAGTATATCGCTATAGAAAAAAAAATACAACAAACATCTAATTTTAATGAAATTGTTTGTAAAAGTGAGTACAATGGTAGATTTTGACAACTCTAACATCAAGTTTTATCTTTATACAATTACAATGAATCATTATTTTCTTTGTTTGTTCTACTTCCATGAAATACTGACCACCTTCAACAAGATGAAGCTTTTGTCAGCATTAATTCTAAATTTCATAGAAACAGTCTAACCTGTCTTATGTGACCTTCCAATGGAAGAGTGAAATATGGTCCCATAAGACACGTGGTCACTTAATGCAGGTTTAATTGATATGAAATACACTGTGAAGGGAAATAAAAATCAAGGTCACATAATACAAGTTATTGCTTAATAGAGGTGATTACTAAAGCAGCTGTACATGTAGCTATATCTTTGAATTAAGTTTTAATCAAATCAAAATTTTACCAGAACATACTGCTCCAATACAATGGCAGCCTCTTGATGTCTTCTAGCTTCCTTTAATTGATCTGGATAAAAAATAATACTGTTTATTTATGAACTTATTCGATAAGAATGTTAGTCTATTAAAACAACTAAAAAGTTAACAGTTAATGAATTCAGTAATAACAACATACAATGTATAATAAAATTAAAGATTGTTTTAGAAGCAAAAACATGTCTCCACCCATATTCTTCATCTATTGGGAAAGCTATGTGCAATATTTATGAAGTTATAAAAATGTACATATCGAACAGACACAATAAAATACTGATTTAAATTTTCAGTTACAACTGACACCTCTCATCTCAAATAATAGAAGATAAAAAGAACACAACATATGACGTTGGAAATCCTAGGTCTATATACTTATTGAAGATGATTTTAACATGGGTCACTTTTTTAAAGAGTGGATGTTTAATTTTGAACGTATTTTTATTTTACTTTGATTAATTAACGCTGGTATGCCACAAATCATATGATGCCAATGTTACAGGTTTGATGTCTTTGGAACTACATCGGTGGTGTAATGTGTTAGTATGCTCGTCTCTAGTGCAGTAGATCGTGGGTTTAGAGCGTCATTTGGATCAAACCAAAGACTATAAAATTGGTATTCGCTGTTTCGCCATTAAGTACACAGCATTTAAGAAAAAGAGAAACAGACTGGTTCGCTCGGAATTAGGATTGTGTCTGTGTGAAGTGACATGTTTATCTGCGAAATATTGTTTCAGTGAGCTAGCACTATAAAAATCTAACTAAGCATGTTGGTTTAGTAACAAGGCCATGTAAAATTAATTATCTGGTTCTCAGATACCGCCGTGTTGGCAAAAATTGGCCGCTGGCTTGTATTTATCACCAAACAAAAATAAATACAACAGTAAAAAAGTCTGCGTTCAAATTTTCACTCCTTTTAACTTGAATTGATCAAAGAGAGACAACTCCAATTTCACTTTGAAGGAATTCAGTACACTCTTGTGTTTTCCTCTGATTGTACGAAGTCGTTACTTCCGGTAATTCCGAATGGTAACAATCGATAAAATGGAACCTAAAGATTGGACCAATATGCATATAAATACAAAAATTAAATACCCTCCCTCCCTCATCATTTTTTTGAAAGTCAGTATCTGAGAACCAGATAATTAATTTGACATGGCCTAAGCGGAACATCATTATCATCTCAACAAATGTAACTTGTTCTTGCCATGATATAGCTGAAAAATTGCACATTTGGCATTAAACAACAATCACTCACTCCTTTGATGTTATTGGTTAAATTACCTGTTAATTTCTTAGCAATATCCATTTCTTTATCAGGGCTATATTTAAGTCTTGCCGTCATACAGAATATCTGTCTCCAGTTTTTACAAGCTTTAAAGCATGACAATGCCTGCTCCCAACTTTCTGCTTTTACAAACATAATTCCTGCTTCCTCATGTTTACATTTCTCGGATAAATATTCTCCATAGAGTGAAGCAATTTGCTACAAAAAAAAAAAAGAAATTAATATGTATAATTTTATCTTTTGGCATATATTAAAGGCTAATAATAGACATAGTAATTATCACTTTCAGTTTTTAATTTGCTTAACAATATTTTGGAACACTTGAACGGAATTCGAACTCACAACGCTAATTCAATTAAAATAAAAAGTAAAAGGTATACTTGAAATGATAATATATTTACCATTTGATTCATGATGTTTTATACAAAACATAGAAGATAAAATGTATACTTGTACTCAGAATATATACTTATAATTCCATTAAGTACATATATTACAACTCTTTGTATATTAGACAAGCTGGAGTACTATTCAGTTTTCTTTATACAGGATAATAGCCCAAACAGAACAGAACTAAAAATTATAAAATAAATGTAACATTGTATATAGAAATGAAGAGAATTCATTAAAGCTGTATAAAAAACACAATTATATATTTTTTTTTAATTCTTAAAGATATAAAAGGGGAATAACTAATACAAATTTTCAAATCAGATTAAATCTGTACATTTTAAAGAATTCAATACAGTAAAACTTCTGTTGTCGCCTTGTAGTTCGAACCCCGTTGACGGCAAAGTGTACTCAATACAACATTATGTGATAAAGATTGTCAGTGACTTGCAACAGGTAATGTGGTTTTCTCCGAGTACTCCAGTTTCCTCCACCAATAAAACTGACCGCCACGATATAACTAAAATGTTGTGAAAGTGGTGTTACACACCATAAACCATAAAAACCTTGTCTGTTGTTAGAAGTTTGGGGTTCATATTGTTGTGTTAGAAGTTTGGGGTTCATATTGTTGTGTTAGAAGTTTGGGGTTCATATTGTTGTGTTAGAAGTTTGGGGTTCATATTGTTGTGTTAGAAGTTTGGGGTTCATATTGTTGTGTTAGAAGTTTGGGGTTCATATTGTTGTGTTAGAAGTTTGGGGTTCATATTGTTGTGTTAGAAGTTTGGGGTTCATATTGTTGTGGTTAGTTAAATGTAACATTGGTTGACACTGATATATATAGATATAAGACTGATATATACAAATGTATTTCATAATCAAATAAAGGTAAAATAATAATAAAAATAGAAATTATGTTTTTTTCTTTTTTAGAGTTTTGAAATAGGCTATTCAAATATTCCAAAGTATAAAAAATATATAAGAAACAACAAATTATCTGCAATGTTCAACATATTTTTTTTATTTTTTTTTTTTTTTATCTCAAAATGATATTTCCAGAATTTTCCTAGATTTCTTGCCACACTTAAAATTAATCCAAAACCTACTCTAGTACTTACTACCTAGTATATTTCAATAAATACCTATACATAAATATAATCCTACCTTATAATGTTGAGAAACAGGAGAATATAACTCTAAGGCCTCTGTAAATAACTTGTGTTCCTTAACCAAGCTGATACATTCACTAAAGAATTCAGCACCTGTCATGTAGAAATTTTAAGTAAACGAATAAAAATAATAATTATACTGTAGTATATCCGATATACTCAGATCAGCACCAGGACTCAAATTGACATCCACTGACATCATTATCTCAAATCACGGTCTGATTTAAGGGTTTTCTCAAATTGGTGTCCTTTCCAAATTCTCAGATCTATGGCCGATTTATTAGTCAGGATTAGTGTTGATGCATGTCAGTGGCGTCATTGGACGTCGATTTGAGAAAGTGAAAAACAGCCATAGATTTGAGAATTTGAAAAAGGACATAAATCTGAGGTACAGATGTCTGTGACGTACAAATCAGATATGGATTTAAAGATTGGACGTCTATTAGAGGCTGGACGTTGATTTGAGTCTTACATATCTACTCTCTGCATTCCGAATATGAAAATAAATCATGATCAACTGAACGACACAGTATATCACGAATGGGGGCTAGCACATCTACATTGTTCAGTTACAATTGATTTATTTTTTATTTTGGTAATGAAAGATTAGCTATATTGTTTATAACATTAGATCTTACACTTTACTTTGCGCTAATAAAAGGCAGCCATTTTTTTATTGTCGTCTGCTAAATGGTATTTTTGATTGAGATGACATTTGGTACTGTGAGTTAAAGCACTGAAATAACAGCATTTCTATCACTAAGAAATCTCAGTATTTAACCGGAATCCATTTAATAAATAAAAATATGACAAAAAGTTAAATAAAGTGTATACAATGTACTTAAAAAAAATGCTTAAACCTACTGAAATATATATTACATGTACAATTAGAAAGTTATAGCTAGTAATAGTAAAGTAAAGTTAAACCTGTCCATGTGGTCATCTCTATTAAGCAGTCACCTGTATTAAGAGGTCACCTTTTTCTTCTCCTGACATAGAAAATTTCAAATCAATGAACCTCTTTGAAGAGGTCACCTGTCTTATAAGGCCACTTTTTGTCCCTTAGGTGACCTCTTAACACAGGTTTGACTGTATTATCATACTGACCACACTTAGATATATGGCTTAGTGCCTTCTTATATCTTTTCAAGTATTTATCTATTGTGAATGACTGGTAATGACCCTCTAACTGTCGTAGTGAGTTCAGGAAAGGGATATATTCTTTGGGATCCTAAAAAAAGTATTTGCTATTAGGGTACTGCATCTTAAATAATACTGGTAAACAATATAAACAAGAGAAACAAGATCAATCATTAATCCGGCAAATTTCACACTGTAATGGCCGACAATACAAAAAACAGCCACATAATTAACTATTTCTCCTGCAAATATGTATACAATATAAACATTACAAGAACATGAAGCCCTAGAAAACTAACGCTAAAAAATAACAGAAAAGACAATGACAAATCTGTCTGAAATCTATGTCTTGGCTTGAGACAGGAACAAAAGTGTGGCAGGGTTAAACCATTTACTTTGATCCCAAAACTCCTTTCTTGATAACCATATCTCTAATGGTTAAACTGATATAAACAAACAAAAAGAAACCAGATTCTCATCAATATATACTTTAACATTGTTTTGAATTACAGTAGAAATAAATCCTGCCATAGCTTTTTTTACAACAGTTGATTTAAGTAATAACTCTGTCGTGAAAAAAAAACTTAGAGAAAAATCGTAACTTTACCTTCTGTGATTTTTCTGCCACCATCAGTACAAGGTCAAAGTCATATGTTCCCAAGGCAACATCGTACATTTCATTTACGTCAACAAGAAACAACAAATATTTCAGAGCTTCTTCAGGACTCACAACCTCATCTGGTTTTTCTATAAATAAATATTTTCAAATGATCAAATTTTAATTAGTGGAACTGACAAGTTACTTAAGTATACAAAACTATATGTTTAAAAGACGGTCTTATGAATTTGACATGAAAGTTTGAAAGATCATGAGTTTTAATCGAGTGCAGTGTTTTCCATCTGATATGTACTATGCAAGAGGAATGTATTGACCACAAATGGTGGACCTAGGATGTGTAGTTACTTAGAAAAATACATACAGAATCAATGGAGTATGTATTCACCAGATACAAACTATTAGTTTCTCAACAGAAGATAATTTTCTGCTAATACTTTAGGTGCATCTCTGCATTCTGAATATCAAAAATATATCACAAGTAACAGAACAACGCAGTAATTCATGAATGTGCGTTATCACATGAGTGAATTACCAACGTTGTTTGGTTACAAGTGATTTATATTTGATATTCGGACCGCAAGAGTAGCTATACTGCTTATTACATATATCTTACAATTTTGTTTGCGGTAACGAGACATTAAATAAAAAACTTGTTTTTCATTGCCAGATGCCTAATAATATATTTGATTGCGATGATGTTGGTACTGCGACGTCACGGTGAAATAAACATTTTGATTTCACTCAGAAATATCTGTTTATTTCATTTGGAAATCTCAATGTTGCAAGGGCATCTATGTAATGATAACCTATAATTACAAGATATAGAGTAAAAAAATGTAATTTAAATTTACCTCTGAGAGATCTAACCAGTAGTAAGGCCTTTTCTAACTCAGGCGTACTTTTACGTACATATGTCACCAGTATTGATAGTAAGTATCTGTAATACATGAAATTATTTTTTACTTATTAATTGGGTCTCATTCTGAATATGACAATTTCCAGTATTATCTACATGTATTACAGAGTTTCATTGGAATTAAATATGACATCAGGGTTCATTCCATTTTTATTAACTGTTTTCACAAGTGTGAACTGTTCAGACTCCTTAAACAGTGTATATAAAGCATTTCTTAAATCTGAAAGTGGAAACCAAATTTCTGATTTTCAGTGTACAATACAATAAAACCTGTCCTGAAAGACCACCTCCATTTTCAGTAATATGTGGTCTTTCAAGACAGGTGGTCTTCCAAAAGAGGTTCAATAAATATATACGTCTGAAAATTAAACCAAACACTGTTAGAATTAAATTTTTGAGCTGACAATTTTTCGCCCTACCCTCAACAGGATTTAAATCCAAATCTTGGATACATTACACAAATCACTTGGCCTTATGCCCAATAAAATTGGTACAAGACAAGTGGTCTCTCAAGAGGATTAATAAATATATATGCATCTGAAAATTAAACCCAAGTGTTACAATCAGATTTTTGAGGTAACAAATTTTTGGTTCTACTGTCAACACAATTGAAATGCACACCTTTGACACACTACAGCACTAATCACTTCACCTTATGCCCAGTGCCTTAGACTACTCAGACGCATCTACAATATAACAATATTTCTTCAATTGACAAAGCGTTATCTTGTGTCGTAAAGCAAATCTAGGGATATATAGAATAAAATGTTAATTAGCAATGCACTAAACAGTGGGGGTACCCATTCATGGTGAGGTGTACTCGATACAACATTATGTGCTAAAGTTTGTCAGTGATTTGCCACAGGTTGGTGGTTTTCTCGGCTTTCCTCCACAAATAAAACTGATGATATAACTGAAATATTTTTGAAAGTGGCATTGAACACCATAAATCACAAACCACTAAACAGTGAAATATAAATAAATTTTGATTACATCTAATGTTGTACTGTTGAGTACAGAGTATTTTTTTTTTTTTACAAAATTCAACCTACCTGTTTTCATCAACATCAATAAGTGACTGTCTAACAGCATCACAGATAGTATCGACCTTATTAGGAAATTCATTGCCGTCTGCTGTCCTCTGGTAGGCTGCTGTATACATTGTAACAGTTACATCTTCTGCTCTGTTATAATATATATAACACATGATGGATATATCAAGTATTGTAAAAAAAGACACAAGATTTCTGTCATTCTAGGCAAAACAAACTTTAAAAACTAAAATGTTTGTGATTACAATAATATCATCTCTATTAACTATCCTTCTAACATAAATATGACCTAATGCAAAGAGAAAACTAATAGAATACAGTCAAACCTGTCCTATGTGACCTTTCAAAGGAACATTATGAAACGTTAACATAAGACAGGTATTCACTTAATACATGTTTTATGATTATAAAATACACAGCAAAAAGAAATAAAAATCAAGTTTATTGTTTAATAGAGGTGGTCACTAAAGCAGGTTTGACTGTAACTTAATAGAGGTGGTCACTAAAGCAGGTTTGACTGTAACTTAATAGAGGTGGTCATTAAGGCAAGTTTGACTAACTTAATAGAGGTGGTCACTAAAGCAGGTTTGACTGTAACTTAATAGAGGTGGTCACAAAAGCAGGTTTGACTGTAACTTAATAGAGGTGGTCACTAAAGCAGATTTGACTGTAACTTAATAGAGGTGGTCACTAAAGCAGGTTTGACTGTAACTTAATAGAGGTGGTCACTAAAGCAGGTTTGACTGTAACTTAATAGAGGTGGTCACTAAAGCAGATTTGATTGTAACTTAATAGAGGTGGTCTCTAAAGCAGGTTTGACTGTAACTTAATAGAGGTGGTCACTAAAGCAGATTTGACTGTAACTTAATAGAGGTGGTCACTAAAGCAGATTTGACTGTAACTTAATAGAGGTGGTCACTAAAGCAGATTTGACTGTAACTTAATAGAGGTGGTCACTAAAGCAGATTTGACTGTATACATAGGTTAGATAATTGGTGTGTATCATCATTTTCAGCAATATTTCAGCTTTATCGTGACTGTTATTAATTAGGAGAAATAAGTGCTGTCAGTTAATAAGAATTAATTGATGAAATCCTGACCCTGAATATATAAGTATTTGGAAATCCTAACACTGAAGATGGGAGCTCAAACCAACACCAGTGACAAGAGCGTGTTTTTGGTACATAATGGATTGGGTTGAAAAAAATGTCCTTCAGTAACAACTACAATGTGGTCTATTTTTTAAATCTAAAAAATGTGATATTTGTAAGACCATTTGCCAATGTAACCAACTTGACAGAGTTGACTAGCATCAATTATGCTTAGCATAGAATTGACTCGGGTGTATAAGTTGTGCTCATAACTGAAAACCTGACAGAGATTGTCAGATGAACAACAACAATAAAACTGCTGTTTCTAAAGGATTTAATTAATTTCTGTCATATTTCACTCACATCCAAATCTTTTCTTGTTCAGCTAAAAGATACCAGTAACAGTCATACCTACCAAGACGGAATTATACTACAATATCTGATAACACATAATAACTTACTGAAGATCAGTAATAAATAAGCTAATATTGTTGACAGATTCAACTTGTTGCACAAACACTGTAACATTATCTAGGAATACTTTAGGATTGTGGTCAAATATTAAGTTCATGTTTATCCTGTGCTTCCTCATCAAAATCATTGCTTCCTTGAACTGTACTCTGAAAATACAAACAAAACAGAAGCATAGTTAAGCAGAAAACGCCTGCCAAGTTTGCCTAATATTAGGGGATTAATCATACCTCAGAAAGTCCCCTGCATGTACAATTATAATGTAAAAACTGTGATGTTCAACTTTAACAAAGTAATTAAAGTCATGAAAATATAAATGAAGTTAATGGAGCATGAACTGTCAGTCATGGTGACCTACTTTCTGTTTTGAGGCTGATACACTCCTCTAGATGCAAGATGTATTAGTATGCCAAAAGACATAATTGTAGGGCATATAGTATCTGAAAAAAATATTTGGCTTAACCTTTAAAGAAATGTAAATGAAGCATGAAATCTAAGTCAAGGTGGCCTACTATTTGTCTGAGGCTGACACACTTCTCTAGGTGTATCTCCATGGTGGCCTACTATTTGTCTGAGGCTGACACACTTCTCTAGGTGTATCTCCATGGTGGCCTACTATTTGTCTGAGGCTGACACACTTCTCTAGGTGTATCTCCATGGTGGTCTACTATTTGTCTGAGGCTGACACACTTCTCTAGGTGTATCTCCATGGTGGCCTACTATTTGTCTGAGGCTGACACACTTCTCTAGGTGTATCTCCATGGTGGCCTACTATTTGTCTGAGGTTGACACACTTCTCTAGGTGTATCTCCATGGTGGTCTACTATTTGTCTGAGGCTGACACACTTCTCTAGGTGTATCTCCATGGTGGCCTACTATTTGTCTGAGGTTGACACACTTCTCTAGGTGTATCTCCATGGTGGCCTACTATTTGTCTGAGGCTGACACACTTCTTTATGTGTATCTCCATGGTGGCCTACTATTTGTCTGAGGCTGACACACTTCTCTAGGTGTATCTCCATGCTGGTCTACTATTCGTCTGAGGCTGACACACTTCTCTAGGTGTATCTCCATGGTGGCCTACTATTTGTCTGAGGCTGACACACTTCTCTAGGTGTATCTCCATGGTGGTCTACTATTTGTCTGAGGCTGACACACTTCTCTAGGTGTATCTCCATGGTGGCCTACTATTTGTCTGAGGCTGACACACTTCTCTAGGTGTATCTCCATGGTGGCCTACTATTTGTCTGAGGCTGACACACTTCTCTAGGTGTATCTCCATGGTGGCCTACTATTTGTCTGAGGCTGACACACTTCTCTAGGTGTATCTCCATGGTGGTCTACTATTCGTCTGAGGCTGACACACTTCTCTAGGTGTATCTCCATGGTGGTCTACTATTTGTCTGAGGCTGACACACTTCTCTAGGTGTATCTCCATGGTGGTCTACTATTTGTCTGAGGCTGACACACTTCTCTAGGTGTATCTCCATGGTGGCCTACTATTTGTCTGAGGCTGACACACTTCTCTAGGTGTATCTCCATGGTGGCCTACTATTTGTCTGAGGCTGACACACTTCTCTAGGTGTATCTCCATGGTGGTCTACTATTTGTCTGAGGCTGACACACTTCTCTAGGTGTATCTCCATGGTGGTCTACTATTTGTCTGAGGCTGACACACTTCTCTAGGTGTATCTCCATGGTGGCCTACTATTTGTCTGAGGCTGACACACTTCTCTAGGTGTATCTCCATGGTGGTCTACTATTTGTCTGAGGCTGACACACTTCTCTAGGTGTATCTCCATGGTGGCCTACTATTTGTCTGAGGCTGACACACTTCTCTAGGTGTATCTCCATGGTGGCCTACTATTCGTCTGAGGCTGACACACTTCTCTAGGTGTATCTCCATGGTGGCCTACTATTTGTCTGAGGCTGACACACTTCTCTAGGTGTATCTCCATGGTGGTCTACTATTTGTCTGAGGCTGACACACTTCTCTAGGTGTATCTCCATGTTGGCCTACTATTTGTCTGAGGCTGACACACTTCTCTAGGTGTATCTCCATGGTGGCCTCCTATTTGTCTGAGGCTGACACACTTCTCTAGGTGTATCTCCATGGTGGCCTACTATTCGTCTGAGGCTGACACACTTCTCTAGGTGTATCTCCATGGTGGCCTACTATTCGTCTGAGGCTGACACACTTCTCTAGGTGTATCTCCATGGTGGCCTACTATTTGTCTGAGGCTGACACACTTCTCTAGGTGTATCTCCATGGTGGTCTACTATTTGTCTGAGGCTGACACACTTCTCTAGGTGTATCTCCATGGTGGTCTACTATTTGTCTGAGGCTGACACACTTCTCTAGGTGTATCTCCATGGTGGCCTACTATTTGTCTGAGGCTGACACACTTCTCTAGGTGTATCTCCATGGTGGCCTACTATTTGTCTGAGGCTGACACACTTCTCTAGGTGTATCTCCATGGTGGCCTACTATTTGTCTGAGACTGACACACTTCTCTAGGTGTATCTCCATGGTGGCCTACTATTTGTCTGAGGCCGACACACTTCTCTAGGTGTATTTCCATGCAAAGTGACATCACTGTATGGCATACAATATCTGGTAAAAACTTTGACCTAACCTTTGACCAAAAGGTAGAGGCAGATGTGCATGCCGAGGGTACTCTGATAGTTCATCAGCCACCTAGTAGAGACAAACTAAAAATGACTGAATCCATCTTCAATTGAAAAGTTTATGCATCATTTTGTTCATTTGAGAAAATATTTCAATTCAAAGAATTGTATTAGGTAAGAAAAGAGTTGACAGCACTGTCTCCTAGACATATGTGGGAAAAAATGTACTTTTATTTACAGTGATCAACCTACAATGAGTAAATGGTATTCTGATGTTCCCCATGGACAGATAAAATGATATATACAATCCATGTAGTCATTCAACTCAAATCATTACCACATGTGCCACTATCTCATCAAGTGCTTTTACTTACATAGAAAAACAATATACTTCAAAAATATATTTGTTTGGTAGATTAGAACCTGAGATAAAATTATTGTGTTGAAGTCCTAGAGACCAACAATTTATTTCCAATTAGCCAAGTATTAGATGTATCTGGTGTACATTACACTACAAACAGATCCTATTATTACTTCAGGTTATCAAAAGAAACCACTTAATGCATGAATTTAAAAAGATGTTATTCTGTAATATTCCTCTAATTTTCATACTTTAATTTATTACCAATATTCCCCCCAACATTTACTAATACAGTGAAACTGGTTTAAACCGAATCTCCTTGAGACCAACTTTTGTGTTTGGAATAGATAAGTCTTTGGTTTATACAGGTTACATCAACAAAGATTTCCTACAAATGAACTTTATCTAATGTTCAGTTTATAAAGGGTACTGGTTTATTCAGAGTTCTGTTTAAACAGGTTTCACTATACCTGTCCAGAGCTTTCCTAACAGCAGACAACACAAGGGCTCTTGGGTGGATAGTCTCCAAATTTCCTCTAGGCATCTGTAGAATAAGCTTGGTGTCGTCTGCTACTACATGTACAATTCTGGATCCTCTTTCTACTCTCCTTATACTCTCATCAAAAGGATGTTCCTTCCCATCAGACAAAGTAGGCAACACTGGAATTAAGATTATCACTATTTAACATACCAGAAAGATCTAATAATAACCATCACAAAATATTTGGTTCAAAACAGTAAGGTTCTAAATTAAGACAAAGACGAGTGGCTGTGAAAATTGAAAAACAAATTATCAATTGAAGAAGTGATTCGCAATTCCTTTGAAACACTGGGGTATAGATATAGGAAAGTATTTCTCCACTGTGGGGTTCAACCCCTCCAAACCAGGTGTCTGTATGTTGTGTGGCATAAATTAAATTTAAAACTTGTCGCTAGGATGGGAGGTAAATGAATGCCTCGTGTTCCAAGAAGGCAACACTCCTTGTATGCAAAAGACAACCTGCAGCAGTTCCTAATATGCAACAGATTGTCAGCGTAGTTGTTGGCGGCCCATTGCAAGACGAAATTTTCCAATCCTTGCTATCATCTACATTTTCCCTTGTGGTAATCATAACATCTCGCCACATGTCATAACCCAGGGGCACATTTTAACTGATTTATTATTTGTAATTTGTTTTCCTCATAAATATATAATATAGAATAACGGCAGGTGTGAAGATCAGCAGGTGTGAAGATCGGCAGGTGTGAAGATCGGCAGGTGTGAAGATCAGCAGGTGTGAAGATCAGCAGGTGTGAAGATCAGCAGGTGTGAAGATCGAGACGGAAATTATTGCTAGTATCAAAGCGAGTCCAATTTGACAAGCTGTGATACTAGTGTTAATGCATGTTGAGACCTTCAAATCGGACGTTATTGTTTTTATCGGTAACATAATAGTGTATTTGATGCCACACTGACCAATAATTTTCAATATCAGAATCACTAAGTTGATACTGACAATATCACTCTGTAAAATCAATGTCCAAATTATTGAAAAGATGAAATACTATCTACTTGACGATAATAACTAAAAATATCAAGCAGCCGATTCAATTATACACTACATGTATCTACAATTTTAAACAGATACATGTAGAACAAAACAATCTTTTAATCATGACCAAACAAAACCTTCCTGTATTACTGTGAATTCATTTCAATCTGTCGATATCAATTTTACGCGGATACGAAAATTCGTGGATCCCATGCTATATAGTCAGTAAATAAGATTTCAACGAACATTTATCAGCATAAATATCCCTTGAAATCTTAATTTGATACTATCCACGAAATCCATGGTAACTGGCATGTAATGAATAATTAAGAATTAAAAGTAATAAATTTGCATATTTAGTTAAAAGGAATGTGTTTGAATTTGAATTTCTGGTACATTGCTTTAAAATGCAACTACATGGAGAAAAATTTATATTGAGGTCAAGCAAATAATAAACAAGTCCCAATGTTTAAAAATTTTGTTAATTTAACCCGCATAAATCGAACACCTGTCTATTCCGAACACATAGGTTGGTTCCAACAAGGTTCAGTATAGACAGGTTTGACTATATTAGTTTACATAAGAGTTAATTACCTTCCACTTTTGTCTGTCTACAGATACATCTACAGGTGTGAGACAAGGTAGTCAGTAGAAGATATTCATCATGTATAGTTTAGACAGGTTTGACTATAAGTCTACATAAGAGTTAATTACCTTCCACTTTTGTCTGTCTACAGATATATCTACAGGTGTGAGACAAGGTAGTCAGTAGAAGATATTCATCATGTATAGTTTAGACAGGTTTGACTATAAGTCTACATAAGAGTTTATTATCTTCCACTTTTGTCTGTCTACAGATACATCTACAGGTGTGAGACAAGGTAGTCAGTAGAAGATATTCATCATGTATAGTTTAGACAGGTTTGACTATAAGTCTACATAAGAGTTAATTACCTTCCACTTTTGTCTGTCTACAGATATATCTACAGGTGTGAGACAAGGTAGTCAGTAGAAGATATTCATCATGTATAGTTTAGACAGGTTTGACTATAAGTCTACATAAGAGTTAATTACCTTCCACTTTTGTCTGTCTACAGATATATCTACAGGTGTGAGACAAGGTAGTCAGTAGAAGATATTCATCATGTATAGTTTAGACAGGTTTGACTATAAGTCTACATAAGAGTTAATTACCTTCCACTTTTGTCTGTCTACAGATATATCTACAGGTGTGAGACAAGGTAGTCAGTAGAAGATATTCATCATGTATAGTTTAGACAGGTTTGACTATAAGTCTACATAAGAGTTAATTACCTTCCACTTTTGTCTGTCTACAGATATATCTACAGGTGTGAGACAAGGTAGTCAGTAGAAGATATTCATCATGTATAGTTTAGACAGGTTTGACTATAAGTCTACATAAGAGTTTATTATCTTCCACTTTTGTCTGTCTACAGATACATCTACAGGTGTGAGACAAGGTAGTCAGTAGAAGATATTCATCATGTATAGTTTAGACAGGTTTGACTATAAGTCTACATAAGAGTTTATTATCTTCCACTTTTGTCTGTCTACAGATACATCTACACATGTGAGACAAGGTAGTCAGTAGAAGATATTCATCATGTATAGTTTAGACAGGTTTGACTATAAGTCTACATAAGAGTTTATTATCTTCCACTTTTGTCTGTCTACAGATACATCTACACATGTGAGACAAGGTAGTCAGTAGAAGATATTCATCATGTATAGTTTAGACAGGTTTGATTATAAGTCTACATAAGAGTTTATTATCTTCCACTTTTGTCTGTCTACAGATACATCTACAGGTGTGAGACAAGGTAGTCAGTAGAAGATATTCATCATGTATAGTTTAGACAGGTTTGACTATAAGTCTACATAAGAGTTAATTACCTTCCACTTTTGTCTGTATACAGATACATCTACACATGTGAGACAAGGTAGTCAGTAGAAGATATTCATCATGTATAGTTTAGACAGGTTTGACTATAAGTCTACATAAGAGTTTATTATCTTCCACTTTTGTCTGTCTACAGATACATCTACACATGTGAGACAAGGTAGTCAGTAGAAGATATTCATCATGCATAGTTTAGACAGGTTTGACTATAAGTCTACATAAGAGTTTATTACCTTCCACTTTTGTCTGTCTACAGATATATCTACAGGTGTGAGACAAGGTAGTCAGTAGAAGATATTCATCATGTATAGTTTAGACAGGTTTGAT
Organism: Bathymodiolus septemdierum; assembly: GCA_963383655.1. Taxonomy (NCBI): domain Eukaryota; kingdom Metazoa; phylum Mollusca; class Bivalvia; order Mytilida; family Modiolidae; genus Bathymodiolus; species Bathymodiolus septemdierum. The sequence continues at coordinate 70,487,065 of OY726520.1, forward strand.
TATAAGTCTACATAAGAGTTTATTATCTTCCACTTTTGTCTGTCTACAGATACATCTACAGGTGTGAGACAAGGTAGTCAGTAGAAGATATTCATCATGTATAGTTTAGACAGGTTTGACTATAAGTCTACATAAGAGTTTATTATCTTCCACTTTTGTCTGTCTACAGATACATCTACACATGTGAGACAAGGTAGTCAGTAGAAGATATTCATCATGTATAGTTTAGACAGGTTTGACTATAAGTCTACATAAGAGTTAATTACCTTCCACTTTTGTCTGTCTACAGATATATCTACACATGTGAGACAAGGTAGTCAGTAGAAGATATTCATCATGTATAGTTTAGACAGGTTTGATTATAAGTCTACATAAGAGTTTATTACCTTCCACTTTTGTCTGTCTACAGATATATCTACAGGTGTGAGACAAGGTAGTCAGTAGAAGATATTCATCATGTATAGTTTAGACAGGTTTGACTATAAGTCTACATACGAGTTTATTATCTTCCACTTTTGTCTGTCTACAGATACATCTACACATGTGAGACAAGGTAGTCAGTAGAAGATATTCATCATGTATAGTTTAGACAGGTTTGACTATAAGTCTACATAAGAGTTTATTATCTTCCACTTTTGTCTGTCTACAGATACATCTACAGGTGTGAGACAAGGTAGTCAGTAGAAGATATTCATCATGTATAGTTTAGACAGGTTTGATTATAAGTCTACATAAGAGTTAATTACCTTCCACTTTTGTCTGTCTACAGATGCATCTACACATGTGAGACAAGGTAGTCAGTAGAAGATATTCATCATGTATAGTTTAGACAGGTTTGACTATAAGTCTACATAAGAGTTAATTACCTTCCACTTTTGTCTGTCTACAGATACATCTACAGGTGTGAGACAAGGTAGTCAGTAGAAGATATTCATCATGTATAGTTTAGACAGGTTTGACTATAAGTCTACATAAGAGTTAATTACCTTCCACTTTTGTCTGTCTACAGATACATCTACAGGTGTGAGACAAGGTAGTCAGTAGAAGATATTCATCATGTATGGCAGTTTTATATTAGTTTACATAAGAGTTAATTACCTTCCACTTTTGTCTGTCTACAGATACATCTACACATGTGAGACAAGGTAGTCAGTAGAAGATATTCATCATGCATAGTTTAGACAGGTTTGATTATAAGTCTACATAAGAGTTTATTATCTTCCACTTTTGTCTGTCTACAGATACATCTACAGGTGTGAGACAAGGTAGTCAGTAGAAGATATTCATCATGTATAGATTAGACAGGTTTGATTATAAGTCTACATAAGAGTTAATTACCTTCCACTTTTGTCTGTATACAGATACATCTACACATGTGAGACAAGGTAGTCAGTAGAAGATATTCATCATGCATAGTTTAGACAGGTTTGACTATAAGTCTACATAAGAGTTTATTATCTTCCACTTTTGTCTGTCTACAGATACATCTACACATGTGAGACAAGGTAGTCAGTAGAAGATATTCATCATGTATAGTTTAGACAGGTTTGACTATAAGTCTACATAAGAGTTTATTACCTTCCACTTTTGTCTGTCTACAGATATATCTACAGGTGTGAGACAAGGTAGTCAGTAGAAGATATTCATCATGTATAGTTTAGACAGGTTTGATTATAAGTCTACATAAGAGTTTATTATCTTCCACTTTTGTCTGTCTACAGATACATCTACAGGTGTGAGACAAGGTAGTCAGTAGAAGATATTCATCATGTATAGTTTAGACAGGTTTGACTATAAGTCTACATAAGAGTTTATTATCTTCCACTTTTGTCTGTCTACAGATACATCTACACATGTGAGACAAGGTAGTCAGTAGAAGATATTCATCATGTATAGTTTAGACAGGTTTGACTATAAGTCTACATAAGAGTTAATTACCTTCCACTTTTGTCTGTCTACAGATACATCTACACATGTGAGACAAGGTAGTCAGTAGAAGATATTCATCATGTATAGTTTAGACAGGTTTGATTATAAGTCTACATAAGAGTTTATTACCTTCCACTTTTGTCTGTCTACAGATATATCTACAGGTGTGAGACAAGGTAGTCAGTAGAAGATATTCATCATGTATAGATTAGACAGGTTTTACTATAAGTCTACATAAGAGTTTATTATCTTCCACTTTTGTCTGTCTACAGATACATCTACACATGTGAGACAAGGTAGTCAGTAGAAGATATTCATCATGTATAGTTTAGACAGGTTTGACTATAAGTCTACATAAGAGTTAATTACCTTCCACTTTTGTCTGTCTACAGATACATCTACAGGTGTGAGACAAGGTAGTCAGTAGAAGATATTCATCATGTATAGATTAGACAGGTTTGACTATAAGTCTACATAAGAGTTAATTACCTTCCACTTTTGTCTGTCTACAGATACATCTACACATGTGAGACAAGGTAGTCAGTAGAAGATATTCATCATGTATAGATTAGACAGGTTTGACTATAAGTCTACATAAGAGTTAATTACCTTCCACTTTTGTCTGTCTACAGATATATCTACAGGTGTGAGACAAGGTAGTCAGTAGAAGATATTCATCATGTATAGTTTAGACAGGTTTGATTATAAGTCTACATAAGAGTTAATTACCTTCCACTTTTGTCTGTCTACAGATATATCTACAGGTGTGAGACAAGGTAGTCAGTAGAAGATATTCATCATGTATAGTTTAGACAGGTTTGACTATAAGTCTACATAAGAGTTTATTATCTTCCACTTTTGTCTGTCTACAGATACATCTACAGGTGTGAGACAAGGTAGTCAGTAGAAGATATTCATCATGTATAGTTTAGACAGGTTTGACTATAAGTCTACATAAGAGTTTATTATCTTCCACTTTTGTCTGTCTACAGATATATCTACACATGTGAGACAAGGTAGTCAGTAGAAGATATTCATCATGTATAGTTTAGACAGGTTTGATTATAAGTCTACATAAGAGTTAATTACCTTCCACTTTTGTCTGTCTACAGATACATCTACACATGTGAGACAAGGTAGTCAGTAGAAGATATTCATCATGTATAGTTTAGACAGGTTTGACTATAAGTCTACATAAGAGTTAATTACCTTCCACTTTTGTCTGTCTACAGATACATCTACAGGTGTGAGACAAGGTAGTCAGTAGAAGATATTCATCATGTATAGTTTAGACAGGTTTGACTATAAGTCTACATAAGAGTTAATTACCTTCCACTTTTGTCTGTCTACAGATACATCTACAGGTGTGAGACAAGGTAGTCAGTAGAAGATATTCATCATGTATGGCAGTTTTATATTAGTTTACATAAGAGTTAATTACCTTCCACTTTTGTCTGTCTACAGATACATCTACACATGTGAGACAAGGTAGTCAGTAGAAGATATTCATCATGTATAGATTAGACAGGTTTGACTATAAGTCTACATAAGAGTTAATTACCTTCCACTTTTGTCTGTCTACAGATATATCTACAGGTGTGAGACAAGGTAGTCAGTAGAAGATATTCATCATGTATAGTTTAGACAGGTTTGATTATAAGTCTACATAAGAGTTAATTACCTTCCACTTTTGTCTGTCTACAGATATATCTACAGGTGTGAGACAAGGTAGTCAGTAGAAGATATTCATCATGTATAGTTTAGACAGGTTTGACTATAAGTCTACATAAGAGTTTATTATCTTCCACTTTTGTCTGTCTACAGATACATCTACAGGTGTGAGACAAGGTAGTCAGTAGAAGATATTCATCATGTATAGTTTAGACAGGTTTGACTATAAGTCTACATAAGAGTTTATTATCTTCCACTTTTGTCTGTCTACAGATACATCTACACATGTGAGACAAGGTAGTCAGTAGAAGATATTCATCATGTATAGTTTAGACAGGTTTGATTATAAGTCTACATAAGAGTTAATTACCTTCCACTTTTGTCTGTCTACAGATACATCTACACATGTGAGACAAGGTAGTCAGTAGAAGATATTCATCATGTATAGTTTAGACAGGTTTGACTATAAGTCTACATAAGAGTTAATTACCTTCCACTTTTGTCTGTCTACAGATACATCTACAGGTGTGAGACAAGGTAGTCAGTAGAAGATATTCATCATGTATAGTTTAGACAGGTTTGACTATAAGTCTACATAAGAGTTAATTACCTTCCACTTTTGTCTGTCTACAGATACATCTACAGGTGTGAGACAAGGTAGTCAGTAGAAGATATTCATCATGTATAGATTAGACAGGTTTGACTATAAGTCTACATAAGAGTTAATTACCTTCCACTTTTGTCTGTCTACAGATACATCTACACATGTGAGACAAGGTAGTCAGTAGAAGATATTCATCATGTATAGATTAGACAGGTTTGACTATAAGTCTACATAAGAGTTAATTACCTTCCACTTTTGTCTGTCTACAGATATATCTACAGGTGTGAGACAAGGTAGTCAGTAGAAGATATTCATCATGTATAGATTAGACAGGTTTGATTATAAGTCTACATAAGAGTTAATTACCTTCCACTTTTGTCTGTCTACAGATATATCTACAGGTGTGAGACAAGGTAGTCAGTAGAAGATATTCATCATGTATAGTTTAGACAGGTTTGACTATAAGTCTACATAAGAGTTTATTATCTTCCACTTTTGTCTGTCTACAGATACATCTACAGGTGTGGGACAAGGTAGTCAGTAGAAGATATTCATCATGTATAGTTTAGACAGGTTTGACTATAAGTCTACATAAGAGTTTATTATCTTCCACTTTTGTCTGTCTACAGATACATCTACACATGTGAGACAAGGTAGTCAGTAGAAGATATTCATCATGTATAGTTTAGACAGGTTTGACTATAAGTCTACATAAGAGTTAATTACCTTCCACTTTTGTCTGTCTACAGATACATCTACACATGTGAGACAAGGTAGTCAGTAGAAGATATTCATCATGTATAGTTTAGACAGGTTTGATTATAAGTCTACATAAGAGTTAATTACCTTCCACTTTTGTCTGTCTACAGATACATCTACAGGTGTGAGACAAGGTAGTCAGTAGAAGATATTCATCATGTATAGTTTAGACAGGTTTGACTATAAGTCTACATAAGAGTTAATTACCTTCCACTTTTGTCTGTCTACAGATACATCTACAGGTGTGAGACAAGGTAGTCAGTAGAAGATATTCATCATGTATGGCAGTTTTATATTAGTTTACATAAGAGTTAATTACCTTCCACTTTTGTCTGTCTACAGATACATCTACACATGTGAGACAAGGTAGTCAGTAGAAGATATTCATCATGTATAGTTTAGACAGGTTTGACTATAAGTCTACATAAGAGTTTATTACCTTCCACTTTTGTCTGTCTACAGACACATCTACAGGTGTGAGACAAGGTAGTAAGTAGAAGATATTCATCATGTATGGCAAAAGAAGTACAGTTTGTAGCAACCTATAAAATAAATATTACACAATTCATACATTCATTTTGATGTCTGGTAAAATTTCACTCCACCTACAGAGCAGTATATGACTACAAATATGGGTCAGTTATATCTTGAATTATGTCAATCAAAATCTTTTTTCACTGATGAATTATTACATTACACAACAAGAAATGTGTGCATCACAAAATATGCCCATCTATATAAATTATCAAAGGGTAAAACATTCTATTTATAGTAACGGTGACCTTGACCTTTAACCTAATGACCCCAAAATAAAAAGGGTTCTTCCCCATCCACAGGGCAATCATTTGGTCAAGTTTGGTAAAGATCCAATATACAGAACTAAAGTTATCAAGTGGAAATGACCCTGTTGTCAAAAATTATATTTATAGTAACGGGGACCTTGACCTTTGACCTAATGACCCCAAAATAAATAGGGTTCTTCCCATTCCACAGGGGAATCATGTGGCCAAGTTTGGTAAAGATCCGATATACAGAACTAAAGTTATTGTGCGGAAACCTGTCTGCCATACCCAATCACATAATACGGCCCGTCTCGAGACGGGCATATAAAAACTAATGAATAATAATTTTCAATTATTAATGAAAAAAAAAAAAAAAAGGGGCAGGGGAAAAATGTGCGCATAAGACACAGATGCCCCCACTTCGAGCTAAAGTTTAACAGCATTGTCATTAGTGTTTCAGATATAAATTGCATGCAAAATATTTTCAAGTCTTTGGTATGAAATGGCCATAGTTGAAACAAATGATCAATCACACTCAATGCTATTTAAAATTGCAATATAATGTTAAATAGAAATGTGTGGCACTAGAGAAGCAGGAAGTGCTTACGTTTTCATATACCTGAGTTATATCTTGGTTTTTAGTGGGATTCTTGTTGCTCAATCTTTAGTTTTCTGCGTCGTGTTTTCTTGATCATTATTTGTTGGTTTTTCCTTTTTCTTGTGGCCATTGTATTATCTGTTCTTCTTTGATTTATGGCTAATGATTACGCCTTTGTTATCTGCAAACTTTTCTTAATTGTTTTTTTACCCATTAGGAACAACTGTGATATTTCTTACCTCTGTGTTGTTGATGTAGAATCTGTATCTGTCTGTCAACCCTAATACTACTTCCTGTATAGAAGAGATCAATTACTTTAGACTTAAGCTGACTATTGTGGCATGAGTTGAATGATTATTGTAAAATGAGTTGACTATTGTAACATGAGCTGAATGATTATTGTAACATGAGTTGACTATTGTAACATGAGCTGAATGATTATTGTAACATGAGCTGACTATTGTAACATGAGTTGAATGATTATTGTAACATGAGCTGACTATTGTAACATGAGTTGAATGATTATTGTAACATGAGTTGACTATTGTAACATGAGCTGAATGATTATTGTAACATGAGCTGACTATTGTAAAATGATGATTGACCTATGAACTACATACAGTCAAACCTCATTGTATCCAAGCACAATGAAATGACAACATTAGTTCAAATGACTAGAATATTGTAGTTATCTGGGATACATTATGCCAATAACTACTAGTACTATAAACTGTCAACATTTAACTTGTAGTTATTCAAGGAACATGACTGCATCAGTGGTGTAATGGTTAGCATGCTCACCTCAAGTGCATTAGAATGTGGGTTCAAGCCCCGTTCGGGTCACACCAAAGAACATTGGTATCAAGGAGTAAGAGTAAAGGCTAGTTGGCTCAGAATCAGGATAATGTGTTCAAGTGGAACGAAATGTCTACATTCAGATGATGTTTCAGTGAGTTACCATTATAAAAATTCAACTGAGGAATGTTCGTCTAGTATGAAGCAGATATTTATATCATCTCATCGAATGTAACTTGCTCTCGCCATGATATAGCAGAAAAATTGCTCACCAATAACACTCACTATTTAATTCATGTCATGGATTTTGATTTCACTGACAAATTTGTACATGACAAACGTTGTTGTGGAGATATTCTAAAGTTATATCATTACTGTTTTAAAATGTATGAAACGGAAAATAGCAGCTCTTATAAACATAAATATCTAACCCCTGACCTCTAGAAAAGATGACGAAAGCTGATTAAACCGAACAAGAATTATACCTAATATTTTGGCTGTTTAGAAAAGAAAGTAGATTTACCTGTCCTCCTATATTACACACAGCCATCTGTGGACATGGAAGTGGGAAATTTATCTCTTGTCCACAGTTATCTTCCCATGGTAAAATACTCTCATTTACTGTGAAAAACAACATTAAAAATACCTTAGAGTAAATATTATAATGGATAAAGTCAAGAACATTGTTTCTTCAACTGCCACTATGAAATATTATCTTAAGGAAGGTCATAATTAGTAAATTGACTGTTTGCGAAATATGACAAACCGGAATTTTTTTTAAAATATTTTTAATGATTTTTTGGTATTTATTAATATTTCCAAATTCCAGTGATAAGGTAAGGTATCTTATTCCAAATTTCAGAGATGAGATGTTTTTATATTGAACTAAGAAATGGGAAGAGGTCAACTCTACAAGAGTACATTGGCTATTTCCAGTGGAATAGAGAGATATTTGGCCAAGAAAGTATTTACAAACTTATCACATTTTTTTTCAACATGTTCATATAATTATAGCAAATAGCAGTTTATGGAACGGACACAAAAATATATAGACTTCGGCTTTGTTTCGGTCCATTATACATTTTTTTGTGAGTGTATGACCGGTCCATTTAAAATGTCAATTGATCATAAATGGCATGTACTTTTTGTTAATGATCACATTTCCTTAGTTATTAACATACAGTCAACTGAACTTTCAATGAATATATCAATAAAAGTGTGCATGCTTATTTAAATCTTAGTTCACTACTAGATTCCAAAAGATGGATAATTTTTATAAAAAATAGCTTTCATAGATATCAAAGATCTTGTGTAATGTGTCAGGTCTTGCAGATCATTATTTATTATTTATATACATACCTGGATCATATTTCAACAGTGAACCATCAGGTAATTGAACAGCTATGTGTTCTGAATCATTACTCACTGCCATTTTATATACATGGTCTTCTAAATCTGAGCTGGAACTACAATGAATGGAGAAAAATCTAACTATAATTTTTAGAAGGGAGAAGAAACAAGATGTTGCACGCTACGTCGTGCTAAGAATACCCCCACTCATTCATCTGTAAGTCACACGGTAAACAGGAAGTAGATGTGCAATCATTTCTTCCAGTAGAAGCTGAGATATCTGTTACGAAAGTGTGAACGGACGGACGGACTAACAAACAGATGGATGGACAAGGTGATTGCAATATAGCCCCCTCTCTATGAGTGGGGGTATAATATCATGGCCACAATGGTATGGTAGTAGGGTTTACATCTATGAATATAATCAGTGCATATTAACATTGAGGTAGAGTCTGATCAGGAATAACTCTTCTTTCAAATTTGAGCATGCACACTTTATTTGATACTGGATTCCTTACTGAACAGCTAGAACCAAACAAATATGGACAGCATTGTTACTGCTGTTGCTACATAAGATGTCCACACAAAATAAACGTGACCTGATATTTCTATATATTAATCCCTATCTTAGACTAATGTCCCCAAACAAAAGCTTAAGAATTAAAAAATGTATGTTGTTTGATATACATTAACAAGATCACATAAAAGTGGCTGTGAGGCTAATTATTTCACTTTTGACAATATTATTGTGAATTGTATCAAAATAAATAACTGTTTTATTAGCTTTGATGTGATGAAATTGTCAGTGAATAGAAAATTTAGTCATAAATTAAAGAAAGTTAAATGGAATTAACGGATACTTATGATTTGGTTCAACCGGTCGCTATCTTTGAGAAGTGTGTTCCTACATAAACAGGGAATAGACAGTGAGTGAGAGATTGTTGTTTAACGTCAACTCAGCAATTTTTCAGCTATATCATGGCGAGAACAATTTAATTTTCATTGAGATGATGATGATGTCCACATTGTACTAGACCAATATGCATAGTTGGATTTTTTTTCATAGTGCTAGCTCACTGAAAAAACAGTCTGCAGATAGATATGTCACTCCCATGGGGCACATTACAGTCTTTGCCATAATTTTTTTTCATCTACTTGCCTGAAAGCCATATTTAGAAAAATGTTCTATTTATTCAAACAAATTCTTTCATAATTTTCACTTGTCCGAATCCAGTTTTACTTGTCCCGGGATTCGGGTGTGTTTGATTACCTCCCTTGGTCAAGTCTTCATGTAATAAAGTTGTGAGTTTGATAATCTCCCTTTGTCAAGGTGAACTTGATACATATTCATGTAACAAATTTTGCAAGTGACTTGTATCAGATCTTACAGTCATAAAACTTTCAAGTACAAGTTTTGCACTCGTATTCGAAAAACATCCAATCAGAATGTCACATCCACTTCATACAACATTCTGATTGGACAATTTTGGAGTACGAGTACGAAATTCATAGCAAAATTTTATAACCGTTAGGCCTGGTTTGTGCTTTTCTCCAGATACTCTGGATTTCTCTACCATTGAAACTGATGACCATGATATAGCATGTATATTGTTGAAATTAACGTTAAATATCTATAACACAATCTAACTCAATAAGTTTCGTTATTAGGTAGCATTTTAAATATACAATATGCATACAGGGCCGTCATGGTCGTGATCATATGGTAGTTGGATTTACAACTACCTATGCAATCACCACTGATGTTGTGAGTTTGAATCTCGATCAGGGCGAGGTGTACAACATTATGTGATAAAGTTTCTCAGTGACTTGCGACAGGTCAGTGGTTTTCTCTGGATTCTCCGGTTTCCTCCACCAATAAAACTGACCCCCACGATATAACTGAAATATTGTTGAAAGTGGCATTAAATACCATCAAACAAACAAACAAACATGTATACGTCCATACATGTAATATATAATGATTTACCTAATTTTTATAAGACTTCCCTCACTTTGCACTACAGCATTACATATAACAGGACTGCCACTGATTTGGTCCACATACACCAGGACAAAGTTTTCATTATTCAACCAGACCATGTGACTTAATGACAGAGGAGATAAACTAGTACTAGCTGGCAGGCCTTCAATTCTGAAATGTGATGTATAAACATTGTGTGTACCAACATGACAGAAACATAAATTAAATCAATGACAAGAACTGTTTTTAATCAATGTTACATGGATCAACAAAACTTCAAGTTTTTTATACTAATCTAATTATTCTTTAGATCTTATTTTCAGTATTTTATAGACCATTTGCACATTTACAGGGGTTAGGGTTATGGTTATGGTGTTTAATGCCACTTTTCCAACTTTGATTCTAAATTTATATGTTTAACAGGAGTTATTTCCCTTTATGTCAGACAAAAGGGTCCCTTTCGTGCAAAGTGCACATGTTCAAAATTTCAATGTTGTAAAACAATTTGTGAATTTTGTATTTGTTATAAAATTATCTTAAATTTTTTTACAGGGTTTTGATCAAATGTCTACAACTTATGAGAAAATTATAGTCAATTTTGTTATCCTTTCCATTGCTCTTACTAGACTGGGTACCATGTGACCATCGTAAGGGGAAAAACTTGCTTAAAAAAAGGAATAAAAACATGTAATTTTAGAATCAAATTGTGAATGTACAAAAGTCTACTTCCGACAGAACTAATCTATTACTTCATCTGTTGCTGGTACCTGGCCCTTTATGGTCCTCAAACTTCAAATAAATTGTTCAAGAGGGACTTATGTTATTGAACAGAAATTAAATGTAGGATGGGCATGCTGACACTGGTAAAACTTAATACCCCTAACACCTAGGCAGCATATGGAAATGAGCAATTAAAGATATTTATTGAAAACCCCTTAAATACCTTAGATTATGTACTGTTTTTTTTCGCGGGTACCTAATTTTCGCTTTATTCGCGATAATCATCAATCAGCGAAAAAAAGAACTTGCGTAAAATTCTGCTCTTTATTACATAAATATTTTTTATTTTCTTAAATAATCGCACAAGATCTGTCTCCCCTAGTATGACTGTATATAACGAATATTTAACAATTATATGGTCACTGCCATTCTTAAAATTGTTGAAATGACGCTTTTAAAATATCTAACAAGGGTCCTTCCCGAAAACAATGCATTTGGTGACAAATACAATATAACAGGTAACTTATTTTACATGTAGTTAATTGTCCTTTTATCTTTAAAACACTAATTACCCTGAAAAGTCGTTTCTGTGTAAACACACATTTTTTAATTAATATTAGCATTCCCATTCACTGAATTTTAATGACCTGTAAGTTGACAATTTTTGGTGTTAATTAACTGATCACATTTTGTTTGGGAGTCTGTTAATAAGACTTATTTGTGCTTAATATTTGTAAATGTGTTGTAATAATACATATATGTTAAACTTATATTAAATGCCCTTATGCAATTTTTTCTTAATGAACATGTAAATACAATTCTAAAATACCGCCGATCGCATGCAAAAAGCTTTTACTCAATTTATTTAAAAACATTTCCTATTTTGAATTGTTGGTCAAACAGTTCAGATAATGTTATTCTAATATAACTGTCAATCCGCTAAAATTTGATTTTAGTTAAAACTCATGATCGTGAAAATTAAATACCGCTAAAAAAAATTCCACTAATTTGGAAGAAAATCGCGAAATTTGCCTCCCGCGAAAAAACCCACTTATACTGTATTATGAAGGGACAAAAACTACACTAACTTAAACTAATCTGTTAAATTCCAACTGTAAGGGTCGAGTTGATTATTTCTAAGAATCTACAAGTTGAAGTGTATTCTCTCTTACATAATACATTTCCATCTGCAAAGGTGTTTTCATTTTATATTTTTACACTTGTAATGTTTAGAAAGCCAAATAAGACAACAATTAACAAAAATAAAACGATAAATTTTATTGGCATACGTCCTTTCGATTCTCGGTTATATTTAAATAGTTAAGGTCTTTCAAGGGTACCAAATGTTCACCTATTTTCTGTCTGATTTGTAATTACTTACGGTCGGTTCGTTAGTTGTTTTTTGTATTGCGAGAATACATTTTAAAAGTTCATGTACGCGTTAGTTCTGAACATAAATTATGCCAGATTTGAAATACTTTTGTATATATTGATCAGTTACTCTTTTAAACAAGTTTAATAAAAAAAATTAATAAAGTTTACTGTCAAGAATCATATATATTAATTATATAGTTTAATTGTATAACCACCTTAGCCACGTGGTTAGACGAAAGTTTGGAAGCAGACGTTAAAATGCACAACAGAGGGTCCATACCCACAAGGCCCAAAATATTAACACAACGTTTTTAAGCATAAAATGGTAAAAGGTTAAAGTTCGTATACGCAAGAACAAAAGGATAAACTGTAGATTCTTAAAAATAATCCACTGTCCAAACAATAGTGTGACATCAGAGAAATGTATTATTGATATAGATTACAAGGTATATATATGTTTATCTTAAGATTTCAAGACATTCAAATTAATAGAATCTATGAAAATGCTTGGAAACCAAAAGTTTGTATCTGACCAAAAATAGTCAGTAAAAAGTAAGTGCTTTGAACCTTTCCATAAATAATAATAATAAATACATTCTTTAAAATCGACATACAATATAGTCTGACCTATAAATATCTTTCAGTACTGGGGTTTTACAACAAATACCAAAACTTCCACCTCCAGCCCCATCAAACTTGATGGATGTGTCTTCTCTCTGAGATTCTGGAAAAAAATGTTTCATAGTAAATTTCAAACATTTTTTACAATATCATTGTTAACAGCTTAAATAACCTACATACAATAAATTGTTCACCATTAGCTTTTTGTACCATCAAATGGGTTCTAGTATAAAGACTTGGCATTATGCATCATTGGTAATTCATGGATCATCATGCTCCGAAACTCGCCAGAGGTCATTTGAAACAATTACATTTGTTTAGGGGGTTGTCCAGTCATTGAATCATCAAACTTAGGAGTTGTTATAGCAACATATTATTACTCATATTTTACGACTGGTCGGTAGGTCACAAAACAAAATCATAACATAAAACCATGTTTTTTTTCCCTTACTGTTCAAATAAATTATCAGAATAGTGCAAAATAATTTTCTGATCCAGCAGAATGTAATTTTAAGTGCAAATAATACCTGTCCTTCAAACCACATGGCATCAATCATATTTGAGATGAATTATATATGAGTACAGAGAAATTTTCTTTCAAATGATGTGTGATGAGTGGCAAGTACCAGTGTGTGACGGATGGATTATGGATGATGGGCATTATGGAACATGATACAACAATCAATCAACTAATATGTAATAAAGATTGTCAGTTACTTGCCACAGGTCGGTGGTTTTCACCGGGTACTCCGGTTTCCTCCACCAATAAAACAGACTGCCACGATATAACTGAAATATTGATGAAAGTGGCGGTAAACATCATAACCCACCCCCTCTAAAATTAATATACTGTCCAACTGTCACTACTTACCATCAAATGTGTATATTGCTAACTGACCATTCACCAGGGAAACTGCTATATTGTTGGTGTTACCATGACAACAGAAAGTCAACTGATTTACAGCACAGGGTAACTGTAAGCTATAAGCACACATTGGAGGTGGTACAACCATACTTCTCATCGGTGTTAATAGAACTTTATCTGAAATTAAACAATTTTAAGATCTGAAATTAAAATTTTTTAAGATTTTTTTTAATCAATTTCTATGATTTTAATTATCTTGCTATTAATTGATTCTAATTTATCAAACTATTACCAAGAATAAAATTAACATTAAGGAGCCCATTGGAAATAAGAGGGAATGCTTTCGTGGGTTTGTTTATCCTTGGTTAAAGTATCACTAATAAAAAGTATTTGGAATTTAGTCAAGTCTTATGTCTTATTTCTGATTTAAAATTTAAACCTATTTTCAACTGATTTCTGTACATATAAGATATTTTATCTTAAACAAATTTTACCTTTTACCTTTAAAGATTGTTCTATGATAAATACATTTATATACTTTCATTAATTTGTTTTTCGAGAATGGATTTTTCTCAAAGCATTATCGCATCGAAGGCAAAGCTCGAGATGTGAAATGACATGAGAAGTCCATTTCGAACAAAACATATCAATGATAGTATGCTTATCAAGGATTTGGTACGGTTACGTCGTTATAACGTCACATTAGAAAACAGCAATATTATGTTATTATCGGCAAATTGAACATTTTTCCTTTGATTTGTGCCACTGAAAAAGTCTGGATCACTGAACTTACCTTGATCTACAAAAAATATCAGTTCAGTTTGAAACTCGCATGTGCAAGTTTATTGGTCAATCTGACGTAAAACACATAATGACGTCACTGATAAAAACAATAACGTCAGTTCTGAAGACAAGGACAGTCTTTATCACTAGTATCACAACTTGTCCTATTGGACTCACTTGGATACTTGTGATAATGTTTGTCTCAACCTTCAAAACTACCGTTATTCTATATGTATAATGCTAGTTGTTTGATATTTGATATAATCGTGAGAAAGATTATCAAGGATTTGTTGAGGTGACGTCATTATAACGTCACATTAGAAAACAGCAATAATATGTTAGTATCACGTTAGTTTCTTGATAATAGATATCATTGTGTGTAAAGATCAAATGGAAAATGTACATATCATCGATAAATTAATTTATCCTCCTGTTGGTTGAATGTATATTTGGGATTATCCTTAGTATAGTATCAAATAAAATATCTTACCACCATCTATAACAGCGACCAAAGCTTGATCATTTTCTGTCTTTCCATGGCTACATTTGGTGGCCCAGTACCATGTATATTGTAAGTATTTGCCAGCAGAAGACACTATATGTAATTTATATGCATGTTCAGGGTCCCATAAAACAGATACAGGTTTGTCAGACTCAAAATGTAAACTTTGTTTTAGATACCAGTGGTAGTTTCCAACTGTCCATAACTGTACTGGAAATAGAACAAACCATGAAAAAATAAATTAAACATTTTAATTACGAGTACTTTTATAGTCAAAACAATAAACCTTTGGCACATTCCTGATTGATTCTAAAATAATACAGTTTTTATAGGAGT
The DNA here is from genome assembly GCA_963383655.1 of Bathymodiolus septemdierum. Lineage (NCBI taxonomy): Eukaryota > Metazoa > Mollusca > Bivalvia > Mytilida > Modiolidae > Bathymodiolus > Bathymodiolus septemdierum. The sequence continues at coordinate 70,502,735 of OY726520.1, forward strand.
TATTTCCCTTATGAAAGGTAAAATTGTAAATGTTCTAACAAGGGCAACGAAAATGACAAAGAATTTTAATATAATTTTCTTATTTGTAGATATTTGAATCTTGTAAAAAATATAGGATAATTTTAAAGCAAATAGAAAATTCATAAGTTGTTACAACATTTTTGAACAGATTATGGGAAAAATATGTGTTATTTTCATATGAACTTTGCATGAAAGGGGGTCATTTAATGCACATTAAAGGGAAATTACTCCTATTGGTTTCATTGTCTTTTGTAACAAAATTTGTGAAAGTAAGAATTCTCCTTCAAATTATGTGTGTTCAAATCTATATCTTTTATCTCAGTCCCATAACAGAGTCAATCCTTTTACAAAGATTTACTGAGTTATTCAGAAATATAAAAGTATTATATATCAGTCCTATCAGTTCATGAAGATACCATTGGCATTAAATCAGTTCAGTTAAACTTCTGAGCTGCAACCTCGTCTGTAACCCACAGCTGATCATGCTCCAATTATTCTCAACCTCGTCTGTAACCCACAGCTGATCATGCTCTAATTATTCTCAACCTCATCTGTAACCCACAGCTGATCATGCTCCAATTATTCTCAACCTCGTCTGTAACCCACAGCTGATCACGCTCCAATTATTCTCAACCTCGTCTGTAACCCACAGCTGATCATGCTCCAATTATTCTCAACATCGTCTGTAACCCACAGCTGATCACGCTCCAATTATTCTCAAACTCGTCTGTAACCCACAGCTGATCATGCTCCAATTATTCTCAACCTCGTCTGTAACCCACAGCTGATCATGCTCCAATTATTCTCAACCTCGTCTGTAACCCACAGCTGATCATGCTCCAATTATTCTCAACCTCGTCTGTAACCCACAGCTGATCATGCTCCAATTATTCTCAACCTCGTCTGTAACCCACAGCTGATCATGCTCCAATTATTCTCAACCTCGTCTGTATCCCACAGCTGATCATGCTCCAATTATTCTCAACCTCGTCTGTAACCCACAGCTGATCATGCTCCAATTATTCTCAACCTCGTCTGTAACCCACAGCTGATCATGCTCCAATTATTCTCAACCTCGTCTGTAACCCACAGCTGATCACGCTCCAATTATTCTCAACCTCGTCTGTAACCCACAGCTGATCACGCTCCAATTATTCTCAAACTCGTCTGTAACCCACAGCTGATCACACTCCAATTATTCTCAACCTCGTCTGTTAACCACAGCTGATCATGCTCCAATTATTCTCAACCTCGTCTGTTACCCACAGCTGATCACGCTCCAATTATTCTCAAACTCGTCTGTAACCCACAGCTGATCATGCTCCAATTATTCTCAACCTCGTCTGTAACCCACAGCTGATCATGCTCCAATTATTCTCAACCTCGTCTGTAACCCACAGCTGATCATGCTCCAATTATTCTCAACCTCGTCTGTAACCCACAGCTGATCATGCTCCAATTATTCTCAACCTCGTCTGTAACCCACAGCTGATCATGCTCCAATTATTCTCAACCTCGTCTGTAACCCACAGCTGATCATGCTCCAATTATTCTCAACCTCGTCTGTAACCCACAGCTGATCATGCTCCAATTATTCTCAACCTCGTCTGTAACCCACAGCTGATAACGCTCCAATTATTCTCAAACTCGTCTGTAACCCACAGCTGATCACACTCCAATTATTCTCAACCTCGTCTGTTACCCACAGCTGATCATGCTCCAATTATTCTCAACCTCGTCTGTAACCCATAGCTGATCACGCTCCAATTATTCTCAAACTCGTCTGTAACCCACAGCTGATCACACTCCAATTATTCTCAACCTCGTCTGTTACCCACAGCTGATCACGCTCCAATTATTCTCAACCTCGTCTGTAACCCACAGCTGATCGCGCTCCAATTATTCTCCACTCATCACCTGTGGTTCAACTGGTGGAGAAATCCCTTGACAAACAATTCCTTACATTAAAAGATCAGATCAGTTAAGCCTCTGTACTATAATAAACAAAGTATCCCTTGGTAAGTAATTCCTTACCATATGATTTCTTACAGTTGTCTGTATTTTCATCTGTAAGCAGATCTTCACACCACACAGCTAAAACAGTGGAATCTGTGTTCCATAAAACTTCCTTTACCTAGTATGAAAAAAAAAATAGCTTTTTCCTCTCATTTTGAATTTCTGGCACATTTAAACAAAATGTTATAATTAAATCCACTAATGAACTTTTCCCATACATTACAATAAATTAATTTTAGAAGATATTTATTTAATATATGAGAAGATTTAATCTTCTTGTATTTGAAAACTTAATATTTACCTATTCATGAAATTACAAATTTAAATGTTTTTTTGGAATTCAGGAGCTTTTCTCTTTGCACGATATTTTTTGCATTGTAAGTGAGTGAGTGATTGTTGTTTAACGCCAACACAGAAATTTTTCAGCTATATCATGGCGAGAAAAAGTTATTATTCAATAAGATGATGATAAGGTCTGCTTTGTACAAGACCAACACGCTTACTTGGAATTTTATTTTTGCATTGTAAACATACCTCTACTTGTTTAACAGAAAATGGCAAGGTAAACTCTCCGTGTCGTAATCCATTCTTCTCAAAGAAAATAATCTCATGTCTGTTTGGTTTCCTCAATGAAGAGGTTATCAGACTTCCTGATGGTCTGTCAAAAGAGTGAAACTTAATACCTGATATACGTAACTTTAAACAACAAATATTTTGAGAGAAGTCTTAAATAAACCATGGAGGTATTATAGCTGGATTTGTACATAATTACCAAGTGATACACATGCAAAACCAATATTTCTAGTTTAATTGTCATTTCCTACAAACTGGGGAGATGAAGGCATATATCTTCACCTTTTATGTGCTGCGTTTTTACAGACACATGTATTTTTAACAGTTTATATGTCCCTAATTATAAATATGACTACCGGTACGTGTATCAGTGTGGAAATTAAGCATGCATCATGAATAGTCTCGATACAATTGGGCAAATTAAAACCATTATTGTCATAATTCTCACACACGCACAGATCCCACTTGTATGCTTTATATTAAATGCATTTTTTGTGGTCTGATTTTTATCATCACTGATTACATAGTTAGATGTATACCCACAACAGACTCCACATTTTTGATTTGTTGTTCTGTTATCAGTACAAACTATTTCAGAAAAACAGAAGTTTGAACACTACACATATATTTACTGTGTTATCTACATTGTTTATCATACTTACTTCCAACACAAGGCATGTTCTACTCCATCTACGTTCTCACTGGTAGAATCATGTTCACCTTCCCTACTCCATACCCGTAATTTTCTACTTCCTACAATAATAAACATCAAATGTACCTATATTAATCTAATGCACCAAATGAACATTTTTGCATTAAAAAACTACTTCATTAGTGTTTGATCCCAATTGATCAGAAAGCCAATTTTAAATACCAACAACTGAAGAATAGAAACAAAGTAAAATGTCAAATGTGTGAATTGTGTATAGTGAAATGACATGAAAGATGTCTTAAAATGTGGGGATGGTGAAAGACTCAAAATCTCGACTTTAATTGTACTTCTTGGTTTGCAAAAAGGGGGTGTATCTTTAGTCAACATAGCCTTTGGATCAGGTGAGCTTAACATTTGGGGAAAACAATTTGTAGAGTATCAAGGATCTAGATAGAAAACAGATGGAGGAGTTGATTATACAAAATACAAAGTATGTAACTCTTTTCCAACCTGTCTTTCACAATACTATACATGTACTTGGATCTGCACTCTGTGTAACACAACAAAATAATAAGATCATGCTATATAAATATAACGAATGCAATTAATACAGTAATCTGAAAATAAATATAATTATCGATGATTTGTAAATTTTCATTTTGACCTTTTCACTTCTTGTCTCATCTCGCAAACAAATCAACGATAGTATCAGTCTTCGAAATTAGACTTTCGAATTTACTGGCCCGAAAACTTCAAAATTAGAATATTTATATAGATTCTATTGAAAAAATTTGGCAAAAGTCACTGGTCCGAATCAATTTTCACTGGCCGCGGGCCACCGCACCACTGCTAAAGTCGATGACTGTAGAATATATGAATTACAGTCACACCCGCCCATGCATTCACCTCTATTAAGCAGACACCTGTATTAAAAGGTCACCTAATTCTTATCCTGTCATAGAATATTTCATATGAATTGAACCTCTATCAAGAGGTCACTTGTTTTATAAGGCCACTTTTTCTTTGTCCCAAAGGTGACCTCTTAATACAGGTTAGACTGTATTTGTCAATGTTACATGATTAATGACAAACCTCTCTGATATCATTACCTGTTGAGGGTGATATTGTACTGACAACAAAGAACTGTCCATCACCACGCCAACTGATTCGAGGTTTTCTATCATCCCATGGCAAGGCTGGTTTTTCATCCTATAATGTATGGGTTTTTTGTTTATAAATCTGAGTAGACTCATTGATAATTATGTACATAATCCTTTATCATATCAAAATTCCAAACTGTCAACAACAAGCATAAATTATACTAGAATTAATATTTATTTCAAACTTTGTCTATTATTAAAGTTTTCAGAAATAGTATCAACAGTATGACAGAATAAAATTTGACTACAGTAACTAAATCATATAAGACATACTGGGGCTGTCGTGGTCGTGATCGTATAGTAGTTGGATTTACAACTATCTATGCAATCAGTACCTATCACCACTAACGTTGTGAATTTGAATCCCGCTCATGTGAAGGTGTACTCGATACAACTTTATGTGAAACAATTTGTGAGTGACTTGCGGAAGGTCTGTGGTTTTCTCCGGGTACTCCAGTTTTCTCCATCAATAAAACTGACCTCCATGATATAGCTGAAATATTGTTGAAAGTGGTGTTAAACACCATAACCCTAACCCTTATCCTATAAGACATACATTACCTCAGGTTTGAGTGTAGCAGCCTGTTTTCCCACAGAACCATGGAACTGTGTTTCCTTTTTACCCCATCCAACAGTAATAAACTCGGCTGTAATATAAATAAATAAGGATACTAGGTATACAAGATCAGATGCTAATAAACTTCGAGGAAATCACAGATAAAAATCAAAAGCAAAGAAACAACACTCATAAAGAAACTATAAACAGTGATGGTCAACAATTCCACCAATATGCTATGTATTAAAAACAAAAACAGGCAAAGCATTCATGCTTTTGTTATAAATAAATATGGTGTTTTTCCCCATTTCGACAGTTTGAGGGACAAATAAATTTTTCTCATGCCATTTCACAAAAGCAAATTGTAAACAGGTGCATTAACATTTATATGATAAAATTTGAGCATGTATTTCTTTTCTCTCAAAATGTGTGATGCAATTTTTTTTTTCCATAACCAGAACTTTTAAGAAATGGCTATGTAATTTTACTACAGGTAAAATAATTACTACAATGAATAAATCTTCTCTTATTGTGTGAAATTTTAATAAAATGTGCAAAAGACCAGTTATGTTAGGTATTAAAAACACTTGGTATTGGTAGACAATTTCCCAACACCAACAACCTAAATATAATGCATCTATTCTAGAATAATAGGTTCTTACACGAGTCCTTATTGAAGATCTGGGATTTCTTCCACGAGTGTGAGAAATTCCATCTTTTCACGAGTGGAGCGTAGAGGAACGTGTGGAAAGACGCTGAATTTCTCTCATGAGTGGAAGAAATCCCAGATCTTCAATAAGGATGAGTGCAAGTACCTGCTTCTTCCGTTTCAACTTAAAAACAAAGCATGTCGATTTCATTCATTCATTCACATGTCAATATCATGTTTACTACACAAAATATTACAACGCCACATGCAATGCAGTAAATACACACTTATTTAAAACCGCATTAAATCTATTAGGGGAAATCAGTTAAAATTCAGGAAAAATTGTTATTTGAAGCTTTTTTAGATCTACTAAGATGACAATCTATATTACTATAGCAGTCGTAGAAGTGGACTCCATTGATTATACTCGGCCGATTTGATTGGCTGACAATGCCATGTAAGACAAGGTCACGCGCAGCTGTCTTTATGGCTTGTCTTACATAGAAAACGCATCAAAACGAAAGAATGCGTATATAAGGATAATACCTGAACCAAAATTCTCTGGATGAAGTGATTTCTCCGTGATAGGATCAAAATCTCTTGTCATCATTATCATTGTCTCCTGTCCTGAAATGTGAAACACAAAACTACAATATCTATTATTATACCTTACATATTTTCTTACTATGTAAAAGAAATTAGACAATTTGGACGTTTTATGGACAATTTGCAGACAAATGAAACAACCTGGAGGACAACTCAAACACTAATAATGTAAAGGGAGACAGTAAATTGTCGCCCTGTCTACAACCCTTGACAACTGGAAGCGTATTGCAAATCTGTGGGTTTTTTCCAGTTCGGTTCCGTAATTGCATTTTCTATACCAGAAATTATTTTGTTGTCTATTACAAAAAAAAAGTCAAATTCTGAACATTTTTGAATAGTTTCGGTATAATAAAACAGTTATTGTCGCTATATGAGGTGAAAATCAACTTGTCAATGCTCGAGAAGTTTTTTCCCTCGATCTAACGCCCTCAGGAAAACTACCACCCAAAATTTTACAACTTTCTATGCTCACCTCATATGAAGGCAATAATTGTATGATGACTAATGGTAATAAGGTACAGAAGAAAGTCAGCTTGGACATGAAAGGAATGATGAAATCTGTGGACATGAAAGGAATGATGAAATCAGTGGACATGAAAGGAATGATGAAATCTGTGTCAGTTATCAGTATTTCAAGCGATCAAAGCTCCACAATTTCCATAAAAGTTTCACAACTGTACCAACAATGCCTCAGAATACTATGTAAAACAATCATAATTTTTCAGTGATCAAAAATGTGAAACAGATATTTCTTGTACTTGTATTATGTGTAAGAGTATCTTCTACATGTCATATATGTAGACGTGTTTGTAATGTATTGATGTATGATTACTGTTATAAAGATGATAAAGAATAACCCATGTATTTCTTAATTATTGTCATTAAGTTTACATAAGTTGCCAAGACATAAACAGATTTGGAGTACATGTATTTAGTTCTCAATCATGAATTTATTGAAAAATAATGATCTTAAGACTAAATACATTTGCATCTAATAAATATAGAGTACAATCACATATGTAATATGCTTCTTATTTTTGTTGTCAGGATTTTTCAAAAATAACCGGAAACAGGTGGGTTTCCGTCATTTATACTGATCAACAGTACTGTCTATTCAAATAAGAGTATGAAAAATTACTTTGTGAAAAATTAAATATAAGAAAATAGATTTGAATGAGAAAGTTATTCAAATATAGCATGCTTATTTCTTAAAAACGATCCAAAATATGACCAACCACAAACTTGGCTTTTATATTGCCACAATGGTATATGGGGAGAGGACGACAGACAACATGATCCACATGCTGGTAAAATTTCATTTAATAAGTTGGTCATATGAGATAGCTTGTTTTATTTCTTACTAGTCCATTAAACAAACAGTAAATTAGTACATCTGACATCTGGCCTGACAAGAAGAGTATTAAACCTATGATGGGAGATATCTTATAAGAGGAAGACTACTGAAATAATCTACCTGTAGTACATCTGACATCTGGCCTGACAAGAGGAGTATTAAACCTATGATGGGAGATATCTTATAAGAGGAAGACTACTGAAATAATCTACCTGTAGTAAGTACCAGTAACTCCATATCTGGACTCCATGACATCGATGTTATCCCACTTTCAACATTGCCAACACATTCCAACTGTAAAACATAAGAAAAAGATAAACACAGGATTTTCCATGCTTAAAGGAGATTTTTAACAAGAATAATAAGACAGATGCCACGAGTGGAAAAATCACTTCGAACATTCAAATTTCTGAGGTATGTGACCTTTAGGTCACGTTGGTCATGTGACATACAATTTCATAAATATGCTGTTCATTTCAACTGGGATTTTTGTTTATGATTTTATGATAAGTTCCGCCCACAAATTTTGTCGGTAGGCACTACTGCAAATGCCACTTTAATCAAATCAAATATTGTACAAATACAATGTATGTCAATTATGAAAATTAATTTCCATTTACCTCTTGTGTAAAGATATTCCACAGTAACAGGTTGCCATTATCTGTAGCCACACAAACAGACTGTTGGTCTGGTATACACTGGATACCTATAACTTTACCACTGCCATCTGGTGGCAGGTAACCATCAAGAGAAATAACTCCAGATATCTGTAAAAAAATATATTATACAAGATAAATGAATATGGGTTCTGACACATTTTTGAATGTTTAGTAGTCAGTTTTATTGAGGAAGAAACTCAAGATTGACTGGAAAAATAACACTGGCCTTCTGTCGTCTGTAACTACGGCAATAAACTAAAACACTGACCTTCTGTAGTCTGTTACTAATAAACTTTATCATGTAAGGTTGTATTTACTACACTTTATCGTATTGGAAATATTATTTTTTAGGTGATCAGCACTGGTGAAAATTAACTACAATGTCCCTCTAAATTATTTGACAATTTTTAGTGGGGTTAATGTTGCTCGATCTTCAGTTTTCTCTGTAGTTTTTTGTAGATCGTCGTTTTGTCCTTGTTCTTTTGGCCATTGTATTGTCTGTCCTTTCATTTACGGTTTCTGATTATCCCTTTGGAATCTTCAAACTTTTCAAGTTGAATTAATTTATTGAAATACAGTAGAACTTCGCTGGCTCGAACTCGAAGGGACTGTCAAAATGTGTTCGAGCCACTGAGGTCCCGTAATTTCAGAGAAAAAAAATCTGATTCTGACCCGGGACAGTTTCATTACGCTTTGATAGCTGATGCACAGTACCATGGACCTTTGTTGTTAAAATATTTGATCCTTTAGAAAGTTCTCAAAGACTATGGCTTCTGAATACCTCTTTGGTATACGTTTCTTAGAAACATTTTTTCACTTTGTTCGCGATCTATTTTATAGACAGGATATACGAGGGCGCGTATTAACAGTTGGATCGATATAGGTATAATGCTTGATAATTCGGATATATATTTCTAATGGCCAATTTTCAAATATTAGCCAACGATCGTTTTCTCTTTTTTTCATTTGAATTTGAAGCAATTATATTTATTTCTTTGGTATTATATAGACATAAAAACTCAGGTTAATCGGAATTTCACTACCAGTACATTTCTATTTTTTGGGTATTTAGATGAACCTTGATATCACACAGTTTGATATTATTTGATTCCAGTAACTATAAAAATTAAAATAAACCACTCTCAATAATACTAATTCATGTAATAACAATTTTAAATATTTTTTAATAAACTTTATTACGATTGTAAACATTTTATTGTTTTAATCATTATCAAGTGTAGGCTCAGCTTGGTACAATCAGCGACATGTGTCTCGGGTTCAATAATCGTTTCTTATTACTCGTAATTAACCTGTTAATTATCAAGCCACAGCTGAATATAATGACTAATTAACACAAATTATGACAAGTTTATCCCTCTACCTGTAATCGTTAAGTAAACAATTATCTGTCGGTAATATGACATTTATCACACCTTGCTGGAAGCATATTCAACCGTAGCATACACTTGTCAATTAAATTGCAATGTTCGAGTTTGGCATGGTAAAACACGTGATTTTATTATTGACGGGACCATTTATTGAGTTCGACTGTTCAAGGTATCGGTGTTATTTTTACTTAGAAATATAAGGTTAAAGCCATCCATAGTGCAGGGGTAGAAATAAGAAAAAGTCAGTAAGTAGCCAGCAGGGCCCCTAAGTTTCTTAACCTAGTAGCCCTCCAAAACATGAAGTGGTCCTTCAACCCGCTAAGCGAGTTTGACCAACTGCACAAAGCGCTGTTGCTGTACGGCCAGGGGTCTTAATGCCCCCAGAAGCTCTGGGTAAATGGTGCAAAATCCTGCATTCTGGCACTCTCCTGAACTCTAATTTGACATCTTGAAAACACTATTTTATAAGGTACATTTTCAAAATTTTATAAAAAAAAAAAATTCTTCACATTATCATGCAGACCTGTGTTGTCCAATCAATCACCTTAAAACCGCTAATTGTGATACTTGTCATTACCTTAAACTGTCACAGTTGGATTGTTGGTTTGTATATTTTGTTTAATCTTAAGCATTGTGTTGTCTGGTTAATAAAATATGTGTCAATTCAGCTCTTAAATTTTCATCAGATTTTTATATTTTTTTAGGTTCTAATTTAAGTAATTTTTCTGTTCTGTTGTTATAGTATACACTACAATCCAGTTTCCTGATCATGACATCAATACTCCTTAGCTTAATTTGTGGCATCATTTTATTTTTGTAATTAGGACATCTTGTAATAAATGATCCATTGTGTTCATGTTTACTGCAAATAACACAAACCATCCCCTTCTCCATGTTTTTTAACCAAGTAAATTCCTTTTCCCACCTAGGCAGGAAAGTGCGCTTTCTGTTTTCCTTCTCATATTTCCTCGCTTGTTTTCTTAGTGGGTGGTTCCGGACAATTTAATAGAAATTTGTACATTCTGTTGACATTATTTTTTTTTTGATTTCTTCGCCCCGTTAAAGAACTATTTATATTTAACAGCAATGTTTAGGTTTCAACAATAAGTAATATTATACTGTAGTATAAAAAGATACGAATAGTAAATATGAAAGACATTTGTTGTGGAATTTACGGTAAAAAAATCGCAAAACTATGCCGTTTTATGTTTGAAAAGTGCCGACATGGGGCGAAAGGTTCAAGAGACGAATGCATATGATGAGGTTGAAAACTAAAATGCACAACGGAAACGGATTGGTACAAAACTTGACGAAGAAAGCACTTGAAACCAATCAGATTGCTTCATGCAAATAAAGGTTTAGACAGCTAACAAATTGTCAACAAATCTCGGCAATAAAATGTTTCATCTAGTCTATGGTTTGCACAGATACTAAAAAAATAAGGAGCCCGGCGGGATATCTACATTTGATCCCAATGAGTCCTTCTGAAAATTTAGGAGCCTCGGGCCACCGCTTATTTCGACTCCTGATATTAGTGTCCGACCCATCCGAGTTCAAGGGACTGAAGTTTGACTGTAAATGATTCTTTAATACCATTTGTTAAGATACTTTCAACATTATGTGATTAAATCTGTCAGTGACTTGCGGCAGGTCTGTGGTTTTTTCCGGGTACTCGGGTTTCCTCCACCAATGAAATGACGGCCAAGATATAACTGAAAGTGACGTTAGACATACTAATACTAATGATATTTTCAGCTGTATCATATATAGTGACCTGGAGGAATGTAATCAAGAAAGTAATGCGGCATGGGTTTTTACTTTACCTCACCATCTCTAGGGTTGAGTCCTGTGATGTTATAAGCTGAAGCACAATATATTATTCCTGTATCATAATCAACAGAACTACACTGTATTCCACTAAGTTCTGTAAGGGCAGACAACTGTGTGCTGTACAGAAGCTCAAGGTTCCTCATACTTATTATCGGTAATGATTCAGCTTATTCAGTTCAAATTTTGCCACTGAAATAATAAAAAATAAACAAATAATTAAGTTAATTATTAGCTATAACAACTAATATTTCAAAATGCATCTGTCTAGAAAAACACTTTAATTTTTACAAGAAGTAATGAGGATGTAATTTAATACAATGTCAATATGCATGTTCTCTGTAGGAGAAGTCCAGTCTCCCTATATTTTTTTCAAGTGTGGCGAGTCCTGCAGTTCTCAATTTTGTTTGCCATTATCAATATCTAATAACAGGTTTCTTTAATTTATCATCTGAATAGATACATGTAGCTGGAACCATCCCCTCAACCACTTTGCACAGAAAAGTTTTTTTTTTAAATGAGAAATAAAAATTCAAATATGTTTTTGGCATGTGGATCTTGATTCTTGGCTGGAGTTCTTGCAGTTCTAGGTTGCTTAGCAAGATCGAGACATTATTATGGAAACAGGACAACTCGGATCAAGACAACTCAGACCATTTTTAAGACAACTCGGACCACTTTTTAAGGACAATTCGGACCACCTTATGGACAACTCGGACCACTTTTCTAGGACAACTCGGACCAATATTTAGTGTAAAATCAGACCACTTTTTAGGTCAGCTCTGACCACTCTGTAAAGACAACTCGGACCACTTTTTGAAGACAACTCAGACAACTTTTCCAGGACAACTTGGACCATTATTAAGTGTAAAATCGGACCCATTTTTAGCCACTTTTAGGTCAGTTCTGACCACTTTGTAAAGACAACTCGGACCACTTTTTGAAGCCAACTCGGACCACTTTTCCAGGACGACTTGGACCAATATTTAGTGTAAAATCGAACCCATTTTTAGGTCAGATCTGACCACTTTGAAAAGACAACTCGGACCAATTTTTTAAGACAAATTGGACCCCTTTTTGAGGACAACTCGGACCACATTTTTTGACAACTTATAACACTCAATTAGAACCACTTTACACAATTACATGTATACTCTGTTTTATTTGTTGGGTTTTGAATGTGTATACTGTTGAATATTACTTTCTTGATTTTTATGTTGATCCTTCTTTCCTTTATTACAATATTTTGACGTTTTCAGGGTGAAAAATAAAGGTATTATAAAATTAAAAAAAAATAATGTGTTTTTTTTTTTTAAATACATGTAGTAATTTTTGGAAATTTCACGAATAAATAAATATAATTGAATAAAATAGTGTTTCAGATAAACAATTCTTAAAGGAAATTGTAAATTTTTGCCTGTGAGGGTATCAATTGGCATTAAGTGGTACGGGATGAATTGCCATTAAAATTGGTCCCAGTTGTCTTTAAACAGTGGTCCGAGTTGTCTTTAAAAAGTGGCTATAGCTGACCTAAAAGTGATCTGATTTTACCCTAAATATTGGTCCGAGTTGTTCTCAAAAAGTGGTCCGAGTTGTCTTCAAGAAGTGGTCCGAGTTGTCTTAAAGAAGTGGTCCGAGTTGTCTCAACAGTGGTCCGAGTTGTCACAAATTCATTATTATATAATAACAATTGAAACACATCAACAGATCTTTACATATTTCTGTGTTACCCTTCATAACATATCCTACAAATAAATGACAGGAAATTTTATAATTGGATAAGCCCATTTGCCGTGCAGACACTTGTTTCTAATATGAAGGTCGACTTTCAATAAGAGCATGGAGAGTAGACCTTCCCATTGATAAAAACAATTGCCTATGTCGCCTGTGTTGTGGTGCATTGGCCGTGTACACACTGACAGTCATTCACTCATTGATTGAAGTAATCAAGACAAGAGAGTTACAACTTACAGACTGACCTACAATGAGTAAACTATGTGCCCGTTTTATTCAGTCATTGAATTTCATAAACAATAATATCAAAATCCAGTATTTTTGCTGTCACCGAAAGCAGGACGGATTATACATATTTTTGCTTAAAACATTTCACAAAATTGCATGTTCGTGGGCGCAGACATATTTGTAATCTCGCACTGAATACTTGGTTCTACCAAAAACCGCCAAGAAGCTCCGGTACAGGTAGATTTATAACCTGTATCTGTATATTTACAGTGCAGGAACCGATCACGGTAATAGATACACTTCAAATCATAATCTTAGTTGAAAACATTATTTGGACCTAAAATATACAAAATTCAACATAAAAAATATCAAACCACCGATCATGTGTTTTTTTTTTTACCATCGATCGGACACTTTCATACAGGTTTTAGCATAACCGAACACTTAATTTGTGATCAGCTGTTCCTAGTTCACAACTTATAGCACTTTTATTTAAAGTCTTTACTCTGAGTCTCTGTATTAAAAAAAAAAGGCAGACCTTCTGGGACATGTCCACATATATAAAGCTAAAAATAATAAGAGGACTATCAGAGGTAACACAAACTGACAGTGCTCTTATAGTTAAAATTAGAAAGAAGAAAAAGACCCTTGGCCTTGTATCAAAAATTCAAACTAATCTTTTTGAAACTTGAGTATATTACTTCATTTTCACACCAAGGGGATACATTGATTTGCATGGACTTTAATGCACTTACTGGAGGATTTTAAAGGCTTAAGTTAAATATAGAAAATGACAGTGTAAATAATAACTTTCAAGAATGTTCTAGGGTACACCTGAAGATTATTCCCTAGAAAACTCTAAAAATACATTAACTGGGCCATATTGCAAATTTATGTGGTAATCTTTTAATAACCATTTATAAATCGTTACAGGTAAGGATTCTAAATTATAGGACTTTTCTCATAGATTATTTTACTTCTTATGATAGTAATGGACAGAGCACAGTTGATTATATGTTGGCATCACAAAATCTTTTGTATATATGATATAAGTAGTTTCCAATAGTCTGTCCCAAGTCAAGACATGGATTTCCAACACCATATAGGTCATGGTCTATTATTGTGTTCAATGATTTGAGGTGAGACATGGTTGTTAAATTTGTAGATATTGGTGGTATTGTTGACCATTATATATGTGTAGGTAAATATTGTATGTTAAAAGCATTGATTGGACATTTCAATAACATATAATATCTTTGTCCTAATTGCATCTTGTACCCTACATTGTACAGTATATGTGGTTATAATAATTTTGAACATAAATAAGTTTATCATTTATTTCAGAAACCATGAGAAATGGATGAAGAAAACAGAAATCTAAACCAAGGTAGACAAATAATAACAATACAATTCTATTTTACACCCAAAAAACAAAGTACTGGTGATGGAACAACACTTTATTGATGTTTATTATGCATATCTGCTATCTGGAAAAAAGAAAAATTTCCCCATTGTTTTGGGTTGCTTTGGAAAATAGTTGATAAGTTTTCTTGGTAAAATTTAAACTTTTGTAGAATCAAATATGAACTTGTAAAACAGATGGTAAATTATTGTCTCATGTTTTGAGAATGCTACACTGATTGAACTTAGAAGGGGAAAAGTTTCCCAGCTTATCTCCTTTAATCAAAACATCTGTCCATTGACTGTTACCAGGGCCTCCTTTTATAAGCAACATGATTTATGTTTGTAAAAAAAATAGTCATGAATGCATGTATAAACTGAAAGACTGCTCACTTCATGTTAATCAACAATCAATCTTTTTCTTTTTTTCTTTTTCTTTTTTTTACCATATACTGTTTTTAATTTTTACCCAGCAAGGCATGAAATCAGGTCTTAAGATAATTAAAATGTTTCGATTGGACAATTTTGGAGTACGAGTACAAAAATTTTGTCAAACCTTGCAATCATGCCAACAATTTTGCCATAAACAGTAGCATAGTAATTGAAGTTGTACTAACTCCAGTTTTATTTGATGTTTTCTTTTGCTTGTTTTTAAATTTGATTTTTATTTATGTCTTGGTAGAGGTTTTTTCTGTATAGTATTTTATGCTTATTGTTTAGCTATCGCCACAGATCCATCATCAAATTTCACATCATTTAAAGATACATATGTATTTTCTATTTATTTGATTTGATTTCTGTTGCAGATAACAAAGAGTTTAATTTACAGTTGACTTACAAGGGTTTGACAGAGTTTCCAGACTATTTACTCACTGATAATGTTTATAAAGCATTAAATCTTGTGTATTTGAGCAGAAACCGCATAACAAAGTTGGTAAATGTTTATTTTATATTAAAGGATTGGATTGCAAAATTGAAGAAAATAAAAACTCATACTGTCATTAATTCTAATGAGAGTGGTCAAATGCTAGAAAGGGTTAGGGGTTAGGGTTATGGTGTTTAATGCCACTTTAATCAATATTTCAGCAGTCAGTTTTATTGGTGGAGGAAAGTGGAATACCCGGAAAAAACCACCGACCTGCTGAAAGTCACTGACAAGCTTCATCATATAAAGTTGTATTGGGAACACCTTGCCATAAGCAGGATTCAAGCTTACCATACGATCATGACCATGACAGCCCCTAAGTATGCAGAGTTCTGGTTTATAATTTTGATATAGAAAATTGGTTAAAAGAGAACAAATTGTCAAAAGCAAATTATTAATTAAATACCTATAGTGAATAAAGCACATGTATAAAAACAAAACTGGTCATAATATCAATGTAGTATGATCATAATTATGTACTGGTAAAAATAATTACAATTTTATAGTAAATGTAGATTATCTCCCCTTAGGCCACATATTATTGATGTTTAGCACCACTTTCAATAATATTTCCATTATATCATGATGGTCAGTTTTATTGGTGAAGGAACCTGGAGATCACAGACCTGTGGAGATAGGTACTAATTGCAACCGTAGATGAAAGTCCACTGGCCAAATATGATAATTTCCACAGCAGTCCTTTGATAAGGTTAATAGCTAAAACAAAATTTAAAGGAATTGTTTTTATGAAAAAATAGAAATTATGCAACCTTGGCTTGTATCACATAATAATTTCGAACTGCATCGGTGGCGTAATGGTTGGTGTGCTCGCCTTGAGTGTGGTAGATCGTGGGTTTGAGCCCTGGTCGGGTAAAACGAAAGACTTTAAAATTGGTATTTGTTGCTTCTCTGCTTAGCACACAGCATTAAGGAGAAAGAGCAAAGACTGGTTGGCTCGGAATCAGAATAATATATCCGAGTGGAGTGACATATCTACCTGCGGACTGTTGTTACAGTGAGGTAGCACTATAAGCACGCAACATTAAGGAGAAAGAGCAAAGACTGGTTGGCTCGGAATCAGAATGATATGTCCGAGTGGAGCGACATGTCTACCTGCGGACTGTTGTTTCAGTGAGGTAGCACTATAAAAATCCAACTAAGCGTGTTGATCTAGAACAAAGCGGACCTCATCATCATCTCATTGAAAATTAATTTGTTCTCGCCATGATATAGCTGAAAAATTGCTGAATTGATATTAAACAACAATCACTCACTCACTCACTCATAATAATTTCGCTAACCACCTTTTGTGCAAAATAACAGCAATTTTATCAAATCAGGATGGATTATATACATTAAAACCACATTATTATGTGTGCCAACAAGTTCTTGAAATTTTTAAAATGTTATCTGTTTATAGTTTATAAAAGGAAATTCAAATTAGATCTATTTGGACAGAAATTAATACACAATTTATGAGCATACATTGTTGATAGATTGATATCATGCTGGTGTGCATAATTATAGAAGAAAGAATTATACTTTTTGTTGAATAGTAACTTTAGAATTGTAATGCATAGAGCAATGGAATCAGGTTAGGGTTATGGTGTTTAGTGCCACTTTCAATAATATTTCAGCTATATTATGGCAGTCAGTTTAATTGGTGGAGGAAACCAGAGAAAACCACAGGTCAGTGACAAACTTTATTACATAATGTTATAAGGAGTGCACTTTGCCATGAGCGGAATTCGAACTCACAACTTTAGTGATGATAGACACTAAGTGCATAGGTAGTTGTAAATCCATCCAATTATGACAATGACGGCCCTACAACAGTAAGATATTTGATTTCATTAATATATTACAAAGACTACTATTTTATTTCAGCCAGAAAATCTTTCAAATCTTTCATCATTGACTGGATTGTAAGTATACAGTAAAATCTACCCCCATTTAGCAATAACCTTTAATAAAAGGTCACTATTTCAAGATCCACTGACTGACTGCTTAATACAGGTTTGACTAACTTTCAGTAGCTTGAAATTAATAGGTATACATTATTTTGAAAGCTCTATATTAACGATAATAAAATACACTCTAATGTCATAGAAAGAAATAGGTTGTAATCAAGTCAATATAAGAACAACACACATATTTTGTTAGTTCACTTGGCCAAAACCTATGTAACCATTTATATTTAACTGTAGTGCATATGATTGGATGATCAATAATGAGGGGGGGGGTTCATGGAGATTTAACGTCACTTTCAACAATATTTCAGCTTTATCATGACGGCCAGTTTTATTAATGGAGGAAACCGGATTACCTGGAGAAAACCACCGACCCGTCACAAGTCACTGACAAACTTTATCACATAATGTTGTATTGAGTACATCTTGCCATTAGCAGGATGCGAACTCACAACGTAAGTGGTGATGGATACTGGTTACACAGGCAGTTGTAAATCCAACAACCATACGAACATGACCACAATGGCCCCTTGATCAATAATGAATCAACAGGTACATAACATGACCCCGAACAGGATGTTGTTAGATGGTAATGTATTACCAAATGATACAACAAACATCTAATTTTAAGTAGATTGCTTTTCCAGCTTACATAATGTGAAATTCTCAAAATTTCCCCTTAATTAAAAAGAAAAAAAAACCATTTGAATTCACTGTTATTTGTTGTTTTTTCCTAACTTTTTTAATATTCATATACGCATTGTCTTTATTTTTATCACCTTTTTTTTCAGGTTTCTTAATCACAACAAGATACAGTATTTACCCGAAGGTAATGTTCTCAAACAAAATTTTTTTTTTTTTTAGAAGTTCTTGTCCTTATACATATTTGTTATGATAGAAAGAAAGCATGCATGCACCAATCATCCAACATGACTGCTGTTACTTTCTCCTTAATGCTGCGTGCTTAGCGGAGAAGCCACAAATACCAATTTTATAATCTTTGGTTTGACCTGATCTGGGATTGAACCCACGATCTACCGTACTTGATGCTAGCATGCTAAGGATCACACCACCGATGCGGTTTTCCAATGTATGACAAAGGCAAACGTGTTTAGCTATAACTGCTACAATATGTATTAATTAGTTAATCAAGTGTACCTCTTTAACTTTTGCCCTTGAACATTCAAACTGGAAATATTGATGTGTATCGTAAATTTGCTTTTTTTTTCTTCTTCAGAAATCAGATGTTTGAAAAATTTGGAATTTTTGAATGTGACTGGAAATGAATTATCAGAGTTACCTACTGGATTGGGGAAATTATTAAAGTTACAGAAATTGAATATTTGTAACAACAAATTAACTAAGCTGCCATCATGTAATTATTATGTTATTACTCAAATTTCCTCACTTAGTGTTATTAAACATAATAATAAACTATAGTTGAAGTCTAAAAATCTTTCGTATAGAGACTCAAGAGATATAATGGCTGGAATGGTGACGAAAACTATTGGGAATTGGAATTTGAATCTGGCTAGGAACAAACATAATTTATTGTGTAATTAAAGTTTGATGTTTCTGAACACTAAACACATAGCTACAATGTACGTCTTCTAGAATAAGTAAAATTTCAACCATGGGAAAAATTGTTTTCAAGAATCTTGTACCTTGAAGCCAATGAAACTTTGTGGAAGTGTTTTGTGGATGGTTTATAGTTTATGGCTTACATGTACGTTAATCAGAATTCTATGTTAGATATGATATAGGACATATGACAGCGGTCATAGGAATATCACGAACATTTTTATCTATGATTTGTCAATTCATTGTCACATACTTTTGTATACTAGTATTTAGAACTGTATTTTTTAGGTATTACTAAAAATAGAATTATAAAAAGTTGTTTTGATTGAGTATTTCCATAAACAGAAATGGGAAATTTGGCTCTTCAATAGAACAAGTTTGAATAGACACTAAAGTATCGACTAGTCACATTCCATTCAAAGTTCTATTCCTATGATGTCATGACATTTAGAAGGGCGTATAATGATTATATACTGTACATTTTTCATTTATCACATGATTGTTGCATTAATTTCCTTGTCATACTCCAAAATGGAGAGTTTTAAAATCTCAGAAAGGATCTACTCACTGTGGGTCAACCATATTTGGTTTACATATAAACAATAGAGAGTACATAAAAGCAAGTCACAGTCTGCACCAAAAACCACTAGCTCTATGTCCCAGTCTAGTCAAAATTGGTTCAGGCTAGTAAAAATTGCATAAAATTTGCTTTATCAAATAGAAAAAAATTCTTCTAAAATATGGTTCGAGCTAATTTGTCAAAATGTTTTTAGCACAGACTGCAGTCATGTTACTTAACCTAGATTACATTTACACATGTGTCCATAGTCTATATAAAAGGAAAAGTGTGCCATCATATGTGTGTCATTTTTTCAGTACCATAATATCCCAATTTATGACACACTTTATTTGAATAAAAATCTTTTTTTCGTAGGTATCGGAAAGCTTTCTGAGCTAAGAGTACTAGAAGTTACTAATAATAAACTGACTTCCATACCCGTAGAGCTGTCATGTTGTGAAAATATTGTGACCTTGAACCTTGACAACAACAGATTAACTTTTCTTCCAAGGCAACTGAGAAAATTAGTTAATCTAAGTGAATTGTCAGCAGTAGGGAATAATTTGTACGTTCTTCCTCAAGGTAGGTAGTTTTGAATGTACAGGATTTATAAATTCAATGGAATTATGAAATTTTATCTTACTGAACATGAAATCAGCATTTTGGAAATTCACATTTTATTTATTGAAAAATATTAACCCGCTATATTGAATTATGGAAAGAAACAAATATTTAATTAGTTGAGTATAATGTCATACATTTTAATCTTATTTTCTTAAACTTCTTTGTTAATTAAATCCAGATGATGCCTGTGTATTACTGCTGTATAGAGATTGCATACAATTAATGTTCAACTTGTAGAGATGTGCAATTAAAAGGGTTATATCCCATTCTTGTTTCTATGTTGATAAATCTGAAACCTCTGCAGTTATCTATAGAACATCTTAATTATAAAAGCTGTAATAAAAACGTAGATATAATTTAGTGTTCCTGACACATTTCTGGAATAACTAACATCAAGTCGAGATATGTATTCTTTGCCAACAATATGGAAAATAGGATTGCTTAATAGATAAGTCTATCTTATCTATTACTGCCTCAACACATATCTTTCTACTTTAGCATAAGTATAATTGATCACCAAATTTACAGGATAAGTTCGATTTTCACTATGGTGGCTGATCATGACTGGCAGAATCTGGTAAGGAGTTATCCCCCTTGAAATTGGTAAATTAGCAAAATTGATGATTTCTGAATGGCATCTTTAGTTTGCATCAGCATGTATCTTTCTACTTTGTATTTAGTACTATTGATAATAAAATACAGATCCAGTTTGATTTTCACAATGGTGGCAGATTCTGTCTAGGAGTTATGTCCCTGTAAAAAAAGGAAAATCGTGAAAATTGGTGATTTGTGGACAATAACTTATGTTTGCCTCAACATGTGTCTTTCTAATGGGGGTATTATTGATTATAAATTTACAGGTCAAGTTGGAATTTTACTTAGGTAACAGATATTTTTTATAGAGTTATTTTCCATTAAAATAGGAAAATCAGAAAAACTACTGCTTATCGGATGTTAATTTTTTTTTACATTAATATGTGTAAACAAAATGATTGGCATTTGGAAAAGGAGAGTTGACCCTTTACCACTGATTTTTCATCTAATGCATCTTTCTTTAACTCTACATGTGTTATTCCTGATATATTTTGTATGTTTACATTTTCATGTGTCAACTATTTACTTGTTATACTTGTTATACTTGTCCAAAATCAGATTCCTATCTTTTTCTTTTCTTCTCTTGTATATTTTTTGTAGTTGAAGGTTTGCCAGAGGAGTGACAACCCTTCATACCTAGGTAACCACTTCAGTGATTCCACCAGCTATCAGATGTTGGTTCACATTATTTTAACATTTAATTGTAATTATAATTGTTTAATTAATACAAAAATGTAGAATGTTTTCTATTTTTTCATAGAAATTGGAAGAAAAGATGCTTTCAAAAGCTTGTATGTGGATAAGAACCAACGTCTATATACACTGCCATCCAGTGTTTTAAGAAAAACTGTTGGCTTCATTTGGTAGGGTATAAGTGCCATTTGAGCCTTTTTGTCCATCATCATCATCTGTACATATTCTTATTTCAACCTTCTTTAAAGACCACTGAACAACATTGCCTTGAATTCGGTAGATCGTGAGTTCGAGCCCCGTTGAAACCAGAACTATAAAAGAGGTATTTGTTGCTTCTCCTCTAAGCACACATTATGAAGGAGAAAGAGCAAAAACTGGTTGACTCCGAATCAGGATAATGTGTCTGAGTAAATCAACATGTTTAACTGCAGACTTTTGTTTCAGTGTCGAGTAAAAATTTAACTAAGCGTGTTAGTCTAGTACAAAGTGGATATCGTTATCATCTCATCAATATTAACTTGTTCTCGCCATGATATAGTCGAAAAATTGTTCACTTGGCTTTAAACAACAATCACTCACTACTCAAAGATCAATGAACAATAAATACTGGTCTTGATACATATACAACAATGAATATTCGTGTGATTGAATCTGCTAGTATCACTAAATGTGATTGTGATGGTTTAAAACACTTGAATCATCATAAAAAATTCATATGTTTTCAGGTAAACACAGTTTGGATGCAAATCTTTTAAACCCAATTCCTTCCAATCTAGTTTCCATAATGTTTGTTATGTAGATCTGGCTGATATTCGTTTCGATATTGAATACTGAAATGTTACAGATAGAATTTGATGAAAAGTTCTTAACTATAAAATTTAAGTATGTAATTTTTAATAGTGATTGAATCTTTGGAGTTCAATAGCTGGACATAAGTATTTATCTAATTCAAAAACCGCACCGGTGGTGTAATGGTTAGCATGCTCGCCTTGAGAACGGTAAATGTGGGTTCGAGCCCCGGTCAGGTCAAACCAAAAACTATAAAATTGGTATTTGTTGCTTCTCCACTAAGCACGCAGCATTAAAGAGTAAGAGCAAAGACTGGTTGGCTCGGAATCAGAATAATGTGTCCGAGCGGAGCGACATGTCTATCCGCGGACTGTTGTTTCAGCGAGCTAGCACTATAAAAATCCAACTCAGCATGTTGGTCTAGGACAAAGCGGACCTCATCATCATCTCATTGAAAATTAACTTGTTCTTGCCATGATATAGCTGGAAAATTGCTGAGTTGACATTTAACAACAATCAATCACTCACTCACTCTAATTCAAAATGGTGGCTCTAAGTTTACATTGGCTACACGAGATATCAGGGACATTTTCAGACTTAAAAAAAATACACCTACCTTAATATTTGTTCAAATTTCCTTACATGCAAATTGTATCCTTGATTCTTCGAGAACCATTCTTCTTCAAAACTTTACATCATTTAATTTCGAAGTAACATCTTTAGGAGAACCATAGAGCTTTGTCTCTTTGGGCAAACCAAACTTGCCTCCCTCTTCGTGTCCCATTTTCTACTGACCCAGTTGTAAAATTACCATGTGTATATCACAAGATGGGATATACCTGTTCTATTCATAGTGCAAGCCACAATGACTTGATAACATAAGCATATTAAGACGAATACCTATGTCTACTGCCGCCACGATATAACTGAAATATTGTTGAAAGTGGCATTAAATACCATAAACCAAACTATGTCTACTGACTGTAGATATGTGGACCATTTAACATTTGCCATGTATTTTATCCATCAATTTTGACATATTTTTTATTATTTAATTGGTACATAATAAAGATAACAAATTATTAACATGGTCACATGACAAAAGTTATCCAGGTCACATGACTGAATTGTAACACATTTATTATTCATTTTTACAGCTGTGCCACTATACCTGTATCATCAGAAATACTTGAGCATTTTTACCATGTGTATATTCAACATACTGAGACAGACAAACTACCTGTCTTACTGCCTCCTGACTTACAGCATGTCTGTAGTATGAATCATTGCATACCATCACTTTTAGAACTGGCACTGAGAGTAGCTTCTGATAACATACATCCAACAGGTATATTGTTGATGTAAGATATTGTAAACCCACTGTCAACCTTCCACTGTGCATTGTGATGAACGGCTCTTGTCAAGTCATTCGAAACAGCTGTCCCAAAAGTCATTAAATATTTCATCTTGTGTAAATACTATACTAGCATTAATTAAAATAGAAAAAATAAATAAAAGGAAAGTTAATATATAAAACAGTATACATTTTCTTAATGATAGCCTATAAGTGCAGTACCATTGACATAAACTTCAGTGTGTTGAAGGTGGTCACTATGAAGTAGAAGTAGAACCAATATTTTGACAGTGAAATCGGAACCTATTTTTTACTTGCATGATGTACCATTAAAGTTACACTGTAAAAAAAAATTAATTTAATTTTTTAGGTCATCGTCATCACAAAGTTTTATCTGTCAACGTTCCATCATTGCAATTTTCTAATGTCAATTAGTTCCCTCTATTTCCTTAGCCATATGGTTATTGATTACATATCACACACTTTTCTCAAAATTAGAATTGAATGATACAGACATGAAAATCTGTTATGATGATTTTATACATTCATTATACATATAGAGTAACGGCAGATTTGAAGGTGAAGACAGACATTATCACTAGTATCACAGAGAGTCTGAGAGGACAAGGTGGAGAGACATTATCACTAATATCACAGAGAGTCTGACAGGACAAGGTGAAGACAGACATTATCACTAGTATCACAAAGAGTCTGACAGGACAAGCTGCGATACTAGTGATAATTTAATGTGGAAACCTTTTCACTAGTATCACAGAGAATCTGACAGGACAAGCTGCGATACTAGTGATAATTTAATGTGAAAACCTTCTCACTAGTATCACAGAGAATCTGACAGGACAAGGTGAAGACAGACATTATCACTAGTATCACAGAGAATCTGACAGGACAAGCTGCGATACTAGTGATAATTTAATGTGGAAACCTTCTCACTAGTATCACAGAGAATCTGACAGGACAAGCTGCAATACTAGTGATAATTTAATGTGGAAACCTTTTCACTAGTATCACAGAGAATCTGACAGGACAAGCTGCAATACTAGTGATAATTTAATGTGGAAACCTTCTCACTAGTATCACAGAGAATCTGACAGGACAAGCTGGGATACTAATGATAATTTAATGTGGAAACTTTCTCACTAGTATCACAGAGAATCTGACAGGACAAGCTGCGATACTAATGATAATTTAATGTGGAAACCTTCTCACTAGTATCACAGAGAATCTCACAGGACAAGCTGTGATACTAGTGATAATTTAATGTGGAAACCTTCTCACTAGTATCACAGAGAATCTGACAGGACAAGCTGCGATACTAGTGATAATTTAATGTGGAAACCTTCTCACTAGTATCACAGAGAATCTGACAGGACAAGCTGCAATACTAGTGATAATTTAATGTGGAAACCTTCTCACTAGTATCACAGAGAATCTGACAGGACAAGCTGCGATACTAGTGATAATTTAATGTGGAAACCTTCTCACTAGTATTACAGAGAATCTGACAGGACAAGCTGCAATACTAGTGATAATTTAATGTGGAAATCTTCTCACTAGTATCACAGAGAATCTGACAGGACAAGCTGCAATACTAGTGATAATTTAATGTGGAAGCCTTCTCACTAGTATCACAGAGAATCTGACAGGACAAGCTGCAATACTAGTGATAATTTAATGAGGAAACTTTCTCACTAGTATCACAGAGAATCTGACAGGACAAGCTGCGATACTAGTGATAATTTAATGTGGAAACCTTCTCACTAGTATCATAGAGAATCTGACAGGACAAGCTGCGATACTAGTGATAATTTAATGTGGAAACCTTCTCACTAGTATCACAGAGAATCTGACAGGACAAGCTGCAATACTAGTGATAATTTAATGTGGAAACCTTCTCACTAGTATCACAGAGAATCTGACAGGACAAGCTGTGATACTAATGATAATTTAATGTGGAAACCTTCTCACTAGTATCACAGAGAATCTGACAGGACAAGCTGCAATACTAGTGATAATTTAATGTGGAAACCTTCTCACTAGTATCACAGAGAATCTGACAGGACAAGCTGCAATACTAGTGATAATTTAATGTGGAAACCTTCTCACTAGTATCACAGAGAATCTGACAGGACAAGCTGCGATACTAATGATAATTTAATGTGGAAACCTTCTCACTAGTATCACAGAGAATCTGACAGGACAAGCTGCGATACTAATGATAATTTAATGTGGAAACCTTCTCACTAGTATCACAGAGAATCTCACAGGACAAGCTGTGATACTAGTGATAATTTAATGTGGAAACCTTCTCACTAGTATCACAGAGAATCTGACAGGACAAGCTGTGATACTAATGATAATTTAATGTGGAAACCTTCTCACTAGTATCACAGAGAATCTGACAGGACAAGCTGCAATACTAGTGATAATTTAATGTGGAAACCTTCTCACTAGTATCACAGAGAATCTGACAGGACAAGCTGCAATACTAGTGATAATTTAATGTGGAAACCTTCTCACTAGTATCACAGAGAATCTGACAGGACAAGCTGCGATACTAATGATAATTTAATGTGGAAACCTTCTCACTAGTATCACAGAGAATCTGACAGGACAAGCTGCTATACTAGTGATAATTTAATGTGGAAACCTTCTCACTAGTATCACAGAGAATCTGACAGGACAAGCTGCGATACTAATGATAATTTAATGTGGAAACCTTCTCACTAGTATCACAGAGAATCTGACAGGACAAGCTGCCTGCAATACTAGTGATAATTTAATGTGGAAACCTTCTCACTAGTATCACAGAGAATCTGAGAGGACAAGCTGCAATACTAGTGATAATTTAATGTGGAAACCTTCTCACTAGTATCACAGAGAATCTGACAAGACAAGCTGTGATACTAGTGATAATTTAATGTGGAAACCTTCTCACTAGTATCACAAAGAATCTGACAGGACAAGCTGCAATACTAGTGATAATTTAATGTAGAAACCTTCTCACTAGTATCACAGAGAGTCTGACAGGACAAGCTGTGATACTAATGATAATTTAATGTGGAAACCTTCTCACTAGTATCACAGAGAATCTGACAGGACAAGCTGCGATACTAATGATAATTTAATGTGGAAACCTTCTCACTAGTATCACAGAGAATCTGACAGGACAAGCTGCAATACTAGTGATAATTTAATGTGGAAACCTTCTCACTAGTATCACAGAGAATCTGACAGGACAAGCTGTGATACTAATGATAATTTAAAGTGGAAACCTTCTCACTAGTATCACAGAGAATCTGACAGGACAAGCTGCAATACTAGTGATAATTTAATGTGGAAACCTTCTCACTAGTATCACAGAGAATCTGAGAGGACAAGCTGCAATTCTAGTGATAATTTAATGTGGAAACCTTCTCACTAGTATCACAGAGAATCTGACAGGACAAGCTGCGATACTAATGATAATTTAATGTGGAAACCTTCTCACTAGTATCACAGAGAATCTGACAGGACAAGCTGCAATACTAGTGATAATTGAATGTGGAAACCTTGTCACTAGTATCACAGAGAATCTGACAGGACAAGCTGCGATACTAATGATAATTTAATGTGGAAACCTTCTCACTAGTATCACAGAGAATCTGACAGGACAAGCTGCGATACTAATGATAATTTAATGTGGAAACCTTCTCACTAGTATCACAGAGAATCTGACAGGACAAGCTGTGATACTAATGATAATTTAATGTGGAAACCTTCTCACTAGTATCACAGAGAATCTGACAGGACAAGCTGCAATACTAGTGATAATTTAATGTGGAAACCTTCTCACTAGTATCACAGAGAATCTGACAGGACAAGCTGTGATACTAGTGATAATTTAATGTGGAAACCTTCTCACTAGTATCACAGAGAATCTGACAGGACAAGCTGCGATACTAATGATAATTTAATGTGGAAACCTTCTCACTAGTATCACAGAGAATCTCACAGGACAAGCTGCGATACTAGTGATAATTTAATGTGGAAGCTTTCTCACTAGTATCACAGAGAATCTGACAGGACAAGCTGTGATACTAATGATAATTTAATGTGGAAACCTTCTCACTAGTATCACAGAGAATCTGACAGGACAAGCTGCAATACTAGTGATAATTTAATGTGGAAACCTTCAAAGCTGATGTTATTGTTTTTAGTGGAAACCTCATAATGTGTGTGACGTCACATTGACCGATAAATGTATTTATCTAACATTATGCACGTTTTCCTTTGAAATTAAAGAAAGTAGCCAGTCTGATACAAGATGTTGTATCACCACACTGTGGTGATAAAAGAATGACGTGATGTTGCACGAGATCTTTTCTGCCGAACTACTTTGTCATGACATCATATCATTTGAATGCTATATGCTGAAAGTGATCAAACAGTGATGACACATTGGTGAATGAACAGCAACAAATAACATGATGTCATGCACAAAATGTAGTCTCCCTCAGAGTATTGTACAAATTTGTTAATTTTAATTCGAACCTTGTTATTTGTTTAAAATATGTTTTTATCGAAATGTTAGATAAACTTATGACATATATAGTGTGTTGATACAAGAATTTGCATCAGGTCTTTTTTGCATGTCTGTTGCATGAACTAATCGCATCACAACTCGTTGTTATCGTGACTTGTAGTGATCCTGGTTCACACAACAGGCTCGACTTGATACAAAGTCTTGTACCAACACACTATGTATGTAATGGATATATATCTGTCCTTAGAGAAATAGTTGGAGTCTTGTAATTAATATTATTTAACACTCTCCACTTTATTTGATAAAGGGAAATAAGTCACGATTATTTATATTTTTAAACTGAATGAGTCTTTTATGGTTAATGCCAAGTGAACAATTTTGCATCCATATCATGGCGAGAACATGTGAGTTTTTGACGAGATCATATCAATGCCTGCTATACTAGACTAACAGGCAAATCATGATTTTTAGTGTTGGATCACCGAGAATAAAAAAAAACAACATAGATGTCTAATTTAGAGTGCAAAAGTCAATAAATTGGAAAGCCAAATAATTTACAAGTCTACAGTCCATATATAGACATGTCACTCCACTCAAGACACACTTTCCTGACTTCGGGCCAAGCAGTATTTGCTGTTATGCTGTAATGTTGCATGCTTAGCATATCGAACCCGTGGTCTACACCTCAACTGAGGCGAACACACTTATAATTACACAATAGAGACGGTTTTTAATCTGAAAAAAAAATATCTCCAGGTTTATCTATGATAATAAAATAAAAAACAAAAAAATACCACACTGTCAGAACAGTTTTAAAATCTAATATAAAAATCGTAAAAAAAAGGAAGAGGCAAAATCGATACCCCTAACACACATATACATGACCGCTCTTTTTCTTGGAATGGTACAGGCACTTAAAAGTGGTGGGGTAAACCTAGTTTTATGGGAACAATATATTTTAATATTTTTTTTCTTGTTTTCAGACATTGAAGGTTGTATCCCTTACAACTTGACATCATTTATAAAGTGCCCTACAGCTCAGTGTGAAACCTGTCAAAGAGACATTTTCTTGTCAGCCTTTCCTGTAGTGTTTAAAAGATATCTAGGATATATATTGGGGATGTGTTGTAGTTTGAAGTGTGTAAAGAAATGTTATCAAGCTATTGATCTTCCACTCGTTTACCCTACTATAGAGGACATGTCATTGGCATTAGCTCTTGTTCAGTGACTACCCTACTATAGAGGACATGTCTTTGGCATTAGCTCTTGTTCAGTGATTACCCTACTATAGAGGACATGTCTTTGGCATTGGTTCTTGTTCAGTGACTACGCTACTATAGAGGACATGTCTTTGGCATTAGCTCTTGTTTAGTGACTATGCTACTATAGAGGACATGTCTTTGGCATTAGCTCTTGTTCAGTTATTACCCTACTATAGAGGACATGTCTTTGGCATTAGCTCTTGTTCAGTGACTACCCTACTGTAGAGGACATTTCTTTGGCATTAGCCCTTGTACAGTGACTACCATACTGTAGAGGACATGTCTTTGGCATTGGTTCTTGTACCTAGTCCAGTGACTACCCTATTGTCAAGGACATGTCTATGGTATTGGTTCTTGTCTCTTGTACAGTGACTACCCTACTATAGAGGACATTTCTTTGGCATTAGCTCTTGTACAGTGACTACCCTACTGTAGAGGACATGTCTTTAGCATTGGTTCTTGTATCTAGTTCAGTGACTACCCTATTGTCAAGGACATGTCTATGGTATTGGTTCTTGTCTCTTGTACAGTGACTACCCTACTATAGAGGACATTTCTTTGGCATTAGCTCTTGTACAGTGACTACCCTGCTATAGAGGACATTTCTTGGCATTAGCTCTTGTTCAGTGACTACCCTACTATAGAAGACATTTCTTTGGCATTAGCTCTTGTTCAGTGACTACCATACTGTAGAGGACATGTCTTTGGCATTGGTTCTTGTATCTAGTCCAGTGACTACCCTATTGTCAAGGACATGTCTATGGTATTGGTTCTTGTCTCTTGTACAGTGACAACCCTACTGTAGAGGACATGTCTGTGGTATTGGTTCTTGTTCAGTGACTATCCTACTGTAGAGGACATGTCTATGGTATTGGTTCTTGTATCTTGTTCAGTGACTACCCTACTGTAGAGGACATGTCTTTGGCATTGGTTCTTGTATCTAGTCCAGTGACTACTCTATTGTCAAGGACATGTCTGTGGTATTGGTTCTTGTCTCTTGTTCAGTGACTATCCTACTGTAGAGAACATTTCTTTGGAATTGGTTCTTGTATCTTGTCCAGTGACTACCCTACTGTAGAGAACATTTCTTTGGAATTGGTTCTTGTATCTTGTCCAGTGACTACCCTACTGTAGAGAACATTTATTTGGAATTGGTTTTTGTATCTTGTCCAGTGACTACCCTACTGTAGAGAACATTTATTTGGAATTGGTTCTTGTATCTTGTCCAGTGACTACCCTACTGTAGAGAACATTTATTTGGAATTGGTTCTTGTATCTTGTCCAGTGACTACCCTACTGTAGAGAACATTTCTTTGGAATTGGTTCTTGTATCTTGTCCAGTGACTACCCTACTGTAGAGAACATTTCTTTGGAATTGGTTCTTGTATCTTGTCCAGTGACTACCCTACTGTAGAGAACATTTCTTTGGAATTGGTTTTTGTATCTTGTCCAGTGACTACCCTACTGTAGAGAACATTTATTTGGAATTGGTTCTTGTATCTTGTCCAGTGACTACCCTACTGTAGAGAACATTTATTTGGAATTGGTTCTTGTATCTTGTCCAGTGACTACCCTACTGTAGAGAACATTTATTTGGAATTGGTTCTTGTATCTTGTCCAGTGACTACCCTACTGTAGAGAACATTTCTTTGGAATTGGTTCTTGTATCTTTTCCAGTGACTACCCTACTGTAGAGAACATTTCTTTGGAATTGGTTCTTGTATCTTGTCCAGTGACTACCCTACTGTAGAGAACATTTATTTGGAATTGGTTTTTGTATCTTGTCCAGTGACTACCCTACTGTAGAGAACATTTCTTTGGAATTGGTTCTTGTATCTTGTCCAGTGACTACCCTACTGTAGAGAACATTTATTTGGAATTGGTTCTTGTATCTTGTCCAGTGACTACCCTACTGTAGAGAACATTTCTTTGGAATTGGTTCTTGTATCTTGTCCAGTGACTACCCTACTGTAGAGAACATTTCTTTGGAATTGGTTCTTGTATCTTGTCCAGTGACTACCCTACTGTAGAGAACATTTCTTTGGAATTGGTTTTTGTATCTTGTCCAGTGACTACCCTACTGTAGAGAACATTTATTTGGAATTGGTTCTTGTATCTTGTCCAGTGACTACCCTACTGTAGAGAACATTTATTTGGAATTGGTTCTTGTATCTTGTCCAGTGACTACCCTACTGTAGAGAACATTTATTTGGAATTGGTTCTTGTATCTTGTCCAGTGACTACCCTACTGTAGAGAACATTTCTTTGGAATTGGTTCTTGTATCTTTTCCAGTGACTACCCTACTGTAGAGAACATTTCTTTGGAATTGGTTCTTGTATCTTGTCCAGTGACTACCCTACTGTAGAGAACATTTCTTCAGCATTGATTCTTGTATCTTGTTCAGTGACTACCCTACTGTAGAGAACATTTCTTCGTCATTGGTTCTTGTATCTTGTCCAGTGACTACCCTACTGTAGAGAACATTTCTTCGTCATTGGTTCTTGTATCTTGTCCAGTGACTACCCTACTGTAGAGAACATTTCTTTGGAATTGGTTCTTGTATCTTGTCCAGTGACTACCCTACTGTAGAGAACATTTCTTCATCATTGGTTCTTGTATCTTGTCCAGTGACTACCCTACTGTAGAGAACATTTCTTCATCATTGGTTCTTGTATCTTGTCCAGTGACTACCCTACTGTAGAGAACATTTCTTTGGAATTGGTTCTTGTATCTTGTCCAGTGACTACCCTACTGTAGAGAACATTTCTTTGGAATTGGTTCTTGTATCTTGTCCAGTGACTACCCTACTGTAGAGAACATTTCTTTGGAATTGGTTCTTGTATCTTGTCCAGTGACTACCCTACTGTAGAGAACATTTCTTTGGAATTGGTTCCTGTATCTTATCCAGTGACTACCCTACTGTAGAGAACATTTCTTTGGAATTGGTTCTTGTATCTTGTCCAGTGACTACCCTACTGTAGAGAACATTTCTTTGGAATTGGTTCTTGTATCTTGTCCAGTGACTACCCTACTGTAGAGAACATTTCTTTGGAATTGGTTTTTGTATCTTGTCCAGTGACTACCCTACTGTAGAGAACATTTCTTCAGCATTGATTCTTGTATCTTGTTCAGTGACTACCCTACTGTAGAGAACATTTCTTCGTCATTGGTTCTTGTATCTTGTCCAGTGACTACCCTACTGTAGAGAACATTTCTTCGTCATTGGTTCTTGTATCTTGTCCAGTGACTACCCTACTGTAGAGAACATTTCTTTGTCATTGGTTCTTGTATCTTGTCCAGTGACTACCCTACTGTAGAGAACATTTCTTTGTCATTGGTTCTTATATCTTGTCCAGTGACTACCCTACTGTAGAAAACATTTCTTTGTCATTGGTTCTTGTATCTTGTTCAGTGACTACCCTACTGTAGAAAACATTTCTTCATCATTGGTTCTTGTATTTTGTCCAGTGACTACCCTACTGTAGAGAACATTTATTTGGAATTGGTTCTTGTATCTTGTCCAGTGACTACCCTACTGTAGAGAACATTTCTTTGGAATTGGTTCTTGTATCTTGTCCAGTTGCTACCCTACTATAGAGAACATTTCTTCAGCATTGATTCTTGTATCTTGTTCAGTGACTACCCTACTGTAGAGAACATTTCTTCGTCATTGGTTCTTGTATCTTGTCCAGTGACTACCCTACTGTAGAGAACATTTCTTCGTCATTGGTTCTTGTATCTTGTCCAGTGACTACCCTACTGTAGAAAACATTTCTTTGTCATTGGTTCTTGTATCTTGTCCAGTGACTACCCTACTGTAGAGAACATTTCTTTGTCATTGGTTCTTATATCTTGTCCAGTGACTACCCTACTGTAGAGAACATTTCTTTGTCATTGGTTCTTATATCTTGTCCAGTGACTACCCTACTGTAGAGAACATTTCTTTGTCATTGGTTCTTGTATCTTGTCCAGTGACTACCCTACTGTAGAGAACATTTCTTTGTCATTGGTTCTTATATCTTGTCCAGTGACTACCCTACTGTAGAGAACATTTCTTTGTCATTGGTTCTTGTATCTTGTCCAGTGACTACCCTACTGTAGAAAACATTTCTTTGTCATTGGTTCTTGTATCTTGTCCAGTGACTACCCTACTGTAGAGAACATTTCTTTGTCATTGGTTCTTATATCTTGTCCAGTGACTACCCTACTGTAGAGAACATTTCTTTGTCATTGGTTCTTATATCTTGTCCAGTGACTACCCTACTGTAGAGAACATTTCTTTGTCATTGGTTCTTGTATCTTGTCCAGTGACTACCCTACTGTAGAGAACATTTCTTTGTCATTGGTTCTTATATCTTGTCCAGTGACTACCCTACTGTAGAGAACATTTCTTGATCATTGGTTCTTGTATCTTGTCCAGTGACTACCCTACTGTAGAAAACATTTCTTTGTCATTGGTTCTTGTATCTTGTTCAGTGACTACCCTACTGTAGAAAACATTTCTTCATCATTGGTTCTTGTATTTTGTCCAGTGACTACCCTACTGTAGAGAACATTTATTTGGAATTGGTTCTTGTATCTTGTCCAGTGACTACCCTACTGTAGAGAACATTTCTTTGGAATTGGTTCTTGTATCTTGTCCAGTGACTACCCTACTGTAGAGAACATTTCTTTGTCATTGGTTCTTGTATCTTGTCCAGTGACTACCCTACTGTAGAGAACATTTCTTTGTCATTGGTTCTTATATCTTGTCCAGTGACTACCCTACTGTAGAGAACATTTCTTTGGAATTGGTTCTTGTATCTTGTCCAGTGACTACCCTACTGTAGAGAACATTTCTTTGGAATTGGTTCTTGTATCTTGTCCAGTGACTACCCTACTGTAGAAAACATTTCTTTGTCATTGGTTCTTGTATCTTGTTCAGTGACTACCCTACTGTAGAAAACATTTCTTCATCATTGGTTCTTGTATTTTGTCCAGTGACTACCCTACTGTAGAGAACATTTCTTCATCATTGGTTCTTGTATCTTGTCCAGTGCCTACCCTACTGTACAGAACATTTCTTTGGAATTGGTTCTTGTATCTTGTCCAGTGACTACCCTACTGTAGAGAACATTTCTTTGGAATTGATTCTTGTATCTTGTCCAGTGACTACCCTACTGTAGAGAACATTTCTTTGGAATTGGTTCCTGTATCTTGTCCAGTGACTACCCTACTGTAGAGAACATTTCTTTGGAATTGGTTCTTGTATCTTGTCCAGTGACTACCCTACTGTAGAGAACATTTCTTTGGAATTGGTTCTTGTATCTTGTCCAGTGACTACCCTACTGTAGAGAACATTTCTTTGGAATTGGTTCTTGTATCTTGTCCAGTGACTACCCTACTGTAGAGAACATTTCTTCAGCATTGATTCTTGTATCTTGTTCAGTGACTACCCTACTGTAGAGAACATTTCTTCGTCATTGGTTTTTGTATCTTATCCAGTGACTACCCTACTGTAGAGAACATTTTTCGGCATTGATTCTTGTATCTAGTCCAGTGACTACCCTACTGTAGAGAACATTTCTTTGTCATTGATTCTTGTATCTTGTTCAGTGACTACCCTACTGTAGAGAACATTTCTTCAGCATTGATTCTTGTATCTTGTCCAGTGACTACCCTACTGTAGAGAACATTTCTTTGGAATTGGTTTTTGTATCTTGTCCAGTGACTACCCTACTGTAGAGAACATTTATTTGGAATTGGTTCTTGTATCTTGTCCAGTGACTACCCTACTGTAGAGAACATTTCTTTGGAATTGGTTCTTGTATCTTGTCCAGTGGCTACCCTACTATAGAGAACATTTCTTCGTCATTGGTTCTTGTATCTTGTCCAGTGACTACCCTACTGTAAAGAACATTTCTTTGGAATTGGTTCTTGTATCTTGTCCAGTGACTACCCTACTGTAGAGAACATTTCTTTGGAATTGGTTCTTGTATCTTGTCCAGTGACTACCCTACTGTAGAGAACATTTCTTCGTCATTGGTTTTTGTCTCTTGTTCAGTGACTACCCTACTGTAGAGAACATTTCTTTGGAATTGGTTCTTGTATCTTGTCCAGTGACTACCCTACTGTAGAGGACATTTATTTGGAATTGGTTCTTGTATCTTGTCCAGTGACTACCCTACTGTAGAGAACATTTCTTTGGAATTGGTTCTTGTATATTGTTCAGTGACTACCCTACTGTAGAGAACATTTCTTTGGAATTGGTTCTTGTATCTTGTCCAGTGACTACCCTACTGTAGAGGACATATCTATGGTATTGGTTCTTGTTTCTTGTTCAGTGACTACCCTACTGTAGAGAACATTTCTTCCGCAGTGGTTCTTGTATCTTGTCCAGTGACTGCCATTCTGTAGAGAACATTTCTTCCGCATTAATTCTTGTTCAGTGAATACCTTATTGTTAAGAACATTTCTTTGGTATTGGTTCTTGTATCTAGTCCAGTGACTACCCTTTTGTAGAGGGCAGTTCTTGTGCAGTGACTACCTTACTATATAGTCTTGTCTGTGATCCTATTGTTTGTCATGATATATATTGTAATGGACTGGCCATCCGGCTCAATATCTCTTGTCAATGGGAAGCTGCCCTCTCCCCCACCGGAATAAATTTGGGAATATTGTTAATTTAGTTAGTTTAAATATCAAAATTAAAGGAAGATTATTATTATTTTAAAGCTTAAAGTTGATTGTTTATGGTAAACGCATGTCTAATGTCAAAACAGTTAAATGAAAATTTACTTACTTTAGGAATACAGTTCCGAAATCCCATTGAAATGAGTCACTGTTTACATGTTATTTTCTCGGAGAAAATGTTATGTCACAAGCTATATCCTATATGAATAGAATTGTCTATTTTTGTAGAATTTCAGTATTATTCACATTTTTTTATATTTTGTGTGGTCTGGATAACCCGGTCAAGAACCTAACGACTCATTTTCTAGCTTCGATCAGCCATTTTTCTTATCTTGTGCCGTAAATCAGTCTGATCAGTGTCGTTATAGTTCAGCATATAAACGTCAATATTAAATCTTTTGAGTCCTTTTTTTACGTCATTTTTGATTCTTTTAAGTCACCTAGTACTATATAAGAGACGATTTTTGTTAGCTTGTCAGTCGTGATCTGACTCCCTTGGTATACGGTATATGTTCTATTTATAAAGTAAAGAGATTCATTTAAGTCTTTTCTATATCGTTAAATCTTTTTATCTAGTCTCTTGTATAGCGCTACGGAAGTCACAAAGTCATCCAGAAATGTTTTGAGATATAGAATAAAATAAGTCGTGTTACTATAATAAGTAACCAGATTTTTCCGTGTTAAGTTATTTTCGTGAAGATAGTTTTTTTTTTACAGTTCAAATTTTTAAGTCTTAATCCTTACAAGGAGTCTTTCAAGTTTAACGTTAAGTCACGACGTCTAGGTGGAGTGTACTGTAGAAGTTCACTGTAATTTGGTATTCAATACAATTTGAGATTTTGCTCAGGCACTCTCTATTTTACATTTTTGTGATAATATCACACACACATTACACATTTTCATAGGATTATGAAATTTTGTAGTATATTTAGTTACATATAGTTATTTAACTTGACCAGAGTTATCCCTGATTGCTTGCTAACATTTTTTAAAACTGCATGATGTGGTAAAGGGAATTTATTTCAATAACAATCTTTTCATTAATTTTATTGTCAATATATTTTCTTGCTAAATATTTATCATATTAAATAATTAACTTTATATGAATTGATCAATGCTGCCTTATCAACCTCATAACCTTGAATTATATTGTATCGATCGACTTAACACTACGGTGCCGAGTCTATCTGGAGGAGCATAGGACCCGAAGGCTAACACTCTTCCCCAAGAAAAAGAGTGTTTGTGTGTCTTGTGTGACACAGTTTAGTCGAGTGTTCCAATTGAACCATTTTATAGTCTGAGGTCTGAGTTGGAGGTGCTGTTCCAAGCATCATTGTTAACATTGTACAAGTCACTTCAGGGGTAACCAGAGAAAAAGGTTACAATATTATTTTGTATCATTTGTGTAATGTTTTTTGTTACTATTTTATTGAATAATGAGATTTGATCTAGTGATGTATATTTTTATGTGAAGAATTATTTCATCAATCTATGTTACTTTTGACAAATATTTTATATAATTAAACATACAAGCATCATAATGGTTATAATTGTGAAAAGAAACAAAGACTGAAGCCAGGTTTCACTGCAAAACATTTGTCACATTTTTGGAAAAGGCCGTACATATGTTGGTGTAGTATGCTCATTTGGCATTAAAAAAACAATTACTTACAATTTTGTAGCTACATTGTATATCATGACAAGAACAATGTACATTCAATGAAATGATGTCCACTTTGTACTGGACCAACATGCTTAGCTGTATTGTTATAGTGCTAGCTCACTGAAACAAGTCCATGGTCAGATATATCCCTCCACTCCAACAGATTCCAAACCAACCAGTCTTTGCTCTTACTCCTTAATGCAGATGCTTCGAGGAGAAGCAGAAAATACCAATATAATAGTCTTTGGTTTGATCCAACTGGGGCTTGAACCCATAAATCTAACCCACTCAAGGCGAGTATGCTAACCATTACACCATTGATGCGGTTTCATAACTTTGAAGGGGTCGTCATGGTCGAGATTGTATGTTAGTTGGATTTACATCTACCGGTACCTATGTAATCGGTGCCTATCACCACTAATATTGAGAGTTCGAACCCGATTCAGGAGAGGTGTACTCAATACAACATTACCGGTATGTGATAAAGTTTGTCAGTGACTTGTGGTTTTCTCCGGGCACTCTGGTTTCCTCCACCAATAAAACTGACCGCCACAATATAACTGAAATATTGTTGAAAGTGGCGTTAAACACCATAAACCAACTAACCATCCATAAATTTGAAAAACATAGTACAATGAACTAATTTAATTAAAGCTGTGAGACATATATTTTTTCATCTGACAAATCCACCAACAGCTAAAATAATTCTGCATTGGGTTAGGTAACCTTTCCTCGACAATTGAAAACTCTTTATAATGTTCAATACTTAAAGAATTTAGGCTTATCTTGCTGATTGGTTGTTGGTAATGTGACCTCTAGATCTGACATGATACCGCATGTTAGAGATTAATATATAAAAAATTTAAAAAGTTAAAACAAACATCTAATTTAAATTATATTATGCAATGACCATTCTTGTACAGTTTGAGAATATGGCTTGACTTTGGTCAAATGTTGAACTATGTCTGGTTGTAGTGGCCATTTTGGTTGTTCAATCAATTAAAAAAACATAAACAAGATCAAAGAATGAAGATTCCTGTCAAGTTTTTATTTCCATTTGGTCCAATGGTTTGAGAAAAGTTGGTTGGTTTGGTTTACGTTGTTTAATGCCACTTTCAACTATATTTCAGTTATATCATGGCGGTCAGTTTAATTGATGGAGGTAACCGGAGTACCCGGAGAAAACCACCGACCTGTTGCAAGTCACTGACATACTTGATATAATGTATGGAGTACATTTCGCCATGAACGGGGTTTGAACTCACAACATTAGTGGTGATAGCCACTGATTGCTCAGGTAATTGAAAATCAAACTACCATACGATCATGACCCTTTTTAGAAAAGAAGATTGAAAGGTAAACAGTTGATAGATGGACAGATGACAATAGATGAAGAGTGATGGTGAAACCTCACATCAATCTTAAATCAATGTGATTTTAAAATTATACCTGTGATGCTACCTCACATCAACCTTAAAGCAATGTGATTTAAAAACTTGATATAGTTGATGCTACCTCACATCAACCTCTTCAATCAATGTAATTTAAAAACTTGACACAGTTGATGCTACCTCACATTAACATTTAGTCAATGTGATTTAAGGACTTGACACAGTTGGTGTTACCTCACATCAACCTTTAGTCAATGTGATTTAAAAACTTGACACAGTTGATGCTACTTCACATTAACATTTAGTCAATGTGATTTAAGGACTTGACATATTTGATGTTACCTCACATTAACATTTAGTCAATGTGATTTAAAGACTTGACATAGTTGATGCTACCTCACATCAACCTTTAGTCAATGTGAATTAAAGACTTGACACAGTTGATGCTACCTCACATCAACCTTTAGTCAATGTGAATTAAAGACTTGACACAGTTGATGCTACCTCACATCAACCTTTAGTCAATGTGATTTAAAGACTTGACACAGTTAATGCTACCTCACATCAACCTTTAGTTAATGTGAATTAAAGACTTGACATAGTTGATGCTACCTCACATCAACCTTTAGTCAATGTGAATTAAAGACTTGACACAGTTGATGCTACCTCACATCAACCTTTAGTCAATGTGATTTAAGGACTTGACACAGCTGATGTTACCTCACATCAACCTTTAGTCAATGTGAATTAAAGACTTGACCCAGTTGATGCTACCTCACATTAACATTTAGTCAATGTGATTTAAAGACTTGACCCAGTTGATGCTACCTCACATTAACATTTAGTCAATGTGATTTAAAGACTTGACCCAGTTGATGCTACCTCACATTAACATTTAGTCAATGTGATTTAAAGACTTGACCCAGTTGATGCTACCTCACATTAACATTTAGTCAATGTGATTTAAAGACTTGACCCAGTTGATGCTACCTCACATCAACCTTTACTCAATGTGATTTAAAGACTTGACACAGTTTAGGCTACCTAACACCAACCTTTAGTCAATGTGAATTAAAAACTTAACACAGCTGATGCTACCTCACATCAACCTTTAGTCAATGTGATTTAAAGACTTGACACAGTTGATGCTACCTCACATTAACATTTAGTCAATGTGATTTAAGGACTTGACACAGTTGATGCTACCTCACATCAACCTTTAGTCAATGTGATTTAATGACTTGACACAGTTGATGTTACCTCACATCAACCTTTAGTCAATGTGATTTAAGGACTTGACACAGTTGCTGTTACCTCACATCAACCTTTAGTCAATGTGAATTAAAGACTTGACCCAGTTGATGCTACCTCACATTAACATTTAGTCAATGTGATTTAAAGACTTGACACAGTTGATGCTACCTCACATCAACCTTTACTCAATGTGATTTAAAGACTTGACACAGTTTAGGCTACCTAACACCAACCTTTAGTCAATGTGAATTAAAAACTTGA
Organism: Bathymodiolus septemdierum; assembly: GCA_963383655.1. Taxonomy (NCBI): domain Eukaryota; kingdom Metazoa; phylum Mollusca; class Bivalvia; order Mytilida; family Modiolidae; genus Bathymodiolus; species Bathymodiolus septemdierum. The sequence goes on from OY726520.1 coordinate 70,543,695, forward strand.
CACAGTTGCTGTTTTCTCACATTGACATTTAGTCAATGTGATTTAAAGACTTGACACAGTTGATGCTACCTCACATCAACCTTTAGTCAATGTGATTTAAGGACTTGACACAGCTGATGTTACCTCACATCAACCTTTAGTCAATGTGAATTAAAGACTTGACCCAGTTGATGCTACCTCACATTAACATTTAGTCAATGTGATTTAAAGACTTGACCCAGTTGATGCTACCTCACATTAACATTTAGTCAATGTGATTTAAAGACTTGACCCAGTTGATGCTACCTCACATTAACATTTAGTCAATGTGATTTAAAGACTTGACCCAGTTGATGCTACCTCACATTAACATTTAGTCAATGTGATTTAAAGACTTGACCCAGTTGATGCTACCTCACATTAACATTTAGTCAATGTGATTTAAAGACTTGACCCAGTTGATGCTACCTCACATCAACCTTTACTCAATGTGATTTAAAGACTTGACACAGTTTAGGCTACCTAACACCAACCTTTAGTCAATGTGAATTAAAAACTTAACACAGCTGATGCTACCTCACATCAACCTTTAGTCAATGTGATTTAAGGACTTGACACAGTTGATGCTACCTCACATCAACCTTTAGTCAATGTGATTTAATGACTTGACACAGTTGATGTTACCTCACATCAACCTTTAGTCAATGTGATTTAAGGACTTGACACAGTTGCTGTTACCTCACATCAACCTTTAGTCAATGTGAATTAAAGACTTGACCCAGTTGATGCTACCTCACATTAACATTTAGTCAATGTGATTTAAAGACTTGACACAGTTGATGCTACCTCACATCAACCTTTACTCAATGTGATTTAAAGACTTGACACAGTTTAGGCTACCTAACACCAACCTTTAGTCAATGTGAATTAAAAACTTGACACAGTTGCTGTTTCCTCACATTGACATTTAGTCAATGTGATTTAAAGACTTGACACAGTTGATGCTACCTCACATTAACATTTAGTCAATGTGAATTAAAGACTTGACATAGTTCATGCTACCTCACATCAACCTTTAGTCAATGTGAATTAAAGACTTGACACAGTTGATGCTACCTCACATCAACCTTTAGTCAATGTGATGTAAGGACTTGACACAGTTGATGTTACCTCACATCAACCTTCAGTCAATGTGAATTAAAGACTTGACCCAGTTGATGCTACCTCACATTAACATTTAGTCAATGTGAATTAAAGACTTGACACAGTTGATGCTACCTCACATCAATCTTTAGTCAATGTGATTTAAGGACTTGACACAGTTGCTGTTACCTCACATTGACATTTAGTCAATGTGATATAAAGACTTGACACAGTTGATGCTACCTCACATTAACCTTTAGTCAATGTGATTTAAAGACTTGACACAGTTGATGCTACCTCACATTAACATTTAGTCAATGTGATTTAAAGACTTGACACAGTTGATGCTACCTCACATCAACCTTTAGTCAATGTGATTTAAGGACTTGACACGGTTTAGGCTACCTAACACCAACCTTTAGTCAATGTGATTTAAAGACTTGACCCAGTTGATGCTACCTCACATTAACATTTAGTCAATGTGATTTAAAGACTTGACACAGTTGATGCTACCTCACATCAACCTTTAGTCAATGTGATTTAAAGACTTGACACAGTTGATGCTACCTCACATCAACCTTTAGTCAATGTGAATTAAAAAACTTGACACAGCTGATACTACCTCACATTAACATTTAGTCAATGTGATTTAAAAACTTGACACAGTTGATGCTACCTCACATCAACCTTTAGTCAATGTGATTTAAGGACTTGACACAGTTGATGTTACCTCACATCAACCTTTAGTCAATGTGAATTAAAGACTTGACACAGTTGATGCTACCTCACATCAACCTTTAGTCAATGTGATTTAAGGACTTGACACAGCTGATGCTACCTCACATTAACATTTAGTCAATGTGATTTAAAGATTTGACACAGTTGATGCTACCTCACATCAACCTTTAGTCAATGTGATTTAAGGACTTGACACGGTTTAGGCTACCTAACACCAACCTTTAGTCAATGTGACTAAAGGTTAACACATAGTTGAGGCTACCTCATAACAAGCTTTACTCAATGTGATTTAAGGACTTGACACAGTTGAGGCTACCTCATACCAAACTTTACTCAATGTGATTTAAGGACTTGACACAATTGAGGCTACCTCATACCAAGCTTTAGTCAATGTGATTTAAAAACTTGACACAGTTGAGGCTACCTCACACCAAGCTTTAGTCAATGTGATTTAAAAACTTGACACAGTTGATGCCCTCACAGAAAAAAAGAATACATGTCCTGGTGAGATATACTATTTGGTAATTTTATGATCTCCTTAATACTGGTTTTTTCCTTGTACTTGCATACTAAAAATAAATGGAACAACATTGGCTGTTTATATGTACAAGTTTATATAGATTTTACATGTTTCTAAAATACCAGTATCTTAAGTAACACAAGATATATATAGTCTGATCCTATGGTACTGTGGGCTCTATGATACTGTGTATTCACATGCTACATGTATTTCAACCAATTTCTCTGCCATTTTTTAAATTTAACTACCACAGTACCATTGGACCCCGATATAACTAATATGATGAACCAGAATATCCCGCTTATTACATGTATGTGAACATTTTCATTTTTTTTTCTGTCTGTCAAAAAAAATTGATGAGGGATATGTGTGGCCAATAATTGTACATCTCATCTTCTATTATATGGCTACTCCACAAATGTATCGTGCACATTAAATTAAATATCTATGCTTTTATTTGTAAGAAATCGACTCTTGAGAGGACACACAGGAGGTGATATGATAGGATTGGATAAAATATAATTTGCCCATGTTTGAGGAAAAAATGTTGCTGATGTATCAAATTATCATTAAGAACAATTTGGGTTCAGACAACTTCCAAAATGTTTGCTAAAATACATTTTAAATCCAATTTGTCTTCTTTTCTTACAAAATATGTTAAAGGCACGTAAATTTTGAGTAGTATTAACAAATTTTACAAATTGTCTGATTATTTATGTACATAGGCAAAATTCCAAATACCAAAAATGTGAACAATGTAATGGCACATTCCATAGTAGCTCATATATTTTTGGTGCAATCTGTCCCGTTCATTTTTTCGAAGATTTTTCCTCATGATGTCCTATGTTGCACATTTCCAACTTTGATTAAAAATTTATACGTTTTAAATGAGTTATTTCCCTTTAAGACAGGCAAAGAGGTCCCCTTTCATGAAATGTTTCCAGAATCAGTTCAAAATTTTAATGTGGTAACAACTTGTGAATTTTATTTTTGCTATAAAATTATCTTCTGATTTGTTCAAATTGGTTGTCCTTACTACCATTGCTCTTGCTAGACTGGGTCCCATTTTGAAAGTCATAAGGGAAATAGGATAATTATGCATAATTTTAGAATAAAATCGGGAAGATGCAAAAGGTCTACTCAGTAGTCATGGCGATATTCAAATTCTATTGAGACCAAACACATCAACTTTGTAGAGTACATACATGTACAGTGATCGTTATTCTAAAGTTTGGGTTCAAAATAGTACAGTGCTTTCTGAGAAAAAAATTTTAAACACTTTTCCACAAGTTTCTATGTTAAACCGATCTAACACTGGTGGTCATTTTTAGAGATATGATTGTCAATATAAGCATAAACTCTGGAAAGAAAATATAGGATTATGGTAAGAGATGATTTCACATGCTTACCTCACAGGATCAAGCCACCTTGGATTTCCTATCAGCATAAAAGACACTGTTGTGGAGAAAACCACACAATGCAATCTTACAAAGTTTATTTTTAAACTGACTTAGTGGTTTGAATATTAGATGTGATCTTGAGTAATGGGTATAAATGGAATGATTAAAATTTCTTTCACTTCACATAAAAAAAAAATCATAATACATATCCATAACATATTTTCATGTAGCTAAAGCTTAAATTTCAGAGAAAGATGAGAATTCTTTTACCATTTGGAAAAATATTAATTTTTCAGATTGTCAAATCCATATGAGATTACATTTTTGTATTATTACCGGTGTCATATGGTATTTTGAACCCCATGGTAAATTGAACCCGGGGTCGATTTACATCCATGGTATATTGAACCCCCTTATTGAAAACTGAACCCCCCCTGTATGGTAAATTGGACCCCCATGGTATTTTGAACCCCCCCCCCCATTTCTAATCAAAAGATATGCAGGGAGGTCAAAATATCATGTGTAGGGGGGTCAAAATACCATGGATAGGGGGTTCGATATACCATGGATAGGGGGGTCAATATACCATGGGTAGGGAGGTCAATATACCATGGATAGGGGGGTCGATATACCATGGGTAAGGGGTTCAATATACCATGGGTAGGGAGGTCAATATACCATGGATAGGGGGGTCGATATACCATGGGTAAGGGGTTCAATATACCATGGGTAGGGGGGTCGATATACCATGGATAGGGGGGTCAAAATACCATGGGTAGGGGGGTCAAAATACCATGGGTAGGGGGTCAATATACCATGGGTAGGGGGGTCAATATACCATGGATAAGGGAGTCGATATACCATGGGTAAGGGGTTCAATATACCATGGGTAGAGGGGTCGATATACCATGGATAGGGGGGTCAAAATACCATGGGTAGGGGGGTCAATATACCATGGATAGGGGGGTCAATATACCATGGGTAAGGGGTTCAATATACCATGGGTAGGGGGGTTGATATACCATGGATGGGGGGTCAAAATACCATGGGTAGGGGTTCGATATCCCATGGGTAGGGGGGTCAAAATACCATGGGTAGGGGGTCAATATACCATGGATAAGGGGGTCGATATACCATGGGTAAGGGGTTCAATATACCATGGATAGAGGGGTCGATATACCATGGATAGCGGGGTCAAAATACCATGGGTAAGGGGTTCGATATCCCATGGGTAGGGGGGTCAAAATACCATGGGTAGGGGGTCAATATACCATGGGTAGGGGGGTCAATATACCATGGATAGGGGGATCAAAATACCATGGGTAGGGGGGTCGATATACCATGGGTAGGGAGGTCAAAATACCATGGGTAGGGGGGTTGATATACCATGGATAGGGGGGTCAAAATACCATGGGTAGGGGTTCGATATCCCATGGGTAGGGGGGTCAAAATACCATGGGTAGGGGGTCAATATACCCTGGATAAGGGGGTCGATATACCATGGGTAAGGGGTTCAATATACCATGGATAGAGGGGTCGATATACCATGGATAGCGGGGTCAAAATACCATGGGTAAGGGGTTCGATATCCCATGAGTAGGGGGGTCAAAATACCATGGGTAGGGGGTCAATATACCATGGGTAGGGGGGTCAATATACCATGGATAGGGGGATCAAAATACCATGGGTAGGGGGGTTGATATACCATGGGTAGGGGGGTCAAAATACCATAGGTAGGGGGTCGATATACCATGGGTAGGGGAGTCGATATTCGATGGGTAGGGGGTCAAAATTTTCCAAAAAAAAAATTTCCATCATATTTCAAAATTTTAATATTTAAATAATCTTGAAAAATGATGAAACAATTGTAGCCTATTTTGTTGAATATACTGTTGAAAAGTTTGAGAAATTCCTTATTATTTAATAAGCAGTTATTGACTTTTAATTTCAGTCTACTCATGACTATGTGGACCTGGTCAATGATTGATTAACCTTGGCCGTTGGCCTCGGTCAATCATTCATTGATCAGGTCTATATAGTCATGAGTAGACCGCATTAAAAGTCAATAATTGTATAGGGTAGGGGGGGTCGATATACCATTGGTAGGGGGGGGTCGATATACCATGGGTATATCGACCCACTACCCATGGTATATTGACCCCTATACCCATTGAAAAGACTAAGTAAACAAGTAAACCTTTGTTTATATAGGGAATCTCAGCGAAACCAATTTTGAGAAAAATATCAGATTTATGATATACAAATTTTGAAATTATGAAAATTTTCTTAAAATTCTATGAAAATTTTTAATTTTTTTTAATTTTTTTTAATCTTATGAAATATGTTAGTTTTGAAATTTTATGAAAATTTTGTAATTTTTTGAAATTTTTGATATATTGAAATTGAAATTATTTTGAAAAATTTTCAATTTCTATTTTTTTTTTTTTTTTTGAAATTCTATAAAATTTTGGAAATTTTGAAATTTTATTACCCCCCTACCCATAATTATTAATATATATTGAATCTCCTCCCTACCCATAGTATTTTGACCCCCCCTACCCATGGTATATTGACCTCCATACCCATTAAAAAGACTAAGTAAACAAGTAAACCTTTGTTTATATAGGGAATCTCAGCAAAAACAATTTTGAGAAAAATATCAGATTCATGGTATACAAATTTTGAAAATTTTCTTAAAATTCTATGAAAATTTAGATTTTTTTTTTTTTTTTTTTTTTTTTTTTAATCTTATGAAATATGTTAGTTTTGAAATTTTATGAAAATTTTGTAATTTTTTGAAATTTTTGATATATTGAAATTGAAATTATTTTGAAAAATTTTCAATTTCTATTTATTTATTTTTTGAAAATTTAGATTTTTGGGAAATTTTGAAATTTTATTACCCTCCCTACCCATAATTATTAATATATATTGAATCCCCTCCCTACCCATGGTATTTTGACCCCCCTACCCATGGTATATCAACCCCCTACCCATGGTATATTGACCCCCTTAACCATGGTATATCGACCCCCCCTACCCATGGTATATCGACCCCCCCCCTACCCATGGTATATCGACCTCCCTACCCATGGTATATTGACCCCCTTAACCATGGTATATCGACCCCCCTAACCATGGTATATTGACCCCCCTACCCATGATATATCGACCCCTCTACCCATGGTATATCGACCCCCCTAACCATGGTATATCGACCCCCCCGCCCATGGAATATCGACCCCCCTACCTATAGTATATCAAACCCTCTCTTATGGTATTATGAACTCCTCTTTGGTAGAAATGAGGGGGGGTTCAATTTACCATGAGGGGGTTCAAAATACAATGACAAAAAATTAACCCCAGGGTCAAAATACCATAAGGAAAATTGAACCCGGGGTCAAAATATCATAGGTAAATCGACCCCGGTTCAATTTACCATGGGGTTCAAAATACCATATGACACCGGTACACATTGTTTTACAAATAGTGTATTTCTGTAAAAAAAAAAATTAGATAAAATTCACACAAATTTATATATACCATTTTTTTAATGATAAAATATTATAATATACATATAATTTCAATAATTTTTGCCATTCATATAAAAAAAAAACGTTTGCAAAATCAAGATGACAATGTAATAGCACGTCTGCCAACTACACTTACATAAGTAACCAGCAGCCATCTTGGATAGATACAAGGTGCCAACATGTACATAATCCAACAACCACACCCAACCAAATTTGAATTTAATTGGGCATTTTTTTTAAAAGTTCTTGTAAAGAAAAAATGTCTAATTTGCATAATCATCAAAAATATAAGTTACATTACAAAATTTACAACTACAAAAATGTGGAATACAGCCATTCTGTCAGGGGAAGTACTGGAACAAGAAAATTTGTTTTTATCACTTGTTTAAGTAACTTTTTGATAATGATGCTAAAAGTAGGGTTTATCTTCCTTTGATTCACAATTTCAAGTGTTTTAATTCCTCAGTGATTTTGCCTTTTATGTATTTCATGTTATTCTGGGTTTTTTTAATTTGTTTGTAATAACAATTCATAATCCATTAAACAACAAAATTTTCATATAAATAAAGATTTTAAAGATCTGTTAAATAAAATGACTTGTTTAAGTGATTTTGCCTGCAGTAATGCCATCTGTATTAGTGATGCATTAGCTTAATAGCCCAGTCTGTTTCAGGCCTTGCAAGCATCAATAATTTTTACCAGGAACATGTTTATTTTGTAATGAGCTGAAAGATGAAACAGACCTTTTCAAGAAAATTATCCCCACTCTATGGAAAATTTAAAAATTAAAAGGTACACACTTTCAACATTCAGATAAAACCCTTAAAATGTATAAATTATCTATTAAACAAATAACCTTTATAGACACAATAGTACCCCTCTTAAAAGGCTTCTTATCAGGCCAGATTTCAGGTCGCTGTATGGTAAGAATCCCCATGATCACAGCGATAAAATTTCAGAAGGATCAGTCACATAGAACTTACATTATTGTGAAGAAAAAAAACATTGTGTCTACGGAATGAAAACAGCGACCATACATCCATACCATAATAGAGTAGTTCCTCTTTTATAAGGCCACAGTACCCCTTCTGCAATAAAAAAGTGGCCTCATAAGAGGGGGGACTTCTCTTAGGGGAGAAACAATTGAGTAATATTTTACTATGTCATTTCAGCTGAAATCTGGCCTGATAAGAGATATTACATTTGATGAGAGTATTCTTATAAGAGGGGGAATACCGTGTAACAACTTAAAAACATTTGTTTATAGGTCTGTTGCACTAATGTAATCAAAAGCAATGAAAAAAATGACTTTTCTTATAACATAATCATAATAACGCAGAGATCCTTGCAACTCGTCTTGATAAGTCCTGGACTCACCATTTTCAGTTGAAACTCACCAAAGTTTTCAAATTTTAGATCTTTACAATGGTGGGACTCGCCAAAGTTTTCAAATTTTACATTTTTACAATGGTGGGACTCACCAAAATTTTCAGAAATTTGTCTTCTGGATTTGTCAACATAAATTGCTACAAGTATCCCTGATAATGTACAAAATGTGATGAATAATAACTTGTTAGGATTACAAATGTCTATATTAGTATACATGTATATGGCACATTACAACATGAATGTATTCATGCACTTGTTTCATATAAAAATGTAACCATGGCAACACCAGGAAATAATATAATAAAAAGCTGCCAATAAAGGTTGAATGAAAAACATACAATACTACACTGGTAATTAATGATTAATGTTACAGAAATAGGGAGTGGCAAATATAAGTGTCAATCAATCTGATTGACATTGGTTACTGTCCAATCATTTGTTGTAGTCTTATTTGGTATTTGAATGCTTATATACTGATATTTGCAGGGAGTTGAAATATAAGTGCCAATCAATCTGATTGGCTTCATTACTGTCCAATAATATGTTGTAGTTTTATTTGGTATTTGAATGCTTAAATATTGATATTGATAAAAAAAATAAAAAATTAAACTAGTCCAAGTTCATTCAAATGATTTTATAAACAGAACTTTTATGTTTCTGTTTTACTTGTTCGGACAAATGAAAATATCTTTTCTGAGACAATGTGCATGGCATCTGATACTTATAAATCGAGCATCGTGTTACAGATATACAAATGTACTACTTAAAGACATCTAACACACAAAGTAGCGTTGCCACCCAATTTGGTTATCTTATATCTTGGTAAAAATGGTATTGTATCCATTGGTGGATATTATACATTTATTGCATGCTGGTGAGGGAAATATGCAAATTTATTCACCCAAGAGTATCATATTCCCTGAGGGCAACGCCTGAGGGGAATATGATACTCGTGGGTGAATAAATTTTCATATTTCCTGAACCCGCATGCTATGAATGTTTTATTATACCGAATGAAACCAAGAAAACACATACATGTAAAATACTGCTGGCAAACATATTTTAAGTCCATTGGAACGTTGTCTCAGACATTTAAAAACCACATCCACAACAAATTGCAACGGTCGTCTGCAAGTGATGTGTTCCGAGTGCCTCTGACGTTTTCCTGTCAAAGAACGATAACTCTGGCAGGAAAACCTGCGAGGCTTCCGAGGGGTGGAATATTATTTTTATTTCACGGAATATGATTTTTGTCCTGTGTGATCACGTGTTCTGATTTTTACCCATTGTCCAATCAAATTAATCTATTTATGGTAATCAATATATGAGGTATAATAATATATCTTGCTAAGGCCTTAATATACAATGCAGTTACAAAATAAATCTTATAGAAATATTATGACAACACATTCAAATAATATCTGACGACTTTTATCTTGCAAAATTGGAAATCGTACATTTCTGTTCTCAGTCTGTGCCAAAAACTGCTAGACCTAAGCTCCAGTCTAGTAAAAATTGTTTCGGATAAGTGTGAAATTGCATAAATTGCTAAATCAAATTAAAAAAAAATCTTCTTAAATGCCTTTTGGGCTATTTTTTCAAAAATGTTTTTGGCACAGACTGTGCCCTGAATTATGACTGTATTTTAAATCAAATTTTCTGATAGTAAAGAATAAGGGAAATAAATTGTAGTCAAATTCTATTCACTCAATCAAGAAATAAAACATTATAAAATGGAAAACAGATAAGAGTAAATGCAATGTTAACATGAACCTGTTTCTATTAGACATCATTTATAAAACTAAAATTGAACAGCAATGTAAGAAACACAATAAAACCTCTACTTTGAACAGGGGATTGGCCATGGATATAAAAAAAAAAACACTTCATGACCAAAAATAAAACATCATGTTTCCCCAATATTAATGCTATTAAAACATAGTTTTCCATAAAATGAAGGTACATTGTAAAATGCTTGTTTCTGGCGTTCTCCAAATACATATTATCTCAAAAAATCTATTTTCTGAAATTTACTAGCCGTTCAACTACAAATGTAGTAGAATGTGTGTCTACATTAATTTGTGCATCTTTCTTATGAAAGGGAAACAAATGCATAATATTACCATGTGTTGTATGGAATTTTCTTGTCATAATGTTAACAATATCGAAAGGATAGAAAGTGGACAGAAGTATGTGACCTCTCCTACACCCATCTCCCTTTTCAAAGATGTTCCATTGCTATATTTTATACTACTTTTTATATACCTCTTTAATTTCTATACATGTATAGGCATGTCTAGAACATGAAAAAATATTTGCACTAATTATTCAAAGTAATATCAATTAAAAATCATGGTCTATGACCATGAAATGTCAATCCTTTATTCCCGATAGCAACAGAAACAGCATGGTCTAACAATTCACTACTGGTGGTCGATACATTAGTATTTGCATTGTCTGTTTGTTCTGTAGAGCCACTAGATTTTGGACGATCTGATAATGGTAAAAAATAATTTGAAGAATGGGCAAGATCTGATAAGACATTCACTGGACCCATGTGGCTACACTGGGCCTGTGGAATTAGTCCTTGTAATTTGATTGCCTCTGATATTCCTTGGCTCTCTATTAAATTCGATACAAACTGTTGTGGCTCAGGAGACACTCCCATTTCTTCAAGAGTTTTATTTATAGCATTGTCAACTATTGATTTAGCTATGTGTTGATTCTGCCAACGTTTGAGGTACAAGTTGAGTTCCTCTTCTCTCTGACGATGAGACAATAATATGCTCTCCTCTTCGATTTCTGGATCAACGCTACCATTGGATGGTAATGCCAGCATACTAGTGTTGTTTGAAAAACTAGAAACAGATGTCCTACCATCGTCTTTGTGGATCTCTGATATATTTACATCTTGCCCATCAAAACTAAAGTTAACGCTTGAACTTGCAGGACTACTTGTTCTTGAAAAGTTATGTGTAGTATTGAAACATTCAGAAGCAACTGATAATGCTGAAGTGACTGGGTTTTGAACAAATGTTACATTGTTTTCACTAATTAACTTACTTTGTTCAGAAATGTCAAAACTTTTGAAATGTGATTGGTTACTACTTGAAACGTGACATTCCGGTTTAGCAGAGATTGAAACTTTTGAATTTGAAACTGAACAGTCCATATCTTTATCTAATATTTCATCATTTCTTTCTGTCGATTTGTTCAATTGTTCAGAAGTTATTTTTAGATTGCATTCACACACAGATTTATCTCCCCTGGAATTACAATGCTGACAAGACGCTACATTGTCACAAATCACAACATCTGTTACACTTGAAATGTCCTCTTGACTACTTCTCTTCACCTGCCATGAATACCTAGCCTTTTTAAGTGTGGCAGAGTCACAGTCCATACATGTATCTTTCCTTTTTGGGATTGTATTTTCCATAGTGTCAACTTTCAACTTTACAATTCAATATCCTGAAAAGAAAAGTACTGTGAAAACATTTGTTCATAATAACTTTTCTTCATTCTATAAGCAAGAATTTCAATTTAGTACATTTAGGTCATCATGGGATTCAAAAATCGTCAGATAAAATTGTTCAAACGATGTGCAAATCTTCATATGGTAATTAGAAAGTATGCAAAATTTTGAGTAATTATTTAGTTAATTTTTTGGGGAAAATGCTTTAATATTGTGACAAATCGATTCTATGTTTGCATCGGAAATGCACTCTGGAAACAAACATGACATCATGTCTACTGTGGCGTACGTCTTTAAAAAGGAAGCGATAGCTCGCTCTTAATGGTAGATATGTGGTAAAATAATAAAATACTGTACAAGTGGTTATTTTCGCGGGTACCTAATTTTCGCTTTATTCACGATAGTCATCGATCAGCGAAAAAAAGAACCGGCGTAAATTGTTTCCCTTTACTACATAAATATCTTTATTTTCTTAAATAATTGTACAAGATCAGTCTCCCTTAGTATGACTGTATATAACAAATATTTAACAATTATGTGGTCAATGTCATTCTTAAAATTGTTGAAATGACGCTTTTAAAACATCTAACAAAGGGGAAAAATCCTTCCCGAAAACAATGCATATGGTGACAAATTAATTAATTGCCCTTTTATCTTTAAAGCACTAATTCCCATGGATAGTTGTTGCTTGTAAACACACCTTTTTTAATCAATATTAGTATTTCCATTCACTGATTTGCAATTACCTGTAAGTTGACAATTTTTGGTGTTAATTAATTGGTCACATTTTGCTTCGGAGTCTGTTAATGAGACTTTTTTGTGTTCAATTTTTGCAAATGTGTTGTAATAATACATATATAATAAAATTATATTAAATGCCCTTATGCAATTTTCTATTAATGAACATGTATACAATTCTAAAATACCGCCAATCGCATGCAAAAAGCTCTTACTCAATTTATTTAAAAACATTTCCTATTTTGAATTGTTGGTCAAACAGTTCAGATAATGTTATTCTAATATAAATATAAATTTGCCTCCCGCGAAAATAACCACTAATACGGTATCATGCAAAAAGAGTTGAATACTACATTTTGTATGTAAAAATATGTTTTTGTCAAAACCGGAAATGGAAGTTAAAAATATTTTATCTGCCATTTTGGTTATGTGCAAGAAAATACAGGATTGCTTCCGCTTCTAAAAAGGCAATAAAAATAACAAAGTTTGTACTTAATTATTTGTAATAAATTATCATAATAAATCTTTGGAGTATTCTGAAGTATTCTGACATTTTTGACAAATCAATTCTATATCTGAATCGGAAATGTACTCTGGAAACAAGCATGTGACGTCATGTCTTTTCTATTGACGTTTACATGGTGAAGATATTATATATATTTCATGGATTTTAAATTTATGCTGGTTCTAAACCAATCAATTCATTATCACAATCAAAACAATTTATTTTTGTGACAGCTAGTTTTTAAATGATTCAATTTTATTCAAATTTTGTCTCAAAATTAAAACGGAATTCTTGCAATATCATGAAAAGCTTTATTATAACATGGCAATACATTTTTTACATGATTAACACAAATTTTGGAAACAAAAATATTTTCATGTTGCTTTATTATATATATGCATTGTATTTCGGTATAAACGAAAGTTTTATGACGCACTAGCCTATCATTCACTCGTTTCTCAGGTTGCACCTGTTCTTAATATTGGATATTTACATGATAAAAATGTAATATACAATTTGAAGATTTTAAATTTACACTTTTTTACACGTTTATCAGATATTTTGAGAAATAATAAATGGCTATACATTTTATATGTTCCTTTCTCTTTCAGTGTCCATACATCTGGGACTGGGAATAATTACAGTCTATAGACACTGTATTCAATCTTAGACTGAACAAAAGTCGTGTGACGTTGTGACTAGCTTATCAATCGCTCACTTCTCAGGTTGCATCTGTTCTTACTAAAATATACTGGTAATTTATTTTTTACATCCCAAAATATACAGTAAATCTATTAACAAATAATTTGGGAAGATAATCTCGTATAAAATATATAAAAGTTGATGATGCAAACCACATATTTAAATATTATAAATGCATGAAGTACAAGAATATGTTATTACTGCATTTAAAATATGGACTGACTGAAAGTAACATACATTTCAAAACATTAAAATACAATTTCATATCTTGACAGGTGCTCTTTGTCAGGGGATTATAGAATAGGGGAAGGAAACACGTTATACGATCTGCGGAAGATTTTCGTTCGAGGTTTTTGGTATTTTTCATTGTGAAGTATACAATAATTATTCCTTGATGATCACCAACTTTAGTTCGGTTTTAGTAGCATTCCTGCGCATGTCCGGTTGAAAGATGGATCGAACACGGTACGGTACCAGTCTAGTCTAGTTAATATGGCGGCTTTTATTCGAAAAGTGTGTTGGAAATGTTTGATGACGACGAGGAAGATTTTTTTTCTGAGTTTGCCATTAGATCAAAAAATATAACCAGTGTAAAAAACTTGATTCTTAGAAGAGATTATGTACCTAAAGTTGTTAATTACATGACAGAAGTAATCGAACAAATGGGAATCCCTGAACACATTGATGATTTCAAAGCTCATTACCGTATGAGTAGAGATACATTTTACATAGTATTCAGAGGCAGATTTAGAGGGGGGCGTGCGCCCCCCTAAAATTCGCAAAGCATATGTTATACAACGTTAATTAAGCAGTTCAACAAACAACTTTTTCATGAATGCTTAACTCGTGACCTGTAAATCAAAATGAATAGTAATGATATTAGGAGTAAATTTGGGATATCATTCTAAAAAGTTCTACCCATTGATAAAAAATCAGTATACCGTCCGTCCGGATGAAGCTTTTCGTTTCGCCGTTGGTTCATTCATTGAAAACGTATGATTCGTTCTTGTTTATAGACAAACAAAGGCTAATATGTTAACATTAATGCTGCATGAAACGATTCTGATCATCTAATTTAGTTACGTTAGCTTATCAGAAATCAACAACAAGTTCATGTATTGACAATTTCCGCTTTTGTTTGTCTATAAACAAGAACGGTCGAATCATACGTTTTCATTGAATGAATCAAACGACGAAAAGAAAAGCTCCATCCGGACGGGCAGTATTAACTAGAACCACCCGAAAGAACAAGCACCGAAAGTATAGACAAATTAATGAAATGAGGAATGCGTTAAAACTAAACCAATAGTTCTTTGAAGGGTTAAAATATCGTGATCGATCAGTCATGAGTTGAACAATTCGCATCACGCTTGTTAAAGAAAAGTTTTACTTTAGGTTCTTATAATCTGACAAAAACATACTGTTAACAATTATCCGACAAAATTAAGACAAAATTAAGACTCAAAGTCAAGTTTTTTTGGTCTGATAAAAATTGTGTGGTTGGTTCAAAATTGTCGTTCAAATAAATGTCCTCAAACCCCCAGAGCTTCCGGGGGCTTAGCCCCCCCTGGGCCCTCTACCAGGGCTCTGCCTTGGACCCGCTGGAGACCTTAAGCGGTCCTCAGACCCCTCGCCTACTCACGCCCCCCCCCCCCCCCCCCCCTAACCACAAATCCTGGATCCGCCCCTGGTATTAGAAAACATTCAAGACACGTTAATACGTAATGGTATGTCTCGGCTATTTGGCTTCACCCACGTCAATGAGGGAGACTGGCCATATATATCGTGTCTGCCTGTCATGTGATACAGGAGAAGTTGAGAACGAATTTCGTTTCTTTTCAACATCTCCACATTATATATCTTTAAGAAAAACATTCTTACAAAAAGTTAACATTAAAATAGTTAACTCAAATATTTCATTAAGACACAGGTCTTTACTTTTTAATAGCAGTTTGCCGGTCACTCTTAAAATTACAGTCAATTGTTTAAATGATTGTTTCTTAATGAGAAAGGTCATTTAGAAACTGCAGTGGCTATTTTAATATAGCACTAAATACCACTGTCATTCCATGAGTCTGTTATTCTGTATTGTTTCAGTTCATGCCATAACCATTTATTGTAAATGTGTTCGTGCAAATAAAATATTGTCTATATATATATATATATTTGGCCTGCCAAAGTCAACAGTTCACCAAATCATCCATGAAGTTTGTGATATTTTGACACAACTTGGTACTCGGGTAAGCTGATAACTGGGACAGTTCTTTGTTTTAAAACAATAAAGGTAATAACAAAATTACCGAACTCCGAACAATCTTACAAAGGGAAAGTCAAAACTCATAATTATATAAACAGACAAAATCAGTCAACAACCGGAAAACTGTGAAAACCGTAATGAGCCTGACTTGGTACAGGCATTTCTAAAGAAATGGTGGGTTGAATCAGATTTTAAGGCGCCAAACCTCCCGCTCTCATTACGGTTCAAAGGTTCCGGCTGTCACTGTAACAGTATTTAAATACAGTAACAAAATAGGTAAAATAGTTGTCAAAGCAGTACCATATTCGGTGACGTAAATGTCAAAAATATTTTTACGTCACACATTGACAAAAAAATTCTTGACATTTTTGACTTCTTTATCTTTATACATTTTCACTATATGAAAATGCATCGCTTATAATTTTTTCTGCAGAGACGGAATATATTTCGACAAGATATTGGTATCGGAATATAAACTTTTTAAGAGATCGAATAAGGCGAATCTTTTTATAGCCCTGGTCCAGTAGCCTGTTTCTCAGATGAAGATGACATTTCAGGAAATCAGAATAATTGCTACTGGCCCTTGCATAGCGAATCAATTGCGAGATGTAAACACCATATGCAGGAGAAGCTGGTATATTGCTGCACATGTTTGGAAAATTTATGATTTTAAAATTGAAGTCGTCCCGCTTATCATAAATTTTAGTACTGAGTTGACCACTGTCGTCAAATTCGAGGTATAAGTCCAAAAATGATGCGGACGAAGCTGTATCGGTGGTCTCTTTAACTTCCAGCTCTGGAGGAAGAAATTCTGCAAATCTAGAATTATTGATAGATAAAACGTCATCAATATACCTGTATGTGAAATTAAAGGCTCTAGCCTCATGAATCTTCTTATCTTTTACAAGCTTTTGAAGAAACTCCGACTCATATGAGTATAAAAATAAATCGGCTAAAAGAGGGGCACAATTCGTACCCATTGGTATGCCGACGACCTGCTGAAACAGTATCCCTCCAAAGGAGACAAATATGTTATCGATGAGGAACTCCAGCATACTGATCACTTGTTCCTCGGAGTAGCATGTTTTACCTTTATGAATTTTGTTTGAAAAATATGTGGAATTGTAGCCTAACACAACAAATTTTGAGCCATAGTTTCTATGACTAAAAGCTTTATGAATTGTTTCTTTTAAGCTTGTTTTTAATTTGTCATGCGGTAGGGTGGTATATAGAGTTGAAAAATCAAAAGTTTTGATGGAGGATACCTGAGAGAAAGATCTTGATTTCAGGTTATCTAAAAGATCTTTAGAGTTTTTCAAAATCCACATGTGATTTATGCCACTACGCGAGTAAACAGTTTCACAATATTTCTGTTGTCCCTCTTTTACTGCAGACAGAATCTTTGTCAGGTGAATAGACAATTCTTTCGTCGAACAAGTTGATGATCCCGCTATGTACCTTTCTTTGTATGGTGTCTTATGGAGTTTAGGTATCCAATATAAATAGGGTAAATCCTCAGACTCTTTACCAGAGGGAATGTTTAAAGAAGTCATGAATGATCTGTGGTTAGCTAGGATTTCATCTTTGTCGAACGAAGTTGGTTTGTATGTGGTATTACTAGAGGTGTTGCTATTTATGCCTATTTCCTTGATTAGGCATTCGAAAGCATAGAAACCGTGCTTTTGTAGTTGTTCTTCACATCAGTCAAAGTGAGGCCTGTTTTTAATTTATGTTTATACGAGGAACTTCAATATAATGAATAATTTTATATTTTATTACAATAAGTGAAATAGATAACAAATGGTTTTGTATGTCTCTAATACATTTTCACCCGTTTTTCTCTGATCAAGTGGGTACAGCAATTGATTGGGGGGAATACCCCTTTTTCTTCAGCAACAAAAATACCTGACCCTTTTTTGAGCATGTAAAGTTTCCATGATCCGCGAGATCCCTCCCCTTCTCTTCTGTAGCCATAAACTAAACGGACTGGGGCATTGGGGGTAGAAGGACATGTGCGTTTGTGACTGTGTGGGAAAATCATCGAACAGAATAATATTTTTCTTGCCAAAATAAAAACTGACAGGTTTTTCATGGACAATAATTCACCATTCCTACATTTTTTAATTGTAAACTGAAAAATTGTGAGGTATTCCACCTTTTTAAAAATTGCATTTTGTAGAACTCACCTCGTATGTGCAGAAAAGAAGTTTTCAAATGTGTGCACATGCAGATATTTTGAACCAAGAAAACTATGTACAATAACAATTAATATTGAAATGATACTTTTTTTGTTCTTTTTCTTTAGGCCATTGTGTTGTCTTTCCTTCGATTTACGGATTATGATAACCGCTTTTGTATCTTCAAACTCTAGACTGACAATTGCCTGTCTCAATCTATTGGATATAGCCGAGGTACGAGCCAGGGGACATAACTCGTCAGTCTACTTCAAACTCTTCTTACCTATGTTATGAATGCTATTTATTCATTATTGATGATCTTCTTTAGAAATGGGATAGTTTTAAATGTACATGTATAAACGTTTTTCCCTTCATAATATGAAACCGGCACGGCCTTGAATGCTCGCGCATCTGAAAATTATCTGGCAATTTCATCAAAAAGTGTCGAGATTTTTTGGGCCGAGATATATTGGGGACGACTTTTTTTTAGGGCCGAATCTAATCTCATTCAATCGAGCTGTCGTTCCTTACGAGAGAGGGTACGAGACTTCAGGATCACCTTTGCGCTTTATGTTAAGAAGATCTTCATTAGTTGAGTGTGTTAGTGTGTTACCCGGAAACCGGTGTTTACAAAACGTAAGGAACGATAACTCGAATAACAAATACAAAACGTAGAATTTTTTTTCTTCGACAATTTGTTCAGCCATGTTTGTTAAAAAATCCTAAGTACATATTTTATACCATAAAG
Source organism: Bathymodiolus septemdierum (assembly GCA_963383655.1). Classification (NCBI taxonomy): domain Eukaryota; kingdom Metazoa; phylum Mollusca; class Bivalvia; order Mytilida; family Modiolidae; genus Bathymodiolus; species Bathymodiolus septemdierum. Next base: position 70,562,999 of record OY726520.1, read on the forward strand.
AGCTCGCTTAAGCTCGCAATTGAAACAAATGAAATGTTTAAATGTTTTTTTTTTTATTAAGGCAAAAATACTTTATATGAAGCCTTGAAGAGATCGGGAAAGTATTTTTGCCTTAATATGAAACCGGCACGGCCTTGAATGCTCGCGCATCTGAAAATTATCTGGCAATTTCATCAAAAAGTGTCGAGATTTTTTTGGGCCGAGATATATTGGGGACGACTTTTTTTTAGGGCCGAATCTAGTCTCATTCAATCGAGCTGTCGTTCCTTACGAGAGAGGGTACGAGACTTCAGGATCACCTTTGCGCTTTATGTTAAGAAGATCTTCATTAGTTGAGTGTGTTAGTGTGTTACCCGGAAACCGGTGTTTACAAAACGTAAGGAACGATAACTCGAATAACAAATACAAAACGTAGAATTTGTTTTTCATCGACAATTTGTTCAGCCATGTTTGTTAAAAAATCCTAAGTACATATTTTATACCATAAAGAGCTCGCTTAAGCTCGCATAATAAAAAAAAAACATTTAAACATTTCATTTGTTACAGTTACCATTGATTTCCTACTATGCATGTATAAATATATAACGTAGTCCTTTCTTCAGAAACTGCTTTACTCCCAATGTTGTTATCAACGTGTATGCATTCACTGTGACCAGTTACCTGCTGTGACTTATCATATTAGCTTGCAATTTTGCCTGTCCTAAGCCAGTGCTCATGCAGATATTGCAAATTTGTCCAACTTCATTTTAATAATGGTGAAATGTCTTTTTAACTATTTTTCATATTACCCTAACCAGGTGAAAATGATGAGCACTAAAAGGATAATTCATGCTTCATATATTTTTTTCAAATACCCAATAGCTTGGGAGAAGCAGGGTCCTTTGCTAAATCATGTTCCATGATGAGGTAATTTTTGCATTTCCAATTGACACCACAATTAAGAAAAACACTTTTTCACAAGATTAAATCATTGCTCTGTCCAAATGTGAATTTAAATAGTTTCAAAAATTAAATAAACACATATTTAGTTGAGCTTTTTCTTCAAGGAAGTGATGATTTATCTATGGATGATAACATAGTTATATTTCAGTGTGTATATGAATTCATTGAAAATAGCAATAGATTTCTATAGATTCTATGCTTTGTAAATATTTTAAATTGCTATTGAAAATATAATTTGTATTAACTATTATGAGTGAATGAGTGTGAGATAGTCTGTTGTATTGTCTTGTATCATATGTATGTTGAGGAGACCAACTTTGTAGCCTTCAGGCTGTTGACAATCCTCTTGAAATAAATAAAGCATTAAATTAAAATAGCTATGTTCCATGCCAAAAGTGGTATTTTTTAATTTGTAATCTAGCTTCTGTACCAGACACTAATATTGCATACAGTTACTTATATGAAAATACTAAGAAGAGTTCTCATTCCTGTTGGGAGGATCCTGATTTAAAATGAAAAGAAGATTTTCCAGGATGCAAAACTTTTAACCAGTGTGAAAAAAAATTAACCTGTAGTATACTTTCTTTGTATTCCTATATATCAAGAATCATTGATATGCATATTAATAGGGGCAGAGCCTGTCGCTCACCTTTCATTCTGCTTCGAGGAAACTTAATACAGAACCTTCCATAGGTGCTTCCCACCAAGTTTCGCTTCATTTGGCTAAGCAGTTACAGAGAAAAAGATTTTTAGAAATCAACCAATCAGAAAATAGAATTGCCTGTGGTGGCCATGTTTGTTAACGGATCGGAATTAAAATAGCATTCTGGATAGAGGACCTTCCAAGGATGCTTCATACCAAGTTTCGATTCATTTGGCCAAGTGCTTTCAACGGAGATGATTTTTTAGAAATCAACCATTCAGAAACAAGAATTGCCTGTGGCGGTCATGTTTGTTAACAGATCGGAAATAAATGAGCAACTTTATAGAGGACCTTCCAAGGATGCTTCCTATCAAATTTTGATTCATTTGGCAAAGCCGTTTCAGAGGAGAAGATTTTTTAGAAATCAACCAATCAGAAACAAGAATTGCATGTTTGTTAATGGATCGGGACGAAATGAGCAATCTTTATAGAGGACCTGCCATAGATGCTTCCTACCAAGTTTTACTTCATTTGGCTGAGGGGTTTCAGAGGAGAAGATTAAAATGTGAAAAGTTAACGGACGATGGACGCCAAGTGATGGCAAAAGGTGCAGTCGACTCGCAGCCGCAAGTAATAAAATTTACCAGTTGCTTGCCTGTGGTCAGTGGTTCTCTCCGGCTTCCTTCACCACTAATACTGGTTGCCATGATATAGCTGATATATTGTTGAAAGTGGAGTTAAAACACCAAAAATCAAATCAAATCAAATCTGGACAAGTATACAGGGGTAAAAGGCGAAAAATCACAGAAGGTATTAGCCAAGTTGGATATTAATTTTACTCTTATCACAAATACATATGCAGGGTCGCCTTAGGAGGTGTGGACCCCATAATATAATAATAATCATTGCTGTTCTCTGTAAAACCTAGTGTTTTTGTTTGTGTGTACTTGAACAGCTGAGAGTATGCAACTTCAGTGGGGCTCAATTAGTTCTAATAATAAAACCCTAAATGCTCACTTACTCGCAAGGGTTATAACGGGATGCCATTACACGTAATGGAGCAGCTGCCGAGATTTTTTGCGCTCGCTTACAGAGCTTCTGACGCCTGCATTTATCAATAATAAGACATAACCTTTCCTTTTGTCCATTATTATAACAAGTTTTTATCACCTACCAGTATTTTAGAATGTAATTCCCACAAAATAAAAATCCATGTTTACTTTCACTCTGAAAATTTTGAATTTCGTCATTTCCGGCCTCATTATTTGGATGTCGATACCATATTTGGCGATTTAGGCGTGAATGTTTACATCAGAAATACCATATTTAGAAAAGCTCTGCCTTCCGTAGTTTCCGGTTATGGAAAACGATCGATAAATTTGAACAAGGTGGTTGCTACCTTTGAAAAGCATATATTTCTCAGCCAAACCGATTTAACAAGGACTGGGATCATCAGTAATAGTTTTAATGAAATGTTTGAAGCGTAAATAGTGAGTTTTTATGTTTCAACTGCAACTTTGTTTTTGCTCCATTGTGACGAATGGGACCGCATTGTAGCTCTGCCGACACAAGTTTGTCACAGGAGCTACTTTATTGCAGCTAGGGCTCAATTGGCTTAAGGCAGATCCTGTATATATGGTTCATTCTACCTAGGGCCATTATTTTGTGTTGGTATGCTAGTTGGATTTACAACTACCTGTGCAATCAGTTTCTATCACCACTAAAGTTGTGATTTCGAATCCTGCTCGTGGGGAGGTGTACTTGATACAACATTATGTGATAAAATTTGTCAGTGTTTTTCTCCATTTTCCTCCAACAATAAAACTGACCACCATGATATAACTGAAAATTTTTTGACTGTTGCATTAAACACCATAACCCTAACTCTTCATTATACCTATTAGTACAACAATGTATTACGACTTTTTGAAAATAGAAAAAAAATATATATAATTTTTAACCAGAATATATGGAATACTTTTTTGCTATATTTTGCAGCAGCCAGACAAGACATAACTTAGAAAATAATCCTACATAATATATCTCAATCAGGGCGAGGTGTACAACATTTTGTGATAAAGTTTGTCAGTGATATGCAACAGGTCGGTGGTTTTCTCCGGGGTCCTCCACCAATAAAACTGACCACCACAATATACCTGAAACTTGTTGAAAGTGGCGTTAAACACGATCAAACAAACAAACCAAATATATCAGAAAATACATGTAATTCATTCAATCAATATTCAGTAAGTATGATGTTGGTTATTAATACAAATGTAGATTGCAAAGTCATTATTTTTAATTTAGTTCATCAACTTTGTTGTCAATTGCTTGATAATTTATTTTCTTTTATATACTCTTACTCTCAGCTGATACTGATATATGTCAATAAAATATAATAAACATAGGCAAAATTTCAAAATCACTTTTTTATTAGAAAATCTGAGTCTTAATCCATAATAACAGTCTTTTATCCTACATCTTTGAACAATGAAAACGTCTTCAAATAAGTTGCATATGGTTATTTCTACTACATGTACATGTATGTGTTATAAACAATGTAAAATTATTAATACAGATAAAATCCCTGTTTTTAATATTTAATAAAAGAAAAGGTTTTTAAAACAAAATGATAATCAAATAACCTCATTTTTTTTTATTGATTTGGTTAAAGAATTTGTACAAGGAAACTTCCTCCAAAATCATGTAATGTCTCAATAAATTAATTTTAAATTAAAAAAAAACCTCCCTTCCAGATCTCGGCTAACGTATTCCGATGAATAAGGTTCCTGTTAAATTTATAAAAAATTAACTAATTACTCATGTCACATGGAAAGTTGTCTATTTTCAGCTAAAAAAAATCCTTTCACCCCTTTTCTCCCCCCTCCAAAAAACCCAACAACATAAAATTTAGGATGAAGTCTTTAATGACTTGAACTGAAAGCTTAAATAGCGTAAAAATTAGTCATAGCAATGGTCCTCTTATGTTGGAATTTGATCTGTCATCTGAAAGACTTCTAAGCCAACATCCAGTTCATGTTGTATTTGCTACCAAGTTCCTGACAACCATTCTGGAATCCATCAGCTGTAACAAAATAACAGTATAGTACTTGATAACAGAAATTCTAAAATAATATGACATTTAAAAAAAAATAGATGATGTCTCAAAAGAGGTACCAGTGTTTTAAGGCAAACTTATGTTATATGTTAAAAGAATTCTCTATTTAAGATACCGGTATATACCGGTACTTTGATTGTACCTCCGGTCCCTCGTTAGATACTATACATCACTTTCTCAGTCAAATCACAAACTTTGTAGTTACTCTATGTAGTACTAAGGTATATATATTGCTGTTTTGTCTTGCATGTAGAACACTACATGTTGATATCAATAGAGGAGTAACAGAATTTGACACTCATCTGATCCTGTATCTCTCATGCATTGTCGTTTCGATATGTATACATGTATAAAAGAAGAAGAAGATACTTTATTTACCAACTGTAGGCCCACGAGGGGCATGAATATTCACATATTATTTAAAACATAACATATGTTTAACAAAGACAAAAATACAATTACATATACTTATAACATGTCATTTATATGATCAGTGTGGTTGATATGTTTTAATATATCCAGCTATGATAATTGATATATGAATCATATAAATACGATGATAAATAAATAGATAGAACCGACTATTTGTATCCTACCCGTGTCTGAAACAGAGAGGCAAACACAATGATAACCTTTCTGCAGGAGACGGTGCTAAAAGGATGATAGTCAACCCTTAATTTTGAGGTACAGGTATGAGCCATTTATATCCTCCCTGTGTCTTAAGCAGAAAGGCAAGCACATAGGTTGCCCTTCAGCAGAAGACACCAGGGGACGATGCTAAAAGGAATATATATAGATGGCTTCATGTAGTTTTATAATTATTGCATTCAAGTTTAAATCAAAATACATGTAGCTATCTGAGAAAACAAATTCTACCAGTACATACATGATGAAGTTAGCCATCTCTTTGATCTGCATTGTTATATTCCTTTTTTCCATGATCAGTGTTATTTTTAGTCAAAATAATGAATCTTCCAGCAATCCAGAAATTTGTATTTTTTTAGGTCGCATTAATTTCTGTATTAACAGGAGGAAGCTGATCTAAAAATTGCAGCTTCCTGGAGTTATTTGGACTATGAATGATATTACAGGCAGCTAATGACCAAGTGTTATTGGTGATACGGATATATACATATATGCATATCATTAACCTTTCAACCAAAAATTGTGGCTATTTTTAACCAGAACTGGCAGAAGCATTGTGACTGTGAGTCATGTGACATGTTGGTTTGTAAACAAATACAATTTAAGCATTATTTTCATTCTAAAAAATAATAATCAAATAAAACAATGTTAAAACATCTGAATTATATAATAAATTAAGCAATCGGTCATTTTAAAATCCTTGTAATGACACCTTTATTTTTTTTTCTATAGCCGCAAATTATCTGCTATACCACAATATGCGTTGATCAATGACGACGAACTTGCATGTAGAATTTTTAACTGATTTTACATCGAAACTTACCAATTGTGATATAAATAAATATAAAATCCTAATTTAAATCCAACTACTGAATTTCAAGTCAATAATTTCACCAGATCATGTTCAATTCAGCGATACAAAAATATCTACCGCACAAGGCTTCATGAAATAAATATGGCCTCTCTTCCGGTTTCATAAAGCTGTCTTTGTTTATCAAACATCTAAATGGTGGTCGGTAAAAAGTGTAACCCGAACCCGAACCCGAACCGGAAATTGACGGAAATGTCCCGAACCGGAAATCTTTTATTGTTGATATCTTCTTTAATTTTACGATGTTTTTCAAAAACTTTTTCATTTATTGTGTATTTTTATATACTTGAAACACATAGATTATAATAAGATGTCGAAATGTATTGAAAAAGTTGAAAGGTGCAGTTTTCTGATTTCAAGGTCGGTAAAATGTGTAACCCGAACCGGAAATCTTTTATTGTTGATATCTTCTTTAATTTTATGATGTTCTGCAAAAACCTTTTAATTTATTGTGTATTTTTATATACTTGAAACACATAGATTATAATAAGATGTCGAAATATATTCAAAAAGTTGAAAGGTGCAGTTTTCTGATTCAAGGTCGGTAAAATGTGTAACCCGAACCACAAAGGTAGATAACTGTTCTTCCCGAACCGGAAATCTTTTCTTTTATTACTATATTTTTATTGGAAAACCATGTATTTTTACACTTAAAACGTCTAAATCATAATAATTTCTATTAATAGGTGATTTTCCAAAAAATGAAGACTTTGTGTGACATTGAGGGTGAAATTTCAAATTGGACAAATTGACATAATTTTGGTCATAAAATAATGTCAATATGATATATTTTTCAGATTCAGTTGCTCAGTGCAATATATGAAGACAAAAAAAAAAAAATTCAACTTTTATTAGCAACAAAGTGTTAAAATGATAACAAATACAGACTTACTTCCTCAGAGGTATCATTTTCTTTTGGGTATGGTAAAAGACCTAAATGTATTTCCATTTGATAATGATATGAAATAGGCACATTTTGGTACCAAACTATGTATATATCATGAGAAAACAGTTTCAGTATATCAAAGAAACACTATTTTTACTGTATATTTTAAAAAATCTGGTAATTAAAGTTTTCATACAAGCATAACAAATATGATCTAATGAGGCTTAATAGTTGTAAATCAATTATTTATATATGCCTAATAAATATAACAAAAGTTAAGTTAAGTTGATCATTGGTGGTATAAACTAGAGGTAACCAAATGAAAATATTGTCCATTTTTTGATGTTTTGTCACACTCCTGACACATTTTTATAAAAGATAAATATACCAAATATCGAGCTAAATGCAATCATTGTTGGTCACAATAACTTTTTTAAGTAGTAGTACATAATCTATTTTGACTGAAAAAAGGTTTCCCTTGAATATATTTCATTTTTGCATTGTTATGATGTTATTTCAATCATATTTTATCATATTCTAAGTAATACTATCATAATTATAAATAATGACAACTCAATTTTCAACCATTTATACATCTTTTCAAGAGTATAGTGCTTATTGAGAATTAAATAATTCCCCGAGACAATTACAAGCAGTTTTATGGAGGCTATATGCTTACAAAATAATCTATTTCTTAAATAAAATTGTCACACTCCTGACTCCCTCTCGAAAATAAACCTGTCGAGCTGAAAATAATATAACCAACTTATTCTTTCCAAACTAAAAGTTATATTTCTTACAGTTAACAGTAAATATTAAAAGAAGATTCAAAATTATGTTTTGGCTTTTTCTAATTATTTGCCCTTTAGGAATTTATCTCATCAAAAATGGTTAAAATGGATTTGAAATTTTTTAAAACTAGTAATAGATCAGCTTTTCTTAGTATAAAATTACTTTTTAGTGGTTTTCAAATTAGTTTCCTCATGTTTCTCAATAATTTACTCTACAAAAAAACTTCTTACTGCAATTGCAATCGACATTTAATGTTTTTATGTCAGGAGTGTGACATATTACTGTTGAATGAAAAATTATTGATAAATTTTCAAAAATGCTATATCAAAAGAATGAAAATGTTTTATGAAAGGCAAGATATATTAAAGTAAGTATTCTGTTTATCTAAAGCAACATACATCAATTTTTCATTTAGAAAAAAATCCATATTTTGACATGTTTTAAGAAAATATAACCCTTTATCATCACTTATTATGAGAAAGATGTCTTGCAATATACAAAAATACTATATTACTTATTGTTTATATGTAATTAAATTGAAAACATTGTGGAAGTTTGTAGAAGCATGGTTTATTTTTTTGTTTATTTAAAAGATATGGCTATTAAAAGTGTCACACTCCTGACATTAGTTATTTTGATTTCCTAGCTTTTGGAAAATAAAGAAAATTGTGAACTATTAAAGCATACAACATAGTACTATACAACTAAGATACAATGTCACACTCCTGACATTTTTTGTGTCTCGCCTTATGCAAGCCCAATTTTACAACTAGCATATTCATCCAGTCTAATACTACTAAATTATTATAACTAATGTTTTTTTACAACATATTTTGACTTTTCTGAACTAATTAGTCTCAACAATGAAAAACTATTAAGGTTTAATTTGACATTTGTACAATTTTCCAAGTTAAATTTATTCATGTACACTAATTTAAAAAATAGAATAATTTTTTGTCGCAAAATCATAGGGTCACAAAACATCTAGATATTTGAAGTAAAATGGTACGAAATTATAGAATACCATCTTTCTTTAATATATTTTTTATTTTTTTTATCATCAAGGTAAGTTAAGGCAATTTAAAGTTTGTCACGCTAAAACGTCACACTCCTGACAAATTTGACCAGTTTTTAGAGGATAACTTTTTAACCGGAAGAGCAATCTCCATGACACGGCATGAAGATAACTGTTACCATTGTGCTTGTTTTAAGATATTTACCTTTCTTTCATATCATTTAATATTCAAATTATTCTCTGAAAATGAAAAGTCTTCATTTTTTTGAAAATCACCCTAATACATATTTTTGTTTACCTAACTGGAATTTAATCAATATAAATGAACTTGCAATGGATAGAAAATGGTGAAATAACTCATATATACTTTATTATTACATAAGGCTCTATTTTACTGTTTTTCTATTGGCCAAAAGCATTACACGTGACATTCCATTTTATAACATATTGATTAGCAAAAAGCAATTTCTGTACAATAAATAATCATATTGCACTCTCGTGCAAAATCAATGAATGAAATTACGTGGCACGAGAGTGCAATATGTTTTTTTATTGCACAGAAACTTTCAAAAATTTCATACTATTTCAAAAAAATTCAAAATGATAAAATTTTCAAAAAGTTTCAAAAATTTCATAAAATTTCAAAATTAAGAGTAAAATAGAGCGGTATGTAATAAAACAATTACTACACCTGAACTTGATCAATATGAGGTTTTATGGAGCAGAGTACAACAATATTGAACTCGGCATTCGCCTCGTTCAATATTGTACTCTGCTCCATAAAACCTCATATTGATCTCGTTCAAGTGCAGTAATTGTATATGATTCTTTTGTTTGTAATCAAATATCAAATATCAAATCAAATAAGTTTTATTTAATTTTATTTAACACATAACATAAGCTCTAGTGAGCTTTTGAATCGACTATTACATAAAAAGCACATACAAGTATAAAATAACTTTACAAGCACATATTACATGACATCACAAAGCAAAAAAAAAAAAAAAAAAAAAAAACATGCATGCATAGACATTAGTATAAAACATAAGCTCATGTCCTTACAAGTTGAATCGGCCTTATGACAGATGCGGCCTTAGTTGATTCGGCCTTAGTTGATGCGGCCTTACGCAAATCCGGCCTTATATCAAATGGATGTTCCGGCCTTATCATATATTTATGCGGCCTTCGGCAAATCCGACCTTATATCAAATGGAAAAGAATAATTAAAAAATAAAAGTTGTATTTAAATTTATTCATGGATATGATGAATAAAATATTGGAACTTGTAGTGTTTTCACAAGATTTACTCGTAACTCAATATGAAAAGCCATAATAAATCGTTATTATTTTAACAATTTTTTAATTAGTAATTTTTGGTAATAATGATGGAAATCATTTCCATTGAAGTTGATGATTAGAAAAACAATTCAGGTTGATATACCATGAAGCTGTCAACAAGCAAAATTCCTTAGATGTTCTATTGCAATTAATTATCATTTGTTTAATAGTCATATAATTGCACTGGCAGTATGATTATAAGGGTTACCAAAAAGTAAAAGGAAGCCATACTATAAATTACTCAAAAAGTACTCCAATTCTTTTGATGAAACCGCACTAATATATAAGCAAGCACATTTTGGTGATGGTCCTACTATTTTCAAAACTATCAACTATGTCGTTTCCTTGTATTGTGTGTGAGCAGAACGCCCGTCCAAAGCAGCATGCTTTAGAGTGTGACAGTTGTTTCCAGTGGCAACACAGACTATGTAATACTGGTATGTAAAATATATATTTTTTTATTAATATTTACAATATAAATACGCGTTTTGTTAGTTTAATCGTTTAATACTTACGTAAAGCTTGACATTGATAAGAATATTATGACACTACGTCAGATATTGCTACCATTAGATGTAACAGTCAAAAGACGCCAAAGACGTTCACTATTTTCCTATAATCTAGAAACATTTTGATGTTCCGATTAAAACTTTTCAAGTACTGTTTATTGGTATATTGTTAAAAACCAATGAAATAAATATTATGAATACAATGCTCTGTTTTTGGATACGATTTAATATAGGTGGGTTCCGTTTACTGATATTGACACAATGTTGGTTGTTTCCTTGTTTCACTGTCCATCTTCTTGTAACGATCTTCATCATGTTAATACGAAATAATATACATATATATATATATATATATTTATCGTATGAAAGGTTTCCGTCAATATAAATATGATATACTATGTTATAAAAGCAATCCCGCCTCAACGATAAGCTGCCTTCGGAACTCCTCATAACAGATAAATAAGTAAACAACGACTACCTGCCCGGGACAAAAAAAACATGCTATATGGCACCTGATAGACAAATTAATTAATTAATTATTTACTCAAATCATCACAATGTGTCGTTTTATCGTATGTATCGTATATATCCATAGATACACATCATTCTTAACTGAGGCCGCATTAACCAAGGCCGTATCAACTAAGGCCGAATCAACTAAGGCCGCATTTGTTTAAGACCGGATTTTCATAAGGCCGGATAGTTTTAAGGCCGGATCATCTCGAAAGCAGGACATGTATACAATAAGGAATTGAATTCATGTCAAACAAATACATGGTATTCTAGTATATTACTAATATAAAATAAGATGAATATATCAAATGTTAATGTCTGTGTAGGCACTCTATGCAGGGGTGGATCCAGGTTTTCAAGTTCTCTCCGTACATATTTTACATTCAAGGAACATTTTATTAGAGAAAAATATACATTTCTTAATGATTTCAAAGTAAGACAGGCAATTTGTAAAATCAGAATTAGTGCACATCCTCTTATGATTGAAATTGGTAGATATAAAAACTTGGAAACCGAAGAACGATTATGTAAACTGTGCATAACACTAAAAATTGAGGATGAATATCATTTTTTAATCAATTGCCACATATATAATAATAGTAGAAAGATTTGTTATCAGAAAATTTCAGAATTATGTTCTAATTTCAATAATATGTCAGATAAATAAAAATTCTATTATTTATTTACCAATGAAGATCTTTCAATAATCAATATTTTTGGAAACTGTATAATAGAGTACCTTGAGACAAGAAAACTGAAACAGGGTTTATGATACTGAAATATTTTTTCTCTTTCTGTTTATATTATTAATTATTTTTTAAGGCTGTGAACCTGACAAGAAACATTGTATTAATTTATATATATATGTATAATTGCCTCCAATGACAATAATCAATGTATGCAATTTGTTTGCCCCTATTGTGGGCCCATTGATTGGAATAATAAATATTCTTATTTTTATTCTATATAGTTGAAATAATAAAATATAGTATATCAAAAATTTAAAACTACATGTACCTCGATATCCTGCACGTGGCTAGGGATATCATAAGTAGTCCGCGAAAGAAATTATTTAGATTTTATATTAAAAGTTTCTCTTTTATGTCCACTATATTGAAACCATATCCTCATTTCAACGGAAATAATATATGCCCATCTGACATTTATAGACTACCAGAATTTAATACAATAATAGAAATCAGGTGACACCTTTTCAAAGGTATGCTACCTTTCAATATATCAATATGGTTTCCTTGTCCTAAAGGACAGTAAAGTGGGGTGTCAAACAATAAAGGTTATCTGCACATTTAACATAGATAAAAGTAAAAAAAAAAAAAAAACAAACAAACAAAAAATAAAAAATAATAAAACACAAATTCACTTATTGATTTAATCATTAGAATTATATGTTAATTCATTAATCATAAATAATAACAAAGCTAGGTTTCGGAGAAGAAGCTTGAAATGTGAAAAGTTTACAGATGACGGATGCCAAGTGATGGCAATAGTTCCCATGGCCCTTTGGTCCAGGTGAACTAATGAAAAACATAAAAAGAACACAATTCTATGCTTACCTCACACAAGGTACGAAGGTCCTCGGTGATCTGATCTATATGTTGTACATTATTGTCAATACTAATTCTGGACACAACCTGAATAACAATAACACAATCTAGAACTCATTACTATGTGTCTTAAATTAATTAATAAATTTATCTGCAACTATAATATTAATATTGACACACAAAAAAAAAGTAAAATGTCACTCACTCTTAGGATAACATTTTTACTGTTTATTACACAAGATTATCATTTAAACTGTTTATATCATGAACAAATATCTTTTATTCTCAAAGGGCCCATGGCTCAATGAGTTAGGTTGTTGGATTACCTAACAATTCATACAAGCCTATCACCAATACGACTTGGGTTCGTTACCGGCTTTGTAAATTACAAAAAAGGGTGCACTTGACTCGCATCCGCAAGTGACAAAGTTTACCAGTTGCTTGCCCATGGTTGGTGGTTCTCTCTGGGTACTCCGGCTTCTTCCACCACTAAAACTGGTCGCCATGATATAACTGAAATATTGCTGAAAGTGGCATTAAACACCAAAAATCAATCAATCAGTCAATCTTTTATTCTCAATAAACCATCATTATTAAATACTGGTATATGGTTAGGTTTATGGTGTTTAATGCCACTTTCAAGGATATTTCAGTTATATCGTTGATTAAATATAAATAAAAGGTTTTAGTTGAAAATAAGGGATTTTGAGAATGTACTTGTTTTAGCAATAACTACAATATAAATTAATTGTTTTAAAATCTATTTGGCATAGAACTTTCAAATACAACGGTCTCAGAGATCTTCTAAATTATTTTTGTGGAAAATCTTAGTTTTTATTGAAATTACATGGATTTTGAGAATTGGATCTTACTGATGCAATAAAACATATTTTTTGGTATGATATGAATTGATATGACAGGCCTCTACATTAACATATTTTTCAACTTGTCCATTCGGACAACTAACTAAAAAAAGTACTTGTCCGACTCAATCTTTTAGTTGTCCGAAAAAATTAATAAAAATTACAACAACTAGAGAATAATTATCCAGGGCTCCCACTACTTTCAGAAAGCTCACAGGGAGAAGTGGGATACAACAGAGAGAAGCGGGGAGACTTCTGGGGAGAAGTCAATCGCGATTAATCGAAACATTGTTTCGCGATTCCTCTGACGTTACCCTGCCCAAATTTAGTAAATAGTTAAAGCTGCCTGAACTGATTTGTTCTGGGTTTTTTTTTTAATTATTCATAACTACCTTAAGGACATATACTCAATGTCACATTTTTATTTCTGTCTACCTTGATTGGAGTCTTGCATACCAGTGATTTTTATATGTACCCCCCCCCCCCCTTTTTCCTTTTGAAATATTACTGTGTTGTGATCCAATACCACACAAATTGTAATAACTCATATTTCTGTTATCTAAATCCTTGTTTCTGGTAAAAAAAAAATATACCAGTATCTAGATATATATTTTTTTACCAGAAACAAGTGATATAAATAAAGCAAAGTATTTTATTTAAATTCACTGAGAAATAAAAATTTTAGTGGATCTTTTCAACCAGATCAGGAAAAAACTTGTAATATTTGTCCATTTCAAAGGTTTCAGTATTTCCCAAAAGCCTAAATCAAGTTCTCTATCGTATTTTGCACAAAAGACAAGTTTAAATTTGGCGCCAAATTGATATCCAATAATTTTTACGTGTCCGTTCCGGAGTGATTCTTGTTCTTATATTTCAAATATTGATACTGGGGGGTATTTCCGTTCATTAAAGCGTTTCTGAGATTGCGACTTTAATTTTGTCAATGTCCTTGAACTTAATATGTACTTGGTGTTCATAAATCCGCAACCAATATTGCTATTTTGGGTGAGCTGGGATTATATCCACTTTCTCTGAATGCACTCAAATCCAGTGTAGGATATTGGCTACATATATTAAATGTAAATGATAATAATTTGATATTTCACTTATACAAGGATAACCTGCTAATGAAAGATGGGTCATTTATTAAACTCAAAAGTTTTTTTAGAAGTGATAGGTTTTGGACACATATGGGATAACCAAGCAACTTTTTCAAAGCTTAGAACTTTGTCTGCAGTATTTCCCCAAAGCCTAAATCAAGTTCTCTATCGTATTTTGCACAAAAGACAAGTTTAAATATGGCACCAAATTGATATCCAATAATTTTTACGTGTCCGTTCCGGAGTGATTCTTGTTCTTATATTTCAAATATTGATATTTCAGTTCATTAAAGCGTTTCCGAGATTGCGACTTTAATTTTGTCAATGTCCTTGAACTTCATCAAAGCATGTCTGGAGGAACAATAAATGATAAAATAAAAGAGTTTTGATCTGGCGTTTCACTTTAGTTTTAATCAAAATAAATTATGGACAAATTGGAGATCAAACAGGGCTCTTTTATAACAACAAACCCAGTATTTTATACCAAAGGAAATAGATTTGTCCGTCGTACCGGCATGTTTGGGAATCTGATTTTTCCACTTGTCCCGTCGGACAACCGTAATACAAGATCTACTTGTTCGATGTCAGTTTTCACTGGTACCGGACAATCGGACAAACGTTAATGTCAAGGCCTGTATGAGCAGCATTTTTGGTGAAAATTCTAGTTTTTCTTTTTAAAAACAAGAATTATGAGAATTAAAGGTATGTCTTATTTACACAATAATCTTCTGCAATAAGCACTGAAGTTCACGAGAATCTGTATCACTCACCAGATTGTATCACAAATTGGGATTAGTGGAGAATGTAAATATCATTTTCCGTGTCTGTCCTTGAGCATATTGTAGCAAGGCTTCCATGTGTCAGTGATAACAAGTCCAGCTTGGGTTCGATGCTGTTATTGGAATATAACAGTAATAGTAACAGTAACCCTACAAATATACAAATAACAAACATAAATACATAACAAGACAGATCACATAAGACAATACACAATCAAAGGGAGATAATTCTCTATGATTTATGAAAGAAATATAAAATAAAACACTTTTCTACAAGTTATCTTCTATGAGAAAAATACCATACTATAGCTTACTCTTCTAATAAGTATACAATAAAGTAAATTATTCTGTCTTTGGTAAATAACCAAATAATTGCAACTTCAAGACAATTGTGTCACCTCAGAATTAGTTTCAGCATAGTTTATACACTCAAAAAATTAATCTCTATGTGCAGGGTTCGACGTAACCGCTGGCCCGTGGCCAGTATATTTACGGTCTGGCCAGTCAAACAGAACAAAGATTGGCCTGCTGGGCCAGTTGATATTCTCGGGTCACTTGGGCCAGCAACTTTCGTTTCTTCCAACCGGTAGATTTTTCGTACTTCCATGTCATTCAATATTGACTGATAACAAGGACTAATGAAATTTCCTGACAAAACGTTAAAATTCAACTTCAATCACTCGCCGAAAGCTATAAATAGCCTAATCACACAATCAGCATGTGTTTACCTTGATCTGTTACCGCACGTTAAACGAATATTGACAGAAATATATGCTGGGAACCAGTACTTCATAATTCAATAATTTTCAAAATCACGATTATTTATTTATAAAACTGAAAGATTAAAACGGTATTTTCTATAGTAAGCAATTTTAAATATTTAATATAAATGAGAAATAAACCCAAATAAACCAAAACAACAATAACAAATCATCACATTGAACAACTTGCCTGTAAAAAAAAATGGCGGATACACAATTACGCTAATCCTGACTTCATTTAATATGAAAAATCTATTATTATGAACTAGTAACAGGTATGGACTTTGGGAGTGAGATGTTGTCAGTAGATCATGCCGATATCAGCAAGAGGGATATTGGCAACAATCGCTGCATCAGCTGGGCAAAACGGAAATTTTTCCAAAGTCGGGACTGTGTTTGTTTATTTATTATCTAACTTCCGGTTTGATAATAATCTTCCAATAGTCGCTATATGAAGGATTTTTACCCAAAGAATACGGTCGTTAGTCGCGTTTGACGGTGGGTCGTTATATAAAGGTTGAATGCACAGGAAAATACTGGTGAGGAATAAATAAGGTTGGCTAACAAAGGAAGCCGTTATACAGAGGGGATCGCTGAGACTAGTTTGACTATATGTAGATTGTTTGATTATCTTCTAACCATACGGTCCCCATACCTGTTAATTGTAATGCATTAAAAACACTGCATGTATGGGAAAATGTCATGAACTTTACCCTTGTTTGGAGCAAGTACAACATTCATTCACAGAATACAAAAGCTATATGTACATGTTTAAATCACTGACAGTCAATTTAATTATTTGCGGATGCCACTAGTGGAGCAGGAACTGCTTATTCTTCTGGAGAAAATGAGTTCATCCAAGGTTTTAATGGGGTTCATATTGCTCGATCTTTAGTTTCCTGTTTCTTGGGGGGGGGGCCAGTGGAATTTTGAAACGGCCAGTTGTTCAAAAATTTTACTGGCCCTAAGGGCCATTAAAAAAATTTCCTTAAGTTTCCTCATGTGAGAGAATATATGACACAAATAAAAATGACAAACACTAATACACTCAGTAAACACAATTCACTGAATACACAAATGTATAAACAAGCAAATAAATAAACAATCAAATACACAAAGCTTACCCTATATATGGCACAAGGACACCAGAAGAATGGATCACTCTAGGATCTTTGTAAGTCATAATAAATCCTGAATAAAATAAAAGGGGCATTGATAAGTCAAAATGACTTCAGAACATATTAAATATAACAAAAGCATCATCTTGAATAAATTAATCAATTGTATATAAATTGTATATCAAAGTTTACAGAAATTCAACCCTTGTAAAAATATAAAAGAATAACCATGATAACATTCGGAATTTCCTCTCATTCTAATTTTAAATGAAATTATAAAACAATTATACTCAGATTCATACTTCAATCCACAGGCACTTGTTTCTGGTAAAAAAAATATCTAGGTATATTTTTTTGGTTCATTCAACCTATATGTATATAGGTAGGTAGGTAGGTATATGTCTTTGTAAATAAAAGATTAGGCTGATGGTGTTTAATGCCACATTCAACAATATTACAGTTACATCATGGCAGTTTGTACATAAAGGAGATATCATAACTGTTAATGCTTGTTTCTGATAACTGGAAAACATTGCCCAATACTCTTTTCAAATAGCTGGAGAACACAATATATTTTAGAGCAATGGGAATTCTTTGAAATAAATTTAAATGACAGGAGAATTTTTAAACTTAATTATGTTGGGAATATCATTGAGTGAGTTGTGTAAGTGAGTGAGTAAGAAATGAAGAAAAGTAAGTCGAATAGTGAAAAGATTTGGAAAATACAGAAGAAAAGTAAGTTGAAATGTGAAATGATATGGAAAATATGGAAGAAAGATAAGTTGAAGAGTGAAAAGATATGGAAAATGCGGAAGAAAAGTAGGTTGAATAGTGAAAAGATTTGGAAAATACAGAAGAAAAGCAAGTTGAATAGTGAAAAGATTTGGAAAATACAGAAGAAAATTGTGAAATGATATGGAAAATATGGATAAAATGTGAAATGATAGGGAAAATATGGAAGAAAAGTAAGTTGAATAGTGAAAAGATTTGGGAAACACAGAAGAAAATTGTAAAATGATATGGAAAATATGGAAGAAATGTGAAATGATATGGAAAATATGGAGGAAAAGTAAGTTGAATAGTGAAAAGATAGAAGAAACCAGTATCCAGAGCAGCAGCAGCAGCCATATACCCCAGAGCAGCATCCACCACCACTACAGCAGCAGCAGCAGCAGCAGCAGCAGCCTCTTAGAAAATCCATTGTACAGAATTTTGTGTTATTACTTGTTGAAAATGTTGTATGAAAAAAATATCAGAAATAATAAGACTGATATAAAAAAAATAATAATAATAATAAAAAAAAATAAATAAATAAATAAATGGAAAAAAAATTGAAAAAATTGAGGAAAATCGATTGACGTCACCCAGCTTGCTTATGACGTCACTGAGAGGTTTGAAAGTACCATAGATCGATAGATAAATGAAAGGGCTACAAGTTACGAAAAAGGTACGAAGTTACAAAAAAAGGTACAAAGTTACGAAAAAGGTACTAAGTTACAAAAAAAGGTACGAAGTTACGAAAAAGTTACAAAGTTACGAACATGGTATGAAGTTATGAAAAAGGTACGAAGATGTTACTAAATAAGTTACGAAAGACCTTGGTTATGAAGTTACCAAGTTACGAGATAGTAACGCCACCTATCGGGATAATTAATTATGACGTATAGTGATGCATTATGGGGAAATGCCTCTGGCGACGTTGGGGTCAAGTGACCTTCGGTCACAGGTAGCCATCTTTGGCAAATGAAATATTTACGGTACTCGAAAAAAAATCTTTTGTTAAATTTCAAACCAGTAATGCGTATTTGAAAAAAAAAACGTTCAGCTGACAATAAGTTGAAAAACAATAAAAAAAAAAAACTGCCCCAAATTTATCGACATCCAATGGAATAAACGTAGAAATAAGGTAGGGACAATTTGTGCATGACGTCACGTTATTTTGTCGTTCATTCACCAACGTCAGGTTAGTATGTTTTGTCTCACATTCCAATGATATGACGTCATGACTAAGTAATTTGGCAGAGAACGTCTCGTGCAACGTTGTGACGTCATGTTTACTGCGACGTCATCGATGAATGCAGTTTTACACAAAGTTTATAAATAGGACGTTGGCACTCGAGGGGGGTGTTTTGAAAAGCCTAAAAATAGGCTCTTTGGAAAAATAAGACTTTTTGGACATGTAAGGGTTAAAGTAATTCATTAATATATACATGTCACAATACAAGTATTTCAAATCTGGTATAATTTAATTAAAATGGGTCCTCACAATACCAAAAATAAACCAAAAAAACTAACCGCAAGTAATTACAAATTGACCATGGAATTTATCGATTTTATTTTTGTTAATTGGTGTCTTATTTTAAAAATTAAGTGTAAAAATATAAAAAAAAACATTTTTTGCAACAGGAAATTTTCAAATGTACTCTTAGCAAAGTAGAAGTACTACACAACCTATATAGACACTATATGAAAATAAAAGGGGCAGATAACCAAGGCTAGTTCCAGTAACCATGCTAAATATAGGACGCGGGTGGTTAGTTCCAGTAACCATGCTAAATATAAGACGTGGACGTCGTAGAGAACACCCCATGGACACTTCCGAAGGGGTCACTACGGATGTTGCACATGCGCACACCCAAGAGAAACCGGAAGGGGTCAAATGACCTTCGGTCACATCCAGTAGCCATGTTACTACTACTAAGAAAAAAAAAACGCGGGAAAAAAGCCGGTCATGCGCAGAACATACTTCCGGTCAGGACCACTTCCGGACAGGGCCTCTTCCGGTCATGTGACTTTGTCACTTCCGGTCAAAAGGCCCCACTAGGGTGGATATGGCACAACTTCCGGTTGTGCATGCGCAGAACATACTTCCGGACAGGGCACGTGACTGACGTCACTTCCGGACTGACATCACTTCCGGTCACGTGACTTCCGGTAGCACCTTACAGCACCTCCGCAAATGCGACTTTGTCCATACCCATATATACTACTGCCTTCATGATTTAGTTAATGTGAAGAATTCTAAATATGCTTTCAGGTATTCGAACATATTAGATGTACCTCAAGTTAGAACTACAAGGTATGGCAAAAAATCATTCATGTTTGCAGCTGCAACTCTGTGGAATGACCTTCCGAACCATTTCAGAACTGAAAACAGTTTCAACCACTTTAAAAGTTTGATTCAGTCCTGGAATGGCTCAGTATGTCGTTGTTCTGCATGCAGATAACATATTCAGCTTTCTGTTTTATTTCTAGTGCTTTTTCCAAGTTTTAATACTGCTTATAGTTATTTTATGTTTGCTTGATATTGCTTCAGCATGTTTAGTATGTATGTCCTTTATTTTTTTGCTTTTTATGTTGCATTTGCTAACTGTATGTGCTTTATATGTGTGTTTATGCGATTATGTTAATATTTGTATGTATCTTGTGCTACTATGTATATTCGGTAAAAAGCTCCCGAGAGCTTGTGTTTATTGTTATACAAAAACCGAATTCAAATAAAGTTTTCTTATCTTATTCTTATCTAACCGATCATTAGGGAACGACCATTTAACTTGAAGGGGGGGTTATGGTTTTTTTCTAAAAAGATATTCTGATTTTGGTGGAGGAAAAAAAGAGTTTTTGTCATTTAACCTAATGTTGAATTCTGGAAAAAAACTCTCATGTTGTCGGAAAAAAAAATTCTGAACAAAACAAAAAACCATAACCGAAATTTAACCCCCCTGCAAGTTAAATGGTCGGTCCCTTAGAGTTCTTCAGAATCCACATCTGATTCACACGAATTCGTGACAACTCTGACCAAGAAAACTCGGACCACTGTTAAGACAACTTGGACCACTTCTTTAAGACAACTCGGACCACTTTTTGAGGACAACTCGGACCAATATTTAGGGTAAACTCAGACCACTTTTAGGTCAGCTATATAACCACTATTTAAAGACAACTCGGACCACTTTTTTAGGATAACTCGGACCAATTTTTGTGGCAGATCATCCCGTACCACTTAATGCCAATTGATCAATACTCTCACAGGCAAAAGTTGACAATTTCCTTTAAGAATTGTTTATCTGAAACACGATTTTAATCAATTATACTTCTTTTTTCGTCAAATTTCCAAAAATTACTACATGTATATAGAAAAAAAAACACATATTTTTTTTTTTTTTTTATAATACCCTGAAAACGTCAAAATATTGTTATAAAGGAAAGAATAGAATAGAATAGAATATGTTTATTTGTCAATTAAAGACGCCCATGATAGACAGTATAATTACATGAAAGAAGGATCAACATAAAAATCAAGAAAGTAATATTCAACAGTATACACATTCAAAACCCAACAAACAAACAGAGTACATGTAATTGTGTAAAGTGGTTCTAATTGAGTGTTATAAGTTGTCAAAAAATGTGGTCCGAGTTGTCCTCAAAAAGTGGTCCGATTTGTCTTCAAAAATTGGTCCGAGTTGTCTTCAAAACGTGCTTCGAGTTGTCTTTACAAAGTGGTCAGAACTGACCTAAAAGTGGCTAAAAATGGGTCCGATTTTACACTTAATAATGGTCCGAGTTGTCCTGGAAAAGTGGTCCGATTTGTCTTCAAAAAGTGGTCCGAGTTGTCTTTACAGAGTGGTCAGAGATGACCCAAAAAGTGGTCTGATTTTACACTAAATATTGCCTTTATTGGTCAGAGTTATCATAGAAAAGTGATTTGATATTTACCATTATAATTTAAATATTGTAATTAACATCACCTATGGACCTTGTTTACCTTTTTTTTAGATCGCTAGTTTGATTTTCTTCAAATTACTATATGAAATGTAAAATAAAAATTAAATTAAATTAAATTTTTCCTTTGAAATCGAGGTAAAGTCCAGAGGATTCCTGCCGACTTCACCTTCAATATTATTAAATGCCGGGATTAGAGAATTACATATCCTTCCAATGTTTTAGGAAGCTAATGCTTGTTAGTTTGTTTATTTTTAACCACAATCTTCATTTTGTCATTTGTGTGGTAAAAGCAGGGGATAATAGTAGTAAAAGCCTGGTGAATTCCATCAAAGGGAGACCACTCTTTTACCTTCTTTTTTTTTCTAACTTCCGCGTTGATATAGTTCGCATTTAATTCTGAAATATAATCGATTATTTTCGTTTTGTGTGAAATAAAAAAATTAACTTAAAAGGAGAATTTTTTATCTTTTGGTATGCATGCCGCATATAAGAAATGTCATTGCGATAACTTGACGATTTAAATTTTTCTTGTCTGGCGTAAGAATACATATTCAAAATGGTGTCACTCTGTTGATTTGCTGGAAAAAATGTGAGTCAACATCATCTGCAAAATATATGTACTCCCACTTTATCAAATAACTCGAAAGTAAAAGATATATGATAAAAATATATCAATCTTCAATTTGTTTACATGCTAAAACATTATAATAGACGCATGTATACCCTATTCTATAAGCGATATGTTTGTTGATGATGCTGGGCAGTGCCATACGAACACATTACACATTTGATTTTTTATTTATTTTCGGTTGCTCGCAATAACATTGGCGACTCTTGTCATATCATGCAACGTGTACATTAGATGCACAATGTACAAAAATCTACTGAATTTCAGATGTAAAATATCGATAGAAAATATTAATATTTTGTTGGCTCAAAATTTTTTTACAATAAATAATAAAACATTCTTTGGCAAAACCCCAAGTTAACAATAACAGTTAGAATTATAATACATAAGTCATCTTATTACAATTACGTATTATGATAAATCATTTATGATTTTGAAATAGTTCTTTATAACATAGTAATAATTCTCTTAAAACATATTGAGTTTTTGAAAAATTCTAATATTTTTAGAACAGACGTTCCAAATCCACTGAATTATGCAGCAGGCCTCGACATTAACATTTGTCCGATTGTCCTGTACCAGTGAAAACTGACGTCGGACAAGTAGATCTTGTATTACAGTTGTCCGATGGGACAAGTGAAAAAATCAGATTCCCAAACGTGCCGATGCGACAGACAAATATATTTCCACTGGTATAAAATACTGGGTTTGTTGTATAAAAGAGCCCTGTTTGATCTCCAATTTGTCCATACTTTATTTTGATTGAAACTAAAGTGAAATGCCAGATCAAAACTCTTTTATTGTATCATTTATTGTTCCTCCAGACATGCTTTGGTGAAGTTAAAGGACATTGACAAAATTAAAGTCGCAATCTCAGAAACGCTTTAATGAACTGAAATATCAATATTTGAAATATAAGAACAAGAATCACTCCGGAACGGACACGTAAAAATTATCGGATATCAATTTGGTGCCAAATTTAAACTTGTCTTTTGTGCAAAATACGATAGAGGACTTAATTTAGGCTTTTGGGAAATATTGAAACCTTTGAAATGGACAAATATTACAAGCTTTTTCCTGATCTGGTTGAAAAGATCCACTTAAATTTTTATTTCTCTGTGAATTTAAATAAAATACTTTGCTTTATTTATATCACAGGCACTTGTTTCTGGTAAAAAAAATAAAATACCTAGATACTGTATCTAGGTATATTTTTTTTTACCAGAAACAAGGATTTAGATAACACAAATATGAGTTATTACAATTTGTGTTGTATTGGATCACAACACAGTAATATTTCAAAAGGAAAAGGGGGGGGGAGGGTACATATAAAAATCACTGGTATGCAAGACTCCAATCAAGGTACAGAAATAAAAATGTGACATTGAATATATGTCCTTAAGGTAGTTATGAATAAAAAAAAACCCAGAACGAATCAGTTCAGGCAGCTTTAACTATTTACTCAATTTGGGCAGGGTAACGTCAGCGGGGTCGCGGAACAATGTTTCGATTAATCAAAATTGACTTCTCCCAGAAGTCTCCCCACTTCTCCCTGTGAACTCTCTGAAAGAGAAGTCACTTCTCACTCCAATTTGAAAGTAGTGGGAGCCCTGGATAATTATTCTCTAGTATTTGTAATTTTTATTAATTTTTTCGGACAACTAAATAGATTGAGTCGGACAAGTACTTTTTTAGTTAGTTGTCCGAAGGGACAAGTTGAAAAATATGTTAATGTAGAGGCCTGAATTACATTGTAGCGATTTCACAGCTTGTGGTGGTTTTTTTGGGCATATATTTATCTTATCTAATGTTTTGTCATTTTATCTATGTGTGACTTGTTTGAAACAATGCTGATGTCGAAATGAATTTTATTATTCAATTTTATTTATTTATTATTTATTGGACAATCATATGTGCCTTTATCATCTGTGCAAGACAAAGCAAAGAATCTGAAAAGGGTTTACTTAATACAAACAAACAAAAAACAAATACAAGGACATATAATGTAAATCAGAGAGATGATATGCTAACAAAAACAAGGAATTAAACAACTACTGAATATACCTTAATGCATAACAAGTACATTATAACATACGAATGCCACGATAATGCCCCGCGAATGTGAAAAGTGGTACAATTAGAGAAATATTTTTACTTCTCCCTGTACTCTCGCCACTTCTCCCTGTTGTCTCTCACTTCTCTTTTGTCAGCACCAGAAAGAGAAGTCACTTCTCCATCTGATTTCAAACATATATGCACATTTTTCGTCACATTTTTCTCAGCAACTATTGATGGCAGAAATCTGATATTTGGTCACAAGCTTCATATAGGTACCCCATATCGTGGGAAGCGTTTTTGGACCCATCAAATTCCTACTTCCTGTTTGCCGACTTTGTTGATTTTTATACACATTGGACATACATTTTGTATATGCCCATTTTTAGTCGCATTTTTCTCAGCAACTATTGATGGCAGAAATCTGATATTTGGTCACAAGCTTCATATACATGTAGGTACCCCATATCGTGGGAAGCGTTTTTTGACCCGTCAGATTCCTACTTCCTGTTTGCCGAAGAGTGAGGGTATCATAAGTGAGCATATTAGCTCACAGTTCATCTTGTTTCATCAGTAATTAAATTTGCATACATGTTGAATAGTATGTAGTGTATCATGTACATGTACCGTAAAGCAGAAGTTTTTATTCAAATTTTGATATTTGCCCCAGGAACCCAGAAGCCTTGCTTTAATGAGAATTGATTTTAATATTAAGTAAGATTTGTATAGTGATTGAGTAGAAGCAGATGTGTCGTCAGATCAATATAGGACGATGAAGTATCTACATCCAATTCTTTATACATTCCTTCAACATTAAACAAGTTATTATAGAAATTAGTAGTTTGACATGCATATATAAATATTCTAGTTTGAGGCCTATACTAATGCCATGGGAATTTGACTTTTGTTTTTCATATACAATGCTTATTGTAGAACATGCATGCTGACAGCCAATGACAAATTATAAAAATCTTTTTATTGTTAAAAAAAAAAAAAAAAAGCTTCCCAGAAAGGACATGATTTCACTGACAAACAGTTATACAAATATGCAAGGGATTAGTATTACCTTATTGGTTATAGTATAAATGATGAAGAAGTTTTCTTCTGACTATGACAAGCTGAATATTATCTTTATTATAATGGTAAACAATATATTGTCTCTTATTACAGAAACAGTACTTTAGTATATCTATGTTATATATGATCAATTAGGATAATTGCTGGAGATGTCAATGGTGACAGTTCCATAATGTTGTGTCAGGGTTAACCAGGTCAGTTCTTTTGAAATATTATTTTAGTCTTATTGTGTCAAGTAATATTTATACCACAGGTTTCCGAGTTAAATCTCACACTTCCCATTCGATCATTTAACCGTTTAACTCGGAAAACCGTGGTATGATTTGTAACATGAAGCCATGCAATATGACATCTACATGTAGGTGGTTGATTATTGCATGGCTCTCTGAGATTAATAACACTACAGTACAGCCCAGATTTTTAAAGTGTGCAATATCTAATACATGTGTCTGCATGTATTATTTCATAGTTCGTAGCTGTTGCTTACATTCTGGTATATAAACCATAAAAAGATCAAAGGAACAGAATGCATTCATGTTACAATTGATATATAGAGAATATTATATGGCTCTTTCCGTATCACATCCTGTATCAACCCGAGACACCATTATCATCCCGAGAGCTTTAGCTCGAGGTTTGATATGGGATGTGATACGGAAAGAGCCATATCATATTATGTTTATCATATACTTAAACATGAGAAAGTCTTGTTCTGTATTATGAATTGTGACGTCGATGTAGTCACATGATCAATATCATTTTAAGGGGTATGATAAAGGGCTGATGATATCGATATCAGTCACGGCAGACAAATACAGTCGTAATGTTCTTTCAGTATTATATATGCAAATTTCCTTTATTTAGTACTAAGTATATGATAAATACTGTTATAAATCAGTTGATGATTTCAATATTTGGTCAATTACATATCAGTGATATTGTTTGCCTTTAATTACCTTCGAAATTCGGCTGTTTCCCCTACATGTATTTTACTATATTTGTATTTAATATAATAATTAGAATATATATATATATATATATATATATATATAGATAGATAGATAACTCTCAGTTCTCCTCAGCTGAGATATCATTGTTTGTTTGTCAATATACTCTTGTATGTCATTGTGTTTGGTTATATCTGTTTATTGAATTGTTTATATATTTTTATTTTTTAATTGTTCATTGATTGATGATAGATCACTCTTTGGTCTTTATTTCAATAAAAATTACTTACTTATGGAGGAACGATAAATGATACAATAAAAGAGTTTTGATCTGGCGTTTCACTTTAGTTTTAATCAAAATAAATTATGGACAAATTGGAGATCAAACAGGGCTCTTTTATACAACAAACCCAGTATTTTATACCAGTGGAAATAGATTTGTCCGTCGTACCGGCACGTTTGGGAATCTCTGATTTTTTCACTTGTCCCATCGGACAACCGTAATACAAGATCTACTTGTCCGACGTTAGTTTTCACT
This sequence comes from Bathymodiolus septemdierum, assembly GCA_963383655.1. Classification (NCBI taxonomy): domain Eukaryota; kingdom Metazoa; phylum Mollusca; class Bivalvia; order Mytilida; family Modiolidae; genus Bathymodiolus; species Bathymodiolus septemdierum. Next base: position 70,590,427 of record OY726520.1, read on the forward strand.
GGTATCGGACAAACGTTAATGTCAAGGCCTGCAATCCGTCTAAAACAAAGGAAGTTTATTCACCCCAGGCCCTTATAACTCACTCTGAGACTACAACAGGAACAGCTCATGCCAATGATAGTTCTAGTTCAAAAGTGAATCAAAAAAAATTATGAAAATTAAATTGATGAACTGTTATGACTTGTCTTGTTATCCATTATATTAACTTCAAATTCAAGTTTTCGTACGTTTAATTCAATATTCGAAATTTCCCAATTTTCAAAAAATGATGCATATTTTCCCCCCAAAAAAGGGTGGGGGTAGTTTTGAAAAAAGCCAACAAAATCACTGCGATATCTTACAAGTATGTATAGGGTATGCATGTTTTGCAAAAAAAAATTGAGAGCATATAGTGGCTGCCTCCATCTATTTGTCAATTTCTCTGCACCAAATTGTTGTGGAGTTACAAATGTATGTCTCTTAAAATTGTACAAAATAAAAAAAATAAAAATTAGTTTCCTGATAGAGAGTTTGAAATTATAGCCCTCCCAACCGTCTGAGACAGGCTGTATTCATGCAGGATGGGTAAAAAGTATTTCTAAGAATTCTGATGGTTGCATTGAAAAATTGCCATGGTAAAAAACTCGCAACAGTATATCTTGAGTTCCAACCCTATTTTCGGTTACTATTTATAGTCCTCTTGTTTGGTAGTTTACCTTATTTCATATAGAAATGAAGACTTTACTATGTTTATCTGCTGATACACAAGCTATGTACTTTTCATTTTGCCATCTAGAATGAGGTTCAATAGGCTGGTTTGCCCTTTGTTGTTTTGTTTATTAAGAATTATAAGTCGATCAGGGTATCATTCACAAAATTTCAACAAAAATAAATCGACAGGTAGGCTTTGAAATGTTAAGAAAGTACATTTTTTCTTTGGACTTGCGTTCCCCCTCCCCCAAAATGAGAAGCGGTATATGTGAAGGAGAAAAACAATATTTACGACCAAACTTAGACACATCAATTATTCTTGAATGGCAATCAGAGTTCAGTTGGTTAATTTATGAGGAACGATCAAACTATTATTCTGGTGATGATGCAGGATGTGAATGGGATATTGTGTAAAAAAGATGGACTAAATTTTTAATCAAAATAATTAACACCTAACAGTCTGAATTTAGAAATTTCACTTATTTAGATGGCATATAGAATTTGTATTTATCATGAATTGATTGTGCTGAGAGCTGGTAGTATGTTGACAGATTGTCTCTATCTCTTACGTTTTCCAAGAGAAACAACTTAAGGGGCTGACAAGTGCCAAAATCCAAAATTAGAACTTTCTTATTTTTCATCCAATTTTAATGCCTTGTTTTGTAAAATGCTCATCTTTATGGGTTACCTTTGAGTCAATACAGGAAATGAGCAATTTTTTTATGGAAAGAAAAGAGGCTAAATGAAGCCCATATACACAATTTCTATTTTTCATCTAATTTGGACATGTAAGATACATTTTTGGCCATGTGTTGTAAGTTTTCAAGTGTAATTTGAAACAGGATACAAACCATGTGTAATTTACAGTAAAGCTCTTGATTAATGAGTTAGGTCTAGAGTCTCAGAGGATCAAGTGTTTCACTTTTATATAATGCCTTATAACATTTTGTTATCAAATGAAAATTGCCTGCAAAATGAAGCAGAAAATGATTGATTTTTGACTGATAGTTTTGAACATGGTACATAGAGAGCTTAAGTTTATAGGTTATGTCATGATAATTGAGTTTTGTTATGATTCAAATTGTTTTATTGATTGAATTTGTATGAAAATAGATTTTGTTTTTGTCTGGGTGAGGATTATATGAATAAATGTATTTATTGTCATGGTAATTACACATGTAATCTTTAAATGTTTAAAATAAGGAATAATTTTTTTAGCTCGCCTTGCCAAATGCAACGTGAGCTTTTGCCATCATTTAGCGTCCGTCGTCCGTTAACTTTTCACATTTTAATCTTTTCTGAAACCCGTCAGCCAAATGAAGTGAAACTTGGTAGGAAGCATCTATGGAAGGTTCTCTCTAATGATTGCTCATTTTGTCCCGATCCATTAGCAAACATGGCCGCCATAGGCAATTCTTGTTTCTGATCGGCCGATTTTTAAAAATCTTCTTCTCTGAAAACGCTTGGCCAAATGAACCGAAACTTGGTAGGAAGCATCCATATCATGTTCTCTATAAAGATTGCTCATTTCGTCCCAATCCGTTAACAAACATGGCCACCACAGGCAATTCTTGTTTCTGATTGATTGATTTCTAAAAAAATCTTCTCCTCTGAAACCGCTTGGCTAAATGAATCCAAACTTGGTAGGAAGCATCCTTGGAAGGTCCTCTATAAGGATTGCTTATTTAGTTCCGATTCGTTTACAAACATGGCCGCCACAGACAATTCTTGTTTCTGATTGGTTGATTTCTAAAATATCTTCTCCTGTGAAGCCGCTTTGCCTAATGAACCGAAACTTGGTAGGAAGCATCCTTGGAAAGTCCTCTATAACGATTGCTCATTTAGTTCCGATCTGTTAACAAACATGGCCGCCATAGGCAATTCTTGTTTCTGATTGGCCGATTTAAAAAAATTCTTCTCCTCTGAAACCACTCGGCCAAATGAACCGAAACTTAGTAGGAAACATCTATGGCAGGTCCTCTCTAAAGATTGCTTATTTCGTCCCGATCCGTTATCAAACATGACCACCACAGACAATTCTTGTTTCTGATTGGTTGATTTCTAAAAAGTCTTCTCCTCTGTAACCGCTTGGCCAAATGAATCGAAATTTGGTAGGAATCATCCTTGGCAGGTCCTCTATAAAGATTGCTTATTTAGTTCACATAATGACAGGTACATTTGTAGTTGGACTTCATTTCCTTCTTACCAGCTACATAATGGAAACATGGTTTGTATGGCTTCTACTACAGTCTTTGACTTGTTTATAATTTCTTATGGTCAGGCAGGGGCATCATTTGTGTCTTACAGACACACTTCATTTTTTTTAAATCACTCCTAGCAAGACAACTTTGTCCATAATTATCAAGTGCGGGGGCATACTTCTTTTTTAGTTAAAGGGATATTTTAAATCATGTTAGCGATTTTATTTAAAAGAACAGGATTCATAAAATATTAAAAAAAGTGAATTGATAAAACTGTTACAAAAATCCCATTATGACCTGTCCTAACAAATCGTAAGAGCAATTAATTTGGTATGTCCTTACGATACAAATCAAGCTAAAATGTATTCAGTTGATAATGTACGTTATCGGTAATTAAGTCTCCCAAACAAAGTTTGGGGTACTTATTGTTTTTGCTCCGTTTCTTATTATTATTATTATTATTATTCTTCTTATTCTTCTTCTTTCTTTCCGTGCACCATGAACTTGTTCACAGCAGATCTCAAGAACTACAGGACAGAATTTCATGAAACTTGGTGGAGTTATAGATATATGTTTCTTGTTGATCCTAAAGTTTTCAGATTTGTGGTAAAGGGGATCAAAGCCATATTTTTGGGGATTCAAAGAGGGTGGGGGTTACTATAGAATCCTATGGGAAACTTGAAATTTTGTACATTAATGTTGATAACTTCTAACTGGATAAATTTTCAAGATGTCTGCAATTTTCAAAATGGCTGCCAAAACACGGCATAAAAATGGGGGGTAAAAATTCAACATTGTCCGATATCATCAAAATTGATATGTGGGTAGATAGTGTTAGTGGCCGGTTTGGGAGACTTCATAATCGTTAGATTATAATCATATCTTGTTTGTGTAGTTTTCCTTTGAAGTGTGTCGATTGATAAAGCTTATCTCAACGTACTGGTCATGATATCAAAATTATTAGGTCAGTCCATATTAGGCATGCGTCAACTACCGCGCATGAATCTACTTGTTTAAAAAAAGATTGGATGTGTCATCAAAATCAATAATATGGGAAAAGGTCAATGTTGTGGTCTCAAAACCAAAATGATAGAAAACCAAGAAATAACTACTTTTGTAAAGATTGAACATCCATAGGCTTACATTGTATATACACTGCAATATCTAATGATGATTTAAAATTGAAATCAATCCAATTACCGAAAAGAGCTAAAATTTAATACAACATAGCACTGATCAGTAACAGGGCCGGGAAGACTCAACTAAAACTTCTGTATTCTGGATATGCAAATATATATACATTAATTAACTTTCTAAGATTAATTACATAAAATCTTAAATGCCTTCCGAGTGGGATTATTATGGATGTTAATTGATTTGACCTACATTCAGAATAGTTCAGTGAAACGTATTCGATACGGTTTTAGCACAAGTTTTTATGACAAAAATTATTTACGGGTATCATATTCGAACATTATAATTTCCAAAACACACTTAAATCCAACAAAGCCATCATAATGTATAACACACGTCAAATAGTAAAAAACACATCTTGCCGCCTCGTCAACTAGTTTTTAGCTCACCTGGCCTTTAGGCCATGTGAGCTATTGTCATCACTTTTCGTCTGCCGTCCGTCAACATTTCACATTTTAATCTTCTCCTCAGAAACCACTGGACCAATTGCAACCAATCTTTGGTGGAATGGTCCTTGGATGGCCCCTTTTCAAAATTGTGTCCGGTGATCCCGACTTCCAACCAAGATGGCCACCAAGCTAAAAATAGAAAAAGGGGTGATGAAATTTTAATTGTCCATTGCTGCTTTAGTGTAAGTCAAAATGAGCTCAAATTTTAACTGCAGCTACATGGCAAGGAGTAGTTTAACATATATTCCGTGAAATTTCAGCCGATATATACCGAGTATGCAAATTAGGCATATTTTGATAAAAGATCGCATTTAAATCTTCTCCTCTGAAACCGCTGAACCAAATTAAACCAAACCTGGCAGGGATGGTCCTTGGGTGGTTCCCTTTCAAAATTGTGTCCGACAGCCCCGCCCTCCATTCAAGATGGCTGCTGTTACTAAAAATAGAAATTTCTTCAATTGTCCATTGCTGCTTTAGTATAAGTCAAAATGAGCTAAAATTTGAACTGCAGCTACATGGCAAGGAATAGTTTAGCATATGTTCGGGGTTTTTTTAAAAAAAAATTCTTTCAGCCGATTTATACCGATTATGCAAATTAGGCATATTTTGATAAAAGATCACATTTAAATCTTCTCCTCCGAAACCGCTGAACCAAATTTCTGTCTGGTGGTCCCGCCTTCTGACCAAGATGGCTGCACAGCTGTACTTAATTTAACATAGGACCCTATGGGAAATTCACATAAAAACCATCTTGTCTGGAACCAGTAGCTCAATTAAAACCGAACTTAGATGGAATAGTCATTGGATGGTCCTCTTCCAAAATGGTGTCCGGCAGTTGCGCTCTCCCGCCAAGATGGCCACCACAGTGCAGTTGCGTTGTTATTGAAAGCAGCTTTGATCCAGGTGAGCGATTACAGGCTCCTGGGAGCCTCTGGTTGAATGAACCTCGCGCGCCAGAACCGAATCACATTTACAAAACCAGATCCATCCGCAAAAAAATAATCCCATCAAAATATCGTTTTAAAGAATTCATTTTATTATTTTTTTAAAAGTTAATTATAAATTACCGATAAACAGAATATTAGGCATTTTGTTTTTGGGACTGACTTTATCACGGGGTATATCAAGCTCGACGTTCCGGCTCACCTGATATACCCCGTGATAAAGTCAGTCCCAAAAACAAAATGCCTAATATTCTGTATTTATCAAACATTTCATGCAAAACATAATATGAAATACAGCAAAACCTCTTAAAACTGAAACCTGAATAAACTGGAATCATGTGAAAACTGAACTTTAAAGAAAGCCCCAATGTAGGAAATCTTATTTTAATTTAACCTGTGTAAACTGAACACCTGTCTGTTCCAAACACAAAATCTGATCCTAAGGAAGTTTGGTTTACTTCTATTTATACCTTTTTGGGGGAGGGGTGTGTTCTGACAGAAATAGAATGACAGGTCTACATGTAAGTAATTCTTATCAATATTTCATTACTTTTTAGAGGATTCAATAGAACATTGGTTATACAACATCCACCAGTATTTGAAGTCATTGATAAATGATTCCTGGAAAGTTGTTATAGACCATTTGCTCATTTCCTACTTGATTCTAAAATTATATGGGAATTTTCTTCAAGTTTTTATAGAACTTAGAAGTTACTTCCCTTTAATGTGAGCAACAGTGTCTGTCCCCTTTCATTCAAAGTTCAATGAAAATAAAAATATATATTTCCCGAAATTTAAATGTTGAAACAAATTCATTGTGATTTTTCTATTTGCTCTAAAATTATCCTCTGAATTTTGACAAGGTACAAATACAAAATTTACAAATTTTAAGAAACTTATACTCTGTGTTCTTTGTCTTTTTCATTGTTCTTGCATAGAGCGGATACCATTTTGACTGCCGAAAGGGAAATAACTCTATTTACTTGACAACCATTTTGTAAGAATGCGAATCAGGTTTTTAGGTATAATTAAATCGCAGTAATGTTGATGTTAATCAAAAGACATATTTTCAAATTTGCTATGTAAAATATAATACATGTGTAGCTAATAATTAAGTGGCAAGCTTCTGATTGTCTTTAAACTTTTTGTCTTGTATTCCTGAGTGAGTATGTGTTGTAGTTATATCATACTTAAACTTTTTGTCTTGTACTCCTGAGTGAGTATGTGTTGTAGTTATATCATACTTAAACTTTTTGTCTTGTACTCCTGAGTGAGTATGTGTTGTAGTTATATCATACTTAAACTTTTTGTCTTGTACTCCTGGGTGAGTATGTGTTGTAGTTATATCATACTTAAACTTTTGGTCTAGTACTCCTGAGTGAGTATGTGTTGTAGTTATATCATACTTAAACTTTTTGTCTTGTACTCCTGAGTGAGTATGTGTTGTAGTTATATCATACTTAAACTTTTTGTCTTGTACTCCCGAGTGAGTATGTGTTGTAGTTATATCATACTTAAACTTTTGATCTTGTACTCCTGAGTGAGTATGTGTTGTAGTTATATCATACTTAAGCTTTTTGTCTTGTACTCCTGAGGGAGTATGTGTTGTAGTTATATCATACTTAAACTTTTTGTCTAGTACTCCTGAGTGAGTATGTGTTGTAGTTATATCATACTTAAACTTTTTGTCTTGTACTCCTGAGTGAGTATGTGTTGTAGTTATATCATACTTAAACTTTTTGTCTTGTACTCCTGAGTGAGTATGTGTTGTAGTTATATCATACTTAAACTTTTTGTCTTGTACTCCTGGGTGAGTATGTGTTGTAGTTATATCATACTTAAACTTTTGGTCTAGTACTCCTGAGTGAGTATGTGTTGTAGTTATATCATACTTAAACTTTTTGTCTAGTACTCCTGAGTGAGTATGTGTTGTAGTTATATCATACTTAAACTTTTTGTCTTGTACTCCTGAGTGAGTATGTGTTGTAGTTATATCATACTTAAACTTTTTGTCTTGTACTCCTGAGTGAGTATGTGTTGTAGTTATATCATACTTAAACTTTTGGTCTTGTACTCCTGAGTGAGTATGTGTTGTAGTTATATCATACTTAAACTTTTTGTCTTGTACTCCTGAGTGAGTATGTGTTGTAGTTATATCATACTTATACTTTTGGTCTAGTACTCCTGAGTGAGTATGTGTTGTAGTTATATCATACTTAAACTTTTGGTCTAGTACTCCTGAGTGAGTATGTGTTGTAGTTATATCATACTTAAACTTTTTGTCTAGTACTCCTGAGTGAGTATGTGTTGTAGTTATATCATACTTAAACTTTTTGTCTAGTACTCCTGAGTGAGTATGTGTTGTAGTTATATCATACTTAAACTTTTGGTCTAGTACTCCTGAGTGAGTATGTGTTGTAGTTATATCATACTTATACTTTTTGTCTAGTACTCCTGAGTGAGTATGTGTTGTAGTTATATCATACTTAAACTTTTTGTCTTGTACTCCTGAGTGAGTATGTGTTGTAGTTATATCATACTTAAACTTTTTGTCTTGTACTCCTGGGTGAGTATGTGTTGTAGTTATATCATACTTACACTTTTGGTCTAGTACTCCTGAGTGAGTATGTGTTGTAGTTATATCATACTTAAACTTTTTGTCTAGTACTCCTGAGTGAGTATGTGTTGTAGTTATATCATACTTAAACTTTTTGTCTAGTACTCCTGAGTGAGTATGTGTTGTAGTTATATCATACTTAAACTTTTGGTCTTGTACTCCTGAGTGAGTATGTGTTGTAGTTATATCATACTTAAACTTTTGGTCTAGTACTCCTGAGTGAGTATGTGTTGTAGTTATATCATACTTAAACTTTTTGTCTTGTACTCCTGGGTGAGTATGTGTTGTAGTTATATCATACTTAAACTTTTTGTCTAGTACTCCTGAGTGAGTATGTTTTGTAGTTATATCATACTTAAACTTTTTGTCTTGTACTCCTGGGTGAGTATGTGTTGTAGTTATATCATACTTAAACTTTTTGTCTAGTACTCCTGAGTGAGTATGTGTTGTAGTTATATCATACTTAAACTTTTTGTCTTGTATTCCTGAGTGAGTATGTGTTGTAGTTATATCATACTTATACTTTTGGTCTTGTACTCATGAGTACAAAAAAAATATGTATGTGTTGTAGTTATATCATACTCAGTAAACAGAATCTATTATTCAATGATTTATCAAATGAATATTAGTAGTCCTTAACTGTCTGCCTTATATATGTTTTAGATATGGAGGAGAGACGAGTGGCAGATTACTTTGTGGTCGTTGGTCTTCCTGACAACCCACAGCCTCTAGAGGAAATATCTAATGAAGCTGCCATTAAATCGTCATACAAACAAGACCCAATCACAGATATTTGTGTCATTAATAAATCATTAGGGGAGAAAGTGCCAAAAAACTTCATATGTATTGCTAAAACTGTGACTGGTTTGCCAGCTGATTTAAATCATGGCAGTATACGCTGCAATGAAATGTACATGTGTTTCAGGAGAAGTAGAGAAAAACCTCCACTTATTGATGTCGGGTATGTATGATATTAAGATCCTATAGTTTTTAAGCTTACTCAATCCAAACAGAGGGAGGTTTTGTCGTCACTTTTTGTTTGTCGATGTCAGTGGTGACAGTAAACTTTTCACATTTTGATCTTTTCCCTTTAAAAAACTCTTCTATGATAGAAAATAGTTATATTTTACAGAAACATCTCTTGGAAGACACATCTATGTTATATAATTATATCTTACAAGAAAGTCTCTTCTGTATAATAGAAAACATTTTACAATAAGCTCTCTAGGAAGACACTTGGGTGTTAAAAGAAAATATTTTGCCATAATTAACCTCTTTTGAATAACTTGTTTGTTGCCTCCCTTTGAGGGCTCTTACCAATTTATAGCGATAAGTAATAGAAATGAAGCATTATTTGATATTGTAGTTTATCAAGGTGATCCAATATTAAATTTAGTTCTACATTGTAGAGTTTTGTATGAAGGCAGGGAAAGATTAATGCCAGGATGTGAAGTAGTCCACACAACACCATGGGGTAGTCCAGCTAATGTTAACAATACCAGTAATGGTAGAATATATATCACATTTAGAAGAGCCAAGGAAGAGGCTCCTAGTGATACACTGTCTGTGGTAGATATCTGTGTAATATTGTCTAACAAGGTATGTCATATTCAGGGATTTAGCCAGGATTTTGAGACCATTAGTCACTTTTGCGGAACAGATTCTGTGTTAGCGGTAGACATTTTTTTTTATTAGCCACTGTGGCTAATGAGTAATAATTTATTTTAGCCACACTAAATATAAACAAAGAGCATAAAACAGTTGAAAGTTCAAAACTTTATTATTTAATTAACTAACAATAATAATTCATATATTATCATGATAAACAACAAACTTTGAACATTAGATAAACAGAACATTCAATATTCATATGATTTTGTTGTTTTTTGTTGTGTGGGGCCGTTGGCGTTGCCAAAAAAGGATAAAATAGATCATTGGCACTTGACCATTCTTGACCTTCTCGTTGTCAAATAATTTACTGGTTTTAGATTCAAGCGTAGACAGAAGGACAGACAGAATAAAGCGTAATTTAGGAAACCAGTCAGTCAGTGACTAATTTCGAAACTATTTCAGGAATGGGACCCAGATAATGTTATTTCAACTGAAAAAACTACCGGAAATAATCAATTTGACCCGCTTTTTAAAATCATTTTGGATATTATACATTGATCAAATCATTGTCTTTTACGTGTTTTATTCGAAGTTGACTTTCTACATAATAAAAGATCGTTGTCAGATGCACGCTCTAAAAGTTTTTCGTTCGCCAGTGTGGCTACTGCTATACAAATTATCCTCGCCACACTACCGTTATATTCGCAAAATGCGACGTGGCGATCGTCTACCGCTACCACAGAGATTATTTTTTTTTAATTATGAATAAACAAGAATATAATGAGCTTAATCTTATAATCAGTTACGTTGCCTTATTGATTAGTAATGGAGATTGAAAACCTCTTAGGATGGAAACATACTCTGCAAATTAACAACCAACTGATAAAACATAACATAGCCACTATTTTGATCTCAATAGTCAATACCACACAAATTGTAATACCATTACCTCCTTCCCAAATTGTAATAACCCCCTCCCCCACCCTTTTTGAAATGCTACTGTGCTTTGGTCTAATACCACAACAACTGTAATAACCCCCTCCCCCACCCTTTTTGAAATGCTACTGTGCTTTGGTCTAATACCACAACAATTGTAATAACTCATATTTGTGTAGTCTTCAGCAGAATTTTTTTTTCTGCCAGTTTGCCCAATGCCAATGGTCCAACTTCTATCTAGATGCTTTGTAGCAAATCAATATAGAACAAACGTCAAAAACTGAAGCAAGTTGTGAAATAAATAATTATTTCTCAGACCTCATAATCAAATTGCAACAATTGGAATAAAAATACTGTAGTTTTTTTTTTATTGCAGACACGTGTATAAATAGAACGCAATTGTTACCCGGATGCTGATCAATATATAAAAAAAATTCTATGCGTCCTCGTGCAGTGCATTTCAACGAATTGAATGGCCAACCTTTGCATATAAATGACCATATTAAATATGAGAACTAAGATTTCATTTCACAGAAATGAGAATAAATACATCAAAAGTTCGTTTGGTTAAAAGTAGTTTTGGTGGATTGCGAAATCCTGTTGATCGTGCCATTTTTATTTTTATTTTAGTTTCTTCAAAGGACGTCCTTGGTTTCTTTAATCAAAATTATGATTTTTCGAGAAAATCACTTTCAAAATACTTTATGGATACGATAGATTTCAATCGTTATGGCAGACATTGAGACGAATCGTGCAATGAATGACGATTACTATTAATTATATATTTAGACGGCAACTTTCCCAATGCGAAATTGCACCCATATGACGATTACAAAAATATGTCCACTTTAAATTACATACTGTGGCATTTTGAGTACATGTCATAATTATAAGAAAATTATTATCGTTGATTGAATTCTTTGTCCAGGGAAATCAAGCCAGGTGAGATCAAAGATTATGCAATCAAAACAAAAATTCTATAATCCGTTGATGTAATAAAATTGTCATTGTAAATGTAATGACTAATTAGTTTTAATCAACAAATGAAGAATGGATTGTTACAAACATTTTTCTACGATTTTTTGAAAATTCAAGTGATGAATTGGGTACGGGAAATACTCGTCACTTTCGAAAATCAATTGTCAATGACGAAAGTGACGAGTGCTAGCTAAATCACTGCATATTGGTATCCAGACCATCTATAATAGTAAAAACATAGATATCTAATATAGTGTGTGCAACACATTTCTGTAATAACCTTAATCAGTTACACTCAGTCTTGGTTAGTTATTTTCTGACTGCCCTACCAAAGTGGCCTTACCCGCCCCCCCCCCCCCCCGCCCCGCCCCCCCCCCCCCCCCCCAAATGTATTAGGTATTTTAAACAAACTGTTCATTATTTTTAGCATGTTTTCTACTACATACACTAAAGTAAATCCATTTTGAATGAAAATATTCAGATTGTGAGTTTAGAAACAGTAGGCCAACTATTTGTTTTAGCATGGCCTCATATTTCAGAAAAATAGCATTCATTAGCATGATGGTAATAAGATAAATGTAATATTTTAAGTTTTGTCAATGCAACTTGTGTCCTCATTAATGAGTAATAATTTTGACATTATGGTGAAAATATTTTAACTGTTTGTCATACAGATACTCGAAGCACATCTTACATTCTTAATCTTAGATGCAAAATAATCGTGTGAGCTCAGATTTGTTCACATGAAACACTGTTGATGAACTTTTGATAATATTTGTTGCCAATAATAACATGTATATTACAACTTTTCAGAATGAAAATCCACCTCATGCTTACCATTGTATAGAAAAAAACCTAAACAGAGCAATGGTAAGTCATGTATGCTAATCAAGATAACTAAAATCCACCTCATGCTTACCATTGTATAGAAAAAAACCTAAACAGAGGAATGGTAAGTCATGTATGCTAATCAAGATAACTAAAATCCACCTCATGCTTACCATTGTATAGAAAAAAACCTAAACAGAGCAATGGTAAGTCATGTATGCTAATCAAGATAACTAAAATCCACCTCATACTTACCATTGTATAGAAAAAAACCTAAACAGAGCAATGGTAAGTCATGTATGCTAATCAAGATAACTAAAATGGTTCTCAGTTAACTATATTTTCTTGGATAAATTATGGTAATGTTATATCATGGGTTTGTCGTCGTCTGTCTATAGACACAAACGATTTTCGTGTTATCATTTTTGTTCTAGTTGACCGATCCTTCTGGGTGGTTTCCTCCACCAATAAAACTTACCACCACGATATAACTGAAATATTGTTGAAAGTGGTGTACAACACCATAAGCCTAACCTGATCTTTCTGAATTTCTAGCACACAAATTCTTGGCACAGATGGAAGACTTGGATTTATTTTTGGTATTTTAGCCCTAACGGTTTCCAGACAATAAGTTAAACTTGATTGCATTTAAACTGGTACAATAAAAGATCATGCTGACTTGCACAATGCACCTTTATTTTTTTTGTGTGGAGAGGAAGGGAGGTCAATTTTAGACCCATTACATGTATTACTGAAAAGTAAAACATAGACAAGATTAACTTGTGTTTTGACAAGACATCTCTACTATTATCTTCCTGGCAACAAACATAAAACGGCCATGTTTGTACACCATGTACACAGTTTTAATACTGCTATATATAGATTTACTCCAACATTTACACATACAGAGTGATTAAAACGGGTGACAAATATTAAATTACAACATATATTTTTTTCAGATTGGATCAGATGTGTTTATATGTTACAAGAAAGCTGTAACCAAATCTGATCTTTTAGCATACAAACCAGGTAAATAGTTATTACTGGATGCTTAACATCACCAGCCCATTTATATTATATCTGTTGAATTAGAATGTTTTAGTAGTGCTTGAATGTAAAAAAAGTGAGTGGGTGAGTGATTGTTGTAACTCCAAGTGAGCAATTTTCAGCCATATCATGGAGAGAAAAAGTTACATTGTAATAAGATGATGATGTTTGGTTTGTTTTCTGGTTTGCTGAGTCAGTGCTACCTCACTAAAACAACAATCTACAGGAAGAAATGCCCCTGATACATTATCTTAACTCCTAGCCAAGCAGTCTTTGGTCTTACTCCTTGATGCTGCATATAGAGAGGAGAAGCAACAAATACTAATGTTATAGTCCTTGGTTTTACCCAACAGGTGATCTAACCCATTATCTACTGCTCTCAAGGCTAACATGATAACTATAAATACTAATGTTATAGTCCTTGGTTTTACCCAACAGGTGATCTAACCCATTATCTACTGCTCTCAAGGCTAACATGATAACTATAAATACTAATGTTATAGTCCTTGGTTTTACCCAACAGGTGATCTAACCCATTATCTACTGCTCTCAAGGCTAACATGATAACTATAAATACTAATGTTATAGTCCTTGGTTTTACCCAACAGGTGATCTAACCCATTATCTACTGCTCTCAAGTCTAACATGATAACTATAAATACTAATGTTATAGTCCTTGGTTTTACCCAACAGGTGATCTAACCCATTATCTACTGCTCTCAAGGCTAACATGATAACTATAAATACTAATGTTATAGTCCTTGGTTTTACCCAACAGGTGATCTAACCCATTATCTACTGCTCTCAAGTCTAACATGATAACTATAAATACTAATGTTATAGTCCTTGGTTTTACCCAACAGGTGATCTAACCCATTATCTACTGCTCTCAAGGCTAACATGATAACTATAAATACTAATGTTATAGTCCTTGGTTTTACCCAACAGGTGATCTAACCCATTATCTACTGCTCTCAAGTCTAACATGATAACTATAAATACTAATGTTATAGTCCTTGGTTTTACCCAACAGGTGATCTAACCCATTATCTACTGCTCTCAAGTCTAACATGATAACTATAAATACTAATGTTATAGTCCTTGGTTTTAACCAACAGGTGATCTAACCCATTATCTACTGCTCTCAAGTCTAACATGATAACTATAAATACTAATGTTATAGTCCTTGGTTTTACCCAACAGGTGATCTAACCCATTATCTACTGCTCTCAAGTCTAACATGATAACTATAAATACTAATGTTATAGTCCTTGGTTTTACCCAACAGGTGATCTAACCCATTATCTACTGCTCTCAAGGCTAACATGATAACTATAAATACTAATGTTATAGTCCTTGGTTTTACCCAACAGGTGATCTAACCCATTATCTACTGCTCTCAAGTCTAACATGATAACTATAAATACTAATGTTATAGTCCTTGGTTTTACCCAACAGGTGATCTAACCCATTATCTACTGCTCTCAACACGATAACTATAACACCACAGAAGGTTTAAACAAATGTAATAGACTGACTTATGAAAGTTTATGTTTATGTGCTTATGTAGAGTAAATTTACTTGATATGGTATGCATATTTTGAATTGATACTGATACTTTAAATTGGATTAAAATGTGTGAATTAACATAATAATCTTGAACAAAAAAGTGACACATTTAAATTTTATTTCAATCACAAAATTTTGTAGTTATGTGTCCGTCGTCGTTTTCATCTGTCTATAGATACAATGGTTTTGGGGATTGTAGCAATAAACATTTGTATATAAATATATATGTTTAATCTTCTCAACATCTAACCCAACAGTGAATGATTCATCACTAGGCACAATCGGTTTGAAAAGTACAGGAATGAATTTCATGAAGAATTTTAGAGAGAGAAAAAAATTAAAATTAACACTTAAGTCTTATAGCAAAAATTGAAAAGATTAGGCATTGACCTCTGTTGGCCCTCTCATATAAGTTATATAACTGAAATGATAAGAAGTACAACTAATCTCAATAATCTTTTTCAGTAAAACAAGGGACAGGAAGAAATGACTGGCTTCAGTTGTATGATACACTGCACCCAGTGTAGCCCTTTATAGAAAATGTGATGTGGATAAATTGTGTTAATTAAATATAACATTGTTTTACAGCCATCCTGGACAGATACCCTATAGAAGATTATGAAAGTTTCCCTCTACCAGAATCTGTACCAATGTTCTGTATACCCATGGGAGCCTCAATAGAATGCTGGTCAGCCAAAGCTCAACACCCTCTACCTATCTTTTCTACTTTCGTTTTGACAGGATCTGCAGGAGAAAAGGTAAAACAAAAATTCTAAAAGGTGTGATTATTTAGAGTAGAATTTAACTAAATGTGTATGAGTTGTGAAATAACTCCATACACAGGAGCAGTTGATATATTACTATCAAGGTGTGGAAAATTTTAAATGACAAAATTGAAGTTGTCTCTTTTGTCATGGAGTCTTGTAGAAAGATGGCCATTAATGTCGAAATTGAGGTAAATGTCATGAAATGAGGGAGTTGAAGCTGTTTCTGTTGTTTCTATATCTCAAGTTATTTGATTTATGTATATTAATGGAATTTAATGAGCAAAATTTGGATTATTAATTGACAGAATATCATCTCAAAGTGATATTAGATACTTTAGCTTCTATAATTCTTTTGTCTTTGATAAGTTATTAGCTCACCTGGCCATAGGCCATGTGAGCTTTTGTCATGGCTAGTCGTCCGTCCGTTAGCTTTTCACATTTAAATCTTCTTCTCTGAAACCACTGAACAGATTTGAACCAAACTTGCCAGAAATGTTCATTGGATGGTCCTCTACTAGATTTGTGTTTTTGGCATTGATCTGAAATCCAACATGGCTGCCAGGGTCCATAATGTATTCTCATTGGCTGAAATTTAAAAAATCTTCTTGTTAGAAACCACTAAGCCAATTGAATTGTGACTTTGCAAGAATGATCATTCGGTGGTCCTGTACTAAACTTATGAATCGTTTGCTGATCGGAAATTCAAGATGGCCACCATCATTCGACATAGTTTTAACATAGGACCCTATGGAAAAAATGTTTAAAAGTCTTCTCCTCTGAAACCAGTAAGTCAATTTAAAGCAAACATGGCATGAATGGTCCTTAAATGATCAACTTTCAAAATTATATCCAGTGACCCAGACCTTCATCCAAGATGGCTGCCATCAGCGGACATAGTTTTAACATAGGACCCTGTGGGAAATATGTTTAAAAATCTTCTCCTCTGAAACCAGTAAGCCAATTTAAAGCAAACATGGCATGGATGGTCCTTAAGTGGTCAATTTTCAAAATTGTGTCCGGTGACCCCGACCTCCATCCTAGATGGCCGCCTTCAGCGGACATAGTTTTAACATAGGACCCTATGGGAAAAAATGTTTTAAAATCTTCTCCTCTGAAACCAGTAAGCCAATATATCAAACATGTCGTCGATGGTCCTTAGGCGGTCAACTTCCAAAATTGTGTTCAGTGACCCCGATCTCGGTTCAAAATGGCCACCGTCAACGAACATAATTTTAACATAGGACCCTATGGGAAAATTGTTTAAAAGTCTTCTCCTCTGAAACCAGTCGGCCAATTTAAAGCAAACATGGCATGGATGGTCCTTGGGTAGTATACTTTCAAAATTGTGTTCGGTGACCACGACCTCCTTCCAAGATGGCTGCCATGAGCAGTCATAGTTTTAACATAGAACCCTATGGGATTTTAATAGTAACTTAGATGTATTCGGTATGCAGACATTCTTAAGAGGGCTTATTTATGTCAGGTGAGCGATACAGGTTCACCTGAGCCTCTAGTCTGTATAAACTCTGCCTCATAGGGGTAAAGGAAAAGATTGGCAAGGAGAGGGGCACAGTTTATTCCCATGGAGATGGCGATGATTTGTTTGAAATTGTGCCCAATGAACTCGTCAAATGTTATTGATAAGGAACTCCAACATACTGATGACATAATTACAGACTTTTTGAGAAAAAAAATTCAATATGCAGGACATAGGTCCTGCACCCAATAATTTTCTGCAGGACCTACTGAAATTGTGCATACCGACCGGAATTTACAAAATTCTAAAATTTAAAGGAATCAGTGATGGGAACAATAAAAACCCGACCTGTCATGTTTTCAAATATAAACACACGAAATGGTCGCGTTGATGCATCACAGCCAGTTTAAACTATAAAAATACAATGATTAATAGAATTACCCATCTTCGCTAGCCAAGGGTTATGATCCGCTCTACTCATCTTCACCCTTGGTATCGTTAGTCGGATTTTCGTAATTCCCACGCACTGCCACCTGCTGGATTTTGACAGTTACGCCCCTTGTAATGATGTCATTTTCAGCCAATTGACGCGAGGCTTTCATTTCCTTTCGTTTGAATGTCCTGAAAATTGACTCGAGAATATAATATGGCTGATTTTCAAGCGAAGATTTGACAAGGCTCATACTGTTATTCAATGGTAAGCTAGTGCTTTTATTTCAAACTTACAACATTATTTTATATGTACACGCATTTTTATTTTGTTGACATTTTTCCTACAGAGCATGTGCTTTTTGTAAAGCGTGTTCTGATTGGTTGCAGCTACCACTAGCTGCATTACATATAAACCGTCACTGTGTGACCTTGAAAATCCGTCTAATGATGCCAAGGGTGAAGATGAGTAGAGCGGATCGTAACCCTTGGCTAGCGAAGATGAGAATTACCATGGAAACAGTTGCATGTTTAAGAAGTAAATTTCATTTGAAGCAGAATCTAATTCCGAGTTGACCGTGATCGTTCCAGCATACCAGTAGCATTTCCGATTTCCGGTGCAAAACAAAATGCACAAACATAAAATTTTGTCGGACACCCGGACCGGCATGCATGGCAGTATTGCCGGTCCTTGTGATTTTCTGCCCGCTCTGTCCGACGAATTTCAAAAAGTCTGTAATTATCTGTGTAGTACCTTTTTGCCTTTGTACTACAGAAAAATATTAAATAATATTTTTTGTATTTTAAGAATAATTTTTTAACAAAATTAAGATTTGAAGATATATGATAACTTATTAAATAGAAGGAAATTTAAACTATTTTAGAACACTGGATTTAAACACCTGTAATCTAGATCATCAACTTTAATAACAACAAGAATTAGTGTCAACTGTGTATATATGAAGGCTGTGATAACGTAAATTAATTTGATTCTGAAAACACTTATTAAAACACATTGTGGATTAATTATAGAAATTGATTGAATGTGTTTTTAGTTTTCAATGCCTGAGAGGAAGCACAGGTAGTGGTATTGGTCTCAAATTACAGGAGACTCCGCAGAAAACAGAAAATATCACGTGTACGTATATACATGTCAAGTAATTTTTGTCAGAAATGATTTTAAAGTATAATTAACCATGGTATAATTCATAATCTTCATTAATTCTACAAAATAGAAAACTGTCATTTAATTAAATTTATTTTTCACAGGTATATGGAGCTGCTGTACAGTTTTATGAAGAATTTGAAGAAGAACGGCTAACCGATTTACAAATGAGACATCTAGGACTTAAAAACAAACATATAAGAGAACAATATAGAATTCTAAAAACTGTACATTCTAACAAGTGTATATGTTTGTTATCACACTGGCCATTCTTTGAAGCCTTTAGACTTTTCCTTACATACTTATATAGGAATTCTATAACTGGACCACATACTGTTCCTTTAGAAAGGTAATAAATATACCATAATTATATAGGAATTCTATAACTGGACCACATACTGTTCCTTTAGAAAGGTAATAAATATACCATACTTATATAGGAATTCTATAACTGGACCACATACTGTTCCTTTAGAAAGGTAATAAATATACCATACTTATATAGGAATTCTATAACTGGACCACATACTGTTCCTTTAGAAAGGTAATAAATATACCATACTTCTATAGAAATTCTATAACTGGACCACATACTGTTCCTTTAGAAAGGTAATAAAAATAGATAGCAACTATTGTTGCTTATTGAATTTTTTTTTATATATATAAACAAAATTAATAACTCAGAAATTATCATTAATTGCAAGTTGATAAAGGGAGATGGGATTTAATATAAGCAAACAATGAACCTTCCAGATGTACATGTATATGCTCATCAGATGCAACAATAAGAAGAAAAAAACTAGTAATATTTAATCTTCTTTTTTTTTCAGGCACATTTCTCACTTCATGTATGATGTACCATACCCATCACCACAAAGACCTAATATTTTAGTACAGGTTAGTTATTTATAATACAGTATGTCAAGGCTCCTTTTGTATCAGTTGTTTTTAGCTCACCTTGCCAAAGACAATGTGAGCTTTTGCCATCACTTGGCGTCCGTTGTCCGTTAACTTTTCGCATTTTAATCTTCTCCTCTGAAACCCCTCAGTCAAATGAAGTGATACTTGGTAGGCAGCATCTATGGAAGGTCCTCTCTAAAGACTGCTCATTTTGTTCTGATCCATTAACAAACATGGCCGCCATAGGCAATTTCTTTTTCTGATTGGCCAATTTTTTTAAATCTTCTCCTCTAAAACCGCTTGTCCCAATGAACCGAAACTTGGTAGGAAGCATCTATGGCATGTCCTCTATAAAGAATGCTCATTTCGTCCAGATCCGTTAACAAACATGGATGCCACAGGCAATTATTGTTTCTGATTGGTTGATTTCTAAAAAATCTTCTCCTCTGAAACCACATGGCCAAATGAACCGAAACTTGGTAGGAAGCATCTATGGGAGGTCCTCTATAAAGATTGCTCATTTAGTCCCGATCCGTTATCAAACATGGCCGCCACAGACAATTCTTGTTTCTGATTGGTTGATTTCTAAAAAATGTTCTCCTAAAACCGCTTGGACCAATGAACCGAAACTCAGTAGGAAGCATCTATGGCATATCCTCTATAAAGACTGCTAACTACGTCCCGATCCGTTAACAAACATGGCCGCCACAGGCAATTCTTGTTTCTGATGGGTTGATTTCTAAAAAAAATCTTCTCCTCTGAAACCGCTTGGCCAAATGAATTGAAGCTTGGTAGGAAACATCCTTGGAAGGTCATCTATAGATGTTGCTCATTTAGTTCTGATCCGTTAACAAACATGGTCGCCACAGACAATTTTTGTTTCTGATTGGTTGATTTCTAAAAAATCTTCTCCTCTGAAGTCACTTTGCCAAATGAACCGAAACTTGGTAGGAAGAATCCTTGGAAGGTCCTCTATAAAGATTGCTCATTTAGTTCTGATCCGTTAACAAACATGGCCACCACAGGCAATTCTTATTTCTGATTGGTTGATTTAAAAAAATCGTCTCCTCTGAAACCGCTTGGCCAAATGAATCGAAACTTGGTAGGAAGCATCCTTGGAAGGTCCTTTATAAAGATTGTAAATTTAGTTCCGATCCATTAATAAACATGGCTGCCACAGGCCATTCTTGTTTCTGATTGATCGATTTCTAAATATCTTCTCTGTAACTTCTTAGCCAAATGACCAAAACTTGGTGAGAAGCACCAATGGGAGGTTCTGTATTAAGTTTTCCTCAAAGCAGATTGAAAGGTGAGCGACACAGGCTGAGCCCACTGAGCCTCTAGTTTTATTAGCTCACCTGACCCAAGGGGTAGGGTCTGTGAGCTATTACAATCACATTGTGTCCGTCGTCGTCCTTATCACCATTAACTTTTCACATTTTGTTTTCATCTCCTCTAAAACTACAGGACAAATTGTAACCAAACTTTGTATGAATCATATTTTTGAGGTTCTCTACAAAATTCTTGTTTTGATCCAGCAAAAAATATAGCCACCATCTGCAATTCTTGTTTCTGAATGGCTGAAACTTTTTTCTTCTTTGGAACTACAAGTCCATATGATTTTGAACTTAGTATGATGTTTGTGAGGTTCTCTACAAAGGTTCATCATGCAGTCTAGATTTAGCAACAAAATTGATTTCCTAATAAATTGTGATTCTAAGGTTTCCTATCAAATCTGATTAAGATAGAAAATATAATTACTTTCATTAAGCTAAGCAAAGCTCTCTCATAGAGCAGGTACAATGTAGAAATGTTCCTCTTCTTGTTTTTTGGTTTGACAAAAAATTAATCATTCCGACAGAAGCTTTCAAACTGTCTGACCAAATGTCAGACACAAGTTTTGAGTACTTCACCCAGTCTGGTGTAGTAAATGTTAAACACATGAACATAACATACATTTTGTAGGTACAATTAACAAAATGTTTGAATAGAAATAGTTTTGTAGGGATTACTTTTCTGCTAGCAACAAAAGGACTAAAATTTCTTTTTGGAGTAAATAATATGAATTTGTGTAATCTTTTTCTATTTTAGCTTAGCCATGAAGCAATATTTTTGTCCATGCCTGAGGATTCACCCTTACCTCAAAGGTAACTGTTTTAATTACTTTTATTACTTGAATGTTTTAATATGCTAATGATTATTATTCACTATCTGATATTAAAATTTAGATATTGGTTTGTGAAAGATGGTAATGAATGTTGTTAAACATATATTTATATTTAAAGCATTATACATATAAATTAAGTTACTTTACTATTAACTATCCTTATTTGAGGGTAGAGGGTAGGGGGTAGATATTACTTTTGGCTTGTGGTCATGATAAGGGGAAACCACTGCAGTGATGAATTGGTTCGCATGCTTGTCGCAAATGCAGTAGATTGTCTGTTCAATCCGCTGTCATTTCAGACCAAAAACAATTAAATTGATATATTGATAGCAGATATAAGCTATGATACACGATCATAATAAGGTCTTTATAAGAGGAGATATAGGTTTGACAAGTAATCATTGTTTACATCCAGTAAATATGTTCCTGATACCAGGATGTTGACAGCTGTATCTGTAAATAAGTTTTTAGAAACTCAACATGTTATTGATAATAATAAGAGTTGTTCCCCTTTTCAGTGGAGCTTCGTTCATCACAATGTTAAAGAATTTAGGACCAGAGAATTGTATGAGTTTATTGTTGTACATTCTACATGAACATAAAATGTTGATTCATTCATTGAGACCAGCAGTGTTAACTGGTGTGGCTGAGGCTGTGATAAATGTGAGTATGTCCTACTTCAGTATGAGTTTTAGGTGAGAGGTAGTTGATCCTATTTTATATCGGTGGAATTGATCATCACTGTATAAACTATCTTTCTATAATAAAAGTGCTTGTCTCGAGTGCTGTAGATCTAGGGTTTGATAAGTAATAAAAGTTAGTGTCTTGTCTCGAGTGCTGTAGATCTAGGGTTTGATAAGTAATAAAAGTTAGTGTCTCGAGTGCTGTAGATCTAGGGTTTGATAAGTAATAAAAGTTAGTGTCTCGAGTGCTGTAGATCTAGGGTTTGATAAGTAATAAAAGTTAGTGTCTCGAGTACTGTAGATCTAGGGTTTGATAAGTAATAAAAGTTAGTGTCTCGAGTGCTGTAGATCTAGGGTTTGATAAGTAATAAAAGTTAGTGTCTCGAGTGCTGTAGATCTAGGGTTTGATAAGTAATAAAAGTTAGTGTCTCGAGTACTGTAGATCTAGGGTTTGATAAGTAATAAAAGTTAGTGTCTCGAGTGCTGTAGATCTAGGGTTTGATAAGGCTGAAAACAAGAATTGTTTTATGAGACTTAACCCATATCATAACTAGACAAATTATAAATAGATTCTGAAATTTTTTTATGTGATTTTCATGCTGATATTTTAGGTCAAGTTGAAAAGATGTATGATATTTTATGTAAAAGTTGTTAACAAATTGTGTTATGAGTAATATTAATTAGTAGTAAATTAATATTGCATGGGAAACATATTCACCCATAGGCATTACTCTACATGTAGATGTGTAGAGTCCACAAGGAAGTAAAATATCAATTAAAATTTGCAATACAACTCATATTGAAACATAAGCAGTGACCATGATTAAACTTTGAGATGGTATAGCATTTTCATGTGATTTTATATTTCAGATGATCTTTCCCCTTCATTGGCAGTGCCCATACATTCCACTATGCCCCCTAGGACTGTCATATGTTCTGAGTGCTCCTGTCCCCTTTGTTGTAGGTAGGTAATAAAAGTAATCTTTAAGTCTACTTATATCGTGATTAAGATATTAAAAATGAAAAAAATAGAGTACGAAATTTGAGACACTTACAATTTTAAACTGATTGATGTATATGTATTATTTACGTACATTAAGATTTTGAGAAGAATAATTGTAATGTATTTTAATATTTGATGACGTGAGATTTTGAGAAGAATAATTGTAATGTATTTTAATATTTGATGACCTGAGATTTTGAGAAGAATAATTGTAATGTATTTTAATATTTGATGACCTGAGATTTTGAGAAGAATAATTGTAATGTATTTTAATATTTGATGACGTGAGATTTTGAGAAGAATAATTGTAATGTATTTTAATATTTGATGACCTGAGATTTTGAGAAGAATAATTGTAATGTATTTTAATATTTGATGACCTGAGATTTTGAGAAGAATAATTGTAATGTATTTTAATATTTGATGACCTGAGATTTTGAGAAGAATAATTGTAATGTATTTTAATATTTGATGACCTGAGATTTTGAGAAGAATAATTGTAATGTATTTTAATATTTGATGACCTGAGATTTTGAGAAGAATAATTGTAATGTATTTTAATATTTGATGACATGAGATTTTGAGAAGAATAA
Source organism: Bathymodiolus septemdierum (assembly GCA_963383655.1). NCBI lineage: Eukaryota > Metazoa > Mollusca > Bivalvia > Mytilida > Modiolidae > Bathymodiolus > Bathymodiolus septemdierum. Next base: position 70,614,675 of record OY726520.1, read on the forward strand.
TTGTAATGCATTTTGAGTTATTGACATGATTAAGAGAACTTTTTTAGTTTTATTCTGTGTAACTTCTTTTGGCTTCAGTTGTATATCTTATGTGAAAACCATTTTAGATTTTATTTAATATATTTTTACTAGGCATGTGTGTTTGCCCCTCATTGGGTTTTGGCTCAATAACTTGAGTTTCTTTTAAGCAGATAATTTGCAATATATACACATGGTCAGAGGGGCTGTCATGGTCGTGATCGTATGATAGTTGGATTTACTACCTATGTAATCAGTGCCTATCGCCGTTGAAGTTGTGAGTTTGAACCCCTGGGTACTCTCGTTTCCTCCACCAATAAAACTTACCACAACAATGTAACTGAAATATTGTTGAAAGTGGAGTTTAACAATATAAACCAAAAACCAAACCACAAGGTCAGGAACCATAAAAGGAAAGCCAAGTTTGATTTCAGCCTTTCCCACTTTTCCTTTCTGGAGTTATGCCCCTTTATTTGCCAATAAATAGCTGTTTACTTTAGCTGGAAGTAGGATCATCCATATTATTTTTTTTAAAGGACATTTTCATGGTCAAAACAATTATTTATTGTATTTGACTTTATGGGAATATCAAATTTGAAATTTCAAAATATTGTATTGTCTTTATTAGAAAAATGATATAAGTACAGATTAATTTGAAATAAATTGTTGTGAATGATTTACAGGTATAGATTCCAGATACTTTGATTTGTACGATCCTCCACCAGATGTTGTTTGTGTTGATCTTGATACAATAACAATGAGCTTGTAAGTACAAGAATACCAAATTATTACTATTTTATTAACCTTTTATGTTTTATCTCTATATAAATTACACCCAATAATAAATTCCTCTGTTAAAGTGGTTACTGTTGTGAAAAATGACATATGGAATTTTATTTGCAAGAAAACAAACTTGAAAAAAAAACAGGCTTTGTGACTAACATCACTCCATAAAATGTTATTATTTTGAAATTTAATGTCATAGGTTTGTATATACAGTCAAGCCTGTCGTAACGGTCACCTTTATGTAATGGTCACCTGCTCATAACGGTCACTTTCGTGGTGCATTTTACTATATATTTTAATTCGATATAGCGGTCACCTGTTCAATGTGGTCAACAGTCACCATTTATAACTAATTTTCAGCGTAAAACCTTTGTATAACGGTAAATTTATTTTAAAATAATACCGGAAATGATTTCAGAAGATCGGTATTTTTCTCAAATGTACCAAAAATCCTGAGGTGTTACAAAATATATCGATTAATTTAATTAACTAAATAAACAAACACCATGAATTTTATGAATAGTAAATTACATAAAAGACAGTTTATCCCTGGGCATTATTGGAGATTTTTATTCATTACGACAAGAGTAGAAATTCACTCACCAAAAATATTTTGTATCTAGTACAGTGAAATCTGCTTATTTGCATACAGCAAATGTCAGAACATATTATCCATTTATACGGAGTATTCAATAATATGATAAGCGAAATTCCAACAAGGGGAGATAATGCAGGTTGTTCATGCAACTTGATTCTCAAGACATCCATTGTAAATAAGTTTCTCATAGGTATCATTTATATATTGATTTTTATTTATGAAATAAAGAACTAAAAATGTCCAGAGTTGTTTTTTATTTTCATCTTCCATCTTTACAATCGGCAAGTCAGAAATCATGTGATGATTGTTTATTTTTAAGCAAATGTTCCACTGAAAAGTTGTGTTTATTGGCTGATGTAATGCTCATTTCTATGATAATATTTAGAAATATGGTCAGCAAAAAAAAGCTGTTTTCAACATTGAAAGTGTGTATTAATTATGCAATATTTCAGCTTCATTCTGTGTTGAACTACACGACCCCCCACGATGACCAGAATATGAAATGTCTTAATTTTAGCAAATGTTCACCAATCAATTTAATTTTTTCACTTTTCAATTTCCTTGCCAAAAATAAATTATTACAGATAAATAGAAAATATTTATTAATTAACCAAGCATATATGAACGGATTAGAGACTATATTATGTAATCAGTCGCTGTCCTGTTTGATAACTGACAGATAAAAACAATGAATCAATATTATTGTTTAACTGCGTGATGATGCGAATATCATGTGTTCAAACTTTTTAAAAAATTTCCACAACCCATTATATAAGTGATTTATTCATGCAATTCATCATTTCATTGACAAAAATAAACTTTTCAAAAGAAAATATTATTTAAAACACGAGACTACATGACCCCTCGATGACCCGAATGCTATTCTCTTATCCGATCATCCGGGCATTTAATAATAACAAATTTTTTAGCAATCAATTTTAATCATTTCATTCTAATAATTTGCCTATTTTATTAACAAAAATAAACTATTGTAAAGAAAAGATCATTTATTAGCAAAGCGTACGAATTTAGAGACTATATTATGTAACATGTCCATGTCAATCATGTGAATATAAAGAAAATGGCGGATGTAAACAACACGGCATGCGATATAAAAAATACGGTTGAAAACATATAAATTGACGTTACATTGTAGGAATAATGACATTATTTTCTTTAAAAAGGATAAATACAACAAGGAAGCTTGTTATACATTTAAATTTCACTCCGAGATCAAAATATGACTAAACTCACGTTGTCAACAAACAACATGCATAACTAACAAAACATGTGACGCTATCAAAAAATAAATAAATACTGCTAACTAATAAAATAGAAATTCAAGAACAACTTTTTTGAATATTTTATTGAATAAAAAATACAGCAATGGAGTATGTGAACTCTTCCAATCTAAACTTCTAAAGCTGCATTTCCTGTTCAAAATGTAGAAGAATATTCGATTATTAAGAAGTTTGCCAACTTTTTACATGGATTTTTCCATTCAAATACCTGGTATATACGCTTATCCAATATGCAAATAAACAGGTTTTTTTTCCTTTAAAACTTAACAAATGGTTTGGTGTTTTACAAGAATATTCGATTATCAACAATATTCTATTATACGATATTCGAGTTGACTACATCATGTCAAAATCATCAACATCCGTAAATAGGAAAGCTTTGAAATTAGACAACAAAGTGAAAGAGATAAATCATTGTGATGTTGGGAAAAGTTGTCGGGCTGTGGGCGAGGAGATGGGTGTTGGTCGTACCCAGATAATGAACATTCTTAAAAGAAAATGTGGAATTCTTGACGATTTTGAAAACAATGCTTCCAGTTCAACGTCGTGTTACTGGAAATTGTACTTTTGTTTATTAAATATCTTAACTTATTTATTTGTATGTTTTATTCAAATCATATCATATTGAGATAATTTCATCAACAATAAATGTAAACAAGAGTAATATTACGACAGGAACAAAATAACAAGTAAATCATTATTAAAAACATAAGATGTAATGAAAAATGTTTATTTACAACTAGCGTGCAATATTTTGTCGAAAAATCAAAAGCCTTCATATAAAGGTCACCTGTATATAGTGGTCATTTTGTCAATCTCCTCCAGGTGACCACTATAGACAGGTTTGACTTATTACTGACTGACAGTCATGTTAGAAGTACATTTTGTATTCAGCTTTATTCTTGGCAAGATAGATTACTTTTGATATATACTACAAATGTAAAAAATACTAAAAATAATCTTTACAAAAAGACATGTATTATCAAATGTGTTTGTTTTTACAGACCAGATGAAAAGAAAAATATGAATTATAGAAACCTACCAAAGGTATGTTATATATAGATGTGGAAAGAAAGGTGAAAAACTACCTCAACATTGATTAAACATTACTTGATCAGAAATAAATTTGTAATGGTAATGTCTTGTAAACAGTTCTCTACCTAAATCTACAAACATGTTAAACAACAAATTGTATAACTCAAATAAATTATATATGTGTGTCCATAATAAATAATATGTGTGTCCATAATAAATTATATGTGTGTCCATAATAAATTATATGTGTGTCCATAATAAATTATATCATATATGTGTGTCCATAATGTTCTTTGTTAACAAACATCCAGATAAATAATATGTGGGGTTTTATATTTTAATTCAATTAAATTTTGAAAAATGAATGAAAAAGGGAAGAAAAGGATAAAAAAATAATATGAAAGAACTTAAGTCACAATCTTGTTTAAAAAAGAATCATTGAAAATAATTAAATTTCAGATGAAATAAATGTTATACCACTTTCAATAGAAACTACACATGCACTGTTGTAAGAGATAATTATATGTTATTTGTACAATTTTTTTTGGTTCAAAATAACTTTTTAGGAACACCCCAAATTCTACAAATACAAAAGTCTATAATAATAATGTCATTGTTTACTTTATTTTTCAGAAACCATCTCGTATTTTACAAGATACTCTACATAAATTATTTGATGAATTATGTCAGAATCGTGTTGGTACACATATAGTTGATGAAATTACTCTAGAGTTAGCTCCAATGGAACATGACTTCAGAATGAAGAGAAAAGAGGTAAAGTTCTTATTCTTATAATATCAGGGATGACTTTTTTTTCAGTTATTTACTGATTTCGGTTATTTTCCTCGGATAGAAATTTTCCGAAAGTTGCAGGACACGGTCAGAACAGGTAAAAAAACCAAAACCTCTTGAAAGGGGGTGTAGATGGTTTCAACTATTTTCGTTGATTTTCATTTAATTTATTTTCTAACCAGAATCATCCCTGTTATATGGATCTGATTATTCATGTCATGTTGTAAAATTATATCTTAACAGAATTATATTTGATAGTATTTACGGCTGTAAAAATAGTTTTTGAGAAATTTGTCTTTTAAACAAGATACAAATATGAAGATGGATCAACTATTTTGAGAAAAAACATAGATAACAATATCTCTTAAATGAATGACATTGATCACTGTTAATAGGGTTATGGTGTTTAATGCCACTTTCAACAATATTTCAGATATATCGTGGAGGTAAGTTCTATTGGAGGAAACCAGAGTACCAGAGAAAACCACCGACAAACTTTGATCACATAATGTTGTTTCGAGTACACCTTGCCTGAGCGGGATTCAAACTCACAACGTTTGTGGTGACAGCGATTGCATAAGTAATTGTAAATTCAACTATCATACGATCACGACCATGATGGCCTCTCACTGTTGATAGACCAATTTAAAGTATGTACATGAAATTGTAATACATGCAGAATTTAAATAATTTTAATTGTTTTATCAACAGACCTTGATGGAGCTACGTATACAAGAGGCATTTCTACGTTTCATGGCATCTATACTGAAAGGATACAGGAGTTATCTAAAACCTATCACACGAGCCCCTACACTGGCTACAACTGATGTAACATCACTGTTTGATATGCAAGGTAAGGCTAACATTAATTAGTAAGAAAGGATAAATGGATGTATTTGAACATTAGAGAGTATCTAACTTTACACTTCAACACAAATTAAAGTAAAGGAACAGCTGTTCTACATTTTATAGTCACAGTAGGGCCTTCAACAATGAGTATAATTCATACCCTAAAATGGTTGTGAAATGATCTCAAGCCAGCAGTTGGGCGGTACTCTTGACTTCTGTCAATAAACACTACATCTGGGTATCTTTGTCATTTTGATGTTACTCGGGTGTATATAATTTTGATGTTACTCGGTGTATATAATTTTGATGTTACTCGGTGTATATAATTTTGATGTTACTCGATGTATATATAATTTTATTTCCCAGATGCTGGGTTATCAACACAAAAACAAAATATTTTACAAATACTGTCATCATTGTGCTTGACATCACATTAACCAACACACAAGACAAGCTTGTTTTGATGTCATGTCGTCACATCACTGATTAGCTATGCAATGTAAGGCTTATTTTAAAACTATCACATTCTGCGGGTTATTACTGAATCACGTCGTCATATTATTGCTTAAATTACACATTCAATGCAGAAATCTGAATTTACAGAGACAGTAGTAAAAGATGCATTAGAATTTTGTTATTTATCCTGGATTATTAAGACATAATTCTCAGATGTATTTTGTATCTTTAGGATTCCTGAAAAGTCGAGATAAAGCCAATTCCAAGTTTTACCAGAATTTAACCAAAACACAGACATTTATACGCTTTATTGAAGAGAGATCATTTGTGTCAGATAATGATGCTAGTCTAGCTTTCTTTGATGAATGTACAGAAAAGGTTTGTTAAAAATTTGCAAAAAATCATTTTCAATATAGAAAATGCCTTTATTATCCCCTCGCCAACGAAGTTACGAAGGGATATAGTAACGCTACTGTCCGTCCTTCCGTAACATCCTTGTGAACACTGTAGAATCAACATCCTTCAATGGAATTTGACCAAACTTGGTACATACTTAGTCCTTAGGAGAGTCTGGAACCCTATTGATTTTCAAGGTCATAGGTCAAAGGTCAAGGTCACAAGGTCTAATTTTTACCACATAACATTCTTGTGAACACTCTAGAATTAACATCCTTCAATGGATTTTGACCAAACTTGGTACATACTTAGTCCTTAGGAGAGTGGAACCCTATTGATTGTCAAGGTCACTGGGTCAAATTTTTACTGCATAACATCCTTGTGAACACTCTAGAATCAACATCCTTCAATGGATTTTGACCAAACTTGGTACATACTTAGTCCTTAAGAGAATCTGGAACCCTATAGATTTTCAAGGTCAAGGTCACTGGGTCAAATTTTAGGCGAGGGGATACGCCACGCTTTGCGTTGCCCTTGTTCTAAATGTGTTACAGTGAAACTTGTACAATCTGACACCTGAGTTTTCCAACATCCTTTGACAGCTGACTAAAATTTATGGACGCAAAGTATTTCTGTTAACCGAGTATTCTGACATCCTGTACAATCCGACACATTTTCATGGTCCTTTGGTGTGTCGGATTAGACAGGTTCCACTGTATAATATTATAAATACCCAATTTTCATATTGAGATGGAATAATAATTATCACCAAAAATAACCCATATTTTAACCACATTGGTTAAATTAAAATCTTATCAAATAAAGTCAAGCTATTTAAGAATTCAGTGTATTTATTAAGTGGATGTCATTCATCCAAAACCAGAAAAATTGTGGTAAATCAACAAGAACAAATAAAGCAATGAACCTCTTCAGAAGAATTATAATACAAATTGTATAAGTATGAATTTACTGTTTAGTGTTAAGTTGATATTTACTGTTTTTTATGTATATTTGTTATCTTCTAAATTTCTTGCATGAGAAATAAATATGAATGTATTGTTTATTTGTTTTACAGGTTGAAGAAACAAAGGATGAACCAAAGTTGATTGAACTTGATCCATCTCACAACAGGTAAGAAAAAGAATAGGTTTTAGTATTATAGGTGTTTCAGTTTGATTTGGCAGTCTATTTTTATTGGTGCATAACACTAGATTTCACAGGAAAAATCTACAGACTTTGGTTCTAACAGGAACCACCTTTTCATGCATTTAATAATCTTGTTTTTGTCATGAATATTGCTCATATTATTATGGTGTTAAACAACAATCAATAAATATGTTATATATAAAAAAAAAAAAATACCTCTACCAATTCATCTAGGATATAAATAACATTACAATTTCAGTAGATATTTGTTATTCTGACCTGTAACAGCCCTATTATTTCTACCTAGCCACTCGTTTATATTACATATAAATAAATCACTACACAATTAAATACAATATTGGACTTGTCTATTTATAGTGAGAGAACAGTGTTTATAATGCCACCAGAACCAGTAGGATTACCTGAAGGAGCTAAATATAGGTAGGTAGAGTTGTTACAGAGGGTTATCATGTGAATGTACTCAATTTTCTGAAATTAGTGTTGAAATCTTAAAAACAAAGCAAAATCAAAAGAAGGTTCTATTTAGAGGGCATTATTCAATTAGCATATTTTCATTAAATACGAAATATGAGGAGGTTTATTCTTGTAAATAGAATTTTGGAAGTGTTAAATTTGGTAATAATTAATTTTTCATGATGAGAGTTCTAGAAAAGATGGCATGAAATATTATTTTACATGGGTGAGGACTAAGTAATGGCAATAAAGGGGGGTGTCAAAGATGGTTTTGCTTTTTGATTGTTATATTGTCTCCTATATTGTTGATGAGTCGTAAAGTTAAAAAATTCAGAAACCCATTTGTAGAATCAAATTGTAGACATGTATATTTATTACACAGACAAGAAAATGTAAATCGAGTAACAATGAAAAGTAAAATTACAAAAAAAAACTTCGATGATGAAGTTGATTGTAAATAAAATACAAATAAGTTATTGTTGGAAATAAAATAAAAAATATTGTTGATAATAAGTTTTTGTTATATTTACAGTTATAATGGCTTTCCTAGACTGAAAACAGAATTGTTTTTGAGGAAGAATGGGTCTGATTTGTCTGTTCAAGCAAAAGGTCCATTATGTCCAAATAGTCCTATATCACGCAGATCTAAACAGGAAATTAGAACTTCACAAAAAGTAAGTCTATGAAATGACTATTACTGAAGGAGTCGGGTATGAGTTTGGGTCACACCAAGGAGATAAAGATATCATCTTACTGAGTGATAACAAATGCAGTCTCATGTCAAAATCATCTAGTCAACCTGACCATGCGGTCACCTGTGTTAAAAAGTCACCTTTTTCTTGTCCTGTCATAGAAAGTTACATATGAATTGAACATCTTTTAAGAGAACACCTGTCTTATAAGGTCACTTTGACCCAAACATGACCTCTTAGTACAGGTTTGACTGTAATTGCACATACATAAGTTGTATCCATTCCTTCATAGATCTGGTCATTTACAAATTGTCTACCTATTAGCCAGATTATCAGTGATTTCTCCCTTATCATGTATATCTATTACAGGTGTGCAGTGTATGAACTAACCAAAAAAAAAAAGACAATGGACATGTGGTCCAGTTGACCAATAAAAGCAACAGATAAAAATGTGTTGTTTCCGTGCCAGGGAACATGTTTGTTGCTCAACATCAGACTTTTTGAAATTTGTTTTCATTTTGCTGGACATTGGTCCAGCACCCAGAAATTTTCGGCTGGACCCTCTGAATTTTTGCCGGACCTACATTTTTTATGTAAAATTGTTTTAAAGCCTGGCAAGCAATGTCATACCATTATTATTATTTTAGTCTAGCAGAGCACTTTCTGTATTTAACTTCATTAGTACTGGTAGAGGCCTAAAAATAAGAAAACCAGTCACCATCCAGAATAAACCAAAAAGTTGAAGCCATGCACCAAAAAAGAGTAGCCAAATCCAGCTAGGGATACCCTCAAACTTTGAAAAAATTTACCAGATTTAAAACATAATTTTTAAATTTTTTATTGAGATTACAATAACAATATTCTAAGTCATTAGACTCTCTCAATCTCCAGTTTGCCCGGCTGAGCTCCGTCGTAATGCTTCAGGAGCGACCACATTTTTATGATCGACACATTGCCATGTTGCCGGAACTGTAAGCAAAATTCTAAATAGAAACGGATTCGGTGAAGGGAACGATACAAATCAGGAACGTCGTGTTTTTTTATTTTATTAATTTTTTGGGGTCTTTTCACTCGAAAAGATCATCTTACGCATCACAATATATTCAAATATATTTATTTTCATGACAGTTACCAATAATATTTACCAAAAAACGGATAAAATATCACGTATTCAATGCGGTTACGAATTCCGAGTTGACCGAACTTGTTCCGGTATTTACAATGCGACCTGCACTTCCGACTTCCATTAAAAAAGTAAACACATCATTCAAAAATGTTTGGCGGACATGGGGACCGGCATTACCGACGTTATTGGCGGACCTCATGATTTTCTGCCCCCTAGGTCTGATAGGTCCGACGAATTTCAAAAACTCTGCAACATATCCTCATCTCTACTGTATCACAAACCAAAGTGAACTAAAGTTGGTTCATAGCATAACTGTTATTATCATTATAATAAAAATGTGAAATAATATACATAAAGAAACATAAACAACAGTACAAACATGGCTTATATTACCTGTAATAAGGTTAATTTGTTTAGGCACATGACTTGTGACTTGTACTATTCAAGCATCTTTCATTCATTAGACATATGACTAATACTGTTCAGATTTAGTTCATGATGATTGTCTTATAAAAATGAACTAATACATATATAATAAAGAACAAATGGATATATTTAATGTACCTTTTAATAGTACATTATTATGTATGAACATCTAAGAAATCTATTAAGCTGAGTTTTTGTTTTTTATTTTTACAGAAGGCACAACAGTATGCATCAAATGCTATGTTATGGGCCAAGTAAGTATAGTAGAAACAATAACGAGAACATTTTTTGTAGATGTTGTATTTTATGATATAATTGAACTTACAAGTCTTTGTTATATAAATGTCACTAAACCTGTTCTATCCCCTGTGTTATAAAAGTTGATTCAGATAAATGCATTGAAGAGGTCAAATTTCACTAACATATAAAATACCAAGTGTTGTGAAGATGTCAAGAATAATAATGTTGTTTGTTTTTGTATACTAGTTTATCTTGTTTATTCTTGTAGATGTTTATTGAGCCACTCGTATAGTTTATGGTTTATACATCTACCTGCTTTTATTGAGATGAGTAGCACAGTAGAGACAGCCATGAAAATGGCTTACGATGTTTTACAGAAAATGCAGCTTGCTAAACTGGAACCTCCTGATGAAGTAAGATATAAAGTGTTAATTACTTGGTGTCCCTTCTGTAAGCTTACCATATTTCAGTCTTCATTGGTTTTGATTAATACATTGCAAGAATTATCTAATTCTACTGAACAAATATTTACATATCTAATTTAGTGTGCACAATGTCTTTCTGGAAAAACCGTCAGGTAGGCTTCGTCAAAAAATTGGAAAGCCAAATTTAAAAAAAAAAACTTTTTGGGAACAAGAAAACCAAAGAGCTTAAACAGGATTACTAAAATTGATTGAGGTTGCCTATACCCAAGAGAGGAGAAAACTGATTTTTAAGGCATTAATAAGTTATTTCTATATTTTTTTCAGTTCCTTTTTTAAAAATGGTTAGATAGTGAAATTTGAAATTGAAAATGACCAGACACTAACATTAGTAAAGCTTTGGTCAGTAATATGACTTTTCTTGCTGCAGTTCACATTAAGATAATATTGTTATATTGTAGGTATGCTACAGGGTGATGTTACAGCTGTGTGGACAACACGATATGCCTATAATGGCAGTTAAAGTTCTGTACCAGATGAAGAGAGCTAAAATACAGCCTAATGCTATAACATATGGATATTATAATAAAGTAAGAAATACTGTAAGGTTTATCATCCTTCATCCTTTATCAGGGTAACTCATACTATTGTAATCTATTGTAAAGCTCCATAATTGATTACTATGTATTAATTTTTATGCATTGAAAACCAAATTTCGTGCTTTTCGTTGGTTCAATCAAACCATGAAATTTAGTGCACAACGAAAAGCATAAATAGCAAGAGAAGTTATTTGCAAGCTTACCACAAAGTCAAATATCAAGGAACATCTCAGTTACTGTCAATCCATGAAAATTAACACAAGTGAAAATAAATGAAATCACAGAAGTCAGAAAATATAAAAACTGGAAATATTTCAGTATTCATTTAGAATTCAGTGTAGTATCATTCCAGTTTCCAGGGAGATCTATTCTGTACTTGTTATCATTTTCAAACTCCTTGTGTTTAATTACCTACTGAGCACACAGCCTATAAATTAAATGGATGATGATAATTCATTTTGCAACCTTTAGTCTTTTATAAACCAATTGTCTAATCGATAGTTGATTGGATTAACGTTTGCAGATTATAAACGTATTATCAGCTCCGATTTCTGGACCCATCACTAGTAAGAAACAGTGTTCCTGTAGACATTTATACATGATAACAGTTTATATGTTCTAGGTTCATTAAGAAGCTTGTATTTGTTGCTATCACACCTGTATAAATATAGAGAAGAAACGGTAATTAGTTGAACAAAAATATAAAAACAGAAATGGGTATTGGGAAGTGTTAGGTTTTTTTTTAATGGATGATGATATTTAGACAAATAATATATTTTGGCCACTTGCCCTAGGAAAAAAATTAATTAAATACTGGATGCATTTTTCTTCTTCCAATCAAATATTTATGTTACTCAGTCTTTGGTATAGTTTTTATGTAGATGATATCAGTATTTTATTTTTACTTTTGAAGGCTGTATTTGAGGGAACATGGCCGACTACTAGAAGTAAAGGGGCTGTGTTATGGAAGAAGATCCGTAATGTAATCATCGGTGTGGCACAGTTCAGAAGAGGCATCAGGAGGAGAAGTGCTTCCATTAATTCCTATTCTGAAAGTGAATATGACGGAACCAGTTTAGATAGTTTCCTAGAAGAACATCCTCAAGATGAAAAAATATCTATCCTTTATAAAAAGGAAAGCATTTCTGAAACAGCGAAAATACATATTGAACATGATATGATCAAATCTCAAAGTAACAAGGAAGAAAGTTCAAGTCAAGGTAATCCAGTAAAACAGGACAATTCTTTAATGTATATTGATCCACATGATTTTAATAATAAAAAACTTGACTAATTAAAACTGCATCAATGGTGTAATGGTTAGCATACTCACGTCAAGTGTGGTGAATAGTGGGTTCAAGCTCCTCTCGGATTAATCCAAAGACTAAGATTGGTATTTGTTGCTTCTCTGCTAAGCATGCAGCTTTAAGGAATAAGAGTAAAGACTGGTTGGCTTGGAATCAGAATAATATGGCTTAGTAGAGCGACATTAGATTTTTTTTAATTGATATTTATCTATCAAGAGTTCATTATAAGATTAAGCGCTTCTTTTAAGGAGTTCATGCATGTGTACATGATGCCGATGCACTCATAATAAACGTCCTTGGACGTTTATGTAAAGTTTGTGAGTGCATCGGCTTCTTTTCAGGAGTTCATGCATGTGTACACGGTGCTGATGTACTCATAATAAACGTCCAAAGGACGTTTATGTAAAGTTTGTGAGTGCATCGGCACCATGTACACATGCATGAACTCCTGAAAAGAATCGTTTAATCCTTATAATTCTTCAATGCAATACTGAACATAAAAATATATTCTTGCATATCCCTGGTCTAAAAAACACACAAATTAAAATTCCGCAAAATGTTGTTGACGACGTTGGCACATTAACAACATGACGTCATATGAAAACTTCCAGCTTAATACGTAAAGATCAGACATCATTAGGCTTGGTGTACGCTTCAATTTTGATAAATTTTAACTATGAAATGTTTGCAAGGTAGGCATTTTAATTATTTTTGTGTATTGTTGTAAATATGGCTTTCAAGCTGACACTATCGTAGTTTCCGTCATTGGTCGCCATATTGTTTATCCTGGTAATACAAAAAAAGGTTCATCGAGTAACGAACGGATCAAAAATGCAAAAGTTCATCGAGTTATGAACAAATAAAAAACAAACAGGTGACAGTGCTCTTGTCCAATCAAAAGGCACCAAAATGATATATACATTAATTCTATAAGAATTATTAATATGTTAAAGAGTTACATTCATAACTGATTTTAGTTTAAGAGTGGTTTGTTTAAGTTGTAGGGACAGATGATTATGTACTGTTAATTATCAGAGTATTCAAGTTATATGAGGTCAAGCTAGGTAATGACTTCTACATCATACAAAATATGTACTCTTTGATATATCCTATGAAGCCAATTATCCGAGTTCTTGTTACCAAGGTTATATATCTGTACTGGGAAATGATTTAAAGTGCCTTCATATTTCTTTTTTAAGAGAAAAAAGAGATTGAATATTTTTATTAGAGAAATATATCATGTTGCCTGGAATATTAATAAAATGATTGAGGATATGTATATATAAATCTAATTCTAACACTGTTTGGTATATATATATATATATATATATATATATATATATATACGTCTGAAAATTAAACCAAACAGTGTTAGAATTAGATTTTAGAGCTGTCAAATTTTTGTTCTTCCCTCGACAGGATTTGAACCCACACCATTGATGCACTGCAGCACCATTCGCTTAGCCTTACGTCCAGCGCCCTAGACCACTCGACCACATCCACTCCCTATATATATAGTTTTATGCTCGAAAAAAAGTAATATTTTAATGGCAATTATTTTTAGGTTGTATATCTGATAAAGGATATAGTTCTATGACCCATGATGAATTAAAGACTATAACTGAACATACTCGGGAGGAGATAATTCAACCCCCAGAGAAAACAAAAAGAGAGGTCAAAGGGTCACTGAGGTTCAACATACCAAAGCGAAAGAAAAGTGATAGCAAGAATGATAATGGTTTGTTTACATTTACATTAATTGGAGAATTCAACACTTTTGCTGTAATTAATGAGATAAAATAGTATTTAGACTTATTTCCAAGACAAGAAAACAATTAAAACAAAATTTCTGGTTAAAAAAAGAAGAAAACGCCAATGGACAACGAGTCGTGAGGGATCTATTTGTCTGTCTGTCTGTCACATTTCTTTTTTTAATGTATAACTTGAATAATAATTAACAGGTTATTTATCCATTTTCTTGGACTTAGGTCAAGTTTGAAAATACTTGCGTTGAGACCCATGTTTTAGAAAATATTCAACATAACATGGTTTGCGTATTTCCTTCATATCCTAATGTGTTTGACTGTGGAGGGTTTTATTGAATTGGAGGAATTAAGTGCCCTTTATTAACACACAGATTAATATGTTTCTTACAAGATTATGTCAATGACATTTGAAAATGATATAATTGATGTGCTTGTAGCAATTACCTTTTGTGTTCGGAATAGACAGGTAATCAGTTTACATATGCTGAATTAACTAAGATTTCCTACATTTTAAAGTGGTTTATACAGGATTCTGTTTACATATGCTGAATTAACTAAGATTTCCTACATTTTAAAGTGGTTTATACAGGATTCTGTTTACATATGCCGAATTAACTAAGATTTCCTACATTTTAAAGTGGTTTATACAGGATTCTGTTTACATATGCTGAATTAACTAAGATTTCCTACATTTTAAAGTGGTTTATACAGGTAATCAGTCTACATATGCTGAATTAACTAAGATTTCCTACATTTTAAAGTGGTTTATACAGGATTCTGTTTACATATGCTGAATTAACTAAGATTTCCTACATTTTAAAGTGGTTTATACAGGATTCTGTTTACATATGCTGAATTAACTAAGATTTCCTACATTTTAAAGTGGTTTATACAGGGTTCTTGTTTACATATGCTGAATTAACTAAGATTTCCTACATTTTAAGCGGTTTATACAGGATTCTGTTTGCATATGCTGAATTAACTAAGATTTCCTACATTTTAAGCGGTTTATACAGGATTCTGTTTGCATATGCTGAATTAACTAAGATTTCCTACATTTTAAGCGGTTTATACAGGATTCTGTTTACATATGCTGAATTAACTAAGATTTCCTACATTTTAAAGTGGTTTATACAGGATCTTTACATATGCTGAATTAACTAAGATTTCCTACATTTTAAAGTGGTTTATACAGGATCTTTACATATGCTGAATTAACTAAGATTTCCTACATTTTAAAGTGGTTTATACAGGATCTTTACATATGCTGAATTAACTAAGATTTCCTACATTTTAAATTGGTTTATACAGGATTCTGTTTACATATGCTGAATTAACTAAGATTTCCTACATTTTAAAGTGGTTTATACAGGATTCTGTTTACATATGCTGAATTAACTAAGATTTCCTACATTTTAAAGTGGTTTATACAGGATTCAGTTTACATATGCTGAATTAACTAAGATTTCCTACATTTTAAAGTGGTTTATACAGGATTCAGTTTACATATGCTGAATTAACTAAGATTTCCTACATTTTAAAGTGGTTTATACAGGATTCAGTTTACATATGCTGAATTAACTAAGATTTCTTACATTTAAAGTGGTTTATACAGGATTCAGTTTACATATGCTGAATTAACTAAGATTTCCTACATTTTAAAGTGGTTTATACAGGATTCAGTTTACATATGCTGAATTAACTAAGATTTCCTACATTTTAAAGTGGTTTATACAGGATTCTGTTTACATATGCTGAATTAACTAATATTTCCTACATTTTAAAGTGGTTTATACAGGTAATCAGTTTACATATGCTGAATTAACTAAGATTTCCTACATTTTAAAGTGGTTTATACAGGATTCTGTTTACATATGCTGAATTAACTAAGATTTCCTACATTTTAAAGTGGTTTATACAGGATTCAGTTTACATATGCTGAATTAACTAAGATTTCCTACATTTTAAAGTGGTTTATACAGGATTCAGTTTACATATGCTGAATTAACTAAGATTTCCTACATTTTAAAGTGGTTTATACAGGATTCTGTTTACATATGCTGAATTAACTAAGATTTCCTACATTTTAAAGTGGTTTATACAGGATTCTGTTTACATATGCTGAATTAACTAAGATTTCCTACATTTTAAAGCGGTTTATACAGGATTCTGTTTATATATGCTGAATTAATTAAGATTTCCTACATTTTAAAGTGGTTTATACAGGATTCTGTTTACATATGCTGAATTAACTAAGATTTCCTACATTTTAAAGTGGTTTATACAGGATTCTGTTTACATATGCTGAATTAACTAAGATTTCCTACATTTTAAAGTGGTTTATACAGGATTCTGTTTACATATGCTGAATTAACTAAGATTTCCTACATTTTAAAGTGGTTTATACAGGATTCTGTTTACATATGCTGAATTAATTAAGATTTCCTACATTTTAAAGTGGTTTATACAGGATTCTGTTTACATATGCTGAATTAACTAAGATTTCCTACATTTTAAAGTGGTTTATACAGGATTCTGTTTACATATGCTGAATTAACTAAGATTTCCTACATTTTAAAGCGGTTTATACAGGATTCTGTTTACATATGCTGAATTAACTAAGATTTCCTACATTTTAAAGTGGTTTATACAGGATTCTGTTTACATATGCTGAATTAACTAAGATTTCCTACATTTTAAAGTGGTTTATACAGGATTCTGTTTACATATGCTGAATTAACTAAGATTTCCTACATTTTAAAGCGGTTTATACAGGATTCTGTTTACATATGCTGAATTAACTAAGATTTCCTACATTTTAAAGCAGTTTATACAGGATTCTGTTTACATATGCTGAATTAACTAAGATTTCCTACATTTTAAAGCGGTTTATACAGGATTCTGTTTACATATGCTGAATTAACTAAGATTTCCTACATTTTAAAGTGGTTTATACAGGATTCTTGCTTACATATGCTGAATTAACTAAGATTTCCTACATTTTAAAGTGGTTTATACAGGATTCAGTTTACATATGCTGAATTAACTAAGATTTCCTACATTTTAAAGTGGTTTATACAGGATTCTTGTTTACATATGCTGAATTAAATAAGATTTCCTACATTTTAAAGTGGTTTATACAGGATTCAGTTTACATATGCTGAATTAACTAAGATTTCCTACATTTTAAAGTGGTTTATACAGGATTCTTGTTTACATATGCTGAATTAACTAAGATTTCCTACATTTTAAAGTGGTTTATACAGGATTCTTGTTTACATATGCTGAATTAACTAAAATTTCCTACATTTTAAAGCGGTGTATTCAGGATTCAGTTTACATATGCTGAATTAACTAAGATTTCCTACATTTTAAAGTGGTTTATACAGGATTTTGTTTACATATGCTGAATTAACTAAGATTTCCTACATTTTAAAGTGGTTTATACAGGATTCAGTTTACATATGCTGAATTAACTAAGATTTCCTACATTTTAAAGTGGTTTATACAGGATTCTTGTTTACATATGCTGAATTAACTAAGATTTCCTACATTTTAAAGTGGTTTATACAGGATTCAGTTTACATATGCTGAATTAACTAAGATTTCCTACATTTTAAAGTGGTTTGTTTATACAGGATTCTTGTTTACATATGCTGAATTAACTAAGATTTCCTACATTTTAAAGTGGTTTATACAGGATTCAGTTTACATATGCTGAATTAACTAAGATTTCCTACATTTTAAAGTGGTTTATACAGGGTTCTTGTTTACATATGCTGAATTAACTAAGATTTCCTACATTTTAAAGTGGTTTATACAGGATTCTTGTTTACATATGCTGAATTAACTAAGATTTCCTACATTTTAAAGTGGTTTATACAGGATTCTTGTTTACATATGCTGAATTAACTAAGATTTCCTACATTTTAAAGTGGTTTATACAGGATTCAGTTTACATATGCTAAATTAACTAAGATTTCCTACATTTTAAAGTGGTTTATACAGGATTCTTGTTTACATATGCTGAATTAACTAAGATTTCCTACATTTTAAAGTGGTTTATACAGGATTCAGTTTACATATGCTGAATTAACTAAGATTTCCTACATTTTAAAGTGGTTTATACAGGGTTCTTGTTTACATATGCTGAATTAACTAAGATTTCCTACATTTTAAAGTGGTTTATACAGGATTCTTGTTTACATATGCTGAATTAACTAAGATTTCCTACATTTTAAAGTGGTTTATACAGGATTCTTGTTTACATATGCTGAATTAACTAAGATTTCCTACATTTTAAAGTGGTTTATACAGGATTCAGTTTACATATGCTAAATTAACTAAGATTTCCTACATTTTAAAGTGGTTTATACAGGATTCTTGTTTACATATGCTGAATTAACTAAGATTTCCTACATTTTAAAGTGGTTTATACAGGATTCTTGTTTACATATGCTGAATTAACTAAGATTTCCTACATTTTAAAGTGGTGTATTCAGGATTCAGTTTACATATGCTGAATTAACTAAGATTTCCTACATTTTAAAGTGGTTTATACAGGATTCTGTTTACATATGCTGAATTAACTAAGATTTCCTACATTTTAAAGTGGTTTATACAGGATTCAGTTTACATATGCTGAATTAACTAAGATTTCCTACATTTTAAAGTGGTTTATACAGGATTCTTGTTTACATATGCTGAATTAACTAAGATTTCCTACATTTTAAAGTGGTTTATACAGGTAATCAGTTTACATATGCTGAATTAACTAAGATTTCCTACATTTTAAAGTGGTTTATACAGGATTCTGTTTACATATGCTGAATTAACTAAGATTTCCTACATTTTAAAGTGGTTTATACAGGATTCAGTTTACATATGCTGAATTAACTAAGATTTCCTACATTTTAAAGTGGTTTATACAGGATTCTTTTTACATATGCTGAATTAACTAAGATTTCCTACATTTTAAAGTGGTTTATACAGGATTCTGTTTACATATGCTGAATTAACTAAGATTTCCTACATTTTAAAGTGGTTTATACAGGATTCTGTTTACATATGCTGAATTAACTAAGATTTCCTACATTTTAAAGCGGTTTATACAGGATTCTTGTTTACATATGCTGAATTAACTAAGATTTCCTACATTTTAAAGTGGTTTATACAGGATTCTTGTTTACATATGCTGAATTAACTAAGATTTCCTACATTTTAAAGTGGTGTATTCAGGATTCAGTTTACATATGCTGAATTAACTAAGATTTCCTACATTTTAAAGTGGTTTATACAGGATTCTGTTTACATATGCTGAATTAACTAAGATTTCCTACATTTTAAAGTGGTTTATACAGGATTCAGTTTACATATGCTGAATTAACTAAGATTTCCTACATTTTAAAGTGGTTTATACAGGATTCTTGTTTACATATGCTGAATTAACTAAGATTTCCTACATTTTAAAGTGGTTTATACAGGTAATCAGTTTACATATGCTGAATTAACTAAGATTTCCTACATTTTAAAGTGGTTTATACAGGATTCTGTTTACATATGCTGAATTAACTAAGATTTCCTACATTTTAAAGTGGTTTATACAGGATTCAGTTTACATATGCTGAATTAACTAAGATTTCCTACATTTTAAAGTGGTTTATACAGGATTCTTTTTACATATGCTGAATTAACTAAGATTTCCTACATTTTAAAGTGGTTTATACAGGATTCTGTTTACATATGCTGAATTAACTAAGATTTCCTACATTTTAAAGTGGTTTATACAGGATTCTGTTTACATATGCTGAATTAACTAAGATTTCCTACATTTTAAAGTGGTTTATACAGGATTCAGTTTACATATGCTGAATTAACTAAGATTTCCTACATTTTAAAGCGGTTTATACAGGATTCTTTTTACATATGCTGAATTAACTAAGATTTCCTACATTTTAAAGCGGTTTATACAGGATTCTGTTTACATATGCTGAATAAACTAAGATTTCCTACATTTTAAAGTGGTTTATACAGGTAATCAGTTTACATATGCTGAATTAACTAAGATTTCCTACATTTTAAAGTGGTTTATACAGGTAATCAGTTTACATATGCTGAATTAACTAAGATTTCCTACATTTTAAAGTGGTTTATACAGGATTCTGTTTACATATGCTGAATTAACTAAGATTTCCTACATTTTAAAGTGGTTTATACAGGATTCAGTTTACATATGCTGAATTAACTAAGATTTCCTACATTTTAAAGTGGTTTATACAGGTAATCAGTTTACATATGCTGAATTAACTAAGATTTCCTACATTTTAAAGTGGTTTATACAGGTAATCAGTTTACATATGCTGAATTAACTAAGATTTCCTACATTTTAAAGCGGTGTATTCAGGATCTGTTTTATGTAGTGTTTAGTTTTATACCACATTGTACTGTATTGTATGCATTGTATTTTGATTTAATTTGTGTTGTAATAAAACCGTCTTCAATTCTGTTAATTTCTTGAATAGAAGATGACGAAATGAAATTTCCTGAAGCAGATCATAACCCCTCAGCAGATTTCCGCCAGAGGATGGGCAGTATAGTGAGGAAATCTCTAGGGAGTGTTAGTAGTTCTGGTAGTAAAGAAACTCTAATAGGAAGTACAGGTCAGCATTGTTATAGAAAAACAATAAAGAAAATGTAGTGTTTTAAACCAGCTTGAAATATGTTTGTCATTATAAAGATGTGTTTACAGTCAAATTTTTCCTTTGAATTTGACCTGTGCACCTGTTTTGAACACAAATTTGACAGTCTTAAATACAGCATCAAACAGGTTCCATCAAATATTTGAAGGTAGTTGGATTGATATTTAGACTGTCAAATCTTTTGTTACATGAATGAGGAAAGGACCGGATTGTGATTGTGGTCATTTGTGACACAGGTAGTCTGTAACAGTTAAACAGGTCATGATAGCGACTAAAACTTTTGAAGTGATGACATCAACTTAACCAAGTGCTAGGAACTGATGTGGTATATTTATTGAATCAACTAGTGCTACCTCTCTTGGAATGGAAGGGGTTATCGTAATCGTGATGGCATGGTAGTTAGATTTACAACTGCCTGTGCAATCAGTGCCTATCTTCACTCAAGTTGTGAGTTCGAATCCCACTCATGGCGATGTGTACTCAATACAATTTTATGTGATAAAGTTTATCAGTGACTTGCGGCAGGTCACTGGTTTTCTCCTGGTACTCTGATGTCTTCCACCAATAAAACTGACCGCCACGACATAGCTGAAATATTGTTGAAAGTACCATAAAACACCATAACCCTAACACCTTTCTTAGAAAGTTTTATCAGGATATTGTTTAATTATAAGTGTCATCTGTAGTGATATTTTATGGTAGCTAATTCTGTATTTAAACTTTTGTCCACCTATTATAACTTTTGAATAGTAAAATATTAATTATATTGTTGTGTTTAGTGTCCATGTCATCAGCTGGTCTTTTAATGATATTGTTGTATTTGAGAACTAATATTTATTATATTGTTGTATTTACAGTATCCACGTCATCAGCTGGTCTTTTAATGGTTGAGAACTAATATGAATTCTATTGTATTTACAGTGTCCACGTCATCAGCTGGTCTTTTAATGATATTGTTGTATTTGAGAACTAATATTAATTATATTGTTGTATTTACAGTATCCACGTCATCAGCTGGTCTTTTAATGGTTGAGAACTAATATTAATTCTATTGTATTTACAGTGTCCACGTCATCAGCTGGTCTTTTAATGATATTGTTGTATTTGAGAACTAATATTAATTCTATTGTTGTATTTACAGTGTCCACGTCATCAGCTGGTCTTTTAATTCTATTGTTGTATTTACAGTGTCCACGTCATCAGCTGGTCTTTTAATTCTATTGTTGTATTTACAGTATCCACGTCATCAGCTGGTCTTTTAATTCTATTGTTGTATTTACAGTGTCCACGTCATCAGCTGGTCTTTTAATTCTATTACTGTATTTACAGTGTCCACGTCATCAGCTGGTCTTTTAATTCTATTGCTGTATTTACAGTATCCACGTCATCAGCTGGTCTTTTAATTCTATTGCTGTATTTACAGTGTCCACGTCATCAGCTGGTCTTTTAATTCTATTGTTGTATTTACAGTGTCCACGTCATCAGCTGGTCTTTTAATTCTATTATTGTATTTACAGTGTCCACGTCATCAGCTGGTCTTTTAATTCTATTGTTGTATTTACAGTGTCCGCGTCATCAGCTGGTCTTTTAATTCTATTACTGTATTTACAGTGTCCACGTCATCAGCTGGTCTTTTAATTCTATTGTTGTATTTACAGTATCCACATCATCAGCTGGTCTTTTAATTCTATTATTGTATTTACAGTATCCACGTCATCAGCTGGTCTTTTAATTCTATTGCTGTATTTACAGTATCCACGTCATCAGCTGGTCTTTTAATTCTATTGTTGTATTTACAGTGTCCACGTCATCAGCTGGTCTTTTAATTCTATTGTTGTATTTACAGTATCCACGTCATCAGCTGGTCTTTTAATTCTATTATTGTATTTACAGTATCCACGTCATCAGCTGGTCTTTTAATTCTATTACTGTATTTACAGTGTCCACGTCATCAGCTGGTCTTTTAATTCTATTGTTGTATTTACAGTATCCACGTCATCAGCTGGTCTTTTAATTCTATTGTTGTATTTACAGTATCCACATCATCAGCTGGTCTTTTAATTCTATTATTGTATTTACAGTATCCACGTCATCAGCTGGTCTTTTAATTCTATTGCTGTATTTACAGTGTCCACGTCATCAGCTGGTCTTTTAATTTTATTATTGTATTTACAGTATCCACGTCATCAGCTGGTCTTTTAATTCTATTGCTGTATTTACAGTGTCCACGTCATCAGCTGGTCTTTTAATTCTATTGTTGTATTTACAGTATCCACCTCATCAGCTGGTCTTTTAATTCTATTGTTGTATTTACAGTATCCACGTCATCAGCTGGTCTTTTAATTCTATTGTTGTATTTACAGTGTCCACGTCATCAGCTGGTCTTTTAATTCTATTGTTGTATTTACAGTATCCACGTCATCAGCTGGTCTTTTAATTCTATTGTTGTATTTACAGTGTCCACGTCATCAGCTGGTCTTTTAATTCTATTGTTGTATTTACAGTATCCACGTCATCAGCTGGTCTTTTAATTCTATTGTTGTATTTACAGTGTCCACGTCATCAGCTGGTCTTTTAATTCTATTGCTGTATTTACAGTGTCCACGTCATCAGCTGGTCTTTTAATTCTATTGTTGTATTTACAGTGTCCACGTCATCAGCTGGTCTTTTAATTCTATTGTTGTATTTACAGTGTCCACGTCATCAGCTGGTCTTTTAATTCTATTATTGTATTTACAGTGTCCACGTCATCAGCTGGTCTTTTAATTCTATTATTGTATTTACAGTATCCACGTCATCAGCTGGTCTTTTAATTCTATTGTTGTATTTACAGTGTCCACGTCATCAGCTGGTCTTTTAATTCTATTATTGTATTTACAGTATCCACGTCATCAGCTGGTCTTTTAATTCTATTGTTGTATTTACAGTATCCACGTCATCAGCTGGTCTTTTAATTCTATTGCTGTATTTACAGTGTCCACGTCATCAGCTGGTCTTTTAATTCTATTGTTGTATTTACAGTATCCACATCATCAGCTGGTCTTTTAATTCTATTGTTGTATTTACAGTGTCCACGTCATCAGCTGGTCTTTTAATTCTATTGTTGTATTTACAGTATCCACGTCATCAGCTGGTCTTTTAATTCTATTGTTGTATTTACAGTATCCACGTCATCAGCTGGTCTTTTAATTCTATTGCTGTATTTGCAGTGTCCACGTCATCAGCTGGTCTTTTAATTCTATTGTTGTATTTACAGTATCCACGTCATCAGCTGGTCTTTTAATTCTATTGCTGTATTTACAGTATCCACATCATCAGCTGGTCTTTTAATTCTATTATTGTATTCACAGTATCCACGTCATCAGCTGGTCTTTTAATTCTATTGTTGTATTTACAGTGTCCACGTCATCAGCTGGTCTTTTAATTCTATTGCTGTATTTACAGTGTCCACGTCATCAGCTGGTCTTTTAATTCTATTGTTGTATTTACAGTATCCACGTCATCAGCTGGTCTTTTAATTCTATTGTTGTATTTACAGTGTCCACGTCATCAGCTGGTCTTTTAATTCTATTATTGTATTTACAGTATCCACGTCATCAGCTGGTCTTTTAATGGTTAGTTCTCAACATTTAGAGATTGAGGATACATTACATAATCTGGATAGAAGTCTAAATCATAGTTTAAATCTAGAAAATAATAGTAATTCACGGAAAAGACATAAAAGTGCAGGTGATTACCATACAAAACCAAGATCTAATAGTGTGTATACAAGCTGGAGACCACGTCACGTCAGCGGAGATGACAGGATTCAACTTCGAATCAGTGATCTATCTAATAACGAGGATAGTTTATTCCCAGAAGAAACAGATAAATTAGATGGTTCTTTTACAGAAGAAACAAAAACAGTTGATGATACGAAAGACAGTGGTGTTGTGCTTGATGGCGATAATACTCTAACAATTGAAAGTGAAAGATTGAGTAGTAGGCCAACTTCTATTCCAATTAACACGTCTACAAATGGTGTAAGGCCAACATCAGAAGACTGTCATTCAATAGGCACTCCTGTCACAGAAAATGACCCTTTAGGTTTCTTTAATAATCCACTAACGAACCAAATAGATTCTTCAAAGACTAATTGTAATGTAACAGGTAAATATTCTCCGTCAGAATCACCACACAATCATTCTGATTTGTCTGTTGCGCTATTTTCTAACAACATAGATAGTACTGCAAAAGACTCAGAACCTATGTTTACAATAGGGCAAGAAAAATCACCGTGCAATAGACAAGAAAGTCAAGAAGATCGGACGTTTAGTTTAGGTTCTATACATAGTTTAGATGGTACTAGTGACACACAGCCGTTGTCACCTTTAGAAAGAGTAGGAAAACGTTTGAAGGATGTGGGGAGAACTAATTCTTCACCTGGATGCTTATTAGATAATGAAGACCAATCTAGAAAATCTGGTGTGTTGCCTGCTAAAGGCTTTCTGTCCTCTTTACAGTCTCCTTCAAAAAAATCGAATGATTCATTAGATAGAACACCTGATGTTGAACACAATTCTGAATCCAGGTTTAAACGTTTAGGAAGTTTTCGTAAACACAAAGAACGATTGAGTGGTGCTTTTAAATTTGGAGCAGGTGCTCTAGCAAATAAATTTAGTGAGTTAAAACAAACAATAACTACTCCAACCAAACTGGGATCAAATACATCCATTGATGTTCCTGAGGAAACAAGAGGAATGGATGTACCAAAACGTCACATTGCCAAGGATGTGTTAGATGGAAATGTTAAATCTGTACCTAGTAGACATGGTGAGATCATTTTTATCAAACAATTTTTTTTTATCTCGTATACAATTTTCCTACACATCATATGATTCCACTAGTTAAATTATGACATTACAATTCTGGTTCCCCCCTCCCCCCAATACTATCAATACCTAGAATTTATCATATCTATTCATTGTTTACCATCAGTACCATTATATTACATTTTCCTATGCATTTCCTTTATTACATGGTTGCATGTTATAATAGATCATTTGCTCCTGATTTGAATCTAAAATTATTTGGGGCGTTTTCATAGGAGTTATTTCCCTTATGGTGGGGAAAATGGTTCCTGTTCCATGCTAGAGCAAGATTTTGAATATAATTTTCTTATAATTTGTAGATGTTTGAACCTTGTAAAAAATCAGAGGATATTAATTTTGTAACAAATAAAATATTCACAAGCTGTTGCATATATACAGAGAATGAGAAAAAATACATGTTTTTTCCGAACTTTGAATGAGATAGACACTTTTGTCCTGCCTTAAAGGTAAGCAACTCGTACAAAAACGTGGAAAAATGCATAATTTTAAAATCAAACCGGAAATGTGCAAATGATCTATTGATTCAGGAATAAAGACAATAATTTTCTTAAATACTTCAAGTTGCTGTCTATGATACCTATATCAAATGACTTGTGATTTACTGAGGGTTATTACAGAAGTAATAGAGGTAGTTTTAACAGTACTTGTTTAATTAGAGGTAGGCTGTAAAGAACATGATGGTTTGTCTCTAGTTGTTTCCATTTGAAATTGAAAGTCGATGATATACATGTATAAAGTGTTCAGTCATGTTTCCGATATCACAATTTTTTTTTTTTTAAAGAAATAAATACATTTTGTAGGATTTACATTTCATTAAAGTGATCTTGTTGGAATTTAAATGAATTTACATAAATGACTGATCTTTCAAACTTTGAATGCCAGAGGTACAATGTATATTGCTCTTTAATGTAATAATGTTGGGTTTGTAAGATGTATTAAAAATGATAAAATGCTTGGTCAATAGTTCCAGTGATGGGAAGTAGCTTACCAGTATCATTTTTAGAACACTACACTGCCATGACAGAAATTGGTGAGAACAGTTCTGATAAAAATATTTTAACCATTTTTTATGTTGATTTTAGTGGGTGATAATGCATAATTGTAGCTGTCATATACTTATTCCATGTTTGTAGTTAATGGTTTGATGTGGATTATATTGAGCTTTTTAAAATGTAGATGCTGTGAATTTACCAGAAAAAAACCCACTTATATTTATATACTACATATTATTTGTTTATAGAGAATAGACAAAGTGTAATTAACTAGATGTGTGTAGTCCTCTCCTATATAACTTGTAGACTATTTAGTTCAGCACATTTGATTTCTGAATTCTCGTAGCCTACAACAAATTTAAGGTTGTATAATACTATGATAATGTTAAATGGTTTTTTATAAAGTTAGTTCTCCTTCAGTAATGGTATCAAAATTCAGATCATTATTGTCATTAGGACAATTATCATAAAAGGGTAAATAATGTTATATCCAGTGGAATTTATTGTAAGTCTGTTTTGTGTACATTTTTTTTCATTGAAATACTCAAAAAATTCCTATCTGTACTGTAGTATTTCAACAGATTTGTTATACCTCTTGACGTTTTCAAGATATAAGGGTGGTAAAGATGGGATCAATACCCAAAGTGTTGACTTGTCATGTGAAGTCTGATTTAATAGGGCTTTTTCTGTAGATTCGATATGAATATTCCTGAATTTGACACCTGGCCACAAGACCATGTGATCACATCATGAGTTTATGGACACTCCCACCCCCTTGAAAAATCGTGGCTACAGGTCTGCATTTGTGAGTTGAACTTTGTCTGTGGCTAGGTTGTACTTTACACAACCTTTTGTGAAAAATTTAACAGTAACTTGTGGAAGTTTTTCTAGTCTTCTCAGGATGACTCTGCCAATAAAATTGATTTCCACAATATTAATAAAGTATTGTAGAAGTGGCATTAAACACCAATGCTCCTTTAACCTCATCCTACATTTGTTTTTATTAAAAAAATACATCAATGTTTTAAACTGTCCACCATATAATATTAAATATGTTCTATGAATTTGTGACATTAAATCTTAAATGTAATAGTTTATGAATAATCTACTTGTGTTACCTTTATCAATGATTTTACTCCAGGATCATGTACATTACACACATGTACAACATTTACAAACAATATTAAGATAATGTTCACATGTGTATTCAGTGAGTTAAGAGGAGAAATGATTGTTCATTTTGTTGATATTGGTGGAATTGATGACCATCAACAGTTTAAACTTTCTTTTCATAATTATACACTGTTATACAATGACTTATCGTTTGAAGGATCCTTCAATAATAAGTAAATTTGGCACTTAGTTTTATACAATTACTGATGTAGTATGAGGGATCTTTCATTAATAATTTAGTTCTGACACTTTTATACAATTACTAGTATGGTATGAGGGATCCTTCATAATTATTTTGATTTTGATATTGATGGTTAACAATCGAAAAATTATTGACCATGCTGACTGTTAACAAATGGAAAGTTTTATTTGATTAAAGTACAGAATATGACCTATAATTGTGTGTATATTTATTTATTTATTTTGATGAAATTCTCAAAGCTATTCTATGTATTTAAATTACTTTATATAAAACACACACCTAATCTCATATATACATTGTATTCTAAAATATTTGAAGAATAATTCTTTGCCGTCTTAGAACTCTTGTCTAAATATCAAACTTCAGATTTAAAAGTGTATTTATTTACAGACTGATATTATTATATTACTGATAATTATTCTATTTATAGCAGCTTTAGGAAGTATTCTTGTCTATTTATAGCAGCTTTAGGAAGTTTGGTACCATCCTCATCCTTCATGGAGCAGTACATTCCCCTAAAAGAGTTTGGCTTACATAAAGCAGTTCAGTTTGCCAGCCTACAGAATAAGATGAGTGATATAGCTATGGAGGTAGAAATCAGTAGTACATGTCGTTGTTCTAAGTGTCGTCTGCTGTTATATGATGAGGAAATCATGTCTGGATGGTCAGCTGATGACTCTAATCTTAATACATCGTAAGTATATTCAATAGGCTATCTTTTATATTTCTTCATTTCAAAGAAATTTCCACAATGAAAGACTTCAATATGAAAGCATGATATATTTGTCTTTAAGAAAAGTACTGTTACCAGTAGTGGTGTAACGATCCACCGGTTTACTGATGCAATTTTTTTCTTCTGTGAATCTTGAATCGATTCAAGTTCCAAAATGTGAGCTTTACAAGTGAGATAGTAAAAGTGTAATAAAGATACTTCAAAGAAGTTCTATGTGTGGATATATTTTGGTTCAGTTAAAAACCAGAATCTAACAAGTGTTAAAGCAATTAACAAAGAAAACTAACATATATATATATATATACTCTTTTGAATGGGTTACATAAGTTATCCTAGTTGTTGGTAATAAATAGTCTTTGTAAATTAAACTAGAAATTGGACTTGGAACAGATGGTAAGCAACCAAACATCAATCAATGAATATAGAAAGAACACATAGGTTAAATACAACTCTAAAAGAACCATTCTAGTCAAGGGTGTCGTTATGTTAGTCCTATAGGTTAAATACAACTCTAAAAGAACCATTCTAGTCAAGGGTGTCGTTATGTTAGTCCTATAGGTTAAATACAACTCTAAAAGAACCATTCTAGTCAAGGGTGTCGTTATGTTAGTCCTATAGGTTAAATACAACTCTAAAAGAACCATTCTAGTCAAGGGTGTCGTTATGTTAGTCCTATAGGTTAAATACAACTCTAAAAGAACCATTCTAGTCAAGGGTGTCGTTATGTTAGTCCTATAGGTTAAATACAACTCTAAAAGAACCATTCTAGTCAAGGGTGTCGTTATGTTAGTCCTATAGGTTAAATACAACTCTAAAAGAACCATTCTAGTCAAGGGTGTCGTTATGTTAGTCCTATAGGTTAAATACAACTCTAAAAGAACCATTCTAGTCAAGGGTGTCGTTATGTTAGTCCTATAGGTTAAATACAACTCTAAAAGAACCATTCTAGTCAAGGGTGTCGTTATGTTAGTCCTATAGGTTAAATACAACTCTAAAAGAACCATTCTAGTCAAGGGTGTCGTTATGTTAGTCCTATAGGTTAAATACAACTCTAAAAGAACCATTCTAGTCAAGGGTGTCGTTATGTTAGTCCTATAGGTTAAATACAACTCTAAAAGAACCATTCTAGTCAAGGGTGTCGTTATGTTAGCCCTATAGGTTAAATACAACTCTAAAAGAACCATTCTAGTCAAGGGTGTCGTTATGTTAGTCCTATAGGTTAAATACAACTCTAAAAGAACCATTCTAGTCAAGGGTGTCGTTATGTTAGTCCTATAGGTTAAATACAACTCTAAAAGAACCATTCTAGTCAAGGGTGTCGCTATGTTAGTCCTACATTATGTATTTGTGATAATGTGAATACACATATATGTATTTAATGATTTCTATAGAAGAAACGTTACATTCTGAAAAAATGGTGAGTCAGACTTTGGAAATCCTGTTTTACATGTGACTGTACTTTTTCTTTTCAGCTGTATATTCTGTGGTACAAAGCTAGTCCCCAATCTACACATATACATGAAGGTTAGTAGAAAATGATGTTCTGTCCTACAAAGAGAACATGCTTGTAATAAATTTTAACTATAATCAGTTGTGTTTACTACCTTTTTCAATTTAAAAGGGATTCAAAAAGGGATTTTCTTGCACTTTAGGGACATATGAAATCACAGATTTTCAACTATATTGGATTTCTGCAGTATTATTTTTGATGGATGCCCCTGAGATTGACCCAGGGTAGATTGGGAAACGAGATGGCTAGTTTCAAAAAGTAGCAGGAGAATGGCAGGCATAATGAGGCAAAATATTAGGTATTAGCCTGGGATTTTAGCCATAAGATCTGAAGTAAATGGTGCAAAATCCCTGTTTTATATATTTTTTTTTTCCTTTTGGAAACTGCAAATTAAAAAGAATGAAATGTTTGAAGAAATAATAACAATTGTCAGTCACACATACTGATCAGTGTGTCGCACTCTGTAGAATTATATATCACATTAGTCATCATTGATTGAGTGGTGTTGATAGATTTTTTGCATTTGTAAGCCACTGCCATGCTCTTCGGTTAAAACTTTTTTTTCTCAGCCGACAAAAACACAAGAGGTAAATTTTGACATCTTTATACCCCCCGCAATGAAGTTGTAGGGGGGTATACTGGTTTCACCATGTCCGTCCGTCTGTAGACAAATCCTATGTCGTACGATAACTTGAATTGTGTTTCTTAGAATCTTTTAAAATTTTATCAGCTGTTTACTGGTGAAGAGAGGAGGATCCCTTTCTTTTTTGACGATTTTCACTTTTGCCGTTCCAGAGTTATTGGACTTGATATGACGGGAAATAGGATTTTTACCCTATGTCGTATGATAACTTGAGTAGTGTTTCTCAGAATGTTTTGAAATTTTATCAGCAGCTTATTGGTAAAGAGAGGAGGATCCCTTTCATTTTTGACGATTTTCAATTTTGCCGTTCCGTCGTTCCAGAGTTATTGGACTTGATATGACGGAAAATAGGATTTTTACCCTATGTCGCATGATAACTTGAGTAGTGTTTCTCAGAATGTTTTGAAATTTTATCAGCAGCTTACCGGTGAAGAGAGGAGGGTCCCTTTTATTTTTGGTCGGAACAATCAGTAATGTTTTGGTTATGGAAATAGGTTGGACAGATGTAGGGAGCGGGGGGTATATCTTAGTGAGCTGTGCTCACAGTAATACTAGTCTTGTATTTATATTTGTATTTTTATCACCACTGCAGTTATTTTACTGTCTGAACAGGTAGATGTGAAGTATTTTCAGTAACCCACTGCTGGTAATGTTCCAATTCTCTTCACTCAATGTCACATGGAAAGTTGAATGAAAATCCCTGGAACTTGTGGATAATTCGTCTTGAATACATTTTTATCATGGCAATTATTTACACTGACATGTATACCTGTAATGCATTTTGCTGGAACAGAAAATTATTTTACACTATTTTGATTTTATGTAAAAAGTCATTATTATTGTTAATTACCAAACAATCATAAAATTTGAGTAATGTTATGTTGCTATAGCAACTTGTAAATGCCAAACAGTAATAACAGGACAACTCCGAAACGAAGAATTTACTTTCAAGTTTCCTAGAGTATTCTGTGGAAACGACTGGATCATGATCAGCTGTGGGTTACTGGCGATTGATGTTAAGTGGCCATCATACATTTTCTTATTGATATTATTTTAACATCTTGTAACTATACATTTTTTTGTGATGAAAAATGACATAAATTTTAAACTATTTGACTGTTCATCCATGAACATGTGTATTTCAGGATTGGAGAGGAAATAAACAATCACAACTGTTGGATATTGATGATGATAAAGAAAGTGATGTTCGCTCTAGTCATAGTGGCCAGGATCCATGGGTTCTACAAGATCAAAAAGACAGTGATCACCGGTCATCCCTATCTAGTCTAGATAATCAGAATGGATTTTTCTTTGGAGAAGAGCAGCTTGAAGAGGATGACAGTATGTCACCCAGTCAAACAAGTCCGTCACTGTCACCTTCAAAACATAAGAAATCCAATCCTTCCCACCTACGGGCTAAAAAAGATAGTCACCTAGCAGAGGCAGCAGCTAGAAGTCCTAGTAGCCCTACATCCTCTACCACTAGTATGTTACCCTAAAGGGTTCATTATCAAATATAGTGGGTACAAGAAAGGCACTCAAACTTTATAAATATTCATTTTCATTTTCATGTTTCACCTATGGACAATGTTGCAATGAAGCTTTTTAATATTTAGGTGAAACATGTCAAAATCAGAATAATAAAGTATAATGAATTAAATATGTAATAATTCCATTTACAAAGTGCCTTCCTTAGACTCACTATATGTATCCTCATGCATTTGTTTTGCTTTATTTCCACACAATTTGCACTTAGATTTTATATATATTGAATTTTTATAGATTTTTTTTTTTTTTTTTTTTTTAGTTATTATTTAATTTTTATTTTGTAAAGATTTTTATTTCAACTATAATTTGTAACCAAGTAGCTAGATATTATTATTTACAATTTTACACGATAAGTACATTTTCTGTTTAACACTTTTTATGTGTTGATTTTGAACAAAAATTATGCTCTAACATAACTATTACTATTGTATTTTTGTTATCTACATTACTGAAATTATATATTTGAACATGGAAAGATGTAATGAATTTCGTTTTAGCTTATCTGGCCAAAGGCACTGTCAGCTTTTATCATCATGATGTGTCTGTCGTCATCACTAGTTTTACATACATTGTATGTTAATCCTCTCCTCTGAAACCACAAGACGAAATAACACATGGCCTTTCAAAAATATATACGACAGCCCTGCCCTCCATCAACAGTTGAAAGAAAGAAAAATTGCTACATGACGGTGATATTTGGCATACCTAAAATATTATGTTCTATCTTATGGATCAAAATAATTTTCTTTTTAGAGTTTTCTGACAATACAAAAACAAATAATGTTCACTACTATTCTTATACTGTATTAGATATCAAGACAAACCTTGGTCTAAAATGTTTAGGATTTCATACTGTAAATTTGTCTAGTTTGATTTGATGGCATCTAAAGTTGAAGGTTAAACTAACAAAACATGACCTGTTAAGTTGTAATAAAGGTGAATATCTAAAGGTGAAGGTTAAGCTAACAAAACATGACCTGTTAAGTTGTAATAAAGGTGAATATCTAAAGGTGAAGGTTAAGCTAACAAAACATGACCTGTTAAGTTGTAATAAAGGTGAATATCTAAAGGTGAAGGTTAAGCTAACAACACATGACCTGTTAAGTTGTAATAAAGGTGAATATCTAAAGGTGAAGGTTAAGCTAACAAAACATGACCTGTTAAGTTGTAATAAAGGTGAATATCTAAAGGTGAAGGTTAAGCTAACAACACATGACCTGTTAAGTTGTAATAAAGGTGAATATCTAAAGGTGAAGGTTAAGCTAACAACACATGACCTGTTAAGTTGTAATAAAGGTGAATATCTAAAGGTGAAGGTTAAGCTAACAAAACATGACCTGTTAAGTTGTAATAAAGGTGAATATCTAAAGGTGAAGGTTAAACTAACAACACATGACCTGTTAAGTTGTAATAAAGGTGAATATCTAAAGGTGAAGGTTAAGCTAACAACACATGACCTGTTAACTGGTAACAAAGGTGAATATCTAAAGGTGAAGGTTAAGCTAACAACACATGACCTGTTAAGTTGTAATAAAGGTGAATATGTAAAGATGAAGGTTAAGCTAACAACACATGACCTGTTAAGTTGTAATAAAGGTGAATATCTAAAGGTGAAGGTTAAGCTAACAACACATGACCTGTTAAGTTGTAATGAAGGTGAATATCTAAAGGTGAAGGTTAAGCTAACAACACATGACCTGTTAAGTTGTAACAAAGGTGAATATCTAAAGGTGAAGGTTAAGCTAACAACACATGACCTGTTAAGTTGTAACAAAGGTGAATATCTAAAGGTGAAGGTTAAGCTAACAAAACATGACCTGTTAAGTTGTAATAAAGGTGAAGGTTAAGCTAACAACACATGACCTGTTAAGTTGTAATAAAGGTGAATATCTAAAGGTGAAGGTTAAGCTAGCAAAACATGACCTGTTAAGTTGTAATAAAGGTGAATATCTAAAGGTGAAGGTTAAGCTAGCAAAACATGACCTGTTAAGTTGTAACAAAGGTGAATATCTAAAGGTGAAGGTTAAGCTAACAAAACATGACCTGTTAAGTTGTAATAAAGGTGAATATCTAAAGGTGAAGGTTAAGCTAACAACACATGACCTGTTAAGTTGTAATAAAGGTGAAGGTAAAGCTAACAAAACATGACCTGTTAAGTTGTAATAAAGGTGAATATCTAATGGTGAAGGTTAAGCTAACAAAACATGACCTGTTAAGTTGTAATAAAGGTGAATATCTAAAGGTGAAGGTTAAGCTAACAACACATGACTTGTTAAGTTGTAATAAAGGTGAAGGTTAAGCTAACAAAACATGACCTGTTAAGTTGTAATAAAGGTGAATATCTGAAGGTGAAGGTTAAGCTAACAAAACATGACCTGTTAAGTTATAATAAAGGTGAAGGTTAAGCTAACAACGCATGACCTGTTAAGTTGTAACAAAGGTGAATATCTAATTTACCTGAAATGTTTTCCTTTAAAAAAATCCATTGCTAGCATTGTAAAACATCAAATAACTTTTTTTCTGAAGGTTCGTGTAATTTAGAAGATTTAGCAGCTAAGGGACTTCGTAGAAGATGTGCTAGTGAATGTTTTACTAGTGCTACAGATAACATGACGTATGGTTCATCCTATGATTCAACAGAGGACTACCAGGCTAGGTTCATGAGGTCTCCGTTACGTATATCTATAGGGGAGGAGGAGATCTTACCATCAGGGCCTGATCCTGCTCCTGAGATGAAGAAAGATTTTATGGATAGGTATGAAATATATGTAGTAAATAAACCACAGATTTAATATTGGGAAAATATACATACAGTCAAACCTGCCTTAAAGGGCACCTCTATATAGCAAATCACTGTCTATAAAGGGCACCTCTATATAAAAAATCACTGTCTATAAAGGGCACCTCTATATAGCAAATCACTGTCTATAAAGGTCACCTCTATATAACAAATCACTGTCTATAAAGGGCAGCTCTATATAACAAATCACTGTCTATAAAGGGCACCTCTATATAACAAATCAGTCTATAAAGGGCACCTCTATATAACAAATCACTGTCTATAAAGGGCACCTCTATATAACAAATCAGTCTATAAAGGGCACCTCTATATAACAAATCACTGTCTATAAAGGGCACCTTTATATAACAAATCACTGTCTATAAAGGGCAGTCTCATTTTTCCCATTTAAATGAATAATGCATATAATTTTAACCTGTATATAAAGGGCAACTGCTCATAAAGGTCACATTTTCAGGTTTCCTTTAGTGGCCTTTATATACAGGTTTGACTACAGATTCATCCATTAAAGCACTACATTGTAATATCTGTTTTTCAGGATTAGGACTTCATTACATGATACTTTTTCTGATTTTGTGTTTTGATTTGTGAAATGAAGGAAGTAAATTATATACAGAAATAGAGCATGTGTTATTCCTTCTTTCTTTGTGCACTGTTTCTGCATCTTAATGTCATAATTGTTGACCCAAAACTTCATGTAACACTTCTGTGACAGAACTTCATTGTTTTGATATCAGACTTGTCACTATTTAGAAACATATAAGATTTGAAATGCAGCATAAATTTTTTTTTGAATTGGCTTTTGTCAAAAATTTATAGATTATTACATGACATTTTCCATATGGATCCTGAGATTTCAATATCGAACAACGAAGAACTTTTGTCTGAGAAACTGTAGGGACAGAGGGATGATGTGTGGGAAACTGTAGGGAGCCTGTAAGGACCAATACATGTTTTATGTTTGTTAATGTGTATCAGCATGAGGCCAATTCAGCCATATTACCTTTCCAAAAAAGTATTTATTATTGTAGAATATATGATAAACGTTAATATAAATATACAGAAACTAATGTAATATAAACTTGTCTTTATAGATGTACATCTAATATAGACCCTATATCTGTACCCTACCTCAGTCCATTAGTCTGTCGCAAGGAGCTGGAGAACATACTGTCAAATGAAGGAGACTTGTCGTTAACGTCTGATAATTTCCTGGATGAACATCCAATCATATTCTGGAATTTAGTAAGTACCACATGTTTATACATATTTCTGCATAACTCTTGTAATTTGCTTAATTCAAAATTGAGATCAGTACAATTACAAATTTGTTTTTATTTTAACCTTGTCACTCAATGGGGTGATTGTTTCATTCTAGTTTCTGTAAAAATTTAATTAATTTATTTTTAACCTTGTCATTGAATGGAGTGGTTGTTGCAGTCTAATTTCTGTAAAACTTAAATTTATTATCCCCTCGCCAACGAAGTTACGAAGGGATATAGAAATGCTACCGTCCGTCCTTCCGTAACATCCTTGTGAACACTCTAGAATCAACAGCCTTTAATTGATTTTGACCAAACTTGGTACATACTTAGTCCTTAAGAGAATCTGGAACTCTATTGATTTTCAAGGTCATAGGTCAAAGGTCAAGGTCACCGGGTCAAATTTTTAGGCAAGGGGATACGCCACGCTTTGCTTTGCCCTTGTTTATTTTAATGTCACTCAATGGGGTTGATTGTTGCAGTCTAGTTTCTGTAAAAAAAAAAAAATTATTTATTTTAACCTTGTCACTCAATGGAGTGATTGTTGCAGTGTAATTTCTGTAAAACTTAAATTTATTTATTCAATGGGGTGATTGTTGCAGTCTAGTTTCTGTAAAAAAAATGATTTATTTATTTTAACCTTGTCACTCAATGGAATGATTGTTTCAGTCTAATTTCTGTAAAAATTCAATTTCTATTTCTATAAACATTACAAGATGCTTTAACATACTATGTGGAACAACTTGTATTACATTATGTAGTACACAGCTGATTAACTCAGTAAAATCGGTGAAATGAATTTACATTTTCCAATAACTGTATTAACTGATAGGAGCAAATTTTTGTCTAAAAAAAAGTGGTACATATACGTGGTTCAATTGTACATGTACATGGTTTAATGGTTCAATTGTACATGTACATGGTTTAATGGTTCAATTGTACATGTACATGGTTTAATGGTTCAATTGTATATGTACATGGTTTAATGGTTCAATTGTATATGTACATGGTTTAATGGTTCAATTGTACATGTACATGGTTTAATGGTTCAATTGTACATGTACATGGTTTAATGGTTCAATTGTATATGTAGGTGTAATACCACTAAAGAATTCTCCCTAGCCTTCTATGTTAAATAACATCTTTTTGAAATTTCATACAGGATTCACCTTAAGTTTAATCTAAGTGACACTCATATCTCATGGAAGGGGTACCTAATAGGAAGCTTAACTCCGAAAATCAACATACATTTAATGGCATATAAGAAAAAACAGACAGTCTGAAGATGTCTACCGTCAAAAATCCTACTTTCACTTTCGATTTAACACAAATTCAGGTGGTTTCTTTCCAATGCAATAATTTTTTTATTTAAAACCACAAGGACATCAAATATGGGCTTAAAATTATCCTAAAATGTGTAGGTTTCTGCTGACATTCAGTATTTTGCAGTATCTAATAGGGTTTATTTTTTATCCAACAATGTAGGAATCCATTTTCTGTTTACGTACTACTTTCCCATACGTTCTTTTCGACTGGTACCCATGTTTAGTGGTAGTACACCTAAGAGCAATAAAAACTTGTTTCTTTAACCTTTTCTTTGCCTTATTTATATTCCTATATCAATATCCAGTCAAAAAAACTATATCAGGTATATGGCAGTCCAATATTTGAAAGAATTAATGTCCATATACAAAGGTACCTCCATGAAGCTTTTAATGAAAAAATCTGATTTTTCAGCTGTTGAGTTGATATTGTGAAATAACATGACAATGGCTTTTTATCTCAATATATTACAAGTATGAAGCTGATTTTCAACACAATAAGCATCTTATGACATGTATATATGCTTCATTTGTACATTTAACATCTAATTAATATGAAAATTTTTATTTTAAGCATACCCCCCCCTTTTTTTTTGCCTCCTAGAAATGATCTCACAATATACTAAATTATGATAATTCATGCTATGTTCCCATTAATTATGCATTGCAAGACATTAAATAAGACCTAATACCTAGATATTAAGCAAAAATTACTTCAAATTGCCCAAAATATGTAAAATTATGATTGTTGATTTTCAGGTTTCTGTTATTTCTTGTGACCTGCAACTGTAATTTTCTTCAAAACTCAATAAATGAATATTTCTTGACAACTTTTGTTATGTTTCAAGTTAGCCGGATGCACAAATGTACATTTACAGTCAATTTATACTCTAAAATATAAAGTCCACATTGACAATTTGAAAAATTAACAGTAAATGTCCAGTGACAAATACAATTCTCCTGGGATCACTAAAATTACCTGGTTTTAAGTACATAATTCTGAAATAAAGCCACTTTCTATAGCCTTATATTTTTTCATATGTACATGTTACATGTGTTCTAACTATAACTACCAAAATTTATCAGGAAAAACAAGTAGGATTATAAAATTTTCAAAAATGGTATCATCATATACCGCATTTGAAGTCGACTAAATGCCGCAACATGAAATTGTTAAAATTCTTAATTTTAGCAATCTTTTTCAACATCATCTGCCCTTTTACTACAAAAACACATTAAATCTACCAGTCTCAATAATTGTAAAGTCACAAATAAGTATAAAATTATATTTCAATACCCTCTGTGCATGTACATCTAGTGCATGGGGAATATTTTCCAAAATATTGCATAATATTCATATTGAAGCTGTAACATGACACCTTGATGTATTTTGTAATATTTTGGTGTGGAAAATGTCAAACTGGGTCTGTTGTGACTGTTCAAAGCCAATTTGAGTGTGGTACCATCAAAATTAAGTTTCTTGTTTTTTGCCTAAAAGGTGTAATACCACTAAAGAATTCTCCCTAGCCTTCTATGTTAAATAACATCTTTTTGAAATTTCATACAGGATTCACCTTAAGTTTAATCTAAGTGACACTCATATCTCATGGAAGGGGTACCTAATAGGAAGCTTAACTCCGAAAATCAACATACATTTAATGGCATATAAGAAAAAACAGACAGTCTGAAGATGTCTACCGTCAAAAATCCTACTTTCACTTTCGATTTAACACAAATTCAGGTGGTTTCTTTCCAATGCAATAATTTTTTTATTTAAAACCACAAGGACATCAAATATGGGCTTAAAATTATCCTAAAATGTGTAGGTTTCTGCTGACATTCAGTATTTTGCAGTATCTAATAGGGTTTATTTTTTATCCAACAATGTAGGAATCCATTTTCTGTTTACGTACTACTTTCCCATACGTTCTTTTCGACTGGTACCCATGTTTAGTGGTAGTACACCTGTACATGGTTTAATGGTTCAATTGTATATGTACATGGTTTAATGGTTCAATTGTATATGTACATGGTTTAATGGTTCAATTGTATATGTACATGGTTTAATGGTTCAATTGTACATGTACATGGTTTAATGGTTCAATTGTATATGTACATGGTTTAATGGTTCAATTGTATATGTACATGGTTTAATGGTTCAATTGTATATGTACATGGTTTAATGGTTCAATTGTATATGTACATGGTTTAATGGTTCAATTGTACATGTACATGGTTTAATGGTTCAATTGTATATGTACATGGTTTAATGGTTCAATTGTATATGTACATGGTTTAATGGTTCAATTGTATATGTACATGGTTTAATGGTTCAATTGTATATGTACATGGTTTAATGGTTCAATTGTATATGTACATGGTTTAATGGTTCAATTGTATATGTACATGGTTTAATGGTTCAATTGTACATGTACATGGTTTAATGGTTCATGTATGTGGTTCAATTGTATATGTACATGGTTTAATGGTTCATGTATGAGGTTCAATTGTATATGTACATGGTTTAATGGTTCAATTGTATATGTACATGGTTTAATGGTTCAATTGTATATGTACATGGTTTAATGGTTCAATTGTACATGTACATGGTTTAATGGTTCAATTGTATATGTACATGGTTTAATGGTTCAATTGTATATGTACATGGTTTAATGGTTCAATTGTACATGTACATGGTTTAATGGTTCATGTATGTGGTTCAATTGTACATGTACATGGTTTAATGGTTCATGTATGAGGTTCAATTGTACATGTACATGGTTTAATGGTTCATGTATGAGGTTCAATTGTACATGTACATGGTTTAATGGTTCATGTACGTGGTTCAATTGTACATGTACATGGTTTAATGGTTCAATTGTACATGTACATGGTTTAATGGTTCATGTATGAGGTTCAATTGTATATGTACATGGTTTAATGGTTCATGTATGAGGTTCAATTGTACATGTACATGGTTTAATGGTTCATGTATGAGGTTCAATTGTACATGTACATGGTTTAATGGTTCATGTATGAGGTTCAATTGTACATGTACATGGTTTAATGGTTCATGTATGAGGTTCAATTGTACATGTACATGGTTTAATGGTTCATGTATGAGGTTCAATTGTACATGTACATGGTTTAATGGTTCATGTACGTGGTTCAATTGTACATGTACATGGTTTAATGGTTCAATTGTACATGTACATGGTTTAATGGTTCATGTATGAGGTTCAATTGTATATGTACATGGTTTAATGGTTCATGTATGAGGTTCAATTGTACATGTACATGGTTTAATGGTTCATGTATGAGGTTAAATTGTACATGTACATGGTTTAATGGTTCATGTATGAGGTTCAATTGTACATGTACATGGTTTAATGGTTCAATTGTACATGTACATGGTTTAATGGTTCAATTGTACATGTACATGGTTTAATGGTTCATGTATGAGGTTCAATTGTACATGTACATGGTTTAATGGTTCAATTGTACATGTACATGGTTTAATGGTTCAATTGTACATGTACATGGTTTAATGGTTCAATTGTACATGTACATGGTTTAATGGTTCAATTGTACATGGTTTAATGGTTCAATTGTACATGTACATGGTTTAATGGTTCAATTGTACATGTACATGGTTTAATGGTTCATGTATGTGGTTCAATTGTACATGTACATGATTTAATGGTTCAATTGTACATGTACATGGTTTAATGGTTCAATTGTACATGTACATGGTTTAATGGTTCATGTATGAGGTTCAATTGTACATGTACATGGTTTAGGGGTTCATTGTGTAATCGAGTGGGATATGTACATGGTTTGGTGGTACATGTATTATGAATATTTACGTTTCTATTTTTAGATATGGTATTTTAAAAGAATAGAAGTTCCTAGTCATTTACCAGGATTTTTATTGACTGCAAAAACTTTAAACAAGGGCAGTCGGGTAAGATTTTTATAAGTCAAAAATCGAAGTGTAATATAACTGTGTCATAATTTAACATCTGTCATGTAAATATATATACACGTTTCACATTTAAATGTTCTCAAAAACTGTTGAGAAATAAATTTTATAAAATGACTGTTTGCCATTGCTGCCCACCTCAAAATGAAACTTAGGCTAAGCCAGTTGAGAATATATTTTGTTATTTTCTGAAGGTTGTTTTTTTCATTGTTTGTATTAGTGGCATGATTCAAGTTTCAGATATTAGTCACACCCATATACTGGTTCCCTTTATAGCTTAAACTAACAGTGTAACTTATTAGTTCATTTATGATACCAGTTATTCACAATATAAGAATATAAAAACATTTTTGTATTGCTGTTTTTTGTCTATTTCTTGACTGCATACAGTTATCCGACGTTTGTTTTTCCAAAGTATGGTACTTATTTTTAGCTCACCTAACCCAAAGGGTCATGTCAGCTATTGCCATCACTTGGCATCTGTCTTCCAGTCTCCATACTTCATATTGTGCATGCTAATCTCTGAACAATAAAAGGTACAGACCAGACATATGAGGGTGTCTATACTTAATTTTGTTACATGTTGATATAATATTTATACTTCAGAATTCATCAAGAACCTACAATAGTGACCATGTATTGTTAAGACCACAGTGGGACAACACCAGGATACATGAAGAAGTAGGATTACCAATGTATAAAGCATGGAATGAAGGTCAGTACTTGTATCATCTCAAAATTCTGATAGATACCAAAAACGTGGAGGGCAGATGTCATTGTTATTGAACGTCATCAGTAGTGTAATGGTTAGGCTAGCACGGTAAATCGAGGGGTCAAGACCCAATCGCATCAAACCAAAGACTGTAAAATTAGTATTTGTTATTTCTCTGCTAAGCATGCAGCATTAAGGAGAAAGAGCAAAGACTGGTTGGCTCTGAATCAGGAGAATGTGTGCGAGTGGGATGACATGTCTATCTGGAGACTGTTCTTTTAGTGAACTAGTACAAAGCAGACCTCATCATTGTTTCATTGAAAGTTAACTTGTTCTCGTCATGATATAGCTGAAAAATTGATGAGTTGGCATTAAGCAACAAACAATCACTCACTCACTCACTCAAATAGTTGAGAAAAATCTGTTTAAGCTATATATTCCACTAGCTGTTGGTCACTAGAAGTAATTAGGTGCCAACCTCTCCCCCTTCTGGGGGAGACATTATTTTCGTCCTGTCCCTCCATATGTAACAGTCAACTTGTACATCTTAAATTGTAATTCCTCAAAACTTTGCCTGATTGTTTATTACCATATGAAGATTCAAATATCATAATAGTAGTTTGATCAGACCATTTATGAAGGAGTAATCACCCTTTTTAAATTCCTCTTACATTTTTAATAGGATTACCAGGTATTTTTCTCAAAAGATGGAGAATCCAAATAGATGTATATTTTCTTTTTCAGGTCATAGTTCACATACTGTTGATGCTTTAATCACAGAAGCTAAACCTTTCAACAGAGCGTAAGTATATATAACTCACAATGTTTGTCTA
Source organism: Bathymodiolus septemdierum (assembly GCA_963383655.1). NCBI lineage: Eukaryota > Metazoa > Mollusca > Bivalvia > Mytilida > Modiolidae > Bathymodiolus > Bathymodiolus septemdierum. Next base: position 70,658,385 of record OY726520.1, read on the forward strand.
ATAGATGAAAAAGGATACAATTTATTATTGTTAGGAGCTAACCTGGGCCAAAAGTATGTGTGAGATATTGTCATAACTTTTATTGTGTTGTCTGTAACAATATTTTTCTGTTGCAACCGGTCATTATTTTCCCTCACATTTTGTCCATTATAAATTATTGTATTGTCAGATGCTATATTTTAGAGGGCCCGGGTGGCTCAATGAGTTAGGTAGTTGGATTACCTAACAACTCATGCAAGCCTATCACCAATATGGTGTGGGTTTATGCCCGGCTTTGTAAATTACAAAAAAGGGTGCACTCGACTCGCAGCTGCAAGTGAAAAAGTTTACCAGTTGCTTGCCCATGGTCGGTGGTTCTCTCCGGGTACTCTGGTTTCTTCCACCACTAAAATTGGTCGTCATGATATAGCTGAAGTATTGCTAAAAGGAGCGTGAAACACAATAAATCAAATCAAATCAGATGCTATTTAAAATCAGTGACCTAGGTAGACATGATTTGTTCTGCATGAATATGAATTAATGAGTAAAGTTTGACTTGAATCCTGAACATTTTTTTTATGTTTATTTAGCAAATATTACAAATGTTTTGCAGCAGACTTTATGTTCCATGTGTTAGTTCATCCAGATATCTATTTTTAGTTTAGTCTATCTATATTTAGCTTTAATGTTTCAGTATGTACAAAGGGCTCAACATGGGGGTTTGAAATCAGACAGTATAGGGGCATATACCTTTAGAACAACTCAAAAACATTTACTATTCTTTCTGCACTTATTATATATAGTATCTAATAGACTACAGACCAAGAATAATCAAAGGCACAAATAGAAAGACTTTTATACTAAACTACTAAATACATGTTTGATCTTGTAACGTACTAAAGAACTGTTAAGACAGAAAAATATTTCATGGCTCTTTTATGTACATGCATAATTGTAATTAAGCACAATTAAGGCTGTGCAATTGGTCAAATAAAATTTCCTAGTGAGTTCTAGGTTCCGCATGTGTATGTAAATTGCATTGTGCAGGCAATACTATTTCAAGCAAATTTCAGTTTAAGTGTAAATTGATTATTTTTTTACAGAATATTACATCAGATTATAACAAGTATACAATGTAACGATCTATTGAGTCCTATTAAGATGGTGATGAACTGTCGTAGACGCTTGAGAATGAGGAGTAGACATCGCAGTATTTACAGAGATATTCTATTCTTAGCTTTAGTGGCATGTGGAAGAGAAAATATTGACTGTGGTAAGAATTTCCTTCTGTTTTTTACATAATTATTAATTTTTAAAGTAACATTGGCATGACTAACAACGATTAACATGAACTTAATATCTTATGTTAATACTTGGCTCCCGTTATTGTTAGCATTATTAAGAAAACTTTATAAATTCTACGTCAGTTGATGCTTCATGTCAGTTAACTTCATTATGGCCAATTTCAGACTGTAGTATCAAGGGTGGTTTCTGGTTTATGATGTTTAATGCCACTTTCAACAATATTGTGGTGGTCAGTTTTATTGGTGGAGGAAACCAGAGAAAACCACCGACCTGTTGCAAGTCACTGACAAACTTTATCACATAATGTTGTATCGAGTACGCCTCGCCATGAACGGGGCTCAAACTCACAACTTTAGTGGTGATAGGCACTGATTGCACAGATAGTTGTAAATCCAACTACCATGTGATCACACCGACGATGGCCCCTGTAGTATCAAGGGAAATGTTTATGTTATCTCTAGAACATTTATTCCATATTTCCCACTTTGTGTATTGATATGACGTACCTAAGTTCACAAAGGTCAGTACACAATTGTTAGTAGACAAATATTATAACTATTGACAATCTATAGGAATAAACAAGATAGAAGTAAAAATATTGTAATAATAATATTAAATACCTCCATAGTAAATCGGTGATCAAATGTTCTCTAGACATCTATTTGTCAACATGCCGGGACAGATTCTGAGGCTTATTACCCTGAGATTTGTTCACAGCTACATGTTTAAGAAACACATTTTAACTCCCAGATTCTGATGTAGGTGAGTATATTTGATAAACATAATTTAAAACATGATTTGCATTTACTTCAATTTCAGATGCTTTTGACCGGGAATTCCGTAATGCTTTCCTAAAACTCTCCCAGATGGAAATGAAACGAACACAGAGGGATGATAGACCAAGGAAAACAAAAGTTATTTGGTGCAGAAAAGTGTTTGGTGAACTTGAAGTTTGAGCTGTAGCATGTAACAGATACAATGCCTTAATGGACAGCACAAAATTTTCCTTGTTTGATGATCCATAAACAGTTTGTTTTGATCTGACTTAAATAATGCAATATTAACACAACAAAAAGTAATTAGTGGTGTAAAGATATGTTTACAAAGTCAAAATTTTCCTTCAAATTCGCTTCAACATTTACCTGTGCACCTGTTTTAAACACAAACGAGACAGTCTAGGCATGTCGTCAAACAAAACGAGACAGTCTAGGCATGTCGTCAAGCACAAATGAGACAGTCTAGGCATGTCGTCAAACACAAATGACAGTCTAGGCATGTTGTCAAACACAAACGAGACAGTCTAGGCATGTCGTCAAACACAAATCAGACAGTCTAGGCATGTCGTCAAACACAAATGAGACAGTCTAGGCATGTCGTCAACCACAAACAAGACAGTCTAGGCACGTCGTCAAACACAAACGAGACAGTCTAGGCATGTCGTCAAACACAAATGAGACAGTCTAGGCATGTCGTCAAACACAAATGAGACAATCTAGGCATGTCGTCAAACACTAATGAGAGTCTAGGCATGTCGTCAAACACAAATGAGAGTCTAGGCATGTCGTCAAACACAAAAGAGACAATCTAGGCATGTCAAACACAAATAAGACAGTCTAGTCATGTCGTCAAACACAAATGAGACAATCTAGGCATGTCGTCAAACACAAATGAGAGTCTAGGCATGTCGTCAAACACAAATGAGACAATCTAGGCATGTCGTCAAACACAATTGAGAGTCTAGGCATGTCGTCAAACACAAACGAGACAATCTAGGCATGTCGTCGAACACAAATGAGAGTCTAGGCATGTTGTCAAACACAAATGAGAATCTAGGCATGTCGTCAAGCACAAAAGAGACAATCTAGGCATGTCAAATACAAATAAGACAGTCTAGTCATGTCGTCAAACACAAATGAGACAATCTAGGCATGTCGTCAAACACAAATGAGAGTCTAGGCATGTCATCAAACACAAATGAGAGTCTAGGCATGTCGTCAAACACAAATGAAACAATCTAGGCATGTCGTCAAACACAATTGAGAGTAGGCATGTCGTCAAACACAAACGAGACAATCTAGGCATGTCGTCAAACACAAATGAGACAGTCTAGGCATGTCGTCAAACACAAACGAGACAGTCTAGGCATGTCGTCAAACATAAACGAGACAGTCTAGTCATGTCGTCAAACACAAATGAGACAGTCTAGGCATGTCGTCAAACACAAATGAGACAGTCTAGGCATGTCGTCAAACACAAATGAGACAATCTAGGCATGTCGTCAAACACAAATGAGAGTCTAGGCATGTCGTCAAACACGTTTAATGGAAGGGAGTTGGACAGGTGTTTAAAATTTGTGTTTGAAACAGGTACTTATGTAAAATTTGAAGGAAATATTTGACCTTGTAAACACATCTTAACTTGTGCAGGATATAATTCTAGTATTATGACAAGAAATGATGATAAATGGCATATTACTATAGAGATTGACAGCCAGACAGAGTATTGTAGAAATGGATCAATATTTAATTCATTTGAGAGCAATATATTTTATCTGTGATAAATTTATTCCTGCTGTGGTTTAATGACTTGCCGTATTTGTTGTGAAATTCCGTTTTTGATTGTGGTGCTTTTTGATCAGATACTTGGCATAATCCATTGTCATGTCATAATTATAGTAAAGAAACATGTGATAAAGAACTAGGTCATGTTTTAGTATGTTGAATTTTCATTAATTTATGACCACAAAAGTATTCATATTTGTATTTTATTCAAGCATTTGTTGTATTAAGATGTTTATTGAAGAATGGGGAAAAAACCAGACAAGGTCAAGAAATTTAGACAAAAATATAATTTCATCTTGATCAATAGGTTACTTTAGAACCCATTATTCTAATGATCAGTTTCATTCTACAAAATGTAGTTGCAGTGTAAAATGATTGTTTCATTGTAAATTGGAAAATATAATATATTGATATAAAATCAACAAAGATGTCAGAACTTGTGTTCTAATGATTGACCGATATAATTGATATGCCACTAACACATTTTCCTAATAGAAGAATGGTGTACTCTGCTTTGATTTGATGAATGCTAGTAAAAGGGAACATGCCATGTGGATCTCAGATGTTTTTACAATTTTTATACCATGTTTAAGAGGGTAATTTTAAGAGTGATAAAATCTGATTTCTGTCATATGAACCCCCATTTGAAAACCAGGGAGACTATTAAAGTTGAGATTTTGGAGGTTTAACTATAACAATTAATATCAGGACTTGCTTGAACTATGACCATCAAAGTCAGGATTTGAGTCTTTCAATCTCCTCCCCCTTGAGCAATCCTGGCAGCAAGCCTGTTAGAGAAATGTGATGGAACTAGCCAGAAACTATCATGTCAATGTAAAAGTATTAATACAAAAGTATTGACAATATCTTTATTTTATTTTGTGCATGATCGAACTTAATTTAAGGTCAAAGATGCTAACAAATTAGGGTCAATTTTTTTTTTTCTGTATTATTTAAACCATGATATTGTTGCAGTCGTGATCAGTTTTAATCAGTAGACGTTGGTTTAACAAATGGTACCAAATTAAATAATATAATAATGTCAAAAGTTAGCACTATTTTGTATTGTCGCTATTTTGTTTATTTTCCCTTTGATGTTTAAAACCGATATATTTCATATCACGTAAGTGCATGAGATGATTCCAATTATCGCTAATCACTAAGCGTTGTCAAGGACGCACGTAATATTATCTTGTTTTCTAATATAACGACGTCACATTACCAAATTCTTGATAATTAAGTGATTAACGATATAAAATATTAATTGTGTTTTAAAAAATGTCAGTATCTCAACAAAAATTATTTAATTATGAATGCAAAATAGCGATAAAATATTTAAAGATGTTTTTTAAAACTCGAGGACGTTTCGCAGTTATCTCTCATCTCAGGGCTTTGCCCTTCGATGAGAGATGACTGAGAAAAGTTCTCTCGTTTTAAAAAACATTGTTAATCACTTATTATTACATAAGGCTCTGTTTTACTGTTTTTCTATTGGCCAGAAGCAATACACGTGACATTCCATTTTCTAACATATATTGATTAGCAAAAAGCAATTTCTGTGCAATAAATAATCATATTGCACTCTCGTACAAAATCAATGAATGAAATTACGTGGCACGAGAGTGCAATATGGTTTTTTATAAGATTTCAAAATTTTCAGTTTCAAAAATTTCAGTTTTCAAAAAATTTCAAAATTTTAATATTTAAATAATAATATTGAAAAATGATAAAACAATTATAGCCTACCATTTCAGTCAATACTATGGCCTTTTTAAAAAAGAATGAAGATTACCTAAAATTGAAATTGGCTGGTTAATAAAAGTATTAAGAAATGGGTGTTTTCATAATGAACCGGTTATATGTCCTTGGTTAAGTCAAAATTAATGGCCCAAGGAAGGTTGTATTGGCCCGAGGAAACACCAAGGTCCAATACAACCTTCTGAGGGCCATTATGACTAACCTTGGACATATAACCGGTCCATTATGAAAACACCCATTTATTAATACTATAATATAATTGTATGAGAGTGGGTATTTTATTTGAACTTTGTATAAAACATAGAGTATAAACAAGTATAATAATTATGTATGGTATTATTGGTATTTTATGTATGTTAGGTTGTGTAAATATTGTATAAATTATCTCTATAAATTGTTGATATAAAGTGTTGTTTATATGAAATTTCAAGCTTTTTAAATTTTGTTATTGTTTTTGTTTTTTTTTATTTAACTTTATTTTCTACATTTACATGATCCTATTTGCATTTATTGATTTTTTTTTCATTACAATGAGGCAGGCAGTAGGACATTTAGTTTAAAAAATGAACTAAAACCAGCATAATTCATTTTCACAATTTGTTTATATATTCCATGAAGCACGAAGGATGACACCTAGCTCATGTTACAAAAAAATAAAATCCTTCCTCCCCCCATCACACTTTTTAATAGAATAACCCTCATTTATAATTTGATGTTTTCAGTTTTACTTCGTTGATTGTAAGTTTTGAGGTCGTCTGATTCAAGCTTTTCCATTTAAATAAACCTCTAGAATGTGCATGCCAGTTTCCATGCTTTGGGTTGGGTTTGAAATAAAGTGTTGCCTAGGAAATGCTTGCTGATTTTTATATGTATTTGGATTCTTGAGCTTTCATAGTTTTAGTCAAGCTCTATTAAACAAATATTGAACGATTGGTATTTTTCACGTAGTTGATTATACATTTTGTTACATTGTTTATTGAAAAAATACAAATTATGGCTTTTCTTTTAAATCAGTAAATCATCAAATTGACTCCAGATAACATTTTTTTTAAATTATAAATACAAGTAAAAAAAATTAATTGAAATGAAATTTTTTTATTTTTTTTTTTTAAATCCAAAGAAGTGAAACACAATTAGAATATTTATGTTTGATGTATAATGTATAAAAAATTATATTATGTTAATAAGAAATAGATTTAAATTGGGTTATAAAAAAGAAAACAATAATGTTGACATATTAAAAGTAAAATGTATATGTTTCTGATATATATAAATATATCTTAGTTACAATCACTGTTTTATAACATGGTATATTCTCAGAGATGAAAGCTTTCCTCTGATCAGTCGATTTCCCCTTTTTTTAGGAAAATATTTTAAAAGAAAATGTGTCAAACTTGGTCCAAACAGCTGAAAAAGGAGGTGTATGGGCACTGTATAGGGGTTTTATTAGTGAACTCTTTCATCTCTGTTCTCTGAGCTGAGACTTGATATATATATTTATCTGTAATGATTGACAACTTCTGCTGTAACATAACAGGGGCCCCGGGTGGTTCAATGAGTTAGGTAGTTGGATTACCTTACAACCCATACAAGCCTATCGCCAATACAGCATGGATTCACACCCGGCTTTGTATATTACAAAAAAGGGTGCACTCGACTCGCAGCCGCAAGTGAAAAAGTTTACCAGGTGCTTGCCCATGGTCGGTGGTTCTCTCCGGCTTCTTCCACCACTAAAACTGGTCACCATGATATAGCTGAAATATTGCTGAAAGTGGCATTAAAACATCAAAAATCAAATAAAAAAATCTGCTGTAACATGATGACATGATATGTTTGTCTTCTTATTATATTGGGTCACCATGGTGATATATCAGTTTACAGAATGTTTCTATTGGAATCCATGCTGTGTTCACTTGTTCTAGTTAATTATAGTTTATCACACACAAATAAGAACAAAATGACAAGGTTCAAAATACCAGGTCAATTATTATAGTATTGTTAGATTATCACTTCCATATAAACAATGGAAGTTTATTTACTCTCAAACGAAAAACATTACAATCATTTCAAATCTTATATAGTCATTACGGGTAATTTTGTGCACTGTCTAATTCTGCACACTACTATAAATAACATAGATAAGACTTGTTGTGCCAAATTGGACAGTGTGTAGAATTACCCTCCAGCATTGTACATGTAAGAGAGTGATAGTTACAATATTTAAACCTTAATAACAGTAAACAAAATATGTAGATTTCTTGATATTGTGTGGTTTTGATAATACTAATAAATAAAAAGACATTTGTTGTCTGCTTTCTTGTATTATAGAGAATAAACACTTACTGAAACCTTGTCTACTAGTATAATACTTAACTCTCAATAAGTCATTTTAATAATGATAACCCTTACATGTTACATTGGTTTAACCCTGCCACACCTGTCCCTGGCCAGGACCTGGATTACCAATGCTATATGTCATGGTCTTTTTTGTTTTCAGTGAGTTACCAGGTAATGTACAAGGTGATTGTTTATTTTGTTGGTATTGGTGGCATTGTTTACATTACTGTTTAAATTTGTTTTTTCGTAACATCATTACCAGAAACGATGATTAGTGTACTACATTCCTGTTGTTAAGGGTGGGGTATATCCATAATTTATATTCTCATATGTTTTATGTCATAATTGCTCATGAAATAAATACTCTTGAAAATATGCAGTTTTATTTTGTCTTGCCCATGATCAAAAAGTAAAACGTACAGCCTGTTTATGATTTTTTTTTTTCGAAATATTTTCAACTGGGAATTATTAAATAACCAACAGAGAACTTTTTATTAATTGAGCCAAAACATATTTGGAACACAACTTTTAGACTCATAATTCTGGGAAAACTTGATGGACCAGGATATACTACTAATGCGCACATCTTCATATTAGGATCTTGCAATGTACAAAGTTTCATAAACTTCTGATTAATCATGTAGGAGAATTTGCGATGACAAAGTGCATACTGAATTGTCTCAAAATTTTTAAGTCCAAATAACAGGGGTAAAACTCAATGGACAATAAAATCCTTTATACTGCAAAGTTCACACATCATGATCTTAAATTCCACAAAGTTTGGTGGAAATCGGACAAAAGATGTGGAAGTTGGTCCGGACAGACAGACACAGGCCGATTCCTATATACCCCCCAAACTATGTTTGCGGGGAGTATAAAAATGTTTGGTGTTCAGTGATAATAATAATTATTAACAGCCTTAAAAATCAAAATGATTCCTAGTACTAGTTTTTATATAAGTAGGTGCCTGTATATGTAAAGATGAAAAGAAAATAACAATATTCATTAAATAGTAGTGTGATTTTATTTGAATTTCTTTAAACAAACATCAACAAAAAATGTTCAAAGGCAAACTCCCTAAAATAAACAGTTTGATTATAATAATAAATGATATGACAATTACCTAGGTTACAGTGTTTATAGTGGACAAAGATACTTAATATTGTTCTACATGTGACATCAGTCAAATATGTAGTAACATTCCACTATAAATACTGTAAAGACATAACCTACTATAACAAATACTGCCAGCTTAAAATGAGGCAAGACATAACTAAATACTGATATCACAGCCTATAATATAAACATCACCACCTGGTTAACAAAGACAGCTTTCACTTCTACTTCTACTCAAGTTGACGGAGGTATACAAGCTTGAGTTAAGAAAGCTTTCTTACATACATTGACCAAATAAATACCTTTACAGTTGTAACTGTTAACAAATTGCATCTAGTAAGTAGTTTACTTCAGTGTATAACAAAGGCAAAAGCAGGATAAAAAAATAAATAGTTGTCATGGTAACTTAATACAAACTTGGCATATAATATGCATATAATTTGTTTATACAAATTACTTAACTATGTTATTTTCTTTCTTGCTTGACAGAATTAGTATCCAGTCAAACCTGCCCACACAGTCGCCCCTATTAAGCAGTCACCTGTATTAAAAGATCACCTTTTTCTTGTCCTGTCAGAAAATTTAATATGAATTAAATATCTTTTAAGGGGTCACCAATCTTATCAGGACACTTTTTCCTTGACCCAAAGGTGACCTCTTAAGACAGGTTTGACTGTGTAAAGGTGACCTCTTAAGACAGATTTGACTGTATAAAGGTGACCTCTTAAGACAGGTTTGACTATAAAGGTGACAAGACAGATTTGACTGTACAAAGGTGACCTCTTAAGACAGGTTTGACTGTATAAAGGTGACCTCTTAAGACAGGTTTGACTATAAAGGTGACCTCTTAAGACAGGTTTGACTATATAAAGGTGACAAGACAGATTTGACTGTACAAAGGTGACCTCTTAAGACAGATTTGACTGTATATAACTGTCATGAGAACTTGATAAGTAAAATGAGGACAAGAACAACATAAATTTTAATACTGTCTTAAATCAATCATCATTTTATATATACACAGTAAATAATTCAAATATGGTCTTATACTATTTAGATATATACAAAATTGTATTTATCACATAGTCAAACCTGCTTTAGTGACCACCTCTATTAAGCAATAACTTGTATTATGTGATCTTAATTTTTATTTCCCTTCACAGTGTATTTTATATCAATTAAACCTGTATTTAGCAACCACCTGTCTTATGTGACCTTACTTCAAAGTTCTCAAGGAAAGTCACATAAGACAGGTTTGACTGTAGAACTATTTACTGGAAAGCCTGTCTTTATTGATCATAACCAGTCAGATTTTATTCCTCAGTCAGTTTGATATAACTTTACAGGTTTTATTCCTCATTAAGTGAAATAATTTTAAAATTCATAAAAATACAAACATTAAACACTATTTATCTCACCAAATCCTATCAAAGAGAAATTTTAAAAAAGTTTTTTTTTTACAATAATTGAGACTAGGTCAGGTCAAGCATACTTCCTGAAATACGAAGAAATTATTGAAGTGCTTCCTTACTATAAAAGTAAATAAAATTACTTAAAAACAAAACAAAATAATTATATAAAATAATCTGATTATAAGAAGGCCACTAGTAACATTTTAGGCAACAGAAAACAAGTTATCAAGAAATACCAGAAAAATATAATGGTTTTTCACAGTGTTTTCAGGATATTGGTCAGTAAACCTAACATCTAATCTTTCTTCTTATGGTTTTGACTCAAAATTAAAAGTATATCTGGTAAGCAGGCATTGGAGACATCAGGCCTTTTATTTCATTAATTAGGAATTATGAAAAGAAGTTTAAAGGATATGAATGCAAATGAACAGGAGAGACTATCCAAGTTTACACAAATTATAGTAAAGCTGTTACAAATTATTATATCCTACCTATGATAGTATCCGGGGGATAAAATTTGTGTACAATTTTTATCCATCTGGGATAAAAATATTTAAGAAATTTTATCCATTGTGTAAAAATAATATCCTTTCCATAGGATATTTCTTAAAAACTAAGGACAACATTTCTCTGATATAATATCCCAGATGGATAATAGTTGTACACAAATTTTATCCCTTGGATAATATAAAAGGTATTAAGTAGAAAAGGAATTTTATCCCAGAATACTTTAATTTATGTAAACAAGGGACATAATAAAAGTAAGAGATCAATATATATTTATAACATTAACATTTTTACAAAAGAAATTTAATCAATTTAATTGAAATATTTGTATATACTAGACAATATCTTAAAACAAGTTATTGTATTCACTTCCATCCATGATGTTAGGGTTGTAATGTACTAATCTTTTTCACGAATAAGATTTCTTTATCATAAGACATATTGAATAAAACGTTTTAATAACATAGAATATTAAGGATATAATCATTGTTATTCATTTTATCACTTTAGGATAATAAATCATTTAAAGATTTTATCCACAAAGGACAAATTAGCTAAACTATTTTATCCATCAGAGAGGATAACATATTGATGACAAGGATGTGTTTTCCTTTTTCTTTTTATCCATTTAAAACCATAAAAATATCCTTCAGGATATCAGGATTTTTTTCCCTAAAATTAAATCCCCTATAACATTTTATACTAGGGATGCTATTTATGATTACAAAGCAACAGCACCTATTGCTGTATGCACAGTCACAGGAAATCCAATATAAATATCCAAGATGAGATAACTGACAAATCTGGGTGAGTATCTTTATAACAACAGATTATATATAATAACATCAAGATGTCTTATAATTTGTGAGATGATTATTTGCCAATTTAATATTGGCAATATTGGAGATTTCTGATTACTGCTAATTCTGTAGTAGAATATCGGCTAATGATAGGACGGATACTATAAAGTAAGGCTAAAGCTTACAAGATGTCAGGTAATACCTGGTGAATGTAGTTGGTGCCAAAAACATTTTATAAACAAGACATTTCAGTAAAAAAAAAATATATTTGATTCAGCAAATATTATGCAATTTTTCCCTAGTATGAACCAGTATTTACTAATATTGGGACTTAGGGACAGTGGTTTTTGGCACAGACTAAATGATCTTAAATGTTGAGGACAGTGCTGACTTAACACTCGATCATATATCTCTGTATTAAGCTTGGCTATTGCATCTAGTTCATGAAAATAGATGTATTTCAGGACAATGCAGGCACTGCTTAAAAGATGAACAAAAAGTCACATGTTTAATTTGTCAAAAATGAACATTGCTAAAGGCAACTATACCAGTAGAGGATTCTTATAAAACAAATTTATGACTTTGTTTATACATGTTGTGTATCACTTTGACCACTTGACCATCGTGGCCCAAAGTGATGTGGTTATAAACAATCACCTAGCCCATCATGGCCAAAAATAAAGTGGTTATAAACAATCCATCACCTTGACCACTAGCCAACTGTGGCCCAATAAAATGTTAAATCATATATGAATTTAAACATACATAAACATGTCAACAAAAAGGTTATATAATGATAGATATAAGAATAAAAGTCAGCTTGTGTAATGAAGTATGGGATCTTTGGTGAATTAGGCAACATAATGTTAAACATAATAACTATTTAATATCTACATTTAAAGCCAAATCCAATCTTTTCAGTTATAAACATCATCTTTTAAAATATAAATGAGATATGTCCATACATAATGCCCTCGTGTTATACATATATTGCAGTACCTAATAATACAAAGGGAGATTTTGTCATGTAAACAGATGATTGGTAATACTTGGCAGTGTACATAAAAGTCAAAACAATCAACAAATATGTTGTACTGAAGCACTTTTCTCATTAATAAGTTTTTAAATTTTAAAATTTCAACATCAAATTCTAAAAGTATACAATTTGATCAATTTTAAATTGGTCTATTATATAATATAACAAAGGATACTGTATAAAAATTTAAAAAAATTAAAAAATCTGTTTTGAAACTCTGAACATAAAAGTTTGTCTACAAATGTTGACATTGACTAGAAATACCAGTTTTCCTGTTGAAAATGAAGCTAACTATGTTCAATATATAAATTATTTTGCATTAACAGAGAATAAAAAGCTAGGTACAAGGAAATTTTTAGTTTCTGATGAAAAGATTTATATTCACATTCTATAGAACATATTTAACAATGTTCAGTGGTAGCAGCCAACATGGATTTCTAATCCACAAAAAATATTAAAACTCTGCAAGGAACTACCCAATGACTATTCATGTACAGTTCAATCAAAGTTTTTGCTTCTAAAAAAAATATGCATTCTTTTTCCTATTTTAAAATTTTGTCCTGCTTCTGGCTACCATCTTGGATATCCAATCCACAAAAAAACTTTAAAAGGTTTTAATCATTTTCCCATAGAGTCCTATATTAAAAATGAAGTCCTGCAGTGGAGGCCGCATAGTTGACTGATCAATTCCAAAGTAGTAACACTTGGGAAGTATCTAGCAAGGATCATCCCAACTTTATTTGGTTTCAATTGGATCAGCAGTTCTTAAGAAGAAGATATTACCCATTCAAAAACTTTCATGGTCCATAGCAGCCATGATTGATCGTCAATTGGAACCAAAGTTACATGTTATCAGGACCTTGTAAGGAACATTTCAGCCATGTTTAGTTTCAATCCCTTCAGTCATTCTTGAGAAGAAGAAGATTAAATACGAACAAATTATAAATGACGGATGCCATAGTGATGCGAATAGAGAACAAGTCTTCAGTTCAGTTGAATTAAAAACTTGAATAATAGATGTTCTAATAAACCAATATCAAAATTAAAAGATTTAATACAAAAGTTTATACCATGTTATCTAGACTATACATAAGTCTATGTTGACTATCAGTCTAGGTAGAATATAAGTCTTATTGTAAACTCTATCATACACTCATAATGGAAAAAAAACTATTCGTTAAAGTAAAACATCCTTGACCTATAGCCCAAATATTTTTATAGGTAAATAAAACTAATCAAGACAAGGGATACACCAAATAGTTCACTATCTTGTCTCCTATGGTTAAAATAATATTTATAGTTCTTATATTATATGGCTTCCTGATGTCTGCACATTGATCTGTTCAGCAGGAGGCTTATCAGACCAGCAGATCTAACTGATTTACACCACATTTAGCTATATTTCAGTTTCAATATAAAACGTAGACATTACCACAAATATTTATGTAACAAATAAAATCACAGAGAACAGCCATGTAAAAACATTATAATAATAATAAAGACATTATTAATACTATATGGTTATAATACTAAGACTTTAATACAAATATCATTTAAACTAATTCATGCTGACAATTAATTCAGAGAAGTATCATTTTACTATTAAAAAATTTATATACAACTTTTTTTCACACTCTAAAAGTAAAACTGATCATTTGTGAGGAAAAAAAACCTTTTTAAATAAGCCAACAAACAAAATTTAAAAGCAATTCTTGTAAATAAGCTTGCTTAAACAGTTTATTGTAAGTAGATTCTATCTTCTTTAATTTAAAAGTAAAAAATACAAAATTCTTTTTTAAATTCATCCATTCACGTGAATGACAAAAACCAAGATAAAATATTTTTTTAAACTTTGTATATGAAAAAAAACTATAGATTCAGTATTAAAATCCTGGCTCAAGATATTACAATTAATTTTTAGATATTTTCATGTAAAAACAAGATTGCTATGCCATAGCCAATGTCCTCCGCCTATTTACATAGATCTGTGTATAAATTACTTTCATTAGTTCCTATGACTGAAATGGACTAATCTTTAAAGAAGCTTCTAAATTTTGATTGGCAGATTGACAGTCAAACAGGAAAGACAAATACCCTGTATTGATGAGTGGATTTCAAGGAATTGCAGATTAACAAATTTGAATGGCAAACAAAATAATGAAAAAGTTCCATGTTTTTGTAACAATCATTCAAACTATTTTATCACTATCACATTCCTCATGTGGGAAAAACCCTACATATCAATTTTCGTTGAAATTGGAGCACTTCGAAATTTTACCCATTTTGGTGGCCATCTTAAAAATGGCTGCCAAAATGCCCGCTATTTTGAAATCGTATTGGTCAAGATCACATTCCTCTAATAACCCCTAAATATCAATTTTCTTTGTAATTGGAGAATTAGAGCACTTCGAAAATTTTTATGTGTTTTGGCGACCATATTGAAAATAGCTGCCAAAATGGCCACCATAATGGCTACAATGGCCACCATTTTTAAATCGCATTTGTCACTATCACATTCCTCAGGTCGAAAATCTTCTAAATAACAATTTTCGTTGACATTGTAGCACTTTGAAATTTTGATGTGTTTTGGCAGACATCTTAAAAATGGCCACCATTCTCAATTTTTTTTTCGAATTTTGCCCAATTTCGAAATTAAGTTAGAGATTCCTAATATAATGCTTGTGTGTAAGTTTGAAATCAATTGGTCAACAAATAAAAATCTTAGAGCGCTTACAACATATCTCGGACGGACGGACGCCCGGCATTTCCATATCCCCCGTTCCGCTTTGTGGGGGCGGGGGACAATTAAATATGATTTTTTTATACTGTTTCCTACCATATATAAATTGTCTACACCCTGTACTAAACATTCTGTATATTCACACAGTGAAAACAAGATAAATTTTCTCCCAGAAAATAGGTATATAATGTACAAGTCTTAAAGGTCCTTAAAATAGAGTCTTTCTTAATTCACACCTACAAAGTCAGTATATCTAAGATGGATCTTCTCCGAAGTTTTCTTCGTCATCCTCCCCATACATCTCTTCATCAGATGATTCCTCGTTCATATCATCGATGTCCTCACCGCCACTGTAAAGATTTTCATCTTCGTCTCTTGTGTGTAAAGTATGTCGTCTGTGTACTGGTTCTGCCAAATCATCATCATCACCCCTGAAATTTAATTTAAATATAAAACATTAGCAAATGACATCTAAAATCCACCAGTCAGTACCAACCAAGTCTGACAGCTAAGTATATCCAGTTTGTTTAATATCATAGGTTGGTTGCTTGGCTTATGGTGTTTGATGCCAATTTCAACAATATTTCAGTTATATCGTGGCAGTCAGTTTTATTAGTGGAGGAAACTGGAGGACCCGGAGAAAACCACAAACCTATGGCAAGTCACGGAATTTTTTTTATCACATAATGTTGTACACCTTGCCCTGATCGAGATTCGAACAACATTAGTAGTGAAAGCCACTGATTGCATTAGGTAGTTGTAAATGCACCTACCATACGATCACGGCCATGACAGCTCCGTGTATATTATATAAATGTTATTAAACAAATATTGGTGAATACTACAAACTTATGCAATTAATTTTCTGTAAGGGACAATATTCATGTAATAACATTTTATTGTATAGTAGAAGTTTGAAAATGATGAGAGTAGCATTTCAAGCTGTCGATGATGTCATGATATGAAGTGATATATCAGGGAATATTACACACTAACTTTCTGTTACATTCTACATGAAATATTATACTCCAACATAATAACAAGATGAACTGTGAGCTAATGCTCACTTATGATACCCCCGCTCTTCGGCAAACAGGAAATAGGAATCTGATGGTCCAAAAACACTTCCCACGATATGGGGTACCTATATGAAGCTTGTGACCAAATATCAGATCTCTGCCATCAATAGTTGCTGAGAAAAATGCGACGAAAAATTAGCATATATGTTCAATGTGTATAAAAACCAACTAAGTCAGCAAACAGGAAGTAGGAATCTGACGGGTCCAAAAACGCTTCCCACAATATGGCATACCTATATGAAGCTTGTGACCAAATATCAGATTCCTGTCATCAATAGTTGCTTAGAAAAATGACCATATATGTTCAATGTGTAAAAAAATCAACAAAGTCGGCAAACAGGAAGTAGGAATCTGATGGGTCCAAAAACGCTTCCCACAATATGGGGTACCTATATGAAGCTTGTGACCAAATATCAGATCTCTGCCATCAATAGTTGCTGAGAAAAATGTGACGAAAAATGAGCATATATGTTCAATGTGTATAAAAACCAACTAAGTCGGCAAATAGGAAGTAGGAATCTGACGGGTCCAAAAACGATTCCCACGATATGGGGTACCTATATGAAGCTTGTGACCAAATATCAGATTCCTGTCATCAATAGTTGTTGAGAAAAATGTGACGAAAAATTAGCATATATGTTCAATGTGTATAAAAATCAACAAAGTCGGCAAACAGGAAGTAGGAATTTGATGGGTCCAAAAACGCTTCCCACGATATGGGGTACCTACATGAAGCTTGTGACCAAATATCAGATTTCTGCCATCAATAGTTGCTGAGAAAAATGTGACGAAACATGTGCATATATGTTCAATGTGTATAAAAACCAAATAAGTCGGCAAATAGGAAGTAGGAATCTGACGGGTCCAAAAACGCTACCCACAATATGGTATACCTATATGACGCTTGTGACCAAATATCAGATTTCTGCCATCAACAGTTACTGAGAAAAATGCGACGAAAAATATCTTGGACGGACAGACGTAAAACAGTATACCCCCCTCCCCCTTCAGGGAGCGGGGGTATAATAATACTATATTATCAGATAAAATTTTATGGTTAATTAATAAATATATCAATTTTATAAATACCCATTTTATGGTTAATTAATAAATATATCATTACGTGATAATTTCCGTATTGGCCTAGTTATTAGTCCAAGGGTAGCTGTATTGGCCTGGGGCGAATAATAGGTAATTCTTATGCTAAGGGTAGCTGTATTGGCCTGGGGCGAATAATAGGTAATTCTTATGCTAGACACATTTACATTTATCTATACAAGGAAATTAGAACACATGTAAAACATATATGCACACATTTTTTAATACATTCCTTTTTTTTTATTTTGCTGTCCAGCACAATAAACAAACAATTTAATTTGTCACATTTACGTTGTGTATATCGTACAATTTATAAGCATATCTGATGTGCAGCACTTTTGCCTGTAGTATATATTAAGGAGCATTACAATTTCTTCAGAACTGTTACCTCTGCCAAGAATTTGCTTTAAGCCAGTTCTATGTCCTGATACCCACCTCAAGTTTATAGATTCTCAGACACCACCCCAAGGCCATTAAACAGGTGGAGTCTTTATATCTGATTGATGTTTTTAACACCAAGTGAGCAATTTTTCAGATAAATTATAAAAACAGTTACTTTTTGATGAGATGGTAATGATTTCATTTTGTACTAGATAAACGTGCTGAGTTGGATATTTATATCACTAGCTAACTCACAGACAGGACGTGGGTAGACATGTTGCTCCACTCACATACATTATCCAGACTCCAAGCCAAACAATATCTTACTCCTTAGTGCTGTGTGCTTAGCAGAGAAGCAACAAATACTAAACCACTGATCAAACCTACGACCTACCACACTCATGGCATGCAAGCTAACCTTTACACCACAGAGGTGGTAGGTCAAATTTATATCAGGACACCAAAGAAAGGAAGGTTAGAAAAATGTGAAATATATTTCGTAAATTAAAAATCATTTTTCACAAGATATTGAAATAACAGGTTTTTTTTTTCTTTTTTTCAACTGACTGCCTCCATATTGACAACTACATATGCATTGCACATTTAATTATTGTTTTTTATGTGTTGAATCACCAGACAAGGTACCACTCTTAGCCTAAGCTGATTTTTTCTATTTATCTTACAGTGTATTTACTACCGTAAACAGTACATAAATGACTTAAACACAGGTGTACAAATTTCCTTATTTGTCATTGGCAACCTTAACTCTTACTGCTTCCAATATTTATTTATAAATTAGATTGTAGAATTATAATTAAATTTGTTTTATTTGCAGCTACATTTCTGTTAATCTTAAAGCTTTATAAACAAAATTTAAAATGACAATTTTTCATATAATAATATTGGTATGGAATAAAATGAAAAACAAAGAACACCACACCATCAGAACAATTCTAAAATCTTATGTCAAAATTGTAGAAAGAGACAAAATTGATAGCCCTAACACACAACTATATTTGTCTTTACACACACAATGTTAACTTCCTTGTCAAGAAGTCAGCAGAAAAATACAAACAATAAAACACATTGTTCAACATTCTTATTCATTTCCATTACATGTAAAACAACAGGACAGCATTCAAAATTTATCCATTAATTCTCATAAATCTAATCTAGCATTAATCCAGCTCGACCATGAGCAATTATGATATTTTATTACCACCCCCTCCCCCGAACAATGATTCTCAAAATCATGATTTTGAACATTAGAAGACAGATATTGATATATTGACTATTGGTCTAGACAACAGTAGTTAGGGGGAAATATTAACCCATGGTCCTATAGTAAAAAAAATATGGTACTTATATGACAACAGTAAAAATTGTGATATACTATGACCGTTAAAATTAAGATATATTATGACCGCTAAAAATTCAGACATACTGTGACCGATAAAAATTATGATATACTTTGACCGCTAAAAATTATGATATACTGTGACTGCTGAAAATTATGATATACTATGATCTCTAAAAATTATGATATATATGATCGCTAAAAATTAAGACATACTGTGACCACTGAAAATTAATATACACAATGAAGGCTATGAAGTATAGAAAACATTTAAGATATATTCTATATTTATTACAAAATAAAGTAAACAGAAGCAATATCTAACTGGAAATAACTATTGTTTTTTATAGAACTAAATGTTAATAATAATTATTATACTTCATGTATGTAAGCTGTAATTTTATTGGATAAGACGAGGGTAACATTCTGCTCTGACACATGGCTCAGCGGGTAACAATTTTTTTTAATGTCACCCTCTCATTTAGAGCCTCAATTTGATGATTATGAATCAATTTAAACATTAAAATGAAAAAAACATTAAAATGAAAAAAAACATCATTGCAAACGAGAAAGTGAAGACATTCAGTATAATAAATTAAATAACATATAGTTGAGAGGGTGATAGATCAGATTGTTACCATGAGAAAAACATTGTCAACTTGTTTTTCTCAGGGTAACAATCTGATCTATCACCCTCTCAACTATATGTTATTTATATATTGTTGTTCGGCTAAATTCAGGACTGGGTTACACAAACCTCAATCAAAAGTCTAAATTAAGGTTAATTTCATGTACATTTCAAGTAATTTAAAAATTTTACGTTATGATTGACACTTAAATTTAATTAAGGTTAATTTCATGTACATTTCAAGTAATTTAAAAATTTTACATTATAATTGACACTTAAATTTAATTAAGGTTTGTGTAATCCAGTCCTGAAGTCTACATTAAATAGATATAATATTATAATAGCAAATTTCTGAATGGCATTTCTAATAGAAAAGATATTGTACCACTCACCCATTTAATACAATCTAAACATCAGCAGGCCTGAAGCCAGGATTTGTGAGGGGGTTTAATATACTTACAATGTGAGTCATAGTTTAAGCACAATCCTGACTTTAATAATCTTTCTTGGTTTTCAAAGTTGGGATATATGAACCTCCTCTCCCCCTCTTTTCTCACTCTCTGCCTATTGGTGTGATCAGAGTAATAAAATTATCCAGTTTAACCTGAACTTTAAATATAGTCCCAATGTAGGAAATCTTGTTAATTTAAATCTGTACAAACCAACCACCTGTCTATTCCAAACAGAAAAACTTATCCCAAGGTTTGTTTTAAGACAGGTTTATAATTTTCTTATACATTTTTTGTATAAAGAACGACAGACACATAGTGATGACTAAGAACAATCTGCTCAGATGAGCCGAGATTTCATCAAAACAAACAAATTACCTCTTTTTCTCCTTTGTTTTCCTGCAACCAATTATATTGGGTTATTTCTAAATATGATAAAAATTACTTCTACAGGGGAAAATGGAATGTAACTTATACAATATTCTAAATAATATTTGAAAAATTATTATTTTGAAATAGGAAATAAATGCTAATTGTATATATCCTGTTGATGATGTGTTACAATGTGATTGAATGTTGGTAATAGGTTAAACCATCTAGCCTAGGAAGCTTAAACTAAACAATTAAAATTTGTTGTTTAATATATTTTTATTATCACACGATCTGGTTAAATATAATAACATACAGTAGATCTGGTTCTTGTGCCGTGGCTCCAAGGTTTTGTTGTGTGTCAGACAGCGGTGGGAAGGACACCATGTTATCTGTTGTATACTTAGTACGGGTCCTTATCAAGGCCTCACTGAACTTCTGTCCCATGTCCTCTAACATAGAAGTTGTTATATGTTGGTCCTACAAATGTTATAGAAACAAAGGCATTAATCACTCTTTAATGAAATGGGCTTCAACATATTAGATATTAGATTTAATATCATGCCAAAATATTGTAGGAGAAAGATGATCAGATCAATAGATAGTAGGTTGAAATTCATAAGGTATATATACTTCTCTTATGATTGGACAATATCATCCTCTCAGGTCAATTGTCATTTTACAATATCGCATGATATTTCGTATTTATTTTTCTGAAGATAACAATAGTACCCCTTTTTTATTGATTATTGTACAATAACATTTTCCACAACTAGATAACATTTTATAAGAGCTTTCATTGGTTCACACAGGTATTTTTAAGAATGTCCTCTATCATGTCTATGCTGATTCTTTTAACAGTTTTTTATCATTCACTCTACATGTATCTGGTACCATTAAGTAAGTGATTGTTGTTTAACACCAATTCAGCAATTTTTCAGCTATATCATGGCGAGAACAAGTAAATCTTATTATGCCAATGCCTACAATAACACCAAAGAAGTTTACTTGACCCCTATATTACATGTTTACTTGACCCCTATATTACATGTTTTCAGGTTAACATATCTATTTCTGTAGTACATAATTGTCTAGAAATCTACACACTATAAATGTAAAATTCTACCTTAGAAAACTGACAACTTACCTTAAATTTTCCATCTCTATCTATGCCACAGTATGTACTCTCCATTGTATAGCTACGTAACACACCAATCTGTCTCCACACAACAACTCTAGCTGTTGTCTCCTTAGCCTTCTCTACAAGAAAGCTACAGTTTGGCCAGGAAAACACAGGTGATGTCAAATGTAATATTCTTGGTAGAGTCTGAAATCAACAAACCCTATTATTATTAATTCTAACATGATGTCCTTCATTGGCTATATAAATAATACAATGATAAAACTGGTGATGTATTTTAATTCACTCATGCGTATTGATGTACAAATTACAAACATCATTCTCTAGTGAATTCATGTATTCATACAGGACCGTGATGCACAACAAACATAAAAATGCCTGTATTGTTTTTACCTATATTTTTTCCTGGACTAAATACTTAAGACAACCATCTATGGACTTTGATTTTTGATATTTAACGTCTTCCGGTGACATCGTTTACAACGAACGCTGATGACGTTAATACACATGGTTACTGATTTATTTCACGATTTTGTGAGCATTTTACTTGTTTAATTTGCCAAATTCAAAATGCCATCAAATTGGAAAATATCACTAACTTCATAGCATCACAGTCTATTTATACATAAAAGAAAAACAACAGTAAACATGAAGGTTAGTGTATTTTGTGCATTTCCATAACTGACTTCCACTTCAAAAAATAAGTTAGATTTTTTCCTACTAGAATCAAAATAATTCATGGAAACGAGAGTTTGTATCCATTTTTAACATGGGTAACATTATTTTCGTTGCATTTCATCCCTCGCTATCGCTCGGGATAAAAAATTTACAAAAATAATGTTACCCATGTTAAAACTGGATACAAACTCTGGCTTCCCTGAATTATTTCTTAAATATATGACAGTGAGCTGTGATGTGACTGTGATTTTTTGCATTAGATCACAAAATAAAATATATAATTCTAAAAACTTATTTCAATGTCGCAAATCTAGAAATTGGGTATTTACTTCAATTTTGATGCATACTTTTATTTCATATTGAAAGACAACGTATTGTGAGATGCAATAGAAGGTTTCATTATTTTGAACAATGATTGGTTTTATTCCTATAAGAACTACCTTGTAGACTAAGATTGGTTAGATTTTCACAGATCTACATATTTTCCTTACGATCAATTTGATTCCCAATGTATTGATCGTTTGGTAAAATACAACAATTATTGAACAAATCATTTATTGTACTCATAAAACATTGATGAATATAAATCTATTCCTTGGATAGGCACATTTTAATTCAGGGGACAAATTTATCATTCTTCATCTAAATCAAACCGCATTAAGAACATACTGGTAACTGAACCTCATAAACATTGTCTTCTAAATCAAACTATATTAAGAATATAACTGAACCTTATAAGCATTATCCTCCAGTCTATTGCCAGTACAAGCAGGGTTTTCTGTATCATTCTGTATCCATGACATTGTAGGACTACATCCATAAAGAAAGATGTTCTTCCTTCTAGAATGGCCATGATAATCACAGTAGACCTAAAATATATGTATATGTTCTTTGCAATTAATGGCTAATTAAAAAAAAAGTATAATAAATTCATAATTAACAAGGATTGTCGACAGCCGATGTCTATGAGCAGTTTTTGTCAAAAACTTAACAGCTTTAATATCAATTTTGCAGGATTTTTATAAGTGAAAACACCTTTAAAAGTGATAACTTTGCAAAATGCTTTAAATTTCAGCAGCAAAACAGTTTTAAATTAATATCCACAATATGTGTAACTTGTAATTTAATCTAAGATTCAGGTAATAATATACATGTCACATCTATTTAAAGCCATAAATATGAGTTTTATGTAATACTTAAATAAAATATTGTAAATTGATTCTGTAAGCCAAAACCTTTGATAAGGGTGAACTGAATAGTCTTCAAAAGCAATTATTTGTGGAAGAATAATATATCTTAAACTGAAGGTTGGTTGGTTGATTTTATGGTGCTTAATGCCCCTTTTAAAAATATTTCAGTTATATCGTGGCAGTCAATTTTATTGGTGGAGAAAACCGGAGTACCCAGAGAAAACCACCGACCTGTCGACTGACAAACTTTATCACATAATGTTTTTATCTGAAGGAAACTACATGATGCACCAATGCTGATTTATTTATTATCAATAAATACCAGAACATTGAAATGATAAATAATAGGATTTAGCTTAGGATAGGGGAGATAGCTGTGTATATACTAAAAACAAAAAAATGGAGAGAACCAGTCAATTATGGTTACAACTTCCATTTTCGTCAAAAGAAGCATAGAAACATCTGTCCAAATTGTAGGGTGCAATTTTAAGCTGAAAAAATGTAAACAGGATAGAGGCAGGCAAGATTGATATAATAACTTACCAGTGGAGACTTGTTGATCATCTGTAAATATTGTAGAAGTCCTTTACAATGATAAATGGTAGGATGTAGCTTAGGACAAGGATTATCCCATCTTCTGTTTAAATCTTCTGCTGCTAAAGAACATCTATGGCTGTAAAAATATTGATATTTGATCATTACTTTTTTTTTATTATTTGACATTCTTTCTCCGTTAATTTTACGTAATTCCAGCAAAGTTTAACATTTGGTCTTAAAACACACAAACTTCCTGAAAAAAAATCAGTCTTGACATGAGCTATAACTTTTTGTAAATCTGGAAATTATTATCAAAGATTTAATTTGTGTGATTTTTTTTCTATTTCATGAAGTATGTTGAACTGTGATGTTTGACTGACAACCCAATAGCTTCTTTTAAAAGTCAAAAGTCTTGTGCTGTGCACGTCAAATTTACTAGACTGAAGTCATAAACTATCAGAATTGAATGATACAAATACATACTTTCCATTTATAACCCCATCAGGATTTAACATAGGCACTATCTTAATGATGAAGTTTTCTCTCAACTGTTGAGCTGCTGGTTTCTTACTGACTAAGAAATCAATTGTTCCTGAAATATGATGAAGATTTAAAATTGGTTGATCATGATATGTGTTACCTATCCAAATCACCTTCAGAAGTTGAAAAAGAACAATTGTGATAATCTCATCTGTGTTCAGATATTAACCCAATTTAAACTGAAGGAGGGGTTCTGATCACGTGGTTCATGACAAACTAGAAAAAGAGTTATACCTCTAAAAAAATATTTTAAGCTACATAATATATTTCTAAATGATTAACATGACAAATCAGAAGTACATAGAATTTAAATTGTAGTATTAGTCTACATGTATGAAACGACCTCAGATGAGATGTATTTACAAATTGAGGCGGGACAGATGAACGAAAGAACGAGCAAACTGACACACCGAAATACTATGCCTCCATACTATCGTTTTCAGGCCATAAAAATACCAAGATCAATAATCATTACTAACATGAACATAGTCTCTCATGTTTGTTTAAAAACATTTAAGATTCACTGTAAAATGATTCAGATTAAAGTAAAGTAATAATTTAAAACAATAACGAAAATGATATTATGAGAAACAGACACTTGCATTATTATTATTTAAATATTTCTTATTGTACTGTCTAATTGTCTCCATGTTTAATGTTACAGTAAGTCATGGAACATACCTTTCATTACCCAGCTAGAGTTACTTTCCCCTGGATGAACTCTTCCTGATAAAAATATGTATGGTCTGCTTCCTGCAAAATAAAATAATAATAATTAGATACATATATAAATCCCAACTACTATATAATATCTCCCAGATAAAGCTCTGATAATAATGGTAATAAAATAAGTAAAGTACAGAAACATTTCTGACAAATCATAATTTCTATTTTACTGATGAGTAGACTGCAAAAGTAACTAACAAGTACAGAGAAACTTGTATAAATCAGCTTGGTGTACCAAAAAGAACAAATTCAGTTACCAGTATGTAAAATAATTATCATATTTTTTTCCTTTTAAACAATATTTCCACCATTTATTTGTTACATTTTTCAAACCATTTTTTGTTCCATCATTGTAATCAGTTTACTGAAGAAATGAAGAAAGATTCCAATTTACCCTGAAGGAAATGCAATCTTTGCAAACCATTTTTTGTTCTATCATTGTAATCAGTTTACTGAAGAAATGAAGAAAGATTCCAATTTACCCTGAAGGAAATGCAATCCAGACAAAATGATAAAGTTTTACACACATTGGGGTCTGTTAAGACTTCTAAATCATGGCTTGAACCAAATCTTTAGTTAATAAGTGTTCTGTATAAACAAATATGACCAAAGTCTTCATACACTTGGTAAAAGCATTTCTACTGCAAAACAACAAAGTATGTTATCGGATAAAACTCCCAATATTTCCCCACATAATCTGAATTACCTCTTGTCATAACTAATAACTATAATAGATTTCCTCCCCCCCCCCCCCCCCCACTTACTTAATTCTTCTACATGATCTTTACTGTATGATTTTGGCTGTGCTGTGATAGTTAATACTGGAACACTGTTCCCATTGATGGTGTGACAAAGTATTTGGTTACGGAAAAATATTTGTGAATGGTCAACACTTCTGTCCCATAAATGTATGTGGGTCTGAAATACAAATTCAAACAATTTAATAGTTGATTAACAAAGAAAAATAAACAGTCTATGGATATTTTTACATCTACGTTTTTTTCCCCGTATCAATCGGGATTATTCAGATATCAAAAAGAAGGAAATTAAATAAAAATGATTGAATATCAGAAAAAATGCAATACACACATAGTGGTGGTTATTTATTTACAATAACAACATGTATAACAATACAACTACACTGTATGTTCCTCAATACTCTGTTCGCTGTGCCCGCCAATCATAGCAGATGACCCTTCCATACAAACATATGAAAGAACATATTTATCTTACATTCGATAGAACACATTAGTATAAATGTAGGACCTAGTCCCTCTTCTCCTGATAAAATCAAATAGAAAGAGGTGTCAATCTGTTGTGTTGGATGCTCAAATATACGACATACCCTAGGGTAAGGAAGAAAATAAGTGCCTCATGCTTAGAGAATGTATGCTCCTTGCATACAAATGACAACTTGCAGTAGTTCCAAATGAGTAACAATTTCAAAATAAAAATGTATACATGTATATCCCTTTACTTATGCCGATCAATACATCTTTTCATGATAGGCCCATGTCAGTGCCATGTATATCCCTTTACTTATGCCAATCAATACATCTTTTCATGATAGGCCCATGTCAGTGCCATGTATATCCCTTTACTTATGCCAATCAATACATCTTTTCATGATAGGCCCATGTCAGTGCCATGTATACCCCTTTACTTATGCCAATCAATACATCTTTTCATGATAGGCCCATGTCAGTGCCATGTATATCCCTTTACTTATGCCGATCAATACATCTTTTCATGATAGGCCCATGTCAGTGCCATGTATATCCCTTTACTTATGCCAATCAATACATCTTTTCATGATCGGCCCATGTCAGTGCCATGTATATCCCTTTACTTATGCCAATCAATACATCTTTTCATGATAGGCCCATGTCAGTGCCACCTTTTCACTTCCACTAAATTGTAAAACTGTTCTCATCATGTAGAGGTGTAACGATAAACTTTTTCCACAAACGATACGTATTGCGATATTTGATATGTATTACGATACGTATCACAATACGTTTTATAGGAAACTGTAACTATTCCTTGAAGTCCATGCCGGACGACATGTTTTTTTTTATATGAGGTCGCTTAGGCCAATTTTTTTTTTTTTTTTTTTTTTAACTCAAGAGATATTGCAAATCAGGGTTTTGCTATCTTTCCCATGAAGGTCAGAAAATATATCATACAGGTTTAAAATTTTGCATCACTCTTATTTCCTTTGATAAATGCGAACATTTCTGTAAATGAACAGCCAGAATGGTTCCACAGGGCACACCGCCGGTGGCCATTTTATACACACTGTACGTCACGTACACGTTTTAGATCATGGTCCTTTTACCGATATCGTAAGCACTTTGGCGATCTAGATCAATGACCTTGACAAATGGAAAAAAACATTGAAAAAGCAAGGCTGCATTTCATCTCCGCGAATTTTGAAAATGACTGTAATTGTTTCCGATAACAAAAATCTCCATATCATTGAGTTAAAAGACACACGGCCGGTGTTTATTTTATTTTATTTTATTTATCAGTAATAAAATATAACGACCCGGCAGTAAAAAATTGACCCGGTCGGGTTAGGGGAAACCGACAATCATTTTTCTTTGGCCTTATCACAGTCGTATGAATTTGATATTTGATTAATTAATTTTAAAAGCGTAAATTAATCAATTCACTTTTCTCAAAATATTAATTAAATGATCACCAAAAGAAGAAAACGGAAGTTTAACACTATTTTTTTTCAAAAAATGAGCATCATATCGTTTGTATCGTTTGCGGCCTCCACGTATCGTGAACCGAACCGTCCCCAAAATAATCGCGATTTCGGTACATACGGTGAATCGTTTTCCCCTTATCATCATGTATATAGCTGTCAATCAATCAACAGCTGTAACAAATAAATCAAATTGTCTCCGCTTTCTTTAACTAACTTGTAATGTTAGTTCTAATATGCATTTAGATGACAGGTGCATCTACTACGAGTGAGAAGACAGGGTCGTCTACTACGAGTGAGAAGACAGGGTCGTCTACTACGAGTGAGAAGACTGGGTCGTCTACTACAAGTGAGAAGTCAGAGTCGTCTACTACGAGTGAGAAGACAGGGTCGTCTACTACGAGTGAGAAGACAGGGTCGTCTACTATGGATGAGAAGAGAGAGTCGTCTACTATGAGTGAAAAGACAGGGTCGTCTACTATGAGTGAGAAGACAAATAGAATCTAACACCGGCAAAAGTGCAAGACAGGGAAATCTCCGACACCCGAGGGTAAGATTTCAATCATTTGCTGACGAGTGATAGAAATTTGTATATTATTCTTTTATGAAAAGAAAGTTTAAACAGTGTCTCTTTATTGGACAATATAATATGTTTAACTTACCTGTAATGTGGTGTATGTATAAGGGAAATGATATGCCATATAACAGATGTCTTTGTTGTGTTTGAATTTGACAGTGAATGTAGCCGTGTAATATGTCTTGCCCTTCACTCCTCCTGTAGCCTGAGCACTTCTTGTGAAATGGTTTTTATAATAACAAATGTCTGTGCCGACCCTGGCCCAGTAGGGTCGACCTTCAATTGATTCTGTTACAGAAAACATCACTGGTTTCATCCCTAAAACATAATCAATTTTTTTTTTTTTTTTTTTTTTAAATTGAAAATTACATAGACTAAAATAACTTGAGGATTGTATCTAGAAAGTGAACAGTATTATTTCAAATTCAAATAAATTGCATGCTTGCCTTATTCAAAGTAAATTTGTCAGTATGTTCAACATGATTAAGTTCTATGTATATTATGCATAGAGCTCAGGGAAAAAACTTAACAAAAATAATACTACACATGTTAAAACTACAAACAAATTACAACTTCCATGAATTATTTCTTAAATACATCAGGTAGAAGAAATTATAATTTCAGACATGCTTGGATAAAATTTTTATTGTCTCTGAAATGAAGGACTTGATTAAAGAAGAGAATTCTTATACTTCAGTGTATGATGTTATATAAATATTGTATATAATAAGTATATAATAATGATGTACGGTAGAGTTCGTTTATAACGAATTCCAGGGGACTCTCGATCTTAGTTCGTTATAGGCATCATTCGTTATAAGAGAAACAATGTAGAATTACCTTCCCTTTTGAAAATCGTACAGTAGAACTTTGCTGGCTCGAACTCGAAGGGACTGTCAAAATCTGTTCTAGCTATCGGTAGTTCGAGCCACCGAGGTCGTGTAATTTTAAAGAGAAAAAAATCTGGTTCTGACCCGGGCAATTTCATTACGCTATGATAACTGATGCACAGTAAAGTGGGCCTTTATCGTAAAAAAATATTTAATCCTTTAGACAGTTCTCAAAGACTACGGCTTCTGAATACCTCTTTGGTATCTTCAAATGTTCCTTAGAAACATTTTTTCAACTTTGTTCACGATCTATTTTATAAACAGGAAATATGAGGTCGAATATTAAACGCTTGGATCGATATCGGTATAATGCTGATAATTCGGATATATATTTTTAATGACCAATTTTAAGATTGTAGCCATTTTCCTTTTTTATATTTGAATTTGAAGAATAATTGTTTCCTTTTGGTATTATATACACATAAAAACTCTGGTTAATCGAAATTTCAGAACGAGTACATTTCTTTTGTTTTTGGTATTTAGATGAACCTTGAGACCACACAGTTTGTTGTTTAATTAAAGAGTCTATCATCAAAGAAAATATAAACAATAGCGAATGAATTAATCTCACACATGACTTTGTTTTTAATTTCTTTATCTTGTGCATTCATTCATTAAAATTTAGATTACGCTTTATTAATTTTTAATGCAATAAATTAGCACATTTGTTATTAATTGACAACTTGTTAATCACATCATTAATACCCATTTTATTGTTTGAATATTTTAAAGAAAAGTCTTTATTGACATCATTAACAACATCAAAGGTGGGATTATTGATTTTTCAATTATCAATAACGGAAGTGTCAAGTGCACTTGACCATTCTAATATGTGATCGTCCGTGCGTAACGGAAGACAGGTAAACGATTTGTTTGTTCAGCAATTTTCTTTGTTATATCATGTCAATTTTGAGTAATAAAAACGTTGTTTGGGTTTAAAATTCTCTTCGCTATAAGCCTGATTTCGTTATAAAAAATTTGTAATAGGCCTTCAGAAATACATTGTTTAAATAGCGATGGGACCGGGGATTTATCTTTACTTCGCTATAAGCCTGATTTCGTTATAAGCCTGTTCGCTATAAACGAACTCTACTGTACACTAGTCTTAAGACATGTGTCTTGTTAAAGATAGAAAAGAATACAAAAAGTGTCTTACCAAAGTTAAACTGACTGTTGAGTTTTTCACAGTTGACAATATTAAATCTGTATGGTATATCAGCAATCATGTTACTGACTTCAAAATAAAACCATTGGTGATGATGGTTAGTGTTAACGTCTGGGTTCAGTATCAGGTCATACTCAAATTCTCTAACCTAAATCATGGAAATAAAAATTGTTTATAACAATGTCTTGCGTACTTAACCAACAAATACTAATATCATTTTTTTTTAGTAGTACACAAGGCATCATGTGTTCTACTTCACATTTCTAAATGCAATGTAAATTTTCTATTGGGAAAGGAAGCGGCTTCTCAATTTACTCATTATACAACAAATTTTCCTTTAACAATTAATTTCTGCTTTAGGTTAGGGTAATTTGAAATCAATTTGTCTTCCAGTACTTTTACAAAGGCTATAGAATACTTCAGTAGAATTAGCACAATCAGGGGTCGCACTGGGCTTCGCCAATGTCTCATTTGGCGGTTTTTGTTTCTATCTGGCTCAAAAAAATGGTTGCTGGTGATAATTCTGGCGCCAACATTTTCATTATCAAAAATTATTAAATTCAATTAAAGGTAATTAAATGGTCGTTTGCAGGCACAGGTAAGCTACTGTTACATGATTGATACTTGAACACCTTGTATAAACTTCCTGAGTGACACTTATAATTGTTTATTGTAAATAGCCGGAGGTATGTGACCTTTCACACCTGTCACAGGTAGATGTAATTAAAGAAAATTTAAACCACAGGTAATATCGATCAGTGCTAACTTGCCTGATTGTTTTATGAATGTAAATAAAATCAATAATGCTTATCATTTGGAGATAAAGATCTTTAATCATCATGATCATGGTCATGGATGTTTACAAATTCACGCACATGGCTCAAGGGTCAATTTACGTATGTGTGAATAATAAATGTTTACTTTCAGACTGACATGTCTTTATATAAATAAATTAAGTCTTCATATCGATAACATGCACTTAATAAGCCATGAAATAGTAGATATCATCTGGAATCAAAATATTTTCGTGTCAATCATGATAAGTCACAATCCGTAACAGATGTCCGGAATCATTTTTTGTTTACACGCTGTAGGTAAACTTCCGGTTGTTGTTCTCAGACGAAGTTTCTGTTTCATTTTCAGCATGAAAATGGCCCCAACGTTTTGTCCAGTATAACAGAAAAGATCAAAATAAACATAACAATTTACCCCTTTGACATGTAACCAGTAATAGAACAACAGTATCATGACTTCAAAGCTGGCGTCATGAGTGATAAAATTTGCATGCTTGACAAAGAACGATTTTGTACAAACAAGTTATGGCATCTAAATTTTCTGACTCCAACTTTTTGGAACTGGCGACAGAATTTGATACCTGGCGATTTTTCTGGCGCCAACATTTTTGGAGCCAGAGCAGTCCCTGATAATATCATAGTGTTAATTAGAAAACTTTTTTTTAACTTAATACCTGTAATAGGTATACATTTGTACATGTATTTTTCCATATTTACTCATTAATTAGGCTTGTTAATTAATGTTATTTACCCATATAGCTTTCCTAAGATTTCCACATTCAAATTGAGCATTAAATCTCAGAGAATTAGCTCCTACTGCATCCAGTTGATTACCAATTCTGTAAATATAAAACATTACCATATATAACTAGAGTAGAATCTTGTTGTGTGAAAGTCAAAAGGACAGATGGTTTAACATTGATATATCAGAATATTCTAGTTAACCATGGTAAATTAAGATGAGAGCTACTACAAATGGACTAAATGTTAACTTTTGAGTTATTCAAGCTAACAACTTATCTGAGATCTGAGATCTAGATAGTGATTTTTGACTGTACATTAAATCACAGTTCAGAATCATAGTTACTGTTCCTTACACAATGTTTACTCTTCTGAAAATTTCCAATGTTAAACAATAAATAAAAATCACCAAAATATAACATGGACTGTCTTTCGTCATTTCTTTAAACTTGTAGGTAAACATTTTTAAAGATTATGTTGTTTATGTTTTCTTCACTTGTTTATCAACATATACATAGATGCCAACCCTTTCTTGGTGCAATCAGTAACAAAAATTTGAGATGTCAGTAATTTGTGATTTTTTTCAGTAATCGTAATTTTTCATAAAGTTTTACCATATAATCATATTACAGACTAGACGCAAAGTGACGAGCAAATGATTTCCTTTATTTGTGACAACTAGATGTAAAATTGATAACAACAAAACACAGGAGCTGGACGTTTGATCAATAAAATAGATGTAGGGTACAAAAAGGGTCCCGTCCAATATGTTTTTTTTATATATGGGAAGGGACCCTTTGTGTACCCTACATTTATTTTATTGATCAAACGTCCAGCTCCTGTGAAGAAAAAGAAATAAAAAGATAAAAGTTGTAATACATATATGTTGTGCATTTGTCACTTGAAGCTCAATGGGTTATTCTTCAGTTTAAACTAGAGGCTCCCGGGAGCCTGTAATCGCTCACCTGGTTTTCAATTTGACATCTAAAGTTGAAATAGAAAATGGGGGTGTTACACATAATTTTGAAAGTGGGCCACCCAAAGATTATTTCAACTCAAATTTCTGAGCAAAAGATTTTGATGTGATTTTTATCTCATAATATTCCTAAATGGAATAAACTGGCTGAAAAAATTTCACAGAAAAACCCAGAATATATGTTAAACTACTCGTTGTCATGTAGCTGCAGTTAAAATTTGAGTTCATGTGTAATACAGCTGAAAATGACAACTAATGAAATTTCTATTTTTAGTAACAGCAGCCATTTTGAATGGAGGGCAGGGCTGTCGGACACACTATTGAAAGGGGACCACCCAAGGACCATCCCAGCCAAATTTGCTTTAATTTGGTTCAGCGGTTTCAGAGGAAAAGATTTAAATGTGATCGTTTATCAAAATATGCCTAATTTCTATAATCGGTATTAATTGGTTGAAAAAAATAATCTACTCATTGTCATGTAGCTGCAGTTAAAATTTGACCTCATTTTGATTTATAATAAAGCAGCAATGGACAATTGAAGAAATTTCTATTTTTAGTAACAGCAGCCATCTTGAATGGAGGGTGGAGCTGTCAGACACAATTTTGAAATGGGACTACCCAAGGACTATCCCAGCCAAATTTGGTTTAATTTGGTTCAGCGGTTTCAGAGAAGAAGATTTAAATGTGATCTTTTATCAAAATATGCCTAATTTGCATAATCTGTATAAATCGGCTGAACGAAAAATTTCACAGAAAAACTCGGATTATATGTAAAACTATTCACTGCAGTTAAAATTTGAGCTCATTTTAATTTATAATAAAGCAGCAATTGGACAATTGAAGAAATTTCTATTTTTAGTAACAGCAGCCATCTTGAATAGAGGACAGGGTTGTCAGACATAATTTTGAAAGGGACCCAACCAAGAACCATCCCTGCCAGGTTTGGTGTAATTTGGTTCAGTGGTTTCAGAGGAGAAGATTTAAATGTGATCTTTTATCAAAATATGCCTAATTTGCATAATCTGTATAAATCGGCTGAACGAAAAATTCCAAAGAAAAATTTCATAGAAAAACTTGCCATGTAGCTGCAGTTAAAATTGACTTATACTAAAGCAGCAATGGTCAATTGAAGAAATTTCTATTTTTAGTAACAGCAGCCATCTTGAGTAGAGGGCAGGGCTGTCGGACACAATTTTGAAAGGGACCCACACAGGGGCCATTCCTGCCAGGTTTGGTTTAATTTGGTTCAGCGGTTTCAGAGGAGAAGATTTAGATGTGATCTTTTATCAAAATATGTCTAATTTGCATAACCTGTATAAATCGGCTGAAAGAAAAATATCACAGAAAAGCCCGGAATATATGTTAAACTACTCATTGCCATGTAGCTGCAGTTAAAATTTGAGCTCATTTTGACTTGTACTAAAGCAGCAATGGACAATTCAAATTTCATCCCCCCTTTTTTCTATTTTTAGCTTGGCGGCCATCTTGGTTGGAAGTCAGGATCAACGGACAACAATTTTGGAAGGGGGCCATCCAAGGATCATTCCATCAAAGTTTGGTTCAAATTGGCCCAGTGGCTTCAGAGGAGTTGATTAAAATGTGAAAAGTTAACGGACGAACGGACGACGGACGCTCAGTGGTGATAATAGCTCACCTGATCCTTTGGGTCAGGTGAGCTAAAAAAGGATGAAACTTTATGATTTCCCGATTGTAACTTCGAGTAATCAACATGTTTTTTAGACTTGATGTGGCACCGACAATCATCCCGACCACCGTGATGAATGGAAAAGTCTTGTTTGCAATATTTGCAATAGGCATAATGTTCCCGTGTCGATTTCATACGGCAATACAATATTCGGTACGAAATCGTTGTCCCAGTTTCCTTTTCTTTGCTGCAGAAGCTTCACTTGTTCCCTCAGACATCGTGCAATTGACAAAAACGTGCTGTGTTCATTAACTACTCGGGATCGAACAAGAAATGGATAGATCGTTTTCTACTATTGATAGTTCTGAGAAACCCAAAAGTATTTAATAATCGGAATCCCTCAAGCTCTTATCATTACGCGATTTCAACAGACAATGAACCATCTAAATGATCACAATGATATTCAAATGGGGAACAGTTCCGGGTCGGCAATAATTGGAAATCCGCAACAAGTAGATTGTGGACCGGAAAAATCGTAATGGTTGGTATGTATGCATAT
The DNA here is from genome assembly GCA_963383655.1 of Bathymodiolus septemdierum. Lineage (NCBI taxonomy): Eukaryota > Metazoa > Mollusca > Bivalvia > Mytilida > Modiolidae > Bathymodiolus > Bathymodiolus septemdierum. Next base: position 70,694,169 of record OY726520.1, read on the forward strand.
AGCAATTTTGAAATATTTAATAAATTTGATTTGATTTAATTCTTTGCTTATTTAACAAGGATTACTAACAGCCAGTGGCTACAAGTATACAATCATTATTTGATACTAAATCTCATTTTTAAAATACAATAGTCCCTCTCTTATAAAGCCACTCTCACTAAAGACCACCCTCTTATCAGGTCAGATTTCAGATGCACTGAGATAGTAAAGTACTACTAAATTATCCCCCTCAAGAGAAGCCCCCCCCCCCCCCCCCCCTTATAATCTTTAAGGACACTTTTTCCTTCCAGAAGGGGTTTTCTTCTGAGAGGGTGATTATTGTAATCATGTGTATTGCCTAGATAAAAATACAGACCTCAGCTCATCTCTGTTACTAAAGTTAGAATTCCTGTTACAATAAGATGACCCACATCTCCTTATAGTAGAATCTACATCATAAACATCTCTATCTATCACATGTTCTGGGTGTATCATTCTGTCTATGTCTTCAAATACTTTAGCCCTGCCATATAAAAAATAATATTAAAATAGTAAATAGTTTCACTTTCTATATTTTTCTCTCCCCATTATATTCAATTCAATTTTGTATGAGGGGTCGTCGTGGTCACGATCATATGGTAGTTGAATTTACAACTATACAATCAGTGCCTATCACCAATAAAACGTTATGAGTTTGAATCCTGTTCAGGTGAAGTGTACTCGATAAAACATTATGTGATAAAGTTTGTCAGTGACTTGCATCAGGTCGGTGGTTTTCTCCACCAATAAAACTGACCGCCACGATATAACTGAAATATTGTTGAAAGTGTCATTTAACACCATAAACCGTTGACGCATGTTTCACAACTTTCTTTCACATCATTGTGACCATAGTAAAGTGTTTGAGGAACCCAGAATTCCTGGAAAAAATCACTGCATGTTGTTTACAATGAAAACAAAAATTGATTGAAAGTTTAGCAGTATAAATACCATTTAAAATACTATATATACTGATTGTGAATCTAGTCTCACTGGTGTCAACCATGTATCATATCTTTGCTACATCAGATTTTAACAATAGTTTGCAACTTTTTTATCTCGGTATTGTCAGTTTCAATGAACTCCCTTCACACTGCAAATTTGTTGATCGGTGTGATGTCAAACACATTATGGAATAAAATCAACAACATCAGTTTTGAAAGTCTCGACATACATTATCACAAGTATCACAACTCATCCTACTCGATTTGCTACGATACTAGCTATAATGTCTTTCTCAATTTTCAAAACTGCAGTATGTATTTTATGATGATAATATGCACGGTAGTGCTACGTCCAATTCTGTAAATGTCACACTGAAAAATCCTACCTCTGAACACCAAATTTCCTTCTATACAAAGGTTCCAAGTAAGGACAGCCTCTAGCTCCCACCAAGTCTGGATAAGCCACTTTCTCAAATCTAAACACCCCTTTAGTGTGTGCAGCTCTCTCTTGATAGACTAAAACATCATGTAAATACATGTCAGTATCCTCCTCCTCACTGCTAGACCCTGTCTCATCAACTTCCTTCTGATCTTGACATAAATGCATGGTTTCAAACTCATTTTCAAATGCAACTAAATCTGGGCAACTTGCATTACTAGTTTTCTTTCCCTTTTTATCTTTGCCCGTTTTCTTTGCTCCTTTAGATTTTTTGGCTGTTTTAGATTGGCCGTTTAATGGTTTTTTGATAGCACCTTTACCCATCTGAGGTATTTCTAGAGAAAACAGACTTGATCCTGTTTTCACATTAATGGCCGTGGCAGAATCACATCTGGCAGTCCGATACGAAGCATCAGAATAATCAGTGTCATAACTACTATAACCACTTGTCCGAGATGAATAAGAAAAAGTTCCTTCCCTTTGATACATTTGTTTGGCTTGTTGACTTTCAGTGGATATAAAAGAGTCATAGGCACCAGTTGGTATATAAATAGAAGTTGGGGGACCAGTTGTTTCAATGTCATCATCATCTTTTATCTGTAAATATGTAATATGTATCACAATAATTTCAAAAGAATTTGTAATGGAAATTGATAGTCTCAATAAAATAAAAATTACGAGTGGTCAATATCATAAAAAAAACCTAAGATTAAGAGTTATGAAACAATTAATTCTACTAGCTGTTGTTGAAGTGAGTGAGTTACCAAATGAACATTTTTTTCATCTTTATCATGACAAGAACAAGTTACATTGTAATGAAATGATCATGATGTCCACTTTGTACTAGACAAACATGCTTAGTTGGATATTTATTTTGGTAGCTCATTGAAACAACAGTTTGCAGGTAGACATGTTGGTCCACTCAGATAGTTGTTGGTTGCTCTTACTACTCAATGGTGCATCCTTAGAGGAGAAGCAGCAAATATCAATGTTTATAGTCTTTGGTTTGACCCTGAACAGAGCTTGAACTCATGATCTACCACATTGAGGTGTGCATGGTTTGACCCTGAACAGAGCTCACTCATGATCTACCATACTTGAGGTGTACATGGTTTGACCCTGAACAGAGCTCAAACTCATGATCTACCACACTTGAGGTGTGCATGGTTTGACCCTGAACAGAGCTCGAACTCATGATCTACCACACTTGAGGTGTGCATGGTTTGACCCTGAACAGAGCTCGAACTCATGATCTACCACACTTGAGGTGTGCATGGTTTGATCCTGAACAGAGCTCGAACTCATGATCTACCACACTTAAGGTGTACATGGTTTGACCCTGAACAAAGCTCGAACTCATGATCTACCACACTTAAGGTGTACATGGTTTCACCCTGAACAGAGCTCGAACTCATGATCTATCACACTTGAGGTGTGCATGGTTTGACCCTGAACAGAGCTCAAACTCATGATCTACCACACTTGAGGTGTGCATGGTTTGACCCTGAACAGAGCTCGAACTCATGATCTACCACACTTGAGGTGTGCATGGTTTGACCCTGAACAAAGCTCGAACTCATGATCTACCACACTTGAGGTGTACATGGTTTCACCCTGAACAGAGCTCGAACTCATGATCTACCACACTTGAGGTGTGCATGGTTTGACCCTGAACAAAGCTCGAACTCATGATCTACCACACTTAAGGTGTACATGGTTTCACCCTGAACAGAGCTCGAACTCATGATCTATCACACTTGAGGTGTGCATGGTTTGACCCTGAACAGAGCTCAAACTCATGATCTACCACATTGAGGTGCACATGGTTTGACCCTGAACAGAGCTTGAACTCATGATCTACCACACTTGAGGTGTGCATGGTTTGACCCTGAACAGAGCTCGAACGCATGATCTATCACACTTGAGGTGTGCATGGTTTGACCCTGAACAGAGCTCGAATGCATGATCTACCACACTTGAGGTGTACATGGTTTGACCCTGAACAGAGCTCGAACTCATGATCTACCACACTTGAGATGTGCATGGTTTGACCCTAAACAGAGCTTGAACTCATGATCTACCACACTTGAGGTGTGCATGGTTTGATCCTGAACAGAGCTCGAACTCATGATCTATCACACTTGAGGTGTACATGGTTTGACCCTGAACAGAGCTTGAACTCATGATCTACCACACTTGAAGTGTACATGGTTTGACCCTGAACAGAGCTTGAACTCATGATCTACCACACTTGAGGTGTACATGGTTTGACCCTGAACAGAGCTCGAACTCATGATCTACCACACTTGAGGTGTGCATGGTTTGACCCTGAACAGAGCTTGAACTCATGATCTACCACACTTGAGGTGTGCATGGTTTGACCCTGAACAGAGCTCAAACTCATGATCTACCACATTGAGGTGTGGATGGTTTGACCCTGAACAGAGCTCGAACTCATGATCTACCACACTTGAGGTGTGCATGGTTTGACCCTGAACAGAGCTCGAACTCATGATCTATCACACTTGAGGTGTGCATGGTTTGACCCTGAACAGAGCTCGAACTCATGATCTACCACACTTGAGGTGTACATGGTTTGACCCTGAACAGAGCTCGAACTCCTGATCTACCACACTTGAGGTGTGCATGGTTTGACCCTGAACAGAGCTTGAACTCATGATCTACCACACTTGAGGTGTGCATGGTTTGACCCTGAACAGAGCTCGAACTCATGATCTACCACATTGAGGTGTGCATGGTTTGACCCTGAACAGAGCTCGAACTCATGATCTACCACACTTGAGGTGTGCATGGTTTGACCCTGAACAGAGCTCAAACTCATGATCTACCACACTTGAGGTGTACATGGTTTGACCCTGAACAGAGCTCAAACTCATGATCTACCACATTGAGGTGTGCATGGTTTGACCCTGAACAGAGCTCAAACTCATGATCTACCACACTTGAGGTGTGCATGGTTTGACCCTGAACAGAGCTTGAACTCATGATCTACCACATTGAGGTGTGCATGGTTTGACCCTGAACAGAGCTTGAACTCATGATCTACCACACTTGAGGTGTGCATGGTTTGACCCTGAACAGAGCTCAAACTCATGATCTACCACACTTGAGGTGTGCATGGTTTGACCCTGAACAGAGCTCGAACTCATGATCTACCACACTTGAGGTGTGCATGGTTTGACCCTGAACAGAGCTCGAACTCATGATCTACCACACTTGAGGTGTGCATGGTTTGACCCTGAACAGAGCTCAAACTCATGATCTACCACACTTGAGGTGTGCATGGTTTGACCCTGAACAGAGCTTGAACTCATGATCTACCACACTTGAGGTGTGTATGGTTTGACCCTGAACAGAGCTCGAACTCATGATCTACCACACTTGAGGTGTACATGGTTTGATCCTGAACAGAGCTCGAACTCATGATCTATCACACTTGAGGTGTGCATGGTTTGACCCTGAACAGAGCTCGAACTCATGATCTACCACACTTGAGGTGTACATGGTTTGACCCTGAACAGAGCTCGAACTCATGATCTACCACACTTGAGGTGTGCATGGTTTGACCCTGAACAGAGCTTGAACTCATGATCTACCACACTTGAGATGTGCATGGTTTCACCCTGAACAGAGCTCGAACTCATGATCTACCACATTGAGGTGTGCATGGTTTGACCCTGAACAGAGCTCGAACTCATGATCTACCACACTTGAGGTGTGCATGGTTTGACCCTGAACAGAGCTCGAACTCATGATCTACCACACTTGAGGTGTGCATGGTTTGACCCTGAACAGAGCTCGAACTCATGATCTACCACACTTGAGGTGTGCATGGTTTGACCCTGAACAGAGCTCGAACTCATGATCTACCACATTGAGGTGCACATGGTTTGACCCTGAACAGAGCTTGAACTCATGATCTACCATACTTGAGGTGTGCATGGTTTGACCCTGAACAGAGCTCGAACGCATGATCTATCACACTTGAGGTGTGCATGGTTTGACCCTGAACAGAGCTCGAATGCATGATCTACCACACTTGAGGTGTACATGGTTTGACCCTGAACAGAGCTCGAACTCATGATCTACCACACTTGAGATGTGCATGGTTTGACCCTAAACAGAGCTTGAACTCATGATCTACCACACTTGAGGTGTGCATGGTTTGATCCTGAACAGAGCTCGAACTCATGATCTATCACACTTGAGGTGTACATGGTTTGACCCTGAACAGAGCTCAAACTCATGATCTACCACATTGAGGTGTGCATGGTTTGACCCTGAACAGAGCTCAAACTCATGATCTACCACACTTGAGGTGTGCATGGTTTGACCCTGAACAGAGCTTGAACTCATGATCTACCACATTGAGGTGTGCATGGTTTGACCCTGAACAGAGCTTGAACTCATGATCTACCACACTTGAGGTGTGCATGGTTTGACCCTGAACAGAGCTCAAACTCATGATCTACCACACTTGAGGTGTGCATGGTTTGACCCTGAACAGAGCTCGAACTCATGATCTACCACACTTGAGGTGTGCATGGTTTGACCCTGAACAGAGCTCGAACTCATGATCTACCACACTTGAGGTGTGCATGGTTTGACCCTGAACAGAGCTCAAACTCATGATCTACCACACTTGAGGTGTGCATGGTTTGACCCTGAACAGAGCTTGAACTCATGATCTACCACACTTGAGGTGTGTATGGTTTGACCCTGAACAGAGCTCGAACTCATGATCTACCACACTTGAGGTGTACATGGTTTGATCCTGAACAGAGCTCGAACTCATGATCTATCACACTTGAGGTGTGCATGGTTTGACCCTGAACAGAGCTCGAACTCATGATCTACCACACTTGAGGTGTACATGGTTTGACCCTGAACAGAGCTCGAACTCATGATCTACCACACTTGAGGTGTGCATGGTTTGACCCTGAACAGAGCTTGAACTCATGATCTACCACACTTGAGATGTGCATGGTTTCACCCTGAACAGAGCTCGAACTCATGATCTACCACATTGAGGTGTGCATGGTTTGACCCTGAACAGAGCTCGAACTCATGATCTACCACACTTGAGGTGTGCATGGTTTGACCCTGAACAGAGCTCGAACTCATGATCTACCACACTTGAGGTGTGTATGGTTTGACCCTGAACAGAGCTCGAACTCATGATCTACCACACTTGAGGTGTGCATGGTTTGACCCTGAACAGAGCTCGAACTCATGATCTACCACATTGAGGTGCACATGGTTTGACCCTGAACAGAGCTTGAACTCATGATCTACCATACTTGAGGTGTGCATGGTTTGACCCTGAACAGAGCTCGAACGCATGATCTATCACACTTGAGGTGTGCATGGTTTGACCCTGAACAGAGCTCGAATGCATGATCTACCACACTTGAGGTGTACATGGTTTGACCCTGAACAGAGCTCGAACTCATGATCTACCACACTTGAGATGTGCATGGTTTGACCCTAAACAGAGCTTGAACTCATGATCTACCACACTTGAGGTGTGCATGGTTTGATCCTGAACAGAGCTCGAACTCATGATCTATCACACTTGAGGTGTACATGGTTTGACCCTGAACAGAGCTTGAACTCATGATCTACCACACTTGAAGTGTACATGGTTTGACCCTGAACAGAGCTTGAACTCATGATCTACCACACTTGAGGTGTGCATGGTTTGACCCTGAACAGAGCTCAAACTCATGATCTACCACACTTGAGGTGTACATGGTTTGACCCTGAACAGAGCTTGAACTCATAATCTACCACACTTGAGGTGTACATGGTTTGACCCTGAACAGAGCTCGAACTCATGATCTACCACACTTGAGGTGTACATGGTTTGACCCTGAACAGAGCTCGAACTCATGATCTACCACACTTGAGGTGTGCATGGTTTGACCCTGAACAGAGCTTGAACTCATGATCTACCACACTTGAGGTGTGCATGGTTTGACCCTGAACAGAGCTCGAACTCATGATCTATCACACTTGAGGTGTGCATGGTTTGACCCTGAACAGAGCTCGAACTCATGATCTACCACACTTGAGGTGTACATGGTTTGACCCTGAACAGAGCTCGATCTCCTGATCTACCACACTTGAGGTGTGCATGGTTTGACCCTGAACAGAGCTTGAACTCATGATCTACCACACTTGAGGTGTGCATGGTTTGACCCTGAACAGAGCTCAAACTCATGATCTACCACATTGAGGTGTGCATGGTTTGACCCTGAACAGAGCTCGAACTCATGATCTACCACACTTGAGGTGTGCATGGTTTGACCCTGAACAGAGCTCAAACTCATGATCTACCACACTTGAGGTGTACATGGTTTGACCCTGAACAGAGCTCGAACTCATGATCTACCACATTGAGGTGTGCATGGTTTGACCCTGAACAGAGCTCAAACTCATGATCTACCACACTTGAGGTGTGCATGGTTTGACCCTGAACAGAGCTTGAACTCATGATCTACCACATTGAGGTGTGCATGGTTTGACCCTGAACAGAGCTCGAACTCATGATCTACCACACTTGAGGTGTGCATGGTTTGACCCTGAACAGAGCTCAAACTCATGATCTACCACACTTGAGGTGTGCATGGTTTGACCCTGAACAGAGCTCGAACTCATGATCTACCACACTTGAGGTGTGCATGGTTTGACCCTGAACAGAGCTCAAACTCATGATCTACCACACTTGAGGTGTGCATGGTTTGACCCTGAACAGAGCTTGAACTCATGATCTATCACACTTGAGGTGTGCATGGTTTGACCCTGAACAGAGCTCGAACTCATGATCTACCACACTTGAGGTGTACATGGTTTGACCCTGAACAGAGCTCGAACTCATGATCTACCACACTTGAGGTGTGCATGGTTTGACCCTGAACAGAGCTTGAACTCATGATCTACCACACTTGAGATGTGCATGGTTTCACCCTGAACAGAGCTCGAACTCATGATCTACCACATTGAGGTGTGCATGGTTTGACCCTGAACAGAGCTCGAACTCATGATCTACCACACTTGAGGTGTGCATGGTTTGACCCTGAACAGAGCTCGAACTCATGATCTATCACACTTGAGGTGTGCATGGTTTGACCCTGAACAGAGCTCAAACTCATGATCTACCACATTGAGGTGCACATGGTTTGACCCTGAACAGAGCTTGAACTCATGATCTACCACACTTGAGGTGTGCATGGTTTGACCCTGAACAGAGCTCGAACGCATGATCTATCACACTTGAGGTGTGCATGGTTTGACCCTGAACAGAGCTCGAATGCATGATCTACCACACTTGAGGTGTACATGGTTTGACCCTGAACAGAGCTCGAACTCATGATCTACCACACTTGAGATGTGCATGGTTTGACCCTAAACAGAGCTTGAACTCATGATCTACCACACTTGAGGTGTGCATGGTTTGATCCTGAACAGAGCTCGAACTCATGATCTATCACACTTGAGGTGTACATGGTTTGACCCTGAACAGAGCTTGAACTCATGATCTACCACACTTGAAGTGTACATGGTTTGACCCTGAACAGAGCTTGAACTCATGATCTACCACACTTGAGGTGTACATGGTTTGACCCTGAACAGAGCTCGAACTCATGATCTACCACACTTGAGGTGTGCATGGTTTGACCCTGAACAGAGCTTGAACTCATGATCTACCACACTTGAGGTGTGCATGGTTTGACCCTGAACAGAGCTCAAACTCATGATCTACCACATTGAGGTGTGGATGGTTTGACCCTGAACAGAGCTCGAACTCATGATCTACCACACTTGAGGTGTGCATGGTTTGACCCTGAACAGAGCTCGAACTCATGATCTATCACACTTGAGGTGTGCATGGTTTGACCCTGAACAGAGCTCGAACTCATGATCTACCACACTTGAGGTGTACATGGTTTGACCCTGAACAGAGCTCGAACTCCTGATCTACCACACTTGAGGTGTGCATGGTTTGACCCTGAACAGAGCTTGAACTCATGATCTACCACACTTGAGGTGTGCATGGTTTGACCCTGAACAGAGCTCGAACTCATGATCTACCACATTGAGGTGTGCATGGTTTGACCCTGAACAGAGCTCGAACTCATGATCTACCACACTTGAGGTGTGCATGGTTTGACCCTGAACAGAGCTCAAACTCATGATCTACCACACTTGAGGTGTACATGGTTTGACCCTGAACAGAGCTCAAACTCATGATCTACCACATTGAGGTGTGCATGGTTTGACCCTGAACAGAGCTCAAACTCATGATCTACCACACTTGAGGTGTGCATGGTTTGACCCTGAACAGAGCTTGAACTCATGATCTACCACATTGAGGTGTGCATGGTTTGACCCTGAACAGAGCTTGAACTCATGATCTACCACACTTGAGGTGTGCATGGTTTGACCCTGAACAGAGCTCAAACTCATGATCTACCACACTTGAGGTGTGCATGGTTTGACCCTGAACAGAGCTCGAACTCATGATCTACCACACTTGAGGTGTGCATGGTTTGACCCTGAACAGAGCTCGAACTCATGATCTACCACACTTGAGGTGTGCATGGTTTGACCCTGAACAGAGCTCAAACTCATGATCTACCACACTTGAGGTGTGCATGGTTTGACCCTGAACAGAGCTTGAACTCATGATCTACCACACTTGAGGTGTGTATGGTTTGACCCTGAACAGAGCTCGAACTCATGATCTACCACACTTGAGGTGTACATGGTTTGATCCTGAACAGAGCTCGAACTCATGATCTATCACACTTGAGGTGTGCATGGTTTGACCCTGAACAGAGCTCGAACTCATGATCTACCACACTTGAGGTGTACATGGTTTGACCCTGAACAGAGCTCGAACTCATGATCTACCACACTTGAGGTGTGCATGGTTTGACCCTGAACAGAGCTTGAACTCATGATCTACCACACTTGAGATGTGCATGGTTTCACCCTGAACAGAGCTCGAACTCATGATCTACCACATTGAGGTGTGCATGGTTTGACCCTGAACAGAGCTCGAACTCATGATCTACCACACTTGAGGTGTGCATGGTTTGACCCTGAACAGAGCTCGAACTCATGATCTACCACACTTGAGGTGTGCATGGTTTGACCCTGAACAGAGCTCGAACTCATGATCTACCACACTTGAGGTGTGCATGGTTTGACCCTGAACAGAGCTCGAACTCATGATCTACCACATTGAGGTGCACATGGTTTGACCCTGAACAGAGCTTGAACTCATGATCTACCATACTTGAGGTGTGCATGGTTTGACCCTGAACAGAGCTCGAACGCATGATCTATCACACTTGAGGTGTGCATGGTTTGACCCTGAACAGAGCTCGAATGCATGATCTACCACACTTGAGGTGTACATGGTTTGACCCTGAACAGAGCTCGAACTCATGATCTACCACACTTGAGATGTGCATGGTTTGACCCTAAACAGAGCTTGAACTCATGATCTACCACACTTGAGGTGTGCATGGTTTGATCCTGAACAGAGCTCGAACTCATGATCTATCACACTTGAGGTGTACATGGTTTGACCCTGAACAGAGCTCAAACTCATGATCTACCACATTGAGGTGTGCATGGTTTGACCCTGAACAGAGCTCAAACTCATGATCTACCACACTTGAGGTGTGCATGGTTTGACCCTGAACAGAGCTTGAACTCATGATCTACCACATTGAGGTGTGCATGGTTTGACCCTGAACAGAGCTTGAACTCATGATCTACCACACTTGAGGTGTGCATGGTTTGACCCTGAACAGAGCTCAAACTCATGATCTACCACACTTGAGGTGTGCATGGTTTGACCCTGAACAGAGCTCGAACTCATGATCTACCACACTTGAGGTGTGCATGGTTTGACCCTGAACAGAGCTCGAACTCATGATCTACCACACTTGAGGTGTGCATGGTTTGACCCTGAACAGAGCTCAAACTCATGATCTACCACACTTGAGGTGTGCATGGTTTGACCCTGAACAGAGCTTGAACTCATGATCTACCACACTTGAGGTGTGTATGGTTTGACCCTGAACAGAGCTCGAACTCATGATCTACCACACTTGAGGTGTACATGGTTTGATCCTGAACAGAGCTCGAACTCATGATCTATCACACTTGAGGTGTGCATGGTTTGACCCTGAACAGAGCTCGAACTCATGATCTACCACACTTGAGGTGTACATGGTTTGACCCTGAACAGAGCTCGAACTCATGATCTACCACACTTGAGGTGTGCATGGTTTGACCCTGAACAGAGCTTGAACTCATGATCTACCACACTTGAGATGTGCATGGTTTCACCCTGAACAGAGCTCGAACTCATGATCTACCACATTGAGGTGTGCATGGTTTGACCCTGAACAGAGCTCGAACTCATGATCTACCACACTTGAGGTGTGCATGGTTTGACCCTGAACAGAGCTCGAACTCATGATCTACCACACTTGAGGTGTGTATGGTTTGACCCTGAACAGAGCTCGAACTCATGATCTACCACACTTGAGGTGTGCATGGTTTGACCCTGAACAGAGCTCGAACTCATGATCTACCACATTGAGGTGCACATGGTTTGACCCTGAACAGAGCTTGAACTCATGATCTACCATACTTGAGGTGTGCATGGTTTGACCCTGAACAGAGCTCGAACGCATGATCTATCACACTTGAGGTGTGCATGGTTTGACCCTGAACAGAGCTCGAATGCATGATCTACCACACTTGAGGTGTACATGGTTTGACCCTGAACAGAGCTCGAACTCATGATCTACCACACTTGAGATGTGCATGGTTTGACCCTAAACAGAGCTTGAACTCATGATCTACCACACTTGAGGTGTGCATGGTTTGATCCTGAACAGAGCTCGAACTCATGATCTATCACACTTGAGGTGTACATGGTTTGACCCTGAACAGAGCTTGAACTCATGATCTACCACACTTGAAGTGTACATGGTTTGACCCTGAACAGAGCTTGAACTCATGATCTACCACACTTGAGGTGTGCATGGTTTGACCCTGAACAGAGCTCAAACTCATGATCTACCACACTTGAGGTGTACATGGTTTGACCCTGAACAGAGCTTGAACTCATAATCTACCACACTTGAGGTGTACATGGTTTGACCCTGAACAGAGCTCGAACTCATGATCTACCACACTTGAGGTGTACATGGTTTGACCCTGAACAGAGCTCGAACTCATGATCTACCACACTTGAGGTGTGCATGGTTTGACCCTGAACAGAGCTTGAACTCATGATCTACCACACTTGAGGTGTGCATGGTTTGACCCTGAACAGAGCTCGAACTCATGATCTATCACACTTGAGGTGTGCATGGTTTGACCCTGAACAGAGCTCGAACTCATGATCTACCACACTTGAGGTGTACATGGTTTGACCCTGAACAGAGCTCGATCTCCTGATCTACCACACTTGAGGTGTGCATGGTTTGACCCTGAACAGAGCTTGAACTCATGATCTACCACACTTGAGGTGTGCATGGTTTGACCCTGAACAGAGCTCAAACTCATGATCTACCACATTGAGGTGTGCATGGTTTGACCCTGAACAGAGCTCGAACTCATGATCTACCACACTTGAGGTGTGCATGGTTTGACCCTGAACAGAGCTCAAACTCATGATCTACCACACTTGAGGTGTACATGGTTTGACCCTGAACAGAGCTCGAACTCATGATCTACCACATTGAGGTGTGCATGGTTTGACCCTGAACAGAGCTCAAACTCATGATCTACCACACTTGAGGTGTGCATGGTTTGACCCTGAACAGAGCTTGAACTCATGATCTACCACATTGAGGTGTGCATGGTTTGACCCTGAACAGAGCTCGAACTCATGATCTACCACACTTGAGGTGTGCATGGTTTGACCCTGAACAGAGCTCAAACTCATGATCTACCACACTTGAGGTGTGCATGGTTTGACCCTGAACAGAGCTCGAACTCATGATCTACCACACTTGAGGTGTGCATGGTTTGACCCTGAACAGAGCTCGAACTCATGATCTACCACACTTGAGGTGTGCATGGTTTGACCCTGAACAGAGCTCAAACTCATGATCTACCACACTTGAGGTGTGCATGGTTTGACCCTGAACAGAGCTTGAACTCATGATCTATCACACTTGAGGTGTGCATGGTTTGACCCTGAACAGAGCTCGAACTCATGATCTACCACACTTGAGGTGTACATGGTTTGACCCTGAACAGAGCTCGAACTCATGATCTACCACACTTGAGGTGTGCATGGTTTGACCCTGAACAGAGCTTGAACTCATGATCTACCACACTTGAGATGTGCATGGTTTCACCCTGAACAGAGCTCGAACTCATGATCTACCACATTGAGGTGTGCATGGTTTGACCCTGAACAGAGCTCGAACTCATGATCTACCACACTTGAGGTGTGCATGGTTTGACCCTGAACAGAGCTCGAACTCATGATCTACCACACTTGAGGTGTGCATGGTTTGACCCTGAACAGAGCTCGAACTCATGATCTACCACACTTGAGGTGTGCATGGTTTGACCCTGAACAGAGCTCAAACTCATGATCTACCACACTTGAGGTGTGCATGGTTTGACATTGAACAGAGCTCGAACGCATGATCTATCACACTTGAGGTGTGCATGGTTTGACCCTGAACAGAGCTCGAATGCATGATCTACCACACTTGAGGTGTACATGGTTTGACCCTGAACAGAGCTCGAACTCATGATCTACCACACTTGAGATGTGCATGGTTTGACCCTAAACAGAGCTTGAACTCATGATCTACCACACTTGAGGTGTGCATGGTTTGATCCTGAACAGAGCTCGAACTCATGATCTATCACACTTGAGGTGTACATGGTTTGACCCTGAACAGAGCTTGAACTCATGATCTACCACACTTGAAGTGTACATGGTTTGACCCTGAACAGAGCTTGAACTCATGATCTACCACACTTGAGGTGTGCATGGTTTGACCCTGAACAGAGCTCAAACTCATGATCTACCACACTTGAGGTGTACATGGTTTGACCCTGAACAGAGCTTGAACTCATGATCTACCACACTTGAGGTGTACATGGTTTGACCCTGAACAGAGCTCGAACTCATGATCTACCACACTTGAGGTGTACATGGTTTGACCCTGAACAGAGCTCGAACTCATGATCTACCACACTTGAGGTGTGCATGGTTTGACCCTGAACAGAGCTTGAACTCATGATCTACCACACTTGAGGTGTGCATGGTTTGACCCTGAACAGAGCTCGAACTCATGATCTATCACACTTGAGGTGTGCATGGTTTGACCCTGAACAGAGCTCGAACTCATGATCTACCACACTTGAGGTGTACATGGTTTGACCCTGAACAGAGCTCGAACTCCTGATCTACCACACTTGAGGTGTGCATGGTTTGACCCTGAACAGAGCTTGAACTCATGATCTACCACACTTGAGGTGTGCATGGTTTGACCCTGAACAGAGCTTGAACTCATGATCTACCACACTTGAGGTGTGCATGGTTTGACCCTGAACAGAGCTCGAACTCATGATCTATCACACTTGAGGTGTGCATGGTTTGACCCTGAACAGAGCTCGAACTCATGATCTACCACACTTGAGGTGTACATGGTTTGACCCTGAACAGAGCTCGAACTCCTGATCTACCACACTTGAGGTGTGCATGGTTTGACCCTGAACAGAGCTTGAACTCATGATCTACCAAACTTGAGGTGTGCATGGTTTGACCCTGAACAGAGCTCGAACTCATGATCTACCACATTGAGGTGTGCATGGTTTGACCCTGAACAGAGCTCGAACTCATGATCTACCACACTTGAGGTGTGCATGGTTTGACCCTGAACAGAGCTCAAACTCATGATCTACCACACTTGAGGTGTACATGGTTTGACCCTGAACAGAGCTCGAACTCATGATCTACCACACTTGAGGTGTGCATGGTTTGACCCTGAACAGAGCTCGAACTCATGATCTACCACACTTGAGGTGTGCATGGTTTGACCCTGAACAGAGCTCAAACTCATGATCTACCACACTTGAGGTGTGCATGGTTTGACATTGAACAGAGCTCGAACGCATGATCTATCACACTTGAGGTGTGCATGGTTTGACCCTGAACAGAGCTCGAATGCATGATCTACCACACTTGAGGTGTACATGGTTTGACCCTGAACAGAGCTCGAACTCATGATCTACCACACTTGAGATGTGCATGGTTTGACCCTAAACAGAGCTTGAACTCATGATCTACCACACTTGAGGTGTGCATGGTTTGATCCTGAACAGAGTTCGAACTCATGATCTATCACACTTGAGGTGTACATGGTTTGACCCTGAACAGAGCTTGAACTCATGATCTACCACACTTGAAGTGTACATGGTTTGACCCTGAACAGAGCTTGAACTCATGATCTACCACACTTGAGGTGTGCATGGTTTGACCCTGAACAGAGCTCAAACTCATGATCTACCACACTTGAGGTGTACATGGTTTGACCCTGAACAGAGCTTGAACTCATGATCTACCACACTTGAGGTGTACATGGTTTGACCCTGAACAGAGCTCGAACTCATGATCTACCACACTTGAGGTGTACATGGTTTGACCCTGAACAGAGCTCAAACTCATGATCTACCACACTTGAGGTGTGCATGGTTTGACCCTGAACAGAGCTTGAACTCATGATCTACCACACTTGAGGTGTGCATGGTTTGACCCTGAACAGAGCTCGAACTCATGATCTATCACACTTGAGGTGTGCATGGTTTGACCCTGAACAGAGCTCGAACTCATGATCTACCACACTTGAGGTGTACATGGTTTGACCCTGAACAGAGCTCGAACTCCTGATCTACCACACTTGAGGTGTGCATGGTTTGACCCTGAACAGAGCTTGAACTCATGATCTACCACACTTGAGGTGTGCATGGTTTGACCCTGAACAGAGCTCGAACTCATGATCTACCACATTGAGGTGTGCATGGTTTGACCCTGAACAGAGCTCGAACTCATGATCTACCACACTTGAGGTGTGCATGGTTTGACCCTGAACAGAGCTCAAACTCATGATCTACCACACTTGAGGTGTACATGGTTTGACCCTGAACAGAGCTCGAACTCATGATCTACCACACTTGAGGTGTGCATGGCTTGACCCTGAACAGAGCTCGAACTCATGATCTACCACACTTGAGGTGTGCATGATTTGACCCTGAACAGAGCTCGAACTCATGATCTACCACACTTGAGGTGTGCATGGTTTGACCCTGAACAGAGTTCAAACTCATGATCTACCACACTTGAGGTGTGCATGGTTTGACCCTGAACAGAGCTTGAACTCATGATCTACCACACTTGAGGTGTACATGGTTTGACCCTGAACAGAGCTCGAACTCATGATCTACCACACTTGAGGTGTGCATGGTTTGACCCTGAACAGAGCTTGAACTCATGATCTACCACACTTGAGATGTGCATGGTTTCACCCTGAACAGAGCTCGAACTCATGATCTACCACATTGAGGTGTGCATGGTTTGACCCTGAACAGAGCTCGAACTCATGATCTACCACACTTGAGGTGTGCATGGTTTGACCCTGAACAGAGCTCGAACTCATGATCTACCACACTTGAGGTGTGCATGGTTTGACCCTGAACAGAGCTCGAACTCATGATCTACCACACTTGAGGTGTGCATGGTTTGACCCTGAACAGAGCTCAAACTCATGATCTACCACACTTGAGGTGTGCATGGTTTGACATTGAACAGAGCTCGAACGCATGATCTATCACACTTGAGGTGTGCATGGTTTGACCCTGAACAGAGCTCGAACTCATGATCTACCACACTTGAGGTGTGCATGGTTTGACCCTGAACAGAGCTCAAACTCATGATCTACCACACTTGAGATGTGCATGGTTTGACCCTGAACAGAGCTCGAACTCATGATCTACCACATTGAGGTGTGCATGGTTTGACCCTGAACAGAGCTCGAACTCATGATCTACCACACTTGAGGTGTGCATGGTTTGACCCTGAACAGAGCTTGAACTCATGATCTACCACACTTGAGGTGTACATGGTTTGACCCTGAACAGAGCTCGAACTCATGATCTACCACACTTGAGGTGTGCATGGTTTGACCCTGAACAGAGCTTGAACTCATGATCTACCACACTTGAGGTGTGCATGGTTTGACCCTGAACAGAGCTCGAACTCATGATCTATCACACTTGAGGTGTGCATGGTTTGACCCTGAACAGAGCTCGAACTCATGATCTACCACACTTGAGGTGTACATGGTTTGACCCTGAACAGAGCTCGAACTCCTGATCTACCACACTTGAGGTGTGCATGGTTTGACCCTGAACAGAGCTTGAACTCATGATCTACCAAACTTGAGGTGTGCATGGTTTGACCCTGAACAGAGCTCGAACTCATGATCTACCACATTGAGGTGTGCATGGTTTGACCCTGAACAGAGCTCGAACTCATGATCTACCACACTTGAGGTGTGCATGGTTTGACCCTGAACAGAGCTCAAACTCATGATCTACCACACTTGAGGTGTACATGGTTTGACCCTGAACAGAGCTCGAACTCATGATCTACCACACTTGAGGTGTGCATGGTTTGACCCTGAACAGAGCTCGAACTCATGATCTACCACACTTGAGGTGTGCATGGTTTGACCCTGAACAGAGCTCAAACTCATGATCTACCACACTTGAGGTGTGCATGGTTTGACATTGAACAGAGCTCGAACGCATGATCTATCACACTTGAGGTGTGCATGGTTTGACCCTGAACAGAGCTCGAATGCATGATCTACCACACTTGAGGTGTACATGGTTTGACCCTGAACAGAGCTCGAACTCATGATCTACCACACTTGAGATGTGCATGGTTTGACCCTAAACAGAGCTTGAACTCATGATCTACCACACTTGAGGTGTGCATGGTTTGATCCTGAACAGAGTTCGAACTCATGATCTATCACACTTGAGGTGTACATGGTTTGACCCTGAACAGAGCTTGAACTCATGATCTACCACACTTGAAGTGTACATGGTTTGACCCTGAACAGAGCTTGAACTCATGATCTACCACACTTGAGGTGTGCATGGTTTGACCCTGAACAGAGCTCAAACTCATGATCTACCACACTTGAGGTGTACATGGTTTGACCCTGAACAGAGCTTGAACTCATGATCTACCACACTTGAGGTGTACATGGTTTGACCCTGAACAGAGCTCGAACTCATGATCTACCACACTTGAGGTGTACATGGTTTGACCCTGAACAGAGCTCAAACTCATGATCTACCACACTTGAGGTGTGCATGGTTTGACCCTGAACAGAGCTTGAACTCATGATCTACCACACTTGAGGTGTGCATGGTTTGACCCTGAACAGAGCTCGAACTCATGATCTATCACACTTGAGGTGTGCATGGTTTGACCCTGAACAGAGCTCGAACTCATGATCTACCACACTTGAGGTGTACATGGTTTGACCCTGAACAGAGCTCGAACTCCTGATCTACCACACTTGAGGTGTGCATGGTTTGACCCTGAACAGAGCTTGAACTCATGATCTACCACACTTGAGGTGTGCATGGTTTGACCCTGAACAGAGCTCGAACTCATGATCTACCACATTGAGGTGTGCATGGTTTGACCCTGAACAGAGCTCGAACTCATGATCTACCACACTTGAGGTGTGCATGGTTTGACCCTGAACAGAGCTCAAACTCATGATCTACCACACTTGAGGTGTACATGGTTTGACCCTGAACAGAGCTCGAACTCATGATCTACCACACTTGAGGTGTGCATGGCTTGACCCTGAACAGAGCTCGAACTCATGATCTACCACACTTGAGGTGTGCATGATTTGACCCTGAACAGAGCTCGAACTCATGATCTACCACACTTGAGGTGTGCATGGTTTGACCCTGAACAGAGTTCAAACTCATGATCTACCACACTTGAGGTGTGCATGGTTTGACCCTGAACAGAGCTTGAACTCATGATCTACCACACTTGAGGTGTACATGGTTTGACCCTGAACAGAGCTCGAACTCATGATCTACCACACTTGAGGTGTGCATGGTTTCACCCTGAACAGAGCTCGAACTCATGATCTACCACATTGAGGTGTGCATGGTTTGACCCTGAACAGAGCTCGAACTCATGATCTACCACACTTGAGGTGTGCATGGTTTGACCCTGAACAGAGCTCGAACTCATGATCTACCACACTTGAGGTGTGCATGGTTTGACCCTGAACAGAGCTCGAACTCATGATCTACCACACTTGAGGTGTGCATGGTTTGACCCTGAACAGAGCTCAAACTCATGATCTACCACACTTGAGGTGTGCATGGTTTGACATTGAACAGAGCTCGAACGCATGATCTATCACACTTGAGGTGTGCATGGTTTGACCCTGAACAGAGCTCGAACTCATGATCTACCACACTTGAGGTGTGCATGGTTTGACCCTGAACAGAGCTCAAACTCATGATCTACCACACTTGAGATGTGCATGGTTTGACCCTGAACAGAGCTCGAACTCATGATCTACCACATTGAGGTGTGCATGGTTTGACCCTGAACAGAGCTCGAACTCATGATCTACCACACTTGAGGTGTGCATGGTTTGACCCTGAACAGAGCTCGAACTCATGATCTACCACACTTGAGGTGTGCATGCTAATCAAAACACTAGCAATGTGGTTCTAAAAAAAAAAAATTTGTAATGGAGATTCATAATCTCAATAAAATAAAGAGCTCATCCCTTACCACGCTGCATATATTAAAGTAATGAAAATGGCTGGTGCTAATACATACTTTTCATTGCATTGGAGTCTAAAGATACATAATTTTAAAAATGTTATCATTTCTATATTTCTTAGAAAATAGAAAAAACTTTATGTATGAAAATTATTTTCCAGATGATGATCTTTCCAAATTATTACATGGCAGTCCGATATTGAAGTTTCAGGATGATACCAGAGTCAATATTGATAATGTTATTTAATACTACAGAATATAAATATGATCTTCCTAATTAGTACTAGTCCTACCTCAATATCAAATAGTTCAGGGAAAAATGTATCATACATTCTTAAATCATCTGGATTTCTCTTGAACGACGGTGGAGCCTCCCCTTGATCATCCTCAGTCTCCTCAGAGTTATCTGTCTTGAATCTCTCATCATCGCTGTCAATGTCATCATCATCGTCTAGAGAACTATTATCACTGTCAGGAGTCTCACTAGCACTGCCATAACCCATACTACCTTCTATAAATAGACATATACAGTCAAACCTGTCTAAACCGAACCCCTTTGGGACTGAAGAATTTGTTCAGTTTAGACAGGTGTTTGGTTTACACAGGTTAAAATTACATAGACATTTAGTAGATGGGACTGTAAAGTCTGTCTGGTTTAGACAGGTTTACGGTTTACTCAGGGTTCAGTAGATGGGACTGTAAAGTCTGTCTGGTTTAGACAGGTTTTCGGTTTACTCAGGGTTCAGTAGACGGGACTGTAAAGTCTGTCTGGTTTAGACAGGTTTTCGGTTTACTCAGGGTTCAGTAGATGGGACTGTAAAGTCTGTCTGGTTTAGACAGGTTTTCGGTTTACTCAGGGTTCAGTAGATGGGACTGTAAAGTCTGTCTGGTTTAAACAGGTTTACGGTTTACTCAGGGTTCAGTAGACGGGACTGTAAAGTCTGTCTGAATTTGACAGGTTTTCGGTTTACTCAGGGTTCAGTAGACGGGACTGTAAAGTCTGTCTGGTTTAGACAGGTTTACGGTTTACTCAGGGTTCAGTAGATGGGACTGTAAAGTCTGTCTGGTTTAGACAGGTTTTCGGTTTACTCAGGGTTCAGTAGATGGGACTGTAAAGTCTGTCTGGTTTAAACAGGTTTACGGTTTACTCAGGGTTCAGTAGACGGGACTGTAAAGTCTGTCTGAATTAGACAGGTTTTCGGTTTACTCAGGGTTCAGTAGATGGGACTGTAGTCTGTCTGGTTTAGACAGGTTTACAGTTTACTCAGGGTTCAGTAGATGGGACTGTAAAGTCTGTCTGGTTTAGACAGGTTTACAGTTTACTCTGGGTTCAGTAGATGGGACTGTAAAGTCTGTCTGGTTTAGACAGGTTTACAGTTTACTCAGGGTTCAGTAGATGGGACTGTAAAGTCTGTCTGGTTTAGACAGGTTTACAGTTTACTCTGGGTTCAGTAGATGGGACTGTAAAGTCTGTCTGATTTAGGCAGGTTTATGGTTTACTCAGGGTTCAGTAGATGGGACTGTAAAGTCTGTCTGGTTTAGACAGGTTTTCGGTTTACTCAGGGTTCGGTTTAGACAGGTTTCACTGTATAGATATATGTACTAATACTGTAGTCAAGTTAACAATGATAATAGTAATTTAATTCAACTGTATCCCTCACCTTATTAATATGAAACTGGCACGGCCATGAATGCTCGCGAATCTGAAAATTATCTGGCAATTTCATGCTCATCCGAGATTTTTTGGGCCGAATCTAGTCTCATTCAATCGAATTGTCGTTCCTTACGAAATCTCAAAAGTTGACTTCCGCGTAGAAACAAAAATTCTTGTCAGTATGTCAGAAGAGATTTAATAAATTAAAAAATATCAATATAAGTAAAACCACAGGCACTCGTGGCACGGACCACCACCCTTTTTCTAACTTTCTGTTTACAAATTTATTTTCAATAAAATTTCTTTATTTCTTTATTATTTCATCTCTTTTTCCTTATTTTAACTTGTTCATGTCAATATTCATACAATCTTAAGCTAACATCAAATTGCATGTGTTGACCTTATATAGATACTAATAACCACAAGGCATGCAACTCGACAGGTTTAAAAATCATACCCATGCTCGCTTCGAGTACATTTATTGCACCTTATTTCCATTATGTCATTCAAACTAGGGTCGGAAACGTTCCAAACATTTAAATAATAATATTTTTGAATTTTTCTGACCCTATCATTGAAGTTAATGCAGTGGTACGTCACTTCCGTCAGCCGTGGGTCCGTATACGAAAAATTTGGCAATAAATGTGTGAAAATCTTAATATTCTGGAGAACTGAGCTATCGTATGCACAAAACAAAAACAGGGGCAAAAAGATGCATCTTTTAGGAATGGATGCATGTCCTAGTTTGAATGATATAATGGAAATAAGGTGCAATAAATGTACTCGAAGCGAGCATGGGTATGATTTTTAAACCTGCCGAGTTGCATGCCTTGTGGTTATTAGTATCTATATAAGGTCAACACATGCAATTTAATGTTAGCTTAAGATTGTATGAATATTGACACGAACAAGTTAAAATAAGGAAAAAGAGATGAAATAATAAAGAAATAAAGAAATTTAAAAAAGATTACATGAAGATTAATATCAAGCTACAAATCTATAAATCTTCATTTACAATATCAATACCTACCTTGACTGGAACTTTCAGGGTAAAGCTCTGATTCTGGAAGTTCAAATGATACAGGACTTCTAATATCACATGGTAGTTTGTTCCTAGGGCAACATTTCCTCATTATCACACTGGCCAGTAATATCAGACTCTCCATCTCTCGACAATCTATTACATCCTGGGCAGTATCATATAATATTTGAATACCATTAGCATCAGCCAATGACTTTCTTCCAGATTCTATCAGAAAATAAATAAAATCAAAATTTATTATAGACAGTCTTGTTATTGCCAATTCTAATGCAATTATAATGTAACGCATATTTTCATTGGCTATCGAGAGCCATCAAATCTGCAGTTAACATGCCTGAAGGAATGCTATATTTCTATGCCGAATGCACTTGTTTGTAAACAAAATGGCTGACCCAGATATTTCCGACTATGAATGTGACGCTGACGACCTATTATTGATGCCAATCATCATTCCACAGTTTGACTTACAAGCTGAGTTTCCAGATTTAGACTCCGAGGACTCAGAGGGAGAAGAAACGGGCAAGGACATCACTGGAACAGATATTGAATCACAATATCAGGAAGCCGAAGCGGCAGCAGACGACGTTCTTCCTGTTCAGATTGAACGTAGGCTCAATAAACTAAGTACATTAATTGTACACAGCTTAACCCCAGTCCCTTTCTTTCTGTCTTTCTGCATACATTTGCTTATTCCAAATATAAAGGTACTGACCATTTGACGTGAAGTGGTTCGCTGCAGTGTGCACACTTCAAAGTTTTTCTCTCAATTTCAGTTTTGAAAATATAAAAATTCTCTCAATATTTGGATACAATAAGTCCTACAAATGGTCATGATCAATGCTTAGATAAATGAATTGAAAAAAACAAACCAGTATGTTTCTATTTTTTTTTTACAGAAAAATTCAACTGCAGTGTAAAAAAAAACCCACTTCATAAACAACAAACAAACATCTGAATTTCAGGAAAATATTGCATCATTTTCTTCTGACTGTACAATGTTCGTCATGGCCATTTAACAGCCAGTTCACGGCAGTTGTGCATTGAGGTTTTCTCCCATTGTTTAAGGCCATACGGTTCCCTTTGGATGCTTTTTTTGTTGTTGTTGCAATGTTGGTGTGGACACATATTCTATGATGAATTACAGAAAAGTACCATATTTAGGGTTGCATAATGTGCATTGGTGCATAATGTGCACCTCCTCTTGGCCTTGAAAATCTCCAGAAAAAAACTATTTCGTGTCTATAATGCCCATGGACTTTTAAAAAAATCACGGTCGGAAATATAAGAATTAAATATCAATCGTATATATTTTTCAGTCCTTTGAGCATGTTTCATTTGCTGGGAGAATTTAAGAACCATTTATCTCTTTTCACCTTCAATAAAGTTGCAAAATATTAAATGTGTTGGGTTTTATTGGCGGACATGTGATTTCCCGGTCTGGGAAAGAGTGAAACACATTGTTCCTGTTTATAATGCACACCCCTCCTACAAATTAAAGAATCTGGGCAAAATCCTGCGCATTATATAACCCTAAATATGGTAATGACTAAATTAAAAGAAAATAATGTTACCTAGTATGTTATACAAACTATGACTTCCATGAATTATTTTGATTCTAGTAGGAAAAATCTAACATATACTTTTGAATGGAAGTCAGTAATTATGGAAATGCATGTAATAACAAGATCCACTAACCTTCATGTTTACAGTAGTTTTCCTGCATTGTCATTGATAACTATACGGTGATGTAACTAATTTTCCAATTTGATGGCAATTTGCATTTAGCTACTTAAACAAGTAAAATGCTCACAAAATCGTAAAATAAATCAGTAACCAGCTTGTGTCAATGTCACCAGTGTTCCTTGTAAACTACGTCACCGGATGACGATAAATTACAATGTCAATTGTGGATTTGACAGACTATTTTTTTAGCGGAAGGAATTTGAAAAGTGCATATATTTCGTCATTTATTTGTATATTTTCAAACTAGTGTGTATACATTGGGAGAATTTCATAAGAATAGGAATAACAGTACTGTATTTGAAGAGTTGTCAGTGTTAATTGTGGATTTGACGGTCGTAAATATCCATTTTACTGGCTCCGCTTCGCGTCGCCAGTAAAACTGCATTTGCGATGGTCAAATCCACAATTGACACCTTCAACTCTTCAAATACAGTACTGTTATTCTTTAATTAATTAAAATAAATGAAAGTTCTGCTGGCACTTTTTGATTAACTCCCAATACCTGATGAACATAAAATATCTTAATATGCATAAAAATAGATGTCATAGCTAGCACAATCCAAAATCTTAATATTCCTATGTTACAAAGGTCTATAATTTTGATAAACTACGACAGATCAAAAGCTTTTTTCTTCATGACACTCCCTCTAGTGGTTAGCAATAAAACCTTATTGTATGCACAGCATATATGTAAAAATATGTAAAGTTTAGCCTGGACAAGTCTAAAACGTAGAAATGTTCTGCCTCAAGGGCCATAACTTCTGTCAAGCAATGTGGAGGATAACCCTTTTGATTCATGATACTCCTCCTAGTTGTAAAAATAAGTATTATGATATTAGAACCAGTACCAGCCAGACAAATCATTGACCAGATATACTAAAACCAATGCCGATATAATATCCACCTACAACGGACAAGTCAATAACCAGATATGGTCAAACCAGTACCAATATACCCCTACAACTTCTTTTTGGAGGTATACCCCTACAACTTCCTTTTGGAGGTATACCCATTCAAGCTTCTTTTTGTATTTTTACGTTTTATTGTTTGACAAAACAAACAGATGACTGGGCTACTGATAAGTGATATCATTTTCAAGTTTATAATACATCAATGTGTTGCTTCATGGATAACGCCCTATGTTCTACTTAGGAAGCCATCTTTTTGGATTCCTGATCCACAAAAAAATCCCATATACTTTGTAATTCAGCCAAGCCCTATCAAGTGGTTTGGTAGGTACAGAGAAGGAAATATTTTCTCCATATGATCCTATGTTATACTGTTCTGTAGAGGAAATTATCGTAAATTTCCACATAATGACATATAAATATATATGTAATAAACAATAATAAAACAATCTTGGAGACACATTTTCTATTATATTAATGGATGATAGCTTTCCTATTGTTAGGTTATGATGTTTAGCACCACTTTCAACAATATTTCATTTATATCGTGGCGGTCAGTTTTATTGGTGGAGAAGTACCTGGAGAAAACCTGCCGCAAGTCACTAACAAACTTTATTACATAAAGTTGTAACGAGTACACCTCGCAATGAGTGGGATTCAAACAACTTTAGTAGTGGTGATAGGCACTGATTGCATAGGTAGTTGTAAATCCATCTGCCATACGATCACTACCACAACGGCCCCCTCTTTCCTAAGCTAACACTTACTTAAGTTAGTGACATTTTTCAGAATGTTAAAGATAGCTTTCCTATTGTTAACACTTACCTAAGTTAGTGATATTTTTCAGAATGCTAAGGATAGCTTTCCTATTGTTAACACTTACCTAAGTTAGTGATATTTTTCAGAATGTTAAGGATAGCTTTACTAATGTTAACACTTACCTAAGTTAGTGACATTTTTCAGAATGTTAAGGATAGCTTTCCTAATGTTAACACTTACCTAAGTTAGTGATATTTTTCAGAATATTAAGGATAGCTTTCCTATTGTTAACACTTACCTAAGTTAGTGATATTTTTCAGAATGTTAAGGATAGCTTTCCTATTGTTAACACTTACCTAAGTTAGTGATATTTTTCAGAATGTTAAGTATAGCTTTACTAATGTTAACACTTACCTAAGTTAGTGACATTTTTCAGAATGTTAAGGATAGCTTTCCTAATGTTAACACTTACCTAAGTTAGTGACATTTTTCAGAATGTTAAAGATAGCTTTCCTAATGTTAACTCTTACTTAAGTTAGTGACATTTTTCAGAATGTTAAGGATAGCTTTCCTATTGTTAACACTTACCTAAGTTAGTGATATTTTTCAGAATGTTAAGGATAGCTTTCCTATTGTTAACACTTACTTAAGTTAGTGATATTTTTCAGAATGTTAAGGATAGCTTTCCTAATGTTAATACTTACTAAGTTAGTGACATTTTTCAGAATGTTAAAGATAGCGTTCCTAATGTTAACACTTACTTAAGTTAGTGACATTTTTCAGAATGTTAAGGATAGCTTTCCTATTGTTAACACTTACCTAAGTTAGTGATATTTTTCAGAATGTTAAGGATAGCTTTCCTATTGTTAACACTTACCTAAGTTAGTGATATTTTTCAGAATGTTAAGGATAGCTTTCCTAATGTTAACACTTACTTAAGTTAGTGACATTTTTCAGAATGTTAAGGATAGCTTTCCTATTGTTAACACTTACCTAAGTTAGTGATATTTTTCAGAATGCTAAGGATAGCTTTCCTAATGTTAACACTTACTTAAGTTGGTGACATTTTTCAGAATGTTAAGGATAGCTTTCCTATTGTTAACACTTACCTAAGTTAGTGATATTTTTCAGAATGTTAAGGATAGCTTTCCTATTGTTAACACTTACCTAAGTTAGTGATATTTTTCAGAATGTTAAGGATAGCTTTCCTAATGTTAACACTTACTTAAGTTAGTGACATTTTTCAGAATGTTAAGGATAGCTTTCCTATTGTTAACACTTACCTAAGTTAGTGATATTTTTCAGAATGCTAAGGATAGCTTTCCTAATGTTAACACTTACTTAAGTTAGTGACATTTTTCAGAATGCTAAGGATAGCTTTCCTATTGTTAACACTTACCTAAGTTAGTGATATTTTTCAGAATATTAAGGATAGCTTTCCTACTGTTAACACTTACCTAAGTTAGTGATATTTTTCAGAATGCTAAGGATAGCTTTCTTATTGTTAACACTTACCTAAGTTAGTGACATTTTTCAGAATGTTAAGGATAGCTTTCCTATTGTTAACACTTACCTAAGTTAGTGATATTTTTCAGAATGCTAAGGATAGCTTTCCTAATGTTAACACTTACTTAAGTTAGTGACATTTTTCAGAATGTTAAGGATAGCTTTCCTATTGTTAACACTTACCTAAGTTAGTGATATTTTTCAGAATATTAAGGATAGCTTTCCTACTGTTAACACTTACCTAAGTTAGTGATATTTTTCAGAATGCTAAGGATAGCTTTCTTATTGTTAACACTTACCTAAGTTAGTGACATTTTTCAGAATGTTAAGGATAGCTTTCCTATTGTTAACACTTACCTAAGTTAGTGACATTTTTCAGAATGTTAAGGATAGCTTTCCTATTGTTAACACTTAACTAAGTTAGTGATATTTTTCAGAATGTTAAGGATAGCTTTCTTATTGTTAACACTTACCTAAGTTAGTGACATTTTTCAGAATGTTAAGTATAGCTTTCCTATTGTTAACACTTACCTAAGTTAGTGATATTTTTCAGAATGTGAAGGATAGCTTTCCTATTGTTAACACTTACCTAAGTTAGTGATATTTTTCAGAATGCTAAGGATAGCTTTCCTATTGTTAACACTTACCTAAGTTGGTGATATTTTTCAGAATGTTAAGGATAGCTTTCCTATTGTTAACACTTACCTAAGTTAGTGATATTTTTCAGAATGTTAATTATAGCTTTCCTATTGTTAACACTTACTTAAGTTAGTGATATTTTTCAGAATGTTAAGTATAGCTTTCCTGATGTTGACATGTCTGTGTTTGGTATCCACTTGATGCCATTCCTGGTACAGATTTAGTAAATGTGGAACATGTTCTCCCCCTATAGTACGAGCTGCATTATTTCCTAAAAAATATCAACAAATATAGTTATGGGTTACATAAGAGGTGTTTAACATCATTATCAACAATATTTCAGCTATATCGTGACATTCAATTTTATTAGTGAAGAGTACTCAGAGAAAACCAACGACTTGCCAAAATGTCATTGACAAAATTGATCACATAAAAAGTTCCCCTTACCATGACACAGATTCAAACTCCCAACTACAGTCAAACATGTATATAAAGTCAAGGGAACCTCAAAATGTGCCCTTTATAAAGATGTTCAAATTATATGCACTATTCATTAATGGTAAAAATGAGACTGTTCTTTATAGACAGTGATTTGTTATATAGATGTGCTCTTTATAGACAGTGATTGTTATATAGATGCGTGCTTTATAGACAGTGATTTGTTATATAGGGGTGCTCTTTAAGGCAGGCTTGACTGTATATCAACAGACTGTCCTTTATAGACAGTGATTTGTTATAGAGAGGTGCTCTTTAAGGCAGGCTTGACTGTATATCAACAGACTGTCCTTTATAGACAGTGATTTGTTATAGAGAGGTGCTCTTTAAGGCAGGCTTGACTGTATATCAACAGACTGTCCTTTATAGACAGTGATTTGTTATAGAGAGGTGCTCTTTAAGGCAGGCTTGACTGTATATCAACAGACTGTCCTTTATAGACAGTGATTTGTTATAGAGAGGTGCTCTTTAAGGCAGGCTTGACTGTATATCAACAGACTGTCCTTTATAGACAGTGATTTGTTATAGAGAGGTGCTCTTTAAGGCAGGCTTGACTGTATATCAACAGACTGTCCTTTATAGACAGTGATTTGTTATAGAGAGGTGCTCTTTAAGGCAGGCTTGACTGTATATCAACAGACTGTCCTTTATAGACAGTGATTTGCTATAGAGAGGTGCTCTTTAAGGCAGGCTTGACTGTATATCAACAGACTGTCCTTTATAGACAGTGATTTGTTATAGAGAGGTGCTCTTTAAGGCAGGCTTGACTGTATATCAACAGACTGTCCTTTATAGACAGTGATTTGTTATATAGGGGTGCTCTTTAAGGCAGGCTTGACTGTATATCAACAGATTGTCCTTTATAGACAGTGATTTGCTATAGAGAGGTGCTCTTTAAGGCAGGCTTGACTGTATATCAACGGATATGAAATTTATTATGTTAGAGTGAGATTTTATTAAAACAGGTCATTGCTATAGGTATACAATAATCATTCATGGTCTAGAATGTGTGAAGGAATAGTTTGACCTGAGGGTTCACATTTTAAGTCAGAAATGAGGCTTGCCAAGTTTTTGATGAAAGAAAATGTGAGCCCAAGCCCGAGTGAAATTTATTGTGATAATCAAAAGAGCCAATTAGTTATACTACATATATTGAACACATATAAATCATATTTTCACACCTTTTCTACATTATAACCTCTTTACAAGATAATTAAATTATTAATACTCAGACAGAGTTCACCTCTTAAATTCTCCTTAGAGAGGCACCTCTACAAATCGTTAATCAAATAAAATAAAAAAGTAAGCATGCAGGGTTTTCACTTCATTTTATTTTAACAGGGTATTATTCAAATTTAACAGGCCCCAAAAGGTTAGGGGAACTACATTTTTTTAAGTCAAAATTGTATCATGAAAATGATGATTTTCTCTCCTTTTTACTTTTTGTTGTTTTACAAATAAGTATGAAAACAAAAGTTTGCGTAAAGGGCTTATATAATTTATTCATCAATATAGACGAAGTCGAGTGTACATCTGTCCATGGCAGCTCAGAAACAGTGATTTGGACACGATACGGCATGCAATTATTTATTATGTGGAGAGGACCCTTGTAAATTGTTATAATTTGTGTCCAATCCAATTGTTATAATATTTAGCAATAAAATATGTTTAATCTAATCTAATGAAATCTAAACAAATATCAAACTGAAAGCGAACTCAAACGAAGATTACTCCAACTAATTGTCTCTAACCTTTCTTGTTTGATGGACCCTGCCCAAAAAAGTATGTTATTGTTCGTTTCATTTTGTTTCATATGATATAGCGATGTAATAAAATTGCATCCGATGAAGGGAAAATCAGCCGTAGTTTAAAACACTTCAATGAAACAGAATTGTTTACTAATGAAAACAAGAAAAAGAGAAGTGCTATAAATAAACTAGAATGTTAAATATAGCAACATTTATTTATATCTAGTGGAATTTCAATTCACCAGCTGTATAAAGTGGATTTCGGTGAAATAAAAATTATGTATGAAAAAAAAAATTTCAAAGGCAATTTGAACCGGCCGAAATTCATTATGAGGCGGACATTTTGGCCAGAGGCCAGTTCTTAACGAAAACACTGAGTATGCATATGATACACCCAAAGACAGTATTCCCTTCCACAAATACTTACTGGATTTGGTCAAGTTGTACAAGATTTCTAAGGCTAGTTTAAGAACAGTAGTATGTTTTCTGGCACATTGTTGTATCACTCTGAACATTGGAGGAATAGAATTGTGTTTTCCTAAATATGATGCATTTACACCTGTAAATAAATATAACATTATAATAAATTAATGTTTTAACAGTAATATTCTAGACTTCAGGTAGTTGGTTTTATCCTGTTTACGTATTGCACAATATAAATAATAAACATATACTATAGTCCATTTGAATGCTATAGACCACCTAAAAAAAATTAATTACAAATTCATTTTAATTTTTTCTCTTCTTTATTCTTCAAATATATATTTCAAATGTGTCTACGAACTCTGACAGTAACTTTCAGAATTTTTCATCAATAGATAAAAAAGTTGCCCATTAGGTGTCTATCTTAAATATTTGCACTTATATGTGTAATTTTCAGTGGAGTAAGCATGCTTTAAAGAAGAGCTCTCATACTGTAAACAAAAATAAAAACATGTGCTTGACATGCAAATTTCTATATATCATATGACTGACCATTTATATATCAAATGGGCTTGCATGAATAGAGTTGTCCATTTAATTCAAAACACATGTATCAAGGTCATTGTCACTTGATCTTTAATTCTCATGGACACATCCTCTAGTTTAAATATATATTGAAGAATGCATAGAGCTTGACTTGCATGCTTTTTATTCAAGCAAGAGGCACTTGGTATTTAAAGTTCACCTTGATTTCACAAGGTTATTTTCCATTGTTATTTCCAATCATCCTTTACATGTCATCTTCTTAGATATTTAAATGACAAGTCACATGCCAATAGTATATTTGCATGAGGACCACATGTTCTTATTTTTGCTTACAGTTTTAGGCTGTTCTTTCATTCCCCTAGAAATTACACATATAAATACAAATATTTAACATAGACACCTAATGGGAAACTTTTTTATCTATGGATGAAAAATTTTAAAAGTATTTGTTAGAGTTTGTAGAAACATATAAAATATGTATGTGAAGAAAAAAGAAAAGAAAACATTAAAATGGATTTTTAATAAAAAAAATTTAGGTGGTCTATAGCATTCAAATGGACTATATTGTTGATTTGTTTTGCAACTAGAGGCTCAGCACTGATCTGAGCCTGTGTCGCTCACCTTTCCTTCTGCTTTGAGGAAACTTAATACAGAACCTTCCATAGGTGCTTCCCACCAAATTTCAGCTCATTTTGGCCAAGCAGTTACAGAGAAGATTTTTAGAAATCGACAAATCTAAAACAAGAATTGCCTGTGGCAGCCATGTTTGTTAATGGATCAAAACGAAATGAGCAATCTCTATAGAGGACCTTCCATAGATGCTTCTTACCAAGTTTCATATCATTTGGCCAAGCGGTTTCAGAGGAAAAGTTGTTTTAGAAATCGACCAATAAGAAACAAGAATTGCCTACGACGGCCATATTTGTTAACGGATCAAAATGGAATGAGCAATTCCCATAGAGAATCTTCCACAGATGCTTCCTACCACGTTTTATTCCATTTAGCCAAGCTGTTTCAGAGTTGAAGATTTTTAGAAATCGACCAATCAGAAACAAGAATTGCCTGTGGCAGCCATGTTTGTTAATGGATCGGGACTAAATGAGCAATCCTTATAGAGAACCTTCCATAGATGCTTCCTACCAGGTTTCGGTTCATTTGGCAAAGCAGTTTCAGAGGAGAAGATTTTTTAGAAATCAACCAAATCAACCAATCAGAAAAAAGAATTGCCTGTGGCAGTCATGTTTGTTAATGGATCAGGACTAAATGAGCAATCTTTATAGAGGCCTTTCATAGATGTTTCCTACCAAGTTTCGGATCATTTGGCCAAGCGGTTTCAGAGGAGAAGATTTTTAGAAATCGACCAATCAGGAACAAGAATTGCCTATGACGGCCATGTTTGTTAACGGATCAAAACAGAATGAGCAATTCCCATAGAGGACCTTCCATAGATGCTTCCTACCACGTTTCGGTCCATTTAGCAAAGCTGTTTCAGAGTAGAAGATTTTTAGAAATCGACCATTCAGAAACAAGAATTGCCTGTGGCAGCCATGTTTGTTAATGGATCGGGACTAAATGAGCAATCTTTATAGAGAACCTTCCATAGATGCTTCCTACTAGGTTTCGGTTCATTTGGCAAAGCGGTTTCAGAGGAGAAGATTTTTTAGAAATCAACCAAATCAACCAATCAGAAACAAGAATTGCCTGTGGCAGTCATGCTTGTTAATGGATCGGAACTAAATGAGCAATATTTATAGAAGACCTTCCATAGATGTTTCCTACCAAGTTTCGGATCATTTGGCCAAGCGGTTTCAGAGGAAAAGATTTTTAGAAATTGACCAATCAGAAACAAGAATTGTCTGTGGCGGCCATGTTTGTAAATGGATCGGGACGAAATTAGCACTCTTTATAGAGGACCGCACATAGATGCTTCCTACCAAGTTTCGGTTCATTTGGCCAAGCAGTTTCAGGAGAAGAATTATAAAAATCAGCCAATCAGAAACAAGAGTCGCCTGTGGCGGCCATGTTTGTTAACAGATCGG
Organism: Bathymodiolus septemdierum; assembly: GCA_963383655.1. Lineage (NCBI taxonomy): Eukaryota > Metazoa > Mollusca > Bivalvia > Mytilida > Modiolidae > Bathymodiolus > Bathymodiolus septemdierum. The sequence continues at coordinate 70,727,991 of OY726520.1, forward strand.
GACGAAATGAGCAATCTTTACAGAGGACCTTCCATAGATGCTTCCTACCAAGTTTCGGTTTATTTGGCCAAGCGGTTTCAGAGGAGAAAATTTTTTAAAATCTGTATAGAGATAAATGCATTTTGAATACAGATATCCAAATTTAAACAAGAGTTATCTTTCTTTTAACAGAAGATATTTTAGAAATCAAGCAATCTGAAACAAGAATTGCCTGTGGCAGCCATGTTTGTTAACTAATCGAGACACAATGAGCAATCTTTATAGAGGACCTTCCATAGATCCTTGCCACCATGTTTCGGTTCATTTGGACAAGCGGTTTCAGAGGAGAAGATTTTTTATAATCGGCCTATCAGAAACAATAATTGCCTGTGGCGGCCATGTTTGTTAATGGATCGGGACGAAATGAGCATTCTTTATAGAGGACCTTCCATAGATGCTTCCTACTAAATTTCAGTTCATTTAGAAAAGCGGTTTCAGAGGAGAAGATTTTTTAGAAATCAACCAATCAGAAACAAGAATGGCCTGTGGTGGCCATGTTTGTTAACGGATCAGAACTAAATGAGCAATCTTTATAGAGAACCTTCCAAGGATGCTTCCTACCAAGTTTTGATTCATTTGGACAAGCGGTTTCAGAGGAGAAGATTTTTTTGAAATCAACCAATCAGAAACAAGAATGGCCTGTGGTGGCCATGTTTGTTAATGGATCGAGACGAAATGAGCAATCTTTATAGAGGATCTTCCATAGATGATTCCTACTAAGTTTTGGTTCATTTGGCCATGCATTTTTTCAGAGGAGAAGATTTTTAAAAATCGGCCAATCAGAAAGAAGAATTGCCTGTGGCGGCCATGTTTGTTAATGGATCGGGACAAAATGAGCAATCTTTACAAAAGACCTTCCATAGATGCTTCCTACCAAGTTTCAGTTCATTTGGCTGAGGGGTTTCAGAGGAGAAGATTAAAATGTGAAAAGTTAACGGACGACCGACGCCAAGTGATGGCAAAAGCTCACTGCCTTTGGCAAAGTGAGCTAAAAATGGATTTCTCATGAGCAATATCACATCGAACATGAAGTCTAATATAAGAAGCTAATTTACAAGGAGGAGAAACATGTCTGAAGTTAAAAAGCAAGAAATACTGGAAGCAAAGACACTTCTGTATCCTTACAGTAGATTGGGTCTGAGTTGAAATTTAGAAAATAATGTTAAAATAAAATAGTGAAAACCTGGAAAACCTGAAAAAAATGGAATCATGTATAAACCCAACCTTAAATAAAGTCCTTAAGTAGGAAATCTTTGCTTAGCCTGTATAAACCCAACACCTTTCTATTCCAAACAAAATAGCTGGAGCCAAGGAGAGTGGGTTTATATAGGTTTCATTGTAGCTATAGACTTACTGTTGTTTGTGTAGGACTTGAACACTTGTAGTAAACATTGCAGGTTTTTGAAGTTACAAATGTTATTCTTTACCAATGACCATGTTATCAGTAATGTTCTGTGTAAACGAGCTTTGGTAGAAAATTTCCGGTCTGAATAAAAATAAATATACATGTATATAAATATTTAAACATACAAATGTAATTCAACATGTATATTGCAGAGATACCAACCCCAACTGAGGAGAAATAGGAGTAACCAGCTCGCGAAGCGAAATGTGCAGGTCGATTTGCGAGTTGCTTTTTATGGTCGGGGGTTTGGTTTGCCGCTGAAGGTCCCCAGAAGCTCTCGGGGTAAATTATGGGCATATCCTGGCATATAATTTTACGTCTCAAATAGTTGGTTTTTGCTTCTGTATTTTTTGCTGCATACAGATAAGACTAACCTGTTCAGTGTTGTATGATGAAAACTTCAAAAAATGCTAGCTAAAAGGTATAATCAATTAAAGGGTTCCAAAATTTTGAATGCTAATGACCAAAATACTTAGAATAGAGGGGAAATTATCATTTATAAATATACATGCATGTTGTTAGAAAATTAGGGAAATAAGCAATTTGATCATTTAATCAAAGCTAAATGCTACATCAATGGAATGTTATATTGTATCAAGAATTTGGTAAACAAACCTGATGATTTTACTACACTTAGGCCCTTAACTGATGTCAAAGAGTTTGTAATCTTCCTATTTGTTTCTGAAAGTTCGGAATGTTTGTTTGATTTGACGTGTTTTGGAAGATCTCCCTTTCCTCCATGAGCGACCACAATTTCAATGCAACATATTTTACAATACGAATATGTTTCCCCTTTTCTGGAAGTCATAAAACATGAGAATAGTTGCTTGTGTTCTTCAATGAACCTCTGATTATACTTTCCGCCATATTGAACAACACATGTAATACGTTTTCATTACTCGAAACGAAAAAACATGAGATTTGCTTATTAAAGTGCTTGAATGTAACAAAACGTTCATTGGTTTTTAAAGCATCTTTGCACTCAAAAAATAAATATAAACTGGTGACGGCACAACATATGAAATATTTCTGGATTTTGAATAGATCGGAGTTTTACAATAACATCATGTTCAGCAAATCGGAGGGTGGATTTCCCATTGAAAATTTGGGGTAACTCCGCAAAAAGCAGGGAGGTTGGCATCTCTGATTTGACAAATAGCGATATTTTTGCGACATCTAACAACATTCATTTATATTCCTATACAAAATATTTTTATTAATCTTACAAATAATTTAAATAACTAGAGATGAAGTTAAGGTAAAAGTTTTCCAGGTCAAATTGCTTCAAACTTTATCTGTCCACTTGTTTCAAAAACAAATTTGACAATCTAAACACCTATCAAACTCCCTTCCAATATTTGATGGTCCCAATAAACGTGTTTGACGACATGTTTACACTGTTAAATGTGTGTATAAAACAGGTGCACAACTAACATTTGAAGCATATTTGGCAGTGTAAACGCATCTTTAGATTTGTTTAATTTTTACATAATACATGTACAGTACAGAAAGCGACATACCGTGATTGATCACTCCGAGAGACATAATTTTTAATCCTTTAGACATATCATCACGAACATAAACCCACTGTGATAGACCTAAAAAGGACCATAAAACAAGGTGGTGGGGATTAAATTTTATGGCTCTCGGTCACCTGTGCGCCGATTGATATTTTACCGCCAATTAAGAGATTAGCGTTACCTGTTCTACCTGTTGACTTTTAATATCGTAAGCCGTAATTATTGCTACTGAAGGATGTATTTTTGACAATTAATTTTGTATCCTCTTGCTGTTAATATTTGACTGTTTGTTGCTTTTCATTGCCAAAGAATGTCTGTCTTGTTATCGTTTTCGTTTGTTTTAGAAAGTTCTACTTTATGACCTCGAGTTCTATATTAAGAATTTTGTTGAAACCGCAACTGAACTTTATCTTGTTTAATTTTAATTTCTCATTTTTTTTCTACTGTTGGGTTGTATTCAGTATGTATTGAAATATTCGTAAATACGGGCTACTTCATCAATGTATTTTTTGGTTATAAGTTAAACCGAAGTCGCGGGTTTTTGAAGCACGGACTTTGCAAGCGTGGATTTTTAGTGTTTAGTTGGTAAAGAGCAGACTTAAAATTGATTATTGGTTTATTTTGTGTTTTGGACTTTTACCTCTCGTATTGAAAAAAAATTAACAATTCAAGTAAACTGTTTTACACACATGGCTTGTTACGTAATTTCGTTATAGATGAAAATAATTTTCTTTAAAATTGCAAACAAAAACCTATAACAATCCAAATTTACGTAGCCTAATGGCTACAAAATGAACAAAAAGTGGAAAACTATGAGCATGCTTTCAATTTGTTCCATGAACTTTGAGTTTTTTTTACTGTATTTTGTCATATATCTATTGGGTTGAAAGCCAATTAAGATTTGAATTTGAATAAATAAATAAACTGGTGACATTTGATTTTGGTCAGATACTGTGTAATGTCAAACATTTGTAGGGGTAAAATCATGATAAAGGTTAATTCCTTATTTCCTTTCACGTTTCTAAACTTTCTGCAGATTAGTTGCTAATTTCCAAAATATATCCGTAAATTTAGTGACTTTTGGACATGTAGTACTTCTTTGAACGATCTGTTTATAAATATTTGTTTCGTTAATTTTTAATCAAATTCTTCAATGACCGTATACAGGTATAAAAATTATTTAGTACGTATTTCTACAACGAAAAGGGTTTTAACTGGGTTTTCTACGAAGATTAAAATAAAAAATATTAGTGAACTAAAATGTAATATTGAACTGGAAATACGCTTTAAAACGTAAAATATTGGTGAACTAAAATGTAATGTTGAACTGGAAATACGCTTTAAAACGTAACAAATCACGCATATCGCACATGTGTTTATGCAACTTCATTTGTGCACAAGCCAGGTCACGTGTACACGTGTCAATAAAATACTAGGTGTAGATACGCAATACACAGCCAATGTTAAAAATTTTTGAAACATATTTGCACAACCCATGATTTCACTGAATTGAAGTTGAATAATCATTTATTATTTACATTTTATTCATTAATTCAAATCAACTCTCCATTCTCGTGCTATTTTCTCAATCTCTGGATTACGTTAAAGGATGTTTTACGTTTTGAGGAAAGAAATAAAAATGTTTTTTTTTTTAATTCTGAGGGGAATCGGAGACAGTACCTGAAAAAAAAAATAGGCGATTTAAAAAGGTAATTTCACCTGTACATCTTATCTGACTAGTTTACCTGTAATTGCCCCCTGATCACCGACATGAATTAAAATTTTTAATCCTCATCACTCTCCTAGACATGACCACTATCACGGTGATTGATCACGGCATGTTCCTTTCTGTACTGTATACCCAATGACAGTACCAAATCTCCACGAAGATGTCCTGTTTCTTTTATATGATAAGTTTACAGTTCAAAATGACGATGCTTTCATTTTGAAGTGCTAATTTTCAGTATATTTCCCTACATATACAATGTACTTTTATCTTGAAGGAATATTTACTGGAAACACAGAACTGATACACTACCCAATTTCAGGCATGAATCTAATGGAATTGTTAGAACTTTCGCATCCTTTGAAACTTTAATATACATCATATGACTATACCTCGTACAATAGAAGTAACATACCTTTAGATGATAACTTGGCTAATACTTGATGTGACAGTAATAAGATCTCATCATTAGTTATAGTATCCTCTGCTTCTCTCACAATACACTGTAGGACAATATTAGTAGTATTGGCACTTACAAGGGCACTTGATCTCTTCCCTACTTCTATAAATAAACAAGATATGCTATTAGTAATATCAACTTTCGTTTCTTTTCCATTCAATAAAGTCAGTGACTTGCGACAGGTTGGTGGTTTTCTCCGGGTTCTCCGGTTTCCTCCACTAATAAAACTGACCGCCACAATATAATTGAAATATTGTTGAAAGTGGTGTTGAAACACCATCAAACAAACCATCCAATCAATTGACGTTATTTTACAGTATATCAAAATTACATGTAGCTATCTAATCCCCAGTCTCTCTTTTAACTTCTTAGGAAATATAAATACTTGATTCCTCACTCCTTACCCCTCCCTCCACTGTTTATAAGTTGGGGGGATAAAACTGAATACCAATTAAGATTTAAATGTTATGCTGTGTAGTAGTCCAAACAAAACTTTGTCGGGCAGTCATGGTCGTGATCGTATGGTAGTTGGATTTACAACTACCTATGCAATCAGTTTGTCAGTAACTTGCAACAGGTCAGTGGTTTTCTCCACCAATAAAACTGACCTCTACGATATAACTGAAATTTTGTTGAAAGTGGCATTAAACACCAGAATCCTATCCAATCCCCCAATAAACTTTGTTACTTCAAATGTAAAAAAAAATACATTAATTTTATCATTACAATTGATTCCTTCAATTTAATTATTTATCTATAAAACGAGGGTTGCAGACAGCCTGCAGCTACTAGTGGTTTTCCTCGAAATTGATTACTTTGATTCTCCAAAACATAAGTTGGCAATACATAGGATGAATTTGTTTAATACATTATTTGGCCTAGATAATTGCATTGCATTCACTATAAATAGAAGTAGCAATAGACTTACGAGTTTTTCCAAGTAGTTCTAGTAGAATATGTATTATATTTACAACAACAGCTCGATCGGAACAATTCTAAAATAGATAGAAGTATTTTAAATGATATAAGGTCCTATATTTACTTCTTGGTTTGACCCTTATAGAATAAGTCAAGTTACATTATTCAAATATTGAATTTTTTTCAAATATATCATTACGAGAAACAAGTTTGATGATATCTTTTGTACTAGACCAACCTGATGGGCTGGATTTATATAGTACTAGCTTACTGAAACAACAGTCTGCATGTAGACATGTTGTTCCACTCTGACACATTATCCTGACTCAAGAGCCTCTTACTCATTAATGTTTGATGCATAGTGGAAAAGCATGAATAGAAACTTTCAAATCTTTGGTTTGACCCGGCTGTGAATCAAAACCAATGATTTTCTCCACTAATGGCAAGCATGTTAACACCAAACAGACAATCCCTAGATAATTTCAATAAATATATGGTCTGGTCATAAACGTAAAGGCCCTTTAGTTTAATTGCTACTAAAATTTTGTAAATTATTTGGCTTTCAAATCTTTCGATTTTGAGTGTACCTGATGACGGTTATTCCAGAAATGTGTGGTGCACATTTGTAAATTTGATATCTACGTTTTTATTGCTGTAGATTTATTAAATAAGTAAGTAATTCATCAACACAACATCTAAATGTAGTGAAAGAAGCAAAATAATTAAATATGTATAATTGACAAAATTGGCCGTTGTGGTCGTGATCGTATGGTATTTGGATTTACAACTACCTATGCAATCAGCGCCTATCACCACTGATGTTGAGTTCGAATCTCGATCAGGGTGAGGTGTACATTATGTGATAAAGTTGACTTTCGACAGGTCAGTGGTTTTCTCTGTGTCCTCCGCTTTCCTCCACCAATAAAACTTACCACCACGATATAAATGGAATATCGTTGAAAGTGGCGTTAAACACCATCAAACAAAATCAAAAAGATAACTTCAATCAATAGGAACCATTGGTTCAGTTGCTTCCGTATTAGCAGCAACCCTCTATCAAGGAAAACATGATAGGAACCACAAGCCATGGAAGATCGTATCAACTGAGAGATACATACTCCATATACAGGTGCTGCTGGAATGTTGCTACATATTTAAATGGAAAGTTAATAATGGAAAATTTAGAGTCACGATGGCGAACATTAAACTTTGTCAGGACATCAACTTAGTCATTAAGACCTTTTGATTCCGTAACTTCCTTATTAGTGTAGGGGGGTCGTCGTGGCCGTGATCGTATGGTAGTTGGATTTACAACTACATATGCAATCTGTGCCTATCACCACTGATGTTGTGAGTTCGAATCTCGATCAGGGCGAGGTGTACAGCATTATGTGATAAAGCTCGTCAGTGACTTGCGACAGATCGGTGGGTTTCTCCGGATCCTCCGGTTTCCTCCGCCAATAAAACTGACCGCCACGAAATAACTGTAATATTGTTGAAAGTGGCATTAAACACCATCTAACAACAAACAAAAATACATTACATCACTTAAATTTACATACTTTTAATGTTGACAATATAAGATCTAGCTGTGCTGCATTTTTCAAAATGGAATCTCGATGAATTTTCTCTGCAATAAAAAGAGAATATCTACAAATAACTAAAATGTGCATCATTTAAATAGGAAAAGAACTGCTTCAGAAACCATAAGGCATGCATAAAATATATGCTGAAAGTAAGCTTATGGTATCTCATGATCAGGACGAAATGAGCAATCTTCATAGAGGACATTCCATAAATGATTCCTACCAAGTTTCGGTGGTAGCCATATTTGTTAACCGATCGGGACAAAATGAGCAATCTTCATAGAGGACATTCCATAGTCATAGATGCTTCCTACCAAGTTTCGGTTCATTTGGCCAAGCGGTTTCAGAGGAGAAGACTTTTAAAAATCGGCCAATCAGAAAGAAGAATTGCCTGTGGCGGCCATGTTTGGTAATGGATCATAGCAAAATGTGCACTCTTTAGAGAAAACCTTCCATAGATGCTTCCTACCAAGTTTCAGTTCATTTGGCCGAGGGTTTTCAGAGGAGAAGATTACAATGTGAAAAATAAACGGATGACAGACGACGGACACCAAGTGATGGCAAAAGCTCATATTGCCTTTGGCAAGGTTTGCTAAAAAGAATATTAAAATGTGAATACCTACTTGTAATGTATAGAATAAATATGTTACACTATATCAGCATTAGTTAATTTCTAAGGGAGATAATGGCAAGAGTTATCTTTCTTTTAACAGAGAAGAATTTTTTAGAAATCAACTATTCAGAAACAAGAACTGCCTGTGGCGGCCATGTTTGTTGACCGATCGGAACAAAATGAGCAATCTTTATAGAGGACCTTCCATAGATGCTTCGTACCAAGTTTTGGTTCATTTGGCCAAGCGGTTTCAGAGGAGAAGATTTAAAAAAATCGACCAATCAGAAACAAGAATTGCCTGTGGCAGCCATGTTTGTTAACGGATCGAGACAAAATGTGCAACCTCTAGAGAGGACGCCCATAGATGCTCTCTACCAAGTTTCGGTTCATTTGGCCAAACGTTTCAGAGGAGAAGAATTTAAAAAATCAACCAATCAGAAACAAGAGTCGTCTGTGGCGGTCATGTTTGTAAATGGATCGGGACGAAATGAGCAATCTTTACAGAGGACCTTCCATAGATGCTTCCTACCAAGTTTCGGTTCATTTAGCCAAGCGGTTTCAGAGGAGAAGATTTTTAAAAATCTGCCAATCAGAAAGAAGAATTGCCTGTGATGGCCATGTTTGTAAATGGATCGTGACGAAATGAGCACTCTTTATAGAGAACCTTCCATAGATGCTTCCTACCAAGTTTCAGTTCATTTGGCTGAGGGGTTTCAGAGGAGAAGATTAAAATGTGAAAAGTTAACGGACGACAGAAGACAAGTGATGGCAAAAGCTCACATTGCCTTTGGCAAGGTGAGCTAAAAATGAGTGTGAGACAACAATACACACACATCAAAATTCAACAAATTTAATTTTAATTTAATCAAACTTCTAAAACAAAGTTATATTATTAATGTATGTACATGTATACAGCATAAATTTATATGAAGAATGGTTATAAATATGGATTCAATGTATTAACTGATAAACCATGAAACAAACACAACAGGCAAGTCACTGATAAACAATCTATCAACAGAATAGGAATATAAATGATCATGTTCAACCATCTGAAACCAGTGTTGTTTAATTAATCATGATAAACACAGTTTAGCAAGGAACATTCTTATTCTTTTACAGAAAAGCTATGGAATAGAAGTATCAGTGACTTGACTTACCTTGAGTGGATACTATTTGATATATCTTAGAAGTAACATATCTAATCTGGTGAAGGTCATCTGTACACGATGGATTCTTAGCTGCTTTTCCACCAACTTTATCTAACTGTTGGAAAAGTCCTAACAACCTTGTACTGATAATTAAAAAAAATACCATTTTAAAACTTTATCTAACTGTTGGAAAAGTACTAACAACCTTGTACTGATAATTCAAAAGAATAGCTTGTTTAAAACATTTGAGATTGTCCCCATTTTTCAACACAGCAAAAAATCTCTATTATCTAGGTCAGTAGAATTTTTAGTAACCTGCATTCTAATTTTTTTAAACTTAATTTGGAATAAGATATTGAAACTTGAATTTGTATTCATGTCTATCCGATTGTTCTCGTCATGATTGTGAAAAGAAAGCTAATTTAAACATGCATGAAGTTTGAAACTTTTTTTCAAATTAAAACATAATGGAAATTTTCCAATAAATTATCATATGAATAAATTAAGGCATAAAAATTCATTAAAAAAATTAATCCATAGAAAAATATTGACATTCACATTACAAAATTGTCTCCTTTATCACAAGATAAAGATTGTCATGGTAACTAACAACAATGATACAATACAACATGTAGCTAAAGTGATCACCCAAGTCTTACTCATGATATATATGTAGGCTACATAAAAATTATACATATTTGTTGGATTTCCAACTAACTATGCAATCAGTGCTCATCACCACTAACGTTGTGAGTTTGAATCCCACTCAGTTGAGGTGTACTCATTATAACATTATGTGATAAAGTTTGTCAGTGACTCGGGGTACTCTACCAAGAAAACTGACGCCACGATATAGCTGAAATATTGTTGAAAATGGCACTAAACACCATAACCTAACCTGACCTAAATACATATTTGTATTTTCTTTCCTAACAAGAAGTTCCATTTGTGGGGCATTTCTTGTAAGTCTATATATTAGTAATAAAATACCAACCCTACACTTCTCTCCATCACTGGCTGTGTACTTTTCTTTCACTTTTCACATTGTCATACATTATTCGACTCTGTATTCCATATTTACAATGAACCTAGAAATATAAAACTGTAAGGTCATCAATGGATCCCTATTGAGGCAAAATATTGTAAGTTGACTTAATGTCTTGTAAATAATGTAATAAAGGCTTATATTATAAGACAGGCCTCGACATTAACGTTTGTCCGATACCAGTGAAAACTGACGTCGGACAAGTAGATCTTGTATTACGATTGTCCGACGGGACAAGTGAAAAAAAACTGAGATTCCCAAACGTGCCGGTACAACGGACAAATCTATTTCCACTGGTATAAAATATTGGGTTTGTTGTATGAAAGAGCCCTGTTTGATCTCCAATTTGTCCATAATTTATTTTGATTAAAACCAAAGTTAAATGCCAGATCAAAACTATTTTATTGTATCATTTATCGTTCCTTCATGCTTTGATGAAGTTCAAGGACATTGACAAAATTAAAATCGCAATCTTAGAAACGCTTTAATGAACAGAAATATTAATATTTGAAATATAAAAACAAGAATGACTCCGGAACGGACACGTAAAAATTATCGGATATCAATTTGGCGCCAAATTTAAACTTATCTTTTGTGCAAAATACGATAGAGGACTTGATTTAGGCTTTTGGGAAATATTGAAACCTTTGAAATGGACAAATATTACAAGCTTTTTCCTGATCTGGTTGAAAAGATCCACTAAAATTTTTATTTCTCTGTGAATTTAAATAAAATACTTTGCTTTATTTATATCACAGGCACTTGTTTCTGTTAAAAAAAAAATATACTTAGATACTGGTATCTATAGTATCTAGGTATATTTTTTTTTACCAGAAACAAGGATTTATATAACACAAATATTTTATTACAATTTGTGTGGTATTGGATCACAACACAGTAATATTTCAAAAGGAAAAAAAGGGGGGGGGGGGGGGGGGGGGGGGGGGGGTACATATAAAAATCACTGGTATGCAGGACTCCAATCAAGGTACACAGAAATAAAAATGTGACATTGAATATATGTCCTTAAGGTAGTTATGAATAAAAAAAAACCCAGAACAAATCAGTTCAGGCAGCTTTAACTATTTACTAAATTTGGGCAGGGTAACATCAGAGGGGTTGCGAAACAATGTTTGAATTAATCGCAATTGACTTCTCCCAGAAGTCTCCCCACTTCTCTCTGTTGTCTCCCACTTCTCCCTGTGAGCTCTCTGAAAGAGAAGTCACTTCTCCCTCTAATTTGAAAGTAGTGGGAGCCCTGGATAATTATTCTCTAGTTTTTGTAATTTTTTCAGACAACTAAAAGATTGAGTCGGACAAGTACTTTTTTAGTTAGTTGTCCGAAGGGACAAGTTGAAAAATATGTTAATGTACAGGCCTGTAAGACTGTGTCTATTGATTTAATGAATGCGTTATAAGACTATGTGTCTATTGATTTAATGAATGCTTTAGTAAAACAAAAATAAGGTTTTATGATTTGTCTCAAGAGTAATCGTCTTTAACCAACAGATTCTGCCCCTTAGTTAGTACATGTAGTTAGTTTACTACAAGAATTAAGTCACTAACACTACTATCACACTATCCATGTTTAAGTAGTCGTTCATTGTTATGATAGGGTAAATGCCAGCAAATGTGGACTTCCAGAAAATCTAGACGATTTCCACTGTCCGGGAATTAAATCAAATCCCTGCTACCTTGTTTACAGTAGCAACTTAACAGCTGGTTTTTGAATGGTGGACGACAACTTGTGGTTTTTATATAAGTTTGATATCAACTAATAATATGGCTAAATTATTAATTTTTGCAAAACATTTTGAAAATATCTGGATCCACGTGGGGCCATCGTTGTCATGATCGTATTGTAGTAGCACACTATTTGTACTTCATGGGGATGTCATTCATAATGCATTCGAGAGCCTTGGATTATGGTCTCGCATCGTAATTTTGATAAGGAATTTTCAAGCTATTTTTATTTGTATCTGCAAGTCACGTGCGACTACACTTCCGTTATATATTTCCCAAAGTAAAAGTAGATTGACAAAAGAAGGCCCAAACCAATAAATGCTTACAAACAATACCTTTCAATAAAATAAGTACTCTTTTTATCATAACCCTGTGGGTAAAATTCTGATCACATGACCGTGATGGAAGTTAGAAATTTTGAGGCTCTAAAGGAGCTATCGATTTAACCTCACGTCCTTGTGTACTACATAAATCATGTGACACTCAGAAAAGCATGGATTGTAAACAAACAATGAAAAACATCAGGATTTATATGTAAATATTAAAAGTCGAGTCGACAGTTAATGCCCCTGAGATAGTCGGAAATATGCTTTGTTCCCTGAAGTGTCATAGTACACACTAACGAAGGTGTCCTTATTTGCCAATAGAGCGTGTTTTTTAATGTAAGCAATATACAGTATGTGGCCAAAAGTATAGCCACCTGTAAAAAAAAACCTATAAAATCAACCAAAAACCATATTTTTCAAAAAATTATTGTGAAGTCATTTCTGGATAGATTTTAACAAATTTTACACCAAAACATTCAGAATTGTCTATATTTTGACAGTTTATTTGTTCATTATGTTTATACGAGTGGTTTTTATTTGTCTTCTTCTTCTTTCTTCTGTATGAGCTTCCTCTTTCAGGAACACAGAAATCCATGATTGCTTAAAGTTTTATAATTCACTATATACAGTAATAATGTCTTTTAAAAATCTAAAAAACTAAAGGAGCTACATAACAGGATTAATGGATCATGTGCCAGCAACCATTTTAACTAACTCAAGTCTCTTGTTGTGTAGTTTATAGCAGTAGTTTCTACACAATGTTTCTATTTCATCAATGTTTTGTTGGTTTCCAAGCTCTTCAGTAAAGTTGGAGCAATCCAATATAAGCTTGGTAATTGACAGCCTATTATTAAACATCTCCTTCTATTTTCTAGGTCCAATGTAGATAATTTAAACATAACAAATAAAAATTTACTTTGATTTTCCTATATATTTCAACTAAAAATAAATCCTAAAAATTAACAATCCTGTTTAAATTATGTACAAATAAAAACCACACATATAAACATGAGCAAATAAACAATCAAAACATAGACTATTCTGAATGTTTTTTGTGTGAAATTTGTTAAAATCTATCCAGAAATGGCTTCACAATAATTTTTTGAAAAAATATGGTTTTGGTTGATTTTTTTTACATGTGCATGATGTGGCAATACTTTTACATCAGGTTCAGGATATTTGTATTTTTTTTTTTTTGAATTGGCTGTAGACCGTAGACATTGCAATTTGAAGGACAAGAATTGCAGAAAATTTCAAAGAAGATAGAGAAAATGGAAAATGCTTATTTCTCTGCATATTACTGTAAAATCAATTATGCAAAGCTTTGTTAGCAGCAAATAAACCGTTATAAAAAAAAATGCCAAACCATTTCCAAATACCCCCCAAACGGACAAAGATTGAAACTTTGTATAATGGTTGCTGATAATCAACAAATTTGGAATATTTTGTTTCCAAGGGGATAAGTTTCCCGTTTGAATCAATGCTGTAAAGAAAGTGAGGAATTCGTCAATAGTTTGTAAACTTTGTTAAATAACCACCGAAGTTTGTCAGACATGTTGTTTTACCTGTCACCAAGAGTGGCGCTACAATCGTATTATCTCCCGTTAACTAAAGATTACAGTACGATCACTAGCTTAATTAAACGACGAATGATATCCTGTCTGTAAAATTTTAATACGTAGGTATTACAGGCAAATTGACACACAAACATATCCCCATTAGTCTTCTTTTAAGATTGAATGCAATCTTTTGTAGATTTATTGACGCGTAAAAGCGTTTTCCGATGTATATTTAGCACGAATCACGCAAATGAAATGCAATACGGTTAATTCGAATCATGTCAATTCCGACCACGTTCCGTCTTTTTCTTGTCTTGACGTCGGAACAAATCGGCAGGCGACTTCCGGTGTTTACGCTATTACTGTGACAACGTCAGCATATCATAGTCGTAGATGCGGTAGATTATAAGTAATTGTAATATGGAGACACCAAGGAAACCGCTGAATAAATACTGGTGTTCGGTAGCCCACTATCTGTCTGATATCAGAAATATATACATAAAGGCAGATCGTTTTCCTTTGATGATGCCGACAGCCGCAAATAAAGAAAGAAAACAAATTTAATATTAAAGAAGTATTTGTCTCTGCATTAAAGTCTTTGATACAAATGAAATAATTTAATTGATATATGTCTTTTACAGAAAATGTTAAGATTTTTTTAAGTTGAGGATCGAACGTTAAAACGGCACATATCGATTGGAGTTGTTGTTGTGTACCATTGACACCGGAAGTTCAATGCCGATTATTCCATCGAAATCACGTGATCTGGCGGATGAAAATAACAAAATTTTGACGGAATGGAAATGATTCGAAACAACCGTATTAAAAAATATGTATCTTAACATTAATTTAGAAGTAAAAGTTTATTCTGAATCTTTTACATAACATAGAGGTATGTTAAGGGGACAATTTGAGCCTAATTTATTTAAATTGTTTATAAGCGATTTATCAAAAATGTTTGATAATACTATAGTTGTCAAACAGTAACATTAAATACTTAAAATCTCAACTGCCTTAAGTATTCAGATGATACGATTTTACTTTCTGAAACTGCAGATGGGCTTCACGTGCTGTTTGTCTAAAATTGATATCTACGTTTTTATTATATCAATAATGTGAATTAAGGGGCCTTGAAGTCAATATTTAAAGAAAACTAAGACAATAATCCTCAACAATACTGGTAGACTTGAATCTTGTACATTGTACATTTGTCTATGGAAAAAATGTAAATAATGTTAAAACAAATATTCTCATCTAGGAGTTGTGTTAGCAACACGGATAGTTTCTTCGAGGCTACTTCTACCTTCCCTAGGAGCCTATTTTAAATTCATGAAATGCTTTGAACACCATACACCGAGAATAAAAACTCTGCTACATGTATTTGATCATACAATAAAACCAAGTCTCTTATATGCTAGTGAAATATGGGGTATGTTTTCAGCTGATAAACCAAACAAATTAAAAGATTCATATTTTAGTAAACTATGTAATGATCGAGCAGTTGAGAACCTTCATATCAAATTTTGCAGACCTAAGTACAGCTTTAGATGTCAATCGCAGCTTAACAATATTGCTGTTTCTGAGTTTGGAATTTCTGTTGAGTACCATATAATATTTTTTTACATTTAACAAAAACTAAGTCCAATGGTCTTGTCGTAGAATCAGACGTTCTGTATTCTGAAGACAAATCAAGCTGCTTAAAGACCATATATAAGAATGTGTGGTATTGGAATTTTTTTTTTCAAAAGCCACAAATCAATAAAAACGACAACACCATGATAAAAGGGGCAGTTGAAAAAGACATGGATCAACACAAGTCACAGATACTGATCACAGAAATCTAAGCCAAAGGAACAACAGGAAGGGCAACAATTGAAGAGCCGGAGATGAATGAGGGTGCTCCGGAAGGGGGATCAGGTAGTTCTAATAATAAAACCCTAAATGCTCGCTTACTCGCAAGGGTTATAACGGGATGCCATTACACGTAATGGAGCAGCCGCCGAGATTTTTTGCGCTCGCGTACAGAGCTTCTGACGCCTGCATTTATCAATAATAAGACATAACCTTTCCTTTTGTCCATTAGTATAACAAGTTTTTATCACCTACCAGTATTTTAGAATGTAATTCCCACATAAAAATCTTCTCTCTGAACATTTTGAATTTCGTCATTTCCGGCCTCACTATTTGGATGTCGATACCATATTTGGCGATTGAGGCGTGAATGTTTACATCAGCGTGTAGTAAGAAATACCATATTTAGAAAAGCTCCGCCTTCCGTAGTTTCCGGTTATGGAAAACGATCGATAAATTTGAACAAGGTTGTTGCTATCTTTGAAAAGCATATATTTCTCAGCCAAACCGATTTAACAAGGACTGGGATCATCAGTAATAGTTATAATGAAATGTTTGAAGCGTAAATAGTGAGTTTTTATGTTTCAACTGCAACTTTTTTTTTGCTCCATTGTGACGAATGGGACCGCGTTGTAGCTCTGCCGAGACACAAGTTTGTCACAGGAGCTACATTATTGCAGCTAGGGATCAGGGTACTTCATAAAGGCGACCACAAATTAAAATTAGTCTACGTTTGTTGAATACAAGTTCATTTAGATCACGATTTATTACTAATTCTAAATCGTTAGAGCTGGTTATTGAAATTTTAACAATATACGAAACCATTGCCACCACCCAAATTTCCATACTTTTATTGGTACATTGTATATTCTTTATATATATATATATATTGTTGCACTTGATCTCCTCATGAATATACATGTTGATATATTTGCCGCTGGACGTCACGCAACCAACAATCAATCAATCCATCAATCCCTATCACCACGTCATTTTGCCATTAAAGTTGTGAGTTCGATTTTCATCCATATGATGGCGTGATCAACCAGATATACAACCTTATGTGATGACAGTTTATCAGTGAGTTGCGACAGTTCTGTGGTTTTCTTCGGATACTCCGGTTCCGCAACCAATAAAGTTAATATAATTTACTATGTATTAGAGACGACAACAATAACAGCTTTAAGTTTTACATAAAAACACAAAATACAAAAATATATATACGTATATAGGAAACGCGGGAAGGTACATGAACATGATCATGCAAATGATTTTAAAGAGTACATTGTCAATTGTTAATAAATTAATTTTAGAGTCACATGTCATTTTATACGTGTTTTGATTGGTTTAAAAAGTTGAGGTTATTTTCATATGTACTGAATCTGAAAATAGACGTCGTTCTCAAAGCGTCGCGTGCCGTTGTCATCAGGCGATTTTCTTTAAATGAGGCACCTTTGGGGTTATTTAAATTTATTTCCGATTATTTGCCTTATTTTGAAAAATTGAATATATTTTTCAATATCATAACAAAAAAAGTTTGAATTAATTTATAAGGATTGATCGAAATTATTTGTTCTGTTCATTCGAAATAACCTCAATCAGGTTGTACACACCCTTTTCACGGTGTGTACAATCTGATTGAGGTTATTTCTTCATCACGCCGGGTATTCTAACGGGATACTGTCATTACTCCGACACTCAATACTCCGACAGTCATTACTCCGACACTTATTACTCCGGAGGTGTACCCTTATATATCGACCTGATTCAATATGGAGATGATGTGATGATATTCGAAATTTTGTTAGGTTTCTCTTGAACTCAGAATTACTTAAAGTAATTCTGAGTTCAGGAGAAACATCAAAGAAAGATAGTTTTCTCTTCCATAAACAGTTTTAAATTTTACATAAATTCTCAATTTACCATCAGAACATTTGTTCCTATCTAGGGCCCATTGATGCCTATGTGCTTCTAGAAGTATTTTCTTGACTGTTTGTTTTGAAACTTTTTGATTAGTTGACAGTTGTTTAAGCTTAGGAATATTATTCAAAATTTGTTGTAAAGCACCATACCAAGAGGATATCCGGTTTTCATATAATTTTCTGGACTGTGTGTAAGCATCCTTCAACAAAGAAAAAGTGTCCAAAGTTTCTAATAAAAAGTTCCCATATTTCAGAGTAATATAGTAAAACATGTTAAATGGTATGGTCAAAAACATATGTCCTAAGCGACGTCGCTAAGTAAACATTGACGCGCAGGAACACTGAAAACATAGTTCATCTAAATTTTCGACTATATCTTTTATTTTCGTCAATGAAATAAATATAATAATCAATTGCACGTCGTGAATATTGAATATATGATCACTCGTGCCGAAACGCATTCAGATTAAACTCGTGCGCGTAGCAAGTTCCGCACACTCGTTTAATCTGATGCGTTTTGTGGCACTCGTGATCATATTTGCAATATCAACTCCGTGCAATTATCCTATAGTTGTTTGGAGTTGCGATTAGATAGGATATGATGATACAGTCCGGAATGCATGGTCGGAGTATTAACTTGAGTGTCGGAGTAATGACTGTCGGAGTTATGAGTGTCGGAGAAATAACTGTTGGAGTAATGAGACGACCCCATTCTAACACACGAAACTGGAGCTGGCACAACGAACGTGGAGACCGTTGAAAAAATAACAAACAAGGTAGGTGGATGAAAATGTTGTTTTTTCTTATATGGAAAACGGTTTGGTAATAAATAAAGGTGTACACTTACTCTTCATATAATCATACATTCAAGGATAAAATTACAGCGTAAACAAGTAGATGTTTACTTGGCAACACGATAATTTCATCGACGTTTGTCCATTTTTGGGGATAGTTTGAAATTATATTGCTTGTATTTTAATGCAATAAGCGTTATTTCAAAAACAAATTGAATCTGGCTCGTTGCAAATGTATCATGTAACATCTGTCAAAAATTCACTCCAAACCATTCACGCAATTTCGTGCAAGACAACAATTTATAGGTACATGGTATGTAGATTTGGGCACAACGGCCCGCGTGCATATGGCATTCTGAACGCGGAGCAGTGAAAAAAAAATGGGCACAACGAACGCGGAGATGGCAACATAATTGGGCACTACGAACGCAGGCTAAAATATATTTTTCTTTTCGATTTAAGCATTATTATCGACTAACAATAAGTGCAATTTACATTTTAATATGAAAAAATGTTATTATTTCAAATTCCTTGCTAAACGAATCAAAAATAGATTGCAGTATTGTCGTTTTTTCCATGATTTCCTGGTGTTTTTTGTAGAGACCGTATTTGTAGTCAAATATTTTTGGTGTATATTGAATTCCTTTTTTTCGTTTTTCAGAGATGCCATCCAAATGGAAAATGAACGGGTCCAAACTTACAAATGCTATTATTGCGCCACTAAATTTGATACCATCAACAATATAGTAGAACATTGCCAAGAAAAACATCAACAAAATGTTTTAAAGTACCGGCAACTAATTCTAGATGAAAGGTCGGGTGTACTGAAATATCAAACTAAGCTTCACGAGGGAATAGTGCCACATGAACTTGAGAAATCCGGTAAAAGTCTGTGCATTCAGAACAATTTTATTTTTATTTTTGACAACGTATCAAAAAGAAAAAGACAACACACCCGTTAAAGAAAATTGTCGGAAGAATCTACAATTCGAAACACAGACACAGTCAAGATTATGCAATTGCTTCAGACCTTGAACGTAACATTATTGATATAGATGACAGCTTAATTTCATCTGTTAACAAGCTATCTTGTGCAGACAAAGCCTCTAATAAGTGTGATGATGATGACGAGCAAGGGGAGGATTCTGAGTTACTCCAATATTTGTATTCCATGCTACCAATTGTTTTGAGAAACCTCGAGGAAGTTGGACAAAAGGAATATTTTACAAAATTTATCAACTTAATCCATTCCGGCAATTTTCCTTTGGAAAACATTTGTTATCTTCTTTTCTTGGACCTTGTAGACTGGCATTCTTGTGACACTACTATTCGTATGCGATATCGACCCGAAACAGTTAAATTCTGGCAGATCGGTTATCGCTTGTTTCATGGCAAGTTTTTAAGATTCATGTCCGGACTGCGAAGTTTGGGTCAGGTTTTGGACAAATCATCAGATAAAGGTTTATTTGATCCTTTAGAGTCAAAAGGGAACTTTGTAGTTCCAAGTAGAAATAATCTGTACAAACAAGATGAAAGACCACCTCCATTCTATCCCAGGATAAACGAAAGCGCAATACTGTCAATCAGTTCCCACTACGGTAGCAAACCATTAAAATTGTCTGTTGATGGGAAGAAGATTAGTCGGGGAAAGTGTAAAAACATCGGTGATGTGGATTGTTGGGGCTATGAGGCTAGCCCTTCCCTATCGGAGAGAAAGGATGAACTTCAAAGGAACATTGGCATTATTGAATGTATGTAGGAAACACTAGACATTCTAGAAGAAAAGGGTATCAAAACTATCAATGGAATACCATGCCAAACTGCTAATGAAGTAACTTCTGCCATGAAAACAGTTATACGTTGTTTAGGTTTAAAAAACAAGGAATTAAGAGAAAGAACTGCATCTCTTGAACATGCAGAAGAAAAGGTTAAGAAGTTTGGAGAACCAGAATGGAAATCTTCGAGGTTCTAACCAATAATTTGTTCTATCAGAGTTTCAAAGAGTGAAATCAACCCGCGTGTTCATGAACGAACAAAAATTGCGATCAATCCTTAAATCAGTGGCGTAGGAAGGAGTTAGTAAATGTGCACGCACTGTGGTTTGTGTCTTTGTTCCAAAATATATGGGTACCGGGGAATAGCCCTTGAAGAAATTTGTAATATATGATATATAGATCGCAGGAAAATCTATTTAAAACCACTTTAAATATCCTTTAATCATGTTAATAATGTAGTGGATGTTTACACATTTCACAAGTCAAAAGCATTTGTCTGTGTTTTATTAAACTTGTCTACGACTGGATGCTGAATGTGTCTGTGAATATGGCGGTAGCAATGCTAAGGCAGATAGTCTTTCCTGTCCCATGGTGGAGAGTATATATGTCTTTGCACGTTTTAAAACGTTGAACGATCTTTCAGCTGTTGCTGTAGAGGTTGGCATTGTAAGCAAATTTTCAAAATGCAATAGATATTTGGATACAAGTCTTTGTTTGCAAGTTCCAATGTCTCACAAAGATGGCGTTGGTTTACCTGGTCTGTGGGATATAATTCCGACCTTGCTTGTCATCTTTTTAGTTCAAGGGTAAACTCTTCATGGGTTTGCAGATCTGTCCTATAATCATTATAAATATGCAATTCATCCTCCTGTTTTAGGTTGCACAAATTGATCGGTATCAATAACTGTGCCATAAATTGATCTTCGTTTTTCACCAAACAGCTCATTAACTCGTTTAACAAGTGATCCGGGAACTGGTAATACAGTGCAATCTGCCAGTAATCCTTGGTGTCTGCTACCTGTCGTTTGGCAAGATTTTCGTTGTCTTCCGGTTGTCCGCGCTTCAAACAAGACAATACTATATCTACAGCTCCACCATATAAAGTGTTGTAAATACTAATGTCATTTCTTTCAGACTCAAAATGTCGAGTCAAATCACAGGAGGTGTTCGGTAGCATGGCTGTAATCGGAACAACAGGGTGTAAAATGTGACTTGAAGCCACTAGTGGCAAATTAAAGTCAAATCGCAAAAAGGGCAGATATATGGACGCCTGATTTGCCGTCACAATTGGTTTGTAGATACTCTAGGGCACTAACTATAACAGGAAATGTACACTTAAAAGGTGATAGTTTATTCCCGCACTACTAAACCACCGCGTTTCACACAAACTTTTTTAGTTTACTTTTCCCGTCTAACGGCATCGTTCCTACATAATTGTTGCTCAAGTTTATCAATTTTTTAGAAGAGTAGTGGAAGGCGAATGTGATTTCTTGCACAGTACCCATCATGGTCCTTACTGATACATCTGATGACGAATGTACATAAGCTAAGATTAAAACATGTGTGCCTTATAATGTGCGTATTGCGTTGTTGGAATCCGTTCCCTAATCCTGGCTTGAACACCTCTATGAATAGCCGACATGTCTGCTGCTCCATCATACCTTTGTGCTCTCATATTATCAATAACTATGCCAAAATTCTCAAGACTAGCTAACGCAATTCAGCAAGAATTTTACCGGTAGTTTCGCTTGCTTCACAAAACCAAGACATTCCCTCACGAAGAGTGACTTTACCACCAGCACATTCTACACACCTTACACACACGGAAAATTGTGCATGTGTTGAAACTACAGTTGCTTCATCACCAATTAAAGCAAAGTATTCAGAGTCATTACACCCTCTTACAATTTGTTCAGGTAACATTTCACCGCTAATTCCGATTATATCGTTCTGTATATCTGGAGATGTATTTTATCTTTGAATTAGTTACTGGGTTATTCAGGTGAGACTGTAGTATTTCGTCGTGTTTGGACACATGGCGGAAAATTGCCATGCATTTCCTTTTATTCTTCGGTATGCACAACCCGGACCCTAATGCAATATTTTGACGACCACAAAGAATCAATGCATCGATTATCTCCTGTTTCTGGCAATAACATAGTTGTACTGGACTACGTCTCTGACGTTTTGGACTGAACATCAAGAAAATGAGTAGTTGCCTGTTGACTAGCTATATGAGAACTCAGTACTTCATGTCGTTTTATATAGTTATAAATGTTTGACCAGTCGTTTACCTTGGTAGATAACAATTTGTTTACAGCATTGGATTAAAAGTCGTACAATTGGTTAATATTGTGGTTTATTTGTATATCTTACTATAAAATGTAAATTTATATTTTTTGCTGATATTTTGTTTTGCACGCAAGTGCGTCATTGTGTCAATGGTAGCTACGTCACTGCTTAAATACACATATAAAAACAAAGAAACATTACAATGTTATCTATGAACGAAAGCCAGTCAGTGATCGGAAGAGCGAATTTAAACAGAATAAATCGAATAATGTCAAGACTCTAAAAATATAAAAATATAATTGTATTTGTAAATACGTCGGTTTTTTTTCAATGTTATGTGAAGATTTCCTCAAAAATGACTCTGAAAATAAGGTAATATTTCACTTTTAAACCATTTGTGATCATTTATAATTTCTACAATTACCGAACATTTATGATATTATAATACAAGTCAAATTAATACAGTAATTGTGGCTATATGTTTAATGATATATTTAACTTTAACTTAAACGTCATATGACGACTTTACTAAATCAACACCAGAGATCTATCGTTCTGATTTAAGGGACGTTGGAGTCCGGGGGGCGGACACCTACCCCCACACTTGTAGCCGGGGGTGCAAGAGAGATACCTACCCCCACACTTGGAACCGGGGTGCAAGAGAGACACCTACCCCACACATATTGAAAAGGGGGGGGGGGGATGGAGCAAACTATTTATTTGCTCCCCACTTTTTTGGACAAAAATTAAGAAAAAAATGAATTTTAAGCCAGAAGGCAAAACATATGTAGTCGACTAAGAGGTACAACAGTCGATATGAAGCCAAATGAAAGATTATACCCACTTTCCGTCCTTTCTTGCAGCTTGCACAACTACAACCTGTCCGTCCTCACTAGAAGCTTGTCCTCTCACTTTCAGGTCCACCTCCGAATCTTACCTCCTCCCGCACACCGGTCCACTCCTACCCTCTGGAGGATAAAGAGTTTTCAATGTTATTTATAGATATTATTTTGTGTTTATTTTCTGTTAAGGTAAGATGTAAAGTAAATTAAATATTCCACATACATTTGTGTACTATTAATTAAACATGCTAATATAGAAGGATGTACAGGGGGCCAGAGTTCACGATTCACGCCCTCACGACTCGAAACTCATTTCTTCTTGACTTCCTTACAAAACAATGGTATGTCAGGGTATTAGAATCAAAAATAATTATTTTTGGCTAACCTTAAATGATTGCGGATAGTTATATCGTCTGCGAATTATGGTTAGACATAATTGTTACGCCAATATCGCGCCATAACATGACACAACGTTCCTACCCTGCCACATATTCTGCTCTTACGTTTTGCGATTTTTCTGTCTTTTTATTTTTTTATTTTTTTTCATTAATTATTCAAAATGATGTAAGACTTTTCATATGTGTCGTCCGAAATAAACGACCTCATCATATATTTTGAGATGAAAAATCGCTACCTTTTCTGGTGGTTATTCAACCCTAGGAGCACGAATATAAGAGGTTACACCCAGAAAGTATACAATTCTACTATTTAGTATATATTTTTTCCAGAGGTATTAAAGTGAGATATGAATTGTGTTGCTTATATACTAGTATTATATACATTCAGTTTAAGTAAAGTGATGGCCATAAGTTTAATCTGAAAAGTAACTTTTGTCAGAGTTTTCTCATCCTTTTTGTATTTATCTGTTGTTGTTTTATCATTTACTATAACCACGCATCTCGTTACGACAGTTGATTGGCCCATTTTTGAAGGAGTTGCTGTCCCTTTTCATTTAGAATATTTCATGAAAAAGTTTGAAAGCGCAACTCCTGTTCATACATTTTAAAAGGGGAATTCCTCAATACTTTGTGTGCTTGCATATTACCATATGAATATACGCATATTTATTTTGTTACGGTAGTTTGATCGGATATTTTTTGAAGAGTTATTTCCCTTTTAGACTTTTAGTCTGATAAAAGAATGTGGGGAGGGGGACATTTGTCCGACTAACACAATGAGTATCTGTGGTAAAACATGCAATAAATGCATTGTCCGAATAGTCAAGTAAATATATCGTGATCCTTTTAATGTTCAGTGATTTGAGCAGAAGTGAACAGAGTCTTAAAACCCACATAGGCATCGGTCACCTTTAAGGTCGCTACACTATTCATAAATATGTTACTTATCTGAGCGGCCCACTGGGCATTGTCCTGTCCAACTCTGGGTGATTGTCCGTTTGGTTGATATTGGTGGAATTGTTGACCATTACTGTATCAACTTTCTTTTCATAATATTTAGCTATATACGAATAATTGATATATATTAAACACTTATACTAGTATTAGAAAATATTCAGATTATAAATAAATTAACAATACTGACAAATTATCAAGCCAACTCGTTCTACATGTAACACACAACCTTTGGTAATACACAGGTAACTCAACATGGGGTCTGGGTCTTCAGCTGAAGGGAAAAATACATCAAAAGATAAGAAAAGAGGAACACATGCAAGGGAGCCAGAAGAGGAAGAAGTAAGTAGGATGATATTTTCGTGAAGTTCCCCTTTATCCGATTGTATTATTCCAATTTAATAGTCAGTTTAATTTATCTATCTTAAGAACGTGAACTATATATATATATATATATATAGCGTCGGTTGCTCGTTTTTGTTTTGTTGTTGTTTTGTTTGTTTTTGTTTTGTTTTCTTTATTTTCAATATTTCAATTCAATATTCTCCACCCAGAAACCATAAATTATTTTAACGGAATGGTCTATAGCCGCCACGGAAGATATAGAACATAAATTTCTCTAAATCTAAAACCAGTGATAACCTGCTAACGGAATTCCTTGTAGATGATCCAGTTTATATTTTAAGACATCTAGATCTTGTGTATGAAATACAGGTTTTTGGTGAGAATATGATGCATTGGAATAGATGTAATAACATGTAGAAAGAACATTTAAATGAGTCTGTACACGCCTACAAATTGTCCACAGAACGTCAACACATCCCCACATCCTTGTTTTTGGTTGATCCTATATCCAATGATATACAAACGAGAAACTTAATCAATCAGATGAACTATTACACGCAGCCTCTGGTTATAACAGATGATAAGACCTAGTTATAAGGAAATTGAATTAAAACTTAAGTAGACGGTAGACATTATAGACAGTACAGGATAATGGAGCTGCTTCTCTTCATTCTTTCCGTGTTGTGTGTATATGGAGCTGGACAGGAATGTAACGTTGATGTTGTAAAGGAAGAAATGTTTCTTCTGAGAGAGGAATTACTAGAAATATCACAGGATCTACAAGACATGAAGATGAAAGAAGAGGAAACGGGTATGTAAATTATTGTAAATTTTAACCAAATACATACACACACAAACTAAATAATATGTTTTGTAATTACGTTTCAATTTACTAATGGAAGTCTTTTTGGTGCCCTTTTACTTCACTGGCTTATCATTCCTGCCGTTCATTTGAATAACTTCGACTTTATTGCTCTTACAGTTTATTTAGTTTTCAATGGCATTATTACCATTTTAGTTTAATTTGGTTGACGTCGGACATGACTCTTTCCGTTCATTTCCGAAATACTGCTAAGGTTGGCGTTAAACACAAATCAATCTATCAATCAATCAACCGTTTGTTGCGTTGACATCAGTGTTATTACTCTTTGAGTTCTTTTGGAATTCGTTGGCTTTATTGCTGTTTATCAAGTTTAATGTTTACTTCACACCGCCATTGTTACTCCTTCAGTCCATCCGATTTTCGGTGGCGTTTTTTTTTTTTTTTTTTTTGTTTAACTTTTTTTTTAACTTTTTGAAATTTGCAAAACTAAACCAATAGAACTAAAGATCGGATGACAAGATGAACTTTGCATACAAATAAAATTGAAACAAAAATAACGTAACAATGAATGAAATATCTGCATATACTAACTCTCAAATTCGACATATAATACTTATATTGTTGCGATGGTTCGATGTTTATTTATTTTAAAAAGAAGCGAAAATCAAAAAATGTTTCAGATTTTTAAAAACAAATTTTTGAATTTTTAGCATTTAGTCTTTTCATTAAAAAAATATCTAATTAGAATCAGGAGGTTTCAATCTATGACACAGTATCATACTTTAGAAATCTTACTAACGATAGACGAGATGCATAACTATTTAGTTATTACACATTTAAGCAATTAAAATGAACAGAACAGAAGAAAAAGGTCAAGATGGCGATTTGGTCAATTACCATACATTTGTTGTAATGTTTTTGCTGGTGCATTGTAGTGTAACGTTACTGAAATGTATACCATGTAACGTTAATGTAATGTAATGTAATGTATACCTCCTGACCTGAGCTTCACGGTATTCTTGTATTATAAAACTTTCAGACAAGATTCAATATTCTTTGTCTGATATACTTTTACAAAGCTAATTGTCTTTGAAGTTTAAATTCATGAATTAGGTAATAGGATCACATTACATTCTTTAAATGTTCATGACTAATTGATATTAAATCGGTTAGAAGTATAATTATGATGTTTTTGTCTGAAGAGCTATGGTCTTTAACCAACTGACAACTATCTTCCTAGCTAGTTGTCAGTTAACTACAAGCATTCATTGACCCTGCTATTGTACGGTCCATGTTTATGTTGTCATTCATTGACACTGCTATTGTACGGTCCATGTTTATGTTGTCATTCATTGACCCTGCTATTGTACGGTCCATGTTTATGTTGTCATTCATTGACCCTACCATTGTACGGTCCATGTTTATGTTGTCATTCACTGACCCTGCTATTGTACTGTCCATGTTTATGTTGTCATTCATTGACCCTACTATTGTACGGTCCATGTTTATGTTGTCATTCATTGACCCTGCTATTGTACTGTCCATGTTTATGTTGTCATTCATTGACCCTGCTATTGTACTGTCCATGTTTATGTTGTCATTCATTGACCCTGCTATTGTACGGTCCATGTTTATGTTGTCATTCATTTTTGTGATAGTATGTGGTCTTTTTGAGTGGAAGAGAATATGTGCATGTTTTTACTATCGTTTGTTTTTGTATTATCGTAGGAGATCCAGTTATCAAGAGGGGAAGGTTAGGACCCCACTAATCGGTTTAACTCTAAGACAGGAGCTGGATTTCCCACATCTAATGTCGTGGGTTCTTTTTGTGTTCAGTCAGTTAAGGTTAGAGGTAATTGTTTTGTTGATATTGTTGGAACTGCTTAAACTTTCTTTTTATAAGTTTTTAATTAATTGTAGGCGAGAGGAGAGCAAAAAGAGAAGCAGCTTTATTAGTTGGTCAGGGAATGAGGGGGCCTCCTGGTCCTGATGGTAAGATAAATATTCTTTTGTATATATTTTAATACTTCATGTGAAAATACAATTTTCTTATTGGCTTAGACTAGAAGAACATTGTAATCTAACACATGACACACGGCAAGACTATACACTGTAACCCCAACTCTTTTTTTTAGTAAATAATACACTGTGTAAAATGGAAGAAAATAACAGTAAAAAAGAAAACAAAACATATATCGACAAATCCTAGCATATAAAGGAAGAAAACACATTCAACTAGATAGATTAAATAACACATAGATAAGAGGGCGATACAGCAGATTGTTACCCCTTGAAATTTCATTGTCAACCTCAGTCTCGCTTCAGTTGGTAATCAATGAACTTATATGGGTAACATTCTGCTCTACCGCCTTCTCATCTGTGTGTATATAGTATAATTTGACCAGAGAATGATGGGAGGTCCTGGTCTGGACGGTAAGACATATGTATATTATCGGAAAATATATTTATTTGTTCGAGCTTTATTTCATTTGTATTTTTTTAAGTTGCAATTTAGAATTCATAAATCTATCAGCGAAACAATTAAATTATTAATAGAGAATAACCCCCAAAAAATGTGAAATGGATTCATAAGGAAATTAGTAACATAATAGTCTATTACGGATTTAGTGTGGTTACACAAATTTGCATTTATTCTTCAACCATGAATGTCAGCATATATTCGGATTACTTACGGGGTATATATATGTAAGTCTTCACATGCATGTACTATTTAGTTTGTCGCTATCATAAATGTTTACTAACATGTACTATTTAGTTTGTCGCTATCATAAATGATTACTATATAAACACAGTCATGTACTTTACTTCCTCTGATAATATGAGGTACAAGAACGTTTTTATTTTATAGGCCGCCCCGGAGCAGCGGGATCTGAAGGAACGCCTGGATCTCATGGCCCACAAGGATATAGGGGAACACAAGGTGATAAGGGTCGTAGAGGACATCCTGGTGAAACGGGACAAAAAGGCCTTGTAGGAGAACAAGGTCCACCGGGACACCCAGGAATACCAGGATGGCCGGGCTATAAAGGCCCAAAAGGTCCGGAAGGTCTAACCGGTCCTAAAGGAATTATAGGATATAAAGGTTTATCAGGACCGAAAGGCAAATGTGGTCGTGCTGCAGTTAAGGGTCACAAAGGTCGTCGAGGTCTAAATGGAAATGACGGTCATATTGGAGCCATTGGAGAACAAGGCAGAAAGGGATACAAGGGAATGCCAGGATCGACAGGAAAACAAGGAGATCCTGGTTTCAGAGGAATGCCTGGATTTTGGGGGTTTATTGGACGTAAGGGAGAACCTGGGTTACCAGGACAACAAGGGCCTAAAGGCCCTAAAGGGGAATTCGGATCAGTGGGAGAAGCTGGGCAACCGGGACCACGAGGTGCTACCTTTATATGAACATAGACAGTCATCAGTGATCGGTTTAACTTTTATTGCGAACTTAATTATATACATTTTTCATTATTAATTAATTGTACATTTGTAATTCATAACTATGATCAAATCAGTCTTTTATATTTGTCATTGTGTTTTGTATAAATAAAAAGCTGAAATTAATAATATTAGAATCTGTAATAATTCTACATATACCTCCAAAACAATAACACTTTGCTGTTTTCTTTATTGAATAATTATGGTGTTGTGTATATACAACTGGTTTGATTTTAATAATTCAAAACGTATTACATGCATAGATGATTACTTCAGAACGATTGCCATGCATATATTTATGCTGCGTTCACACGTACATTTAATGCGAATTAAATTTGAATCTAATGCGAATCGAATACGCCGCCGACTAATCGCGTTCACACGTAATTATTTTTTTAATGCGCATCGAATTCGAATCGGCTAATTCGTATTATCCAATTCTCTTCAGGTATACGTTTTCGTTAATTCGAATTCGCTAATTCGTATTCGATTCGCATTAAACTGTCGTGTGGACACATGCTAAATCAAAACGAATTATCCGAGTAAGTGCTATTAATAAATGACGTCATTTTAATATTGTGCAATGTCGTTTTGTTTTAAATTAAAGGTTAATTGATATTGCGAATTAAAAGTTAACATCGTTCGGACAGTGAAGGGTAGACTCTATTTGATGCGCGTTGCAATTCGCTTTAAAATGTACGTTCGGACAAGAATACGTCCATTATGGCTTTCTTCAAAAAGAATGCAGATTACTTAAAAATTTTAAAAATTTCATAAAATTTCAAAATTCTAAAATCAATTAAACAAAAAAAAAAATTTAAGGTTAAAATATTTCAATATTTCAAAAATTTCAAAAAATCCAAAATTTTTAAATTTTCAAAAAATTTCAAAATGATTAAATTTTCAAAAAGTTTCAAAAATTTCAGTTTTCATATAATTTCAAAATTTTAATATTTTATATAATAATACTGAAAAATGATAAAACAATTATAGCCTACCATTTCGGTCAATACTATGGCCTTCTTCAAAAAGAATGAAGATTACCTAAAATTGAAATTGGCTGGTTAATAAAAGTATTAAGAAATGGGTGTTTTCATAATGGACCGGTTATATGTCCTCGGTTAAGTCATAATGGCCCTCGGAAGGTTGTATTGGCCCTCGGTGTTGCCTTGGGCCAATACAACCTTTCTTGGGCCATTATGACTAACCTTGGACATATAACCGGTCCATTATGAAAACACCCATTTATTAATACTATATTATTAACCAACTTACAATTATGACTATAAATGCCTATGTTTTATAAATCTCCTGGCAGGGCATTACGGGATTTACGGGGCATTAATACAGGGCATTATGGAAAAAAGAGTGGTTCATCATGAAAAAAATGGCGCCAAATTTTAACACGTTCATTTGAGTTTTGCTTCTTTCGTTTTTGACTAAAAAATCGTCATTTTTTTTTTAAAAACAGATAACAGGTGATTTTGCGAAAATCGTGATGAGTGAAATACAGACTCCTTGGGCCATTATGACAGACCTTGGACACATACCAGGGCCATTATGAAAACACCCATTTATTAATACTATAATATAAATGACCGTTATTTCAAAAGAGAAGGAAAGACGAGTCCGAGAGATAGGGGAAACCATCAGATCAATAAAGCTGGTTTGGAGTATGTTTTTTTAATTGTTAATAATTCTGCTTTTAAAACTATTTTCTTTAACATCAATATTGTGCAATGTAGTTTTGTTTTAAATTAAAAGTTAATTGATATTGCGAATTAAAAGTTAACATCGTTCGAACGCCCCCCTCCCAGAGGGTGTGCCGGGGGTAGAATAGGTACCAGGTTTCTCCGCCCTAGAAGCACTAGTCCTCTAAAAGGGGTCAACCCCGCGGGAACCCCGGGGTATAGAAATGGGACCGAGAGCTTCTTCGGCTTGAAGGGGCGTCCGTCGGTTGTGCGGGATGTCTAAATTCACAACCAACCCGTCCTTCGAATGAGACGTAAATAAAACCGAGGTCCCGTGTTGAGAGATTGCCACCCTCTTCGCACGTTAAAGAACCCAGTGTAACAGCTCAATATGAGCATTATGCTCATGATGAGTGGTCCGTAGGAGACCTGTTGCGCTGGCTAAATTATCCGTCCCTACCCATCACCTTTCCTTGTTTCGAGTCCCGTGGTGTTTAAATTGTTTAATGTTCTCGTCCTGAATATAGCTGAAAAATTGCTCGCTGGACGTTAAACACCAACCAATCAATCAATCAATCAATCGTTCGGACGTAGACTCTATTTGATGCGCGTTGCAATTCGTATTCAAATGTACGTTCGGACAAGAATACGTTTCGAATGCGCATTAATTCGAATCCGATAATGCGAATCGAATTCGAATTACGTGTGAACTCAGCATAAATAATATTTAATACTTCAAATACAAACGTAGATATATCTAATTTTAGCGCATACGACCCTGGATTAACCTTCATCATGTAGGCTCAAAATCAAAAGATTGGAAAGACAACTGAATTAAAAAATCACTAGAAGCAATAAAATCCAAGGACTTAAACAGAATAACAGAAAGTACACGATGGAAGAGAACCTTAGTTTTAATCAGATTATATTATTTAGGAACTGTAAATTTGTAAATTTCAATAATATATATATCTAACAAACCATGCCTGTGCCGAAACACTGACTTCAAAATATACAAGTGAAACATAATATCACAATGATATTATGTATGGAAATATCGGGCAAAACAAACTCCCACAATACCCGGAAGTGATAGGATCAGTATTTATACAAATAAAATACTATAAAATAAATTATTATTGGTATTTGTCGTCACGTTCAACAATGTTTCAGTTACATCGTCACTATTAAACCTTGTTGGAGATGGAAAATATGGACACTTAATACAGCAACTGAACCTAGAAATCCCGAAGTTGGGAAGGCGTGACTGTCTGGAAGACTTCACAATTGAGGCGAACCCATGGCAATGTGGTAATATTTGTTATCAGTTGTCGCACAATCCTTATTCATTCGGCTACCAACGCCTTTAGTAATATTTTATTTCAATAAATTAAGCAATAGGATCGGACACAAGTTATTGCAACTTATATTAAGTCCTCTCCTTACATGTACAATATACATAATATATGACAGCAAAACATATACAACATAGTATTAGAAATAAGAGGTAAACGGAATATCCCTGAATTAATGAGGAAAAAACGAGAGAAAAAAATACAAAATACAATCTAAAGCTGCTGACTTGGGGTATCAAAATCTTTTTGTCTGTTTAATAAAAAAGAAAAGAACTTTCTCAAAGATTTTTGAATTAGTTTGGTCATAACATGTATCATTTCCAAACAACAGTATTTCAATATTAATTTGGTTGGGGTTATGGCGTTTCACGCCACTTTCAACAATATTTCAGTTATATCGTGGAGGTCAGATTTACCGGTGAAGGGAACCGGAGTACCCGGAGAAAACCACCGACCTGCCGCAAGTCGTTGACAAACTTTATCACATAATGTTGTATCCAGTTGTATCCAACTACCATACGATCACGACCACGAGATCTGCATTTAAAGAACGGCATTGGTGCCTTAAACTTGTGGGTAATATGTTAAATTTTCTATAACCTTCGCCATAATATACGGGTGGTCTAAATGATTCCGCTTTTATGTTTAATTTAAATTATGAAATCGTTCGTAAATTTCTTAAAGTTGCACTAAGAATATTTCAAATTCTGACAGTAGATGACAGAAAGGATGTTCCCCTTAACATGAAGGGGAGTGACGAACACAACATAAGGGGAGTGACGAACACAACATGAAGGGGAGTGACGAACACAACATAAGGGGAGTGACGAACACAACATAAGGGGAGTGACGAACACAACATAAGGGGAGTGACGAACACAACATATGGTTTTACACATGTAAATTTAATTGGACATCGCAAAACCTAATACAATGTATGTAACATACATATAAAGACAATACAAACTTGTCATAAAAAAGACGGATTGACTTATCGTTGTCAAGTGAACGTTATTGCAGCACTAAATATGCATCTATGATACACACGGTTCCACGGTGTTGGTCTTTAAATGGACGTTGTGAATACGACTGGCAAAGATATTAAATAGATACTGAATCAAGGGTCTGTAGTAGTTAATTTTAAGTTATCACTTCGAAAGATTTATGGTCGTCATCGTGACCTGATTGACCGTTACGGAATGTCTGTTTCACAAATGACCACATATATATTCCATTTGTTGTAATCACAATCCTGTCCTTTCTTCATTCGTGACTTATCACCGGATTTGTAGCAAGAGTAACACGACGGATGTCACTAGCGGAACAGGAACTGCTAACCCTTCCGAAGCACCTGAGGTTACACATATTTTAGTGGGGTTCCTGTTGCTCAATCTTTAGTTTTCTGTGTAGTGTTTTGTAGATCATTGTTTGTCCTTTTGCCCTTTTTCTTTTGACCATTTTATTTTCTGCCCATCTTCGAATTACGGCTTCTGAGTACCTCTGTGATATCTTCAATCTTTCCCACAGGGTTAACGTCGAATTACTGCTTCTGAGTACCCTTTGGGTATCTTCAATATTTTATATATGTACATAACATATATACAGGTGATAAAATCTACTCATTTTGAATATCTACATTCTGGTCTATGCTGTATGATATGTCAACAGACAGGTTACTGTAACATATATAACAAGGAAAATATACTCCTCATTAGTATGATGGTCTGTAATGCATTATATATGTACCAATAGGTTAATGTACCAGACATACCAATTGATGAAATCTATCCATCTCCACATCCTAATCTGGTAAGGAGGAATGCCATATATCAACCATGGAAATACAAAGATGTCGTTCATCATGTCCTCAAGGTAGGTCTACAGTATATTTTATGTTTTGATTAGTATTTATTATAACTATGCTATGCGTACATTTATCTAGTATACTTTTCATGCTATACTATAGTAGTCATACGAGCAGGGTTGTTTATCAACTGTTTATTCAAGCAGTTTTTTTATTATGCTGATTATTGAAGCAGATTTGTTTATCATTATGATGATGCATGCAGATTTGTTTATCATGTTGATTATTCATGCAGGTTTGTTTATTATACTATTTATTCATGCAGATTTGTTTATCATGTTTATTCATGCAGGTTTGTTAGTCTAAGTGATACTGTTTATTCAAGTAGGAATGTTTATTACACTGTTTATTCAAGTAGGGATGTTTAATATGCTGTTTATTGATGCAGGTTTGTTAGTGATACTGTTTATTCAAGTAGGGATGTTTAATATGCTGTTTATTGATGCAGGTTTGTTAGTGCTACTGTTTATTCAAGTAGGGATGTTTATTATACTGTTTGTTGATGCAGGTTTGTTAGTGCTACTGTTTATTCAAGTAGGGATGTTTAATATGCTGTTTATTGATGCAGGTTTGTTAGTGCTACTGTTTATTCAAGTAGGGATGTTTATTATACTGTTTGTTGATGCAGGTTTGTTAGTGCTACTGTTTATTCAAGTAGGGATGTTTAATATGCTGTTTATTGATGCAGGTTTGTTAGTGATACTGTTTATTCAAGTAGGGATGTTTAATATGCTGTTTATTGATGCAGGTTTGTTAGTGATACTGTTTATTCAAGTAGGGATGTTTAATATGCTGTTTATTGATGCAGGTTTGTTAGTGCTACTGTTTATTCAAGTAGGGATGTTTATTATACTGTTTGTTGATGCAGGTTTGTTAGTGCTACTGTTTATTCAAGTAGGGATGTTTAATATGCTGTTTATTGATGCAGGTTTGTTAGTGCTACTGTTTATTCAAGTAGGGATGTTTATTATACTGTTTGTTGATGCAGGTTTGTTAGTGCTACTGTTTATTCAAGTAGGGATGTTTAATATGCTGTTTATTGATGCAGGTTTGTTAGTGATACTGTTTATTCAAGTAGGGATGTTTAATATGCTGTTTATTGATGCAGGTTTGTTAGTGATACAGTTTATTCAAGTAGGGATGTTTAATATGCTGTTTATTGATGCAGGTTTGTTAGTGCTACTGTTTATTCAAGTAGGGATGTTTATTATACTGTTTGTTGATGCAGGTTTGTTAGTGCTACTGTTTATTCAAGTAGGGATGTTTAATATGCTGTTTATTGATGCAGGTTTGTTAGTGCTACTGTTTATTCAAGTAGGGATGTTTATTATACTGTTTGTTGATGCAGGTTTGTTAGTGCTACTGTTTATTCAAGTAGGGATGTTTAATATGCTGTTTATTGATGCAGGTTTGTTAGTGATACTGTTTATTCAAGTAGGGATGTTTAATATGCTGTTTATTGATGCAGGTTTGTTAGTGATACTGTTTATTCAAGTAGGGATGTTTATTATACTGTTTGTTGATGCAGGTTTGTTAGTGCTACTGTTTATTCAAGTAGGGATGTTTAATATGCTGTTTATTGATGCAGGTTTGTTAGTGCTACTGTTTATTCAAGTAGGGATGTTTAATATGCTGTTTATTGATGCAGGTTTGTTAGTAATACTGTTTATTCAAGTAGGGATGTTTAATATGCTGTTTATTGATGCAGGTTTGTTAGTGCTACTGTTTATTCAAGTAGGGATGTTTATTATACTGTTTGTTGATGCAGGTTTGTTAGTGATACTGTTTATTCAAGTAGGGATGTTTATTATACTGTTTATTGATGCAGGTTTGTTAGTGATACTGTTTATTCAAGTAGGGATGTTTATTATACTGTTTATTGATGCAGGTTTGTTAGTGATACTGTTTATTCAAGTAGGGATGTTTGTTATACTGATTATTCAAGTAGGGATGTTTATTATACTGTTTATTGATGCAGGTTTGTTAGTGATACTGTTTATTCAAGTAGGGATGTTTGTTATACTGATTATTCAAGTAGGGTTGTTAGTCAAACTGTTTATTATTGTTTATTACACTGATTATTCAAGTACATGTAGGTTTATTCGTTTTATTCTTGTTTTCTCATTTGTAGGAATTTGGTAAATACAACGTTGAATATCAAAATGCTAGGTTACAGTAATGCATTTAACGAAATCAAGAGATATTTTTTAATTCCGATATAGCTTTTGGCGAATAATGTTGTAGATAATATTCAATTTAATTTCAAAAGAAAAAACTAATATTAAAAGACTCATCGTGCAACAGTACTAGTAACTCTATAAAACTCCGTGTTTCATTATCTCCGCTGTTCAAGAAGTACATCGATCATCTATCTACCTGTAGGGAATATTGTCATCGCTGTTTTAGGCATGATGATAATGATTCTGGTACCTATTTTATTATATATTCCATGCCCACAAGGACCTTTTGATGACCTAGCCCATAAAATATTTCAACCCCGCCACTACAACTGCCGGTACCAAACCAGAAAAATGAGCGGTCATTTATTTATGTTATGGGGTATCGATTCTGCTTCTGATTTTTCCATTGGATTTTGAAACATTTCCGACAGTGCGGTATTTTTTGTTTTTCATTTGATTGTTCTGTTTTAAGGCATCTCCACGATTACGGATGTCCTTTGATGATCTAGTCAGCTATTTGATACAACCTTTCCGGCATGAAATTCAGAGATTGAGGGCAATATTTGTTTGGATGTGTACTCAAGAATTAGACAGAATGTCATTTAAAGGATTTTCAGATGAAATGACGACAGAAGATCATGCTGTTACACCACTGGGATATTTCAAGTTAATAAAGCACAACAGAGCATCGTATGCCACATTATTCGCACTTCTTTGCAGGTAAAATAAATGGGGTTTTTCAAACAAATAATTTGTATTAATTGAATTGTGTCAATCAATCAAATGGTGCCTACTATGTCAGGTGAGACATGGCAGAGGGGAAGGTACTAATCTTTGGTTAGGTATTATCAACTAGTACATTAGAGTAATTAGAGTACCACGACGGGTGCCACTTGTGGAGCAGGAACTGCTTACCCTTCTTGAGCATATGAGGTAACCCCCGGTTTGTGGTGGGGTTCGTGTTGCTGATCTTTAGTCCTCTACATAGTAGAGTATAGGTTCTAACTTTTAGTTTGATGTGATATTCTGTAAATACATAATGATAGTACTAAATGTACTAGTATTTCAATCCAAGCTGCCAACTAGTGTTGATACTGTCTAGTAACAACATTTAAATCTTAGAAAAGACTGTGTTTTTCTTTTCCGATTTTATGAAATAAAGTAGATTATCACCTCTTATATTTGGTTTGATATTGTGAACTTTTGCATGGCAGGAAGAAATGTGCTGACCTTTCGTTTGCTGTCATTAACAGGTTAAACTCTGTGATATTTGCTATGCATGTCCCAAACCAGAACCTGAAGTTCCAATGACATATGTCATGATCTTTTTTGTGTTCAATGATTGAGGTGAGAGATGATTTTTTGTTTTGTTGATATTGGTAGAATTATTGAGCATCACTATTTAAACTTTCTTTTCGTAATTAAATAAAGATTAGTATGTAAATGTAATGCAATTGGTAAATTAAAATGAAAGTTGAGATTATGTATTATCTTTTTTGAATAGGAAAGCTGGTATCAAATGTGTCGTAATAAAGGGTGTATCAAAAAGTATGGGATACAGTGTTGGTGATAAGGATTTATCTAAGCTAAGAACTAAATGGAATGCAGTATACATCAAGGACAGCTGGAGATTAATACATCCTCTTTGGTCATGTAAATCTGTAATAGGAAAGGCAGACTATAATACATGGACAGGATTTAGTGAAGGAAATGAAGAAGCGGTGGAAGGATGGACAATTCAGAAAATTAATGATTTCTTCTTTCTGACAGATCCAATGGACTTCATACATTTCTGCTTTCCAGATGATCCAGGATGGCAGCTACTTGCAAACCAATTCAGCGAACAGCGTTTCATTCAGCTGCCATTTGTACAAGAAGCCTACTTCCGGATGGGATTTAGACTGATATCTCAACATTCGTGCATGTTGAAAGCACAAAACGGACAAGTCGAGATAGTGTTCCGGATGCCAGAAGATCAAAAATTTCAAATGAACTTCGAACTTATCTATAGCAAGAAACAAAGTACAAATATCGAAGGTGACAAATATAGTCTTGATCGTTTTGTTATAATGAGTCACGATGGCAAACGATATTCATTCTTAATCAGAATTCCACATGTTGGCACATTCAAATTCTCAGTGTTTGGTGGATCACTGAAGCATACAGTTGTTCCATGGTTGGCTGATTTCCAAATTAAATGCGAAAAGCCGAGACTTAGCACACAACCGATACCAGTTGCTCCATGGATTGGCTTTGGTGTAACTTATGCTCTAGACAATAGTGGTTTGGTAAACCCTACACAGCTTTCTGGTGTCTTATACATGAAAGTATTTCATGACACCGTTCTGTCCTTTGATGTGACACGACCCGTTCAAATAGAGGTGAAACTCAAACACAATATTCTTAGACAGAGAGAACTGGAACATAGGATTACTTGGAAGAAATCGCCATCACGATTTGATATCTTTGTAAAGATACCACAATCTGGAGACTATGTTATTCGTATATTTATCAGAGACAAAGGTTCAAGACGAAAATACAGAAATTGTATCAATTATCTTATAACAACAGATGAACCAATTTACAAGATAAGAAAAGGATATGAGGTATTACCTACAGTATAATTAATTACCAAATCACTGAAGCAAATTAACATTAGCTAATTATGTGCCATTTGTGGTTTTTGTATAAGTTTAATATCAACTAATAACTAATTTCAATTATCAAGAAGAGTTTGAAGATGCCAAATTGCAATCAGAATCCGTAATTCGAAGAAGGACAGACAACACAATGGCCAAAACAAAAAAGGACAAAAGGACAAACAACTATCTACAAAACACTACACAGAAAATTAAAGATTGAGCGACGCGAACCCCACTAAAAACTGGGGGTATAACTAAGGTACTCCGGAAAGGTTACCAGTTCCTGCTCCACATGTGATACCCGTCATGTTACTGTTAAGCGACACGAACACCATTTGTCAATGATCAACTTCCCTTTCATCAGTAGCAATATTCCAGCATCACCAGCGTATGCAGCTTACATTTTACAACTCATACGTTATTCTAGAGCTTGTGCCCAGTACAGTGATTTTCTGGACGGAGCTCACCTTCCTACGCAATAACTACTCAAACGTCATCGCTACAAAAGTTATACGGTCGTCATCACAATCTGGTTGACCGTTACGAAATATCCATATCTCAAATGGCAATGGATCTTTTACTTTTTACGTATATGCTATTTTTCCTCTATCACTTCCAAGACTTTTACCGAGCTGATCTGTATATATGAGTAACAAGGCAGACGTCTTACCACTTCGCGAGTATCTGAGTTCCCCCCTGTTTTTTGTGGGGTCCGTGTTGCTCATCTTTTTGGTGTTGTGCTGTGTTGTGCTGTGTTTTTGTTTTTCTTCGTCTTGTGTACCCTATGATGTCAGTTTCTCTGGATTGTCCATTTTGATTGCAACTTCGGTATTCTCTAACGTTTATTTATCTTGTGTACCCTATGTTGCCAGTTTCTCTGGATTGACCATTTTGATTGCACCTTCGGTATTCTCTAACGTTTATTTATCTTGTGTACCATATGTTGTCAGTTTCTCTGGATTGACCATTTTGATTGCACCTTCGGTATTCTCCAACGTTTATTTATCTTGTGTACCATATGTTGCCGGTTTCTCTGGATTGACTATTTTGATTGCACCTTCGGTATTCTCTAACGTTTATTTATCTTATGTACCATATGTTGCCAGTTTTTCTGGATTGACCATTTTGATTGCACCTTCGGTATTCTCTAACGTTTATTTGATATGAAAATCGTGTTGGACACCATTATGCATAAATAGATACAAATAACATAAATAAAACATGAACCTCTTACAAAACAAATGAGAGATAAGATCTTTGCTTCCACCTTTTGATTTTATTTAAGGTACACGTGCTAAGAAGACAATTGGTGGAAAGTCTATGTGGTTTTGTGATCAATAATTCCTTAAACGGAACTTTTCGTCCGATTTATGGCCCTTTCGAAGCCACCATATCCCTTTGACCAAAACGAATCAAAGTTACATCTTCTGATGTCAAACATATTTCATGATTTGACCATCGCTCTATTTATTACGGATTTAGTTAGAAAACAAGTTTCAAGAAAAAGTGTCAAAATATCCCATGATAGTTAACCTTGAGAAATGTTTCTGTGTTTATATGCTGTGGTATGTTGTGGGGAAGACATCAGGATGATGATTGATGTGCACCAATAAGCTGTTGTACCTTTAGTGTTTGTGCAGTTATTTCAATAACATAGGTTTCGGTTTTCGGGGAGATGACACTAATGAAAAAGTGTTCGATACACTTGGGTGAATTTGTATAATATATAATTGACGGATACATGGTATGAAATATCGTTACAGTATGTCCTAAGCTTGAGGTATTGATATTTCGAAAAGTTGCGGAAATGATAATAATGATAAATCAGAAGTCTTCTCTTGCAATAAAACTGAAATTATAAATTCTATGACTACATTTGAGAGCTTTATTTGTCACAGTTCTAAAGTTAAAGCCAATATACGAGAAAAACGTGTTTAATTTGTCTTAAGTATGTACATTATGTTTCCAGGATGCTGCAGAGAGAAATCTCAGAAACACTGTCAAAGATGCCACTAGTCAAAGAAATATAAATGTGCTGAAAAATACCATAGACAAATTTAAACAGGCAGGGCTTGATGACAAAGGAGAATATTCTAAAGCTAGTGTTAGGCTAGAACTGCTAGAAGTAAAACAAGGTACTATGTTTATCTTATATGTTGAATTTGTCATTTGAATTCCAATACACATATACATGTATTCTACACATATCAAGTAATTCTTCTACATTAGGTAACGAGACAACAAACTGCCATTCATCACAATAACTGCCAGCTTTCCGTGTAAATGATGTCTCATTAGTATATACAATTTATATATTAATTGTATAAACTCTGCTTCGAAATTTTGCTTCTTTGATATAAACGGTTAATAAACGTTAGATAAAATTGAAGGGATAATCAAGAATGGACAAAATACACACAATACAGAAAACTACAAAGAGGTGCAACACTGACATCACACAAAAAATCTACAAAGAAGAGCAACACTGACATCACACAGAAAACTACAAAGAAGAGCAACACTGACATCACACAAAAAACTACAAAGAAGAGCAACACTGACATCACACAGAAAACTACAAAGAAGAGCAACACTGACATCACACAAAAAACTACAAAGAAGAGCAACACTGACATCACACAGAAAACTACAAAGAAGAACAACACTGACATCACACAGAAAACTACAAAGAAGAGCAACACTTACATCACACAAAAAACTACAAAGAAGAGCAACACTGACATCACACAGAAAACTACAAAGAAGAGCAACACTGGCATCACACAAAAAACTACAAAGAAGAGCAACACTGACATCACACAGAAAACTACAAAGAAGAGCAACACTGACATCACACAGAAAACTACAAAGAAGAGCAACACTGACATCACACAGAAAACTACAAAGAAGAGTAACACTGACATCACACAGAAAACTACAAAGAAGAGCAACACTGACATTACACAGAAAACTACAAAGAAGAGCAACACTGACATCACACAGAAAACTATAAAGAAGAGCAACACTGACATCACACAGAAAACTACAAAGAAGAGCAACACTGACATCACACAAAAAACTACAAAGAAGAGCAACACTGACATCACACAAAAAACTACAAAGAAGAGCAACACTGACATCCCACAGAAAATTACAAAGAAGAGCAACACTGACATCACACAGAAAACTACAAAGAAGAGCAACACTGACATCACACAGAAAACTACAAAGAAGAGCAACACTGACATCACACAGAAAACTACAAAGAAGAGCAACACTGACATCACACAGAAAACTACAAAGAAGAGCAACACTGGCATCACACAAAAAACTACAAAGAAGAGCAACACTGACATCACACAGAAAACTACAAAGAAGAGCAACACTGACATCACACAGAAAACTACAAAGAAGAGCAACACTGACATCACACAGAAAACTACAAAGAAGAGTAACACTGACATCACACAGAAAACTACAAAGAAGAGCAACACTGACATTACACAGAAAACTACAAAGAAGAGCAACACTGACATCACACAGAAAACTATAAAGAAGAGCAACACTGACATCACACAGAAAACTACAAAGAAGAGCAACACTGACATCACACAAAAAACTACAAAGAAGAGCAACACTGACATCACACAAAAAACTACAAAGAAGAGCAACACTGACATCCCACAGAAAATTACAAAGAAGAGCAACACTGACATCACACAGAAAACTACAAAGAAGAGCAACACTGACATCACACAGAAAACTACAAAGAAGAGCAACACTGACATCACACAGAAAACTACAAAGAAGAGCAACACTGACATCACACAGAAAACTACAAAGAAGAGCAACACTGACATCACACAAAAAACTACAAAGAAGAGCAACACTGACATCACACAAAAAACTACAAAGAAGGGCAACACTGACATCACACAAAAAACTACAAAGAAGAGCAACACTGACATCACACAGAAAACTACAAAGAGCAACACTGACATCACACAGAAAACTACAAAGAAGAGCAACACTGACATCACACAGAAAACTATAAAGAAGAGCAACACTGACATCACACAGAAAACTACAAAGAAGAGCAACACTGACATCACACAGAAAACTACAAAGGAGAGCAACACTTACATCACACAAAAAACTACAAAGAAGAGCAACACTGACATCACACAAAAAACTACAAAGAAGAGCAACACTGACATCACACAAAAAACTACAAAGAAGAGCAACACTGACAACACACAGAAAACTACAAAGAAGAGCAACACTGACATCACACAAAAAACTACAAAGAAGAGCAACACTGACATCCCACAGAAAACTACAAAGAAGAGCAACACTGGCATCACACAGAAAACTACAAAGAAGAGCAACACTGACATCACACAAAAAACTACAAAGAAGAGCAACACTGGCATCACACAGAAAACTACAAAGAAGAGCAACACTGACATCACACAAAAAACTACAAAGAAGAGCAACACTGACATCACACAGAAAACTACAAAGAGCAACACTGACATCACACAGAAAACTACAAAGAAGAGCAACACTGACATCACACAAAAAACTACAAAGAAGAGCAACACTGACATCACACAGAAAACTACAAAGAAGAGCAACACTGACATCACACAGAAAACTACAAAGAAGAGCAACACTGACATCACACAGAAAACTACAAAGAAGAGCAACACTGACATCACACAAAAAACTACAAAGAAGAGCAACACTGACATCACACAGAAAACTACAAAGAAGAGCAACACTGACATCACACAGAAAACTACAAAGAAGAGCAACACTGACATCATACAGAAAACTACAAAGAAGAGCAACACTGACATCACACAAAAAACTACAAAGAAGAGCAACACTTACATCACACAGAAAACTACAAAGAAGAGCAACACTGACATCACACAAAAAACTACAAAGAAGAGCAACACTTACATCACACAGAAAACTACAAAGAAGAGCAACACTGACATTACACAGAAAACTACAAAGAAGAGCAACACTGACATTACACAGAAAACTACAAAGAAGAGCAACACTGACATCACACAGAAAACTACAAAGAAGAGCAACACTGACATCACACAAAAAACTACAAAGAAGAGCAACACTGACATCACACAAAAAACTACAAAGAAGAGCAACACTGACATCACACAGAAAACTACAAAGAAGAGCAACACTGGCATCACACAAAAAACTACAAAGAAGAGCAACACTGACATCACACAGAAAACTACAAAGAAGAGCAACACTGACATCACACAGAAAACTACAAAGAAGAGCAACACTGACATCACACAGAAAACTACAAAGAGCAACACTGACATCACACAGAAAACTACAAAGAAGAGCAACACTGACATCACACAGAAAACTATAAAGAAGAGCAACACTGACATCACACAGAAAACTACAAAGAAGAGCAACACTGACATCACACAGAAAACTACAAAGGAGAGCAACACTTACATCACACAAAAAACTACAAAGAAGAGCAACACTGACATCACACAAAAAACTACAAAGAAGAGCAACACTGACATCACACAAAAAACTACAAAGAAGAGCAACACTGACAACACACAGAAAACTACAAAGAAGAGCAACACTGACATCACACAAA
The DNA here is from genome assembly GCA_963383655.1 of Bathymodiolus septemdierum. NCBI lineage: Eukaryota > Metazoa > Mollusca > Bivalvia > Mytilida > Modiolidae > Bathymodiolus > Bathymodiolus septemdierum. The sequence goes on from OY726520.1 coordinate 70,772,919, forward strand.
AAACTACAAAGAAGAGCAACACTGACATCCCACAGAAAACTACAAAGAAGAGCAACACTGGCATCACACAGAAAACTACAAAGAAGAGCAACACTGACATCACACAAAAAACTACAAAGAAGAGCAACACTGGCATCACACAGAAAACTACAAAGAAGAGCAACACTGACATCACACAAAAAACTACAAAGAAGAGCAACACTGACATCACACAGAAAACTACAAAGAGCAACACTGACATCACACAGAAAACTACAAAGAAGAGCAACACTGACATCACACAAAAAACTACAAAGAAGAGCAACACTGACATCACACAGAAAACTACAAAGAAGAGCAACACTGACATCACACAGAAAACTACAAAGAAGAGCAACACTGACATCACACAGAAAACTACAAAGAAGAGCAACACTGACATCACACAAAAAACTACAAAGAAGAGCAACACTGACATCACACAGAAAACTACAAAGAAGAGCAACACTGACATCACACAGAAAACTACAAAGAAGAGCAACACTGACATCACACAGAAAACTACAAAGAAGAGCAACACTGACATCACACAAAAAACTACAAAGAAGAGCAACACTTACATCACACAGAAAACTACAAAGAAGAGCAACACTGACATCACACAAAAAACTACAAAGAAGAGCAACACTTACATCACACAGAAAACTACAAAGAAGAGCAACACTGACATTACACAGAAAACTACAAAGAAGAGCAACACTGACATTACACAGAAAACTACAAAGAAGAGCAACACTGACATCACACAGAAAACTACAAAGAAGAGCAACACTGACATCACACAAAAAACTACAAAGAAGAGCAACACTGACATCACACAGAAAACTACAAAGAAGAGCAACACTGACATCACACAAAAAACTACAAAGAAGAGCAACACTGACATCACACAGAAAACTACAAAGAAGAACAACACTGACATCACACAGAAAACAACAAAGAAGAGCAACACTGACATCACACAAAAAACTACAAAGAAGAGCAACACTGACATCACACAGAAAACTACAAAGAAGAGCAACACTGGCATCACACAAAAAACTACAAAGAAGAGCAACACTGACATCACACAGAAAACTACAAAGAAGAGCAACACTGACATCACACAGAAAACTACAAAGAAGAGCAACACTGACATCACACAGAAAACTACAAAGAAGAGTAACACTGACATCACACAGAAAACTACAAAGAAGAGCAACACAGACATCACACAGAAAACTACAAAGAAGAGCAACACTGACATCACACAAAAAACTAGGGGTGAATCCAGATGTTCGCGAAGTCATTTAAGCAAAAGTTATATTCTGCTACTCTTTCTCGTAAACTCTTTCAAATGTTTTACTTCTTGGGCTGTGGAAAACTAGCTAAAGTAATTTTTTTAATCAGTTTACGTCATGTGGACAGGAAAAAGCAAAAGAGACAAACAAGTGATAATTAAGCAAACAACATTTTAACGCCCTCGTCACAGTTTCTATGCCTTGTACACAAGACTGTATATTACAAGACACTGCACGAGTTATGCACGGTATGCAAAGTAGTATGATACCACAGGGGTAATCAGAAACCGTAAATCGAAGGACAGACAACACAATGATCACAAGAAAAATGTAATATAGGTGATTAAGATAGTTAATGAAAAAACGTGGAAATATTGAACCTTACTGTGTGTCCAATAATTTCTGAAAGAATTTGTTAGTATTTTGGCATAAAATCAAAAGAACTCTATTTTGTTTTGCTCTAATTTACCAAAAACTAATTAGACAAAACAATTGTAAAAATATTAATCATTAAACAAAATAAGATGTAAAATATCAAGGCGTTTTTTACCACATTTTTCAGTAAATGAAGATATTCGATATTTTTCCTGGTAATTTGGTTAAGGCAGGTAAACTACGTTGATTACCTATAATGTTTTCTAACATGGCGTGCTACTTTCGCTTTGAAAACAATAATTTAATTTAATTTAAACATATTTTATTGTCTAAATAATGACAAAAGGATCAGACACAAGTTTTTCAACTTAGTATTGTCTTCTCCATATACATACAATATACAATATACAATATGATAAGCATTATTATTACATTATTTCTCTAAAATTTTCGCATGAAGACATGAAACAAAAAATGTAGCAATAAAGCAGAATGCAACAATGGAATACCATTAAATGTAACCAATCAAACAGACCCGAGTATAAAAAAGAAAACTGGGACATAGACCTATAGCACGTGTTGTTAAGTTATTGGATTGATAATACATTATTTCTCCAAATGTAAGTACTTTTAGTTCACTTTGTGTATTATAATATGGTATTAAAGATGGGTTATCCATTGTCGCATACTGTTGTAAACAAAAAGAAAAAAAAAAAAAAGGAAAAGAAAAAAAGAACAATAGAAATAAACTTTCGAGGTCAGTCGCGAACGGTAAACAATATAAACATCAGCACACATTCTCATACAGTAGTCAATTTATTGTGAAACGACCTGTGTCTTGAATGAATTTTTGAACTTGTAAGAACATTTTTGTATTTTTTTCGTCGTTGAGAATTTCATTGCCAGATAATAAAGTAAGCTCATCGATTGGTAAATCATTACTAATTTCTCGAATTCCTATAAGAAAAATATTTCTTTGTACAATATAATGTTTACAATGTAATAAAAAATGTTTAGCAGTTTCATCCGATTTTCCACATGAACATAATGCATTCGGAATCAAATTAGCACGATATAAATCACTATTTAATGCACTACATCTATTTCTTAACCTACTTTGCAAAACATTCAAGTACCTGTCACCTGACGAAAAGTAACATGGTATTTTCTTATTTCTAAAATCTATAAATTGGAGCCTTTTTTTGAATGTGAAAAAGGTTGGAACTTCTCGAATATTTAAATCAAGGGTATTCCAGGTCTTAATAGTCGACGGAAAGAATGAGTTTTGGTATTTTGATAGTCTGTTTGCTGGTTGACTTATATTGTGACGATTTCGTAGATTATAGTTATTCGATTCGGCAACTGTTGGGGGTATCAACTCTGATAAATATTCTGGGGCTTCATTATTTATGATTTTATAAAATAAGTTAAGTTTTTTAACTTCCCGTCTTACAGTTAACTTTTCCCACCCAGTTTCACAATAAATAGAATCTAAGCTAGCATATGAAGTAAGCCCTGTTGAAAACAATAGAGGGCTCTAAATAGCACAGAACACCATAGGCACATGCGCAGAAGGCATATCTAATCGACAGCGCATTTTGCATATTTGTACTTTATGTATGTTAAATTAAAAGAATACAAATATTAAATATACAAAATGAGCATAAAACATGACATTGGAGAATTATTTCGATTCTAATAGGGCATTTACAATAATTTTGTAAATCAATGCGGCCTTATGGATACCGAATGATTTGCCTGTTCCGATTACCTCCCCGAATGACAATTTCGCATTCTACGATGAATTACAGAAAAGTAATGACTAAATTAAACGAAAATAATTGTTATACAAACTATCTCTTCCATGAATTATTTAGATTCTGGTAGGAAATATAATGGAAATGCATAACATAACAAAATCCACTAACCTTGATGTCATACTTTTCCTACATTGATAACTAGACGGTGATGTAATTAAGTTACTGATATTTTCCAATTTGATGGCAATTTGCATTTAGCTACTTTAAACAAGTAAAATGCCCACAAAATCGTAACATAAATCAGTAACCAGCTTGTGTCAATGTCATCAGCGTTCCTTGTAAACTACATTGTACGTCACCGGATGACGACAAATTACAAAAGTCAAAGTCGATAGATGGTTGTCTTAAGTATTTTTTCCGGAAAACAATTCTAGAATGTTTATGTTTGTATTCACCATGGTCATACAATGAGCATAAAGCATGACATGAGATAATTATTTCTTAAATCAGATGAAACTAATTTTTCATCGTTATCAATTTCTATAACGTTTCTGTAGCGTTATATATTCTTGCAAATAATAGCGGGAGGTAATTGGAACAACGCCCAAAATAACCTCTGTCTAGGTACGCTTGAAGGCATAAAATTACCGTAAATGCCCTGTTAGAATTGAAATAATTCTCGGATACCGGGCTCTATGCTTATTTTAACATGGGTAGGCATTATATTTGTCAAGATTTAAAAATAATGACAAATATAATGCCTACCCATGCTAAAATAAGCATAGAGCCCGGCATCCGAGAATTATTTCTTAATTAGAATATCTTGTAAATTCCTATTACAAAATGTTTTGTTTTGTTTTTGAATCCAGTTTCAGAGGTAAGTTGGCCACAAAGTTGTTCAAAAACATACGTTTCTGTTTTAGGTTTATTTGACGGAATAAATGCCAGGAATAAGTCATTATTAGTGAAGTCAATCCAAAACGCCAAGGATGGTGGATACAGTAAAACTCTGGCGAAACTTATTAAAAAAGCAGAAGAAACGTTAGAAGAAATCAACAAGCTAGGTTTACATCTCATACCAGACATGAACAAGAAGATCGTCTCCGAGCTGGTATCTTATAAAGTTCCTCATCAGATTGTCTTTGATATGTGCTTTGTTACCTTTTTATTGCTTGGTGAAAGGGAAGAAATAATCACAGTAAGTTGAAATAAATTAGTCACATGATGAAATAATTATATAAAGAAATCACACAAACTTTTTGAAGTGGTCATATTATGAGATAATGTGGTCATTTTAAAGGAATCATATACTGAAATCCTGCGATCCTGTTGAAATGGTCATGTGATGAGATTATGTGGTAAAGGTAAAATACAAATTAGTGAGAACAAAACATAAGAAACGAAAATCTTGATAAAACAATTTTAGAAACGCGATATATTCTGGTCATTGGTAAAAGAAATAATTTAACATATAGCGTATTATAAAATATGTTAATTCAGAACACGTGATATTGGTATTGATAATACAATATTCATTTTTATGTCAGAACTGGGACAATATGAAAGGGCTAATGAAGAAGACGGGGCGAGATAATATGATGAACCGTTTCAAGAACTTCAGACTTGACGAAGTTCCTACTAGAGAGATAAGTGTTGCACAGAAGTTGGTGGTTGATTATGATGAAGATCAGATCAGAAAGATAAGTGTGGGAGCTACATCATTGTTTAACTGGGTAAGTATTACACATATGATCAGGGGCGTAGCTAGGTATAAAATGAAATGTAGGCACAACTTGCGGCGAGGGATCTGGGGCCGCTTAAGGCCCCCATCAGGTCTAGGGCAGTACCCTGGTGGGGGGTCAAGGGGGCTCCAACGGAAAACGATTTTAAGCGTAAATAGATGTACAAATGGTGAAATCTGAACAATAAAAGACATGAAGTATATTCTTATTTTATCATGGAAACAATACAAAAATCGAAGTTGCTAATATATTTTTGCTGAATATAAGAACTTTTGACTGAATGTTTCTACACCGCTTTTCAGAATAATTTTAACAGTTACAAAAATTCAGCATCACAAAGCATTGAATCTATAGCGAAGATTATCATAAATGCAAAATGTATGAAAAAAACATTCCCGGAAACATTCAAAGAATAAAGTTTCAGAGTTCATGTAAGCACATGCAGCCATCATGTCCAGCAACACGGACTGGTAATTAGATAAAGTCCAGTCGTCTGGTTTTTTTCACTGCAAATGTGTTGATAACATCTTCGACGCTTAGATTTCTTGTTCTGTGGATGTGTAACAGTAATAAATTTGATAATCTCTCATCACCCATTGTAGCTCTAAGACAGTTTTTTTACGCGGCGCATCGCACTGAATGAACGCTCGCTAGACGCCGAAGACACTGACATTGTTATCAATATTGTAAAAATTGCATAAATATTAGGGTACAAGTCTTAGTTTGTGACATTGAGTGTCTCCAGTAATGTTTGTGGTTTTTTCCCATCAAACATATTCCAGCGTGTTTTCCACCTAGCAACTTCATCAAGAAACGTTTGTCTATCGCCAATATCCGTATGAAAAGAATCAAAGATTGAAATAGTTGTCTACTGTTAATGTGTGGAGCTTATCTTTTTAAACATTTCATCCAAAGTTCTAACTTTAAGTTTAGGTTTAGAGCCAGACATGTTTACACTGCAAGCCAATAGCTCGACAACAGTTCTTTTGACGGTCAATGACAAACTAGTAAATGTATCAATTCATTTCTAGATTCAGATGTTAAAAAGCGTGTGAAAAAAATATTGTGTTTTATTTTATGTCAAGATAAAATGAACTGTCAATTTCAAAGAGTTAGGTAAGGTATATTGCAAATGTTTATCTTTCAACTTGTGGAAGCTTATCATCAGTACAATAAACATAAAGCAGTCATAGTTAAAATATGTAATGCGTTGTTTGTCATTTTTCATCAATAACAAAAAAAAAATTGGGGGGGGGGGGGAATTATGTGTAGGCACGTGCCTAATGTGCCTTACGGTAGCTACGCCCCTGATGATGGGTGAATTTTAATGCTGATGGAGTTCAGATCAGAAAAATAACCATAGGAGCTACATCTTTGTTTACCTGGGTAAATATCACAAATATGCTAGGTGCTTTTTTTTACGACGATAAGGTTCATATTAGAAAAATAAGCACAGGTGCTACATATTTGTCTAACTGGGAAAGTACTACAAATATGGCAGATGTCTTTCAATGGAGATATAAATCACACCAGAAAGATCAATGGGTAAGTATTTGATCAAATTATCAGCACTATATTAATATGTAAGTACATGGGCCTAATGTTTGTACTGTGTAAGTTTGTAAGCATGTTAGCTAAATTGCTAGTACTAGATAAATAAACGTTAGAGAAAAGTGAATAAAGGTAATAACAAAATTACCGAACTCCGAACAATCTTACAAAGGGAAAGTCAAAACTCATAATTATATAAACAGACAAAATCAGTCAACAACCGGAAAACTGTGAAAACCGTAATGACCCTGACTTGGTACAGGCATTTCTAAAGAAATGGTGGGTTGAATCAGATTTTAAGGCGCCAAACCTCCCGCTCTCATTACGGTTCAAAGGTTCCGGCTGTCACTGTAACAGTATTTAAATACAGGAACAAAATAGGTAAAATAGTTGTCAAAGCAGTACCATATTCGGTGACGTAAATGTCAAACATATTTTTACGTCACACGAAAGGACAATCCAAAGACACTTGCAACGCTAAAATAAGACAAACAAAATAATAAACATAACACAGAAAACTAAAAAGAAGAGCAACAAAGACTCTACCAGAAAATCGTGAGTGAGGCCAGGTGCTTACAAAGAGTTTCTACTTCTTATAAGACAACCATCATGCCATTTTACTCACATAGTCAATACGCGTTTGACACTTCTACACGCAAACAAACACAAATCAGTCAGTAAGTACATGGTTACATTACCAGCACCAGATCAATGGGCAAATACTTGATTAATAAATTGATTGATTGATTTATTGATTGCTTGTTGTTTTACCTTCATACCTGAATATTTCATGTTTCTGAAGTCATCATAAGAAATGTTATATTTTTGTTGTTACAGCTCATCGAAATTCTCCAGCTGAAGAACCATGGAACTTGCACAGGAAGGAGCAGCAATTCATACTAAGGACATACATTAGTGGGATTGCTATAGGGCATTACAATAGGACATTGCTATAGGACATTAGTATAGGACATTGCTATAGGACATTGCTATATCATTAAGGAATGTTACATTCTTATCTGTTGAAGACGTTCTCTTGACAGTCATATTTTAAATTGCTGTATGTGTCTCTGGACTGTCCATTCTTGATTACCACTTCGGTTTTTTTTTTTGTAATCTTCAATGACCGGGTAATGACTCATTTTCACATTATATTTCAATGTTTGACAACTACTCTCTGAAGTTTGGTTGTTCATTACAATTCGTAATGTTGTTTATATCGGGTAGAACCATAAATGATCACAAAAAGTAAGCCATTTTAAGCTGCTGTAAGATTTCGCAGAGTAAGCATATATGTTTTTTTTACAAATATTTTTTGTATTTCATGTGTATTTAGCGGTAAAATCGAGTATTATATTATATGTGTTAGGGAAACTGAATGATCATATTGACCTGTTTTCTATCTGAGAAAACCAATGCTAGTATACATCTTTGTACAAACTTTCTTATTTCTTTACTGTAGCCTACTGGGTTCATGTTGCTCAATCTTTAGTTTTCGTTGTAGTCTTTTCCAGATTATTAAGTGTCCTTTTGTCCTTGTTCTTTTTGTCATTGTCTGTCTTTTCATATAGTGAAAATGTATAAAGATAAAGAAGTCAAAAAATGTCAAGGATATTTCTTTTGTCAATGTGTGACGTAAATTTTTTTTTGACATTTACGTCACCGAATATGGTACTGCTTTGACAACTATTTTACCTATTTTGTTCCTGTATTTAAATACTGTTATAGTGACAGTCGGAACCTTTGAACCGTAATGAGAGCGGGAGGTTTGGCGCCTTAAAATCTGATTCAACCCACCATTTCTTCAGGGTCATTACGGTTTTCACAGTTTTCCGGTTGTTGACTGATTTTGTCTGTTTATATAATTATGAGTTTTGACTTTCCCTTTGTAAGATTGTTCGGAGTTCGGTAATTTTGTTATTACCCTTATTTCATCGATTTACGGCTTCTTTAGTATCTTCAAACATTGCTTAAAATGACATAGAATCAATTAGATGGAACAAACTTGTTCTCGCTGTTTACACTTCCCGGTCCTTTCCTCATTCTTGACTTATCAACGGGTTTGTAACTAGATTAACACGACGGGTGTCAATAGTGGAGCAGGAACTACTTGCCCTTCCGGAACACCTGAGTTCACCCCTGGTTTTCAGTGGGGTTCGTGTTACTCGATCTTTAGTTTTATGTGTATGTTTTGTATCGTTGTTTGTCTTTTTGTAGTTTTTCTTTTGGCCATTGTGTTTTCTGTTCTTCTTCGATTTACGGATTCTGATTACCCCTTTGGTATCTTCAAACTCTTCTAACCAGATCAAAAACTGTCTTTAAATAGATCAATATGACCGATTCATAGCAAACGATGACATGTTTATGACGTCGACAAATGTTACAAATAATTGGAAAACAATTTGTCATCATTGTTTCATATTCATTAAGATGTTTTGTATAGCGAGAGGTGGTCATTGACTTATGGCCATATTCCTAGCACATGTTACAAGGGTTCGCATCCGTTACTCACTTCAACAGTTATGGTTTTCAGACGTCTATGCAAACTCTGTATTTCATTGGAAAGTTAGTTGTAATTGTGCGGGCTTTCATCAAGCAATAAGCTTAAGCCTGGTAGTCATGATGTAATTGATGAAACATGCCGAGTGTGACGGGTGACCATCCCATCAATAAAATTATACCTTGTATATAAGCAAAATTTTGCAAGAGAACCTTTCATTGCCAAATTTTGCCGACAGCTTGGTCCTAATTGTTTTGTTTTTTATGTGATTATTGGTTGATTAACGTCCAGTGGCAAAAATTCGATACATTTTCAGGACGAGAGCAAGTTTAACAATATATATTAATATAATGCAGAAAGAAAGGAGAAGTATGAACCGGGCCAATGACTTTTGACTAATTTAACCTTTTTAGTGGCTACAACACGACTACTCTTTTTAGAAATCTACAAATGATGTTTGTATTCGTTAACGGAAGGTAGCCCTCTCCGAATACATTACCCATTACCCTCAATAATCCACGGCCATACTATATAGTATGACATGATAACTCCTATATCGATAGGTCACCAAACCCAAGCATCATTTAAGGAGTACCTTGCAGTTGAGATACTGTTTTCTTTTTAATATTTTATTTTATACATCTTTGTATCTGACACAAGTTATTTCAAGTCAAGTTTTGGTTAATTATCATATTATATTTTCAAACCGAGGAATGATTTATATATTCGAAAAGCGAATTCCAAGATAATTGTGAACAGATGTATTAATATACATCAACATGAGAATTACAGATTAATTTACATGTAACTGTATAAAAGGTTATCAGTGTCTTTATATTCTTACTACTGTAGTAATAGAAAGGTAAACATCAGATTCGGTGCGTATGATGCCTTTCTGGAATAACCTTCTCCAGGTACGCATAAAGATTGAAAGCCAATTACTTTTCAGTTTGACTTAAACATAATTTTCCTGAACTTTGTCATCACTTCGAAAGTTTTACGGTCGCCACCATGACTTGGTTGACCGTTATGTAATATCTGTGTCACAAATGACAACGGATATGTTCCACTTGTCGTAAACACTTCTCGGTCCTTTCCTCATTCGTGACTTGTCGTCGGATTTGTAACTAGATTAACACGACGACACAGGAACTGCTTACGTTTCCGGTGCACCTGAGTTCACCCCCGGTTTTTAGTTGTGTTCGAGTTACTCAATCTTTAGTTTTATGTGTATGTTTTGTACATCGTTGTTTGTCCTTTTGTAATTTTTCTTTTGGCCATTGTGTTGTCTGTTCTTCATCGATATACGGATTCTGATTACCCCTTTGATATCTTCAAACTCGTCTTACATTATATCTTCATTGATGGGCTAGTATCTTTCTGGTCAACATGTGTTTTACTTTGTTTTTATCTTTTCAACTCAAATTTTGTAATTTTATGTTATTTTATGTATATAAATTATGTATGTAATACTGTATTAACTGTTTATGTTCCAAATTGGCCCTTCATTATAAAAATAAATGTATTGTAAATTACGTAGACATGAATACACTTTTGTTTTATTTTTGCCATTTTATTGTCCTTCTTAGATTTACAGTTTCTGTTACATCTTTGTCATCTTCAAACTTTGTTATTTGTATTTATTTACTTATACTGGTGTACAACACGATTTCCATTTTAGATGATGTACGTGTCGTTTGACAAAACATACACATAAAACTAAGGATCGACGGGTGTCACTAGTGGAGCAAGAACGGCTATCCCTTCCGGAGCACCTGAGATCACCCCGGCTTTTAGTGGGGTTCGTGTTGCTCGATCTTAAGATTTCGGTGTAGTGTTTTGTAGACCGTTGTTTGTCCTTTTGTCCTTTTTCTTTTCGCCATTGTATTGTCTGTCCATCTTCAATTTGCGGATTCTGATTACCCCTCTGGTGTATTATAACTCTTCTTGATACTACAATAGGCGTTGGAATATTTTGATTTGTGAAATATGATATAGAGTACAATCCATTTGGTAAAGGTCTTGGAACTTTAATGAAAAGTCGTTTTATTTGTGATACATCGGTAATTTACACACTATTTCCTCTGGTCACTCTTGAGTGATATTTTCAGTATCAAAGAACAGCCTCTGATGCTGAAAATTGGTGTACCTGTCTAGGAGTTATTATGTAGAAACGTCATTGCATAATGTTATATTTTTAATGTATACTTCCTGAACAAGGGAAAGACGATTTCTCTCTTAGGCGCTGTTTTTTCAGTAATTCCTGTCTCCAAATTGTACAGAAAATAAAAAGTGACCTGAAAAATGCAAAAAATAATTAATCTTAACTGGTAGTTTTCAATGATTTTTTTTGGGGGGTGGGGTCTTTCATATCTCAAAAAAAGTAATCTGATTTTTGATTCGTGTGGAAAAAAATGGCTGGGGGAGAGAGGGCAGACATAGCTCCCCCTGAAAGATAAATGATTGGTCCCCAAGTTAGAGATCACTTGAAAATAACAACATAACCAATAATGGAATACACCTAATCAAATATTTGTCATGTTGAATTACAATCACTCTTATTATGTTGATTATTCATTATCAAGTATTTAAATATATAACTGATCAGCAATAAAATAATGAATGGACCAATTCATAAATTCAACTTCCGCTCTCGTCAACTTCCATATTGTCTCGGCCTATTCCATCCTTTTGTAGTTTAATTTAGATTTACTTTTACAATTCAATTGTACTGTTTGGTGTCGACGCATTATTTGTTATGTAAGTTGGTCTTAAGATGTTTTGCTACATGCTAAGCTAGCAAATAATGTTCAGGGAGTCTAATGATTGGTTTTGACAATTGTGTCGTTTTATAATAAAAACGTACATATCAATTTAGTGCACACTACGTGTTTCTGGAATAACCTTCAAGTAGCTCAAGGTTAAATATTTGAAAGCCGAATAATTTTAAAGTTTTGGGGATCAAGAAGACCAGCTAAGATCGGCTACTGTCACATAATATGCCCGAGGGAGGAGATCCTTAGTTTTATATAATATATGTTGTAATTTCAGCGTTGTTGGTTCATTGTATTTGATTCAAGTGTTGTGTTAAGGTGTGCAGTGTGTAAATATTTAAAGCAAAAACTAAAAAGTATATTTACCCCTTTCCTGAATTTAGATGATGTACGTCCTGAGCTTCTTCTGGAATTCAACACCTGTCTTTTAAATTGACCTTGCCTTGTTTGTTTGTTCATAGGCCTTTGTTGTCTTCCCTTATTTGACATTGAACGTTTTCTTGTTGAACCAGACATGCCTCCTTTTCTCTTTCTACTTACAGATTGCACTTTAGCGGATGTTTGACGAAGCGGAAGAAAATATACTTTTGTAGGTTTTAAAGAGAACCGTTTCAAAATTTGCGGTAAGGTTGAATATATATGTGTAGGAATACGTTGAGCCATGGTTAACCCCATATCTTTTACATTAACTTTTCTATTTAACTTTCTACCATTTCTGTTTATAGAACGGTTTGAACTTCTGTTCCGTCCAGTTGTAGCCTTTACGATAGGTTCAGTATTTTGTGCGTTGTTCCTATTAAAGTTTATAGCATTTACGAAAGGAGGATTTTTGTCCGTGAGACTCGATATAAATGTAGATAAATCAATACCTACTTTTAACCCTCGCTCAAACAAAGAAATAATCTGAGTGTTTGTCGCTTGTTTCTCATTTTTTATATCAGCTCTGTTTAAATGTATATTTTGTCTCTTTGTTAAGGCAGAGGCTAACATTTTTTGGATAGACTCTAGTTTTCTTCTTGAGCCTCTGTTGTTTCCTTGTAAATTACCGGAAGTTGATTCATATCGATAGGGATATTCCTGCAAGTAATCAGATAAATAAATGGGTGCACTTCCAAAGTGGTTGTCACTTTGTAATCCCGAAACTGCATCTGAAAACATAATAGATGTTGATACTGCTTTTGGAACCGTATGGTATTCGTAATCGGTGCTTCCAGACGCATCAAATTTAACAGTTGATGTTAACATATCTCCACCTATTGATTGATGCCCGTCGTTTAATATACTCCAAGTAATAATCGAACCTCGGTCGTTAGACAAATTCTGATCCTTTGTCTGATTTGTATCTGCAGCTGTTTGTCCCTCAATATTCTTCTGACCCCTACCAGTTGTCAGAGCATTACTTTTTGTTTCGCTTCTGCCAACCGACTTACTTCCCACGTTTTGTTCGCCTCCAATTAAATTTCCTCGCTGTGTCTTACTGCCACCAGTTGTCTGATCTACAACACTTTTTTTACCTCCACTATTTGTTGGGCTACTAATACTAGAACTGATCTTATAATCGTTATTTGTGCTGTCATATTGAGGTTGATTATTTGAAAGCAAAATATAATTTTCATTCTTTAAAGAAGGTCTACCTCCATTGATCATAGACAGAATATAATCTATGTTATCGTTAGAGATTTCAGTTTTGTCTTGTTGAACGTTTCTGTTAATATCTTTAGTCGATAACTTGCCAGTTATTTGTCCAGTTACTGGATAAGTAATATCTACAAACGACTTACTAGAGGGGTTATTCAGCATTCGTACTATTTCCATTGTTTGATCAGGGATGTGACTTGATGTCGGATGGACGTTGTTTAATGGTTGATTATTTTTGTTCACCGGTACAAGAGATCTCTCTGTTATAACTAAATCTAGCATACCGGTCTTCGGATTTTTTTCGATAGCATAAGTGAAATCACTTCCTGGCCTATTGCCACCATTTACCCCGTTAGAACTTCCTAGAAATGGACTTCTGATAGGGTAATGGAAAAGATTTTGTCCTTGGCCTATAATTTTGGTTGTACTGGTCCCTGCTCCAGACATTGGTGGTTTTCGCATTTGTCCTTGTGTTGGGTTTGGAAGGGCTCCATTTTGCACGTTGCCAGCATTATTCATAGATAATCTCTGGCATCTGACATGAGTGGTAACCACCGCAAATACAACATACTGGAACACAACCCTATATGAATACAAAGTCACAGTGATTAAGTTTTAGTTTATACAATCACTAGGAATTATGCTCTTTATTATTTACCTATAAGAAATAAAATCCTTATGCATACAAGTTGTAAATTTATTCTTGCTGTGAATAAAGTACAGAAACACGCACTACTTAAGTACTGCTCATTTGTTGTTTTTATTTTATAACTTAAGTACTGCTCATTTGTCGTTTTTATTTTATAACATAAGTACTGCTCATTTGTCGTTTTTATTTTATAACTTAAATACTGCTCATTTGTCGTTTTTATTTTATAACTTAAGTACTGTTCATTTGTCGTTTTTATTTTATAACTTAAATACTGCTCATTTGTCGTTTTTATTTTATAACTTAAGTACTGCTCATTTGTCGTTTTTATTTTATAACTTAAGTACTGCTCATTTGTCGTTTTTATTTTATAACTGAAGTACTGCTCATTTGTCGTTTTTATTTTATAACTTAAGTACTGTTCATTTGTCGTTTTTATTTTATAACTGAAGTACTGCTCATTTGTCGGTTTTACTTTATAACTTAAGTACTGTTCATTTGTCGTTTTTATTTTATAAATTAAGTACTGCTCATTTGTCGTTTTTACTTTATAACTTAAGTACTGCTCATTTGTCGTTTTTATTTTATAACTTAGGTACTGCTCATTTGTCGTTTTTATTTTATAGCTTAAGTACTGTTCATTTGTCGTTTTTATTTTATAACTTAAATACTGCTCATTTGTCGTTTTTATTTTATAACTTAAGTACTGTTCATTTGTCGTTTTTATTTTATAACTTAAGTACTGTTCATTTGTCGTTTTTATTTTATAACTTAAATACTGCTCATTTGTCGTTTTTATTTTATAACTTAAGTACTGTTCATTTGTCGTTTTTATTTTATAACTTAAATACTGCTCATTTGTCGTTTTTATTTTATAACTTAAGTACTGTTCATTTGTCGTTTTTATTTTATAACTTAAATACTGCTCATTTGTCGTTTTTATTTTATAACTTAAGTACTGTTCATTTGTCGTTTTTATTTTATAACTTAAGTACTGTTCATTTGTCGTTTTTATTTTATAACTTAAGTACTGCTCATTTGTCGTTTTTATTTTATAACTGAAGTACTGCTCATTTGTCGTTTTTATTTTATAACTTAAGTACTATTCATTTGTCGTTTTTATTTTATAACTTAGGTACTGCTCATTTGTCGTTTTTACTTTATAACTTAAGTACTGCTCATTTGTCGTTTTTATTTTATAACTGAAGTACTGCTCATTTGTCGTTTTTACTTTATAACTTAAGTACTGCTCATTTGTCGTTTTTATTTTATAACTTAGGTACTGCTCATTTGTCGTTTTTATTTTATAGCTTAAGTACTGTTCATTTGTCGTTTTTATTTTCTAACTTAAGTACTGCTCATTTGTCGTTTTTATTTTATAACTTAAGTACTGCTCATTTGTCGTTTTTATTTTATAACTGAAGTACTGCTCATTTGTCGTTTTTATTTTATAACTTAAGTACTGCTCATTTGTCGTTTTTATTTTATAACTTAGGTACTGCTCATTTGTCGTTTTTACTTTATAACTTAAGTACTGTTCATTTGTCGTTTTTATTTTATAACTTAAGTACTGCTCATTTGTCGTTTTTATTTTATGACTTAAGTACTGTTCATTTGTCGTTTTTACTTTATAACTGAAGTACTGCTCATTTGTCGTTTTTATTTTATAACTGAAGTACTGTTCATTTGTCGTTTTTATTTTATAACTTAAGTACTGCTCATTTGTCGTTTTTATTTTATAATTTAAGTACTGTTCATTTGTCGTTTTTATTTTATAATTTAAGTACTGTTCATTTGTCGTTTTTATTTTATAACTTAAGTACTGCTCATTTGTCGTTTTTATTTTATAATTTAAGTACTGCTCATTTGTCGTTTTTATTTTATAATTTAAGTACTGTTCATTTGTCGTTTTTATTTTATAACTTAGGTACTGTTCATTTGTCGTTTTTACTTTATAACTTAAGTACTGCTTATTTGTCGTTTTTACTTTATAACTGAAGTACTGCTCATTTGTCGTTTTTATTTTATAACTGAAGTACTGTTCATTTGTCGTTTTTATTTTATAACTGAAGTACTGTTCATTTGTCGTTTTTATTTTATAATTTAAGTACTGTTCATTTGTCGTTTTTATTTTATAATTTAAGTACTGTTCATTTGTCGTTTTTATTTTATAATTTAAGTACTGTTCATTTGTCGTTTTTATTTTATAACTTAAGTACTGCTCATTTGTCGTTTTTATTTTATAATTTAAGTACTGTTCATTTGTCGTTTTTATTTTATAACTTAAGTACTGTTCATTTGTCGTTTTTACTTTATAACTTAAGTACTGCTTATTTGTCGTTTTTACTTTATAACTTAAGTACTGCTCATTTGTCGTTTTTATTTTATAGCTTAAGTACTGCTCATTTGTCGTTTTTATTTTATAACTTAAGTACTGCTTATTTGTCGTTTTTATTTTATAATTTAAGTGCTGTTCATTTGTCGTTTTTATTTTATAATTTAAGTACTGTTCATTTGTCGTTTTTATTTTATAACTTAAGTACTGTTCATTTGTCGTTTTTATTTTATAATTTAAGTACTGTTCATTTGTCGTTTTTATTTTATAACTTAAGTACTGCTCATTTGTCGTTTTTATTTTATAACTTAGGTACTGCTCATTTGTCGTTTTTATTTTATAACTTAAGTACTGTTCATTTGTCGTTTTTATTTTATAATTTAAGTACTGTTCATTTGTCGTTTTTATTTTATAACTTAGGTACTGCTCATTTGTCGTTTTTATTTTATAACTTAGGTACTGCTCATTTGTCGTTTTTATTTTATAGCTTAAATACTGCTCATTTGTCGTTTTTATTTTATAACTTAGGTACTGCTCATTTGTCGTTTTTATTTTATAACTGAAGTACTGTTCATTTGTCGTTTTTATTTTATAACTGAAGTACTGTTCATTTGTCGTTTTTATTTTATAACTTAAGTACTGCTCATTTGTCGTTTTTAAGAAAATATTCCATCCATTAATTCCACTCAGCTTCACTAAGCTGCTATATATAGTAGTTGTATTACTTGGGCATGTTATTCTGACAGACAATGGACTTCCTTGGCGACAACATGTGATTAAGAAATCCTTTTGTTCTTATAATGTACATTGAACTAGTCTATTTAAAACAAACATAATTTTGTTTTTCATTCTCTTATTTCTCTTTTTGGTCAACTTTGCATTAAGGTATGCACATGGTCATTTCCTCATTCATGACTTATCACCGGGTTTATAACTAGAGTAACACGACGGGTGCCACTAGTGGAGCAGGAACTGCTTACCCTTCCGGAACAACTGAAATCACCCCCGATTTTTAGTTGGGTTCGTGTTACTTGATCTTTAATTGTATGTGTAGTGTTTTGTAGATCGTTGTTTGTCCTTTTGTCCGTTTTCTTTCTGCCAATGTGTTGTCTGTTCTTCTTCGATTTACGGATTCTGATTACCCCTCTGGTATCTTCAAGCTGGTCTTGTTTAATTGGTAACACAGAAATCAATTTAAAGAAGCAATTTGTACTGCACTTTTTGCATTTTATATAAGTTTAATTAAGCTGATTTTTGCACATTCAAAATACTGACGAACAATGTTGTATGCATTGCTCTCTTCATTCATCGGTCCAATCTGTATTATCATTATCTTTCAATGAATATAGACGACCCCCCCCCCCCCCCCTCACACACACACACACACACACACATCAAAAAATATTATATCGTCCCGACCTAATACCTAATTTAAGGATTAGAGAGCTAAGTAATGCTTGTCTGTCAGTCAATCTATTTTTGAGTTACCTCCCTTTATCAAAAGATTTCAATGTAATAGTGCAGTAAATGTTCATCAATAAATTAGTACAAAAAAATGTATATGAATCGGACAGATATAGCTCACTGACTGGTGAAATCCGAGACATCAGTGATGTTAGACTGGTGAGTTGTCAACGAGCTTAGCCACCAAAACTTCCTGATGAAATGACATTATAAAAAAAAGAAGGTCAATATCCACTGATGAAGACAGGATATACAATGTACATTGATGTCAAAAGAGGTACAGTCATCGCAATATTTAGTAGTATACATCGGGTGAAAGGAAACAAAATATCTAACTCTGGTCATTTATCAATCCAGACACTTATACAATGAAATGGGAGACTTATTTGTGAAGACATATTACCATAAACCTTGCAATTAAAAATTCATTATGTTAGCAAAAATGCAACCATTTGAAACTGATGTATTCATTAAACTAGTATTTTGTAACATCATAATTAACCTATTTTTTAAACTGTATGTATACTCACCAACTCAAAATACCACAATATTTTCCAAGCATATTTTTATTGGGTTTCCTTTTCCGTTTGAATTCATGCTGTAATGTAATGCAACCCTTCTGTATTACGACGCATCATGGTCCCATTATGTCTCTTATAGAATAAACATTAGATAAAACCGAAAGGCAAATCAAGATTGAACAATCCACAGACACTGGCAACATTCTAGTACACAAGATACATAACGACGAAAATTTAAACGGGAACAATTAAGTTGATCGTGTTCTGTCTTTAACTACAAGCATTTAGGTAGACAGTTTTGAAATAAGTAACTTTGTGTTATACGTCTAAGGTTTAAATAATTTTCAGGAATGCCACATTACAAATTTCCATTTATGATAAAATGAAAATAAAACAATACAACACCGTCACAAAAGTTTCAAGATCTAATAGGAAAATCATAGAAAGAGAGAAAATCGACACCTCTAACACACCATGACCACTTACTTTCATGGCTTGATACAGGCAAAGGATCAGACAAGGTTTATGTGCTCGAACCTTCGTGAAATGGTGTGCTTATGTAGGTATTTTAATAACGTGAGTCAAATGTCGACCCTCACGTATGTCTGGGTGAGTAGCCTTGTTATAAACTGCCACTGGTACATAATCTTGAACGTAATATATTCATTATGTAAAAATAATTATTATTTTACTAAAGAGAACTGATGACCTTAACCATCAATTAAAAGTGCTATGGAAGGCAAAAATGAGGAAACAGTGGTTAACTTAATATGATATCCCGTCATCTGTACACAAATGAAATGATACTTT
Source organism: Bathymodiolus septemdierum (assembly GCA_963383655.1). NCBI lineage: Eukaryota > Metazoa > Mollusca > Bivalvia > Mytilida > Modiolidae > Bathymodiolus > Bathymodiolus septemdierum. The sequence continues at coordinate 70,792,357 of OY726520.1, forward strand.
GCAACCGAGAGTTGATATCTCTTGACATTTTCTAAAGAGAATATGAGAGATTTCTTTAAAATCCTTGCCTTCATTACAAAGTTTATTACTCAGAAGATGGTAGCGTTGTAAAAACTCTAAATACAAAGCCCGAGAGTAACCTATGAGCTGTGAAATATAAACTCCATACGCGGGAGTAATTGTTAAAATCCACCTGTGATGTAAATCTATTGTCAAAACTCTCCATTATTTTTAAGGAATGGAGAGTTATTGTTCTCTTTGTACTTTTAAGGTCCTACAAGGGGCAAACAATTTAATACTTTGTACTTTAGATACTATACACAGACTTTTTTTGTTTCAAGATTAATAATTAATCAAATTAATAAAGTACAATGGGTGGATTTTAAGTTGGAGAATGTCCTCGTATCTCTCAATTCCTTAAAAACAATGGGCCTCGGCTCCATTATTTTTAAGGAATGGAGAATTACTTGGACATTCTCCTATACGTAAGCTAATATCAAGGCGTGGACAATTTATAAGGCCAAAAAATAATGTCGTCACTAGATATATATCAAGAAATGAGGCAAATGAAATTGTTTTGTTGTCTCTTTTATCTTTTGTTCTTTGTGAGTATATTAATAGAATCCAATTATTAGATTATTGATTATTGATTGATCCTTCAGCGTAAAATGAAAAACAAAATATACCACAATGAAATATAGAACAGCAATAACACACTGTTCTTTTACTTTAATTTGTATCTAAGTGTATAGTTGAATAGTCTCTCATGTTCATTTACATCCATATATTATCTTACTACAAGCTGTTCTTTTACTTGAATTTGTATCTAAGTGTATAGTTGAATAGTCTCTCATGTTCATTTACATCCATATATTATCTTACTACAAGCTGTTCTTTTACTTTAATTTGTATCTAAGTGTATAGTTGAATAGTCTCTCAGATACAAATTCAAGAAAAGGAACAGCTTGTAGTAAGATAAGATATGGATGTAAATGAACATGAGAGACTATTCTTATCTTACTACAAGCTGTTCCTTTTCTTGAATTTGTATCTAAGTGTATAGTTGAATAGTCTCTCATGTTCATTTACATCCATATATTATCTTACTAACACTGTCTAACTATCGGAACAATTTCAAAATCAAACATCAAAATCTTATTAAAGACTTCCGCTCCTGTACATAGATAAACGTTAGAAAAAGCCGAAGGGGTCAAGAATGGACAATCCAGAGAGGGGTAATCAAGAATGGATAATCCAGAGAGGGGTAATCAAGAATGGACAATCCAGAGAGGGGTAATCAAGAATGGACAATCCAGAGAGGGGTAATCAAGAATGGACAATCCAGAGAGGGGTAATCAAGACTGGACAATCCAGAGAGGGGTAATCAAGACTGGACAATCCAGAGAGGGGTAATCAAGAATGGACAATCCAGAGACACTTGCAACATTGGGCACACAAGCCACAGGACGAAGAAAAACAAATAAAAAACACCAAAGAAAAACAACACAACACAGAAAACTAAAAAGATGAACAACACGGAACCCACCATGTAACTCATGAGCAAAAACACGGAACCCACCATGTAACTCATGAGCCAAAACACGGAACCCACCATGTAGCGCATGAGCCAAAACACGGAACCCACCATGTAACTCATGAGCCAAAACACGGAACCCACAATGTAGCTCATGAGCCAAAACACGGAACCCACCATGTAACTCATGAACCAAAACACGGAACCCACCATGTATCTCATGAGCCAAAACACGGAACCCACCATGTAACTCATGAGCCAAAACACGGAACCCACCATGTAACTCATGAGCCAAAACATGGAACCCACCATGTAACTCATGAGTCAAAACACGGAACCACCAAGTAACTGATGAGCCAAAACACGGAACCCACCATGTAACTCATGAGTCAAAACACGGAACCACCAAGTAACTCATGAGCCAAAACACGGAACCCACCATGTAACTCATGAGTCAAAACACGGAACCCACCATGTAACTCATGAGCCAAAACACGGAACCCACCATGTAACTCATGAACCAAAACACGGAACCCACCATGTAACTCATGAGCCAAAACACGGAACCCACCATGTAACTCATGAGCCAAAACACGGAACCCACCATGTAACTCATGAGCCAAAACACGGAACCCACCATGTAACTCATGAGCCAAAACACGGAATCCACCATGTAACTCATGAGCCAAAACACGGAATCCACCATGTAACTCATGAACCAAAACACGGAACCCACCATGTAACTCATGAGCCAAAACACGGAACCCACCATGTAACTCATGAGTCAAGACGTGTTTGACACCACTATACGAAAACAAACACAAATAACATAAATAATACATGATCCCTCCTACAAACAACTGGGTGAAAACACCAATGGAACATCGTGTATGTAATTCGTTTTTTTTCTTTTATCTTTGATAAGTTTCTGAAATATTTACATGAACAATAATGGTTTAACTTATACTTTTTACATCTACTTTTGACTAATGTTGATAATATGGTGGACAATATTTTGTGGGTTTTTGCTTTGTCATTTAATTTTTCGGTACATTAACACTGATGAGACATGCAGTTAGTGGTTAGAGATATTCAGAAACTTCTTATTGTACCTATATATTTCATACAAAACTACAATATGAAGTCAAATCATGTCAGATTTTAAATTTTTTGCAGAATTTATTGTAATCTTACACTATAATTTCAATACAATTTCTATGTTTTTTTTAGAATACACACGTCAAACATGAAACTGAATTATATGTGTCCAATACATAATACAGCGTTAGTACTATTGTAGACAGCAACATTTGCTTAAATAGTGAGGATTTGAAAAACAAGATTTTAAATATTATTTGAAAATAACTACCAAAAAACCATACTTTTCTGGACTTTTGTTGATAAAGATAACATTTCAGGATATTTTTTTGATAATTGTAGTTATATATAAAATATATTAGATAAATTGGCCGTTTCCTTTTGTTTTTATTATCACTGACTGTAGTCGAAATATACATCAGATATCTTTTTTAAAGAAACATTGCAAAAAAATTAAATGTATGAAAATAATAAAATACAATTTGGATAAAATTATTAATAAAATTATGACAATGAGGAATTGTAATAATCCACTAATAAAATGGAAAAAAAAATACCATAATGTCGGAACAATTCTAAAATACCACAATGTCGGAACAATTCTAAAATACCACAATGTCGGAACAATTCTAAAATACCACAATGTCGGAACAATTCCAAAATACCACAATGTCGGAACAATTCCAAAATACCACAATGTCGGAACAATTCCAAAATACCACAATGTCGGAACAATTCCAAAATACCACAATGTCGGAACAATTCTAAAATACCACAATGTCGGAACAATTCTAAAATAAACTAGAAAAATCATAGAAAGAGGCAAAATCGACACCCTAACACATGAATAGTGTTTAATTAAAAAACAAACAATGAGCATAACTATTTTAATTCAGCTTAATTAAAAAAAACTTTAGTAATTTGTAAGAAAGGATGCGGATAATGCTGTAAATTTAATTATCCATAAAATCACAATTAATTTTGTTTTTTTTAGTACATTGTAGTAAACATTTTTTTAAATACTCACCACATTGTTGAAAATCACATCACAAATGACATGCAAAGAAAAGGTGTCAGCCCTAATTACTTACTTGTAAAAAAAATGTGTGTCAGATATATGAATTTATGTTAATAAGTTCACTGAAATTTATGTTAATAAAACACGAGTTTATCTTCAAGACTAATTATTTGACCTGTATAATTCAAAAGTTATATTTTATATCCAGGTACTCTACCTATATCAAAATTTCGACGAATTGTCTTCAGTTATATATTTTATGGTCTAATTCGAAAGACCTGGCTATGGTGGTCATTAAATTTTAGAGTATCGCTCCCATACTACATAATAACCAATCAGATCACTGTATTCAGAAAACTTGGACGATTGTGGAGTATGAATAAGATACTCAATGTATCCAATATATGAAGTTTTCAGATTGTAAGATTTTGGAGTAGTAGTATGAAATTAAATTTGTATTGGTATCACTGTTTGTATAATGTGAGATTCGTCATTTGTTATTGTTATTTTTTGTTATTAGTCTATCCTTTGCCATGTTTCTGATGTTTTGTACCTTTCCTTCTAACTGGTCACTTTATCTTTGACAGTCAGGCTCAACCCTAAATATACTACATTAGTGTATGACATTCTGACAAAGAAAAAAGTTTAATTCATCAAAAAAATAATAAAATACATGAAAACGTGAATTTCAAATAGTGCGCACGACGCGCTTCTGAAATAACCTCCATCAGTTACCCCAAAGGTCAAAATATTGAAAAGCCAATTTTTTTAAAGTCCTAAACACGATTACCAAAATCGTCTATGGTCAACTATGCCGAAGGGAGGAGAACCCTAGTTTTAATAATAATTACATTATTTAAGAGCTGTAAATTTCAATAATAAATATAATAATTTTCCAAATTGAGACAAATTAACACAAATTAACTTATGGGTCCACAAAGCTAGTCCCGCCACTTTTTATTGAAGAGCCTGCACCAAGACAGGAAAGTACGCGGTCAAGCATTTGTGTGTTAGTGGTTTTCTACTATTTTTTTTATTAGATTTTAGAAATGTTTCGACAGCGTGGTATTTTTCGTTTTTCATTTTATTATATGTAATATCATTGGAAGAAACAATTTACAAACAATCGACCAAGATTAAAAATATGCCTTCAAGTATATATATCTACACACGCTTATACACATGTCTTACGTCTATCCCTAGATTTTCCTTACGAGACAAGGTAACACTACGACTATTGAAGCTTTTTTTTAAGGAGTGGATGTGGTCGAGTGGTCTAAGGCGCTGGACGTAAGGCTAAGCGAATGGTGCTGCAGTGTATCAATGGTGTGGGTTAAATCCCGTCGAGGGAAGAACAAAAATTTGACAGCTCTAAAATCTAATTCTAACACTGTTTGGTTTAATTATAAACGTCTAAAATGTTAGCACAACGATATCAAAAAAAGATGTTAAAATGTAACAAAAATAACTATAAGTCTACAAAACGACTATAATTATAATTAAATCGACGGATATTTCCCTTGACCGATAAGCACATTATACAGACGCTGATAAAGCTTGTCGGTCAAGCGAAATAATTATAATTATATTTCGCTTGACCGACAAGTTTCGCTTGACCGACTCGCTTGACCGACAAGCTTTATCAGCGTCTGACCGACAAGCTTTATCAGCGTCTGTATAATGTACAGACGCTGATAAAGCTTGTCGGTCAAGCGAAATATCGGTCGATTTAATTATAATTATAGTCTTTTGTAATCTGAGATTACAGACGCTGATAAAGCTTGTCGGTCAAGCGAAATATCCGTCGATTTAATTATAATTATAGTCTTTTTGTAGACTTATAGTTATTTTTGTTACATTTTAACATCTTTTTTTTTATATCGTTGTGCTAACATTTTAGACGTTTATTTATCATTTTTGTTTGTTTGCACAGTATCGTTAACACTTGTTTCTGATCCGACATCTCGTAGGTTCATACGTTGGCTACTTTTTCAGACGTTTATATATATATATATATATATATATAAAAGAAATTATTAAAAAAAGAACAAAACGGATTTTTCACAACATTCTTGTACTAACGTTTTCACTGCTGTTGCAGATCTTCAGGTACAATGTTTTATATAATCCATATTTATATATGTAATCCATTTCAAAGTAAACCCGTTTTCTCACTCCTTGCTTTAATTAGTGTCACCTTGTGCTATATATTTTTCATCTGCTGATAGACTATTAGTCCCCGAGGACATCATACACCCAGTAATCAGTGTTTCGGCACTGACATGGTTTATTATTTAACACACAAATACATGACCGCACACTGTTCTGTCTTGGCACAGACACTTCAATAACTAGTTTTATGGACCCAAACCTACTCTCTTAAAGAAATGATGCGGTTATGTAAGTGCTTTCTATATGTGATTAAAATGCCAAGCCTCACATATAACCGGGCGAACACGTTGTTATAAAGAACTAAATAAGCTTGAACATTATACATAATATATTGTTATACGTATTACAGTGAAACCTGTCTAAACTGAACCCTGAGTAAACCGAAAACCCGCCTAAACTGAACCCTGAGTAAACCGAAAACCTGCCTAACCTGAACCCTGAGTAAACAGAAAACCTGCCTAAACCAGACAGACTTTACAATCTCATCTACTAAATGTCTATGTAATTTAAACCTGTGTAAACCTAATACCTGTCTAAACAGAACAAATTCTTCAGTCCCATAGGGGTTCGGTTTAGACAGACTTTACTGTAGTTCTATGTAAGAGATGGCCTCAACCATCATTTAAATATTAGACAGTATACAATCGTTACACATAATAATGAAGCTTTACTGTAGTACTATTTAAGAAAGCCGATGGCCTCAACCATCATTTAAATACTGACAAAAATAATACTTGTAAAACATGCGTCATGCTAATAACTTCTCCTGAGTTTACAAGTAATTTAACTGGAAAAACTTACTAAACCAAATCGTTTGACCCTCTGGACTGTTCTACTAAAAATGTCATTTACGGCATAGAATGTACACTCTGTGGACTTTTGTATGTTGGTGAAACTCGTCAAACATTGCGAAGTAGGATGAGCCAACATTGATATGATGCAAAAGATCCCAAATACAGGATTTTGTATATTCATTTCAATCAACCGGGTCATGACCGCTGTTTGACGATGAAAGTTCGAATCATCGAGAAGATTTACCATCATACAAACAGTCCTATACTTAGTACACCTACCGTACCGATAGAGAGTTGTTTTGGATTAAAGAGTTAGGCACTGCAGTGCCTTAGGGTTGCAATGATAACATCAAAGGAGTGGGAAATTTGTCCAAGTCCTGGATGCAACGAAATCAACGTGATGAGCCTTTTTAATACTATTCCAAGAACTAAACGTAGCCATGGTCATAAAAGAATTCAATATCCTAATGTTAAAAAGTCCTCTAAACCAAGAACGTTACAAGATACTTTTAATGATATACTTTCTAATATACAGAAACATCTTGGAACTCATCACATTCGTACAATCTTCTTTTCACTACCTGTAAACTACCTCAAAGATCTTAGGGATTTTGGACTTGACAAAGGAGGCGTAGATCCTTTTTCTCCTAAGAACAGATTGTCTAGTATTATATGTTACGTGGCGTCCTTTCGTCTTTTTAAACCAGTTCGATCTGAACCTCTTCATGAAAACAACAGAAAATTCCTCCATATTCCGTTTGCTAACAAAGGAATCGATGCTATTAACATCAGTAACATTCTTAATAGAAAAGAGGTCGTAAAAGAAATTCCACCATATTTCAAAAATCAATCTGTTCCCATTGTCTCCTATAGCTACACTAACAGCATTGGCCGTAAAATTTTCAACCACAAAGAAGCATTGCAAGATATTAACATAGAAGAGTACCTTAAGAACCCTCTGACTTGTGACTGCTCCCACTCTCCTTTTCAATACAACCCATCTGGACATGTAATCACTGGTGATCTGAATATCATTCAACATGAGAGTCTCCGAAGGGTGATTTCTCATGGTCCTAAATTCAGAGAACCTCAACACATCAATTGGAAACATAATTTCAAGATAATTATGGATGCTGTTGAAGATTATGCCAGAAGGTGGATAAAGAGAGAAGTAGACCAAGATCCTGAGTTAGAGTCCTTGTCAGACTGGGTTAGAACAATCAGGTCTCTAGTGCAAGGTCGGATTCACAAACTCAAAAATTGTGTTAATAGTCGACCTAAGTCTGTATTTAAAGACCAAGAAGCTGTTAAGTGTCTTTCCTCTCTTCATGACAAATATGTTATCGTTTCTGATGACAAGGCTTCCAACAATATCGTGTTTGTATGTAAATCATATTACTTCGAATGCCTAATCAAGGAATTAGGCATAAATAGCAACACCTCTAGTAATACCACATACAAACCAACTTCGTTCGACAAAGATGAAATCCTATCTAACCACAGATCATTCATGACCTCTTTAAACATTCCCTCTGGTAAAGAGTCTGAGGATTTACCCTGTTTATATTGGATACCTAAGCTCCATAAGACACCATACAAAGAAAGGTACATAGCGGGATCATCAACTTGTTCGACGAAAGAATTTTCTATTCACCTGACAAAGATTCTGTCTGCAGTAAAAGAGGGACAACAGAAATAGTGTGAAACTGTTTACTCGCGTAGTGGCATAAATCACATGTGGATTTTGAAAAACTCTAAAGATCTTTTGGATAACCTGAAATCAAGATCTTTCTCTCAGGTATCCTCCATCAAACTTTTCATTTTTCAACTCTATATACCACCCTACCGTATGACAAATTAAAAACCCGCTTAAAAGACACAATTCATGAAGCTTTCAGTCATAGAAACTATGGCTCAAAATTTGTTGTGTTAGGCTACAATTCCACATATTTTTCAAACAAAATTCAAAAAGGTAAAACATGCTACTCCGAGGAACAAGTGATCAGTATGCTGGAGTTCCTCATCGATAACATATTTGTCTCCTTTGGAGGGACACTGTTTCAGCAGGTGGTCGGCATACCAATGGGTACGAATTGTGCCCCTCTTTTAGCCGATTTATTTTTATACTCATATGAGTCGGAGTTTCTTCAAAAGCTTGTAAAAGATAAGAAGATTCATGAGGCTAGAGCCTTTAATTTCACATACAGGTATATTGATGACGTTTTATCTATCAATAATTCTGGATTTGCAGAATTTCTTCCATTGATATATCCTCCAGAGCTGGAAGTTAAAGAGACCACAGATACAGCTTCGTCCGCATCATTTTTGGACTTATACCTCGAATTTGACGACAGTGGTCAACTCAGTACTAAAGTTTATGATAAACGGGACGACTTCAATTTTAAAATCATAAATTTTCCAAACATGTGCAGCAATATACCAGCTTCTCCTGAATATGGTGTTTACATCTCGCAATTGATTCGCTATGCAAGGGCCAGTAGGAATTATTCTGATTTTCTGAAACGTCATCTTCATCTGAGAAACAGGCTACTGGACCAGGGCTAAAAAAAGATTCGCCTTATTCGATCTCTTAAAAAGTTTATATTCCGATACCAAGATCTTGTCGAAATATATTCCGTCTCTGCAGAAACGATTATAAGCGATGCATTTTCATATAGTGAAAATGTATAAAGATAAAGAAGTCAAGAAAAATGTCAACAATATTTTTTTATCAATGTGTGACGTAAAGATGTTTTTGACATTTACTTCACTGAATATGGTACTGCTTTGACAACTATTTTACCTATTTTGTTCCTGTATTTAAATACTGTTATAGTGACAGCCGGAACCTTTGAACCGTAATGAGAGCGGGAGGTTTGGCACTTTAAAATCTGATTCAACCCACCATTTCTTTAGAAATGCCTGTACCAAGTCAGGGTCATTACGATTTTCACAGTTTTCCGGTTGTTGACTGATTTTGTCTGTTTATATAACTATGAGTTTTGACTTTCCCTTTGTAAGATTGTTCGGAGTTCGGTAATTTTGTTATTACCCTTATCGTTACACATAATAATGAAGCTTTACTGTAGTACTATTTAAGAAAGCCGATGGCCTCAACCATCATTTAAATATTAGATAGTATGCAATCGTTACACATAATAATGAAGCAATAGACAACTTTAAACAAATATCTAATTGTCTATGCCATCTGTCAAAGAGGGACTACAATCTTATTGCTATACCTATCCATCTGTCAAAGAGGGACTACAATCTTATTGCTATACCTATCCATCTGTCAAAGAGGGACTACAATCTTATTGCTACAAAGTCTATTCAAGTAGTAGCTCCAATCATATGTGGACACTGCAAACTCTAAAGACAATTTGGGAAATTGTAATTATCGTTCTTTATCAAAAATGTCTTCTATCCAACATTTGATTTTTCTACACTTTACATTAACATTCTTCATTTAAAATGAAGGTAGGGGGGGCTTCTTTTTCTTAACTCTTAACCTATTATAGTTTATGTGTAATTGTGTGCATTTTGTGACATTTCTGTCGTGTATTAGCAGAGATATAAGACTTTGAAGTAAACTTTTTTAATTCGTTGATGCCATTCTTGGTATAATAGTTTTTTTTATGGATTTCGGTCATTTTGAGCGATGATTGTTATCGACCCTTGTATTCTAAACATTTAATTATAACCATTATTGTTATTCAATATACATATTTTTTTATATTTTGGTGATTGCATGCTTTTCTTTGTCAAATGTATTTAATATAATATCTAGTATAGAATGTATGCATTGTCTATGACAAGCCATTTCCTGGATATCCAATGATAATTCCGATGGAACTTAAGAAGGCGTGATATGTTATTATAATTATTTAATTTGCTCATTTCAAACGTCAAACAATGTAATTATTTTTTGTCATGCAACTGTGTCACCTCGTTTGTCTTCAAAGATTTGTGAGTGATCATGTTTTATAAACATTACCTTTACACAAGATCTGTCAGGTGTGGGTCAACTATTTAACATTGTAATATATTGTCTGCTTTTTGTTACAATAAGGAAATAAGGACTATTGTTTAATAACAGCAATACGAAAGGCAGAGAGTTAAAACATGTACACCACATGTAGATATCTTGAAATCAACTTATGTTATTTGGATTTATTTACGTATATTGTTGTCCAACACGATTTCCACATCAGATGATGTTTGCTTCGTTTGACAGTAACACGACGAGTCACAAGTTGGAGCAGGAACTATTAACCCTTCCTGGGCATCTGAGTTCACCCCAGGTTTAAGTGGAATTTGTGTTGCTCGATCTTTATTTTTCTGTGTAATGCTTTGTAGATCATTGTTTGTCCTTTTGGTCATTGTGTTGTCTATCCATCTTCGATTTACGGCTTTAGATTTCCCCTTTGGTGTCTGATTACCCTTTTGGTATCTTAAAACTTTTCTTAAGTTTTTGATCCCATCGGTTATCGTGGCAGATTCCGGACAAATATTCTCCTGGATATATCTGATCGCGTGTCCGGGACTATAGTTTGCAGATTTTGTTTCTTCGTGCTTTCAAATTGATCTGAAATGATAAAACGCATCAATTGTAGCTATGAGGTATAATTAAAAAATAAAACGTATCATGTTATCCATAATACATGTAGCTATTATAATAATGTTTTCAGCATTATGCCGACCTCATGTAAGTGAGAGAAAAACAAGGTATCCAATGGGTGGTGATTTAGTGTGTATAAATAACGTTCAAGTCGATTGCAAAAAAAAAGAAAAGATTTACAGAACATGCAGATTATTTGTGATAACAGCGGCCTGTATCTGATATTAGAGACTGTATTTACAATAGCATTGATGGGGTATTATTACACAACAGAAAATGTTAATAATAAAGAATGCTTAAAATGTGTTATTAAACAGCGATTGTCAAATCAGTTTGAACAGCATTGGAAAACATCTCTGTCAGATTCTTCAAAAGCATTAAATTATAGGATTTTTAAAACCAAATTCGAATTCGAGGAATATTTCAATATTTTAAATATATGTGATGCAATCAGACTGTGTAGATTTAGGACAACAAATCACTATCTACCGATTGAAACCTGGTAGATGGAGAAATACTGATAGAGGAAACAGGTACTGTAATTTATGTAATTGTCAGAAATTAGGCGATGAATACCACTGTGTTTTAGAGTGTTCCTCTTTAAACGAAAAACGCAAGCAGCTTCTTCCAAATTATTTTTTGTAAAGACAAAATGTTGTCAAATTTTTTGAACTTCTATCTACCAAGAAACAATCGCTGTTACGAAAATTATGTATATTTATCAAACATATCAATAAGGTCTTTTGTACTCCTGACTGTTGTTCCTTAACCTATTCACCCTCCTGTCTGTATATTTTGTAAATAGTCTTCTTATGTTATTATTATGTTGTTATTTTTCTCTGTACCATTGTATTTGGCTGTATGAGAATAAAGATATATATAATAAAGATATATATATACAAACACTGATAACCACAGTGTATTTATTATTGTATGGTTATAGGTCTCACTGTACAAACACTAGTATACCGTACAATGTTATGGATGAAAGTTGACATTACACTGTAACAGGCACCTTATATTACATTGATATTATTGTTTAATGGAGTTTAGAAATTAATGTGAAAATAATGTACATTTTAATTGACTTTTATGACTTTTTGAGACATTAATTACTTTAGAATACCTGTATAGGTATAAAAAGAGACAATTGACGACGTTTCGATTAAAATTTAAATAATTAAAGGTATTTCTTCCCACAACATTCCGGTGGTGGTTCGTTAACACATAATATTATACTTTTAAAATATCTAGAATATGAACAGTTTGCTTAGTCAGTTTTCCGGTGTGTTCCAAGAATTTCAACTTTCGTTAAATCACATATGGTATACATGGTATTAGCAGTTATAATTTATTTTATTACATAATGATTTTATTTAAACAATTGTATTGGCTATCATGCTGTCACTTGACATTCCGTAAAATTTGATATTGTTTGATTAAAACTCGTATTGACTTGGTTTCACTTTCGTTTTCTAACGAAATCTATAAAAAGAATCTTTTTCATTTTAATGTGATAAAACAATTACTGGTAAGTCTTCGATGAATATCGTTTTTAAGGTCCATGAAAACTCGTATTTACCTCAACAAAAGACTATAATTGTATAGAATTAACTTTCTTAAAATAAGTATATAGATAAATATATTATAAATAAAAAAACGAAAAAAAAAACAAGTTTGAACCGTCAAAAGTGGCAATAATTTACAGGGTATATATATATATATATATATATATATATATATATATATATATATATATATAAGTGAACTTTATAGAAAACCTCTTTCTACGCCCGTAAAAATAATGAAGTTAAGTAGAACATAACTCTTTGTGTAGGAAACTATCATTTGACTTTAAAGTGGAGCGGCTATGCAAAAAACTTTCTGACTTAAAATATACTGATTTCTCATGTCCAAAAAAATGATCTTATTTTTGTTTCTTGTGAAAAAAAACCTTTTCTGGCTCAGATGAAAAACATAACTCCCTCATAAAAGTTAAATTGTGAACTTCTTATATTCTTCATCTTCATCGCAGTGTCTTCAGTTGTGACATTCCATTAAGCGAGTCCATTACAGAGGGGTCGCAGGGCCCGGGTGGCTCAATGAGTTAGGTAGTTGGATTATCTAACAATACGGCGTGGGATCGCGCCCGACTTTGTAAATTACAAAAAGGGTGCACTCGACTCGCAACCGCAAGTGATAAAGTTTACCAGTTGCTTGCCCATGGTCGGTGGTTCTCTCCGGGTTCTCCGGTTTCTTCCACCACTAAAACTGGTCGCCATGATATAACTGAAATATTGCTGAAAGTGGCATTAAGCACCAAAGCTCAAAAACTCAAACTCACAGAGGGGTCGCAGAGGTAATTTAAATGTCATGAATGTGTATATTTAAATAAGATGCTGCTATAACATATAATAATGTTTACCATTGGGGTGAGTGAGTGAGTGTTGTTTAACTCCAATTACAGCAATTTTTCAACTATTTCATGACGACAACAAGTTAATTTTCAATGAGAAGATGATGGGGTCCGCTTTGTTCTAGACCAACACGCTGAGTTGGATTGTATAGTGCTAGCTCACTGCAACAACAGTCCGCGAGTAGGCATGTCGCACCAATCGGACACATTATTCTGATTCCGAACCAACCAATTTTTGCTCTTTTTCCTTAATGCTGCGTGCTTAGCGGAGAAGCAACAAATACTAGTTTTATTGTCTTTGGTTTGACCCGACCGGGGGTCGAACCCACGATCTACCGCACTCGAGGTGAGCACGTTAGCCATTACGCCACTGATGCGGTTTTTTACCATTGGATAGAAGTACCTCCATGGATTAATAATCCACGTGGGTTCACGTATGTCGAAGGAAAAAATCAGGAAGGTATTATGAAAAGAAAGTTTAAACAGCTACATATGGTCAACAATTGCACCAATATTAACAAAATGAACAACCACCTCTTACCTAAACTCACTGAACAAAATAAAAGACTACGATATATAACATATAGGAAATCTAGGTCCTGTGTTTCTATTGAAGAAAAACTGGTATAAAAATGCTTTGGTAATTACTGGTTTTGTTAGTGGGATTATGGTATTTAACGCCACTTTCAACAATATTTCAGTTATGTCGTGGCGGTTTGGTAATTACTGTACTTTAAAAGTAGTATTAATTAGTTTATATAAAATTTGCATTGAAATAATATTTAAAAAAATTCTTTTGATGTCTTATATATAAAGAGATAGATATGAAAAACTAAAATCACTTTCTGTGTTAATTGATTAATCTTATTTAGAAATTAAAATCGTGACTGACTAAAAAAATGACAGAATTTATTGAGTAATGTCCGACTTTTAATTACAATATGACGACATTTAAAATCTGTTTCAATGATTTATAGAAATGTGTATTCGCTTATACACTTGTTGAACAAATAAAAGGTAAAAAAAAACGTCATCGGTAAACAGATATGCAAGTTTCTTTAATAACCACAACATCACCTGGAGGAAATGAATACGCTTTGAGCGAGTTTCTTAATTTTGATATCTTTCGAGTAAATAATATGATAAAGCTAAAATTTCAAATTTTCATTAAATTAAATGTAAAATGTTAATAAGTAAATGAAAATCATGCAATTCTTTACAATTATAAGTATGAGATTTAAATATCTGAAACATTCAGGTATTAACAAGTTAAATATTAAAACAACCATACAGTTGGTAGGAGGTAAAAGTTAAATAACTTCTCAGAAGTACAATTGTGTGTAATTGCTATCATTTTAGTTGATTTGTATTGTTGCTATGCGAGGGAAATCCTGGTGGTTTATCGACCAATGATAGATAATTATCTAACGTAAAAATAGCTGTCTTGGGTAATTCCTGTGTCAATATTGACTGTAATGATCATCTACCCGGTGAATATTCTACACAATAAATGTCCAATATGTACTACTGTGCTAATGGATAGTGAAGTTAAAAATATAAACTAACAATGGACAAGGTAAGTTTTTAATTGAAACTATAATAATTTAAAAATAGGGCAAACAATTCAATAATGTTCATAATTTTAATGCAATGACGCAAACCTCAGAAAAAATGAAGGGATGTAACAATTTGTCAGAAAATCAAATACCCATTTACTATGTTTAACATGAAAATAATCAGCTAGCATACTGAAGCACAGGGACAGGTCTCCATCAACGCATCTTGACTATCCGCACGAATTTATTCCTGTATAAAGAAAAGATACGGTAATTGAGACAAGTGCCTGTGTACTGGGAGTTATTGGGCGTTTTTTATTTGGTTATCAAGCTTCTGAACACATTATAATTTATTAGGGAGATTAAGATGTTATTCGTGGAATGTCGGTAACATTGTGTTGATATTAAGTGAGATATAATTTATATACAGAGAAACATACCGTCGTGTGGTAATATATACTGCATGGAGTATGTGAGTACTCTATAATGGATCAGCGGGTAACACTGACTTCCAACTTACACATTAAGTCTGGAAGTCACGACAGATTGGGGGGAAGGGGTAATGCTGCAAGTAAAGATACACACCACTAACCCATTACACTCTAAACCCCTGAACTGTTGACGATGTCATGTTATATTGTCATATACATTCTATTAGAATTTTCATCTACTTCTCGTCTTTCGATATTTATATAGAAATTTAGATACCGTTTACTATACAGTATAACACAGACCTTTATATCACAACACACAAAGTGTGAAACAGACTTTAATATCACAACATAAAGTGTAGCATACACCTTTATATCACAACACATATTTCAACATACACCTTTATATCACAACACACAGTTTAACATACACCTCTATATCACAACACACAGTTTAACATACACCTTTATATCACAACACACAATTTAACATACACCTGTATATCACAACACACAGTTTAACATACACCTTTATATCACAACACATAGTTTAACATACACCTTTATATCACAACACGCAGTTTAACATACACCTCTATATCACAACACACAGTTTAACATACACCTTTATATCACAGCACACAGTTTAACATACACCTTTATATCACAACACACAGTTTAACATACACCTTTGTATCACAACACACAGTTTAACATACACCTTTCTATCACACATCACAGTTTAACATACACCTGTATATCACAACACACAGTTTAACATATACCTTTATATCACAACACACAGTTTAACATACACCTTTATATCACACCACACAGTTTAACATACACCTTTATATCACACATCACTGCTTTGACAACTATTTTACCTATTTTGTTCCTGTATTTAAATACTGTTATAGTGACAGCCGGAACCTTTGAACCGTAATGAGAGCGGGAGGTTTGGCGCTTTAAAATCTGATTCAACCCACTATTTCTTTAGAAATACCTGTACCAAGTCAAGGTCATTACGGTTTTCACAGTTTTCCGGTTGTTGACTGATTTTGTCTGTTTATATAATTATGAGTTTTGACTTTCCCTTTGTAAGATTGTTCGGAGTTCGGTAATTTTGTTATTACCCCTTATACACCTCTATATCACAACACACAGCTTAACATACACCTGTATATCACAACACACAGATTAACATACACCTTTATATCACAACACACAGCTTAACATACACCTTTATATCACAACACACAGAGTTTAGCATACACCTTTATATCACAACACACAGTTTAATATACACCTTTATATCACAACACACAGTTTAACATACACCTTTGTATCACAACATACAGTTTAACATACACCTGAATATCACAACACACAGTTTAACATACACCTGTATATCACAACACACAGTTTAACATTATGCAGTTATTGACTGGGTCCGAGAACAACAGCTGTTTTGTTTGACCCGAGGACTGAACAGTTCAGTCAGAGGGTAAAAGAAAACAGCTGTTGTTCGAGGAACCAGTCTATAACTGATTTGTTATACCTTATCATATTTAATTCTTTCTATTTTAATTTCTTTTCCTGTTTTTAGTTTTACTGGCTTATCGCGACCAGCTTATAAATTATTTTTGAATTTGGATACTGCATTTCTGCCATTCCAATAGCAGTCTTTTTTGCAATAGTATATAATACATTAATAAGTCTGTTTTAGTGTTCTTTTTCTTGTCTACATCACAAGTTTATTAACCATTAAAACTATGAAATTTTTGTTTGTTTCATTTTCAGTATACACCATCGTCATTTTTGTTTTTAGTAAACGTTACACAGACGACAGGGAATCACGTGACATACGCGTGCAGCTATTTTAAGTAACCAATAAAAGTAGGGCAAGCAGTCAACAGATCGGACCCGTTCAAACAGACCGAAAACTGTTGACGGTCAACATATCGCTGATTCAAGGATTTTGAGATTTTTTCAAAAACAGTAAAAAATGTTGATTTTTATTCCTAATACATTTATATAGAGAAAAAATTATAAGGTATAACAAACACCTTTATATCACAACACACAGTTTAACATACACCTTTATATCACAACACACAGTTTAACATACACCTTTATATCACAACACACAGTTTAACATACACCTTTATATCACAACACACAGTTTAACACGCAACTATTCCCCACCTAAAACTAAAAGACTGACCAACGTAGATACAAATGCCTTTTCTTAAGAAGAGACAAATCTTATTTTGTAAAAATAACACTCTGATTCTCCCAAAAAGTTCTGAGAAACTGATATCATCAATATACAAATGTACTCGAGTTTGATTGACAACATATTTGTTATGCTTTATGGACGTGTTTTTCAACACAGTCGGCATTCATATGGGTACCAGCTGTACTCCCCTACTCACCGACTTGTTCCTTTATTCAGAGACAGACTTGATACAGGGGCTTCTCAAGAAAAACGAAAAGAAGCTAGCCCGACACCCCAATTTCATGTTCCGCTACATAGATGATTTCATTTCATTTAATAATTCCAACTTTGGTGATTTTAGTGATCACATCTATCCCATTATACCACAGATACAGCTAGGTGTGCTTCATACCTCGACAAACACCTTGAAATTGACATTGGTGGCCGGTTAAGAAGGAAACTTTACGACAGAGGGGATGATTTTTAGTGGTTCGTTTTGCTTGATCTTTAGGTTTCTGTGTAAAGTTTTCTACTTTTGTCCTTTTTCTTTTATTGTATTTTTTGTTCTTCAATTTACGATTTCTGATTAACCCTTTGGTATCTTCACATTCTTTATTGACCCTTAGATCACAATGTACAGGGTAACATTATACACTTATTGACTGAGTATGAGGGTAATAGCACTTTTATTGTCCCCAAGGTACCAACTATTTTCCGAGGCAACGCCTCGGAAAATAGTTGGTACAGAGGGGACATTTAAAGTGCTATTACCCGAATATCAAGTCTATAAGTGTTTTATTATACTGAACAACAGTGCAATTCAAAATTCTAAATTAGGTCCTTTTCTGATGGATTTCTAGTCTAATTTATTAATGCTTTTTAAAACTAATACAATTTCATGTGTGCATTTGAAGAAGAAATTAATTTGAAAAAAAAACAAAAACAAAAACATGTGATTAAAGTGCTATTCACCGGCCGGTGAATAGTCATTTGTGCTATTCATCGGTGAATAGTACTTTTCAGACAAATTGAATGAAACTATGGAAATAGTATTTTTATTACAATACAATTTATATAGAAAACAGTATGAGAAGTATAATAAATTGGATTATTAAAACACACAGTGTAATATGACATTTATAACACGCTTAATTCTTGATATATCTAAATACCGACAATGACAATTATCTAATTATAATATAATAATACCATGTAATTAAACTTCATATGTAATAATACGAAATATAAAATTATAATTTCTCATTGATATTCTCGACAATTTGACAGGAATTTACAATTTTGATTCAGATAAATATGGTTCATAATGTACAATTTATTAGATTTTATTCCAAAAAATATATTAATAAAAAATTCCATAACAGATTTATTTACTTAATTCATTCGATGATGCATTTAAATATTCATAAAATTGATAGAGCGCAGAAATATCAATAATATATCAAAACTAACATTGAGGGTAGTTGTGAGTTATCAACAAAAGAAAATGGTACATTTAATGATTCTATGTAGATATATGCAACGGTATGAAATACCTGAATTTATTTTTATAATTTTTTAATCGTTATTGAACATTTGTATAAAAACTTAATTATAATATTCTAGTTAAATGAAAATTAAATAGTTCCACGAAATGAATAAATACGCGCACCATATATGTTCAATATACAATTGTGCGTGAATTTTATTCTAAACGACTTCTATGAATAGAGCTATTCTAAAATCTCTATAATTCCTTTATTATTCTGTGCACTACCAAACAGTTCCATGTTATTATCACTTTGAATTAGTTAAAAGCTTAATTTTCTGTTTCCTTCCTTCCCGTGGCAGTTAATGGATGCTTTTATGCCTTTACAATTGCTGGTCCTTAAAACTAGGAATGTTTCTGATCGATTTCAGAATTGATTTATCATAATTCTATAGACACAATAAATACCTCTCTTTAATCATCTTCATCTGAATACAGCATTATACCTGAAATACAACTTACCTTTAGGGAGAAATACAGAAATCATTCAATGACATTCAATAATCTGACATTTATCGAAACAAGCGAACAATTGGTATTGTAACACGAATGCATTCTTTTCCTTTGATCTTTTTATGGTTTATTTACCAGAATGTAAGCAACAGCTAAGAACTATGAAATAATACACACAGATACGAGATATTGCACACTTTAAATCTGGGCTGTAGTTTTATTATTCTCAGAGTCGTGCAATATTCCAATAATCAACGATCTAGATGTGATATTGCATGGCTTCATGTTACAAATCCTTAATACCACGGTTTTCCGAGTTAAACGGTTAAACAATAGCCCTCTTCACGTTCCATTGTTTAACCATGTTACCCGGAAAACCGTGATATAAATATTACATTATTCACGGATTCTGATTTTTATTTCGTTACAAGGAGGTATTTAAGATTCAAATATCTGTTGTTATGATGTTCATACTGAATTAGTATGACCTGGAGAAAACAATATGTCTATTATACAGTACAATGACATTATAAAATCTTAACTTTGTCCTTTATTAAGTTTCCATGATATTTAAAGTTGGCAGAAATACGATGTTATTTCAAGTATTTAAAAAGTTTATTTTGATTAAAAGTAAATACGGCTGCTAATACCGTGTATATATAAGGTCTAATATCTTACATTAACGCACAATTATAATACATCCATTTATAAGGACTGTTAAGTACCCTTGGTAGAGTTGATTTAACATATAGTCAAATTATATTTTTATTTCTACTTACTGAGACATTTGATATCAACAACACCCTACCCCACCAAGAGTATATAAACCAAACCATATATTTTAAATTTCCTTGTGTTACGGGTTTTGGCTAACTACCGGTAATTTGAACCTTCATTACGTAAGTTACAAGTATAATTATATAGCATACCTTCATGTGTAATTTATAATGTGTGATGAAAGAAGAAGGTTATTAATGTTAACTTAAAGAGGCATTAGCTACGATTTTGACCAAACAAATTATATGTTTTGGAAATTGGTAATTAACTTTAAAATGACGAAATAAAGGTAAATATTTCACATTTAACAGCTTATCGTACCACTTATCGCCTTTTGAGAACGAAAATTACCATTGATTTATTATTTCCTTGCAAGCAAATAATTTGACCTCGCTTTCTCCGTATGCAACTGACCTTACTAGTGACAGGTAAAAACGAATAATTTGTATTTTGTCGCTTATTAACTGCAAACTTGCATGGTTCTTTGTCCGTAATTAACGCCGACTAAAAGCAGATTCACAGAAAATAAGAAATAAGTGCATTGTTGTACTGATTTAATGACGATTCGGCAGACCCCGTAAACAATGCCGATAATTAATAAAATGGCGTCCATTTCTTGATCGATCTCAAAACACGAGCAGTTGCACCTTCCCCCTCCCCCCGATTTTGGCAGATAATGCCCATTTAAACTGAAGGAAAAAAACTGGCTAAATTTTATTTCTAGCAAGTAGTGGATGAGTGAATGTAGTTTAACATACGCAAGTCACTTTTAATATTGATGTCTGATTTAATATTTATGTTAGACTAGGCCGAGTTAGAATTTTATTACAGTGATATTTCACTTACACAACAGTTCATTCCGAGACATTATCCTAACTCCTTTGGCATAATCCATATTTCTCCGAGCTGAGATTATTACATATGTCGTGTTTTAATTACCAAGGCAATATCGAGAATAATGGAATATGTAATGGAAATTTGTTTTAATAATGTAATGTCTTGATGAAATCACAATTTTTTTAGTAAGGTTATTCGTGCCAGTAACGGATAAAACTGCTTATATTTCTTACCAACGGAATCCTTCAAAGCTGTCTTCTATTTTTATATACACCAATGATAATTAAAACAAGAGATATATAGATATGAATTGAGAAACGTGTTTGTTTCTTTTGACATCGTATGTGTTCGATGCTTTGATTTATTCAAGTAGTCACGATAACTTACATAACAGTTACCTATGCATTAGGAAATTACAATGTTTTGTGTTCGATGCCTTGCTATTTTCAAACAGTCATGATAGCATCTATAAGAATTAATTACACACAAGGAAATGACTATATTTTGTGTTCGATGCTTTGATTTTTTCAATTAGTCACGAAAACCTGTATAACAATTGGATACACACTAGAAAATGACAATTTTTATTGATCGATGCTTTAATTTTTCAAGCAGTTATGATAACTTCCATAACAATTCGTTACACACAAGGAAATAACAATGTGTTGCAGTTGTTTGTGATAATTATGGCGAGATCAATAATAAATTACACACTCTGATAATTACAAACTGTGCTATATAATTTACAGTTCTGTCAACTTGCAACCATTGTGTATAGCGTGATATATTGTATGATAAAAACAATAGGTTTTGTCACGTCAACAACTCGCCATTTTATAGATTGATTGGATTGATTTAAAATTGCATTCCTTCTATTCTTTTTCATTGTATGATTTGCAAAGATTACTTAATTTAATAATTACATGTTACTATATCGACACCTTTTAACATGAAAGGGTACTCCATATGTATTACCATTGTGGTATTGTTGTACCAAGTGTACCTTGTTTAGAATAATAATGATGGCGGTTCTAAGTGCATACCATTGTGGTTTGTCTACCAAAGACACTTTGGTTCGAAATTAGAAACATTTATGACTGTTCTAAGAGCATACCATCGTGGTAGGTCTATCAAACAAGCTTAGTTTGAAAGTAAAAACATTGCTGACTGTTCTATAAGAGCATGTCATTGTAATAGGTCTACTAAAGACACTTTATTTTGAATAAGACATATATAGTGATGACTGTTCTAAGTGTTTTAAGTGTTCTAGCATACTATTGTGGTAGGTCTCCAAAACACTTTTTTAAGAAATAGACACATGGATAACACTGTATTATCATGTGTGAAACATGAAATACCCCCCAAATAACAGGGTGTAATAGAACAGAACAAGGGCCTTCCACGACTATTATTATATGATAAAACATGTGTACAAACAATAAATTGGGTAAAACGCGTCACTAGGATGTGTAGGCTAGGACGATTCTGTCCCACAACGGACCGCTAACCACCATTTATAACAAGGTGTTGCTTATTTTAGAGCTGTTAATATATTGTCTGTTCGAAGGGTTGTACACTGTAGCGGATAAACTAAGTCTTAATTCTATAATTTTAATTATGTTTAATAAAGTTTATTAGTGACGTTTGGATTATCTAAGGGTATCTCATAGAACTTGAACATTCAATCGTTTCGAGTTAAAATATGACATGTATCTATTGTAATAGAGATTTGTCGTTTAGCCCAACAAGACATGTAATGTGAATATAAAATTCATCTGTCTATTATAACTGAAGTACATGTGTACTTGTAACTAAAAGTGTCATATACTTCTACAGCTATAGAGTGTTTATTTACTACACATCTTTAAATCTTTGTTTTTTGCATATTTTTTTGTAGTTTAATTAATGGTGGCTCTCGCTTGTTATCATATTTTTATTTTATTTTACTTTTTATTTTACAATTTTGTTCCGATATAAATGGGAGATTCTATAATTTGTTTCCAGACAAATGGAATATTCTATAAGTAGTCGTTTAATATTTCAAAAATAGTGTTGTAAGTACCAATGTTTGACAAACCGCTAGAAAAACATGATATTTAATTTAGAAGCATTGAGATGAAGACAAATAAGTGACCACGTCATGAGAGTACTCAACAAAACTTAAACTCAAATATTTAATGAAATCTAATAGTATAGTGCTTTTTATATTGTAAATATTGTTCTTAAACATTTATTTACACACTCACCGATTGCTATAGGAATACCAGTGAAGCACATTTGAGCGAATCGATAGCTTGTTTTAGTGAGAGAGAAAATGGAAGATAAAATGTATTTGATAAAATCTACCGCTATAACAATAACATGATCAGTTACAGTAAAGAAAGTTTAAAAAGTGATGGTCAACAATTCTACTAATATCAACAAAGCGAACAACCATCTCAAACCATTGAACACAATCGCGTATTAAGCTTCGAAACAGTATGTGAACAAACAGTCTTGTTTATTTGCTTAAACATTTACATATAACCTGTCACTAATATGGGTAAAGGTAAAATGTAGGTACATTAATTAACTTGACGCTAAGATGGGTTGTGATATGGACGTTAAAATGTGCATGTGATTTGTCGCTTAAAATGACTGTAGGAAGAAGAGTTTGAAGATACCAAAGGGGTAATCAGAATCCGTAATTCGAAGAAGAACAGACAACACAATGACCAAAAGAAAAAGGACAAAAGGACAAACAACGATCTACAAAACATACACATAAAACTAAAGCTCGAGTAATACGAAAACCCACTAAAACCCGGGGTGAATTCAGATGCTCCGGAAATGTAGGCATTAGTATTGCCCAAGAATACAATTGCCTTGTCTCATAATGATATACATTGTACGTTATACACATATCTACATACTTGCATACAATCGCAGTTCTTAAGGGATATGATGTAAATGAACACGAGAGAAAAACTCACGGAAGGAATAAAGTAATGGAGCGGCGGCACCTTTATTGTTGCTACTGGTTTGTTTCTCTGATTCAATTCATATTCAAGATGTTTATAATATGACAAATTCTGCTTCGCCTTCGTCTCATGATATATTTACCTCTGTTAAATTACAGACGAGTAGAGACGGCAAAAAAACATTTTATAGGTACATGTAATTTTAGAAATACAAGTCTTAAAATGAAATAAAAATTGAAATGAGAATAAAGATCATAAAACTCATGTAGTATGACTTTTGATTTGATATAACTTGTTAGTTGTACATGTACTTGAAAACTTGTTAATATAAAATACAGCTGTGTAACACTTACAACCATTTATAGTATATCACGTACCATAGAAATGGTGTCATTAAGTTAACAAGTATTTTTATGGCTTAAATGTAAACCAATTTTAAAAATAGCTATCAGACTATTTCTACTTGAGAAACACTTGATCATTTTATAACAAGAAATTGACGTAGGGAGTGTGAAATATTACGCAATTTTCCGGTTTTTTAATAGGGGTTATATTTTTCACGGACCGGCTATTTATTTCTCGACATAGAATTTCACCGTGTCAGAAATAAAAATGTTATATCGATTTAATTTCAATAAAACTCCCATTTAACAATTGTTATGTAAATACCATTAAAAATAAATGTAAAAAGTATATACATGGATGACTCGGTTAATTAGACCAGATAAAAGTAGAAGCGTGTTCCAACCTGACTTGTATATACCTTTATATTGTATTAAGTTGTCAAAATCTCTATCACATTTTATAGGCCAGATTTAATGCAACCAGTGTTAAATTTCAAAAAGGGAAAAGAAAATACAATAAACTTCTTGTGTGTGTTAGATTGATGTTAAAATACAATTTTTACGCCTACTAATCAAGAAAATCGATTCCAAGTACAACAAGGTGTTGTCGTCTGTTAAATTGAAATAGAAAAAAAAAAGATTTAGCAGACCTATACTAAACTATTGTAGTGTTTTATTGACTTAATATTATCTGCTTCCTGTTCAGTCCTAGATTATCTATATTCAAGGATTTAATATCTTTCAAATATTTCATTCTCCAAAGAAAACTCATCGTTACAGTAATATTCGCGACAGGTAACAATTATAATTAAACTTGACAATTTGAATGCCTGATAGATAAAAACAATTTCTGCCTTTCTGAGAACCCCCTTCTGATTTCGGCTATCCTGTTTAGGTACTTTGTCTTACTTGCTCCCAAAGATCTTTAGATTATTTCTCTTTCCAAATTCGAGGACAAATTACTGACAGAGGATGAAGATATTGTAGAGGACGAGTTACTGATAGATTGGTGGAATCATTAAGTACGAATTGCTAATAGAGGTTGTAGAATTCATAGAGTGTGAATTACTGACAGAGGGTGAAGGTATTGTAGAGGACGAGTTACTGATAGATTGGTGGAATCATTAAGTACGAATTACTAATAGAGGTTGTAGAATTCATAGAGTGTGAATTACTGACAGAGGCTGAAAGAATCAAAGAGGACGACTTACTACCAAGAGGTTGAATAAATTATAGAAAACGCATTACTGCCATAGGATGGAAATCACCGATACGAATTACTGACGGTTGAGAAATCATAGAGGACGAATTACTGACAGGGTTGACGAATCATAGAGGACGAATTACTGACAGATGGTAGAGGAATCAAAGAGGACGAATTACTGACAGGATTGACGAATCATAGAGGACGAATTACTGACAGGGTTGACGAATCATAGAGGACGAATTACTGACAGGGTTGACGAATCATAGAGGACGAATTACTGACAGATGGTAGAGGAATCAAAGAGGACGAATTGCTGACAGGATTGACGAATCATAGAGGACGAATTACTGACAGGGTTGACGAATCATAGAGGACGAATTACTGACAGGGTTGACGAATCATAGAGGACGAATTACTGACAGATGGTAGAGGAATCAAAGAGGACGAATTGTTGACAGGATTGACGAATCATAGAGGACGAATTACTGACAGGGTTGACGAATCATAGAGGACGAATTACTGACAGGGTTGACGAATCATAGAGGACGAATTACTGACAGGTTTGGCGAATCATAGAGGACGAATTACTGACAGATGGTAGAGGAATCATAGAGGACGAATTACTGACAGGGTTGACGAATCATAGAGGACGAATTACTGATAGGGTTGACGAATCATAGAGGACGAATTACTGACAGATGGTAGAGGAATCAAAGAGGACGAATTACTGACAGGATTGACGAATCATAGAGGACGAATTACTGACAGGGTTGACGAATCATAGAGGACGAATTACTGACAGGGTTGACGAATCATAGAGGACGAATTACTGACAGGGTTGACGAATCATAGAGGACGAATTACTGACAGATGGTAGAGGAATCAAAGGGGACGAATTGTTGACAGGATTGACGAATCATAGAGGACGAATTACTGACAGGGTTGACGAATCATAGAGGACGAATTACTGACAGGGTTGACGAATCATAGAGGACGAATTACTGACAGGGTTGACGAATCATAGAGGACGAATTACTGACAGATGGTAGAGGAATCAAAGAGGACGAATTACTGACAGGGTTGACGAATCATAGAGGACGAATTACTGACAGGGTTGACGAATCATAGAGGACGAATTACTGACAGGGTTGACGAATCATAGAGGACGAATTACTGACAGGGTTGACGAATCATAGAGGACGAATTACTGACAGATGGTAGAGGAATCAAAGGGGACGAATTGTTGACAGGATTGACGAATCATAGAGGACGAATTACTGACAGGGTTGACGAATCATAGAGGACGAATTACTGACAGGGTTGACGAATCATAGAGGACGAATTACTGACAGGGTTGACGAATCATAGAGGACGAATTACTGACAGATGGTAGAGGAATCAAAGAGGACGAATTACTGACAGGGTTGACGAATCAAAGAGGACGAATTACTGACAGGGTTGACGAATCATAGAGGACGAATTACTGACAGGGTTGACGAATCATAGAGGACGAATTACTGACAGATGGTAGAGGAATCATAGAGGACGAATTACTGACAGATGGTAGAGGAATCAAAGAGGACGAATTACTGACAGGGTTGACGAATCATAGAGGACGAATTACTGACAGGTTTGGCGAATCATAGAGGACGAATTACTGACAGATGGTAGAGGAATCAAAGAGGGTTTAAGATATATTATCTTTAATTTTGTTGGAAGGAAAATGTCTTGCTTTTATAAAATGTATTTACACAAATAATTATTAAAAACATGTCTTCTTGACGTTGTTTGGCGTCTTTCATAACATAAGAAGACGTCGAGTCTAAAATATACAAACACAATAATTATTTATAAACTTTAAATTTCACTTGGAAAAACAAACTACTTTCGTAAATTGCCAAAGGGCAGCATATTCGATACAAAAATCAAAACATATATGGGGGTTAAAGTTTGGTTAGAATGGTTAAGATTGAAGAAAAACAAACATGTGTTTGGACTCGCGTTGCAAGGCTATAATATTAAATCTGGGGATGTCAACAAACATGTGTTTGGACTCGTGTTGCAAGACTATAATATTAAATCTGGGGATGTCAAGAAACATGTGTTTGGACTCGTGTTGCAAGGCTATAATATTAAATCTGGAGCTGTCAATAAAGGTGATTTGTTGAGAAAATCTGATATCAAAATATCACATAATATTGATCGACATAAATAATCGAGATATGATCGAAACAGCGACATTTATGTTTTGTTTTTTTTTTTTTTCAAAATAGCGACATATCAAAACAGCGATAAAAGATATTTCAAAGCAGCGACATATTTAATATATCAAAACAGCAACCTTTACCTGTATTTAATAATACTTTAATAATATATAAAATGGCTCATAACTTTATGCAGCCATTGCCGCTATATATACCACCCAATCAGCACAAAATAAGGAAATTTTGTAGAGGGTCTCCTAGTCATCATTCCTATAAAGTATCAAAAGTTTTTACTTGTAGTTTCAAAGGAGAAGATTTTTGAAAATCGGCCCATCAGAATCAAGAATTGCCTCTGGCGGCCATGTTTTTCATCCAATTGGCATGAAATGAGGAAATTTTGTAGAGGACCTTCCATACAGTATTTTTCGTTATTTATTTTACTATTATCCTTTGAGTAGATTTCAGTCGGAAAATTGTATTGGTTGAATGCAATGAAGGTGAACTAATACTTGTTAGATGGATATAGATCGTTCCAGTTGACGTCGGATTACCTTTTTAGTAAATTTATAAATTATATTTTATTTATTTTTATTTATTTATTTATTTATTTATTTGTTTATTTATTTATTTATTTATTTATTTATTTATTTATTTATTTATTTATTTATTTATTTATTTATTTATTTATTTTGTTTAATTTTCTCTATCATATTCTCTTTCACCTGTAAAAATCGATTTAACTTAATGTCGCTATTTTGATATATAATTTTCAAATAGGTAATTAAAATTGTCGCCGTTTTGATATATGGGTAATATCGCTATTTTTATATGTCGCTATTTTGATATACCCCAAAATAATCATGATTGGGAAAACTTAATAGGCGAAGGGAGCGGTAAAATAATTTCTTTGGGTTATGTTAAATTATCTTTAACGTAAATGAACGAAATTGTCTTTAAGAAAAACAATGTCATTACAGTTTTCATAAAAATGAAACTCATACAAAAAATTGCCTTTATGACGTCAATATGTGATTACATAGACTTGATAGAAGTAAGGGCTGCCCAGTACGTCAACGGGTGGCGAATATGGGACCCTTTCAATGGGAGGGTGTCAGGTGATAATATGGAAATCAGACTGTAGACCACAGCGTCACGCTCCTTGAAGAGTAGATGCATTGTAGCCACTACAAAAGTCTAATCTGTTTCGTCCCTACCCACCTCTTCAAAACTGTTCAGTGGCTATCATTTTCCCGGAAGTCCCATTTCTTCCTCAATTTCGCAAAAATAAAAAAGGCATTGTTGAACTTGTTCTCGTCCTGCATATGCATGACATATTCTTCGCTGGACGTCAAGTGATCAACAATCAATCAATAAATCAATGTGAAGTATATCGGCAGAGGACCGAGTCCGAGGTCGATATTCAACTGTTTGTCAAGATATTACACATATCGTCCTTATACAATTGTTATTTTATTAATCGTCAGTAACTTTTTTATTTAGCTATAAAATCTGTTAGTTTTCTTTAATTTGTATTTCGTATTTGTGCAATATCCGCATGTAGTCTGGATTTCGATCTATTTTTAGTAAGTGCAATCTACTATGTTATAATACAATTTGTTAATATAAAGAATCGGATGTACAAATACCTGATAGTGTCTTTTATGCTAAATAGTTGTCAGTGTCTTTGACATTAAATAACTGGCAATGTTTCTACCTTAAATAATTGGCAATGTTTCTACCTTAAATAACTGGCAATTAAATAACTGACAATGTTTCTACCTTAAATAACTGGCAATTTTTTTACCTTAAATAAATGGCAATTTTTCTACCTAAAATAACTGGCAATGTTTCTACCTTAAATAACTGGCAGTGTTTCTACCTTAAATAACTGGCAATGTTTCTTCCTTAAATAACTGGCAATGTTTCTACATTAAATAACTGGCAATGTTTCTACCTTAAATAACTGGCAATGTTTCTACATTAAATAATTGGCAATGTTTCTACCTTAAATAACTGGCAATTTTTCTCCCTAAAATAACTGACAATGTTTCTACCTTAAATAACTGGCAGTGTTTCTACCTTAAATAACTGGCAATGTTTCTACCTTAAATAACTGGCAATGTTTCTACCTTAAATAACTGGCAATGTTTCTACATTAAATAACTGGCAATGTTTCTACTTTAAATAACTGGCAATGCTTCTACCTTAAATAACTGGCAATTAAATAACTGGCAATGTTTCTACATTAAATAATTGGCAATGTTTCTACCTTAAATAACTGACAATTAAATAACTGGCAATGTTTCTACCTTAAATAACTGGCAATTAAATAACTGGCAATGTTTCTACCTTAAATAACTGGCAGTGTTTCTACCTTAAATAACTGGCAATGTTTCTTCCTTAAATAACTGGCAATGTTTCTACATTAAATAACTGGTAATGTTGCTACCTTAAATAACTGGCAATGTTTCTACATTAAATAACTGGCAATGTTTCTACCTTAAATAACTGGCAATATTTCTTCCTTAAATAACTGGCAATGTTTCTACCTTAAATAACTGGCAATGTTTCTACCTTAAATAACTCACAATTAAATAACTGGCAATGTTTCTATCTTAAATAATTGGCAATGTTTCTTCCTTAAATAAATGGCAATGTTTCTACCTTAAATAACTGGCAATGTTTCTACCTTAAATAACTGGCAATGTTTCTACCTTAAATAACTGGCAATGTTTCTTCCTTAAATAACTGGCAATGTTTCTACCTTAAATAGCTGGCAATGCTTCTACCTTAAATAACTGACAATTAAATAACTGACAATTTTTCTACCTTAAATAGCTGACAGTGCTTTGTATGTTAGATAGCTGACAGTGTCTTTTACTTTAAATAGCGTGTAGTGGTTTTTTTTATGCTAAATAGCTGGAAGTGTCTTTTGCGTTAAATAGCTTGTAATATCTTTTACGTTAACTATCTGGCAGTGTCTTTTACCTTAAGCAGCTGGCAGTGTCTTTTACGTTAAATAACTACCATTGTTTTTACGTTATGACATTATGAATACAACAGTCAGTTATGTCATTCATTAACATACAATAATAAATCATTTCATTTTACACTAATTCAACCATTGTGTATGAAATTAAATATCAGGCTAAAATAACTGTGTTTTATAGAGATATTCCAAATGATGTTCTTTACCCAGCACTAATCAATGAAACATTTTAATAACTTAATTAATTTCTAACTTCAGCAAAATTAAACAAAGCTGATGAAAATAGATAAATATGTTATTATAATTAAAGCTCTATGTCAGTAAAATCATCGATATTTTTTTGGGCTATTATAATTACGTACTATATTGTGTGGATGTGCTCGAATTTGAAAAAGTGTAAGCGACACTCATCTATTAGATCTAATATTGAATATCTTGTTTCTTGTATCATGTTATATACTGAATAACTAAGTTTTCATCTTTTTGTTCGATTCTGTTAGCTTTCAAATAATTTTGCTGAGCTTAATAATTCATTTCGGTTGGAAATCCCTTTTTTATGAAGATAAAATGATACACAAATAAATCTGTAATAAATCTTGTTGTCAACAATTTTGGCACAGACTCGTTTAATATAGTCAAGTTTAAATTGTGTTTTTTTATGCATGTTAATAATATCAAAAAGACATGATATTAACGAGAAAATTCAATCAACGTATGAAACAGATTTATTACTTAAAGGTTGCTCACAATTTTAACGGTGAATTAGAGTTTAATGGTAATAATGATAAATAAAAACCAATATGAAAATGGCTTTTTAAGGGGTTAACTAAATTATAGATTTCTCGGTGTGTGAATTGTCATACTTATTTTCATGACATTCCAACATTATCCCAAGTGAAGCAGAAGGAAAACACGATTATGAACTCCTGCTAAGATTTTGACTTTAATGTTTTCCCGTCCTTCCAGACCAGTGATGATAACACAAGAGTCGGCCATTTTCTCACGCTACAGTTCCTAACGTTAATATACCTTCTTCTCAATGCTCTTATAAGTATTTGTAATAGTAATGATTTCAACCCTTCATCAGAATCATTATTTGTTCTTTGACATATGTTTCGCTGTTAATTTTCCATTCATATATAAGCCTCATACATATAAACTTTATATTTTAACACACTGTATTAATATTGTGTTTTTCCTGCAGAAATAATTACTTTAATCCATCTACGTTTAAATAAAAAATAAAATAACAACATTATACAATTATCACTTGATTGTCCAATCTGATATGTTCTATCAACAGTAATTGAACTGATTTACGAATAGTCTCACAAAACTCAACAGGTAAAAACATGTTAAAAGGCTACCAGAAAAAAAGCCGTATTACCGCATATAACCAAAACAAAATATCCAGTCAACGCAGTTTGACTTCTCAAATAGAACAAGTGCAGGATAAAAGACGATGTTTGAAACAATCGTCACAATGATAGTCTTTATTTAGGAGGACAGTATTTGAAGCCATCATCTAAATACCTCCCTTTAGGAGGACAGTATTTGAAGCCATCATCTAAATACCCCCTTTTAGGAGGACAGTATTTGAAGCCATCATCTAAATACCCCCTTTTAGGAGGACAGTATTTGAACCCATTACCTAAATACCCCCTTTTAGGAGGACAGTATTTGAAGCCATCATCTAAATACCCCCTTTTAGGAGGACAGTATTTGAAGCCATCATCTAATTACCCCCTTTTAGGATGACAGTATTTGAAGCCATCATCTAAATACCCCTTTTAGGAGGACAGTATTTGAAGCCATCATCTAAATACCCCCTTTTAGGAGGACAGTATTTGAAGCCATAATCTAAATATCCCCTTTTAGGAGGACAGTATTTGAAGCCATTATCTAATTACCCCCTTTTAGGATGACAGTATTTGAAGCCATCATCTAAATACCCCTTTTAGGAGGACAGTATTTGAAGCCATCATCTAAATACCCCCTTTTAGGAGGACAGTATTTGAAGCCATAATCTAAATATCCCCTTTTAGGAGGACAGTATTTGAAGCCATTATCTAATTACCCCCTTTTAGGAGGACAGTATTTGAAGCCATCATCTAAATACCCCTTTTAGGAGGACATTATTTGAAGCCATCATCTAAATACCCCCTTTTAGGAGGACAGTATTTGAAGCCATCATCTAAATATCCCTTTTAGGAGGACAGTATTGGACGCCATCATCTAAATACCCCCTTTTAGGAGGACATTATTTGAAGCCATCATCTAAATACCCTCTTTTAGGAGGACAGTATTTGAAGCCATCATCTAAATACCCCCTTTTAGGAGGACATTATTTGAAGCCATCATCTAAATACCCTCTTTTAGGAGGACAGTATTTGAAGCCATCATCTAAATACCCCTTTTTAGGAGGACAGTATTTGAAGCCATCATCTAAATACTCTCTTTTAGGAGGACAGTATTTGAAGCCATCATCTAAATACACCCTTTTAGGAGGACAGTATTTGAAGCCATCATCTAAATACTCCCCCTTTAGGAGGGCATTATTTGAAGTCATCATCTAAATACCCCTTTTAGGAGGACAGTATTTGAAGTCATCATCTAAATACCCCTTTTAGGAGGACAGTATATCAGACCTTATTAATACATGTTGTCTAGATACCGTTTTCCCATTATATTTCTAGCTTATTGAATTTTAGGACATTTTCATTGTCTTATAAATCTTGATAACGTTATATTATCGACTTTAGACAGAAAAGAACCTTGGTGGCTAAGGAATAATGAGGAAATTACTTCAGAAAAGAATTCAGAATATTTATTATCAACACCTAAAGATATTAAAACAGTGGTTTCTTTTATTCAAGTCTCAGGAAAGGGAGACATATAATCCTATTATACAATATATGTCTGTATTTGTATTACTTCAAATCCAATTGGATTTTTGCTTAGCAAATAAAAAAATAAAAAAATTACATAAAAAAATGAATATGAATAGATAGATAGAATTTTTATTGTATTTGTTAGTGTTGAACACGGTTGATTCTTTTGAATGCTAACTAATCCTGAATGTATTACATATAGTGTCAACTTTGACTTACTAGAGAATCCTACTGGTTTGTTGGATCATTAAGTAGGATTTATTCAGGTAGAGAGTCGATAACCATTCATATACCCTGTGACTTTATCATTACAGACACTGATTTTTAACAAATATTTCATTATCGCCCTATTGGAAGCCTTACATTGTGATGTCACTCGAAGAGGAATCAATATCTATCCTCTTAAATAGAGAAATTCGTTACCAATAGTCCATTTGAAGTGTGAGTTTTAGAAGGTTATCTAACGTACTTTGTTTTACCATTGATGAACAACAAGTTTTTCTTGTCGCTTGGATATTTTATCAGTATATGACTTGGTAAAAAAGGAAATGTTAAAAATTGTTATATGACTTGGTGATAAAAGGAAATTTTAGAATTTGTTTATCTATCTATACGGGTAAGACTGAAATACTTATATTATCAAAACTTTAGATAATTTTGGTAATGTTATGCCGTGCTAAATTGATTGTCGTGTCGTCATCCGTGATGTCATGTGTGGCTCTATATAAATACATGTTACTTTAAAGTAAAGTTAAAGATATAACGCTCTCATATGTAATTTCATGTCAATTTTAGTAGCTACAATTTGATAGACATCTATATCTACAAATGTGAAAAACAGTTAGAAGAAATCAATAGCGACAAACAGAAGCCGTGAATCGAAGACGGGCAGACAATACAATGGCCAAAAGAAAATGGACAAACAGAGAAACAATGGTCCACAAAACACTATACAAAACTAAAGATTGAGAAACACAAACCCAACTAAAACAGAAGGTGAAGCCCAGATGCTGGAGAAGGGTATGAAGCTCCTGTCCCTGGAGAAAGGTAGGCCGCTCCTGCTCCAATAGTGGCACTCGTCGTGTTAATATTAAACGACAAGGTCCTCATTTGATATAGACATCGTGTTGGACACCAGTATACGTAAATAAATACAAACAACATCAATAAAACATGAACCCTCTACAACATAAAAGTGAGTAAAAATGGAAATCGTTTAATATTAAGCGGAAATCGTAGCGAACATCACAAGACGGAACTGAAAACGTAAAGATATGTAATTGGACAAGTGAGAAACATGAACCCCACTCAAATGAGATAACGTCCATGTTTGGTTTTTTTAAGATATATTTTAGTTGTATACAATTACTTGTAGTTTTTGTAGATACATGTTATACATTATGTATTAGCTAACATAGGTATTGTTCCTGGAGAATCTTGATTGCTCGTATTTGTTTTGTACATGTAGCTGATGTACTAGACTGATAGTTGAAATAAATAACAGTGCCGAACATCTTCCCATATACAACAATGATATTATGTCTAATAAGTTTGGTTAATTCAAATTTTATAAATTTTACTATTTGTATCTAATAATACCACGACATAAATAATGTGATTAGTATTGTTAAGACTCGTTGTTCTATCATGGATATCGAAATAGTCACTTGTGATAAATATATATATATATACAGTCACTTCTGATAAATATATATATATACAGTCACTTCTGATAAATATATATATATATATATATATACAGTCACTTCTGATAAATATATATATATACAGTCACTTCTGATAAATATATATATATATACAGTCACTTCTGATAAATATACATATATATATATATACAGTCACTTCTGATAAATATATATATATATACAGTCACTTTTGATAAATATATATGTATATACAGTCACTTCTGATAAATATATATATATATATACAGTCACTCCTGATAAATATATATATATATACAGTCACTTCTGATAAATATATATATATACAGTCACTTCTGAAAAATATATATATATACAGTCACTTCTGATAAATATATATATATATACAGTCACTTTTGATAAATATATATATATATACAGTCACTTCTGATAAATATATATATATATACAGTCACTTCTGATAAATATATATATAAACAGTCACTTCTGATAAATATATATGTATATACAGTCACTTCTGATAAATATATATATATATATACAGTCACTTCTGATAAATATATATATATATACAGTCACTTCTGATAAATATATATATATACAGTCACTTCTGAAATATATATATATATACAGTCACTTCTGATAAATATATATATATATATACAGTCACTTCTGATAAATATATATATATATATACAGTCACTTCTGATAAATATATATATATATATACAGTCACTTCTGATAAATATATATATATATACAGTCACTTCTGATATATATATATATATATATATACAGTCACTTCTGATAAATATATATATATATATACAGTCACTTCTGATAAATATATATATATACAGTCACTTCTGATAAATATATATATAAACAGTCACTTCTGATAAATATATATATATACAGTCACTTCTGATAAATATATATATATATATACAGTCACTTCTGATAAATATATATATATACAGTCACTTCTGATAAATATATATATATACAGTCACTTCTGATAAATATATATATATACAGTCACTTCTGATAAATATATATATATATATATATATATATATATATATATATATATATACAGTCACTTCTGATAGATATATATATATACAGTCACTTCTGATAAATATATATATATACAGTCACTTCTGATAAATATATATATATATATACAGTCACTTCTGATAAATATATATATATATATATATACAGTCACTTCTGATAAATATATACATATATACAGTCACTTCTGATAAATATATATATATATAGTCACTTCTGATAAATATATATATATACAGTCACTTCTGATAAATATATATATATATACAGTCACTTCTGATATATATATATATATATATACAGTCACTTCTGATAAATATATATATATATACAGTCACTTCTGATAAATATATATATATACAGTCACTTCTGATAAAAATATATATATATACAGTCACGTCTGATAAATATATATATATACAGTCACTTCTGATAAATATATATATATACAGTCACTTCTGATATATATATATATATATATATATACAGTCACTTCTGATAAATATATATATACAGTCACTTCTGATAAATATATATATATATACAGTCACTTCTGATAAATATATATATATACAGTCACTTCTGATAAATATATATATATAGTCACTTCTGATAAAAATATATATATATACAGTCACGTCTGATAAATATATATATATACAGTCACTTCTGATAAATATATATATATACAGTCACTTCTGATAAATATATATATATACAGTCACT
Organism: Bathymodiolus septemdierum; assembly: GCA_963383655.1. Classification (NCBI taxonomy): domain Eukaryota; kingdom Metazoa; phylum Mollusca; class Bivalvia; order Mytilida; family Modiolidae; genus Bathymodiolus; species Bathymodiolus septemdierum. The sequence goes on from OY726520.1 coordinate 70,829,914, forward strand.
TCTGATAAAAATATATATATACAGTCACTTCTGATAAATATATATATATACAGTCACTTCTGATAAATATATATATATATATACAGTCACTTCTGATATATATATATATATATATATATATATATATATACAGTCACTTCTGATAAATATATATATATATACAGTCACTTCTGTATATATGTATATATATATATATATATATGTATATATATATATATATATATATATATATACAAACAAAAAGATGAATGTGACCATAGGAGATGGATACCCCCCCCCCTTTTCCAACTTAAGAAAACGGGGGTATAACTTCAGAACGGAAAAGTCAAAAATTAAATTAGATCTGCATTTTATGGTCCTTGTTCTTGTGCATAAATTTCAAATAATTTGCTTAAGATGAATATAAGTTATTGAACGGAAACCAAAATGGGGATGTACGGACATTGGTATAATTTTATAATTTTTTTTTTAACCTTATAAATTCTTCTCTTAATTATACAATTAAAATTGGTGCCGTTGTAGTTGTGATAACATGGTAGTTGGATTTATAACTAGCTATGCAATCAGTGCCTATCACCACTGATGTTGTTAGTTTGAATCTCGATCAGTGCAAGATGTAAAACATTATATGATAAAGTTTGTCAGTGACTTGCGACAGGTCGGTGGTTTTCTCCGGATGCTCCGGTTTCCTCCACCAATAAAACTGACTGCCACGATATAACTCAAATATTGTTGAAAGTGGCGTTAAACACCATCAAACAAACAAACAATACAATTATAATTAGATTATTTTGGGACTGCGCAAGTAAATAACAAACATATAAACTTCACATATAGCAGACATAAACATAATGCCATTGACGACTAGAGGTGTGGGGCATTAAAATTCGGACAATGTTATAAACATTAAACATGTATTTTCATTATGTTTTTAGTTACCAGTAAATAGTTCTTTGATCAAATATAACTTAAAAGTTAAGATTATTTTCAAACATTATTTAATGACAAAAAGTGTCACAAAAATTCAGAACTACTTATATATTTTAACAAGGATTTATTAATTTTCCTTTTTTAGAATTTAAATCATAACATCTCTTTCAAATCTGTTTCAGAAAATGAAAGAAGCCTTTCACCATATTGAAAGAAAACCTTTCTATTTCACACTTAAACTTTAACAATGTGTGAAGTGCTATTCTATTTGGCCTGCTTTAAATGAGGGTTACTTTCAGATAAGTTTCTTTGAAGATAAACAATTACTGACATTTTATTATTATTTGTGTTTATTTAGTATGACCCGTGTCTTAAAGAGTACCAGTGAAATACCTATACTTATCAATAATATTTCAATTATATTACTTTTCATATATGCCATAACCTTCTATTCAATAGATTAATGTGGAGAAGATAACGCTCCTTTTTAATGAAGTGAAAGGGATTTACCATGAAATAATGAAAATGGTGAAATATCTGTGTCAGATTGAAATGTATTCCCGTTCGTGTCACGGTGTCATTACTGATCTCACAATACAGACTTTCTATATTCTAAGCCGTGTTTATTAAATATTCTATACTTCTTTTGAGATGAAGAAATTCTTAGTTGCATATGAAAATAAATAGATTGTTAGTTAAGTAAAGAATGATTGTAATCTTTACTCTGTGTACAGAAAGGTAATCATGAGAATTTGAACACATCATATAGTACACATGTATTTAAACATTCGATAATGAAAAGTACATTTATTGAAAATATTTTAAGGATTTTTGTTCGCAAGATGACACTAGGTCAAGGTTGCATGGTCAGTGCATGATCATGCACGTGCCTACTTTTGATGCAGATAAAAAAGAATGTGTTTATAATTAAATTAAAAAAATTAGAACTTATATGTTATTCATGTTGTATTTTCCCTTTTTTCAGATTAAAGGACCAATTATTTCAAAGTAAAGGAAACTCTGTGATACTAAAACATATTCAAGATGCCGGGTCGCCGTAAGATGGATAAGGAAATAACGGCCATGGCACACAATGTGAAAGAAAAACGTTGTTTAGAAAAGAGCATGGTTACATTAGATCTAGAGAAGACATATTCAATGAAACTTATAAATCTAGATCACAGAGGTATTAAACTGTCGTACAAAAGATTAAAAGATAAAGTGTCGAAAATCAAATCTCATTTATCAACAGACGAAATAGTGACACTGAAACAATTAGAGGCCGATGGAAAGTTAAAAAATACCAGCAATACAGTCAATTTAGGCAGTGCATTAAAAATAGCTGCGGCAGCAAAACGTTTGAAATTACAAAGTACTCCGCGCCCGGTCACAAGTGTCTTACCACATCTTCATACCCGTGAGAACACTGAGATGTCATTTAGTAGACATCAGACAGTACCCTTTAGTCTTAAGAGAAGTAATTCTGTGACTGGTGTCTTCATTGATGCCCCGGATCAAGACAAGAACGAAAGACGCAATTCAATCAGCGGACCATCTTTGCGACCTTTCAGTGTAGCAAACGTACGACAGTCAAACATTCAGTCGAGTGACGATAATAAACTAGAACGTGCAATAACAGCAAACCCAATCGTCAGAGACAAATCGGTTTCACGATGTGACACAAAAGCATCACAACGCGTGAAAAGTTCCATGCCTTCTCATTCCCCGTACTCGTCTCATTCCGCCATGGAAAAAGAACAGCGTAGCAATCCTCCGAACGGTGATGTAAAAACTCCTTTCCTGTCAGACGATATAGAAAGTAATCTGGGAGATGATTTGTTCGAGGAACGTAGACAAGAACTTTTAGAAGACGAAAAACTTTCTTATCAGGATATTGAACACAAAACAAAAGATTTTCTGACACGATTAAGGGAATATCTAAAGGAGAACCCTATCACGAAATTGGAAGAGGAAGAAATTCCGATTATCAATGTATCCGACGCTTTAGATGGTCCACCGGAAGTAGAAGAACTCCTTCAAAGCGCAGGCAAGAAAAAGAGGAAACGCTTGCTGCCTAATAGGTCTCCGTTAGAAATGAGATCATTTCCTAATGACGAAGCTTACCAAAAGAAATTGGGAGAACTTTGGAAAGATATGTATAAATGTCGGTATCTGAGAATTCCAGATGAGCGCATAGATTTATCTGGAATAGTAACACTAGCTAAAGACCAAATGAGATTGTACAGTTTTCTTAGGGAGACAGAAGCTGATAAATTGATGTAATCTGAAAATTATAGAGTTGTTGGTAATAGGTGATGGGTAATAGTTTATATACATAATTAAAACCAGTTAAATGTTGAATAAATCCTCATTTCCTTTTTGAAGTAGTCTATTTTTATTCCTCTGTTGATACAATGATTATATGTAAGGTCCCCTCTTGAATTTGCTGGTATATATTATTTAAAACAAATGAAAAATATGAATAGAACAAACAATTGTGGACATATGAATTACAACATAGAGTTTTCCTGGTTCGTATATCACAACAAGTAAAACTTAAACCCAACTTCAACATAAACGTGATTTTCATTTATGTGGGGTATATTTGATTCATGAGATATATTTGTGTGTTGACTAAACACCCATAGAATGAATTGTGGGTGTTTAACTTCATTTTCAATAATCTATCAGTTATATCGTGCAGTCAGTTTTATTGATTGATTGAATGAACCAAAGTGTCCAATGAAAATCAGTGACTTTCTGTAATTCACGGACAACCTGATCACTTGTCCATTAACGACACATGAAAACAACTCTATACATCTTGTAGTTTTCTTTGTTGACCAAAGGTGTTTTATTTGGTTTATAGTACCTCCGTCTTTTTTCAAAACATTGTATATCAATCTTGTCAAATTAATAAATAGACTGAACACGATGTTAAGCATGTAATACTAGACAGTACAATGTTACATAGACCGAACACAACACGATGTTAAACATGTAATACTATACAGTACAATGCTACATAGACCTAATACAACACGATGTTAAACATGTAATACTATACAGTACAATGCTACATAGACCGAACACAACACGATGTCAAACATGTAATACTATACAGTAAAATGATACATAGACCGAATACAACACGATGTTAAACATGTAATACTATACAGTACAATGCTACATAGACCGATGTTAAACATGTAATACTATACAATACAATGCTACATAGACCGATGTTAAACATGTAATACTATACAATATAATGCTACATAGACCGAACACAACACGATGTTAAACATGTAATACTATACAACACAATGATACATAGACCGATGTTAAACATGTAATACTATACAGTACAATGCTACATAGACCGAACACAACACGATGTTAAACATGTAATACTATACAGTACAATGAAACATAGACTGAATACAACACGATGTTAAACATGTAATACTATACAGTACAATGCTACATAGACCGATGTTAAACATGTAATACTATACAGTACAATGCTACATAGACCGATGTTAAACATGTAATACTATACAGTACAATGCTACATAGACCGATGTTAAACATGTAATACTATACAATACAATGCTACATAGACCGAATACAACACGATGTTAAACATGTAATACTATACAGTACAATGCTACATAGACCGATGTTAAACATGTAATACTATACAGTACAATGCTACATAGACCGATGTTAAACATGTAATACTATACAGTACAATGCTACATAGACCGATGTTAAACATGTAATACTATACAGTACAATGCTACATAGACCGATGTTAAACATGTAATACTATACAATACAATGCTACATAGACCGAATACAACACGATGTTAAACATGTAATACTATACAGTACAATGATACATAGACCGATGTTAAACATGTAATACTATACAGTACAATGCTACATAGACCGATGTTAAACATGTAATACTATACAGTACAATGCTACATAGACCGATGTTAAACATGTAATACTATACAGTACAATGCTACATAGACCGATGTTAAACATGTAATACTATACAGTACAATGCTACATAGACCGATGTTAAACATGTAATACTATACAGTACAATGCTACATAGACCGATGTTAAACATGTAATACTATACAATACAATGATACATAGACCGAACACAACACGATGTTAAACATGTAATACTATACAGTATAATGCTACACAGACCGATGTTAAACATGTAATACTATACAGTACAATGATACATAGACCGATGTTAAATATGTAATACTATACAGTACAATGATACATAGACCGATGTTAAACATGTAATACTATACAGTACAATGCTACATAGACCGATGTTAAACATGTAATACTATACAGTACAATGCTACATAGACCGATGTTAAACATGTAATACTATACAATACAATGCTACATAGACCGAACACAACACGATGTTAAACATGTAATACTATACAATACAATGCTACATAGACCGATGTTAAACATGTAATACTATACAGTACAATGCTACATAGACCGATGTTAAACATGTAATACTATACAGTATAATGCTACACAGACCGATGTTAAACATGTAATACTATACAGTACAATGATACATAGACCGATGTTAAACATGTAATACTATACAGTACAATGATACATAGACCGATGTTAAACATGTAATACTATACAGTACAATGCTACATAGACCGATGTTAAACATGTAATACTATACAGTACAATGCTACATAGACCGATGTTAAACATGTAATACTATACAATACAATGCTACATAGACCGAACACAACACGATGTTAAACATGTAATACTATACAATACAATGCTACATAGACCGATGTTAAACATGTAATACTATACAGTACAATGCTACATAGACCGATGTTAAACATGTAATACTATACAGTATAATGCTACACAGACCGATGTTAAACATGTAATACTATACAGTACAATGATACATAGACCGATGTTAAACATGTAATACTATACAGTACAATGATACATAGACCGATGTTAAACATGTAATACTATACAGTACAATGCTACATAGACCGAACACAACACGATGTTAAACATGTAATACTATACAATACAATGATACATAGACCGATGTTAAACATGTAATACTATACAGTACAATGCTACATAGACCGATGTTAAACATGTAATACTATACAGTACAATGCTACATAGACCGATGTTAACCATGTAATACTATACAATACAATGCTACATAGACAGAATACAACACGATGTTAAACATGTAATACTATACAGTACAATGATACATAGACTGAATACAACACGATGTTAAACATGTAATACTATACAATACAATGATACATAGACTGAATACAACACGATGTTAAACATGTAATACTATACAATACAATGATACATAGACTGAATACAAAACGATGTTAAACATGTAATACTATACAATACAATGATACATAGACTGAATACAACACGATGTTAAACATGTAATACTATACAATACAATGATACATAGACTGAATACAACACGATGTTAAACATGTAATACTATGCAATACAATGATACATAGACCGAATACAACACGATGTTAAACATGTAATACTATACAATACAATGATACATAGACTGAATACAACACGATGTTAAACATGTAATACTATACAATACAATGCTACATAGACCGAATACAACACGATGTTAAACATGTAATACTATACAGTACAATGATACATAGACCGAATACAACACGATGTTAAACATGTAATACTATACAGTACAATGCTACATAGACCGATGTTAAACATGTAATACTATACAGTACAATACTACATAGACCGATGTTAAACATGTAATACTATACAATACAATGCTACATAGAGCGAATACAACACGATGTTAAACATGTAATACTATACAGTACAATGCTACATAGACCGATGTTAAACATATAATACTATACAATACAATGCTACATAGACCGAATACAACACGATGTTAAACATGTAATACTATACAGTACAATGATACATAGACCGAACACAACACGATGTTATACATGTAATACTATACAGTACAATGATACATAGACAGAACACAACACGATGTTAAACATGTAATACTATACAATACAATGCTACATAGACCGAATACAACACGATGTTAAACATGTAATACTATACAGTACAATGATACATAGACCGAACACAACACGATGTTAAACATGTAATACTATACAGTACAATGATACATAGACCGAATACAAAACGATGTTAAACATGTAATACTATACAGTACAATGATACATAGACCGATGCTAAACATGTAATACTATACAGTACAATGCTACATAGACCGATGTTAAACATGTAATACTATACAATACAATGCTACATAGACCGAATACAACACAATGTTAAACATGTAATACTATACAGTACAATGATACATAGATCGATGTTAAACATGTAATACTATACAGAACAATGCTACATAGACCGAACACAACACGATGTTAAACATGTAATACTATACAGTACAATGCTACATAGACCGATGTTAAACATGTAATACTATACAGTACAATGCTACATAGACCGATGTTAAACATGTAATACTATACAATACAATGCTACATAGACCGATGTTAAACATGTAATACTATACAATACAATGCTACATAGACCGATGTTAAACATGTAATACTATACAATACAATGCTACATAGACTGATGTTAAACATGTAATACTATACAACACAATGCTACATAGACCGATGTTAAACAAGTAATATTATACAATACAATGCTACATAGACCGATGTTAAACATGTAATACTATACAGTACAATGCTACATAGACCGAACACAACACGATGTTAAACATGTAATACTATACAGTACAATGATACATAGACAGAACACAACACGATGTTAAACATGTAATACTATACAGTACGATGATACATAGACCGAATACAACACGATGTTAAACATGTAATACTATACAATACAATGCTACATAGACCGATGTTAAACATGTAATACTATACAATACAATGCTACATAGACCGAACACAACACGATGTTAAACATGTAATACTATACAGTACAATGATACATAGACAGAACACAACACGATGTTAAACATGTAATACTATACAGTACGATGATACATAGACCGAATACAACACGATGTTAAACATGTAATACTATACAATACAATGCTACATAGACCGATGTTAAACATGTAATACTATACAGTACAATGATACATAGACCGATGTTAAACATGTAATGCTATACAATACAATGCTACATAGACCGATGTTAAACATGTAATACTATACAGTACAATGATACATAGACCGATGTTAAACATGTAATACTATACAGTACAATGCTACATAGACCGAACACAACACGATGTTAAACATGTAATACTATACAGTACAATGATACATAGACCGAACACAACACGATGTTAAACATGTAATACTATACAGTACAATGATACATAGACCGATGTTAAACATGTAATACTATACAATACAATGCTACATAGACCGATGTTAAACATGTAATACTATACAGTACAATGATACATAGACCGAATACAACACGATGTTAAACATGTAATACTATACAGTACAATGATACATAGACCGAATACAACACGATGTTAAACATGTAATACTATACAGTACAATGCTACATAGACCGATGTTAAACATGTAATACTATACAGTACAATGCTACATAGACAGAATACAACACGATGTTAAACATGTAATACTATACAGGACAATGCTACATAGACCGATGTTAAACATGTAATACTATACAGTACAATGCTACATAGATCTAATACAACACGATGTTAAACATGTAATACTATACAGTACAATGCTACATAGACCGATGTTAAACATGTAATACTATACAGTACAATGCTACATAGACCGAATACAACACGATGCTAAATATGTAATATTATACAGTACAATGCTACATAGACCGAATACAACACGATGGTAATCATGTAATACTATACAGTACAATGCTACATAGACCGATGTTAAACATGTAATACTATACAGTACAATGATACATAGACCGATGTTAAATGTGTAATACTATACAGTACAATGCTACATAGACCGATGTTAAACATGTAATACTATACAGTACAATGCTACATAGACCGATGATAAACATGTAATACTATACAGTACAATGCTACATAGACCGAATACAACACGATGTTAAACATGTAATATTATACAAAACAATGCTACATAGACCGAATACAACACGATATTAAACATGTAATACTATACAGTACAATGCTACATAGACCGATGCTAAACATGTAATACTATACAATACAATGCTACATAGACCGATGTTAAACATGTAATACTATACAGTACAATGCTACATAGACCGATGTTAAACATGTAATAATACTATACAGTACAATGCTACATAGACCGAACGCAACACGATGTTAAACATGTAATACTATACAGTACAATGCTATATAGACCGATGTTAAACATGTAATACTATACAATACAATGCTACATAGACCGATGTTAAACATGTAATACTATACAGTACAATGCTACATAGACCGAATACAACACGATGTTAAACATGTAATACTATACAGTACAATGCTACATAGACCGATGTTAAACATGTAATACTATACAGTACAATGCTACATAGACCGATGTTAAACATGTAATACTATACAGTACAATGCTACATAGTCCGATGTTAAACATGTAATACTATACAGTACAATGCTACATAGACCGATGTTAAACATGTAATACTATACAGTACAATGCTACATAGACCGAATACAACACGATGTTAAACATGTAATACTATACAGAACAATGCTACATAGACCGAATACAACACGATGTTAAACATGTAATACTATACAGTACAATGCTACATAGACCGAACACAACACGATGTTAAACATGTAATACTATACAGTACAATGCTACATAGACCGATGTTAAACATGTAATACTATACAGTACAATGATACATAGACCGAATACAACACGATGTTAAACATGTAATACTATACAATACAATGATTCATAGACCGAACACAACACGATGTTAAACATGTAATACTATACAGTACAATGATACATAGACCGAACACAACACGATGTCAAACATGTAATACTATACAGTAAAATGATACATAGACCGAATACAACACGATGTTAAACATGTAATACTATACAGTTCAATGCTACATAGACCGATGTTAAACATGTAATACTATACAGTACAATGCTACATAGACCGATGTTAAACATGTAATACAATACAGTACAATGATACATAGACCGAACACAACACGATGTTAAACATGTAATATTATACAGTACAATGCTACATAGACCGATGTTAAACATGTAATACTATACAGTAAAATGATACATAGACCGAATACAACACGATGTTAAACATGTAATACTATACAGTACAATGATACATAGACCGATGTTAAACATGTAATACTATACAATACAATGCTACATAGACCGATGTTAAACATGTAATACTATACAGTACAATGCTACATAGACTGATGTTAAACATGTAATACTATACAGTACAATGATACATAGACCGATGTTAAACATGTAATACTATACAGTACAATGATACATAGACCGAATACAACACGATGTTAAACATGTAATACTATACAGTACAATGATACATAGACCGAATACAACACGATGTTAAACATGTAATACTATACAGTACAATGCTACATAGACCGATGTTAAACATGTAATACTATACAGTACAATGCTACATAGACAGAATACAACACGATGTTAAACATGTAATACTATACAGTACAATGCTACATAGACCGATGTTAAACATGTAATACTATACAGGACAATGCTACAAAGACCGATGTTAAACATGTAATACTATACAGTACAATGCTACATAGACCGATGTTAAACGTGTAATACTATACAGTACAATGCTACATAGATCTAATACAACACGATGTTAAACATGTAATACTATACAGTACAATGCTACATAGACCGATGTTAAACATGTAATACTATACAGTACAATGCTACATAGACCGAATACAACACGATGCTAAATATGTAATATTATACAGTACAATGCTACATAGACCGAATACAACACGATGGTAATCATGTAATACTATACAGTACAATGCTACATAGACCGATGTTAAACATGTAATACTATACAGTACAATGATACATAGACCGATGTTAAATGTGTAATACTATACAGTACAATGCTACATAGACCGATGTTAAACATGTAATACTATACAGTACAATGCTACATAGACCGATGTTAAATATGTAATACTATACAGTACAATGCTACATAGACCGAATACAACACGATGTTAAACATGTAATATTATACAAAACAATGCTACATAGACCGAATACAACACGATGTTAAACATGTAATACTATACAGTACAATGCTACATAGACCGATGCTAAACATGTAATACTATACAATACAATGCTACATAGACCGATGTTAAACATGTAATACTATACAGTACAATGCTACATAGACCGATGTTAAACATGTAATACTATACAGTACAATGCTACATAGACCGAACGCAACACGATGTTAAACATGTAATACTATACAGTACAATGCTATATAGACCGATGTTAAACATGTAATACTATACAATACAATGCTACATAGACCGATGTTAAACATGTAATACTATACAGTACAATGCTACATAGACCGAATACAACACGATGTTAAACATGTAATACTATACAGTACAATGCTACATAGACCGATGTTAAACATGTAATACTATACAGTACAATGCTACATAGACCGATGTTAAACATGTAATACTATACAGTACAATGCTACATAGTCCGATGTTAAACATGTAATACTATACAGTACAATGCTACATAGACCGATGTTAAACATGTAATACTATACAGTACAATGCTACATAGACCGAATACAACACGATGTTAAACATGTAATACTATACAGAACAATGCTACATAGACCGAATACAACACGATGTTAAACATGTAATACTATACAGTACAATGCTACATAGACCGAACACAACACGATGTTAAACATGTAATACTATACAGTACAATGCTACATAGACCGATGTTAAACATGTAATACTATACAGTACAATGATACATAGACCGAATACAACACGATGTTAAACATGTAATACTATACAATACAATGATTCATAGACCGAACACAACACGATGTTAAACATGTAATACTATACAGTACAATGATACATAGACCGAACACAACACGATGTCAAACATGTAATACTATACAGTAAAATGATACATAGACCGAATACAACACGATGTTAAACATGTAATACTATACAGTACAATGCTACATAGACCGATGTTAAACATGTAATACTATACAGTACAATGCTACATAGACCGATGTTAAACATGTAATACAATACAGTACAATGATACATAGACCGAACACAACACGATGTTAAACATGTAATATTATACAGTACAATGCTACATAGACCGATGTTAAACATGTAATACTATACAGTACAATGATACATAGACCGATGTTAAACATGTAATACAATACAGTACAATGATACATAGACCGAATACAACACGATGTTAAACATGTAATACTATACAATACAATGCTACATAGACCAAATACAACAAGATTTTAAACATGTAATACTATACAGTACAATGATACATAGACCGAACACAACACGATGTTAAACATGTAATACTATACAGTACAATGATACATAGACCGAACACAACACGATGTTAAACATGTAATATTATACAGTACAATGCTACATAGACCTAATACAACACGATGTTAAACATGTAATACTATACAGTACAATGCTACATAGACCGATGTTAAACATGTAATACTATACAGTACAATGATACATAGACCGAATACAACACGATGTTAAACATGTAATACTATACAATACAATGCTACATAGACCGATGTTAAACATGTAATACTATACAGTACAATGCTACATAGACCGATGTTAAACATGTAATACTATACAATACAATGCTACATAGACCGATGTTAAACATGTAATACTATACAGTACAATGCTACATAGACCGATGTTAAACATGTAATACTATACAGTACAATGCTATATAGACCGATGTTAAACATGTAATACTATACAATACAATGCTACATAGACCGATGTTAAACATGTAATACTATACAGTACAATGCTACATAGACCGAATACAACACGATGTTAAACATGTAATACTATACAGTACAATGCTACATAGACCGATGTTAAACATGTAATACTATACAGTACAATGCTACATAGACCGATGTTAAACATGTAATACTATACAGTACAATGATACATAGACCGAATACAACACGATGTTAAACATGTAATACTATACAATACAATGCTACATAGACCGATGTTAAACATGTAATACTATACAGTACAATGCTACATAGACCGATGTTAAACATGTAATACTATACAGTACAATGCTATATAGACCGATGTTAAACATGTAATACTATACAATACAATGCTACATAGACCGATGTTAAACATGTAATACTATACAGTACAATGCTACATAGACCGAATACAACACGATGTTAAACATGTAATACTATACAGTACAATGCTACATAGACCGATGTTAAACATGTAATACTATACAGTACAATGCTACATAGACCGATGTTAAACATGTAATACTATACAGTACAATGCTACATAGTCCGATGTTAAACATGTAATACTATACAGTACAATGCTACATAGACCGATGTTAAACATGTAATACTATACAGTACAATAATACATAGACAGAATACAACACGATGTTAAACATGTAATACTATACAGTACAATGATACATAGACCAAACACAACACGATGTTAAACATGTAATACTATACAGTACAATGCTACATAGACCGAACACAACACGATGCTAAACATGTAATACTATACAGTACAATGATACATAGACAGAACACAACACGATGTTAAACATGTAATACTATATAGTACAATGCTACATAGACCGATGTTAAACATGTAATACTATACAATACAATGCTACATAGACCGAATACAACACGATGTTAAACATGTAATACTATACAGTACAATGATACATAGACCGAATACAACACGATGTTAAACATGTAATACTACACAGTACAATGCTACATAGACCGAATACAACACGATGTTAAACATGTAATACTATACAGTACAATGCTACATAGACCTAATACAACACGATGTTAAACATGTAATACTATACAGTACAATGCTACATAGACCGATGTTAAACATGTAATACTATACAGTACAATGCTACATAGACCGATGTTAAACATGTAATACTATACAGTACAATACTACATAGACCGATGTTAAACATGTAATACTATACAATACAATGCTACATAGACCGAATACAATGTTAAACATGTAATACTATACAGTACAATGCTACATAGACCGATGTTAAACATGTAATACTATACAATACAATGCTACATAGACCGAATACAATGTTAAACATGTAATACTATACAGTACAATGCTACATAGACCGAATACAATGTTAAACATGTAATACTATACAGTACAATGATACATAGACCGAATACAACACGATGTTAAACATGTAATACTATACAGTACAATACTACATAGACCGAATACAATGTTAAACATGTAATACTATACAGTACAATGCTACATAGACCGATGTTAAACATGTAATACTATACAATACAATGCTACATAGACCGAATACAACACGATGTTAAACATGTAATACTATACAGTACAATGCTACATAGACCGATGTTAAACATGTAATACTATACAATACAATGCTACATAGACCGATGTTAAACATGTAATACTATACAATACAATGCTACATAGACCGAATACAACACGATGTTAAACATGTAATACTATACAGTACAATGCTACATAGACCGATGTTAAACATGTAATACTATACAGTACGATGCTACATAGACCGATGTTAAACATGTAATACTATACAATACAATGCTACATAGACCGAATACAATGTTAAACATGTAATACTATACAGTACAATGCTACATAGACCGAATACAACACGATGTTAAACATGTAATACTATACAGTACAATGCTACATAGACCGAATACAATGTTAAACATGTAATACTATACAGTACAATGATACATAGACCGAATACAACACGATGTTAAACATGTAATACTATACAGTACAATGCTACATAGACCGATGTTAAACATGTAATACTATATAATACAATGCTACATAGACCGAATACAATGCTAAACATGTAATACTATACAGTACAATGCTACATAGACCGAATACAATGTTAAACATGTAATACTATACAGTACAATGCTACATAGACCGAATACAACACGATGTTAAACATGTAATACTATACAGTACAATGCTACATAGACCGATGTTAAACATGTAATACTATACAGTACAATGCTACATAGACCGATGTTAAACATGTAATACTATACAGTACAATGCTACATAGTCCGATGTTAAATATGTAATACTATACAGTACAATGCTACATAGACCGATGTTAAACATGTAATACTATACAGTACAATGCTACATAGACCGAATACAACACGATGTTAAACATGTAATACTATACAGAACAATGCTACATAGACCGAATACAACACGATGTTAAACATGTAATACTATACAGTACAATGCTACATAGACCGAACACAACACGATATTAAACATGTAATACTATACAGTACAATTCTACATAGACCGATGTTAAACATGTAATACTATACAGTACAATGATACATAGACAGAATACAACACGATGTTAAACATGTAATACTATACAATACAATGATACATAGACCGAACACAACACGATGTTAAACATGTAATACTATACAGTACAATGATACATAGACCGAACACAACACGATGTCAAACATGTAATACTATACAGTAAAATGATACATAGACCGAATACAACACGATGTTAAACATGTAATACTATACAGTACAATGCTACATAGACCGATGTTAAACATGTAATACTATACAGTACAATGCTACATAGACCGATGTTAAACATGTAATACAATACAGTACAATGATACATAGACCGAACACAACACGATGTTAAACATGTAATATTATACAGTACAATGCTACATAGACCGATGTTAAACATGTAATACTATACAGTACAATGATACATAGACCGATGTTAAACATGTAATACAATACAGTACAATGATACATAGACCGAATACAACACGATGTTAAACATGTAATACTATACAATACAATGCTACATAGACCAAATACAACAAGATTTTAAACATGTAATACTATACAGTACAATGATACATAGACCGAACACAACACGATGTTAAACATGTAATACTATACAGTACAATGATACATAGACCGAACACAACACGATGTTAAACATGTAATACTATACAGTACAATGCTACATAGACCGATGTTAAACATGTAATACTATACAGTACAATGATACATAGACCGAATACAACACGATGTTAAACATGTAATACTATACAGTACAATGCTACATAGACCGATGTTAAACATGTAATACTATACAATACAATGCTACATAGACCGATGTTAAACATGTAATACTATACAGTACAATGCTACATAGACCGATGTTAAACATGTAATACTATACAGTACAATGCTATATAGACCGATGTTAAACATGTAATACTATACAATACAATGCTACATAGACCGATGTTAAACATGTAATACTATACAGTACAATGCTACATAGACCGAATACAACACGATGTTAAACATGTAATACTATACAGTACAATGCTACATAGACCGATGTTAAACATGTAATACTATACAGTACAATGCTACATAGACCGATGTTAAACATGTAATACTATACAGTACAATGCTACATAGTCCGATGTTAAACATGTAATACTATACAGTACAATGCTACATAGACCGATGTTAAACATGTAATACTATACAGTACAATGCTACATAGACCGAATACAACACGATGTTAAACATGTAATACTATACAGAACAATGCTACATAGACCGAATACAACACGATGTTAAACATGTAATACTATACAGTACAATGCTACATAGACCGAACACAACACGATGTTAAACATGTAATACTATACAGTACAATGCTACATAGACCGATGTTAAACATGTAATACTATACAGTACAATGATACATAGACCGATGTTAAATGTGTAATACTATACAGTACAATGCTACATAGACCGAATACAACACGATGTTAAACATGTAATACTATACAGTACAATGATACATAGACCGAATACAACACGATGTTAAACATGTAATAATATACAGTACAATGCTACATAGACCGATGTTAAACATGTAATACTATACAGTACAATGATACATAGACCGAATACAACACGATGTTAAACATGTAATACTATACAGTACAATGATACATAGACCAAACACAACACGATGTTAAACATGTAATACTATACAGTACAATGCTACATAGACCGAACACAACACGATGCTAAACATGTAATACTATACAGTACAATGATACATAGACAGAACACAACACGATGTTAAACATGTAATACTATATAGTACAATGCTACATAGACCGATGTTAAACATGTAATACTATACAATACAATGCTACATAGACCGAATACAACACGATGTTAAACATGTAATACTATACAGTACAATGATACATAGACCGAATACAACACGATGTTAAACATGTAATACTACACAGTACAATGCTACATAGACCGAATACAACACGATGTTAAACATGTAATACTATACAGTACAATGCTACATAGACCTAATACAACACGATGTTAAACATGTAATACTATACAGTACAATGCTACATAGACCGATGTTAAACATGTAATACTATACAATACAATGCTACATAGACCGAATACAACACGATGTTAAACATGTAATACTATACAGTACAATGATACATAGACCGAATACAACACGATGTTAAACATGTAATACTACACAGTACAATGCTACATAGACCGAATACAACACGATGTTAAACATGTAATACTATACAGTACAATGCTACATAGACCTAATACAACACGATGTTAAACATGTAATACTATACAATACAATGCTACATAGACCGATGTTAAACATGTAATACTATACAGTACAATGCTACATAGACCGATGTTAAACATGTAATACTATACAGTACAATACTACATAGACCGATGTTAAACATGTAATACTATACAATACAATGCTACATAGACCGAATACAATGTTAAACATGTAATACTATACAGTACAATGCTACATAGACCGATGTTAAACATGTAATACTATACAATACAATGCTACATAGACCGAATACAATGTTAAACATGTAATACTATACAGTACAATGCTACATAGACCGAATACAATGTTAAACATGTAATACTATACAGTACAATGATACATAGACCGAATACAACACGATGTTAAACATGTAATACTATACAGTACAATACTACATAGACCGAATACAATGTTAAACATGTAATACTATACAGTACAATGCTACATAGACCGATGTTAAACATGTAATACTATACAATACAATGCTACATAGACCGAATACAACACGATGTTAAACATGTAATACTATACAGTACAATGCTACATAGACCGATGTTAAACATGTAATACTATACAATACAATGCTACATAGACCGATGTTAAACATGTAATACTATACAATACAATGCTACATAGACCGAATACAACACGATGTTAAACATGTAATACTATACAGTACAATGCTACATAGACTGATGTTAAACATGTAATACTATACAGTACAATGCTACATAGACTGAATACAACACGATGTTAAACATGTAATACTATACAGTACAATGATACATAGACCGATGTTAAACATGTAATACTATACAGTACAATGCTACATAGACCGATGTTAAACATGTAATACTATACAGTACAATGCTACATAGACTGATGTTAAACATGTAATACTATACAGTACAATGCTACATAGACTGAATACAACACGATGTTAAACATGTAATACTATACAGTACAATGATACATAGACCGATGTTAAACATGTAATACTATACAGTACAATGCTACATAGACCGATGTTAAACATGTAATACTATACAGTACAATGCTACATAGACCGATGTTAAACATGTAATACTATACAGTACAATGCTACATAGACTG
Source organism: Bathymodiolus septemdierum (assembly GCA_963383655.1). Taxonomy (NCBI): domain Eukaryota; kingdom Metazoa; phylum Mollusca; class Bivalvia; order Mytilida; family Modiolidae; genus Bathymodiolus; species Bathymodiolus septemdierum. Next base: position 70,849,341 of record OY726520.1, read on the forward strand.
ATGTTAAACATGTAATACTATACAGTACAATGCTACATAGACCGATGTTAAACATGTAATACTATACAGTACAATGCTACATAGACCGATGTTAAACATGTAATACTATACAGTACAATGCTACATAGACTGATGTTAAACATGTAATACTATACAGTACAATGCTACATAGACTGAATACAACACGATGATAAACATGTAATACTATACAGTACAATGATACATAGACCTAATACAACACGATGTTAAACATGTAATACTATACAATACAATGATACATAGACCGAACACAACACGATGTTAAACATGTAATACTATACAGTACAATGATACATAGACCGATGTTAAACATGTAATACTATACAGTACAATGCTACATAGACCGAATACAACACGATGTTAAACATGTAATACTATACAGTACAATGCTACATAGACCGATGTTAAACATGTAATACTATACAGTACAATGATACATAGACTGAATACAACACGATGTTAAACATGTAATACTATACAGTACAATGATACATAGACCGAATACAATGTTAAACATGTAATACTATACAGTACAATGCTACATAGACCGAATACAATGTCCTTTCCACATTCATGACGTATTAGCGGGCTTGTAACTAGATTAACACGATGGGTGCCACTAGTGGAGCAGGAACTGTTCACCCTTCCGGAGCACCTACGTTTACCCCGGTTTTAGTGGGTTTCGTGTTACTCAATCTTTAGATTTATGGGCATGTTTTGTAGATCGTTGTTTGTCCTTTTGTACTTTTTCTTTTGGTCATTGTGTTGTCTCTTCTTCTTCGATATACGGATTCTGATTACCCTTTGGTTTCTTCAAACTCTTCTTAAACATGTGATAATAGCAACTTGCTCTAAATGATAAAGTACTGTATTGTCATAAGTTCTAGGAGGAGGTATATAAATGGAAATTAATCATGCAGAAATCTGAAGTTAAGAAACAATCAACTTCATATCAGTATCACCCACTCGTCACAACTCGACAAATTCCGTTCCTCCATTGCAAGAACAACGAATTCACCGGAGGTTTGCCGGTTGCATTGTCACCATAATGTTATCAGTAAGAAGGATAACTCTTTATCGAAAAATGTCATACATACGTTTCCTGTACAGCCAGGTACTTTAAGCAATGTTTATAAATACATGTATAGTTTGTTTATCTTTTGTACCTATTTACCTGTCACATCCGTTCCGTTATAATATTAAAATTGTTGTCAATCGTCACTATGCGAATACAATCTCTTTTTTTTTAATTAAATTTTTATTACATAAATTCATAAATCATGTCTGACACAATATTGTTGCAGGTAATTAAATTATATTTTTTTAGTTAATATTCATTGACAACGTTTCTTCTCTAAAGACGATATTTTCTTTGATCTCATTTATAATGCTCTGATGTTATTTGAAGTCCGTTTCTTTTTATTTTTATCATTTTGATCAGCGTGTGTTAATCTTTTGCCCGTCACATTTATGGTACACATCATGACGATAACACTTGCACCAGTAATAGAACAATGTATACAATATATCAATGGGGTCCTTCACAGTTCGTACAGTATATTTCATCTGGATGTGGGTAGATTGAATATGACAAAATATCCTCCCACGATCCTGAATGTTTGGTGGCGAATGTGTAGAAAATTGAAGGGAGGGGGTGTAATACCAGGCCACAGCCGTCTGTGATGTAAATGATTAATTCAGACAAATGTCCCTTCCCCTCTTCAGAATATCACAAATGTACAATCTAGACAAATATGCCGTTTCTTCTTCTTCAGAATATGACAAATGTAAGGTACAGAGAATGGTAATTTAGTTTTCAAGACAATACTATCATTCAATAGATAATATTGATTTCATAAATAAATGAAACTTTATCAAACTTAGTCATCAATGTTTAGAAATTCCTAAACCTAATGATCTAAAAATAGCGCACAAACAGTCAGTACATAGAACACAGGCTAACATAGGAGCTCAACAAAACCTATTTCTAAAGTTCTTGTTTCAATCATTCCGAGGACACGAATTTCACAGATATCGTTACTCAACAAATGATATGTAGCCTCAAAATATATTCGGAGGTCTACTTTATTTTCTCAACTCAATATAATGTTGTCAACGCCCGTCTGTAGACACAATGGTTTCTGTGTAATAACATTTTTTCTAGTTGACCATTGTAAATTAAGTTCTCGAATTCCATAAAAAGTCTTATTTTAATACAAAAAGAACTCGAGATTTAATCCACAAAAATCTGAGCAAACTAAACGTCATGATAAATTTATCCTTGATTAGATGAATTTATTAAAGAAAAATCAATGAAATTATTACCAGGAATTGTTTGTAGCACGTACACGAAAAGAGGGTATTGAAAATAGGATTATTGTATTTTTCTACGAAAACAGGAAAGAGATATAAATAAGTGAAACGTAATCCAACTTCCCTTGTAATTGTGACAGATGATCTTCCGACTGCGTAAAAATTAAAAAACCCAGTTAAATTGACGATAGTGATATCAACTTTTTGAATAATATGCATTGGATTAAATAAAATGCATTTGGAACCACGCCACTTTTTTTTTATTTAAGTACCTATACCAAGCCTGGACAGTGTGTTGTCATGTATTTGTGTGTTAGAGGTATCGATTGGCCTCTTTCTACCATTTTCCTATTAGATTTTAGAACTGTTCTGACAATATGCTATTTCTTGTTTTCCTATTTGATTTTAGAACTGTTCTGACAATATGCTATTTCTTGTTTTCCTATTTGATTTTAGAACTGTTCTGACAATATGCTATTTCTTGTTTTCCTATTAGATTTTAGAACTGTTCTGACAATATGCTATTTCTTGTTTTTCTATTAGATTTTAGAACTGTTCTGACAATATGCTATTTCTTGTTTTCCTATTTGATTTTAGAACTGTTCTGACAATATGCTATTTCTTGTTTTTCTATTAGATTTTAGAACTGTTCTGACAATATGCTATTTCTTGTTTTCCTATTTGATTTTAGAACTGTTCTGACAATATGCTATTTCTTGTTTTTCTATTAGATTTTAGAACTGTTCTGACAATATGCTATTTCTTGTTTTTCATTTTATCATTAAATATTAATTTGGACATAATGTGGTCAAATATTTAGGACATCATATTCAACTTGTTGAAGGCGGTCAGCATTTGTTAGATGATATTTTGGATGACCGCGATAAATACCACGAGTAAAGTAATAGCCTGTTTCTGGATAGCGTCGATATTGTAATATCGGTTGTTACATACCGTTTTTTGTGAATAACAGGGCCATTATGAAATATTTTTCAGGATGAACAGAAGATGATATACCACCCAAACATGTTTTAATATACAATATAAAGACTGGTATGTTTTTTTCAGAAAATAAATGGTCGATCTGTTTTAATGTTGGAATTCTGATTTGTGTTCCCATGTCAAATAATATGGTTGGTTTATGGTGTTTAACGGCACTTTCAACAATATTTCAGCTACATCATGCAGGCCAGTGTTATTGATGAAGGAAATCAGAGTACCCAGAGAAAACCACCGACCTGTCGCAAGTCACTGACAAACTTTATCACATAATGTTGCATCGAGTTAATTCTCGGAGCGGGATTCGAAATCACAATTTTAGTGGTGATAGGTACTGATTGCACAGGTAGTTGTAAAACCAACTACCATACGATCACGACCACGATGGCCCCTAATTATATGGAAATATTAATTTTAAGATATTAAAAAATTACAAAGACGTCAAACACAGTTTCATTTTTTTACTTGAATCATCAATTTTGTAAATCTATTAGTGTTGTGTACTTCTTTAAAATACATTCAACAACAGCAGCTAATGAGTAATCTCCAAATACATTCAACAACAGCAGCTAATGAGTAATCTTCAAATACATCAACAACAGCAGCTAATGAGTAATCTCCAAATACATTCAACAACAACAGCTAATGAGTAAGCTCCAAATACATCAACAACAGCAGCTAATGAGTAATCTTCAAATACATCAACAACAACAGCTAATGAGTAATCTCCAAATACATCAACAACAGCAGCTAATGAGTAATCTTCAAATACATTCAACAACAGCAGCTAATGAGTAATCTTCAAATACATCAACAACAGCAGCTAATGAGTAATCTCCAAATACATCAACAACAGCAGCTAATGATTAATCTCCAAATACATCAACAACAGCAGCTAATGAGTAATCTCCAAATACATCAACAACAGCAGCTAATGAGTAATCTTCAAATACATCAACAACAGCAGCTAATGAGTAATCTCCAAATACATCAACAACAGCAGCTAATGAGTAATCTCCAAATACATTCAACAACAGCAGCTAATGAGTAATCTCCAAATACATCAACAACAGCAGCTAATGAGTAATCTTCAAATACATCAACAACAGCAGCTAATGAGTAATCTCCAAATACATCAACAACAGCAGCTAATGAGTAATCTCCAAATACATCAACAACAGCAGCTAATGAGTAATCTCCAAATACATTCAACAACAGCAGCTAATGAGTAATCTCCAAATACGTCAACAACAGCAGCTAATGAGTAATCTTCAAATACATCAACAACAGCAGCTAATGCGTAATCTCCAAATACATCAACAACAGCAGCTAATGAGTAATCTCCAAATACATTCAACAACAGCAGCTAATGAGTAATCTCCAAATACATCAACAACAGCAGCTAATGAGTAATCTTCAAATACATCAACAACAGCAGCTAATGAGTAATCTCCAAATACATTAACAACAGCAGCTAATGAGTAATTTCCAAATACATCAACAATTTTCGCCGTTTAATGTCCATTTTCACGTCGTATTTACGTCATATCTATTCTCATAGTGTAATTATTTCTTATTTTAATTTTTTGTATTCCTTATCTTTGTATGGTCAGGGCATTTTTCTGTTGGATTGCTATTGGAAATCAATGCTAGCATTACAGATAAAACAAATCGAGTTGATCACAAGGATATTACCTTAACAGTAGGAAATAGAAAATAATTTCTTTACCTAAGAAATTGATCGTGTAGTTATCCTTTATTGTTTCCTGTTGTTTGATTTAGTTTTTACAGAATATTGATAAAGTAACACATATCTTTATATCTGCAAATTAAACATAACAGTTCTGGGGGATTAGGGTTATGGTGTTTAACGCTCTTCTAGTATTACATTAAAATTAAAGTTAACAGTTCTAGTATTACATTGAAATTAAAGTTAACAGTTCTAGTATTACATTAAAATTAAAGTTAACAGTTCTAGTATTACATTAAAATTAAAGTTAACAGTTCTAGTATTACATTAAAATTAAAGTTAACAGTTCTAGTATTACATTAAAATTAAAGTTAACAGTTCTAGTATTACATTAAAATTAAAGTTAACAGTTCTAGTATTACATTAAAATTAAAGTTAACAGTTCTAGTATTACATTGAAATTAAAGTTAACAGTTCTAGTATTACATTAAAATTAAAGTTAACAGTTCTAGTATTACATTAAAATTAAAGTTAACAGTTCTAGTATTACATTAAAATTAAAGTTAACAGTTCTAGTATTACATTAAAATTAAAGTTAACAGTTCTAGTATTACATTAAAATTAAAGTTAACAGTTCTAGTATTACATTAAAATTAAACTTAATAGTTCTTGGTTAGGGTTATGGTGTTAAGCGCTCTTCTGATATCACATTAAAATTATACTTAATAGTGGTAGTATTACAAACAGTGCTGGTATTACATTAAAAATAAACTGGATATATAACCATTGCACTTAGTTGTTTTTCGAACATAGCAACAAGTTTACACTACAAAAACGTTTGCAGTCTTATCTGATACATATATACCACCAATAAGGAAAACCACCAAAAGAAAAGCAAGTTCGATATTGTCTCCATTAATATCAATAAAATCAGGTACAGAACACTTGATGTCCAAGCATACAGAAAACCCTGGCATTGTGGCAATACAAGAAACAAAAATTGATATTAACATACCCCTAAGAGAGATTATATCAGATATCCTAGAATATGACATACAGAAATGATATATCTCTGCAAGGAGGAGGCGCAATGCTACTTTTAAGGAAGCATGATTTGATACATAATAATAGACCCAAAACCATTCTGGAAATACATAAATAATATTAAAAAAATCAGATAAACAAGGTATTCCATCACTACAAACCAAAACGGGGAAACAGCAGAAACCGAATTTGACAAAGCTAAAGCTTTGTATTTTCAGTGTATTCACTAAAACTGAATAGAACAGCATAGCATATCCGAAATTACTTTAAAATCTGTCTAGAGAAATTGCAGCAATCCTTACTCATTTTATTTCAACCATCTATCAACATTGGTACAATCCCAGCTGACTAGAAAAGAGCTAACATCTGTCCTCTTTTCAAGAAAACGACAGAGTACACCAAGCAAGTACAGACCTGTTTCCCTAATATGTATTTGTTGTAAGATGTACAACATTTTAAATAACATACAACTTGCTTTTAGGAAAAACTACAGATGTGAAACCCTATTAAATGAAATTATCCATCATACATGACAGGGCAACATCACTGGAAAAAAGAAAAAAAGTTAATAGATTCATTCTCGATTTCGAAAAGGTTTTCTCTACAGTTCTACACGAACTTTTGAAATATAAGTTACATGGATAGGGTATGTATACATGACACGATATTAAACTGGACTGACTCATTCTTAGCTGAGCAATATAAGTGGCTCATATTCTAAAACAGCAAAGTTCAGTCCAGAGTTCAATAAGGCACAGTACTACGATAAATACCATTCCTTGTCCATATTAACGCCATTTTGAAAAAAGTAACACTAAATTTCAGACTCTTTGTCCGTGTCTGTTACAGGGAGATTAACAATTCAGATGATTACCAAAATCTGCAAGATGACATGAATAAATTAGGTAAATGTACATGCAACTACATGGGAATTTGAGTCTAATCTGTAAAGTGTAAAATGATTGTATTCAATAGAACTAACAACCAATACAACTATATAGTGAAAGGCACATGCCTAGAATTACTAACAACATTCAAATGTCTAGGGCTGTACATCTATATCGAATAATTTACATCGGGGGAAGCAGAGAAACACCTCTCATAGTTATCAAGAGGGGAGGGTTGTGATTCCATTAAGCGGTTTAACCCCGTCATATTTTGTGCCTGTCCCAAACCAGGACCTGGTTTTCAACGTGATATGCTGTCGTCTTTTATTTTGTTCAGTGAGTTTAGGTGAGAGGTGGTTGTTCGTTTTGTTGATATTGGTGGAATTGTTGACTAACATTGTTTAAACTTTCTTTTCATAATTTTATGAAGCTTATAAAATCCTAGGCTTATTAAGAAGGAATGCAACATATTTCTCACCTAAGGTAAAAATACAATCTTACACAAATAAAACCTCTACTAAAATCTTCAAGTTCACCAATCAGAACATAATGTAAAGGAGATCATCAAGAATTAATACATCATAATACTCGTACATGTATTAACCAGGGACATCAAGTGACACGAATATATACCATGGGTTGAAGTTACTATCTCTGGCAGACAGAAGAAAGAACAACAAATTGATTTTGCTATTCAAATGTCTCAACAAACATGCCAACATACCAACAAATATTTTAACAGACCAATACGATAATAGTATACCAAAAATATGTATAAAGAACACCTCACTAGAACTTCCTCCCAAAACACCAGCACAGATTGGAATTCTCTTCCATCCGATATCGTAAGTATGTCAAAATGGCAATAGAACCGATATCCATCTTTGCTAAGATCTTTAAGATGGTTAAAGAATAGAGTACATCTTGCTACTTGACACACGGGTGGTAAAGTCGGTTGATGTATTGCCCTAGCGAATCAAGAGCAAACCAAGCAGTCATTTTGAAAATCAAAGTTTAAAAAACCTCGTCTAGTTTTTAATGTCGCCCTTGGCCTTAACTTGGCTTAACGTGTTAGTATTACATATTTTGTTGCTGAAAGTACATGTTTATTGTAATATAAAAATGTAACAAATATAATCAACAAATGGATTTTGCTTGACACGTTTTCTGCTGATATTTAATAGTTTTACTATATTCTGCATTAGTAATATCGACGTATCACCTTTGATCGCCGTCATGTTTCACTCATAATCAGTTAATTCCTGAGAAAACGAACGGTGCAACAAACAGTGCACATTTATTTGACTAGTCTTATGATGAATATTTTCTCCAGTGTTTGCTATAAGGAACATTTATCCCGATATTATTATTTTACGATTTGATATTGTGTTTTATCACTACAATCCTAGTTGACAGGTGTGAGACGAGATGTGTTTATGCATCATGTATGTACCCCAACATCAAAGTTTGAGTATATATACATATACAAAAAATGTCGTATCGCACCCATGTCCTAGTTAAGCGAACATTCTCATCCAGTAGAAGAAAGACAACTGAAAATATTGATATAACTCACGGTAATAGATCATATTGAATATGTTGACAATAAGGACTGAGTTGTATTGTATTTGATGAACCCGATGTATTCAATTTCACAATGGTGCATATGTCTTTCTTTAGTAAGCACCATATCTGCCTCGCCTGAAGAGGAGGGTGTTTTTATTCTAGAAAACGTACTCTTTTTTTATGAGGTATATTTAACTATGACAGTCCCACTACTCGCAATTAATCTATGATCGCCACCGTGAATTGGTTGATAACATGTCTCAAATCTCAAACTATTCATGTGTTAGAAATGTAAATTAGAGAATTTATATTTCCTCAACTGGTCTTAGAGGGCTATAACTTCATAATCGATGATATGCATGAAACAGGAAATGGTAACTTTTCAGAGCACCTGTCTTCACTCCTACTTTTGTGTGGATTGTCGTGTGGTGTCTGATGTATTCTCTTAGTCTTGTTTAAACTTTGTATTGTATATCGTCACGGTATGTGTTTTCGTATGTCATGTCTTTTCGTATCATCCATTTTATTTTTATTTCCACAGCGCACGCATTATTTTTGACGTGTCCTCCGGTTTCTATTTATGGAACGTAAACATGACATCTGTAAAAAATGTTAAAGTTTGCTTTTAAAGACGTAAGTACCAAAAACAGTGAACCTACCTACTGAACCATACTTTTTGTAATGCTAAAAATTTACTTCATTTATAAAGTAGCTGGAAAAAAATCCAGAAGGGCCATATAAAATTTAACTATGTGGTCTGCCTCTCAGACACCAGCTCTTCCTGTCATGTAACTGTCATGGGGTCACTGATAGTACTTGTAAACAAAAGAGCTGACTGAAATGTGCCTGTTTCTTATATAAAATACATGTCACTTTGCAGTGCATTGTGGTTTCAGCACTAAAAAAAACATCTGAAGTAAACACAATTTTGAAAGTGGTCATTTTCAAACATTCTGTTATTCTATTTAGATGTAGTATGATTTGGTAGATGGCCAGAACCATGAAATTTTAAAACCAGCCATTTCCGGATTATATATTCGTTTCCATCCCGTATATCGGCCTGGTTTTTACTTCACACGAAAACAGATGACGCCATTTTACTGACAACAAAAGTTGCCAGATAATCGAGAGTATATTAAAATACAAGAATGGCTTTAAAAACAATCTTATGTACAAAGAAATATTTAACTAGCCATTCTTTGAAAATTCCAATCGTCATATGAATGAAGGGTTAACACTGTTAATCGATATATCGGAAAATCGATAATAGCACGAAAACCGATAACACGATGCTACGTCTCATTCATAGACTTGATACACTATCTGATGTTTTAATTTAAAAAAAATCCAGATGTATCAACAATGCGAAGTTTAACTTCAAACATTGAATTGAATATATACAATAGGAACATATCCAGGTTATGTTGATCGGTTAATTGATATAGCGAAGATACACTAGTCTAAATTATTCATTACTACATTCAGTTTGAGTCCGCTCTTGCTTTGGTGTTGTTTAAATTTTGAAATTTTGAAATCTTTTCAAATAAAACAACCCGCCAAAATAATTTTGGTATGATAGTTTTAATAGCATAATACACGTTATCGCTATGGGTATTTCGTCTGGAAAAAAAAACTATTATATTTTATTACACTAATTTTATTCAATGACTATCTTTATGCAATTACATTATATGTTCATTTCATTTAGAAAGACTCATGTGATTGGTCAAAAGGTTGGTACATGACCTCTGAATTGAAACTTCATCAGTCAATGAATCCCACAACCATTCAACCACACCCACTTCTGGAAACTATTTTTGGAAATTACTACGCACAATCACAACAGTTGAAAATGTGGAATATTAAAACAAATCATAATAATTTAAATTGTAGTTAATAATGTAAGAATGCTTTGTTGTGTTATAGGGTTAATAAAAGCGTTGACAGAAGTACATTTTTATATGAAGCAAATCGCGCTTCATAAAAAAAAATTCGGTCAACGCTTTTACACGCCAATAAAACTACAAAAAAAAAGATTGCATTCAATTCTTATATATTGATAAATAATTCAATCTTGTCTTTTTCATTGTTTTTATATGTACGTATTATTACAGAAAAAAAACAAACTTCTGAGTTATTTTTAACTTTAATAAAAATCGTTTATATTGTACATATTTCATTTTCTTAAACAAATCTATGTAACTAAATCGTAGAGAAGAGCTTGACCATCAAAACGACTACACACAAGTAATTGTTTGTTTTGCTTGTGGAAATGAATTCCCGTTGGGCCGAAGAGTTTGTCCTTTCCTTCCAGAAGAAAGACACATTGCTTCCCATCAGATGATATAACAATAAGATTATCTGTGTCGTATCCCACCACATAAACATTACTGTCATTGTCTGTACATACCGATAATGGACCACCGAATATTTTATGACGAAATTTCCAAACACAATTTCCGCGTAAGTCGCAGCAAATGACGCTGCTGGAATCATATTCTGTGAAGTAAAGTTTGTCAAGATGGGTGTGCAAATTACACACCTTCTCCACGTTCATTGGTATCGTATGTAGAATGTTACCATGGCGATCTAGAGTTTGAATGCCATTGTCTAATATTGAAACAATAAAGGTGTTATTTTGATAGGAAAGACCATAGCAATAATTTCGTGTTACGATTTTACCGATAATTTTGTTTCTAGACAAATCAAACATGAAAATAGCTTTCTCTCGAGGAACAGTGACTGCTATGGTGCTACCTTCTATGTTTGCAATATCATATGGTTCTGATCTCATTTCTATGTTTCTTTTATGGGATCCATCAGCATTGAACCAAACAAGTCTCTTGTTCTCAGAATCATCCGTAAACAAAACTTCGCTGTTTTCAAGAATAATGCAATTTCTTAAAAATTTTGTTGTCGAGTCCCGGGGAGCAGTTATTGGAATCCTAGACAATAATCGGATGTTCGATAGCGTATTATCTGGAGAACACTGGTCCTGGATGTCTCTTTTCATTTGATTTAATACTGACTGATGTTTGATAACATTTATTTCAGCCAAACTGGTCACAGAAGCAAGTATTGAATAAATGTTAGAATTGAAAGTTACATCTAGATCAATTTCGTCAAGATCAGTTTCTGTCAGTTCCGAAATGAAATTATCCTGTTCTTTAGAAAAGTCCGATTCCAACTTCTTAGTCAATAAAAATGTCTGTAAATCAGAAGCAAATTCACGGATACAAGATATGTTTTGAGCAATGCTTTCAATGTACCGTTTTCTTGCATCAATTCTACTTAGAAAAGTTTCTGAGTCTAATGAAAATTGAGAATAAATAACTCCAATGTTATTTAAAACTTTACTTTCTAGATTGTCGAGGTGTTCGTTTATTTTTTCGCGGAGCTTTTTTAACTCATTTTCAATGTTTAATTTTTCATCTTTGACAGTCTGTATGTTTTCTTTCTTCTTCTTTATTATTTCTTCTATGTTTCCTAAAATGTGTGCAATGCCATGTTCAACATCCCATAATTTTGTTGAAAATTTAGAATTTCTAGAAACATATGAAATAGGTAGAATTCGTACACATCTTTTGTGTCCTAAGATACATTTACTGCAAAGTGGAGTCTCATGGGTATCGCAATAGAGGTCAAAGGTTAATCCATGTTCATCACACGTTTGTCTCATGGAGAATAAAATGGTTGGCACTTTATCCAAGTTTTTAACTACTACGTTGTGTTTTCGTGATGCAGCAGAGGCCTTATGGTGCGGTAAACAGGCTTCACATAATCCTTCTCCACACGAAGGACACCAAACCATTGATTTTTTTTTCAGTTTCTTAAATGCACAAGGTCCACACGGTACATATGTTGTATTATCCATTATTTATTAAGTAATAACTATACTAAAATTTCAAAATTTAACTTCCGGTTATTTTGGCTCCACCTTCTGCTTCAACGGAATGTATTTCCAATAATGTCATATTTATGATGTCCTCCGGATTTTTATCATAAAAATTCACTTGCTCTATGAAGCTGACACTATGGGTTGGCTTATTTTTAAACATCAGGAACATATCCTTGTTTGATATTATGTGTGTTAATTTTATGATGGAATATATTTTTGAACACAAATAAAGGATATTGTACACAAGTGTCATCTTCCTTCCTGTAATTATTTAATTTAATAATTATTTCCTTATTGAATAGTTCCTGTTTTCTTAAATGTCTCGACCATTTGTTGATGTGGAGGCCAAATACCAAATGTGAAACTTATATGTTCCGCTTGTGTTCTTGTGTTGTGTAACTTGAGTCCGTGTGCTTGTGTTCTTGCGTTGTGGTGTAACTTGTGTTCGTTCTGTGTACTGCTTGTGTTCTTGTGTTGTGGTGTAACTTGTGTTCTTGCGTTGTGGTGTAGCTTGTGTTCTTGCGTTGTGGTGTAACTTGTGTTCTTGTGTTGTGGTGTAACTTGTGTTCTTGTGTTGTGGTGTAACTTGTGTTCTTGTGTTGTGGTGTAATTTGCGTTCTTGTGTTGTGGTGTAACTTGTGTTCTTGGGTTGTGGTGTAACTTGTGTTCGTTCTGTGTACTGCTTGTGTTCTTGTGTTGTGGTGTAACTTGTGTTCGTTCTGTGTTCTGTTTGTGTTCTTGTGTTGTGGTGTAACTTGTGTCCGTTCTGTGTTCTGTTTGTGTTCTTGTGTTGTGATGTAACTTGTGTTGTGGTGTAACTTGCATCCTTTCTGTGTACTGCTTATCATCTTGTGTTGTGGTTTAACTTCTGTCCGTTCTGTGTTCTGTTTGTGTTCTTGTGTAACTTGTGTTCGTTCTGAGTACTGCTTGTGTTCTTGTGTAACATGTATCCGTTCTGTGTACTGTTTATGTTCTTGTGTTGTGGTTTAACTTCTGTCCGTTCTGTGTTCTGTTTGTGTTCTTGTGTTGTGGTGTAACTTGTGTTCGTTCTTCTGAGTACTGCTTGTGTTCTTGTGTAACATGTATCCGTTCTGTGTACTGCTTGTTTTCTTGTGTAACTTATGTTCGTGCTGTGTACTGTTTGTGTTCTTGTGTTGTGGTGTAACTTGTGTCCGTTCTGTGTACTGCTGGTGTTCCTGTGTTGTGGTATAGCTTGTGTCCGTTCTGTGTTCTGATTGTGTTCTTGTGTTGTGGTGTAACTTGTATCCAGTATGTGTTCTGTTTGTGTTCTTGTGTTGTTGTGTAACTTGTGTCCGTTCTGTGTACTGCTTGTGTTCTTGTTTTGTGGTATAATTTGTGTCCGTTCTGTGTACTGCTTGTGCTCTTGTATTGTGGTGTAACTTGTGTCCGTTCTGTGTACTGCTCGTGTTCTGGTGTAACTTGTGTTCGTTCTGTGTACTGCTTGTGTTCTTGTGATGTGGTGTAACTTGTGTTCGTTCTGTGTTGTGGTGTAACTTGTGTCCGTTCTGTGTTCTGTTTGTGTTCTTGTGTTGCGGTGTAACGTGTTTCCGTTCTGCGTACTGCTTGTGTTCTTGTGTTGTGGTGTAACTTGTGTCCGTTCTGTGTTTTCTGTCTGTTCCTGTGTTGTGGTGTAACTTGTGTCCTTTCTGTGTACTGTTTGTGTTCTTGTATTGGGGTGTAACTTGTATCCTTTCTGTGTACTGCTTATGTTCTTGTATTGTGGTGTAACGTGTGTCCGTTCTGTGTACTGCGTGTGTTCTTGTATTGAGGTGTAACTTGTGTCCGTTCTGTGTACTGCTTGTATTCTTGTATTGTGGTGTAACTTGTGTCCGTTCTGTGTACTGCTCGTGTTCTGTGTTCTGGTGTAACTTGTGTTCGTTCTGTGTACTGCTTGTGTTCTTGTGATGTGGTGTAACTTGTGTTCGTTCTGTGTTGTGGTGTAACTTATGTCCGTTCTGTTTTCTGTTTGTGTTCTTGTGTTGTGGTGTAACTTGTGTCCTTTCTGTGTACTGTTTGTGTTCTTGTATTGGGGTGTAACTTGTATCCTTTCTGTGTACTGCTTATGTTCTTGTATTGTGGTGTAACGTGTGTCCGTTCTGTGTACTGCTTGTGCTCTTGTGTTGTGGTATAACTTGTGTCCGTTCTGTGTACTGCTTGTGCTCTTGTGTTGTGATGTAACTTGTGTCCGTTCTGTGTACTGCTTGTGCTCTGGTATTGTGGTGTAACTTGTGTCCGTTCTGTGTACTGCTCGTGTTCTGTGTTCTGGTGTAACTTGTGTTCGTTCTGTGTACTGATTGTGTTCTTGTGATGTGGTGTAACTTGTGTTCGTTCTGTGTTGTGGTGTAACTTGTGTTCGTTCTGTGTTGTGGTGTAACTTGTGTCCGTTCTGTGTTCTGTTTATGTTCTTGTGTTGCGGTATAACTTGTGTCCGTTCTGTGTACTGCTTGTGGTCTTGTGTTGTGGTGTAACTTGTGTCCGTTCTGTGTACTGTTTGTGCTCTTGTATTGTGGTGTGACTTGTGTCCGTTCTGTGTACTGCTTGTGTTCTTGTGTTGTGGTGTAACTTGTGTACTGCTTGTGTTCTTGTGTAACTTGTGTTCTTGTGTTGTGGTGTAACTTGTGTACTGCTTGTGTTCTTGTGTAACTTGTGTTCTTGTGTTGTGGTGTAACTTCTGTCCGTTCTGTGTACTGCTTGTGTTGTGTTGTGGTGTAACTTGTGTTCGTTCTGTGTACTGCATGTGTTCTTGTGATGTGGTGTAACTTGCGTCCTTTCTGTGCTCTGTTTGTGTTCTTGTGTTGTGGTGTAACTTGTGTCCGTTCTGTGTTCTGTTTGTGTTCGTGTGTTGTGGTGTAACTTGTGTCCGTCCTGTGTACTGCTTGTGTTCTTGTGTTGCGGTGTAACTTGTGTCCGTTCTGTGTACTGCGTGTGTTCTTGTATTGTGGTGTAAGTTGTGTCCGTTCTGTGTACTGCTTGTGTTCTTGTGTTGTGGTGTAACGTGTGTCCTTTCTGTGTTCTGTTGTGTTCTTGTATTGTTGTGTAACTTATGTCCGTTCTATGTACTGCTTGTGTTCTTGTATTGTGGTGTAACTTGTGTCCTTTCTGTGTACTGCTTGTGTTCTTGTGTTGTGTTGTTGTGTCCGTTCTGTGTATATCCTTCTTTTACTATTTTAAATTATGCTTTATGAAACAACAAAACTCGGCGAGATATTTGTTAATATTTCTTTATGAAATATATGCATGCAAATTAAATGGTCTCGTGATATGCATTATTATCTTAAACCCCTAAAATTCTGTAAAATGTACATTAAATAGCAGCTGCTGACCGTTTTCAAAATATATATCCTAATGTCGTCTGTCATATGAGCAAATAACAACTGCGAAAAAAAATGGTCAACTCCGATCAACAACAAATATTGGAAAACAAAAAGTGTGATTTCTTATTTCCAAGATACGATTGTTGAAATCCAAATAAGTGAGCTAACTCGAAAACCATAACAAGAATATTAACCACATACACCTTTTACACATCCCCGATTGGATCATAAAATTATATATTTTTTTTATATGAGTTGTTTCCTTTCCATTCCATGAGAAATATTCCTTTTTGGAAAACATTCAGTTTTGTACATTTGGTATATTCATTCCGAAGTGAATTCCATAGCGCAAGATCAGCATCATATATAACCGAATTTTTACCACATTTTGAAATTTTTATCTGAAGGAATTTGTAAAATATTTGTATTTGTTATCATACAAATAAAAACATATATATATATATATATATATATATATATATATATATATATATAAAATAGCAGGCAGAGCTGTTTCTGGAAAAAACTAGTGTACTTTTTTTTGTACTATGTTTTGCAAAATTTCTTTAGGTAAACAATTTAGAACTGCATTTTAGAAGCCAAATGACCATATTTTGCTTGTCAGTTTCGAAAGCTCCACCACAGGCACTTGTTTCATTCAAAAACTATATGCCCCCTCCTCTTCCTTACTTCAAGGTATACATCTACCCTTTTCCCCTTCCCCACTTCGCCTCAATATTCTTCGCTTATTTGTGACCCTTTCGCTGACCCAATTATATCGTTACACTCCCGTTTCAATGACTGAAATTTTCACTAAGCCACGTTTGCTGACTATTCTTGTCCAATTCGTCTGAGGGGGGCCCGGTAGGTATATTTAAATGTGGCAGTCGAAAAGAGGAATATCTCGGGAGTATAACGATATAATTGGGTCAGTGAAAGGATCACAAATAAGCGAAAAATATTGAGGCGAAGTGGGGAAGGGGAAAAGGGTTGATGTTAACCTTGAAGTAAGGAAGAGGAGGGGCATATATGTTTTGAATGAAACAAGTGCCTGTGAGCTTACCATATGATGAGCAAATAACACTTAGGGGTTTAAATGGTTATGGTGTTTAACGCCATTTCTTTCAGTGAAATAGTGGTGGTCAGTTTTATTGGTGCAAGCTGACAAACTTCACCGCATAATGTTGTATCGAGTACACCTCGCCATGAGCGGGATTCGAATTCACAACTTTAGTGGTGATAGGCAACGATAGGAAAAAACACGGTCAACTCCGATCAACAAAAATATTGGAAAATATAAAGTGTCATTTCTTATTTACAAAATACACTTTTTGACTGTATTATGTTGAACTCCAATGTAATGTATGATCATCTTTTTATTTTTACTCAATTAATGTTTTTGATGGTTAAAAACTGTTAAATATTATGGTACAGACTGCCAACCGTGCCAAGTTAAACACACATATTCTCTGTTGATTAAACATGTGGTGAGAAGCTAGAAAAAGCCAGTATCCGGTCCGAAACCACAGGAAGTCTGACGTACTCAAATATAACAATCTTAACTACTCGGCCATATAATATATATAACTTCGTAAGTAGGTAGCGGATAAATAGAACTACTTTTCACATGTCAGTTACATGAAAGTTTGATAAAGTTATATTTTAAGCAATTTTCTATATTTCAATTTTTTCATGGATAAAAGTTAAAGTTTTAATTAGTTTTACATGATTAGATTTTACTTAATATGTCTTCCATATTGGATTTTCGTGGACTATTTTTTTGTGCGGCTTATCTTCCGGCAAATAATTTAAGAAGAATTTCTACTATATACTTACGAGTTATTGGAAGGGTAGCGAGAATGGCCGAGTAGTTACGATTGCAAATATAATTACGTTCAACGTTGTGCAGTGTTGTCCGAAGTCTGACGATAAAGTTTAAATTAAAATAATTTTTAATGCAACTAGTCTGCAAATATTCCCAATATTAGTTATTTATTTGAATCCTTGCAAATAGAGATATTTACTGGCTTAAGGGATCACAAACATGTGCATGTGCATGAAGATGGTGGACACACGTTTTTAGCCAGCACTGCAGAGTTTTACAGTTTTATTCCTTTTAAAGTGTTTTAATGATTGACTTTTGATGACACCAGATGTAATATAGTGTACAGAACTGCACCCGATTTCCAACTTAACTTTTAAATTAAACAACTTTGAGTTTTAATTCGACACAAGTCACAGTTTTGCACGAAACCCCATCGCCACCATCTTGAATTCCTGTTGGAATTTTTTAGTGTATACAGTTCCTTGTTTTTACTCAATCCAGTTTAGAAACTTTTAGTCTTTTTGTAACATTTTATCGTCTTATTTTAACATTTTAAAGTGGTTTTATCCTTGATGAGTCTCTCTTAAACCCAATCATGTCGCTCACAAGACGAAGTAATAGAGATCGTAATGCTCATGTAGTGTATACTCCATCAAGAGATGTCAAACAAGACACTAGGGCTTTCACTTCCACAATAAAAGCCCCTTACAAACTCAACCTAAACAAATCAGCACAGAGCAAGAGTAATGCTGCAAACAAAGACTCTCATATGAAGTATGAACTAAAACATGATAACCTTGTAATGGAGCTCTCAGCCGCTTGCTATGAACAGTTTAAATCTACTGTAATAGGCTGCCTTGTGACTAACAATTTGTCATATACGACCACGAAGAAGTCAGAAAGTAACAAACTAGTCGTAGACGAATCAATATCGGTTAAGAATCAAAATAAAAAGCAGCTATATAGAATAAACTGGTATAATACACAATGCCGGTTAGTGGTGAATGGGCATGCTTTAAAGCGCTTTGTGACTGACATTCTACCCGATGTTACACACATTTTAAGTACAAATATCAATTATGATGAACTCAATTGTCTCATAGAGCAAGTCTGTACACAAGTTATTCAATCTTCAGAGACTGGTGGCCTAAAATCACCTGATGCCGATACTACACAGTCAAATACTGTTGCCACTTTAGTAAATGCCAAAATGATACCATCTCCTCGGAATGATAGCACACCACAAAGTGGACCCGATAATATAGTTCCTCCCATTTCTATTACACAACAAAAGAAACACCCCAGCAACAAATACTGCCATTGACTACACTATATGTCTTCACTGTAACCAATACTGTAAGGACAACTCAGTTGAATGTTGCAAATGTACATACTGGTCGCACTATGACTGTCTAAATCTCTCGGCGAAGGATATTGAAGCCTTAGAAAAATCTGATTCTATTTTTATATGCCATAGTTGTGAACAACTACAGGACTTTATTGATTGTGAATTATCTACATGTAGGGCTCCAATCCCTTAACCCCCCCCCCCCCCCCCCCCCCAAAAAAAGACTCTAACGTGGAAGATCAGCCTGTTCTTGTACCTAGCTTGAGCAACTTACCAAATGGCAGAGAATGTGGTACTGGATTTAACTGGAACCCTTAACAACCGGGGTGTCTCTAATAACTTCAACCATACTGTTTCACTACCATCTAGGTCTAGTAACGCCCATGATGGTAGAAAAAACACTCCAGCTAGTGTCATTACTAATATTGATACTGTCTATGTCCACCGATCTGAGGTCGTGAATAAACAGAAATTCCTACGTGCAAGTGAAAATAAACTTAGTAAAATTGAATTAGAGTTAAATCAGACTAAAAAGCAGCTGTCTACAGCTAAGGCCATTTATCGCAAAATTAGAGGAGAAATGTAAAGAAATGGAAGACTCGAACCGTATATTAAAGACTAAAGTATTACTGTTGGAAAATAGCTCCAATAATATTGATGAAGCTAAGCAGGCATTCAACACCGGCTCTACCACCCCTCTCCAGCACACGTGTAACTGTAACAACGCGACTTTAGGCATATACGAACAGCGTTTACGGCAATTAGAACTTGAGAACAACCATATTACCAACTTGCCAGAATGCGACCGATCCGTACATAAATACTCCCAACGTATATATGAACACACAGAAGGATCTGTTAGGTGCTACTAGTACTGATATGATCTTCAATGGAAGACAAGGGCTAAATAACACCAGTGATAGTGCTCCGGATAATATGACCCAGCCCACTGATGTCTCCGAAAAATCACAGCACAAGGTTGTCCACAATCAGCATTTTTTATTCCATACTCCCGATTCATATCAAATCCCCCTGGGGCACACATCCAGCGATAAATGCCAACAACTACCTGAGGCAAACACCGAAGCCGATAATTCTACACCAACCGCAACGACAGCTTGTGCCACTGAACCATCCTCTCCGGAACACACACTTAGTGAAACCACAATCCCTGATGCGAGCAAGCCATGTACATTACGGCTTATTTCCTACAACATCGAGGGTTTTCGCTCCTGCAACCCATATCTAGATATATTACAGAGAGAGGCAGACATTATAGTGCAACAGGAACATTGGCTACACAATTTTGAACAGCAAGAGATGAATTTATTTTTAGAAAATTTTAATTGCTTCGCAAAAAGTACTGACGACTTGGACCCAATATCACTTTTCCAACGTCCAAGGGTGGTATTGCCATCTGTTATCGACATGAACTATTGAACTCAGTCGAAGAGAAGGCTGACGGCTCTATCCGTATAGCTGTCATCAAACTGGCTGCGAAACCTAAGCCTATGCTCATAATTGGAGCATGTATGCCGTGCCGTGGTGTTATAAATGCTGATACAGACTTTCTGGAATCGTTGGACGTAATTTCTGAGATAATAAATAAATATGGTCATACCTGTGATATTATACTGACGGGAGACATGAACGCTAGTCTTACTAGACAAACGCCAAACTCTAGAGACTCTGTTTTTAAATTTTATTAAGGACCATCATATCCTTACTCCTTCATGTATGGATGAAATCAATACATATTATCGCCCAAGTGGTTCTAGTCAAACTCAAATTGATTATGTCTTGGAGTCTAAGATAGGACTGAAATGCACTTATAAGACACTGAAGAGACGTCCGTTAGACACCTCACAGCACCACCCCGTTGGTATAGACCTCACGATAGAACTAGATTATAGCCCGTGATACTAATGCATCTACTATACAACCCAGAGTCAATTGGGACAAAATCGATAAATCTCGATATCAAAAACTAGTTACCACAATGTTAGAAGACTATAAAATGGACAGAGGAAAACTGTCAGCTTGCGAAATTTCTAATATGACTAGCCACCTATGTGCTATCATGGATACTGCTACAAGGGCTTGTTTGAAGGCGACTGTTAAAAAACCCAATGGGAAAAAGAACAACAAAAAGCACACCTGGCCCACAGCTGTAAGTAATGCCTGTAAAGAAAGTAAACAACAATTCTGGGAGTAGAAACAAGACAGTTCACCAATTGATACAAACTCAACATTATATTCTCCCTCACTACGTTCGTCCGAATATAAAACAATTAAATTATATGGGCACAAAGACAAGTGAGTCATAATTAGGAATGGCACTCGCTATAACCTTTATTAATACAATACAGTGATAAACTAGAAAAATACGATACAGCATACAATACAAGTACAAGTCGATATCCTTAACCAAAGACTGTGTAAAGACACTGCGTCTGCCGTAGACATTTCTTCTCCTGTTTGAGAGGCATTTTCATCTTGCTGTAAATTATCATCCGACATTATACGTAAACCTGCTTTACAAACAGTTATAGCGAGTCATCGATGCCTCAAAATCCATGTCACCAGCTTAAATACCAAAGCTATAGTCACGTGACATAACATCACGATGAAATGTACATCACCAAAACCAAACGAGCGCACCCAATAAATATAATTAAATTTATATTCTCCCTCACTACGTTCGTCCGAATATAAAACAATTAAATTATATGGACACAAAGACAAGTGAGTCATAATTAGGAATGGCACTCGCTATAACCTCGATGTTCAAAGGGAAAATAAAACACCGGTTGGTTAAGAATATAAACTAAAATAAAGGAAACATTTATTAGTCACAAAATTTTTAAATGCCCAAATTAGCAGAGACTGAAAGCTGATTGGAAATTGTATCTTGAATGTAACCGTCTTTTGAAAAATCAGTTTTCCACCTCCCGTGTTCTTTTATCAACCTGTCAGATATATTATTAGCGGCGGCTGCAGTTGTACCTCCACTCCGGAGACTATGGAGACAAAATTTTGAACTGTCAAGTCCCAATACAGTTAAACAATTAATAAGCAACTCCCTAGCTCGAGTATACGAAAGTGAACGATTAACGTTTATCAGTTTGTAAACATCTTTCGACTTAAAATAACGAATAGCTCTGAAAATGAAATCCTCACTATCGTACCGTAACTCTGCTAAAGAAATGTATCTCAAAAGCCAAGAAACTGGGCATGCCTTGCCGTTAGTCTTGGCTATAACAACATTGTTCCCACGTCTATATACATCTGTCTTTCCTGACACAATGTTCACGACAATATAAGAAGGAAAAAATTTAATGTTCTCCATTTTTAAATTAGCAATTTCACTATATCTAAGAAAACCTGCATTTCCAAGTAAAAGCATTGCACAGAGCCTCACGTTTTTCAAATTACTATGATCTTTCCCGTACATGTCAATAATTGTATTAAGTATATCTGGATTAATCGGTTCTTTCTTTATAATTGGTTTGCTCAAAGTACGTTTTCCGCCTTCCAAAAACACAGAAATAAGTTTATCATCACACGGGTTCGAATGTAAATTAAGATCATGATACCATTTGATGCTGTAATAGTTTGAATACAAAACAGAAACGGAAACGGATCGTTGTACCAAACTGTTCAGATAAATCGCGACGGTCGCTGTAGATGCAGGTAAGGAAATAAAGTTATGCAAGTTGCACCAGTTCTGGAATTTTCGGTAATAATAATCGTAGTTTTTAATGGTAGACGAAGCTTTGCTGTTTTTCATAACTTCCCTAATCTCATGGAAGGAATGTTCAAATTCCGGACGGTTCCTCAAATTAACTATTTTCCTCCAATGTGAATGTCGTGGAAACTGCAGAAATAAAATAAACAAAACACATATAAAAAAAAATTAAAACACTGAAAGGTTGTTAAGCAAAATTGAGGTAAATAACAATTATGAGCAAAACAAAAACAAAAAATATCAATGCTACAGTTTTATATAGTGAAATATATAGCATCCGTGTGGTAATAAACTATTCGTGCAAAGTACACACACTTCAACAGATAATCATGCATAATTATGATTCTGTAACAAAAACTCAACACTGACGAGTCATCTGTACAAACTAATCAAACACACCGGCTTAACGAATCTAAATACACAAGGCGCAAAGAATTTACTACAAAGTTAATATAAAAAGTTTTACGTTTGATCCAATCAAACACACCGACTCAAGGAGTTTATATGCGCAGGACGCAATCCTATATACTGCTCTTAATTTAATAGCTGACTCGAGGAGTCTACATGTTAATAGCCGACTCAAGGAGTCTATATGCGCGAAACATGCGCTTCATTTTCTTTTCCTTTCTATTATTGCACATGCTCATTCTTCAAACAAAACCTTGCTCATAAAATCATGATAAAATGTAACATACTGAAACGTAATCAAATACTGAAAAACTAAATTGTCAAATCATTAGCCCACGTATAGGCAAGCCGTCTCGTCTGATTGCCGTGATACTAAACAAAGGTAAATTGTTGTGCGTCCGTGCAAAGATAACTGGCAATTAATCAGTGAAATCTAATGTTAACGCCAGTACATTACTGATGAATGGCGATTGAGCAAAAATGCTATTTTTGTCAGAACCAACAACAAAAAAGTTGTTAGGTTTTTGAAATTCCATTTTATCAACAACAAAGGAATTAAATTTGTTGCCATCAAAATCCCACAATAGCGGCCAAAAAAGGGCAGACCTCCATAAAGGTACAATTAGAACTCCTGTCCCCTTGCAAATTCGCAAGTGATTTAACACCCGACAAACCAAATGTATTGGGGGAACCAACCAGTTGTTGTCTTTAGACCAATCGAATGCGAATTCATCAACTCCCTTACTACCAGGAGTCCAAAACCGAGAGTTAAAATTGTCAAGCTGGCGATTATTTGAATCCGCAAATCTATCAATGGAAAACGGGCCCCATTTTTGATTGAAAAAAACAAAACATGTGAGGGGCTACACTCGAGTCGTCGAAATCAAATATTTTACTGTAAAAATCAGCTTGAACATTTAAATCTCTATGTATCCATTCTAATTCAATAATAATGGAATATCGAATACACAACTCGTATATTTGTAGAGCTAAATATTGTAAGTCGGGCTTCATGCTCCCGACATTGCAAATTCTTGCAACGTTTTGGTTATCAGTATAAATTTTTAATAATTTGTTGGATAAACAAAGAGATAAAGATTGTAAAATGATGAAAATTGCTTTCATTTCACGCCATGTGGAACTTTTATTCACTTCTTCATTTTTCCACATAGAATGTACAACAGTGTGCTTGCCGTTCAGTTCAACAAAACCGGCGCCTGCAAATGAACTAGCGTCGACAAAAACTATGCGCTCGGGTTTACTTTGAATAGGGGAAATGAGTTTTGAAGGCATGGAAAGGCAGTTTTGAAACCATAATTTTAATTTGGATTCTACTAAATCCGAATATTCAAACTTTGAGTCCCAGGTATTTCTCTCGCAAATTGCGATACAACTGTTGCGAGTCATTAACTGACATACTGAACCTAGAGCAGGAATCAAAGAAATGATTTTACCTACTACACCCGCCAAAATTCGGGCAGTGGTCGACTTTTCCTGTAAAACAAAACTAATTTTGTCACGCATTTTGATCATTTTCTTTAAAGGGACTTCTAATACACCGTCTTTTAAATTCCATGTAAAACCCAACCAATCTATAGATTGTACAGGTGTAAATATAGACTTGTCATAATTGGGCAAGAAGCCAGCTGCTAAAAGAGTATTTAAAATTTTATCTGACATAATCTGACATTTTTCAAGGTTGTCACAAGCCCAGCCGTCGTCTAGGTAAACTATGACGGGGAAGGAAAACGCCCTCCAGTAGTTAACAAACGTTCGAAGAACTTTTGTGAATATATGTCCTGCCGACGAAATGCCAAAAGGCAAAGACATTGAAAACATAATATTTTTGTACCCCGTCAAAATTCCATGAAAATCCCAGAAATTGTTGATGATCTGGATGAATATCTATATGATGATATCCGGACTTTAGGTCGAATTTGACAGCATAATTGCCTTGTTTTGCGTACTGCTTGGCTTCGTTTACGCCCTCAAATTTTACCTTTTGTTTTTCAATGTAGTGATTCACATGCCTAAGGTCCAAAACAAACCTTTCTTTTCCGGAATCGGAAATTGCTACTGTAAGAGGGTTTACCACGTAAGGAACGTCTTTAGTTTCGACTATGCACCCATTGATCAAAAGTTCAGAAATAGCTTTAACTACAAAATCACAATTATCAAAAGCTGACCTATTGTTTTTTAATAAAGCAGATACGGGCTCTTGAAAAAATGATATAACATATCCGAATTCTATTGTATTCAAAACAAGTTCGGTTGGTTTTAATTGAGTTTTCCAAAAATTAATATGATTTTTTAATCTACCCTTGATGGATTCGACGCTTTGTTCATACTCATAACTATTATAAACTAAATTATACATAACTTGTTCAGAGCCCTCAAGATTAAGATTGTGTTGATGACAAGGTTGCTGCAGTTGTTCCGGAGGATTTGGTCTCTGCACGTAGCTTGAATGGGCACTCTCTTGCAAAATGTCCAAGTCTTTTACAGTAGAAACAGGCGAGATTTGATGGGTTTGGTGTGTTGAATTGGTTTTTGACTGTAGAAGCTTGGCCGAAGCCACGAAAAAAGTTCTTTGGGTTAATTCCGCTCGAATTTTGGAAGCCTGGTCTCTTTCGTTTGCGACCTGCCCGAACAACAGCTCCCCTGAGCTTGAAGGCATCCTCGTTGTTGTCAGCCAAAGGATCATTAAGGTACTCGTTAACAGTGTCCCAACCATGGCGGTCTGCAATTTTGAGTATTTTGTTGCGCTGGCGAAGAGTGTCAAGTTCAGAATTAATCAATGCTCTGGTATCGTCAAACTTGCATTGAGAAATCAACGAAGAAATACTCTCCAGGCTGTCAATCCTCTCAGAATTAAAATTGAATTGTATTTTGGTACCTTCTTGCTTAAACTCGAACTTGTTATGTTGGCACGAGGAATTCATGGAACTTTCTTTACACGTGGAAGTAGAACTCTGGCGATTTGGTTGCAACTCAGATAAAATGTCTTGTTTCTGCTTAGCGAGAGCTGAGTTTAGAGAAGTTGTAAATAAAGACACTGCGTCTGCCGTAGACATTTCTTCTCCTGTTTGAGAGGCATTTTCATCTTGCTGTAAATTATCATCCGACATTATACGTAAACCTGCTTTACAAACAGTTATAGCGAGTCATCGATGCCTCAAAATCCATGTCACCAGCTTAAATACCAAAGTTATAGTCACGTGACATAACCTCACGATGAAATGTACATCACCAAAACCAAACGAGCGCACCCAATAAATATAATTAAATTTTTAAGCCATGAAGAAGGCGAAGAAGCATTTAAGGTCGACACAAAGGCAACATGAGGCAATCTCGAGAAAGGTCAAGTAAGAAAACATTATGAAAGCTCACGAAGGAGACCAGCGGATATTTTATCGGTTGATAGCTGATCAGAGAAAAGATGGCACACAGATTACGAATCAACTAACCGTCAATGGCGAAGCACTAACGTCCTCCGACGACATAAGAGAGGGCTGGGCAGATTACTTTCAAGATCTTTCAACGCCAGACTACCCGGACAATGCATACAGCAAACAGGTAGAACTTGACTCTTCTACTTCATGATATCTTTAAGCACACCAGACAATCACGTATGATAATGGATAAGAAATCGGCAGTTTGAAAAATGGTAAAGCTGCAGACAGCGCTGGAATATCTGGTGAACATCTAAAATATGGTGGAGAGACATTACTATCTGCGCTTACTGACTTAATAAATTCTATATTTGAAACCTGCACACTCCCAGAGCTCTTTAAACTTGGTTTAGTCAGTCCAGTCTTTAAGAAAAAAGGGAAACCTGTTGATGATCCAAATTCCTACAGGAAAATAACCGTCACAAATGTAATTAACAAAGTTATCGAGAAACTACACCCAGACGATAGTTGCTCTGTTATTGCTGATGCTCAAAAGTCTTCAGAAAGATTTTACTGCTGGAGTCTCTCAGACACTAGCCGCCATCATTGTAACTGAATTACAAGCGGAAGCGAAAGACTCTAAATCATACCGGTCTTTGGCCCTATTAGACGCCCAGAAAGCATTTGATAAACTGTGGCACAACTCTCTGCTCCGAAAATCATTCCAGATCGGTATCAATGAGGACAAATGGTCAATGCTGAATGCCTGGTACCATGAACTCGTATCACAGATCAAGTGGAGTGTATGCTACAAATCCAGGAGAACTATGCCAAAAAAGAAAACTATGTCATCAGTGATTCTAAGTCAACTGTCACATTATATACCCTGTCTGATAGCTGAATACGGCTGCGCCTCAGGGAATATAGATCCTAAGCCGGGAATGTCACATTATATACCCTG
The DNA here is from genome assembly GCA_963383655.1 of Bathymodiolus septemdierum. Taxonomy (NCBI): domain Eukaryota; kingdom Metazoa; phylum Mollusca; class Bivalvia; order Mytilida; family Modiolidae; genus Bathymodiolus; species Bathymodiolus septemdierum. Next base: position 70,876,794 of record OY726520.1, read on the forward strand.
TCTGATAGCTGAATAATATATGATATTACGGATTTAGTTTGTTACACATATTTTCATTGGTTCTTCAACCCTGAATGTCAGCATATATTCGGAAAACAGACGGGGTATATATTTCAGTCCCCAAAAACGATTAAAACATGGACGACAAAACATTACGCTTCACTGAATCAATGGTATAATACGGAATAATAAATGTATTTTTACCAAATTAAATGCTGTTTTTATACTCAAAACGGCTGCATGAACAAAAAAATATTACAACGGTTAATTCCGTCACAAATACCTGATCGATTCAGCAAACTCCTATGTTCCACGGCTGTACCATAACAAATAAACAAAACGTTGAGCCTTGAAAACTTTCGACGTCATGAGGCCACACCAAGGTTTTATTTACATGTTGTTAACATTTAAATTATTGAAGCTGTTTCGCAAACCCGTTGTTTTGTTATGTGATATATTAATGTTATATTTATAAAGTTTATAAAATTTATTACATATGAAACTGTATTGATTTAGAAATTTAGTACAGTATTTTCCTTCACGAGACACAATGAAAATATCGTTGGTTGTGACGTTGATGTTATACACGGGTTATACACGGGTGCGAGACATTTCAAGTTATAATTGTCTTTGTCATCGTGACAATGTGGTAGTCGACTCGATAATCGTATTGCGGTATCAATGATGATTCTTTTTTGCATTTTTTTTAAGTGAAAAACATTTTTTTAAGTGAAAGGAATTGAAAGGGTTGTTATAAATAGGGGAAATTTTTATATAAATCTCTAATTTTGGATATCATTATAATCTCTAATTTTTTGGAGAATGATTTCCATCGTTAAAGCTATATCGTTTGCCAATTTAACTAATTGGGGTTGTTCGACGGATAGTATCATGAAAGTAACCGATGCAAAATCAGTCGATTGTTTGGCATTAAGATGGTCAATGAAACATTATTGTTACGACATTTTTTATACGAAAGGTTACAATTTTGAAAATGATGAGCAAAAAAATATGTTCCATTATATTGCCGTAGCTAACACGTATAATTGTTTAATGGGATAAATTACGTGACGCGATTACATCGATAACATGACGTGACACATATTTTGACGTCATTGAAGAATGACGTCAAAGGTACGAAACGGACATCTAGAGATACGAAAAATGAAAATAAAAGAGGCAAATTTATTTAATACAGTTGGAAGTTGTATTTAAAAAAAATGGTTAAATCCGTAATATATCTGTTATTCAGCTATCAGACAGGGTATATAATGTGACATTCCCGGCTTATGATATATATTGCCTTCGGCTGCGCCTCAGGGAATATAGATCCTAAGCCGGGAATGTCACATTATATACCGTGTCTGATGGCTGAATAACATATAATATATTTATATTTATACTGTGGTTCTCCAGAAAGCGGAGGAAACTTCTACAACAGAACAGAACAGTGGAGGAATATACCATCTATCTATCTATGGTGTTGACTTGAAAAAGGTCGTTGACCCATCACTCAAGTATACAACAACAACAACAGATCAAATACTAGATTAAATCCATTAATATCTAATTTCAAATAGATTTCCGTTCTGTTCAAAGTCCAGGTCTTCTCGTATTATAGCTTATGTTTCTAATACAGTCAACACAGAATTTACGGAAGTTTATTTAGGAAAAGAAGGAACATAAATTGTCTCGTTTCCCTCCCCTATTCCATTGTCTCCCCATATATGTACAATGATGTTCTTGAGTGTTTGTTGGTTGTTTGCAACCTTTGCAATCTGCTTAGGTTTTCTACTGGTATCAGCTAGGTCATTTGTGCCAAAAGTTATTTCCAACCTTTATCTTTTCGGGAAAATTCGAGACCTTGATAACTATAAACTTCCACAAAAGCGAACTTTAATACAAGTACCGAAAAGGTAATTATTTGCTGTTGACGTGTTGTCATTAGGCTAGATGGCAGTCACTGGTAGTTAATTGTTGATGTTTAGGGTAGTATGTGATTGGTTTTGTATACATTCCATGATGAATAAACCATAACAACACACTGGTTATCACCATACATGATAATGATAAATACAGTCTACTACATGTACCTAAGCAAAATCGACGGCCCCCATTGTTTTATGTTGTTGATTTAATTTGGTAATATGTAATATTTATGGCAGACTACCTGATAGTTTACCCATGCTTCAATATGTATTGTGTTTGCAGATTAAAAAACTGCAAATGGAAATAATAAATTGAATGAATAAAATTGTCTTTGCTTACACAGGTGAATCATGCATATTGTTGGACATTTAAACTTCTTATTATATGACTGGAAGAGAGAAGTCAATCATCCATTAATTAAAACTCCCCTGAAAAAAATCAACTCATCTGGTATAGAATTTTGATCTTTGGTGTAAACAAAAAATATATTCCCAATACCAAGGATGTGTATACTATTTAAATCCTTGCCAATACATATATTTAAAAATGTTTTAAACCCCTCCCCCAATGGGTAGTTCTGAATTTCTGAATGAAACAAAAATCATGTAATATGTTGACTACCCAAGTTACCAAGTTTGGTTCTTATTGGGTCACTGGTAAATGACAAATGCTAAATACTAATGGACACAGATTACAGCAATGCTGACGGACATAAAAAGGGATGACAATATGTCACATTAACCTTAAGTCCAGGTGAAAAAAAAAAAAAGAAAATGATAATACAAAAGAAAAATATGGTACAAAGTTTAAACAGAAAATGAAAAATGCAGATATATGTGTATCATAAACTACCCACAATTCTTTCACTAGGCCCAAGTCTAGGATCATACCAGCTACGGTACTTCAAAAGTTTTAGTTTCTCCTTTCACATTAACTGCACACATCATGGAGTCGTAAAACTCAAAACCATGATAAAAGGAGTAGTATATATATTTATATGCAAACTTTGTCACATATTGTTGTATCGAGTACACCACACCATGAGCAGGATTCAAACTTACAACTTTAGTGGTGATAGGTACTGATTGCACAGGTAAATATAGTTGTAAATCCAACTACCATACAATCATGACCACAATGGCCCCTTCGTCAAAAAAAAAAAGTATTCATTGATTACAAATAAAATATTTAATACAAAGAAAGGTAATCTTAAACTTAAATTTTGATAAAAAAAAAACTGCATTCCTATGGTATCACTGATGATCTTCTACACTGGCAGGATGACTATGTCAATGATAGAAAGCAAAAGGTATTTGAAAATAATGAATGTTCGAACCCCAATTAATACTGGCAAAGCTGCCATTCACCAAGGATCTATACTTGGACCCCTTCTTTTTCTATTCTACATAAACGATATAATAGACAACTGTGTGTATATGATGTAATTAATGGTAACATTTATGTCTTGTTTACAGTTGGTTTTCACACTTCTACTTTGCTGGGATACTATGTAACAGTCTTGTTCTATTTTCAACACTTAACACCTACATGTACAGTGGTCTATGGTCTCAACCTATGAAACAAATAATGCAGGTGTTGGGATGTTCAGAAGTTCATGGTAAGTTATAACATTTAACATACACAATGTACATGTACTGTATATATTTTTAGCAAATGCATTTTAAATGTTACAAATGTCAAAGGTCAGACTGAAAAATAGAACTGTTATTATTGAATATTTGAAAATTATTTTGTCATATTTTAGCGTGCAGTTGTGGTTGTGATCGTATGGTACTTTGATATACAACTACCTATATCAGTGCCAATCACCACTAGCATTGTGAGTTCAAATTCTGCTCATGGCGAGTTGTACTCAATACAACATTATGTGATAAAGTTTGTTAGTGACTTGCTGCAGGTCAGTGGTTTTGGACATGGAGATTTTTACCCCATTCAGTAACCTGTACACCCTTCGGCTGCGCCTCGGATGTACTTGGTTACTTCAGGGTGTTAAAATCTCAATAGCTACGGATAGGAACGTAAATAACTTATAATATCAGTACAAAATATCTTTTGTTGATCCCTTTGGTATTGACCAATCATAGGACTTAATATATATTGCTGGTCCTTGTATATGGTGACCAATAATATTAGAAGGAAATATCTGTAGCTGGTCCCTTTAGATATTGATCAACAGTAGTATTTAACATCTCAAGCAACAGCCTTCAGAAAAAACGTTAAAGAAAACCGATAACGACATCAAGAATGAACAATCCAGAGACGCAGAACAAAAGACAGACAAAACAAAAAACACAACACAGAAAGCTAAGTAGATGAGTAACACAGACCCCAACCAAAAGACCAGGTGAGAACCCATGTGCTCAAGAAGGGTAAATAGTTCCTGTTTCGTATAAGACATCTGCCATGTTACTCATTATCAAGTCAGGTAAAACTCTTGTCTGTGATAGAGGAAAGTTAAAATGTATTAATTATCTAAAGATCCTTTAACCAACAGGAGTACAACATATCTGTAGCTGGTCCATTTAGATATCTATTGCGAGTTTATTACAAGGACTTTACACATCATTGTTATTGATATATTTTGTTACATTATCCCATCATGTAGAGTTGGATGTTAAATACAGACACCCAGTAGATATTTGTTATTTTCTGTTACAGGTGGGATGTCCCCTGTGCCTGTCCTGTTAGCACTTTATTATTTTCTGTTACAGGTGGAATGTCCCCTCTGTCTGTCCTGTTAGCACTTGTGATGCTGGAAATACAAGTAGTGAGAAGATTTCTGGAGTGTGTTTTTGTAAACAGTTACTCTGGTAGTACAATGAGCATATTTATATACTCAGTTGGAGTGATGTTCTATAGTTTTGTTGGTATTTCAACATTATGTCAGGCTCAAGTAGGGCAGCTTACTTTAGGTAAGATGTATAGAAAAGAGATAGATTAAATAGGCAAAAGCAAAATGCAACAAGTCAGAGGTCAACTTTTAAAAAAAGGAAAATTTGTTACTATTTGTTTGGGAAGCAAAATTCAACAAGTAAACGGCACTTTCAACAATATTTCAGTTATATTGTGGCGGTCAGTTTTCTTGATGTGATGAAGTTTGTCTGTGACAGGTCTGTGATTTTCTCTGGGTACTTCGGTTTGCTCCACCAAGAAAACTGACGGCCACGATATAACTGAAATATTGTTGAAAGTGCCGTTAAACACCATAACCCTAACCCGCAACAAGCAAACACTAATGCAAATACACAAGGTTAGATCTTATATTAACCCAATTTGACACCTAGTATCAACAGAATTTGAGAATTATTATGCCTCGTGCATTAAGAATAACCAGGGGTACAGTTTCAACCAATGGGCCGAAAATAAACTAAGAGACGAGTCGTATGTAAACTGTCAATTTATTATCGCATCCAATATGACACTGTATACAGTACGTAAATCTGTGTGTGAATCTGGTTAATCAACGGTGGATTGTTCAAACGAAATCCTGCTCTCACGAAAATGTCCGTCATGGAAGTTGAATGAAACATAAGAATGAACGGACCGATGACGGGAGAAACGATTAAAGTCCGGAATGTCACAAATCCCAAATATAATTCAAACGTGAATAACATTAGATAAATACAATAAATTTCAATCCTCCTTGGTTGAATTAACACAAATATATCTAAATAAAGTTCCAAATTATTGAAACACAAATTATTGATCATTATTGATTATTTATCAGTAAATACATGGATGTGATCCAATACAAGAATGAATGATCCACTTCTCTTTTTGTATGTTTTATTTTGTCTATTCTGATTACCCCTTTGGTCCGTTATGGAGAAAATATTAAAAAATTATTCTCCTCTGAACCCGTTGAACATTTTGAGAGCAAACTTGGTTAGAATATACCTAGGGTGATCCTCTATGAATGTTTTATTATTTTTTTAGTTGATCGAAAATCCAAGATGGCCACCACTGCAGGACAAAATTAACATAGTACACTTTTCTCTTAAAAACTAGACATTTGATTGAATCCAAGTGTAATCATTGGGTGGTTCCTTGCAAATAATATTTTTCATGTGTGGATCTGAAAGACAAAATGGTTGCCAACCTACCACAGGACATTGTTTAAGCAATAAATCATGGAAGCCAGAATGTCTTTTGAGTTTTAACATAGGTTGGCGGATATTAGTATTTTATCCCGAGCTGTAGGCGAGGGATAAAATTTACTAATATCCGCCAACCCATTCTGATATGTCTACGAGTACAAATATGGTAGTATACTTTGATAGGAAGACAGTAATTTATATTTACGTTTGAGGACAATGTCGCACACAATTTATGCTGCCAAATTCGAGCAGACGATAATTTGTCAACAATACATGTACATTTATGATGGGATAGTCAGTCACATGCACCGGTGCATGTGCTAATGAGATTATACCCAATTGATAAATCGCTTGTTTGTTTACAAAGCGAAAGGTGGACGTCATGTTAGAATTAAAGTATTAACCCTATTGGAATATGAGAAAAACTTTGATTAACCAGGAACTGCATGAATAACCATGTGAACGATTCAGGCTCATGTGAGCCTCAAGTTTAGTTAATATATTCTTGATCTTAGATTCATTTGATTTTAGTACTTTATATTGCAATGTAGTTTATATTTTATACTTTCTTAAATGCTTTGTAGCATGTGCAAATATATATTTGCAGTACATGTACCTAACGTTTAGAGGCCTTTTATGCTAATTGCTTCTCCTAGTTAGGAATTCACATAATAATAATGTCTATCATTCTCTTTTAATGTACATTAGTAACATGTTAAAAACTTTCATCCTTTCCAGAGACTGTTAGTGTACACTGGTACCACATTGCTGCTGTAGTAATGTTCTCTTGGGCTAGTTATAAACAGAATAAAGTAAACAACATCTTTGCCAAACTGAGACAGAATAAGAGTGGTAACTATAAATCATAGGATATATAAAATATTATTTAATTAGTTTAAGAGTTGGTGGGGTTCGTGTTGCTTGATCTTTAGTCTTGTGTGAAGTGTTTTGTAGATTGTTGTTTGTCAGTTTTGTGTGTAGTGTTTTGTAGATTGTTGCTTGTCAGTTTTGTGTGTAGTGTTTTGTAGATTGTTGTTTGTCGGTTTTGTAGATTGTTGTTTGTCAGTTTTGTAGATTGTTGTTTGTCAGTTTTGTGTGTAGTGTTTTGTAGATTGTTTGTCAGTTTTGTGTGTAGTGTTTTGTAGATTGTTGTTTGTCAGTTTTGTGTGTAGTGTTTTGTAGATTGTTTTTTGTGTAGTGTTTTGTAGATTGTTGTTTGTCAGTTTTGTAGATTGTTGTTTGTCAGTTTTGTGTGTAGTGTAGTGTTTTGTAGATTGTTGTTTGTGTAGTGTTTTGTAGATTGTTGTTTGTCAGTTTTGTGTGTAGTGTTTTGTAGATTGTTGTTTGTCGGTTTTGTGTGTAGTGTTTTGTAGATTGTTGTTTGTTAGTTTTGTGTGTAGTGTTTTGTAGATTGTTGTTTGTCAGTTTTGTGTGTAGTGTTTTGTAGATTGTTTGACAGTTTTGTGTGTAGTGTTTTGTAGATTGTTGTTTGTCAGTTTTGTGTGTAGTGTTTTGTAGATTGTTGTTTGTCGGTTTTGTGTGTAGTGTTTTGTAGATTGTTGTTTGTCAGTTTTGTGTGTAGTGTTTTGTAGATTGTTGTTTGTCAGTTTTGTGTGTAGTGTTTTGTAGATTGTTGTTTGTCAGTTTTGTGTGTAGTGTTTTGTAGATTGTTGTTTGTCAGTTTTGTGTGTAGTGTTTTGTAGATTGTTGTTTGTCAGTTTTGTGTGAAGTGTTTTGTAGATTGTTGTTTGTCAGTTTTGTGTGTAGTGTTTTGTAGATTGTTGTTTGTCAGTTTTGTGTGTAGTGTTTTGTAGATTGTTGTTTGTCAGTTTTGTAGATTGTTGTTTGTACTTTTTCTTTTGGCCATTGTGTTGTCTGTCCTTCGATTTACGGATTCTGATTACCCTTTGGTATCTTCAAACTCTTCTTATTTGCTCAAATATGCAACAACAACAATAAAAAATCAGACTCAAGTCAAATAAACGTATGAAACCTTCTCCTGTGAGTGTGTACAATACGTTACAATAGTATATGATAGAGCATTATGAAAAGAAATTTAAAAAGTGATGATCAACAATTACACCGATATCAACAAAATGAGCAGCCACCTCTCCCTTCAAATTACTGAGCACATGGCATTGGTAATCCAGGTCCTGGAGGACAAAAATGAAAGAGGTTGTTAGTGGTGTGTTGATGGTTGTCTTGGTGTCTTGTCAGACAATAAGAAACTTTTCAGATATTTGTATATATTCAAATTGAGATTTAAAAAGTTCTTTCTGTTCATTAGAGAGTGTAAGATTACCACAAAGTTAGAGATCACAGTCATAAGATAACCAGCTAAGATTCTACTGTTTTGTCAACAAATGTCTCGCGTTGCTTTTAGAGTAAAAATTTGAAATGAAATAAAATGTTACCCTTTTGTGATACTTTTTATAATCTAAACAACTACAGTTTATGACTCAATTTATTTTCCTCTGTTGATGCCAAGGGAATTGTCATTATGAAAATGTACATCATCAGTGTTTCCATGGTAACAGAGTATTAAAACAAGGATCAAGAATAATTGTCCAGTCAGTTTTAGGGTCAAATCTGTTTAAAGATATTTGTCTAATTCTTGTCACTTCCAAATTTCGAATTTATTTTTTATTTTTTGTATCCATATCGTTTGTTTGCTCAAAATCCTCATCTAAACTTGACATTTTTTGTTCGTCACATATATTTATCAATGTAGCACTATAATTATATTTTCAGGTAAAGTAGAGAACGACGGACATCACATTCCACATGGAGATTTATTTGAATTGTGTTCCTGTCCACATTATTTGATGGAGATCATTATTTACGCATCACTAAATGTGTTATTTATAGGACAACATCAAATATTACTTTGTCTGTGGACTTTTGTAGTCTCTAATCAGTTCATTTCTGCTTATTTTGTACATTTATGGTACAAGGAAAGATTTCCAAACTATCCAAAGGACAGAAAAGCACTGATACCATTTTTATTTTAGTGTCACAGAATACTCTAATCTATGGTACACAATCCTAGTCATGGTAATTTGACATTACACACACAGCACACATACATTCATCTATTATATAATCCTGACTGTTTTTAACAGTGATATATTGTCACACACAACACATGTACATTCATCAGTTATATATTTTAACAATAACATATTGTCTTTATTCGTACACTTTTCCTCTGTATGCATGGTACATGCTCCTCCTGAAATAAGGAATATGGTGTTGACAATAACAACAAAATAAACTTCTAGTCAACAATAGAACCAACCACAACACTAACTACTTGTCTTCCTCAGTGTCAGTCAGCTAGCACTATCAAAATCTAACTAAGCATGTTGGTCTAGCACAAAGTGGACCTCATCATTATCTCATTGAAAATTAACTTGTTCTTGCCATGATATAGTTGAAAAATTGCTGAGTTGGCATTAAACAACAATCACTCACTCACTCATTTAAAGAGTAAATAGTCAATAATATAACCAAAAACATATACAACGCAAACCTCTAAGAATTTACAACTAAAGTTGATGCCCTGGTTCTACACGTACACAGAAATATGACACGTACACAGAAATGTGACACGTACACAGAAATGTGGTGAGGTTAGAGTAATTAATGTGATCTATGCATGATGTCTCTTTCTACACAATATTGTAAATATGCATACAGATTATATTATCAGTTTTAAGATATGCACAGATATATTAAATATAATTAGGAAAACTGTTAATTGCACAGCTGAAATCATGATTATATACCAGTAGCATAAATCATGATTATGTAGCTGTGATCTTGCAATTGATTGTACAACTGTAATGTTTATTATATAGCTAATTATGATTGAATAGCTGGAAGTGACAGTTATGAATATAAAATGTTTTGCATTTAATTAAATTGAAGAATTTTATATGTTGAACTAAAATAACTTGAATAAAAAGATATTATATTTATGCAGATTAATCTTGTTATATTTTCAATGTGCCACGTTGTGCTTACAAAATCCAGCAAACATGAAATATTTATCTTAATCATGATATAACTGCCAAATTTGCTAATTTTAGATAAAGTAATATTCCCTTGTTCTCCAGTGTATCGTAACAGTGCTTCATTTCCTTAGGAATAAAAGTATTTAAATTAACACTTAAATATATCAATGTTATTAATAGGTTCCATTCAATTTCCTTCAACTAACACATAACGACCTCATAATGATTTTTAGATATTATTATTATAATGGTAAAATAACTTTTGTAGTTCTTATCAAAATGACGTTTAGTCTGTTTTCGATATAGTAGGCATCTATAACCAACTATCTTGTTAAACATTTATGTATTATGATGTGTCAGATTTTAAAAGAGACTAGAACTTACCTGCATTTGGCACAGTCACTGCAAAAAATTACTATGATTAGGAATAGTTATATTGGTGACATTTTACATGAAAATTAATCTTCGAAAAAAATATTTTGAAACAATTATAAAATATTGAAAATTGAATGATGTCCTGTTTGCATTTTGTTGGTCATTATGGTACATATATGCCTCTAGTCTTTTACAACTAGTCTTCATGTAATGATTTTGAGGCATTATGAACTGCTTACCAAGTCTAAATTTGATAGAAATGTAAAACTTGGGTGGTTGTAATTGAATATAATAAATCTGTTTCATCATGGCCATTTTGCCGAGATGGAATTTTCACAACTAGTTCACTGTTATTCTATAATCATACAATAATCTCTATATTTTCAGCAAATAACAACTTCATTTTAATATTTAATGGAATCTTTTTACTTATTTTGATATTAGAATTTGGCTTGATTTCACTATTCAATTATGTATTTTGTTTTAGTTTTTTCTTGGTTTGTCTTGATATATGAACAACATTTGTATATATAACTGGTACCTCAATGCTGAGACTAGAGGTAGAGAAACACTATTGAGGAGGAAAATGTTTATAGCATTCCTGCAGCAGATGATATGACTGAATGTTTTTACAGAAGTTTGTGTCTACCTATATTGTGTTGTTTAGTATTCTGTATTTCTTTTGTTATATTGGTGTTGTGTACGTATTGTATACTCATTCCTAATTTTTTGTCCAATAGCTTATAGGTTTGTTGTAGATAGAATAATTTATCATGTCCAGTTGAATTGACATTATTACGAAGATCGTTTCATGACTACATAAATTTCGTCAAGGTGTAGACAGTCATGACCGTGATCATATGTTAATTAGATTTACATCTACATATGTCACCAGGGACTAATGTTACGAGTGGATTTCCGTTTATGGCGAAATGGACTCAATTCAACACACTTTATCTGATAAAGTTTGTCAGTAACTTGAGATAGGTGGGAGGTTTATTTCGAGGGTACTCCGGTATCCTCGTCCAATAAAACTGACCGCTAGGATATAACTGAAATAGTTTTGAAAACCCATAACCTCAACCCTAAAAACGTGATATATATTGTGTGTTACAAAAAAACATGTTCCAGGTTGCAATTTCTAGTTGTGTGTTATTAGGTTTTAATATCTAGTATTCATCAGTACTTTTAATAAAAACAACTTTATAATATTTATAGTAAGATACTTACAAAAAGAGACTGAAATACAAGAATATAGTTTTATTTTACTATTTGAAATTGTCAAGAAACTGTTCTTTGTGCATTATACAAATAAAAGTACCATTATTCCATCATGTATATGCGAAATATATGATAACTTGGAAACTATAATAGGGCTGATTTATGTACCACACAAAATTGACATTATGTGTTGGTCTCTATAATTCATCACCTTATTAAGATTAGATGGATCAAGGATTTATATAGTAGGACTATATAAATCCTTGGATGGATGTAGGATCTTTCATGTTTTATAACCTGTTGATACACTTGCAGGTTAAATAGTAATAAAAAAGATACAACAATCATCTTAATCTTATAGTCAAGTGTCTTTTATTTCTTAGGGTTTTCTAAATGTAGTTGTCTGATATATCAAATTTGTTCACCATAATATAGCTGAAATACTGCTAAAGTTGGCATTAAACACCAATCAATCAATCTAATTTTAATAAGATTGACATAACTTGATATATACAAAAACAATAAAACCCGCATACTGTGGTCATGTGTCAGCACCATTTGAATTAACAATTATAACAAAGTAATAACATAACATATTGTTCCTTTGTGTATTATAGCATATTGTTCCTTTGTGTATTATAACATATTGTTCCTTTGTGTATTATAACATATTGTTCCTTTGTGTATTGTAACATATTGTTCCTTTGTGTATTATAACATATTGTTCCTTTGTGTATTATAGCATATTGTTTCTTTGTGTATTATAACATATTGTTCCTTTGTGTATTATAACATATTGTTCCTTTGTGTATTATAACATATTGTTCCTTTGTGTATTATAACATATTGTTCCTTTGTGTATTATAACATATTGTTCCTTTGTGTATTATAACATATTGTTCCTTTGTGTATTATAACATATTGTTCCTTTGTGTATTGTAACATATTGTTCCTTTGTGTATTATAACATATTGTTCCTTTGTGTATTATAACATATTGTTCCTTTGTGTATTGTAACATATTGTTCCTTTGTGTATTATAACATATTGTTCCTTTGTGTATTATAACATATTGTTCCTTTGTGTATTGTAACATATTGTTCCTTTGTGTATTATAACATATTGTTCCTTTGTGTATTGTAACATATTGTTCCTTTGTGTATTATAACATATTGTTCCTTTGTGTATTATAACATATTGTTCCTTTGTGTATTATAACATATTGTTCCTTTGTGTATTATAACATATTGTTCCTTTGTGTATTGTAACATATTGTTCCTTTGTGTATTATAGCATATTGTTCCTTTGTGTATTATAACATATTGTTCCTTTGTGTATTATAGCATATTGTTCCTTTGTGTATTATAACATATTGTTCCTTTGTGTATTATAACATATTGTTCCTTTGTGTATTGTAACATATTGTTCCTTTGTGTATTGTAACATATTGTTCCTTTGTGTATTATAACATATTGTTCCTTTGTGTATTATAACATATTGTTCCTTTGTGTATTATAACATATTGTTCCTTCGTGTATTATAACATATTGTTCCTTTGTGTATTATAACATATTGTTCCTTTGTGTATTATAACATATTGCTCCTTTGTGTATTATGTCCATTTGGTTTCCTTGCTCCAAACAACATTTAAATTACCAGTATGTGGATTCAATCTTTTTACTATGAGGGTACCTGATGAAGGTTATTCTAGAATTACTATGAGGGTACCTGATGAAGGTTATTCTAGAATCACTATGAGGGTACCCGATGAAGGTTATTCTAGAATTACTATGAGGGTACCTGATGAAGGTTATTCTAGAATCACTATGAGGGTACCTGATGAAGGTTATTCTAGAATTACTATGAGGGTACCTGATGAAGGTTATTCTAGAATTACTATGAGGGTACCTGATGAAGGTTATTCTAGAATCACTATGAGGGTACCTGATGAAGGTTATTCTAGAATCACTATGAGGGTACCTGATGAAGGTTATTCTAGAATCACTATGAGGGTACCTGATGAAGGTTATTCTAGAATTACTATGAGGGTACCTGATGAAGGTTATTCTAGAATTACTATGAGGGTACCTGATGAAGGTTATTCTAGAATTACTATGAGGGTACCTGATGAAGGTTATTCTAGAATCACTATGAGGGTACCTGATGAAGGTTATTCTAGAATCACTATGAGGGTACCTGATGAAGGTTATTCTAGAATTACTATGAGGGTACCTGATGAAGGTTATTCTAGAATTACTATGAGGGTACCTGATGAAGGTTATTCTAGAATCACTATGAGGGTACCTGATGAAGGTTATTCTAGAATCACTATGAGGGTACCTGATGAAGGTTATTCTAGAATTACTATGAGGGTACCTGATGAAGGTTATTCTAGAATCACTATGAGGGTACCTGATGAAGGTTATTCTAGAATCTACGTTTTCATTTTATTTACCAACATCCCAACATTTCACATTAGTTATATGATATAAATTAACCTTTCTTTCATTAATTACACAAAGTGATTAATAACTACTCACTTGTTGTTGTAAATCCTGGAAAAAAAAACCAAAACAATGAAATGCAGGATTACCAGTAAAATGCCATTAGATAGATTATGTCACATAGTTTAAAATTTGGTCAACATTAAATATGTAAAACAACTAGACCCAATGCATGTTAGCATTTTTTGGAGGAAATACTCACATCCAACATTAGTAAGTAACTTTTATGGTTGGTTGTTTTATGGTGTTTAATGCCACTTTCAACAATTTTTCAGTTTTATTGGTAGAGGAAACCGGAGAAATCCACCGACCTGTCGCAAGTCACTGACAAACTTTATCACATAATGTTGTATTGAGTACTGAACTGTAAATCCAACTACCATATGAGCACGACCCCATCCCCATCCCAAAGTAACTGTGAGAGTAGAAAGTAAACTATATGGGGAAATAATTCAATTTGCCCAGTCGAGTTTCTGAAGTTATTAAAACGTTTTGATGGTTGATATGAACTATTGATATATTATATGTCTGCTTTTTTAGATGTTCATATTTACTTATGTAATGTAATTTACATTCTACTTTTTAAAAATTGACAGATGCCTTTCTCAATTTCCAATCCATGTGCACATATTCTATGTACAAAAATTGAAATTCTTGGTATACATTTGCAGATTTATTTATTTGGGATTTAAAAAGAATACAAGCAAAGTGCAACTGTAATTATTGCAAAGTAGTAGTGCACCATGTTCACTTTCTCATAGGTAGAATATTATTCAGATTCTGTTAATGTCTGGTTGGTATAACATTATTAATATGTAAATATGAAAATCATTAATACATGTAAATTAAAAAGTAAAGGTGCACAAGAAACTACAAAGCCAAACAAACACCATCACCAGTCCATTACTTATTCTGAGCAAACTACAAGGCCAAACAAACGCCATCACTAGTCCACTACTTGTTCTGAACAAACTACAAGGCCAAACAAATGCCATCACCAGTCCATTACTTATTCTGAACAAACTACAAAGCCAAACAAATGCCATCACCAGTCCATTACTTATTCTGAACAAACTACAAGACCAAACAAATGCCATCACTAGTCCATTACTTATTCTGAACAAACTACAAGACCAAACAAACGCCATCACCAGTCCATTACTTATTCTGAACAAACTACAAGGCCAAGCAAACGCCATCACTAGTCCATTACTTATTCTGAACAAACTACAACTTACAAGGCCAAGCAAACGCCATCACCAGTCCATTACTTATTCTGAACAAACTACAAGGCCAAACAAACGCCATCACCAGTCCACTACTTATTCTGAACAAACTACAAGGCCAAACAAACGCCATCACCAGTCCACTACTTATTCTGAACAAACTACAAGGCCAAGCAAACACCATCACTAGTCCACTACTTATTCTGAACAAACTACAAGGCCAAACAAATGCCATCACCAGTCCATTACTTATTCTGAACAAACTACAAGGCCAAGCAAACGCCATCACTAGTCCATTACTTATTCTGAACAAACTACAACTTACAAGGCCAAGCAAACGCCATCACCAGTCCATTACTTATTCTGAACAAACTACAAGGCCAAACAAACGCCATCACCAGTCCACTACTTATTCTGAACAAACTACAAGGCCAAACAAACGCCATCACCAGTCCACTACTTATTCTGAACAAACTACAAGGCCAAGCAAACACCATCACTAGTCCACTACTTATTCTGAACAAACTACAAGGCCAAACAAATGCCATCACCAGTCCATTACTTATTCTGAACAAACTACAAGGCCAAACAAATGCCATCACCAGTCTATTACTTATTCTGAACAAACTACAAGGCCAAACAAAGGCCATCACCAGTCCACTAATTATTCTGAACAAACTACAAGGCCAAACAAATGCCATCACCAGTCCATTACTTATTCTGAACAAACTACAAGACCAAACAAACGCCATCACCAGGCCATTACTTATTCTGAACAAACTACAAGGCCAAACAAACGCCATCACCAATTCCACTACTTATTCTGAACAAACTACAAGGCCAAACAAATGCCATCACCAGTCCATTACTTATTCTGAACAAACTACAAGGCCAAACAAACGCCATCACCAGTCCACTACTTATTCTGAACAAACTACAAGGCCAAACAAATGTCATCACCAGTCCATTACTTATTCTGAACAAACTACAAGGCCAAACAAATGCCATCACCAGTCCACTACTTATTCTGAACAAACTACAAGGCCAAACAAACGCCATCACCAGTCTATTACTTATTCTGAACAAACTACAAGGCCAAACAAACGCCATCACCAGTCCACTACTTATTCTGAACAAACTACAAGGCCAAACAAATGCCATCACCAGTCCATTACTTATTCTGAACAAACTACAAGACCAAACAAACGCCATCACCAGTCCATTGCTTATTCTGAACAAACTACAAGGCCAAACAAACGCCATCACCAATTCCACTACTTATTCTGAACAAACTACAAGGCCAAACAAACGCCATCACCAGTTCATTACTTATTCTGAACAAAATACAAGGCCAAACAAATGCCATCACCAGTCCATTACTTATTCTGAACAAACTACAAGGCCAAACAAATGCCATCACCAGTCCATTACTTATTCTGAACAAACTACAAGACCAAACAAACGCCATCACCAGTCCATTGCTTATTCTGAACAAACTACAAGGCCAAACAAACGCCATTGCCGATTCCACTACTTATTCTGAACAAACTACAAGGCCAAACAAACGCCATCACCAGTCCATTACTTATTCTGAACAAACTACAAGGCCAAACAAACGCCATCACCAGTCCACTACTTATTCTGAACAAACAAACGCCATCACCAGTCCATTACTTATTCTGAACAAACTACAAGGCCAAACAAACGCCATCACCAGTCCATTACTTATTCTGAACAAACTACAAGGCCAAACAAACGCCATCACCAGTCCACTATTTATTCTGAACAAACTACAAGGCCAAACAAACGCCATCACCAGTTCATTACTTATTCTGAACAAACTACAAGGCCAAACAAACGCCATCACCAGTCCATTACTTATTCTGAACAAACTACAAGGCCAAACAAATGCCATCACCAGTCCATTACTTATTCTGAACAAACTACAAGACCAAGCAAACGCCATCACCAGTCCATTGCTTACTCTGAACAAACTACAAGGCCAAACAAACGCCATCGCCGTTTCCACTACTTATTCTGAACAAACTACAAGGCCAAACAAACGCCATCACCAGTCCATTACTTATTCTGAACAAACTACAAGGCCAAACAAATGCCATCACCAGTCCACTACTTATTCTGAACAAACAAACGCCATCACCAGTCCATTACTTATTCTGAACAAACTACAAGGCCAAACAAACGCCATCACCAGTCCATTACTTATTCTGAACAAACTACAAGGCCAAACAAACGCCATCACCAGTCCACTATTTATTCTGAACAAACTACAAGGCCAAACAAACGCCATCACCAGTCCATTACTTATTCTGAACAAACTACAAGGCCAAACAAACGCCATCACCAGTCCATTACTTATTCTGAACAAACTACAAGACCAAATAAACGCCATCACCAGTCCATTACTTATTCTGAACAAACTACAAGGCCAAACAAACGCCATCACCAATTCCACTACTTATTCTGAACAAACTACAAGGCCAAACAAACGCCATCACCAGTCCACTACTTATTCTGAACAAACTACAAGGCCAAACAAACGCCATCACCAGTCCACTACTTATTCTGAACAAACTACAAGGTCAAACAAACGTCATCACCAGTCCACTACTTATTCTGAACAAACTACAAGGCCAAGCAAACGCCATCACCAGTCCATTACTTATTCTGAACAAACTACAAGGCCAAACAAACGCCATCACCAGTCCACTACTTATTCTGAACAAACTACAAGGCCAAACAAACACCATCACCAGTCCATTACTCATTCTGAACAAACTACAAGGCCAAACAAACGCCATCACCAGTCCACTACTTATTCTGAACAAACAAACGCCATCACCAGTCCATTACTTATTCTGAACAAACTACAAGGCCAAACAAATGCCATCACCAGTCCATTACTTATTCTGAAAAAACTACAAGGCCAAACAAACGCCATCACCAGTCCACTACTTATTCTGAACAAACTACAAGGCCAAACAAACGCCATCACCAGTCCACTACTTATTCTGAACAAACTACAAGGTCAAACAAACGCCATCACCAGTACACTACTTATTCTGAACAAACTACAAGGCCAAATAAACGCCATCACCAGTCCATTACTTATTCTGAACAAACTACAAGGTCAAACAAATGCCATCACCAGTCCACTACTTATTCTGAACAAACTACAAGGCCAAGCAAACGCCATCACCAGTCCACTACTTATTCTGAACAAACTACAAGGCCAAGCAAACGCCATCACCAGTCCATTACTTATTCTGAACAAACTACAAGGCCAAACAAACGCCATCACCAGTCCACTACTTATTCTGAACAAACTACAAGGCCAAGCAAACGCCATCACCAGTCCACTACTTATTCTGAACAAACTACAAGGCCAAGCAAACGCCATCACCAGTCCATTACTTATTCTGAACAAACTACAAGGCCAAACAAACGCCATCACCAGTCCACTACTTATTCTGAACAAACTACAAGGCCAAGCAAACGCCATGACCAGTCCACTACTTATTCTGAACAAACTACAAGGCCAAACAAACGCCATCACCAGTCCATTACTTATTCTGAACAAACTACAAGGCCAAACAAACGCCATCACCAGTCCACTACTTATTCTGAACAAACTACAAGGCCAAGCAAACGCCATCACCAGGCCATTACTTATTCTGAACAAACTACAAAGCCAAACAAACGCCATCACCAGTCCACTACTTATTCTGAACAAACTACAAGGCCAAACAAACACCATTATCAGTCCACTACTTATTCTGAACAAACTACAAGGCCAAACAGACGTCATCACCAGTCCACTACTTATTCTGAACAAACTACAAGGCCAAACAAACGCAATCACCAGTCTACTACTTATTCTGAACAAACTACAAGGTCAAACAAACGCCATCACCAGTCTACTACTTATTCTGAACAAACTACAAGGTCAAACAAACGCCATCACCAATCCACTACTTATTCTGAACAAACTACAAGGCCAAACAAACGCCATCACCAGTCTACTACTTATTCTGAACAAACTACAAGGCCAAACAAACGCCATCACCAGTCTACTACTTATTCTGAACAAACTACAAGGTCAAACAAACGCCATCACCAATCCACTACTTATTCTGAACAAACTACAAGGCCAAACAAATGCCATCGCCAGTCTACTACTTATTCTGAACAAACTACAAGGCCAAACAAACGCCATCACCAGTCTACTACTTATTCTGAACAAACTACAAGGTCAAACAAACGCCATCACCAGTCTACTACTTATTCTGAACAAAACATGATTTGTACTACGACCCTACTATGACTGAAATCTAGAACAGCAATTAACAAGCTATGTTCTTTTCCTTTAATTTGTGTCATGTTGGATCGTCTTTCATGTTCATTTACATCCATATCTTTTTATTCTAGGCAAAATCGTATATGAAACAAATAACCTAGAATAGGTTATCCAAGTTCGTATTGCATAATGTTTTGTTATTTTTGGACGATCCGTATTTCTATAAATATATGTTTTCCGAATTATCATTCTCATCGCCATATGATATTACATGAGTCATGCACTGTTGTTAAAAATGGAATTACCAGGAAACATAATCCATACAAAATCACATGAGTGGAGTACAATGTATATGTCCTGTTTTATGCTTCTAAACAATGATAATTGGCCACTTATAAAGTCGGAGATGATATCATCAAACCGATACAACAATCGTCAAGGTTAACTATCAACTACGCACCTTCAATCAAAGATTCAATCTAGTTAGATCATTTAGGTTGTACATGTACACGTAGTTGTTTTTAATCTTTTAACAAATCAATGTTCAGTATCATCAAAATACCAACACAAAAATAGTTTTCCGTGAACCACCCATGAACGTTAGTTGGTGCAGAACACGTGTCAACACATAGTTTGCAACTTCATTCCAAAAGTATGATCAGGTTTCCTTTTTCAAAGTAGAACATGTATCAAAACGTTCAGCCTGTCGTCACAAACATTCACATTCCACTACGTGTATTTTTAGCTACTTGTTATACATATGTACATATACTGTATTGAGGTATCCTGGTAATATTGACTTGCAAGGGACACTTTTTAGATTTTTCATCAAAACTGAATCCAGAAATTGGTGATATATTTTGTTGAAGAACTCTCATTTACTATCCCCCACATTTTCCTGTGCGAATATTTAATGTGCAAGATCTCGGTATTTACTTTCATTTTCAAGTGCAATGAAAGAAAAAATACAAAATTTTGACAAAACCAGTATTTTTTTTAATTTGGCAGAGTAACAAAAATATTTTCTCATTTTAGATACTTGCGTTATTACCAGTTTAGGATAAAATACAACATGTGAATTGCATGTATTACCCAATCTGTAGCCACCCTTCAGAAAGCACTGTCAACCTGAATATATTATAGCCACTGATAATTGCTGCCTGGTCCCCGATTACTTATCATTACCGCGCTACCTTGAACTACTGTTTTTCTAATTATTATAACATGATGGAGATAGTTCCGTAATATTTGTTAAAAGACCGAAAATGTATACATACCTAATAGTGCTGAAATAAAACAGAAATAAAAGTGTCTTGTAATTAAATGCAGTAACGGAAATGTTGTACATGTATCACTTTAGCTTAGAGTGTGCAATATTATACTCCTGATGCAGCTATGGCTACTTCATACCTAGACCTACACAAATATGTTTGTTGTTTGTTTGTTTGTTTGTTTGTTTGATGGTGTTTAACGCCACTTTCAACAATATTACAGTTATTTCGTGGCGGTCAGTTTTATTGGTGGAGGAAACCGGAGGATCCGGAGAAAACCACCGATCTGTCGCAAGTCACTGACGAGCTTTATCACATAATGCTGTACACCTCGCCCTGATCGAGATTCGAACTCACATCATCAGTGGTGATAGACACTGATTGCATATGTAGTTGTAAATCCAACTACCATACGATCACGGTCACGACGACCCCCCCCCCCCCTACACTAATAAGGAAGTTACGGAATCAAAAGGTCTTAATGACTAAGTTGATGTCCTCACAAAGTTTAATGTTCGCCATCGTGACTCTAAATTTTCCATTATTAACTTTCCATTTAAATATGTAGCAACATTCCAGCAGCACCTGTATATGGAGTATGTATCTCTCAGTTGATACGATATTCCAGAGCTTGTGGTTCCTATCATGTTTTCCTTGATAGAGGGTTGCTGCTAATGCGGAAGCAACTGAACCAATGGTTCCTATTGATTGAAGTTATCTTTTTGATTTTGTTTGATGGTGTTTAACGCCACTTTCAACGATATTCCATTTATATCGTGCGGTCAGTTTTATTGGTGGAGGAAACCGGAGGACCCGGCGAAAACCACCGACCTGTCGTAAGTCGCTGACAAGCTTAATCACATAATGTTTTACACGGCTGATGTTATCACTTTGAAAGTTTACAGTCGCCAATATGACTTGGTTCACCGTTATAGAATATTTGTGTCATAAATGACCACGGAAATGTTCCATTTGTCGTTTTCAAAATACTGTCCTTTCCTCATTTATGACTTGTCATCCGGATATTTTAGTAGAGTAACACGGCGAGAGCCACAACTGCTAGTACTTTCGAGCATTCGAGTTCACTCCGGTTAATTGTGGGGTTCGCTTTTATTTTTGTTAGTGTAGTGTGTTCTAAATCATTGTTGGTCTTTTTGTTCCTTTTCTATTGGCCATTGCATTGTCTTTCCTTCTTCAATTACTCCTTCTGATGAACACTTTGATGTCTTCAAGCTTTTCTCAGTCGTTATGGAATATTTCTGTCACATATTACTGCGGGTATGTTCCGTTTTTAACAGTCATGAACCCGTCCCTTTATGCTTTCTTCTTTTATGATTCATCAGCGGATTTATTACAAGAGTAACAGGAAAGGGTGCCACTAGTGGAGCAGGAAGTACTTATCCTTCTGGAACACCTAAATTCGCGCGGTTTTAAGAAGAGGTCTTGTTGTTTATTTTGTCCAATTACATTTCGTTTCGTTTTTAGTTCCGTGTAGTGGTGTTCTAAACGATTTCCGCCTAAAACGATGTTTGTTTCGTCTTTATCCCATTTGTGTTGTATGGAATTTATGTTTTATTTGTGGTATTTGTTTGTATTTGTGCATACTGGTGTTCAACACGATTTCCACATCAGATGATGTTAGTATCACGACGGGTGCCACTAGGGAAGCAGGACCTACTTACCCTTCCGGTGCCACTGAGTTAATTCCCGTTCATTAAGCGGGGTTGCTCGATCATGATTTTTCTCCATAATGGTTTGTTGATAATTTGTTGCCTTTTTGTCTTTTTTGACCATTGTATCGTTTTCCTTTCGGTTTATGTCTTTTGATTACCCACTTGTTATCTTAAAACATTTCTTACTACATAAATTATTACTTACTCATTCAATTGGTCTGTGCTACAACGGAAATAATTTATTGTACATAAGACAAGCAGAATAAAGCTTTACATGGATATATGTGTCGTCCGTCCTTAACTGTTTTAAACCTGATCACTTCTCGATTTCATTCAAGAATTGTTTGGTGTTGTTTTTTTTTTTGGCTGTTGTTTTCTAATCAAATCACAATATTTTTTTTTAATTTAGAAATCGTCCCTCGCTCATATGTACATCTCACGTAAAATCAATTATTAAAGAATATCGCTTGTATTGTTGTTTTACACCTCACAGTCATATAAACGTCGTCCATGAGGAGTATGATTTGACGGATGCCACTAGTGGAGCAGGAACTGATAACCCTTCCGGAGCACCTGCGGTCACCTTCGGGATTTAGTTGGGTTCGTGTTATGTGTATGTTTTGTAGATCGTTGTTTGTCCTTTTGTCCTATTTCTTTTGATCATTGTGTCGTCTGTTCTGCTTCTATTCACGGATTCTGATTACCCCTTTGGTATCTTCAAACTCTTCTTGTACATCAAACTGAATGAGAGATGGCATCTATTCTGTTGATGAGCGGTAACTTCTAACAAATAACAACAATTTCTGTTGCTCGACAAAATAACTACATATGGACAACAAACAAGGCCATTGCTTGCATCATATGTGCTTGCTTGTGTCGTGTAAGTTGACGATTGAAAACGATTTGAAAGGGGCATTAACTGCCTACTGAAGCAGATTCAGAACACCATGTATAATAGGTGATGGTTGAAGGAGCAACATATAAGACGTATTCTACCATACACAAACACTTGCAGCACTGTATAAATAAGAAACATACACTTGTTCATATTTGCTAATTATACACTGTATAAAAGACACAATTCAAACAGTAAGTATAATACTATAGGGTGTGTACATGAAAGTAAGTCTATCAGAAAGGCGGGAGGTGATTTGGCCAATAATTAAAAAAAACACACCAGTCTATGCAATCAATATAATGCAAGATAATGTATTCATAGTAAGTAATTATTTTAAAGAAGTTTCCAGAATGGGTATGTGAATGAACACAAGAAACAAACAGCCAAATAAACACGCGTTTAATATATGGTATTAAGAAAGGATATGGATGAAAATGAACATGAGAGACGATCTAACTTTACACTTAGACATAAACTAAAGTAAAATAATACCGCATTTATTACTTTTCTACATTTCAGAGTCACTGTAGGTCTTCACTAAAGGTTCTAACTCGCACGCTAACATGAAACGACTCCTACTCTGCACATTCTATACTTCTCTCGATAAACGATACTTCTAGGAATCTTTGCCGTTGTAGTGTTATTTGGTGTGTATCAATTTATTACTACTTTGTGTTCGATGTTACAAATGCAGACAAAAACAACCACAATGGACCTTACGAATAGTAAGAAACTGATCAACTTAATATAGTATGAATTTGACTAATTAGATGTACTGTATATGATTTAGAAAATAAAAACATTGAACATTGCAAGAGTGCTAAATTTAAACATTGATTAGTATACCGGGTAATATGTCCACAACTACAAACAATAAGAGTATCTACGTTAAACACGAGGACTGTGTGCATACTGTACGAAAGACCAAATCTGATATTCAATGAATACGAAAGAATATGGAAATGAATATGATATGAATGTGTTTGTTCTTTTGTTTTATGACCAGATCGTCCCTTTCCTCTGAACTATCTACCGGAATCGTTCGTTTTGTTGAGTATGGTCGTGTTTTCTATCGTGATGATCGATGATAATATGATGGTTCTGCGTCACAAATATTAGTATCAATTTTGTAATTCACAATTGTACTTACCCACATCTGCAACACTGCCACCTATGTTTTGGTGTAGAATATCTGTAAATAAAAATGATAGCAACTAGGCTCCAGAATAGCAACAAAGTTTAATACCGCTTTATACTAAGTAGCTTAAGTCTACCACTTTTTAATTGAAATGTCTGTACCAAGCCAGGCGAGTAAACGGTCATGTATATGTGTGTTAGGGGTCATGTATATGTGTGTCAGGGGTATGGATTTTGCTTCTGTTCTGTTTCTACAGCTTTCCGATTGGTTTTCGGAACTGTCGTTAATTTATTATTATATTATTATCATTATTAGTATTATAATTATTATTATATTATTATCATTATTAGTATTATTATTATTATTATATTATTATCATTATTAGTATTGTTATTATTATTATATTATTATCATTATTAGTATTATAATTATTATTATATTATTATCATTATTAGTATTATTATTATTATTATATTATTATCATTATTAGTATTGTTATTATTATTATATTATTATCATTATTAGTATTATTATTATTATTATATTATTATCATTATTAGTATTATTATTATTATTATATTATTATCATTATTAGTATTGTTATTATTATTATATTATTATCATTATTAGTATTATAATTATTATTATATTATTATCATTATTAGTATTATTATTATTATTATTATATTATTATCATTATTAGTATTGTTATTATTATTATATTATTATCATTATTAGTATTATTATTATTATTGTTATATTATTATCATTATTAGTATTGTTATTATTATTATATTATTATCATTATTAGTATTGTTATTATTATTATATTATTATCATTATTAGTATTATTATAATTATTATTATATTATTATCATTATTAGTATTGTTATTATTATTATATTATTATCATTATTAGTATTATAATTATTATTATATTATTATCATTATTAGTATTATTATTATTATTATATTATTATCATTATTAGTATTGTTATTATTATTATATTATTATCATTATTAGTATTATTATTATTATTATATTATTATCATTATTAGTATTATAATTATTATTATTATATTATTATCATTATTAGTATTATTATTATTATATTATTATCATTATTAGTATTATAATTATTATTATTATATTATTATCATTATTAGTATTATTATTATTATTATATTATTATCATTATTAGTATTATTATTATTATTATATTATTATCATTATTAGTATTATAATTATTATTATATTATTATCATTATTAGTATTATAAATATTATTATTATATTATTATCATTATTAGTATTATTATTATTATATTATTATCATTATTAGTATTGTTATTATTATTATATTATTATCATTATTAGTATTATTATTATTATTATATTATTATCATTATTAGTATTGTTATTATTGTACAGACTTCTAACTGTAATAACAATATCTTTGAACTATATTTACATAATGTATGTTATGTATTGCTCTGTGGTCGTAATGGTGTTTCAGGTTGATGTCAAAAACGATTGAAAGATATATGTACATGTATTTCATTCCGCTTTGTTTGTCGATTGGGTGTTTTTGTATGCTATATGTCTTACTTATTTGTCGATTTGGGAGTTTGTGTAAGCTACATATATATATTTATATATTGCTTATTTGTCGATTTTTGTGTTTTTGTAAACTATCTTGTAGTCGGTTGTGGTATGGTGAATATGGACCAATATGTTGTTTACTAAGGAGTATTTTTTCTTTAATTTGTTCCCAATATTTCATAATATAAACTACAGGTTTGGATTATTTATTTTTTGCATCTTTCAGGTCGACTGACATTTTATATAAAATTGGAAAATAGAAATGTCTAGCAGAAAAAAACCATACCCCCTCCACCCTAACAGTTATATGGTCGTTCCTTGACCACATGTTTTTTTTTATTACACCGGATGTTTATAACTTATAATTGTCTACTTGATATAAATGTTGTCATAGAACTGTTTGTACACTTACATGCTAGCGGGTGGTATCATCTTTGGTAACCTATTTGGTCTTGACTCCATATCTCTGCAATATAGTGTTTTACTATATCATTATTCTAATTCATGAATTTGTGATCAAAGCTAAAATAATAGGTGATTTAAATGATAGGTCACCAAAATATTCAAACATATTTCACTTTTTAGTAATAGTCATAATGGCGACCGTAAAACTTACGAACTGATGACGACTTCAATTTAATCAATAAGAACCCTTGGTAAAGTAGCTTCTTAATCAGCAGCAATGCCATATGAAGGAAATCCTGGCATAGCAACATGCTCTGGAATACCGCATCAACTGATAGATATATATACTCCATATGCAGGTGCTTCTGGAATGTTGATACATATAAATGGAAAATTCGGATGGGAAGATTGAAATAATCTCTTTTGTCGTAAAGTTTCATTCTTCACCGGTTCTTATTGCAAATTCATGTGTGTAATATAAGAAGAGTTTGAAGATACCAAAGGGATAATCAGAGTCGAAGAAGAATAGACAACACAATGGCCAAAAGGACAAACAACGATCTACAAGACATACACATAAAACTAAAGATCGGGTAACACGAACCCCACTAAAAACTGGGGTGAACTCATGTGCTCCGGAAGGATAAGTAGTTCCTGCTCCACTAGTGGCACCCGTCGTGTTAATCTAGTCACAAACCGGGTGATAAGAATGAGGAAATGACCGGGAAGTGTTTACGACAAGTGGAACATATCCGTGGTCACTTGTGACACAGATATTCCATAGCGGTCAACCAAGTTATGGTGCAGATCTATCTGTATCTATGGTAGCCTTCACTTTTAGATTAATGGCATTGATGCATCATCATAGTCACCAAGCTGGGAATTATATAGTAAATGGACATTATCTAAATAGTGGAACGTGAAATGCTCAGAAAAATTATCATAACTTTATCACAATAGATACTACTTACATAAATTTAAATGATCCAAATAATGTCTCTATATCTCCCTCTGTAACCTTTGGAGGACTGTACTTTACAGAAGGAATATTTGGCACGGATGGGTAGTGGAAACTTTTTGCTTCCTGGTCAAATTTCTTTAGTTTTAGAATTAGTGAACCATCATTCTTCGATTGGGTTAAATCATGATGGCGTCTCTGTAAGTGTTTTCCTTTCTCTACTGCCTCGTGTAGACTTTCATTCAAGTCTATAAATTTATGCTTTCTCTTGTCTGCTTTCTCTTTAACATTTATCAACATTAAGGACACTTGTTTATCAACAAGTTCTTTAATGGCGTCCCCGTGTAATTTAATTGAATTGTTCACGGCATTTATTTCAGACTCAAAACTAGCAAGGCTGTTTTCCATATCATTTGAATTCTTCTCAGCGCCAGCAATTCGTGGGGACAATACGACTGCCAAAGCATTTTCACGCATTGTTGCAGTTTCATCAATGTCGGACAACTTATGACCTTTATGTTCTCGGACAACACACATCTTGCAGACAGGAATGTCACATCGATCACAAATGAAAACGAATTCACTATCATGCTCTATGCACGTGCTGGTCATCTCTAATATGGAATAGGCCGTTTTCTCGCTATCAAGGCGACGTACATTTGTTTTATTCTTAACCGGGTCTTGCATTTTATCTGGAGATTTTGATTTTTTTTCAATTTCACTTTCAGTAAGTTCAAATATATGTTTTTGTTTTTCTGTATCATTTACATTATCTGGGTTTTTAGGAAGAGGCTTGTTTCCGTCTGGTGATTTGACTACTCCGCTGTTTACTCCGAGTGTATCTTGCTCGATATGGCTGTTTACTTCACTGGTCTGTTTAGTCTTCTCGTTGATTTCCGGTGTATCTTGTTTGGCTTTTTTGGTAATTTCCGTATTGTCTTGTGTTTCAATGACGTTCACTTCTTTTTCTTTCGTAGTTTGTTTGCTTACTTCGGGGCTTTTTTTCTCGTAAGTTGTAGCCTTTTGTATAGTTTCAGAATTATCATCGATGGGTATGTCAACCGACGCAGAATCTGCATCTCCATAGTGATGTGTCATGTTCTCAATTTCAAAGTCACCCATTTTCACGGAATTAATTGTCTTTGGCTGATCTATCACTCCTATAATACTTGTATATTCCTCGAGGTTTCCAATATTCTCTATTACAACTGGTGATATATTATGAAAAATGTGACTCGGGAATTGTTCCAAAGAAAGATGTGAAAGTTTACAGTTCGAACAGAATACTTTATAACAATAAATACACAGTTTGTCTCCAATAGAATCGGAACATTCTTCGCACTCAGCAAATAACGCCATCGATGTTTTGACAAAACAGTAACATTGTTTCGAATTAAGTTCAAACCCACTAAAACATTAATCAGATTTATCAAAAATAAACTTTTGAATTTAAAAAGAAAAGTTTGAATCTGCTTATATTATAACTAATCTATAGTAGAAACAGATTGATTTTGTTTTTAAATTCATGTACTCAATGATCAGAAACAAAGACAATGTAATGATAGTTTTGGTTGAAAACATCTGAGTGAACAAAGCAAAAGGAATTTAAATTGTTACCTTCAGTTCAACTTAAAATATGTGTATATGAATACCGGTATATTTATGTCACAGGGTCTTTGAGTTTATAGATATCACAGATAGGTGTGAAACTCTATGTAATTTGAGTTTTCCTTTTGCGTTCAGTAGTACCTGTTAATCGAGTTGGTGTATAATTTTGTAGAGGAAGATGATGCGTGTTCTTATGCACCTTTTCTTTAAAATTGACCGATTTAGCGTTTATAGCATTTCAGTAACTGAACTGGTATTGTGGTATCTGTTGCAGGTGTACATAGCTGCTCTGCGCTGGACCATCTCAAGTTGGTGTATTTGAGATTTTGTATGTTGGTCCCAGACACAGCTGCTGTATTATAGATTTGGTCTTGCGAGTGATGTGTAAGCTCTTTCTTTTACTGTTTTTGAATTGACACTTAGGTTTCTCTTAATAAAGCTTAACTTTTGCATGGCTGATGCTGTGATGTTATTGACATGTTTGTTCCATTTCAAGTATGTTTGTATTGTTACTCCGATATATTCTGTGGATGTTTCTTTTTGCAGTACATGTTGGTGAAGTATATAGTCAAATTTTATTGGATTTTGTTTAGTTGTTACCTGAAGGACTGAGCACTTGTTTGGATGGAACGACATGAGACAGACCTTCTCCCATTGTTGACCACCGCTCTACCAACTGAGCTAGTTAAAGGAGGTTATGAACCTACTACGGTCCCTATAACATTAGGTAGGGGGTGTTAACGTTCTTGTTACAATATTGATTTTAACAATGATGCCTTTAAATACCGTTAGTATGTCCCTTGTGAATGTACAAAATGAGCTCTTGAAAGATTGTAATTTGGTAGACCAATCAGTATGTATACAGGAGGAGGATATATTTTTTTTATTACTTTCCACGGTTATCACGATCACATTTCGTGTACATACATAGATTTCTATCGATTAATCCCGTCTTGTTTCAGAGCTTGAGGTTGAAGTTTGCAAAAGGAGTGGTACGTGTCATGTATTCTCTTATCCGAACATTTAACAGTAATAATTGTTTGGGGTGAAGACAACAGGAATCCTCTGGATTTTACCTCAATTTCAATGGAAAATTTAAATATATACTTTTTTTTAATTGAAATAAACCCGTCTAATGTAAATTTATGAAAATCAAACGAGTTGTCTGATATAGTGTCTACAAGGACCAGAGATGATTTTATTTACAATATTTAACTTCTGTTGGAAGATATCGAATAAATTAATATACATGTATTGGTGTCTATGTAAA
Organism: Bathymodiolus septemdierum; assembly: GCA_963383655.1. Taxonomy (NCBI): domain Eukaryota; kingdom Metazoa; phylum Mollusca; class Bivalvia; order Mytilida; family Modiolidae; genus Bathymodiolus; species Bathymodiolus septemdierum. The sequence goes on from OY726520.1 coordinate 70,907,323, forward strand.
ATCCCGAGTATTTTGCTTAGCTTCACCAGGGACTTATATACGTCCTTGGCTTCACCTCATACATATTTTCTTCATATCAGAAATGCTGATCATCGATCGGTCAATAACATAGTGTGATGTCACTCCGGAATCGATAATTGTGATTGTTATATATTGCGATGTCATTACAGTATGCATACTGTAAACTTTTTTTTTAATTGTTCAGATTTATTTTAGCAATAGTCTTTAATTGGATTTTTTATCTCATCTATTTATTTATAAATTCATCTATAAATCACATCTAATCAAGTACACAGAAATGTACATAACCACTTGCTGCGATTCAATAAGTGTGGCTTCATTTTGTTACGGTCAGATATTGTCAATATTATTTTAGCATCCACAAAATTCGCAATTTATATTTACCGTAGCGCCATTTTCAATATTAATATCAGCTGAATTTTCATATTTGGTTTTCCATTCCAATTCAATTTGATAACAGAGTTTAAATGTGAGAAGATACTTTGTAAACTCTGACCTGTATGGCTGTAAAAACACATTTCTTGTACATATGTCCATCCATGGTTAATATTTTCGACTATTGTACCCATACTTTACAAAGAATATCTCTGTGACTTTATTTTTACATTTTACTTTTAGTTACCCACACGGCCAGACACTCGACACTATCAATAAATCATTAAGAAACCCATAGTCAATGTCTTGTAGTTGTGTAATAATTTGGGAGAAAGAGGAGGCTTCCAATGCAAAAATGTAAACAAATTACTTTATTTTTTGGTGAACTGTTGGTTTTCACTTTTAGTTGTATTTTTTTTATGTTAAACTACCTAATGTTTTCTCAGGCACATGATTTATTGGATTGCAGATGACTATCCATTGACACAAACCACTTTAGTCTTGCTGCTGATGAAATTGCACATCCATTGCGGATCGGCTATTATTGTGGTGTCTGCACTGAATATCTACATGTACAATGTACCAAATTCAAGCAAAAAGGAATTAATAAAGTATTAACAAAGTATCTTCTCACATTCTTCTAAAAGTTAGAAGAATGCGTACCATGGCTATTGAATGTTTTAAGATTTTAAACAAACTTTCACCATCTTGTTTACATGATTTAGTTGTTTTTAAAGATTGTAAATATAATTTTAGATATTCCAATATTGTAGATATACCTAGGGTGCGAACATCTACCTACGGTAAGAATAGTTTTAAATATGCAGCAGCTGTTTTATGGAATGACCTACCTGATGATTTTAGAAAAATTTCCAATTTTAATCAGTTTAAGAATATTTTAAAATCTTGGAATGGAAATGTATGTAAATGTTCAGTTTGTGCTGACTTTTAAATTTGTTTAAATTTCTACCATCTAGGTCATATCCAGTTTTTATTTATTGTGCTTATAAAATTGTTATGCTCTGCTCATAATATCAGCTTTTAGTTGTTCATAGTTTGCTACATTAGCTCTTGGTATGCTTAGCTTATAACATCAGCTTTTAATCTGCTTTTTTGCTTATCTTGTAACTGTTATTATTTTACATGTAGTGCTTACTTAGTCTTGTATTTTAGCTGTATGTTGCATGCTTGTTATTTGTTATTTATTCTGTGTCTGTGTATGTTGGTTAAAAGCTCAACAGAGCTTATGTTGTATGTTGTTTTAACCATGCCGACTCTAAATAAAGCTTATTTATTATTTATTTATTTATTTAATAAAAGTTATGGCATACTTATATGTTGTTCTATTTTTACTCAACAAATTTGTTTTTTAATTAGGAAAACTTTTTTATTTGAATTTCGTATGTAGATATTCAGTACGGAAAACACAATCCTGGTTGATCTGCGATGGAGCTGCAATTTCATCTGCAGCATGACAAAAGTGGCTTATGTCAATGTGTAGTCTGCAATCAAGTTTATCATGGACAAAACCTTGCATTTCAGCAAACAATAAAAAAAAAACACCAAATAAATATGAAATACTAGATTTTGTGTACAGAATTAACGAAATACAAAAAAAAAGTACATGCACACACAATAGAAGTAATCAATTATTCATTGAGCAAATCAAAATTAAACAGCAACAATAAAGCAGAATCAGCTAACAATGATATTTAAGCACACAAAAATAAGTAAGAACCAAATATAACAGATATACACAAAGATTTACATTTTTTAGACATACAAGCATGGAAAGCTGTAGGATTATAAATCCTGTTGAGGGAAGAACAAAAATTTGACAGCTCAAAAATCTAATTCTAACACTGTTTGGTTTAATTTTCAGACGTATAAATATATATATACAAGGTATATATGTGTGTTGTCACAGGGGCGGGAACAATAATTGAGCGAGTGAGTGATTGTTGTTGAATGCCAAATAAGTTTTTTTTTGTTCTTTTCCATTCTTTGAATTGATTGTGTTGAGAACTTGTTTCCCTTTATATTCCTTATAACATTTCCTACCTACGTCTGTCAATCAGATTTGACAGATAGTTCTTGTCTACGTCTGTCAATCAGATTTGACATAGATAGTTCCTGCCTACGTCTGTCAATCAGATTTGACATAGATAGTTCCTGCCTACGTCTGTCAATCAGATTTAACATAGATAGTTCCTGCCTACGTCTGTCAATCAGATTTGACATAGATAGTTCTTGCCTACGTCTGTCAATCAGATTTGACATAGATAGTTCTTGCCTACGTCTGTCAATCAGATTTGACATAGATAGTTCTTGCCTACGTCTGTCAATCAGATTTGACATAGATAGTTCTTGCCTACGTCTGTCAGTCAGATTTGACATAGATAGTTCTTGCCTACGTCTGTCAGTCAGATTTGACATAGATAGTTCTTGCCTACGTCTGTCAATCAGATTTGACATAGATAGTTCTTGCCTACATCTGTCAATCAGATTTGACATAGATAGTTCTTGCCTACGTCTGTCGATCAGATTTGACATAGATAGTTCTTGCCTACGTCTGTCAATCAGATTTGACATAGATAGTTCTTGCCTACGTCTGTCAGTCAGATTTGACATAGATAGTTCTTGTGGTTCTCAGGATTAAAGGGACAGTGATCACTTTAAAAAGTAAAATCAGACAAATGCCCAATATACAATAATTTCAAGATATTGAGTTGTCTTGAGGTCTTTTTGCAAAATTTTTAATTGTACCAATTTTTCTAGTTATACAAATTAAGCCTAATATATATATTTTTGTTATTTGTTGTTTTGGTTATTATTGATCTTAACAATTTCTTTAATGGAAGGAGATGAAAGGATTCGGATCTATATACCAAGTGAATGACTACAGAATCCATGGAACTTCTTCTTTATATTTCATATTATAAAACAATATCATTTTGGTTTACCAAATGAGTAACTACAGAACCCACAGAGCCTCTGGTTTATCTTTCAGATATAAAACTATGTCATGTAGAAAGACAAACAGCTGTACTCGACATAAAGATTTGAAACCAATAACAGTAGATATACAGAAAACCAGTCACTCATATATCATTAACCAAGAACAGATAGAAAATGGTAAGTAATTACTGTCAAGTATGTGTGTTGTTGTCAGTTGTGTTATAAATAAATGTACATGTATGTTGTGTTAAAAAATAAATAATTGGTTTAGGACTTTGTACAGAAAGTTTGTGTGGCAAAAACAAATTTGACAGAGAGGAAACCCTGATGAGACTTTCTGTGTTAATTAATGTACTATCTAGGAATTGGTTTTCTATATTTTGGTGCCTTGCTAATTATATACACAATGGTTTTTTTATTGCAGAAGTTGGGAAAGGAAATGTAAATTGGTTTAATGAAGCTTCTCGTCAACCAGTTAAACATGACACAGGTAAAAATTCTCAGGCTACAGATACAGATATACAACTTTCACAGAAAACCAAAGCTTCTAGTCAACAACATGAACAGTTCAGACATGACAACTGTCAGCCTGCAGTTAATACAATCTCAAAGAAAATTGTTGATGGTAAGAAAAAAGTTTTGGTAAATTATTAGCTCGGAGGAAAATTGTGTCACAAAAGTTTTTGTCAGCAATTTGTATCTGCATTATGCCTTTATTTCATCTACTTTGTGTCTGCATCATGCCTTTACTTCAACTACTTTGTGTCTGCATCATGCCTTTACTTCAACTACTTTGTGTCTGCATCATGCCTTTACTTCAACTACTTTGTGTCTGCATCATGCCTTTACTTCAACTACTTTGTGTCTGCATCATGCCTTTACTTCAATTACTTTGTGTCTGCATCATGCCTTTACTTCAACTACTTTGTGTCTGCATCATACCTTTACTTCAACTACTTTGTGTCTGCATCATGCCTTTACTTCAACTACTTTGTGTCTGCATCATGCCTTTACTTCATCTACTTTGTGTCTGCATTATGCCTTTACTTCAACTACTTTGTGTCTGCATCATGCCTTTACTTCAACTACTTTGTGTCTGCATTATGCCTTTACTTCATCTACTTTGTGTCTGCATTATGCCTTTACTTCATCTACTTTGTGTCTGCATTATGCCTTTACTTCATCTACTTTGTGTCTGCATTATGCCTTTACTTCATCTACTTTGTGTCTGCATTATGCCTTTACTTCATCTACTTTGTGTCTGCATTATGCCTTTACTTCATCTACTTTGTGTCTGCATTATGCCTTTACTTCATCTACTTTGAAATTACTTAGATTGATTGTTTCTATGGTCCTCTATAAAGTTATGTTTTTGTTTTTATCAGAAATCATAACAGCCACCACCGTAGGACATAGTCTAATATCGGAAAATGTAAGCAAAAATTCTGGTCTAACATGGCAGGACTGTTATTAGATAGACAGCTTAAGTTTTAAGAGATATGCACATTGAAGATGATAAAAAGTCTTAGAATGTTCTTGTCAAGTCACAAGTAAGAGAGTTTCTCAACAATTTCAAACCATATTTTATACACAAGCTATATATCAAGAATGTCTCAGTCATTTGAAAACCAAAATGTTTCATAAAAAAGAATTTTACTGATATAAGGCATGTCAGCTTGTGTATCCCTGATGCTAATACAATTTCCATTTGTCATTTGACTATAGTAAGATAAGCTAAATGGATGTCTTCCTGACAATAAAAGATGAACATTACTGTGATTTATTTTACAGATCCTTGTACAGAATGTAGCCCAGTTAATCACACAGGAATTCTATTAGATTCCCAGTTCTCTACCACAAGTCCTATGACAGCATGGATGCCTCCTTCATTAGGTAGAAGGTATGTTAAGTTTACGCTGTAAACAACTAAATAATTTAAGATAGGGGAGGTGTATTAAATACAAATTATAGACATTTTTGTGGTCGTGTTATGTTTATGGTGCTCTTGTCTGTAGACTAAATGGTTTCCATGTGATAACTTTAGTTCTAGTTAACTGATTCTTGTCTGTCTGTAGACTAAATGGTTTCCATGTGATAACTTTAGTTCTAGTTAACTGATTCTTGTCTGTCTGTAGACTAAATGGTTTCCATGTGATAACTTTAGTTCTAGTTAACTGATTCTTGTCTGTAGACTAAATGGTTTCCATGTGATAACTTTAGTTCTAGTTAACTGATTCTTGTCTGTCTGTAGCTAAATGGTTTCTATGTAATAACTTTAGTTCTAGTTGACTGATTCTTGTCTGTAGACTAAATGGTTTCCATGTGATAACTTTAGTTCTAGTTAACTGATTCTTGTCTGTCTGTAGCTAAATGGTTTCTATGTGATAACTTTAGTTCTAGTTGACTGATTCTTGTCTGTCTGTAGACTAAATGGTTTCCATGTGATAACTTTAGTTCTAGTTAACTGATTCTTGTCTGTCTGTAGCTAAATGGTTTCTATGTGATAACTTTAGTTCTAGTTGACTGATTCTTGTCTGTAGACTAAATGGTTTCCATGTGATAACTTTAGTTCTAGTTAACTGATTCTTGTCTGTCTGTAGCTAAATGATTTCTATGTGATAACTTTAGTTCTAGTTGACTGATTCTTGTCTGTAGACTAAATGGTTTCCATGTGATAACTTTAGTTCTAGTTGACTGATTCTTGTCTGTCTGTAGACTAAATGGTTTCCATGTGATAACTTTAGTTCTAGTTGACTGATTCTTGTCTGTCTGTAGACTAAATGGTTTCCATGTGATAACTTTAGTTCTAGTTGACTGATTCTTGTCTGTCTGTAGACTAAATGGTTTCCATGTGATAACTTTAGTTCTAGTTGACTGATTCTTGTCTGTCTGTAGACTAAATGGTTTACATGTGATAACTTTAGTTCTAGTTGACTGATTCTTGTCTGTCTGTAGACTAAATGGTTTCCATGTGATAACTTTAGTTCTAGTTGACTGATACTTGCTGTCTGTAGACTAAATGGTTTCTATGTGATAACTTTAGTTCTAGTTGACTGATTCTTGTCTGTCTGTAGACTAAATGGTTTCCATGTGATAACTTTAGTTCTAGTTGACTGATTCTTGTCTGTCTGTAGACTAAATGGTTTCTATGTGATAACTTTAGTTCTAGTTGACTGATTCTTGTCTGTCTGTAACTAAATGGTTTCTATGTGATAACTTTAGTTCTAGTTGACTGATTCTTGTCTGTCTGTAGACTAAAGTAAATGGTTTCTATGTGATAACTTTAGTTCTAGTTGACTGATTCTTGTCTGTATCTAAATGGTTTCTATGTGATAACTTTAGTTCTAGTTGACTGATTCTTGTCTGTCTGTAGACTAAAGTAAATGGTTTCTATGTGATAACTTTAGTTCTAGTTGACTGATTCTTGTCTGTAGACTAAATGGTTTCTATGTGATAACTTTAGTTCTAGTTGACTGATCCTTCTGAATTTTTAGCACAGTAATTTTTTGCACAGAATGAAGGTTGGTATTGATTTAGGTTGTTGTAGCACTGCTTATTTACAAAAAGGGGCCCCAATGTGCAAAAATGGATGTTTCTGTTTTTTTTGTACGTAGAGGGTTTATTGTTCATCTGATTTTGAAGTGTTTTTTTTTTTAATGAAAATGTTTTAGCTATTTATTTTTTTTCAAAATGTCCACTATATTACATATTTGGAAGGTATATAAAATTTTGTTTTTCATCCAATCTTGATGCATTTTTTTTCTTTGGATTGATTTGCGGAGAGCTTACTGTATTATGTCAAAGGATATCCTCTATCTCTTATGGTTTCCGAGTAAAACTTGACCGAAAGCCACAAGTGCTAAATTCCCAAATTTTGACATTATTATTTTTATCCAATTTTAATGCATTTTTGGCAAAGCAAACGTCTCATCTCTATGAGTTACCTTTGAGACAGAAAATGAGTTATGGAAATTAGAAACTCAGTTTTGCCAAAATTCCGATATTTCGCATATACAATGTATGGAAGATATACACAATTAATATTTTTCATTTAATTTTTAAAAGTTGTAAATGACTTTTTTTTCTATTTTCTATGTCAACCAACAACTGTTACAATCCAGCCAGAAGTATGATTTTATTAGAAGTTGTAAATTAATTTTTTCTATTTTCTATTTCAGCCCAACCACTGGGACAGCTCGGCAGTATGATTCCCAGTATGTTCTTATAAAAAGTCTGGGTTTAAATGACTCCACCCTTAGTTGGACTAGTTCACTTGCTACACCAAATCATAACCATGATGAAATTCTTGATAAAGGTAGTATATTTATGTAAGGTTAACATAAAAAATATATATTATTATTGAAAAGAAGTTTGTATTTTGTCTCCATTTGGTAATGGTAATTGGAAACACCTGTACTATCACCACTGATGCTATGAGTATGATATTTACCCAGGCAGAACTGAACTCAATGCAACTATGTGACTATATATGACAGTGACTTGCAGCAGGTCTGTGATTTCCTCCACCAATAAAACTGACGACCACAACGTAACATCAGTTGCCTATTGTTATATGTAGATTTAAGTTTTATATAATTGTCTACTTTAGCAGAATTTTTATTTCTATATTTGGAATATAACAGTATGGTATTGGTTGATCATGTCAACTAGGGCTGATGTAACATTTCAATTCACCCTATTTATATTCTTCAGATACAAAGACTCCAAATCAAGCCAAGAAAAGGGTAAGTTTATTTTAAGATCAATGATAGTGACACCCTTAGTTTTATATATCTATGCCAACAGAATGAGTGAATTAATTATTTACAGTTAGTTTCATTGGAGTTTTGACCTTTTAATTATTACATATGTTGCTGGCAACCAGTGTAGGTCTAGGAACTGATTGACTGTCTGTCAGAAATTATGAGAGGGTACCTAATTTGTGTAATCTGTACCTGCAACAGTTTCATTCAAAATTATTCAAACTTTGCACAGTGACTGCACACAGTTGATGATGTGCAACTCCTATTTGAACAAATTTGATGACCATTAAAAAAATTCCATGTGAGGAACTTTGTAATTTTGGTCATTACATTAGCTAGAGGGTATCTAGTTGATGGATCTATAACTGCAGCAGTTTTCATTCAGCATTATTTAAACTTTTGACAGTGATTGCACACACATTGAAGATATACACCTCCTATTTTGGATATCACCCATTTAAAAAAATACCATGTGGGGAACAATTTTGTCATTGCATGCCAAAAAAGGAACCTAGTTTGTGTAATCTGTAATTGCAATGATTACCCATACTGTACACTGCTAGTACATGCTATATAGTTACATATTGTAAGGCTACATATATAGAGCCTTTTCCCAAAATGTGACAATTAAATTGTGGTCAGTGCTGTGCAGCAACACAGTTCTAGACCCAACTTTGCTCTTGTGATCTTTTAAGCACTACAATTTTTATGTAATAACTAGTGACAACCTACAATTCTTATGTCAAAGTACATAGTTATTAGATACATTTCACCATGATCAATGTAAAATGTCATATGATGGGTAACTGTGACAGCAGTTTATTTGTAGCCATTTTTTAGGGTCAGAAAACCCATGATTTGTTTTTAAACTTTTGTGTTTAAGATTCAGTTCTATGCAAATTTAATGACCAATTATCACAAGATACAGAGTCTTACATGTAGGAGAGATATAGTACCAAGAATGTATTGTAAATATTATTAAACAGGGGAGATAACTGCATTTTTTAAATGCATGTGGAAAAACAAACATGTTCATGAATTTAAAAGAATGTTTCACCTCTCCTTCTTTTCTTTACCTTTTAAAACATTATCAGAATAAACTTACTATGTTGGTTACTGATTGGTTTCTTTCAGTGTTTTTCCAGGATGTTATTTTCACCAGGAATTAATACCATCGATGAAATTACAGAGCTAAGCAGTGTAAAAAACAGCAAAGTACTTTGTTCTTCAAAACTTGATATCAATTCTGGACTATCCCAAAGCCAAACAGAATCAGAGGCATACCAGACAGACCAAACACCAAACAATGTAAAGCTTGATGTGCCATGTGTGTTAGAAAGTACACAGGATATTGAATCATTTAAGCCTTTAGCAGATGTATTGTCTGACTTTTTTGACCCACCATCTAAAGCAGCAGGTAGGAGAAGGAGTGCTCCATCATATAGGACGAAATCTCTTACAAGAAAAGATTCACCCAACTTAACATTGTCAAAATGTTTAAGTCAAGGTGATTCATGCCAGGATGTAGGAATTAAACCATTAAATGAAGGAGACAGATATGAGGAATTTAAAAGAAAAAAATGGTCGGAAGGGACACACAAATATTTTAATAAGAATTGTGAAAATCATGAATTTGTTGATTCAGAAATATCCAAAGATATCAACATTAAAAAAGAATGTGCAATTAATATTGTTGATTTTGAAAAGAAAGAAGAAAATACATATAATTCTCATGGAGACAAAGAAAACACTGTTATAGACACAATTAAAAATGAAGAATTTAGTCAGGTAGATTTATTTTGTTCAACACCTATTGATGTAAAAAGATCTTATAAATCTATTTTATCAACTTCAAAGAAGAAAATGCCTACGTCAACAAAACGAGTCAGATTTATTAAAGATGTTATAAAAGAGGTAGACATTGACTCTAAACCAGATGAAATATACAGTTGTACAAATTTAGAGCCAGAGTCATTGTCTGTTTCTGAACATTCCATTAAAGAAGAACAATCTGTACAAGAAAATGTTTCTATCAATGTTTCACCAAAAGAGAATGAAAATTTGAATTTTAAAAATAATACATGTACAATACAACAGGAAACGAGTAGAGAAATAACAGATGATCTGTTCTCACAAGTTTCTCCTACAGTGCTGGAGGAAATGTGTTCTGTTGGATCTGATCAAAATGAAAAATCTCCACAAATTTCTGAAAGTGAAAGAATTTCTTCTTTAACATCTGATAATGCTTCATCTGACTCTAACAATAATGCTGATGATACAATTAAGTTACCAATAACTAACTCTATCAATGAAGAAACCTTGGTTCATTCACCAGATATTACTATTATGAAATCAGAAACAACAACTAGTTCTAGCAACTGTAGTTCAGTAGAAGAAGATAAAAACTTGGCACTTGGAAGAGAATCATTGAAGAAAAATGGAAGTAGTGTGTTGAAGAAGGTTGGCAAAGTGAAAAGATTTTTCTATCCAACAAACTCACAGATAAACATTTCATGTCCAAAAACTGTTTATGGATTCAAACAACACCATGATGTAGCAGAAACATTGGACAACAATCAGACAAGTAATGGAACTGAAATGGAAGGTGTAGCAATGACGAGTAAATTGATAACGTCTGATACTACTGGTACAAAATCTGGTACCCCATCATCTGTTGTGAGGAATACTAAATGTACAACTGAATCTGGTTAGTTTATTTTACTTTTATCATTCACGTAGTATGATATTTAAATTAGTTGCTAGGATATTTTTTTTATTAATTTACAAGCATATTGATAGGAAAACAAAACACATTGACTATCAGTGGACGTTTTGTATATATATTCTTTTGCTTAATCTACCAGATAGAAAGCTTGTTCACTATGATGAATTATTGGTGGCAAAATTAATTAATATAAGTGCAGTTATGCATCTGTGTGGCTTTAATGAAAAGCAACATCATTACACTTTATTATTCACTTTTCCACTTCCACATATTACTTATCCATGGTCACTTGAAGTAACATTATCAGTGTTTGACTTTTTTAAAATTCCATACACACCATTTACAATGTATGTAAATGATAACTATTTTACTTAGCTGCATCAGTGATGTAACGGTAGCTTGCTCGCCTCAAGTGCGGTAGAATGTGGGTTCGAGCACCGGTCGGGTCAAACCATAGATTATAAAATCGGAACCAGAATAATGAGTGGAACGACATGTCTACCTGTGGACTGTTATTTCATTGAGCTAGCACTATATAAATCCAACTCAGCCTGTTGGTCTAGAACAAAGCAGACATCATCATAATTTCATTGAATGTAACTTGTTCTCGCCATGATATAGCCGATAAATTGTTCATTTGGCATTGAACAACAATCACTCACTCACCATTTTACTTACAAGATACATTGCCAACACTGTGCTGAATGTATACATATGTTATGTATAAAAAAACCAACCCTTATGATACCTTTAATTGATTCTGCTACCAGGTATATTGATTGATTTACTTCCTTGTTATATAGGTTTTAAAAGATACAGTGAACTGATAAAAGGATCTGAAAGTGAAAGTAGAAAGGTTTGTTATGTATAAAATCATTCAGAATGAAGTATTTTGAGTGATATTTGTTTTTTTTTTGTTAAAATGACAACTAAATGAAGAACACATGAACTTGTCCTTTTAAGACACACTTGATTTCCTGTTTTGTTGAATTGTTTTGTGTGTGTCCCGTCAGTTCAGACAAGTTATATAGAGTCATTGGCTAATATCTAAAGTAAATATATAGAGGACTATTCAGTAGTATTGTACTATCTCAATGCATCAGAAATCAGGCCTGATAAGACGAATGGCCTTTGGCATGAGTGGCCTTATAAGAGGGGAACTAATGTATGTTTACTGTTGTTCCAGATCAAAAGTTCTTTAGTTTTCAGAAGGGAAAGTTATAGGTACATATAACATGAATTATAATTTTCAGCATGCAAGAGATAAATTAGACAGAAAAAGTTAATTTTATTTTACTTTAAATATATACCGTATTTTACGGACTATAGGTCGATGGGGACGATAGGTCGAATTGCTGCTTTTCGGCAAAAATTTTTGGGAAATACTAAGATAGGTCGAAGCATTCCATAGGTCGAGGATGCTGATGACAACTTGCGTAAGTATCGTCACATCAAACTTTTTTTGTGTTTTTTTTTTTACATCGGTAAACATTTGTCCTATAGCGATGTTCTTCGGTAAGTATATGTAAGTATTAACTCAAGAATACTATTCTTATGTGTCATAAACGAAATAATTATGAAAATTAAATTAAATAAAAAAAAATTTTTAAACTTGTTTTTTATGAGGAGTCTGGTTTGTAAAGCCAGACATCGATGACATTCAAATCAGGCCATCTGTTGGTGTCACAATAGATGGTAAACGGTGTTCATACAATAAAATAATCAAGCTGTCAAAACAATGTATCACCTTGTGCAGTTTTATTGACATACCTTTAAACTGTGTTTAATTAGTAGTACACAAATTATGTGATCGTCTCGGTCCAGTAAATTTTCAATCAGCTGATCAGGATAATTAAGTGCCGACTGATGTTCACCTGTGTTGATTATCTCATGGTGATTATTTTATTTGTTCCTAATTGACCAATTCAAGTGTAGAACATTCTAGTTTAACGAAATCGATAATTATTTTCAAGTATATTTAGTATAAAAAGCTTGTACTCCACGTTTATTCACATTATTGTGAGATGTAATGCAACCGCCATTTTTTACTACAACCCCGTGCGCATGCTCGTGTTAGATGGAAAAGCTATATAGCTATATTTAGATATTTTGTGACAATAAATTTTATATTGTAAAACGATCCACCCTGTGATTTTTTTTCAACAACATACATTTCTATAGTATATATTTTATTATACAATTCAATATTGAACTGATTTTCGCTAACACTTCAATCATTGAATATTATTGATTTTTTTTGGATGTTGAACATTTTTTTCCCGGAATTGCACCCCTTGTTAGTATACTTTTATTCCCCAAGAACATCGATGATTTCAGTCTTCTTATTCAGAAAAAAAACCTACAGCAAATTCAAGGTATACTGTAAACAAAATCGTCATTTTTATCGAATTTTTTTTTTAGGGATTCCAGATTTTTTTAACTTCATCCTTGTATAGGTCGATGTGGACGATAGGTCGAAGCCAGCGTGTTGAGAAAAAAAAATATCGACCTATCGTCCGTAAAATACGGTAGATACATTTTAGAAAATTATGTCCCACAGACAGAACTAAAAAAAATCAAAGCAAATTACAAATGGCTTTAAAACCATCGATATCATTTATGCAGTGCAACTTTAAAAATTTGCTTCTGACTGTAATTCGATTGTAGTGAGAGCCTTGGTATTTATTTCTTACAGACATGGCCTGCAGGAGAACCACCACCCAAATGTAACAGTGATTCCAAACTTCCATCAAAGTTAGATGTTTGTACTACACCAATCAGTACAAGGAGATATTCATCAGATTTAAAACATAGAAGACTTTGTTTGAATGAAAATAAAGATAAACAGACCACACACCCAACACAGAAACTTTGTTTGAATGAGCATAATTATAAACAGACCTTGTATCAAAAACAAAATACACAACAAAACTGTGATACCACAGACAAGATTATTATCTCGGTAACCTTAGACAAAGGTCAAAATCAGGAGGTTCATAAGGTCAAAGATCACAGAGAGGATAATGACAGGAGTGATGTTGATATATTTGATGATGCATCTTTTGATGAACTTCAGGATGATTCTTTTGCTAAAGAAATTAGTATGGATGGTACATTAGACAAATTGTCTGATTCTTTAGGATTCGTTTGTAACCATGGTGATACGAAATTAGCAGCGGATGTTGGAAATGATTTCAAAGGACAATACCAACAAAATGTGGAAGTCATAGAAACAGAAAAATTGTATGACATGGAACAAAATAAAAAATATGATAATGGAATGTTTCAAGGGTTTCTTACTGCAGGAGGGAGTAAAATAGATATATCAAAAGATAAGATGGTTAAAGCTGTAAAACTCTTAGATTCTGTGGAAATTTTTGATGATTTGGTTGTTAATCATGATAAACTTAACACAAGCACCTGTGAAATGAAAAGTGGAAGTTTGATAAAAATAAATCAGGATATCAATGATGAACTGCATAGAACAGAGGCAGATCATCCTGTCAATCACATTGATTCAAAAGTGGAATTGAGATCTAAAAGTGAAAAAAATATGACGGATCCAGAACATGTTAACAACAAAATCAAATTGAATCATGACATACATGTAAATGAACCAATTATTAATACAGAGTGTTTAATACCATTATCTATATCTAGTTCTTGTAGTCAGTCGTTCATCATAGATGTGGAAACAAAGGTGAAGGGTGACTCAGATTTGACAATCAGAAGGAAACAATTGAACAATATAATGTTAGATAGTAAATTGAATTGTGGATTTGCAACTGCATCTGGAAAAGGAATGACATGTTCAATTTCAAGTCATTTAAAGGCACAAGACTTGCTGTCTGATGCTGAAAGACAAAATGTGAGTTCTGGTGATAATAATGTATCTGTAAGGTTAAATGATAAGGAGGAGCCAGTGATAAATGGACACATCCAAGATGGTGGGTTTTCAACAGCATCAGGAAATAAATTAACATTTTCTGTCAAAAGTTTGTCAAAAGCCCACGGAATAATGAAAGAGTTAGAGTGTGAGGTAGATGTCCAAAAACAAGCTGTGGATACAAATTATATCAATGATAATTATAACACATGTTTAGAGGGGAAAAGTGGAGGTGGATTTTCTTCTGCTTCTGGAAAAGGAATCTTATTTTCATATCCAAATCTTTCGAAGGCCGAAAATTTGATGAGAGGGACTGAAGGTCAAAAGGAAAACACTAAGATTGGTCCATCTAAAAATAATAAAAATGATAAAGAACATAAAGAAAATGGGATAGATTGTTGGGGTGGATTTTCAACTGCATCTGGAAAAGATATCCCCCTTTCAGAAAAGAGTTTGTCAAAGGCACAGAGTCTTATTGAAAATATTGAAGAAGAAACAATAAGTACTGATTTGAATACTACTACATGTAGTATAGATGTTTGTAGTAATGGTGAACTTCTAACTGAATCTAGAAAAGACATCTCTTTTGTCAGACCCAGTGTAACTAAAGTAGAAAACTCCATACAGGATATAGAAAGCTTAAAGAAACCAATAGATATAGATACTGCTTCTGACTTCAATAATTTATTAGGTGAAAATAAAGATTTGATAGGATATGGTGGATTTTCTACAGCTTCTGGAAAAGATTTCAAGTTTTCCACATCAAGTCTGACAAAAGCACAAAATTTAATGAAAGATGTAGAAAACCAAAATGATGTGCTGGAAACAAATTCTACGGAGGAAAATTTAGGAAATCAAATTAAGGAGGCCAGCAAAAATGTCAAGAGTTATGGTGGATTTTCTACAGTTTCTGGAAAAGATCTCAAGTTTTCCACATCAAGTCTGACAAAAGCACAAAATTTAATGAAAGATGTAGAAAACCAAAATGATGTGCTGGAAACAAATTCTACGGAGGAAAATTTAGGAAATCAAATTAAGGAGGCCAGCAAAAATGTCAAGAGTTATGGTGGATTTTCTACAGTTTCTGGAAAAGATCTCAAGTTTTCTACATCAATTCTATCAAAGGCACAAAACACAATGAAAGACGTAGAAAACCAAAATGATGTGTTAGAAACAAATTCTAAAGATACAAATTTAGAAGATCAAATAAAGGAGGCCACTAGTTATGGTGGATTTTCAACAGCTTCTGGAAAAGATCTCAAGTTTTCCACATCAATTCTATCAAAGGCACAAAACCTAATGAAAGACGTAGAAAACCAAAACAGTGCTTTAGAAACAAATTCTAGAGATAATTATTTACAAGATGATATGAAAGAGTTCAGCAGTTGTGGTGGATTTTCGACAGCATCTGGAAAAGATCTCAACTTTTCCACGTCGAGTCTATCAAAAGCACAAAACCTAATGAAAACTATGGAAAATAACACTGACATGTCAGAATCACATTCTACTACAAGTAATAAGGATAATGTCAAAGATGTCTGTGTTTCTAGGGAATTTTCTTCTTCTGGAAAAGATCAGAGATTTTCGCTCTCTAGTGAGACCAAAACCCAAGAATCAATGGAAGATGTATTATGTCAGAATGAAAAGACAAAACTATCTACTGCAAAGTCAAAAAAAGAACAATTTGAAAACATTTTTAATGATTTGCTTAATAAAAATGATGTTAATAGTTTATTAGAAAAACAGAAGAGTGTTGATGAAAGTGGGATTCATTTAGAAAAAGAACTTGAGGATATGTTAAGATCAAAAACATGTGATGTAAAGGTTAAACCATTAAAACAAACTAAGACATCAAGATTTCCACCAGGAGCTAATATTCCTAAAGGATTTCGTCCCTTTAAGCCACCAAAAATTATCAGTAAAACTAGGACAAATGATGCATGCATGGAGCATAAAAATGTATGTAGGAAAAATACAACAACTTCATCATTAGAACTTGATGATAAACAAAAGGACACTGCATATAGATGTGACCAATCAAAAACAAATACAGCTGATCACATGACTGTAAATACTGATCACGACCAATCAAAAACAAAAATAGCTGATTACATGACTGTAAATACTGATCCTTTAGATAGTACTTTTTTGGCAGATGTGTTTTCTGAGGATATGATGTTCTCTCAGAATTTGAGTCCTCGTTCTGATATACCTGTCAAACACATCAGTACACACAGTGACTGTTTAATGACATCTGCTTCATTAGACTGTCATGTTGAACAAGTGAAATCAGAAAAGACATTACACTGTGTTCAGACTAATGTAAGTGAAAAAGATGTGACTGTTGTTATACGAAAAGGGAAAGATTGTAAAGAGGCTAGTTTTACTGAAGCAGAACAGGAAGTAGATTTTAAGGGAGGTGATTCAAATTTTGCATTGGAACAGATTATGGATCCTGAGAATGAATTTACACAGGTTTTGAATGATGATCTAAAAAACCCACATTCAGAAGGTGATATAAATACTAATATTGTTTCAAATTCAAAAATTCCATCTCGCCAAAACAGTGAGATGGTTAAGGAAATGTATAATGCGTTTCAAAGTGATTTAAGAGAGAGTGTACCAATTTCTGAAAAAACTCTTGAATCAACAAATACAATTCAGATTGATTCAGATAAAAATATGATAAATTTTGAAAAATCTTTTTGTGATGACAGAAAAACATTAAATGATGAAAATGCAAATCCATTTCAAAGTGCCTCTGGGAAATGTGTTTCAGTTACTGAGACGGCCCTACAATATGTCAGAAAAACATTAAATGATGAAAATACAAATCCATTTCAAAGTGTTTCTGGGAAACGTGTTTCAGTTACTGATACTGCCCTGCAGCATGCCAGAAAAGCATTGAATAATGACAAATCTATTCAAGATGAATTACATACAGTAGATAATACAACAGCCAATCCATTTCAATGTGCTTCTGGGAAATGTGTACAAATTTCTGATAAAGCTCTTCAACATGCTAGAGAAACATTAAAGGATGACAATCTAAGCCTAGTTCAGAGTGGTTCTTGGACATGTACTTCACAATTAGAAAAGTCCCCTCAACATGCTAGGAAGATATTGAATGGTGAAAAGGATCACCAATGTGAAAAAATAATACTGAACAACGCAACATCAAATCCATTTCAATGTGCCTCTGGGAAACATGTTTCAGTTTCTGAGACAGCCCTACAACATGCCAGAAAAACATTAAATGATGAAAATACAAATCCATTTCAATGTGCCTCTGGGAAAAGTGTACAAATTTCTGATAAAGCACTTCAACATGCTAGAGAAACATTAAAGGGGGATAATCCAAGTCCATTTCATAATTCTTCTGGAACATGTACTTCAGTTTTGGAAAAGTCCCCTCAACTTACTAAGAAAACATTGAATGATACAAAGACCAACTTGTTTCAAAGTGCTTCAGGAAAAAGTGTATGTGTATCAGAAAAAGCATTTCAGTATGCTAGACAAACAGCGATGGATGAAAACTTTCAGAATAAAGCTAGAAGATCTCTAACACTTCCTGAAAACAAAATCCAAAATCTTAAAATGAGTCCTAGACAACAGAAAAGTTTGAATGAAAACAAGATGGGAGGAATATTACATAGTGACAAGACCAATAGTAGTGCTACTATGAAAAGAAAAAGAGTAGACTTTGATGATGACTTTGATATACCTGTAGAGATCTGGGAACAAATGGAGATGTATGGAAAAAGACAAAAGATGGAGGATAGTAAGTTCTATTAACTATTTTAGCCTGAAAGACTTTGTTCTTGGAAGGTCATTTTTTCATCACCCATGCATGCTATTTAATGGTGTTTTTTTTTAGATTAATTAATAGTGAGGTTAAAGTGGCATGTGGTAGGTTATTATGGTGGATGAATTCCTGAAGAAAACCACCAACCTGCCGAAGTAACTGTTAAACTTTACACTTTACCACGATCAGTAATCAACTCACAGACTTGAGTGGTAATAGGTATTGATTACATATAGGTAGGTATAAATCTAAATACCATATGATTGTAGCCATGGCAATCATCACAGTATATTTACATTTTTAACAAAATAACCAGTAACAATATACATGTATTATGCTTTTTCCTGTTTACATATTGTTTAAAGTAAAAAACCTCTATTTAATTAACCAAGTCTGTCAAACATGTTTTTCAGTCTTTGCAATGAAAATTTGAATTTAATGGTCCGAATCAAATTCTTCAATTTATCTTTATATAGTTCTTTAAAAAAATGAAAAATTTACTAGTCCGAACGAAGTTTTACTGGTCTTGGGCCAGAGGACCGGTGCTCATTGTGAAGACTGGCTATTCTAAGTAAATTGTAAGTTGATAATTTTGTTTTGTAGGTGGAAGTAAGCAACCATTGACAACAGTCCCAGAAGGTAAAATATTAACAAAGCAGGACTAAAATAGAATTAAGAGAAGACCGTTTCTGTTCAATGTGCAATTATTTGTGTGAGCTTTTATTATTCAGAACAAATGCCTATAAAAATTGTTTCAAATTTAAGCTAGAGACAAAAATAGGTTGTGAGAAGAGAACTGTTGAAAGACTTAATTTGAATAAAATGTAGATGCATGTATCTAATTTAGTGTGCACGGCACATTTATGGAATAACCTTCATCAGGTACTTCTTAAATTGAAAGATTGGAAAGTGTTTGGGAGCAATAAAACCAAAGGGCCTAAACAGGATAGCCAAAATCGGCTAAGGTTTGCACGAAGCACAAAGTGTTTAACTTGGTTTAAAGATTTATACAAGATAAAACAATATTAAGTTGTTCACCTACCAATGGCCTATGTGTAATCGTCAAAAACCATTTATTTTCACTTAATGATGTGAAATATTCTAATTATTTATTAAGGTATACAAACTTTTTTTTAAAGATGAGAAATAAATGGAAATAAACATGAAGGTTTTGTTCCTCTTTCAGATTATAGTCAGGACAGACAAATTCCAGGATTTTCACCAAAACCACTTAAGAGCCAGTCCTTTCAGAGTCAAAGGTAAAAATCTAGTAATGTTTAATTGTTGTTCTGTTTCATCTTAGGGGGGGGGGGGGGTTATGGTATTTAAGGCCACTTTCAACAGTGTTTCAGTTATATCGTGGCGGTCAGTTTTTTTGGTGGAGGAAACTGGAGAAAACCACAGACCTGCCGCAAGTCACTGACAGACTTTATCACATAATGTTGATCGAGTTCACCTCCCCATGAGCGGGATTCGAACGTACAATCTTAGGAAAATAACTATTTCCAGTGTATTCTAGAAGTATCTGATGAAAAAAATAATATGCATACAAATATTATACCTTCTTCTTTCTGTTTAAATAAGATATTAGTAATTTGACAGTGCACAAGATTAAACAGATTAAGAATAGTCGGAATATTGTTGAAGAAGTAATATTTGCTCCAACAAATATTTCATGACAATTTGTTTTTGTAAATGGTGTATTTCTATATGGATTATTAATACATTGAATTTAAAGGAAAAATTTGAAATTAAAGATTTGTTTGAAAATTGACTACAATAAATATTAATAGAATAATAGGTGTAACGAAAACTTGTAATTGTCATCTGTTGTGTGGCAAATGTGTTAAATCATGCCAAAATCTATAAGAAAAGTTTAAAGACACCAAAGGAGTAGTGGGTGAACTTGGGTGCTCCGGAAGGATAAGAAGTTCCTGCTGCACTAGTGGCACCCATTGTGTTACTGTGTAATGACACAAACACTAGCTAATATGGACATTTTTTGGGACACCAGTATACATAAACAAGTACAAATAACGTAAATAAAATATGACCCCTCCCCCCATAAAAAACCCAAATGAGATGAAAATTGCATTGGGCAGCAGTCTGAATAGTATGTTTGAAGTGTCATGATAATCTATGGGGGATTACTTCATTAATACTTAGTTAAAAACATTAGAACATATCCTAGTTGAATAAGAAATAAATAAACAAATGTTATTGCCAATACTTTAAATTATTTAGCTTTCCAATCTTTAGATTTTGATTGTACCTGATGAAGGTTATTTTGATTGTACCTGATGAAGGTTATTTCAGAAACGTGTTGTGTGCACTAATTTTGATGTCTACGTTTTTATTATACTTATTTGTTTATAACCTCTATTTTTTGGGGGTATTTTCAGTAAGAGGCTATTGGACCATAGATCTAATGTTCATCAAACTGTACCACCTAAATCAACATTTAACACTCCTTATAAGTTATCTACTACAGCTGATCCTAATAGAGAGTCCACTCAAATGTCACACAATAAAGTTAAAATAGTGACACCAGTATTTGTACCAAAGACATCAGAAAATCTAATCAAAGGTTTGTACAATTATACTGTTTTATGAAAAGAAAGTTAAGTGATGGTCAACAATTCCACCAATATCAGCAGAAAGAACAACCACCTCTCACCTAAAGAAAGTTTAAGTGATGGTCAACAATTCCACCAATATCAGCAGAAAGAACAACCACCTCTCACTGGTCAACAATTCCACCAATATCAGCAGAAAGAACAACCACCTCTTACCTCAAATAATTGAAGACAAGAAAAACCAAAACATATGGCATTGGAAATACAGGTCCTGGCTTCAGACAGGCACACAATTGTGACAGGGTTTAACCAGTCAGTGGGATTACAATCCCACCCCTCTTGATAATTGGATCTCCAACCACAATACAGATATAAACAAAACGTGAAAAACCTGCACAGATTTACTTCTACTCAATAAGACCACATACTATCACAAAAGTGATTGATAACATAAACATGGACAGTCAATGAATGCTGATAGTTAAGAAGCTAAGAAGGTAGAGTATGTTGGTTAAAGACCATTACTCTTAGCAAAGACCAATATACTGTTTCTAGATCATTTATTATTTAAGAAATAATTCATGGAAGTCTTACTGTGTTGTGAGTTTTAACATGGGTTGGCTGACAGCAATATTTTATCCCAAGCGGTAGTGAGGGATAAAATTAACTATTATCCTGCCAAATTCGAACAAACGATAACTCATCAACATGTGCTTTCATGACGGGAAGGTCTTATTGATGGAACAGCTGCAACAATAATGTTTTGTTTGCACGTTTAAATTGTACATCGCAAATTTATTAATTTTTGGATATGTTGATTATTTTCGGTGAATATAGATAATTAAAAAGTTGACAATAGTGTAAATAATTTTATTTTGTGATTTTATCACCTGGCTTAAATGTGTGCACTGCACATGTGCTAATGAGATTTTGCCATCTAAATAAATCGCTCGTTCGTTTACAAAGCGAAAGAAGGACGCCATATTAGAATTAAAAATTATTGATGTAATTTATTACATAGGTGTTATCTTCGCTATATAAACGCCAGCATCATGTCTTTATAAGAATTTTGTTTTTCTACTTCAACAGGTTCACAGCTAGAAAGTAATAACTGATGGTCAAGTTTATTTGACCCTTCCTGTCTTTGAACTTTTTTTTCTATATTTATGATATCTTATTCATTAGAATTTGACTGTAATGACAGATTTAGAAGTATTTTTGCCATACTGATGGACCTATAATTTGTATAACAAGATATGTTTATTTCAGAAAACAAATTGTGTATTCAACAGAACAGTAAACCTGTAAAGGTGACAACATCAAATAAAGAAATACCAGAAAGGAGAGCTTCTGATGTTATAGATAATACAGGAGGGGATCCTAATATTATATCTAACAATTCTATAGCAAATCAGACTCCTATTAAAATTACCATGGAAGTTGTACAATTGATACAAAAATCTAGAGAAGAACAGAAGGATATCATTCAACAAAAGTCAAAGAAGAAGGTGGTACCAGTTGAAGGCAGACTGTATCAGATAAAACAGTCACAGAGAAGACTCAAGTTGAAAGATGTTATTTCATTGACAAGGATTAGACATCAGGTATATACTTTAACCTATCTGCACTGATCACCTCTTGAGACCACTTTTTTTATTGTTTGAATTTTATAATTTAACATTAGATGTAAATTACATAAATGATTTTTTAATAGTGTTGAGTTTGGATATGTAGAAATAGATATGAAAATCAATGTTGATATAACAATATCATACCAGGGGATGATAATGAATAATTACAACAATATCATACTAGGGGATGATAATGAATAATTACAACAACAAAAAAGTCAATAACAGACATATCATAACACTACCAACATTTGGACCCCATTGTAAGGTTTACAAATTTATTTTGAGAAACTCCAGTTTGCATGAATAAAGAAAATTTTTTGAATTATTATTGTAGAATGATACATTCCATTTTCATCCATCTACAAGAAAAGTTAGATTTAGTAATACAGCCCTCCATAGATTTTACCTACCAGACTTTTATGGTATAAATGTCCACCGTATTATTGTGGGAGATGGAGCATTACTTGTTTGTGATGATTCTGGCTATGCTGGAAAGGAGGAGTTTTATCAAGCTTTCCTAACATTAGAAGGGGTAGATAGTAAGTTACTGGATGATAAATGGTTCTATAACCACTACAGATGGGTGGTGTGGAAATTAGCAGCTTATGAAGTGTCATCTCCTCATCAGTTTGCTGGAAGGTAATTTATATCCTCAAAGTAAATGTTTGACAGGAAAAAAGGCCACATCATAAGAATTAATTGGGTTTTTTTTTTAAAGGCATAATTATATATAAGATATTTAGAATTGAGATTAAATTGTAATGCTATTTAAATCTGAGACATTAAATTAATGAGAAAATAACTTTATCTGATGCAAAACAGATTCAAATATAGAAAGAAAAAAATGATAATAATTGTGACTTGTTATTATTTAAAGTACTGATGTAAGAATCAGTACAGTTACCCCTAAATGTGTATCATTTTCAAATTGCATGACAGGGTATTATCAATTTTACTTCTGTTTTTATGATTTTAAATTAGATTTTGGAACTGTTCTGACAGGGTGATATTTTTTGTTTTTTCATTTCATTATGACATTTGGTTATATGATCTCAGATTTTATATTTTTGAAGCTATTTTATATAATTAATGTGTACAGTAGATATGTTTTATCAGCTCACCTAGCCAATGCAAAGATCAAATGAGCTTTTAGTATCAGTTGGCATCTGTCATTAATGTTTTTACCTTTTGTTTTTTTTACTACAAAGCTGTTCAACCAAATGAAGCCTTGAGAAGACAAGATTTAGATTTATACAAATGAAGATGATCCTCCATGGGGAAGGGGTCTAAAAGGGGACAGTGAAGTTAAATTAGCAAATATATATACAGTTGACTCTCGTTATCTCGAATTCGATGGGAGCATGGAAAAAATTTGAGTCAACCGTAGTTCGACTCAAGAGGAGCTACGAAAATACCAGAAGTGTAGTTTGTTTAACGACGAAAAGGAGACAACTCGAGCGAAATTTCGAAGAGCTAAAACCAGCATCGCATGTCCCTATTCTCGGAACGATTTTAAACATATTCGATGTTTTTGTTGCTGTTTTTTTTTCTCTGTTAAATTCTTTGAATCTTGTGGAACGACTGATAACTTCTAGATATCTTTTTTTGTGTGTATGAATATGTTTATCTGTTTTGTATAGATATTTTTCAGCTGTTGCTATTGTCATTAAACTTCACCCATCATGACGTATTTTTCTTT
Source organism: Bathymodiolus septemdierum (assembly GCA_963383655.1). Lineage (NCBI taxonomy): Eukaryota > Metazoa > Mollusca > Bivalvia > Mytilida > Modiolidae > Bathymodiolus > Bathymodiolus septemdierum. The sequence goes on from OY726520.1 coordinate 70,931,765, forward strand.
GTGCAATACTGTTTATTTACAATAAATTGTGTGTTTTTATTATTCAATAAAGTGTAGAAGAAAACTATTCTTCTTTAATCAAAATTAATTTCCGACAAATAATTCAATAGATAAAACGCTTCCTTTGTGTACTTTTCATAATCATTGATGTATGCCGACCCAAGCGCACTTATTATGAATCGGTAATTTTTTATTGTACACATCTAACCTGTGTCATAATACCAAGCCAATTCAAATATTATCACTAATTAATTTGACAGATTGTGAAATAGCCTAAGGTAAAAATGTCAAAGTCAATGACCGGATGTTTCACCTGTGATCCGATTTTAATCCCAAGGTAATACACATGTTTTGACAGGTAAATTCGACTTAACGAATGTAAATGATATGGCTTTCTACATCTCGGGACCAAAACTTTTATTCAAGACAACCGAAATTTCGACATATCCGAATTCGACTCAACAGGACCTGGAGTCAAATTATATATATTTATACACAACGAAGTTCGGGACTTCGATAAAAATTCGAGACAATGAGAGTCAACTGTATATATATGTATATATATACCAGCGATACATCCTCCCGAGGTACTTCCCCTTTAGGTTAAAGTCTTTGAAAAAAAAATCAACACCAGAGTTTCTGTGCATTATTATAAAATTTCCAAACTGCATAAAAGCTAGTTTATTTTCTTGTCATATTTTACTGCTTGTATGATTCTTACATGGAGTTGTACTTTTTAAATGATTATCTGATCAAATGCTCATAGTTTTCATGTGCTTCAGGTATATTGTATTTATTTTTGTAGATGTTTGACTCCAGAAGTTGTAATGTTACAGATGAAGTATAGATATGATAGAGAAATAGATAAATGTCAAAGGTTTGTTATTATACAATGTAAATATTCTCTGGACTACCCGGGTTACACAATGAGTTAGGTAGTTGTATCACCTAACATCTCATACCAGCCTATCACCAATACAGCGTTTGTTCGCACCTGGCTTTGTAAATTACAAACAAGGGTGCACTCAACTTGCAGCCCCAAGTGATAAAGTTTACCAGTTGCTTGCCCATGGTCGGTGGTTCTCTCGGGGTATTCCAGCTTCTTCCACCACTAAAACTGGTTGCCATGATATAGCTGAAATATTGCTGAAAGTGGCATTAAAACACCAAAAATCCAAAAAAAAATCAACCAACTTGTAGTATTGTCCTACCACTTTTCATAGAAACCATAATCTAAATAAATACATTTAAACTAGCAACAAACTTATCTGATATAACACTTAAGAAATAAATCCCAATCCTTACAAATTCTGATTAAATATTTCCTATCCGCAAAAACTAAACAATACATAATATAATAGCCATAATCTAACCTTTTAGTTTTCAATCTCTGTACACTATATAACACTAATCACAACTAACCAAAACACACACAATTTTTAACAAGACTATTGACAGTTACATTGTATTTGTAGACTAAATTAAGATTGATTTTGGTGTTTAACTCCACTTTCAGCAATATTTCAGCTATATCATGGCGACCAGTTTTAGTGGTGGAAGAAGCCGGAGTACCCGGAGAGAACCACCAACCATGGGTAAGCAACTGGTAAACTTGATCACTTGCGGCAGCAAGTCGAGTGCACCCTTTTTTGTAATTTACAAAGCTGGGCGCGAACCCACGCCGTATTGGTGATAGGCTTGTATGAGTAGTTAGGTAATCCAACCACCTAACTCATTAAGTCACCCGGGCCCTTTAGACTAAATTAAGATCCTAAATCATTTACAATGGTGATAACTAACAAAATATTATCAACATATACAAGCTGAAATAAGCCTTAATGTTATCAATAACAAAATTAAATCTATTCTACAATACCCATATGCTGAACAAAATTTTCAGAACATCGGCTGACTAAGAAAACCTTTAACAATTTCACTAAATTCAGCAAGAGTATTATGATACCAGTTGAAATAGACCAGGCAGATATTAATATACATAAGCTAAAGCTAAAGTAAAGCAGTTGTCGTTTCACAATTAATGCCTTGCATACAGACTATAAATTGTACTAAACTGATTATACCTATGACAATGTAAGAATAACTTCAAATTGACCTTAAAGAAGAACATTTATTCATGGCATTTCCCAGGTATTGAAATAGAATCATGTTTCTCCACTATCAGGTACAACTGAAAAGGGCATAGTTGTGTAGAACAAATACACTACTCACATTTTGGATAGGACACTAATGAGTGCCTTCTGTATGAAGAATACTGTGCTTCTGACACATAAAAGATAACTTGCTGCAGCTCGTAATGAACAATATTTGTCAGGAGTGGTCATTGATGTCCTGTTACAAGGCCAAATTTTCTTACTCGATCCATCAACTCTCATTTTCTTTGAAGCAAGCAACACATCTGTCTATAGGCCAGTCTCAGTGCCACTTTATTACCCGAATGATGTAATGTTTGCTAGCTTATTCTGATTATAAATGTAAATTAAATACCCCTCACCTGATGTTAAGCAACAATCAATCCATACATTCCTCTAGTACAAAATACTTTTTAAATATCAACCAGATTTTTGTGTGATGTTTCATTTTTTTGGATGATTTAATGCAGAAATATACTTGAAATCTGATAAATTTATTTCTTTTTCCAGAATTTAAGTTTTTTAAGTTTTTACAAGATATTACATATTTAGAAAGAAGTTTATGAAGATATTTTTAAATATTTTATTTTAGATCATCGGTAATGAAGATTTGTGAAAGAGATGATACACCATGTAAAAGAATGGTGTTATGTGTGTCTAATATAAAGGCTGGAGACAGTAATAAGGAACCACAGGTAATGTGACACAATTTGTGCACGAATGGTTCTGTCATGTCTGTGTATTATTGGCATGAAATATATTTCTATCAGTGAAAAAAAGAATTAAAAATGGTGTCATACACAGAATACAAAAAATCTTAGTTATCAACTTTCAAAAATAATCATTATATCAGATTTCACGAGGTACTTATTTGTGACCTACCCTTGTATGTGATACATGCCACACAAACAGAAGACAACCCTACAAATGCAAGAGACTTCAGGATTTGGGGTCTAATTCTTCAGAATTTTCTGGACGGATGAATTGGGGCATGCCCTGAAATGCCTGTAGAAGTATGAAATCCTCAACCCTTGACTCTTTTTTTGCAGTATAAAACTTGCTACTGTGACATGTAGAACAGCAATAAAAGCTCTGTTCCTTTACTTTAATGTATGTTGAAGTGTAAAGTTTAATAGTATTTCGTATTCAATTACTTCTATATCTATTTTAACTAATTGGATCGTTGATTTGGATTAGTTATATCTCATTAATAATGCTAACTGATGAAAGGTTGGAATTGACGCTTGTTAACAACTATATATACAGTATACGTACATTGCTGTAAAATATCAAATTTATTTTTAAACATTAAAGCTTTAGAAACAGGTAAAAAATCAAGCCTTTGGCAAGTTTTTCTGTCCTGTTGTGCAGCAAGTGCAAATGAATTTTTTATTTTCCGACAATGTACATATATTGTATTTATCCTGCAATGCCAAAAAAGCCCAAAATAACTGCCAAATTGTCCAAAAGGAGCAGAAACAAGCGACGTTCTCCTCGTATTTGATGGTGTCCTCTGTGAAGTCCCCGCTTACACTGGTACCGTTTCTTTACATTGCTCAATATAAATTGGGTACCAGAAAAACTATATTTTGGTCAGTGACTGTATATAACAAAAATGTATCCAGTCAATGCCATTTGACTGCTCAAATAGAACTAGTGCAGGATAAACATTAAAATACATTCTGATCATTCCACATGGTAAAAGGGGGCCTGGGTGGCTCAATGAATTAGGTCGTTGGATCTAACAGCTCATACAAGCCTATCGCCAATACGGCGTGAGTTGGCGCCCAGCTTTGTAAGTTACAAAAAAGGGTGCACTCGACTCGTAGGTGCAAGTGATAAAGTTTACCAGTTGCTTGACCAGGGGCGGTGGTTCTCTTCGAGTACTCTGGCTTCCTCCACCACTAAATCTGGTCACCATGATATAGCTGAAAGTGGCATTAAAACACCAAAAAATCAATCAATCAATGCATATGGTAAAATGATTATGTCAATAACTACAGTAGATACCAGATTGTGCCCATATAGACTAATAACTGTATTGCCTACCACTAGACCCCGTGATAAAAATGTGGGGGGGGGGATTTGATTGACTTTTATGTTTTTATTCATGATGTAATACAAAGCTTTACATGTACTTTGTTATAGGTATCATTAAGTGATGGTTGGTACAGTATAAATACTAAAGTTGATGGTCCTTTAACTAACCTAATCCACAGAGATTGTATACAGATTGGTGATAAACTGTGTATATCTGGAGCAGAACTAACAGGTTCACAGGATGCCTGTCCACCACTAGAGGTAATATAATACAGATGTGTATCAAGTGTATAACCAGTTTTGTCTGACAGAGGAAATGATCAACTTTGTCTGACAGAATAAATATCATGTTTTGTCTGACAGAAAGTGACCTATTTTGTTTGACAGTGGGGATAACCTGTATTATGTCCAAACAGTAGTTGATATGAAGTATATGTACATATAATTATTGTAGTTCTTTTAACATGTATAAGCTTGATAAATCAACAACGTGATAAAAACACTGAACAAGATGTCAACTTTGTCTTCATTTTGATAAGGGTATTTAATATTTATTAACATACATTTTTATCTATCGTTCTTTACATATTTACATTGTATATTTTTAATGACAGGCGCCTGCATCTATGATGTTGAAGATCAGTACAAATTCTACCCGTCCTGCTCCATGGCATTCCAAACTTGGCTACCAAACTGACCACACCCCTTTGTGTGTACCTCTGTCCACCCTGAATGGAGAAGGTGGCACAGTTGGATGTGTAGAAGTTGTTGTTGTGAGGAAATATCCCACCATGGTAAGGTTATAATTTAGGACATCACTCCCACACTTTCCTTGATGGAAAAGATAGTATGGTTGATTTTGTAGAATGAAGATGAGCACTTTATATAATGCATCTTGAGGAGGATAGACACATGGACATGTAGAGTTACAAAGTGATGTCTATTATATCTTGTAAACTTACTCAAACTATTCACACATCACCATAATCTTATGGTTTCATCTTCAGTGACTGGAAGATATTGGTATGTATAGATGACATTGATAGTCACCTTGAGCCATACAGCCATCATTTTATTGATCTGGTGATGTCATCAAATAAGATAAAAAGACTTGAACAATAAAATGAAAAAAACAAGAAAAAATGCCTCATTGTCAGAACAGCTCCAAAATCCAACTAAAAAATTGTAGAGAGGCAAAATTGATACCCCTAACACATATACATAACCACTCACTTCCCTGGATTAGTACAAGCCTTACTAAATAGTGGCAGGGGCACATTAATTTTATGGGCTCACTGCATTAAATTAATTTAATTTCATGGAAATTTTATAGACCAGTTATACACTATTTACTTCTATAATATTAGACACGTAAATAATTTTGGCTACAGACATTGTTATTATTATTTCAGTATATGGAGAAGTTAGCAGCTGGTGGATGTATATTTAGATCTTATAGTGCAGAAGAAAAATACAAACAAAGTTACCAACAGATTCAACAAGATAGGATGGAAAAATTATATCAACAAATTGAGAGTCAGTTTGAAAAGGACAGTAGAGAAGGTATATCATTATTTTATAGCATGCTGAAGGATGTTTTACTACATACAAAACCCCACTTTTTCAATCACTTCTTTCATTGTTTCTTTGTGCTGTGAGAATTTAGACAGATAAGTTTCAGACATTAATTAATGCCAGATGGCTGTGAAATTATGTCCTGCTGGACATCTCACAGGATATAACTTTGATTGACACTTTCCTCATATAAATAGACCTACTTTCTTAACAATTCAGAAGAATACACTGTAAAATATTGAACTGAACTTTGTCACTTTGTGCATCAATGGGGGATGTGTGACAAAGGTGTTTCACAAAAGACCTATAACAATTTAAACAGATATAAGTTATGATGTTATATATGTAACCTGGCATTTTATCTTGTCTTATTTATAGAGAGATGCACGAAAAGGAAGAAATGGTCCAGGAAAGATATAGAAGTACTAAATACTGGACAGGAAATCTATGATGCTGTAAATTCATCAACACACCCAGATGATATACAGGTACTATTATATCATTTCTACACAGAACACTCAATGTGTTCTAATCATAGATGTAATCACTTAGATGAACAAAGAACTGTTTAGCACACCTGTAAGGTATTATCATTTGTGTCCATGGTTGCCATCATCTGTAAGTTTTTAACATTTTGATTTGTATGCCCTCATTGCTGGCATTTATGTAGAGAATCAGGTTGGCATCTGTGTCCATTCTTACATTTTCTTCTCTGAACATGCTTTGACAATTGAAATCAAACTTGATTGGAATGTTCCTTCGTTGTCCTATGTTTTATGTTGCGATCAAAATCCTAGATTGCTGTCAAAATCAAATGATTTTATTATCTTTATGTTCTTTATAAAATTCTCTTTATTTAACATGTCAACAGGTTTTGTATGGCTCTTACTATTTTAAAGATATAAGATAGATCAAAATGGGGTTAACACCCACAGTTTTGAATATGTATTTTAACCTAAAAAATTGACAGTTTTTTTATTGAGATTCCTTTTGAAATTTCTTGAATGTAATATTCAAACAGCTTTGGCCGAGGTCTTATGGTTTCAGAGACCAAAAAGGGATCAGTGCCCAACAACAATAACTTGTTTTTATTTTAAGTCTGATTATGGATGCAGTTTTTCCATTGAATTCCTTACTAAAATTCCTGATTTCAATATTCAACATTACAAGCAATATGCAATTATTTGTTGACATACATTTCTACTTTTCAGGGGGCCATCATGGTCGTGATCGTATGGTAGTTGGATTTACAACTTTCTGTACAATTAGTGCCTATCACCACCAAAGTTGTGAGTTTGAATCCCACTCATGGCAGGTGTACTTGATACAACATTATGTGATAAAGTTTGTCATTGACTTGTGACAGGTCAGTGGTTTTCTCCAGGTACTCCAGTTTCCTCTGTCAATAAAACTGACAACCACGATATAGCTGAAATATTGTTGAAAGTGGCATTAAACACGATAACCCCATGTCTACTTTTGAGATCTGATGAGTAGTAAGATTGTATCAATTATAAACTTATATTAAAGCTTGTATTTTTGTTGTAGACATATCTCAGTACTAATCAGTTAGAATTATTAATGGATCACCAAAGAACTGTTCAAGATGAGAAACGTCAGAAATTGAATTCTGATTTTCAGAAAGCTTGGAATGATGGAGAAGAGGTAATAAAAGAATGTATCAGGGGAGATAACCTAATATATGTCATGCGATGTGAATACTGTTACAGTAAATTTCTTTCATTAGTAATTTACCATACTTGTATCTTAATACAAATGAATGATTTCCACCAAAACTTGAATTATCATGCATCTAAAGAGTATCAGATATAGTGTTTATCAACAGAAGTAAAAATGATTGCTCAACTGCAGGCCAAGGGCCATTTAACACTCATTTATGGTATGAGAAGTTCTCATTATTGAAGACCCTACTGTGAAATGTAGAACATCAATAAAAGGCTTCTATTAATTTGTGTCTAAGTGTAATGTTGGTCTCTCACGTTTATTTACATCTGTATCCTGTCTTAAGTGTAATGTTGGTTAGTCTCTCACATTTATTTACATCTGTATCCTGTCTATAAGTGTAATGTTGGTTAGTCTCTCATGTTTATTTACATCTGTATCCTGTCTAAGTGTAATGTTGGTTAGTCTCTCACGTTTATTTACAACTGTATCCTGTCTTAAGTGTAATGTTGGTTAGTCTCTCACGTTTATTTACATCTGTATCCTGTCTAAGTGTAATATTGGTTAGTCTCTCACGTTTATTTACATCTGTATCCTGTCTTAAGTGTAATGTTGGTTGGTCTCTCAAGTTTATTTACATCTGTATCCTGTCCAAGTGTAATGTTGGTTGGTCTCTCACGTTTATTTACATCTGTATCCTGTCTTAAGTGTAATGTTGGTTAGTCTCTCACGTTTATTTACATCTGTATCCTGTCTAAGTGTATGTTTGTTAGTCTCTCACGTTTATTTACATCTGTATCCTGTCTTAAGTGTAATGTTGGTTAGTCTCTCATGTTTATTTACATCTGTATCCTGTCTAAGTGTAATGTTGGTTAGTCTCATGTTTATTTACATCTGTGTCCTGTCTAAGTGTAATGTTGGTTAGTCTCTCACGTTTATTTACATCTGTATCCTGTCTAAGTGTAATATTGGTTGGTATTTCACGTTTATTTACATCTGTATCCTGTCTTAAGTGTAATGTTGGTTAGTCTCTCATGTTTATTTACATCTGTATCCTGTCTAAGTGTAATGTTGGTTAGTCTCTCATGTTTATTTACATCTGTATCCTGTCTAAGTGTAATGTTGGTTGGTCTCTCATGTTTATTTACATCTGTATCCTGTCTAAGTGTAATGTTGGTTAGTCTCTCATGTTTATTTACATCTGTATCCTGTCTAAGTGTAATGTTGGTTGATCTCTCACGTTTATTTACATCTTTATCTTGTCTAAGTGTAATGTTGGTTGGTCTCTCACGTTTATTTACATCTGTATCCTGTCTAAGTGTAATGTTGGTTAGTCTCTCACGTTTATTTACATCTGTATCCTGTCTTAAGTGTAATGTTGGTTAGTCTCTCATGTTTATTTACATCTGTATCCTGTCTAAGTGTAATGTTGGTTGGTCTCTCACGTTTATTTACATCTGTATCCTGTCTAAGTGTAATGTTGGTTAGTCTCGCATGTTTATTTACATCTGTATCCTGTCTAAGTGTAATGTTGGTTAGTCTCTCACGTTTATTTACATCTGTATCCTGTCTTAAGTGTAATGTTGGTTAGTCTCTCACGTTTATTTACATCTGTATCCTGTCTAAGTGTAATGTTGGTTAGTCTCTCACGTTTATTTACATCTGTATCCTTTCTTACTATCACCTATCTACAAGTTGGAGGGGGTCTTATTCTTGCTTCAAGCTACAAGTGATGCTAGTCATTGAAGAGTGCATGCATGATTGTTGTTTAAAGTGAATACATTTCAGCTATATCATAGTGAGACTAAGTTACTCCTGATACTGAAAAGTGTTGGCAGTAACTAGGGATGATGTCACATAGTCGTACCGTATCATTATGTTATAGAATTTACCTGTCTACATATTATATTAGAGGTGTCACTATATAAAGCAATGGCTTATTAAACTGAAAATCTGTTGTACTCCAAACATGTTTCTTGTAAGATATCTCTTACAGACTGCATGCAACATGTATATTGAGACAATTTTAAAAATTGAATACTTTTCTTGGATAGAGTTTATTTTCCTGGTATTGTTTGAAATATTACATTTTATTATGTTACTGTTTATCTATCAGTTATTCAATGACAATTGTTTCCCACCAGAATCATAAACAAAGAAATGTGATACCGTTGATGAAGATTAGAATTATTGGATGTTGTAGAAAAGATACAGATAGTCAAATATGTGAGTTATTTATAAATAGGATTGGGGGCCGTCGTGGCTGTGATCATATGGTAGTTGGATTTACAACTACCTATGCAATCAGTGCCTATCATCACTAAAGTTGTGAGTTCGAACTCCATTCATGGCAAGGTGTACTCGATACATCATGTGATATATTTGTCAGTGACTTGCGACAGGTCGGTAGTTATTTTCGGGCACTCTGGTTTCCTCCACCAATAAAACTGACTGCCATGATATAACTGAAATATTGTTGAAAGTGGCATTAAACACCATAGACCTATAAATAGATTTAATTAAACATTTTAAATGCCAATCTGACTCAAAAGTTGCAGTTGGCAATTTGTTTTTTCAAAGCAGATTTCAGGGAAACATTTTATTTTGAAATAAAAAAAATTGTCAAGAATAATTATAAATTACATTTTTAACCTTTTTTGGATGAGGTAGATCAGCAAACAGCAAACATACAGGTTTTCTGAATTTGTATAAAAGTTCCTACATAGAGAGTGTGAAATATAATACACAAATATGACCCAGAAACTTTGAAAACATATTTAGAGATTTATATACTGGCAGTTGTAAAATATCTTTGTTATGACTTGGGGGTTGTCATAGTCATGATCATATATTAGTTGGATTTACAACTACCTATGCAATCAGTGCCTATCACCACTAACTTTGTGAGTTTGATCCCTGGTAATGGTGAGGTGTACTCGATACAACATTATGCGATAAAGTTTGTCAGTGACTTGTGCAGGCCAGTGGTTTTCTCTGGGTATTTCTGTTGACTTACAGCCATGATATTAGTGAAATATTGTTGAAAGCGGTGGTAAACACCATTACTCTAACCCTTGTTATGACTCATATTTTGCTATAAATATCGAATAAATAACGAGAATAAATTTAAACAACTATCTATCAATCATTGGAATAAGAAGTGGCATCTAGAAGTAATTATAAATATCATGTTTATTTATGTGTAGTAGCAGGGAAATGTGATGATGTTAAGTATGCCTTAATTAATGAAATATTGCCACATTAAGCCATCATGTGACTTGTACCAATTAAAAAATGTCAGAAATAACCTTATTATAAAAATTTGATAGTGGAAAAAAACCCAATAAAAATAACAATCATATTGTTTATGTGTTAAATTGTTGTGAGAATTTGAATGTTATATTTGACTGTCATGATCGTATGGTAGTTGGATTTACAACTACCTATCCAATCAGTGCCTATCACCATTAATGTTGTGAGTTCGAATCTTGCTCATGGGGAGGTGTACAACATTATGTGATAAAGTTTGTCAGTGACTTGCGGCAGGTCAGTGGTTTTCTCTGGAATCTCCGGTTTCCTCCAACCAATAAAACCCACCGCCACGATATAACTGAAATATATTGGAAATTGGCATTAAACACCATAAAACCAACCTAATATATTTGTTACAGCTTCATTATTAACAATATGGAGACCAACATCAGCCCATACAGATCTAACAGAAGGGAAACGGTATAAAGTTTATAATCTTACAGCCTCAACATCCAGGTATTCATTCTACACTTTTTTATAATTATCACATTTGTTCATGTTTTTATTGTTGAAAGCTAATTATTTACCAATTTTTTTTTTAAATACATGTCTTTTTTGCATGCTTGCAACAAATGACAGGTATAATTTATTTAACTTCAATGTAAATTATTACAATGACTAGTTTAGTTGCTGTAGTCTAAGCATTTTATTGTCTATACAAAATACTAACCTGTTATTATATAGATATAGATTTACACCAACAACATGATAAAAAACAACCATTAATTAGGTATAAATTTACCGTATACATAGACAATATTAAGCACATATGTATATTGTCAGCAAATGTAAAATTTATTTGATCTTTCCTGGAAAAGAGAAACAAAACATTGACAGAGACTCGCTATTCTTCCTCTTTCTAAAATTCATAAAAATAAACTTTATATTTCTTGACAATTTTATGTATATTGTGTTTATACTGAAAAAATAATTGTTAAATTTACACACAAGAAATAAATCATTGGACATTTTGTTTAAATTTCCCATTTGGTGTTTGTCCACAGCGTGGTCCTTGTTCCACCAGTGTTTTTTGCTCTTTTTTCTAGATAAGACGAAAGGTAACAGGAGATGTTATATATCAAGTAGATGTATAAAGCGAAGGTTTATATGTACACCTTTATAAGAGGTGGTAAATGCACATGTATAAAGCGAAGGTTTATATGTACACCTTTATAAGAGGTGGTAAATGCACATGTATAAAGCGAAGGTTTATATGTACACCTTTATAAGAGGTGGTAAATGCACATGTATAAAGCGAAAGTTTATATATACACCTTTATAAGAGGTGGTAAATGCACATGTATAAAGCGAAGGTTTATATGTACACCTTTATAAGAGGTGGTTTACTGATTACAGTATAAATACTGATAATGGCTGTTTTTCTATTGGTACTATGGATTTCATCATCACTAAACATGATTGCCACAATATAACAGAAAAAATTGTGGAATTAACATGAAGCTACCATCCAAGGGAAGACATTATGGCTTCCATAGTAACAAGGTTTTTTTGACTGAATGTGGTGTTATTTTGATTGATACAATTTAATTATATTTTGTTTCCTTTCAGATCAAGATCTGCACAAAGAGGGGTACAACTTACAGCTACAAAACAAACCTATTTTAAACCATTACCTTTAGATGACAATATTCTAGATCTTGTATATGAACCAAGAGAGGTATTAAATGTAGTAATTACTGTCATAAGTGTACAAAGGTAGTGCAAATCAGGTTATGGTGTAGTTGCATACAAAATGTTTGAATTCGATTTTTTAGCTAACAATTTTTGGTCTTCCCTCAGCATGATTCTAACACTTTGATGTATAGGATATTTCAAATCAAGCAGTCGCAGGAAATAAATATTTCAATTGTCTTAAGCAAGTGATAACCATACAATGTGTCTACTTCATTGGATCCCCAAAGGATATATGTACGTTTTAAACCTGAAATTTTTTAAACAGCTTTTCAGACTATTTAATCTGTCAAATTGCACACCCACAAAACTATCGAAAATAGATTACTATTGAGAACTGATAACGGCACAATATATACTGTACTATTCTGTATTTTTTACAGACATCAACAAAAGAAGATTTAATTAGGAAGAGGCCTAACTATGGAGAAATAGATGTTGTAGGGATTGTTATAGATGTCAGTAATACTAACATTGAACACAGGTACTATTGTTTCTATTCAGTCTACTCCAGTTAGGGAGTGGGTATTACTTAACACATTTTTTCAGACATGTATTGTTTGCTGAAATGATGGTGATGACTGCTTGGTACAAGACCAAGACGTTCAACTGTATTTTTCTACATGTAGCACTATCTAGCTCACTTAAAAACAGTCCACTGGTAGAAATGTTGCTAATTTCTGACTCATCTGTTCTCTGCTCATACTTTTTAATGGCGAGTATTAGCAAATACTAATTTTATAGTCTTTGGTTTATCCTGACTGTGCATTGGAAACTAACTACAAAATGAAAGTGTGTGGTTTATTTATTATTGAAGGAGAAACCTTGTTTAATATACCAAAGTTCTCAGTCTTGTGTAAAACACTGGTAGAGCAGTTCATGTTTATTTTTCTATTGATATATTTCAAGCTAGTTAGTCTCGTACAAAACAGATGTCATCATCATCTTATCAAAAAGCTAAGGCTGTTTGTAAAGCTGTTGGTCTAGTAACACAAGGATAGTATCATCATCTTATCTAAAAGCTAAGGCTGTAAAGCTGTTGGTCTAGTAACACAAGGATAGTATCATCATCTTATCTAAAAGCTAAGGCTGTAAAGCTGTTGGTCTAGTAACACAAGGATAGTATCATCATCTTATCTGAAAGCTAAGGCTGTAAAGCTGTTGGTCTAGTAACACAAGGATAGTATCATCATCTTATCTAAAAGCTAAGGCTGTAAAGCTGTTGGTCTAGTAACACAAGGATAGTATCATCATCTTATCTAAAAGCTAAGGCTGTAAAGCTGTTGGTCTAGTAACACAAGGATAGTATCATCATCTTATCTAAAAGCTAAGGCTGTAAAGCTGTTGGTCTAGTAACACAAGGATAGTATCATCATCTTATCTAAAAGCTAAGGCTGTAAAGCTGTTGGTCTAGTAACACAAGGATAGTATCATCATCTTATCTAAAAGCTAAGGCTGTAAAGCTGTTGGTCTAGTAACACAAGGATAGTATCATCATCTTATCTAAAAGCTAAGACTGTAAAGCTGTTGGTCTAGTAACACAAGGATAGTATCATCATCTTATCTAAAAGCTAAGGCTCTTTGTAAAGCTGTTGGTCTAGTAACACAAGGATAGTATCATCATCTTATCTAAAAGCTAAGGCTGTAAAGCTGTTGGTCTAGTAACACAAGGATAGTATCATCATCTTATCTAAAAGCTAAGGCTGTAAAGCTGTTGGTCTAGTAACACAAGGATAGTATCATCATCTTATCTAAAAGCTAAGGCTGTAAAGCTGTTGGTCTAGTAACACAAGGATAGTATCATCATCTTATCTAAAAGCTAAGGCTGTAAAGCTGTTGGTCTAGTAACACAAGGATAGTATCATCATCTTATCTAAAAGCTAAGGCTGTAAAGCTGTTGGTCTAGTAACACAAGGATAGTATCATCATCTTATCTAAAAGCTAAGACTGTAAAGCTGTTGGTCTAGTAACACAAGGATAGTATCATCATCTTATCTAAAAGCTAAGGCTCTTTGTAAAGCTGTTGGTCTAGTAACACAAGGATAGTATCATCATCTTATCTAAAAGCTAAGGCTGTAAAGCTGTTGGTCTAGTAACACAAGGATAGTATCATCATCTTATCTAAAAGCTAAGGCTGTAAAGCTGTTGGTCTAGTAACACAAGGATAGTATCATCATCTTATCTAAAAGCTAAGGCTGTAAAGCTGTTGGTCTAGTAACACAAGGATAGTATCATCATCTTATCTAAAAGCTAAGGCTGTAAAGCTGTTGGTCTAGTAACACAAGGATAGTATCATCATCTTATCTAAAAGCTAAGGCTGTAAAGCTGTTGGTCTAGTAACACAAGGATAGTATCATCATCTTATCTAAAAGCTAAGGCTGTAAAGCTGTTGGTCTAGTAACACAAGGATAGTATCATCATCTTATCTAAAAGCTAAGGCTGTAAAGCTGTTGGTCTAGTAACACAAGGATAGTATCATCATCTTATCTAAAAGCTAAGGCTGTAAAGCTGTTGGTCTAGTAACACAAGGATAGTATCATCATCTTATCTAAAAGCTAAGGCTGTAAAGCTGTTGGTCTAGTAACACAAGGATAGTATCATCATCTTATCAGAAAGCTAAGGCTGTAAAGCTGTTGGTCTAGTAACACAAGGATAGTATCATCATCTTATCTAAAAGCTAAGGCTGTAAAGCTGTTGGTCTAGTAACACAATGATAGTATCATCATCTTATCTAAAAGCTAAGGCTGTTTGTAAAGCTGTTGGTCTAGTAACACAAGGATAGTATCATCATCTTATCTAAAAGCTAAGGCTCTTTGTAAAGCTGTTGGTCTAGTAACACAAGGATAGTATCATCATCTTATCTAAAAGCTAAGGCTCTTTGTAAAGCTGTTGGTCTAGTAACACAAGGATAGTATCATCATCTTATCTAAAAGCTAAGGCTGTTTGTAAAGCTGTTGGTCTAGTAACACAAGGATAGTATCATGATCTTATTTAAAAGCTAAGGCTGTAAAGCTGTTGGTCTAGTAACACAAGGATAGTATCATCATCTTATCTAAAAGCTAAGGCTGTTTGTAAAGCTGTTGGTCTAGTAACACAAGGATAGTATCATCATCTTATCTAAAAGCTAAGGCTGTAAAGCTGTTGGTCTAGTAACACAAGGATAGTATCATCATCTTATCTAAAAGTAACTTGTTCTCATTGTGATATTGCTGTAACAATCACTCACTCACTACTTTTAATTACCTGATAATTGATCTTATATCAATATATTTTTTGGGGATATTTTTGTGTCCTTATAATTGAAATTACACATAAATTATGGTTTCAGTGGTAAACAGCAAGATATTGTGTATGTAGCAGACATCAATGGTGATATAATAGGAATCAAGTTCTGGGGAGGAGTTAAGGTAATTGGAGACTGTTTATTGTAACATTGTAATAATAATACTTTATTTTATGACACTTCACATAATGTTAGTTATTTTGAGATCAAATTTCCCAGTAGTTTGAGCTGGTGCTATGCTTATCATCTTTAAATCTGACTTTATATGGAATGACGTTCTTGCAGATTTTAAGATTTAGATGTTTGCATTTTTCAATGAAATTTTGCCTGAAACTTTAAAAAAAAAATTATTGTAACATGTTTTGTTTGTATTTATTTGTATAACCTTTACTTAGAAACTTACCTGTTAGATAATAGTCTTATTTTAAAAAAGCATTAGAAATAGAGTTATCTCCCTTGTCCATTAAACTGTCATAGCTGATAAAAAGTTCATGTGCTCTTTTTAAGTTTGAAGATACAGCAGTCTCCCACTTATCATGTCAGATTTCAAATACACATGAATAGTAAAATACTACTAAATTGCTCCCCTCAATGAGGCCACCCCTCTTATGAGGGCATTTTTCACTGCAGAAAGGGTGGCCTTATAAGAAGGGGACTATTGTTGTAAAAGGTATCTTAGAATTTATGTTTGTTTGTTGTTTATTTTTTAAGAAAAATTAAGCTTGAATAAATTGTTAATTATTTTTTTCCAGTACAATGGTATGGCTGATATTTTACAAGAAGGAGTTGTATGTTGTTGTAGTAATCTGTGCGATAGATCCACATTTCAATCCACATATTTACCGATCGTGGAATTCTCTACAGAGTTATCTATCATATCTCAGTCTCCACAGTATCCTGCTCAAAGGAAACACATAGAGAAGCTTAAAGTAAAACTCAAGGTAAATGTTATAGAGAAGCTTAAAGTAAAACTCAAGGTAAATGTTATAGAGAAGCTTAAAGTAAAACTCAAGGTAAATGTTATAGAGAAGCTTAAAGTCAAACTCAAGGTAAATGTTATAGAGAAGCTTAAAGTCAAACTCAAGGTAAATGTTATAGAGAAGCTTAAAGTCAAACTCAAGTTAAATGTTATAGAGAAGCTTAAAGTAAAACTCAAGGTAAATGTTATAGAGAAGCTTAAAGTAAAACTCAAGGTAAATGTTATAGAGAAACTTAAAGTCAAACTCAAGGTAAATGTTATAGAGAAGCTTAAAGTAAAACTCAAGGTAAATGTTATAGAGAAGCTTAAAGTAAAACTCAAGTTAAATGTTATAGAGAAACTTAAAGTCAAACTCAAGGTAAATGTTATAGAGAAGCTTAAAGTAAAACTCAAGGTAAATGTTATTTTTTACTATCTTTCTAATGGCTTAGCATTTAGTTACAAGAGTATTGCCTATCTACAGAATTCCTCTGACAATATCTTCAACTTGATGAAGGTGGTCATTATTTGTTAGAAGTAAAAGTTGTGGCTTACAACTGATTGATATATTAATTGATGTTTAGTGCCCACTTTAGCAGTATTTCAGCTATATCATGGCATGAACAAATTTTATAAATTAATATCCTCAAATACAACACCCTTATAGTGTTTCATGCTTATCAGATAATACTGTGAATTCATTTAATTTCGTTGGTACCAATTTTCGTGGATTGGGAAAAAAAGGCATTTCGTGGGATAGTTAAATTCGTGGATTGCCGATTAAAAAAATTAAAAAAGAGTTTTGAAATACTTAAATTCGTGGATTTTCACTTCAAATTGGTAAATTTTGCATGTCGCGATTCTGCGGTAAAGTGTTCATTTTAAGTAAATTTACAAGTACGCCAAACAAATATGGTTCATTGTTGTACATTATCAGCTTCTTACAATTTTGATAATTATTTGATTGCATAATTAATACTTCTTTGAAGAAGCCCACAAATTAAATCAATAACATCCAATCAGAAATAATTTGTAATCATCGAAAGATGATCAAAAGAAAAGAAGCGGGCATACAATGTTTGCATCCCAAGCCGTGAATCTACTCATTGAGCAACTTGTCATAAATACCGAGAAAAAAATGGTTTCTCTCATAGCACAATGTCTCTACAACAGTGGTTAAAGTCTGGTAGCGTTAAGGTGAAAGCTCCCGTTAAGCTGGGACTGCCTGATCTGTCAAAAAAGGTATGTTTTTTGCTAAACTTCACACTAGAAGTCAAAACTTAAATTATAATTCTTTGTACTCTGCGGGAACATGACATGCCATAAATGATACATATAAAAAAAGTTGCATTAAACGGTAAAGAACAAAGGTGTGAAATTTTATGTCACAGCAGTTAAACATCACGTGTCAACAAATTAAAATCCTGACCTCCGGGCGTATGTGATACTAGTATACCGACCGTTAATCCGATTATTATCACCAATAAACTGACTTGTCAATCAAAATGTTTACACAACAATAATGTTAGTATTATCAATTGAAATTTTACCAAAAATGTTTTGTATTTATTTGTATTGATGTTATATAATATGTACATGCAATTTAATTTTTTTTTACTAATTTATCCTTTATTTTTCTTTATTAATCAACACTTCATTAAACAATACAAAAATACCGGAAGTTATTACTGCAATTTTTTTACATAAATGTCACAATAATAAACAATTTATTCCAAGAGTACATGTTTATCAATCACAAAATGACACACAGGCACATTTATTTTAGATTTACAAGACATGCATTACAATTACATCATGTAACAATGTTGAATTACCTACATGGCTACAAACGTTTGTGTTGTCAAAACCTTGCTTACCGCCAAACGGAAATCAAATGGTCATTTTTCGTCGCACATTAAAATTCGTGGTTTGCTGGCACCCACGAAAACCACGAAAATTGGTATACCACGAATAAAAATGAATTCATAGTAGTACATTTTTTTGTATAATGAAATGGCTGGCAGATGGGTAAAGGGGTTGCTAATTTGTGTATTCATCTCCACTTACAATTTACCACTAAAATATTTTATAACCTGTGCACAGCTGTTAGGGTTATGTTGGTTAACTCCACTTTCAACAATATTTCAGTTATTTCGTGGTTGTCAGTTTTATTGGTGGAGGAAACCGGAGAAAACCATTGACCTGCCACAAGTCACTGACAAACTTTATCACATAATGTTGTATCGAGTAAATCTTGCCATGAGCAGCACAATTGTTAGGGACATATTGAAGATGTTCTCTTGACATTTTTAATGATCACAATCAAATTGACAAAGTAATTATGACTGTTAAAACAAAGCCATCTTTCAACATCATTTTCAACAGACAGTATATTTTGTGTAATCAACTACTCATTCAATTTGATTAACAAATCATTTCAAACCTATACACAGGTGTTAGGATGTTCATGTGACTCTTTCATAAGGATGATCAAATTTTTACATAAGATATTGTGTCAAAATATATGCTTAATATTGAATTTAGGGTTTGAGATTCATACTACAGTTAAACCTGCTTAAGTGACCACCTGTATTAAGCAATAACTTACATTATGTGACCTTCATTTTTATATATTTTTCATATTAATTAAACCTGTATTTAGTGACCACTTGTCTTATGTGACCCTATTTCAATGTTGCTATGCTGTATATTGTTTTATATTGTAAAGAGACTTTCATTACCTTATTTCCCAATTTGATTTGACGAGTTGAGATTGTTATTGTAAATTAAAATATGACTGTTTCTCTTTCAGGATAAATCTGAATACCTCAACATAATAAAAGAAAGATTGGATGATAAATTAAACAGGAGAAATGGAATGGCTGTCAGTAATATTAGTCCAGAGGTGTGTGTTAATTAATATTTCTGTTGCCATGACTACTGATTTTTAATGAGACATAAATTGCTTTATATGGACTAATTTAATATTTTATTATCTCATCTGAACGGCCAATGAAGACTGTGCCATCACTTTAGGGTCTGTTGTCTATTTAGTTAATTATTCATTTAACAATCTTTAATGGAAATCACTGGGTTGTTTTAAACATTGACTGAAATGACAAAATATTGTTACTTTTAAGAGTATTTTGAGATTTTAATACCAAACCATATGTACGATCAATCTGTATAGATGACATTAAATATTAGACAAGGTAAAAATTTACTGTTTACCTCTCATTAATATTAAACAAATACAGAATATGTTTGTTTTGGTTTTAATAAGTTCTGTCTCAAGCAAAATTTTAATTCTCTAAATATTCAAATGTGGAATACTGTATGTACTCGCCAATAAGTCAGAAATTAAAAAAGAGTGAAAATATGTGTCCAAGGTGGGATTTAGACTTATAGGAGCGATCACGCTTCTAAATTGAAAAAAAATCCCTACGATGTTTGCCCAGATAAGTTGACAACGAACAACTAGAAAATATTGGACAGTTGATTTAGCATGGGAGAATAACATAGGAGGCTGTTTTTATTATGGTTAATACATATTTTAACTTCTATTTTCTTAAATACTACATATTGTTAAGAATTGGATGAATGTTTGTTGTACAAAAATTATTGACAGTTGAAAGAAAAAATGAGTGTGAATGTTTGTCTAGTTGTCAGAACTGGCACTGTAATTCAAGATGGACATTATAATTTAAGTAAAGAAGGCCTTAATGTTTCACAGTAACTGACGCGAAAACTTAAACAAATCTGTGTTATTGATATAGACTAAAGTGACTAAAGTTATATGAAACTTTCTGTTCCAAAACTGTATTTTATTAAAATTATTCAATTCAAATAAACTTTTTTGGTGATATTGTTTTTCAACACGCTCCAATGAACAATATTAATATCTGTTGTTATTCATCTTTTAATCCTATTAAAAGGAAAATATTTAAAAAAATCAACCTAGAATAATAGTTTCTCTTTGATTAGCTATCTACTGAAAGTGTGTCACCTTTTTAACAGAAAACGATTATGTAAAGAAAACCACATTACAAAGCAAAGGTTATTGCAAGAGTTTATTAGTCTTTGATTGACAGTGTTTGGGGTCAAAGTTGCAAGCGTTCTACATCTGTTTTGATAAATGGGTTGTGGAATATCTCTTGTCTAATTTGAGAACCAGATTTTTTCATCATCATATAATCGTAAATTGTTTTTTAATTTGTAAATGCTGATTTTGTTAGTATTTCTATCTTTCTTTTTCAGAAAATTAGCAGTAATACACATATAGTGCTCAGTGACAGTCAGACACCTAACTTGAAGTCAGCACCAAAGATGACTGCATTGCTTAGTTACCAGTCACCTTCACCTTTATCCCCAATAGTACTGTCATCATCTAAATCTATTAATAAAGCCTTTAAACCTCCATCATTAACTAGAAAGTGATGGAATCTGTGGATTAATATGTGATTGCTTTTATCTTTTTAACTACAAAATGAAATTAATGTAGAATTTATAGGGGTTCTATATTGTACTGTTAGAGAAATCATTTTATTACAAGGACAACAATTTTTATTATTTTTTTATTTTATTTTATTTTTCTCAACTGCAAAATACATCAATACAGAATAGAGTACAATAATATAATAACATATAAAACATTATACAATCTATATAGTAAAGTACAATTAAATCTTCTTACAATCTTTTCCAATATATAATCATATGTATATTGCAGTGGAGGTTTTTTTTTTTAGAATATAAAAGATGAGAAAAGGGGTATTTTGCAGAGTTTAAAATTGTTTACTATTGATATATGTGATAAATATTTTTTTTGTATAATTAGGAAAAAAAGTAGATAAGAATTTTAGTGTATTTTTAAAAGGAAAAAAAAAGACATTGAGAAGATGAGATTGTACTTTATATTGGCATTTATATGTAAAACTTTTATGGTCTGGCCTGGTGCAAACAATCAATTGGACTATAACACTGTACCAGATATACAAAAGTATTATTTGGATGGATCAAACATTCATATTGTTTTAATTATCCCGCAATGAGTATACTATAAAGTATACTATAGTATAGTAAATATAAACAAGAAAAGTATATTTAGATAGATTATATCAGTTAGTATTTAGTGGAATCTCTATGGAAAGGGAATTTACATAAGAATAAAAACTATGTCAACAATCCTCAAACAATTTTAGAGGAATTTTTCTGCTACAGAATTTTTTTTTTCCAGATTTTAATTATACAATTTTGATGTTTGCCCTACTGATCATTTTGCCTTTTATCCTATGTTATTAATTAACTATCATGTTATTATCTGAAATAACAATTCAGCTGCCCCTACAATATGTATATATTTACATGGTAAATACAGGGTTACTCTACCAATATTGATTTTTGTTCGTATTGTCTGAGTTCCTATCCAGCCAATACAAGAATCTGATATTTCCCTAGATTTTAGGTGACATGTTACGACAAACACTGAATTGTCGTCTGCTCAACTGGCACTGCCTATGCGAAGCCTAAAATCACAATTCTTAGGCCTTATGCGCATTCCCAATTTGATTCTACAATGATACATTTTTATAATCTTGTAATGAATCATATTCTGATTTGGGACGTGGCACATATCTTATATGAGTTATTTCCCATATGATGGGCAATATGATAACTGTTCTAATAACAACAAAAACGACAAAGAATTTTAGCTTAATTATCTTACAAATTGTAGATATGTGAAAAATCAGAAGATTTTATCAAATAGAAAATTCACAAGTTGTTACAACATTCAAATTTTGTTACAGTTTAAATAACTGGAAAATATATATATGTAAGAGATCTATTGTCTGTCTTAAAGGGAAACAACTCCTATAGAACCCTATAATTTTAGAATAAAGTTGGAAACGTGCAAATGATCTATGTTATATTTGTAAGAGATACTGCATGCCCTTTCTAGTTAAAAGACCCCCCCCCCCCCCCCCCCCACACACACACACAAAGTCCATGTTAGCAGTTAATTAATGAAGAAATAATGACATGATAATTTTGTATTGGCCTTGTTATTGGTCCTTGGCCAGCTGCATTGGCCTACAGCTTCTTGTCAGGCCAATATAACTAGTCTTGGACCAATAACAAGACCAGCACAGAAGTCATCACATAATGATATCGAAATATATATGTCTTCAAAATACATGTATATAAATTAGTGCTTACATGTACCTGTATGTCCAGATGATGTTACTGACAATATTTTGTAGTCTGATTCTTTAAACACAAATTAAATCATGTATTTTTTTCCATTTTAATTACTATCAGACAGAGTTATGATGTTTAATTTGAAGGAACTTATTTTGTTATATTTGTTGAAAATTTATACTTTGTTAATTATAAAAATGAATAAATATATATAATGTTGATCATTCTTGTTCTCTCTAAACCTGTATAGGGGGGTATGGTGTTTAATGCCACTTTCAACAATATTTCAGTTATATCGTGGTGGTCAGTTTTATTGGTGGAGAAAACCACCGACCTGTTGCAAGTCACTGACAAACTTTATCACATAATGTTGTATCAAGTACACCTCACCAGACCAGGATTCAAACTCACAACATTAGTGGTGATAGGTACTGATTGCATAGGTAGTTGTAAATCCTACTACCATACGATCACGATTGACTGCCCCAAAACATGTACCGTAAGGTAAAATATACTGTGGATGAATTGAATATAAAATGGTACTGGTATTTTAATATGTTTTTCAGTGAAATGTGCTTAAGCCAAAACTGAAATAAACTAGAATCCTGTATAAGCAGAACTTTAAATAAAATCCTTAACAGGATTTTAGCAATTTTTGTTAATTTTTGGATGACTTTTTGAGAGGTGGTAATCAGAAGCATTGAATAAAAGGAGAGACAATGCAATGGCCAAAGGAAAAAGGGCAAACAATGATCTACAAAACACTACACTGAAAACTAAAGATTGAGCAGCACGAACCCCACTACAAACGGAGTAACTCCGGTGCTCCTGGACCGTAAGCAGTTCCTGCTCCACTAGTGACACCTGTTGTGCTACTCCGGTGGTAAGTCATGAATGAAGGGCAGACCGAAATTGTGATTACGACAAACAACATATCTGTGTTCATTTGTGACACAGATATCTGATAACAGTTAACCAAATGATGGTGGCAACCATAAAACTTTCGAAGTGATGACTTCAGCTTAACCACTAGGAATTCTGTGTTGGGTAGTTTCCTCTATCAGGGTAATTATGATAGGAACCACAAGCTTTGGAACATTGTACCAACTGAAATATCTATATACTCCATATGCAGGTGCTGCTAGAATGTTGCTACATATAAATGGAAAGTTCACAATGGGGAAAATTGAAATCCTCTATTTTGTGTTGGGTTTCTTTTTATTCAGCCCTCACTGTCAATATTTTTATTTATAACTGTTTCTGTGGTCTTGTTTATTTCAAGCTCAATAGGATTAGATGTGATCTATAAAATTGCCGAACTTGGAATTATTTAATGAAAGGACATCATCTATAGCGGAAAGTGACATGAAAGGATTAGGCTAGCTTCTTTTCGTTCTTCTTGAGAGTTTTATTGAAGTGTCTGTACCAAGCCAGGAAATTGAGTGGTCATGTATATGTGTAGGTATTCAACTTGGAAAAGGATAAAATCGCTGATACCAATTAGACACTGAACAAGTCGTTGTTTAACAACAAGTGAGAAATTTTTCAGCTATATCATGGCGAGAACAAGATATATTCCGATGTGACGGAATATAAGTTCCACCATAATGTTTGTTCCTCGGAAATTTTATTATGTAGAAAATGTTCCATTAGGTACTATCCTTATATAATATTTCATCCAATGCCATAAGGAATTGTCCATGGAACTGGATAACATATTATATAAGGAAAGTTCCCTCCGGAACTTTTATAATTATACAATAAAAATTTTCCAACAGAGGAAAAATACATCCAAAGAGATTTGTTAATAATTATTATGTAGTAAATCTGATCAAATACCGCAATGAAGCCTTACTAGCAGTAATCTTAGAAGGTCTGTCTGGCCGTGATCGTATGGTAGTTGGATTTACAATTACCTGTATAATCAGTGCCTATCACCACTAAAGTTGTGAGTTTGAACCCCGTTCAGGGCGAGGTGTACTCGATACAACATTATGCAATAAAGTTTGTCAGTGACTTACGACAGGCCGGTAATTAGTTATACATCACGCATGTACTAAATATATACAAGCATACATGAAGTAATTCACCTCAGACACAATTAACTATTTGGACTACAAACTAAATTTGTTGAACAATATTCAACGGCGTTTATCGGCCACTTCCAAAATCGAAGAATCATTCGAAAAAACAAATTAGATAAATAATAACTTCTCCAGTTATAATAATAAGAATAAGAATAAGAAAACTTTTATTTTGATTCGGCACATAATAAAACTGTACAACATAAGCTCTAAGGAGCTTTTTACCGAATATACATTAACAATAAAACAACACAAGTCACATGCAAAGTTACAAACTAAAATAAGCTAAGACATACAGGCATAAAAAGGAGGACTGTGTATAGATCTGAACAAGAACCCATGTGGCAAGTGCCTCTTTGGACTCTTGTTCAAGATCCACACACAGATGCTCCAACATAAAGCAGCATTTAAAAAAGAAGCAGCAGGTAAAAAAAATAAAAAATAATACTGAATACTTAAAACTGGTACCAACATAATCAGTAAAAGCAGCACTGTCTAACTAAAAAATCAAAGAATATAAAATTTAAAAAAAATGAAAAATATAAGCAAACCAGAAGCAAAATTTTAATCATCTACATGCAGAACAGCGACATTTGGACTCATTCCAGGAGTGCAAAAGACTCTTGAATTGAGAGAAGCTATATTCAGTCCTGAAATGATCTGGGAGACTGTTCCACAATGTAGGTGCAGCAAATCTGAAAGATTAAAAAGTTAAAAAAAAAATGACACTCACATATATGATTTATGTAGAGTTATGAAGATATACTATTGTGATAGAAGTGAAAATTATAATTGTTGTTTTGGTTAAATCTGTTTTTTGGTAAATAATCTAAATTGTCATTTGTAAACTATTAATGTATTACGTTGAATGATGGTAGTTTCCCAGATCCGTTGTACTTAATTAATGTTGGTATATATATTATATCTTTATATATTTGATCAACTTTATAATATTTCAAAATATCATCACAAAACGAATGGTAATGTTTCATTAATTTCGTCGGTGACAATTTCAAACGACTAAGTATTACTCGTTTACAATTCGTTGAAAGCGACTGATCCCCAAAATACGGAAATTCATGTTTGATCCGTATTGCGTATTGTATATTTCTTTTTAACATGTGTCGCTAAAAATTTCACAACAAATAATTTGAAGGAAACAAAAACAACAAAATGGTTTGTTTTCACCAACATTTATAACATTACATTGAATTTAGGCAACTTATTTACCCGACGGAGCAAAGAAAAATATGTAATTTGTTCGTAGTCGGTGATGTTTCTGAGAAATTGTAATTTTCATGCTGATGCACACTTTTTTGTTGTTCATGTTGTTTTCTGGTACAAACATTAGTACATGTCATGTGCTAATAGTTCTTTCAACACCTAGAATATTTAAGCAAAATTTCAGTAAACTATGAATGTGTTTATATTTTAAACAGGAGTCAGGAATTATATCCATTGCCACTGGGATATTATTCCCATTGCTTGCATATACATGTACCCTGCAATCTTACTGTTACACAGTAGCCCAATTGATATAATTTTAGACTACTTTTTATACAAGTCTGTGACTAAGTTGTTGTCATGCTGCCATAGTAGATTTATCAGTATGAAAAGAAAGTTTTAAGTAATGTTGTAGACTTGCAACAAGTCGCATGTCAAATCGCCCCAATTATTTTCCAATATAAAAATAATTTGACCGAAACACCCCAAAATTAGGGGCATAATCAGTGGAGGGATTTCATTATGGGTCACCAAAACTATTTCTTGGTTGATCACAATTTACAAGAAATATATTCTTCTAAACACTCGCTGGTCAAATGATTTTTCTTTTTAAATAATAGAGACATTTTGGTCAAATGCTTTTTTTATTGTGGGAAAAATATGGGCATGTTTTGACCTGTTGCCTCCCTAATAAATAATCCATTTGAAAAATGTCTGCTATGAAAGTTCAAATTTTGACTGACTACTTATATTTACTAACAACATTTCTTTACTGATTGGGACTTGTATACATTGTAACATCACAGACCAGATACTGTGCTTTTTCTGATAAGAGTTAAATTGATGTCAGCTTTGTTTATGTATTCTACATTATCAAGATATGGATTAATCCAATTTCATAACTGAAATTTTGTAGTCACTGTCACAGAAATCTTTACAAATACCTGTGTTTCTGTTGACCTTGTATTTATTACCAACCCTAATTTTTAGTGGGCACTCCAAAGTTTTTATTGTAATTTTTGAACAATCACTGTTTATGTTGAATCCTTGTCTTTAATGACCTACATAAAAATAAAAAAGTTTTCCCTTCCTTCCTATCCTATTACTATTTTTTGTTCAATATTTTATTCCAACAGTTTGATGACCTATTTATGCTGGTCTCCCACGAAGACCATTAATTTCGCTGGATGTTCATGACTAATTGATATTAAATCAGTTAGAAGTATCAGTTATGATTTTTGTTGTCTAAAGAGTAATGCTTTAACCAACAGATTATACCCTCCTAGTTAGTAGTCTGTTAACTACGAGCATAATTGACCCTGCTATTGTACTGTCCATGTTTATGTTGACATTAATTTTTGTGATAGTATGTGGTCTTTTTGAGTGAAAGCGAATCTTTGCAGGTTTTTCTATATGTTTATATTTGTATTGCTGTTGGAGATTCAGTCATCAAGAGAGGAGGGTTGGGGGGCCAATAACCGGTTTAACACTGCCACATTTTTGTGCCTGTTCCAAACCTGAACCTGAATTTCCAAGGTCATATGTCATGGTCTTTTTATGTTCAGTGAGTTCAGATAAGATGAGAGGTGATTGTTCATTTTGTTGATATTGGTGGAATTGATGACCATCACTGTTTAAAGTACTAAAAGTCAATCAATTACATGTATGTTTATAGCCACAATGTGATTAATTTCAAATAATTGATTTTTTTAACATATTTGTATTTCAGCCTCAGAACGAACATATTGAACTACACAGAAAAAGGCATGGCTACAGACTGGATTACCATGAAAAAAAGTAATTATAAGACTTATATGGAATCATATATTAGTATGAAGTTAATAGTAGTAATTATTAGTTATATTGATCTATAAAAATGGTTGGTTCAAAAAGCCAGTACAAGATTACACATGTTTCCTCTATTGTACAATATTGTTGTAGATCGTTATTCTGTTTTGATGGATGGTACATTTTAAATTTAGCATTTTTGTTTTGCTTTATGATCCTTTTAGCCGAAATAGATAGTGATCTGAACTTGCAACAACCTTTTATTAGTAACATATCAGTAACCTACGACAGGTCAGAGGTTATCTCCATGGTACTCTGATTCCTTCCACTTATAAATATAATAGTATCAAGTTATTAGTGTTTAGCATCACTTTCAACCATTTGCCCTTACTATATCATGGCTGCTAAACTTATTGGGGAAGGTAAGACAGAAATAACGAGCTTATTGATGAAGCACACCACATTGGGTAGGTGTTCGTAAACCCTTAACACTGGAGGTGGGTATCTCACCGTCAATACATGTTAGGGTTTGTGGTCAAAGTAAATGACCTTGACCGATCAACCACCTAGGCCTCTTTTATACAATGATAACTTTTGTCCAACATGTTATTTAATATTATAAACAATTTCAATTTTGTTTATAGACGTAAGAAGGAAGGAAGAATGCCTCATAAGTTGGCAGAAAAGGCCAAGAAACTTAGAGGTATTAAGTAAGTATATTTATTTTATCTTTCATTATACTATTGATACCCTTGTGTATGTTATTTAGAGTATACTAATTTAAATGACTTTATCATTGAATCATGGTTGTTTTTTTTTGTCCATTAAATAATGAAGAATCTATTGCTAGAAGTCTGTACATTGGTTAGTGTTTCCTTTAAAATTATATGAGAAGAGGGAGAGGTAGGACAGGAGTGTACAAACTGACTCAAAATCATCATACTTTTGCCAGATTCTGTCTTGTATTCAATGGGCACAAGATCATAGATGACATACAGCACATGATGCAAAAATAAAACCCCTTCCTACCCACTATGTACTTTTTTTCAATGACAGCCCTTATTTATTTTATGATGGGAAAAAAATCAGTCTTACTTTAGTTGAATCCTTAAAGTAATATGAAATGCCAAAATCATTATTTTCAGTTTTCTAAAAATTTCTGATCTATTTAAAGATTAAATATATAAAGAATGTAAACCATTCACTTTTTGAGAGCTACGATGGTATAATTCAGGAGAAAACGTCATTTTATTCTGTCTTCGATAATTCTTGCTACCCGGACAATAATGCAAATCATATGCTATTGACCTCAGATTTGAACTCATTCGGTAGAGATTGTGCACATGCTCCGTTATAGTCTTGACAGGTAACATCATTTTCGTTTCGATTTACATTCCATTATTTTCCATTCAATCCACGATTAAAAATAATTTTCCCTTATCGAAACGTTAAACAAGGAAGGATCTCTTTACCTGGAAAATAAATATATATCACCATCTATGATCTAAACCGCCGTAAATGTCTTTTAACGGCATTATGTGTATAATCAAGGATGTATATAGAATCTTATATACGTCCTTGGTATAATTCAGCAAATTTCGCGGGGCCCAGTAATGGGACACTGCATATGCAACTTGTAATTATGTTAAAACATTAGGTTTTTTTTATATTAAAAATGAATACTACTTTGTTTCAAATCTATTTAAAATTTATTTGGCCTAAGAGACAAGAATGTGAAAGAAAGCACACATTCTTTATCTCATAATAATATATAGGCAAATAATTTGATTCTGAGGGATCCTGGCAAGATTAGACAGGTTAGAATATTTGACAGAAAATTCATTCGACACATAGTGCAGGACAGGTTATAACATTGTTTACTCAGTTCAGGCCAGATTATTTTTTTTTATTTTCTATGAAGCAAAGGCCAGAATTTTTTTTCCAACTATGGGTGGCCAGATTATTTATTTTATTTACAAAAACTGTAAGGAGTAAAAAAATGTAAAATATTTATAAAACTGATATGATCTTAAATGATTACCTTGGATTTTATATTTTCAACCATTTTTCACATGTCAAAAACATACTAGAAGTGGGGGGTCATTGTTGTGTAATTTTAACTTTCTAGACATGAATTCATTTTGTAGGTATTTTAAGCATTTTTATCCTAAATTGACACAATAAAGGAGCTGAGAGTTTGCAAAGTATTCTTTTTTATTATATATATATAATTCTAAATCAGGACATATAGAGGAGCTGAGGATTTGCAAATTACTTTTTAATACTTCTTATTAAATATATTTAAACAACATTATTAAGAAAAAACTGGTGGAACATGCTAATCTGGGTCACAGGTCACTGTAATCGGGCGGCTGTATCAAGAAACAGATATGGTGTTGAAAAAACTGTTGATACTCATAAAATATTGATAAATGCAATAAAATTTTATGTTTGTCTTCAAGAAATATGATAGACAAAACCATATGTGAAGTTTTATGATGAAATATCTCCGATTTCTATGTAAATTTACGAGTTGAAGTGGGGAAACACCCACAGGTAATTTTAGCAATGTATTTTATTATCTTGGACAAGAATAATGAGCGTCCGATTGGATGACCGATTTAAAACACTGACTCCGCATGGTGAAAAGATGCATGTAAAAGAAATCTATGTTATATTTATTCGTTTGTTTGATTCTGGAGTATTGTTGGTCATTGATTTAAACAAGAAAAAAGGGAAAAAGGGGGGGGGGGGGGGGGAATTTTATTTGTGAATTTTACAGTTAAATAAATGTTATGTTTTGACAGTTTAAAGAGAAAAATGAAAATTTGTTGCAACTAAAGCTTAGATCAGCGTTAAAAATTGAACAAATATCAGTGGTTTTGTAAATGAGATTTATTTTAAATAGAATTTATTATTTATTATTTATTAATTTATTATTAATGATATAATTTTATATCCCTTGGAAGGGGGAGGGGGGCTATGATGAAAATTTGAAATAAAAACACAGGACCGGACTTTAAGCAAAAATAATAATCCAGGAATAGTTTTTTATTAAAAAAATCCAGGTCCCCTGTGTCCATGATTTTTTTTTTTTTAATAAAGTTAATAATATGAAATATTGACATCCACACTTGCCTTTTGGACAGCACATTTCTGTGTCCACACTTGTTATATAAAAAAAATAATGCGATATCATATTTAATATCCATTCAAGTAAGCAAAGTAGAAAAGATAATAATACGTAATAATCTAAATGTTATTAAAGCATACATACATTATTTACATTTTTTATATTGTTTATTTTGACCTAATTTTGTTTTGTTTAGAGCTAAGTTATACAACAAGAAGAGACACTCAGAGAAAATACAGATGAAGAAAACGTAAGTTTAAACTTCTGTTACAGTATAAACTATATGTTTAGGACCTTAAGTTATATCATACAGTATCAACTATATGTTTAGGACCTTAAGTTATATCATACCCTCATCACCGGTAGAATAGTGGATTTTTTTGGTTCCTTCTGTAAGTTCAACATTTTCACAAACAAAAAATCTTTGTAATGATTTAACAATTTATATGTGATTTCCATTGACAGCAGTTGCTAATGCTTTGTAAGATACATGCAACAGACAAAGAATTGTTCATACAAGGTGCACAGATTTGAAAATTTGATATAAATGCTTCAGTTGTTATGAATTAAAATCTAAGTGCATAATGTTTAAATACTCATAAATAACCAAATCTGTATTTACTGTACTGGTAGCCATCATCGTAAATTTATTTATGTACAGCGGTAGTGAAATTTCTTATGTCTTAAGTATTATTACAAAGACGAATATATTCACTTGTCATCAAACATACAAAAGATAAAGATTTTCGTTAATGTAAGTTGTGATTTGATTGGATAATGACTTGAAGATGGTCTATCATAAAAATGATTAAAATCGCAGTAAAATGTAAATCAGTTTTTATTGATAAAATGGTTAATAGTGTTCTCATTAAATGTGACACTAAGTGGCAGTGCCTGTAGAACATTGATGTATACTGTAAAGAATTATTATAAGTTATGTACTTCTGAAAAATGTCAAAAATAACATGTACCCAATTAAACAATTAATTAAACAGGAGTACAAAAAAGTAACAGAATAACAACTTATGCTCGTCACGTTAGAAAATGAGGAGTAAATGACCCATTGCACTGGCAAATTATCTGGAGCTCTGTATAGATATCTTTACTCTTAATAAACCATGATCTGACAACAGGTGTTCAGGCAGATGCTGCATACATTCAAAATTTTAATTAAATTCTTTCAAAAAACAGAATTGTCATCATAAGTGTCAACTTTCATATATCTTTTGTAGAATCAAAATGCATGAAGAAAGAAAAACTAAAAAGAAGAATAATGAAGAGGTTCCTGAAGGAGCCGTTCCAGCATATTTATTAGACAGAGAGGGTCAGACCAGGGCTAAAGTTTTATCAAATATGGTCAAACAGAAACGTAAAGAAAAAGCTGTAAGTTGTTGTTGTGTAGACATAGATAGAATATTACATTTATATATAAAACAACTCTAGGTACAATTATCTAGTAGAAGAATATATGTAAATAAAACAAATACAACTCCAGGTACAATTATCTAGTAGAAGAATTCACTGTTCATTTATAGAGTATTTAGAGTTGCAAAGATTGTTTCTTAAAACTAGAACTAACAAATGGATATGGATGTAAATGGACATGAGAGACTTCAACCTAAATTCAAGTAAAGGAGCACGCTTTATTGCTGTTCTGCATTTATTCAGAAGTGATTATTTTTAACAATATTGAGGGATGTTGGGTGACATCCTAATCATGACTTCCGTATATAATTTCTATATAATATCACAGGTGGTTTTATAATTGTTGTCAGAAGTTCACTGTTATTTTGTTTTCTTCCACTATTTTTATAATTATAAAATACAAAGTTGATGACACCTATGATGAATATACACACACTTGAAAGCCTATTTGCCTGTATGAAAGCCTGTTTTCCTGTATAAAATGCATATATGCCTGTACAAAAACATATCTATAGCAAAAGATGGCTCATCATATTGAGTGAGTGAGTGAATGATTGCTGTTTAATGCCAAAATAGCAATTTTTTAGCTATATTATGGCAAGAACAAGTTACATTCGATGAAGTGATGTCCAAATTGTACAAGACCAACACTTTTATTATCCCCTTGCCAAAGAAGTTGCAAAGGAATATAGTAACGCTACCGTCCGTCCTTCCTAAAGTTCCTTCCGTAACATCCTTGTGAACACTCTAGAATCAACATCCTTCAGTGGATTTTGACCATACTTGGTACATACTTAGTCCTTAGGAGAGTCTGGAGCCCTATTGATTTTCAAGGTCACAGGGTCTAATTTTTACCCTGTAACATGCTTGTGAACACTCTAGAATCAACATCTTTCAATGGATTTTGACCAAACTTGGTACATACTTAGTCCTTAAGGAAATCTGGAACCCTACCGATTTTCAAGGTCAAAGGTCAAGGTCACAGGGTCAAATTGTTTTACCCCGTAACATCCTTGTGAATACTCCAGAATCAACATCCTTCAATGGATTTTTACCAAACTTTATACATAGTTATCCCCTCGCCAACGAAGTTGCGAAGGGGATATATTAAGGCTACTGTCCGTCCGTCCTTCCGTAACATTTCTTGTGAACACTCTAAAGTCAACATGGTTCAATGGATTTCAACCAAACTTGGTACTCAAATAATACTAACAAAGATCTGGCACCCTCTTGATTTTCAAGGTCAAAGGTCAAGGTCACAGTTGAACTTTGAATTTTTAAGGGGTTTAACGGCAAGAGGATATGCCACGCTTTGCGTTGCCCTTGTTTTTATTTTTATCGTGCTAACTCACTGAAACAACATTCCGCGTAGAGACATTTCACTCCACTCGAACATAATTATCCTGATTCTGAGCCAACCAGTCTTTGTTCTTACTCCTTAATGCTGTGTACTTAATGGAGAAGCAGCAAATTCAAATTTTATGATCTTTTGTTTTTAAACGACCATGTCTCAAACCCACAATCTACCTCACTTCAGGCCAGCACGCTAATCATTGCACCACTGATGTGGTTTGTTCATTTTTAATTGATTAAAATAGACAAGTTATCAAGTACTGTGTAAACTTTCTGTAAATCTGAAGTTACTTGATGTATGTCATTGGTATCATAGTGACGTTGGCCTGATGGCAATATTAACATCATAACAACAGTTCGAGAATGAGAAAAAAATCCCATTTCCACGAGTTGAAAAAAAAATGGAGCCAATAGGAGGTACATGTATCATTCCTCATTTATATATGATTCATAACATTTCTATTAAATATCACTTTGTTTTGTCTTCAGGGTAAATGGGATGTTCCATTACCTAAAGTAAGGGGTATGAGTGAAGGAGAGGTGTTTAAAGTTGTTAAAACAGGAAAAACTAGACGTAAGTATCAAACATACGTAAAATGATTGAAGTACATAATGATTTATAGATTGATTATTGCTTAACGTCCAATGAGCTGTATTGCAACTATAATTAAGGATGAGTACAAGTTTAATAATATATATAAATGAGGGAAGGTATGGGCTTTCTTTGATTGCCTCTGAAAAAGTATGAGGAGTTAGATAATGATGAAAATTTTAGTCTTTTATACCGACTACAATGTGCCTACTCTTTAATAGCGACTACAATGTGCCTACTCTTTTTCGAAATGTACAAAAAAGATAATTAGTGTGCAGGTAGCATGGCACTCTCCAAACATGTTACCCTGAAGTGCAGGTAGCATGGCACTCTCCAAACATGTTACCCTCTATAGTCCACAGTCAGGCTTTCCATATTATAACCTGACAACCCCCCCATTGAGATTTCTCCCCTTATCCACCAGATGGGGATGTGTTGAGCAGCTCTGTGGGTTTGAGCCTGGGAATCTTCACCAATACAGAGAGAACATTATGTATTACATTGTACAAGGTTAGGGTATATATAGTGACATTTAGAATTATTGGTGGAGAAACACATTGACCTGCTACAAGTCACTGACAGAGTTTATAACATAAAGTTTATATCGTGCCTTGCCACTGACGGAAATCAAAAACAATTACAGAGATAGATTTAAATTGAACTACCATGTGATCATGACCATAACAGTAAATAGTACTAATAGATTTGGTCTTTCAGTGGTAAAACATTTGACCATGAGTTTTATACAATAGTTCCAATCAGATTTCTATTATAAGAAATAAGAAGTAAGATATATTACTGATAGAGGGGTAATGCAATACATGTACAGAGATTTTGATTAATAATTTCTATTTTTAGGGAAAGGATGGAAACGTATGGTAACAAAAGTATGTTATGTTGGAGAAGGATTTACCAGGAAACCTCCTAAATTTGAAAGATTTATTAGACCAATGGTAATTCAGGATTAATATGGATTATTTTAATATTTCTGTCATAAGCCTGTATACCTATAAATATAGGGGGCATGGGTGGCTGAGTGGTACAAGTTGTTGACTTCTGACACCAACCTAACACCGATGACATGAGTATGACTCTCTATACCCACCTCAAGTTAGTAGGCTTCAAGATACCTAACCAGTAAAGAGTGTCATTATTTATTACTAATTCTATTTCTTTTCTTCAGTTGAGGTTGACAAATCTAAATTTGTTTTACTGTATATGTACTAGATTTATTATGAACACACTTAAATAAATTCTGGGGTAAAGATATTTTTCGTTAAGACTAAAACCTTATTTTACTTGTTGTTCTAGTGTTCTTCTTAGCTACAACAAAGTAAACCAAGCAATCTTACAATCTTTATGATATGTAAATCATTTCTCATTGTTAGTCAAATTATAATTTTGTACAATGTATTGCCTAAATCCTGTATATCAATTAAAACATTTACTGTATGTTTCAGGGATTAAGATTTAATAAAGCACATGTAACACATCCAGAACTAAAAGCTACATTTCATTTACCAATCATTGGAGTGAAGAAAAATCCTACATCACCCATGTATACATCATTAGGAGTCATAACTAAAGGAACAGTTATAGAGGTTTGTAATGTGTTAGGAACAGTTATAGAGGTTTGTAATGTGTTGGGAATAGTTATAGAGGTTTGTAATGTGTTAGGAACAGATATAGAGGTTTGTAATGTGTTGGGAACAGTTATAGAGGTTTGTAATGTGTTAGGAACAGTTATAGAGGTTTGTAA
Source organism: Bathymodiolus septemdierum (assembly GCA_963383655.1). Classification (NCBI taxonomy): domain Eukaryota; kingdom Metazoa; phylum Mollusca; class Bivalvia; order Mytilida; family Modiolidae; genus Bathymodiolus; species Bathymodiolus septemdierum. The sequence continues at coordinate 70,968,014 of OY726520.1, forward strand.
TGTGTTAGGAACAGTTATAGAGGTTTGTAATGTGTTAGGAACAGTTATAGAGGTTTGTAATGTGTTAGGAACAGTTATAGAGGTTTGTAATGTGTTAGGAACAGTTATAAAGGTTTGTAATGTGTTAGGAACAGTTATAGAGGTTTGTAATGTGTTAGGAACAGTTATAGAGGTTTGTAATGTGTTGGGAACAGTTATAGAGGTTTGTAATGTGTTAGAGACAGTTATAGAGGTTTGCAGAATGAAACCATTTTTTCATAAATTGGCATTAATTTAACTCAAATATTGTCATGGCAATAATTTAATAGAGTGTTGACATTTTCAATAATATTTCAGTTATGCTATGACTGTAAGTCTAATAGGTGGAAGCTCCTGTATCCAGAGAAAACTGTGAACTGTCAGCATGTCACTGACAAGCTTCGTCACAAAAGGTTATATTGAGTATACCAAGCCAAAGGCATGAATCCATGGGCGTAGCTTTGGGTTAAATATTACCGAGGCAGGGGGACTGGGATGCACAGCCCCAAGAAGCAACAATATTATACCCCCACTCATAGAGTGGGGGCTATATTACAATCACCTTGTCCGTCCGTTCACACTTTCGTAACAGATATCTCAGCTTCTACTGGAAGAAATGATTTTATATTTGATATATGGCTTTGGCATGGTGACTTGTACCGTGTCTCCCCTTTCCAGGTTTACCGCACATCTACTTCCTGTTTACAGTGCGACTTAGAATTTTTCATGTTTGCCGTAATGAAAACTTTCGTAACAGTTATCTCAGCTTCAACTGGAAGAAATGATTTTATATTTGATATATGGCTTTGGCATGGTGACTTGTACCGTGTCTCCCCTTTCCAGGTTTACCGTCCGACTTACAAATGAACCAGTGAGGGTATTCTTAGCACGAAGTAGCGTGCAACATCTTGTTTTAACTAAGCAAAATACATTGTTTTCGTTTTAAAGTGAAGAGTTATGACCTATTTGAATCAACTTACAATACAAATTTGATTCTTCCATTGCCACTGAGCATGCCAGAATTTTTAAAAAGAAAAATGAAATGCTTAATTTGTGTCGATTTTTTTCCCCAAGGCAACTACTTCGGTTGCCTCAATGGAACCTATGCCACTGGAATCAAACTGGTGTCAGAAATTTCTTACCTCATAGACACTGATTTCAAGTGTAAATACAACTACCATTTTGTGATGGCAACAATGTCCTCTATAGAAGTAGTTGTATTCTGTATAAACATTCCTCCTTACATATTACTATAGTTTGTCTCTGTTTACAGGTTAACATAAGTGAATTAGGTTTAGTAACACAAGGTGGAAAAGTAATCTGGGGTAAGTGCAGTTTGTTTAATATGATGATGGTCACATAAAAAAGTTAATATCAGTATATGTATTATTATGTTGTCTGTATGTGGGCAAGTTGATATGGTAAAATATCTGTCTGCAAGACAGAATACGAAGTTAATATTTAAAAAATTCTATATATAGAATACTGTGAAAGTTCTTTTCTTTGTGGGCATCAATTTTCGTGGTTTCGTTAAAAATGACAAATTCGTGGATTTTGTGTTTGTGCCCAAAATAATTTTGGTGGATTTTATATTTTCAACGTGATAAGTGTTCATTTTGACCATTGTAGAAAATTCAGGCATTGGTAAATTTTCGAATTGGAAAATTAAAAAAAAATCATCTGAAATTATTTTATTAGAATGTACACTAGCAATTTCCTTCAGTATATATTAAATTCGTTTTTAGTTCACCTGGACCAAAGGTCCAGGTGAACTATTGCCATCACTTGGCGTCCTTCATCTGTTGTCTAAACTTTTCACATTTCAAGCTTCTTCTCCGAAACCACTGGGCCGATTGGAACCAAACTTAGCAGGAATGTTCCTTGGATGGTCCTCTACAAAGTTACTGTTTTTCGTTCCAGTTGGATATTCAATATGGCTGCCAGGGCCAATAATATGCTCTGATTGGCTGAAATTTCAAAGATCTTCTTCTCTGAAACTAATGAACTGACTGAACCCAAACTGTAAATGAATGATCATTGGAATGTCCTTTACCAAGTTACTGTTTTTTATGCCGATCGGAAATCCAAGATGGCTACCATCGCAGGACATAGATTAACATTGGACCCTATGGGAAAATGTTCAAATGCCTTCTTCTCAGAAACTACAAATATGATTAAAGCCAAACTGTACAAGAATGTTCATTGGATGGCCCTCTACAAACTGTACGTTTTTTGTTCCGATATGAAATTCAAAATGGCAGCTACGGCAGGACTTAGTTTAACATTGGACCCTATGGGGAAAATGTTTCAAAACGCTTCTTCTCTGAAACCACTAGGACAGTTGAAACCAAACTGCCCAGGAATGATCATTGGAAGGTCCTCTACAAATTTTATGTTTTTTATGCCGATCGGAAATCCAAGATGGCCACCACCGCAATACATAGATTAACATTGAATCCTATGGGAAAATGTTCAAATGCCTTCTTCTCAGAAACTACAAATATTATTAAAGCCAAACTGTACATGAATGTTCATTGGATGGTCCTCTACAAACTTTACGTTTTTTGTTCCGATATGAAATTCAAAATGGCGGCTACGGCAGGACTTAGTTTAACATTGGACCCTATGGGAAAAATGTTTCAAAACGCTTCTTCTCTGAAACCACTTGGATAATTGAAACCAAACTGCCCAGGAATGATCATTGGAAGGTCCTCTACAAGGTGTTTGTTTTTTATGCCGATCGGAAATCCAAGATGGCCACCACCGCAGGATATAGATTAACATTGGATCCTATGGGAAAATGTTCAAACGCCTTCTTCTCAGAAACTACAAATATGATTAAAGCCAAACTGTACATGAATGTTCATTGGATGGTCCTCTACAAATTTTACGTTTTTTGTTCTGATATGAAATTCAAAATGGCGGCTACGGCAGGACTTAGTTTAACATTGGACCCTATGGGAAAAATGTTTCAAAACGCTTCTTCTCTGAAACCACTTGGACAGTTGAAACCAAACTGCCCAGGAATGATCATTGGAAGGTCCTCTGTTTTTTATGCCGATTGGAAAATCCAAGATGGCTGCCACCACAGGTCATAGTATTAACACAGGACCATATGGGGAAAATACAGAAATATATTCTTCTCTGAAGCTATTGCACTGATTGAACCTAAACTGCATCAATCATTGGAAGGTCCTTTACAAACTTTGTTGATCGTAATTCCAAGATGACTACCACCGCAGGACATAGTTTTTACATAGGACCAATTGGTTTTTTTTATAACCAGGTGAACGATACAGGCTCTTGAGAGCCTCTGGTTATGTTTTACTCTCCATTTTATTTTCAGTTTTTGTTTTTCACAACTAATAATAAAAGAATAAAGTGTTTTTCTTATTATTTTTATTCCAATTACATACAGATTGTACTTGTAAAATTATTTCAAAATTTTCGAGCTTTATTACTCTTGATCTCAGATTTTCGAGCTTTATTTATTACTCTTGATCTCAGATTGAAACCACTTGTAGTCGTGTTACAAGATTAATACTGACTAGGGGCAAATGTACAGTTAACTTCATATGCATAATTAAAAGAAAGGCATTGAAAGATGATAAAATGTTTATTGAAGGATGTTATAATTAAGAGAGAAATGTTTATACAACACGTAGAAGTGTGTCACTGTTAATGTAGGGTTTTGAAGTAAATTTTATTACAATAGGAAGTTGTAAAAATGTTTTTCACAAATACTCATTTCTGTCATTTATACACATGGAATCAAAATAAAATCATTCACAAACATGTTTATGTGGATTATAACCCATTAAGGTTTCCTCATACTTATTTCATGATTAAAATTGTCAATTGTACCTTATGCAGCAGTCAAGGTCACTCGAGGACAGCATATAGCTATATATCGATGTCAAACTGCTTCCCAAGTTTCATTGTTTGTTGGATTCTTCATCTCGTGGATCAGCCTACCCACGAAAATTGGTACCCCACGAATAAAAATGATTTCACAGTACTTGTTTTTAAAAACTAAATTACACAGTTTTCCTCCTAGATTTTACAATCTTTACAGAATGTTTGTATTATAGTGATGCCATTAATTATGTCTTACAAAATATATTAACATTATTGCCATGTGTACATCAAAATGCTTCATACAAGACTTTCTTTTAAGCTAGTTTGTTCTATATTTTCCTTTAAAATTTTGTTGATTATTCAGCTAGGCCAATTTTTTTACCCAAGTTCATACAGAATTGTAATGAAATTTTTGACAACACATTTTTTCATTAGCTAATATTTGGCCTCATTTCCGTAGTTGACATGTTGTAAACTAGGGTTTTATTTCGGATGAGTGGCCATATTGAATTCTTGAAATCCAACATGAAATTGATTTTTGATCATATTTTATTAATGATGGTATGTTTCTTTAGGAAAATATGCCCAGGTAACAAATAATCCAGAAAATGATGGATGTATAAATGCTGTATTACTGGTGTAAAGATCACAACATCAAGGGAGATAATCAGATCAAGGGAGACAACCAGAAGACAAAGAAACAGCCATATAAAACTGTTTGACAGTGAAAGTTTGTTACAGCAAATAGATTATTTGGAACTAAGGGAACAATTATTTCAACAGCAATGACTTATATCTAGCTCTCTGTATGCCAACAAAATTGTGAAATTGTTTTAGCGATATACATGTATACTAATGAAAAAAATAAAGAAAAAAAGTGATTTTTTTTTTTTATTAATTTTTAGACCTTCAAGCAGAGCTGTGATATTCTTGTTAATAGATCTTTCTACATAGATTTGTATCAACATTAATTTTTTTTTTATTATTGAATCTTTATAGTGCTAGCTCACTAAAAGAACAGCCCATGTGTAGCTCCACTTGGACACATTATCCTGATTCCGAGCCAACCAGTCATTGCTCGTACTTCTTAATGCTGCGTGCTTAGCGGAGAAGCACCAAATTCCTATTTTATAGTCTTTGGTTTTATCCAACTAGCACTCAAACCCAAGATCTACCGCAGACGAGGTTAGCACGCTAACCGTTACACCACAGACGAGGTTGTGGTTTGCTCAATTGATAAAAAACAAAAACATGTACAGAAAATAAATGCATTTAATAAACATAAATATCACTATGATACAAAGAGAAACTAAAACTTTTTTGATTATTTCATAATACTTAATAAAATTCAGTTTCCATATTTAACAATAAAATACACATAAAATATTTAAAATCTAAGAAGAATAAATAAATATATAATTCTTTAAACAATTTTATTGATATATATATATATAAACTATCACAGACACTGAACCAGTATCACAGACTGAGTTGAGAGTTCATTAATAAGATTATAACTTTATATATCAATCCTTCATACATCATTTCTCCCATTGTCTTCAAATTTAAAGATGTCTGCCCTGATATATCGCTATTCTATATCACTTGAATGAGCAATATAAGAATTATTAATGTTAATGTAATTTCCATCTAGCATACAGAAGGTTCGTTCTCTTTCACACTCGATTTCAAATTGAAAAGGAAACCAAATGAATTTTTTTTTAGAATTATCTTCAGCTATTGAATATTTATGACTAAGTTACATAGAAAGATTTGGATTGTATACTTTGTAACAATACACTGCATGGCTGTAGGACAAAATAACGAAACCAACAGGAGAAAAACCTTCCATGACATAAACTGAGACATAAATTTGGCATCAAAAAGAGGACGGATTATAATAAGACAGCAAACATGAAGAACACAATATACTGAAAATACAAAAAAAAGATTTAAAAACTTGATCCATACATATATTTAAAAACTGGCTATATTATATATAAAACTTACAACAGAAAGAAATAGATAAATATGATGACTGAAATGTAAGAATGATGTTAATGAAATGAAAATGGACCAATTCAGAGATGCTATTGCATTATGGGTAAACATACATTACTACGTTTCTGATTGGTTAAAATACTTCACAAAGATATTGACGTTGCACACTACAAGTTACTAGTACATCGACGGAGGTTAAATGTCTGAATTGGTCCTTTATCTGTCTACTGTATAGATGGCATTACATTATCTGGGATAACTATTAAGTTACACTACAAAATAAATAATTCTGATGGATTTATCACAGCTTCTTATCACATAACCCTGTTCATCTGGGCATTAATACTGGTGTCTGTGTGCTCCTACATTTCAAGAACTTTTCTGTACCTGTAATTAACAAGGAATATTTACATTAAAATACAATTTAGGATTGTCAGACATTTTGCATTGAAGAAGGGAAAGAAGGGAGGTAACAATAATTTCTGTATGTAAACTATGACTTGACATAGGTTAATACTATTGGTAGTTATAATACACCTTTTATGGGTAATATTACACCACACTAATCACCACACTATACTTGCCTACCAGAGGAAGTAGAAGATAAGAAAAATATTCAAACAAACTTTAAACAATAATTTATAGTCAAGAACAGGATGCTGAGTTACTTAAACAAACATATAGTCAATAATACATTTCAAAAAGGCAAAGCGTTGGTGCAAAAAACCCTGAAGTAGGGGGATAAGGTGCAGATTTTTTATCTTCCTTCAAAATAAATGTGCAGATTTTAGCTTTCCATCAAAACTACCCTAAACCAAACTACCCATTATACTAAAAGACAAAATTAATGTACAGGAAATGACTATGTAAATTAAATTAAATTAAACACAGATCAATGCTATCATGTCAACAAATCTATATTTAGAATATGATGTGCATTTATCGACAGTTTAATTACAGTTGTCATTTCCAGTACATGTATTACAAATTTTTCCCAGTTCATCTTGTTCACTAGGTGTAAAAGTGACCTTCCATGATTTCACACTTAATATTACCAAAGTTACTGTTTCCAAGTCACATGATTATTTGTTTCTTTGGCAGAGACATCCTGCTAAAAAATCCTTTAAAATGTATGTAATCTACAGTATACTTTTAATTTCCAGAAGATAAAATAAGTCCCTTTTTATGAAAATAAAATTGATAAAACTGACTGCCATGATATAACTAAAATATTGTTGAAAGTGGCGTTAAACACCATAATCCCCCCTGCTAAAGATATGTGTTGTCTGGCCTCCGCTTACCTGTAAAACAATAAAGTTGAAAAAGGGCCTTAACTCTGATTGACATGTGGTAATCATGAAACGGATTAGGGGTTAGGGTTGTGGTGTTTAATGCCACTTTCATTAATATTTAAGTTATATCGTGGTGGTCAGTTTTCTTGGTGGAGGAAACCGGAGAACATCACATAAAGTTGTATCAAATACACCTTGCCATGAGCGGGATTCAAACTCACAACTTTAATGGTGATGGGCACTGATTGCATAGGTAGTTGTGAATCCAACTACCACGATGGCCCCTTAATCAAAAAATGAATTTCAAGGAAAGTAAAATAGTCTCATATCATTAGGTTATCAAAAAGTATGTGGTTAACATTGGTTAAATTTCATCAAGTGAACTAAGCGGAGCTACAGGTTTACAATTATGTAATGATGATATGGACGAGGAAGTTATAAAACAACAGATTGTGATCACCATATGTCAAATGTACTGTTATGTAAATAACACAATAAATAAAAAGTTTCATATATATTGCAGTATGTTGCTAAATTTTCCAAATGTATAATTTTAGTTAATTTTTTATTTCAAATGTTGTATAATTTAAGTTAATTTTTAATTTTATCAATGTCAAGGCATTTAATATTTTGCAATACATGATCAACATATTGGAAAATTTATCTGCGACAAATAAAAAACAATTGGTAAAAATTAACAACAGGTACATGTATGTACAGTAAAACCTGTCTAAACCAAACCCTGAATAAAACAGTCTCGTGTATAAACCTGTCTAAACCAAACCCTGAATAAAACAGTCTCGTGTATAAACCTGTCTAAACCAATCCCTGAATAAAATGGTCTCGTGTATAAATCCTGTCTAAACCAAACCCTGAATAAAACGGTCTCATGTATAAAACCTGTAAACCAAACCCTGAATAAAATGGTCTCATGTATAAATCCTGTCTAAACCAAACCCTGAATAAAACAGTCTCATGTATAAAACCTGTCTAAACCAAACCCTGAATAAAACAGTCTCATGTATAAAACCTGTCTAAACCAAACCCTGAATAAAACGGTCTCATGTATAAATCCTGTCTAAACCAAACCCTGAATAAAACGGTCTCATGTATAAAACCTGTCTAAACCAAACCCTGAATAAAACGTTCTCATGTATAAACCTGTCTAAACCAAAACCTGAATAAAATGGTCTCATGTATAAAACCTGTCTAAACCAAACCCTGAATAAAACAGTCTCATGTATAAATCTTATCTAAACCAAACCCTGAATAAAACAGTCTCATGTATAAATCTTGTCTAAACCAAACCCTGAATAAAACAGTCTCATGTATAAATCTTGTCTAAACCAAACCCTGAATAAAACAGTCTCATGTATAAACCTGTCTAAACCAAACCCTGAATAAAATGGACTCATGTATAAACCTGTCTAAACCAAAACCTGAATAAAACAGTCTCATATATAAACCTGTCTAAACCAAAACCTGAATAAAACGGTCTCATGCATAAACCTGTCTAAACCAAACCCTGAATAAAACGGTCTCATGTATAAACCTGTCTAAACCAAACCCTGAATAAAACGGTCTCATGTATAAATCTTGTCTAAACCAAACCCTGAATAAAACAGTCTCATGTATAAATCTTGTCTAAATCAAACCCTGAATAAAACAGTCTCGTGTATAAGCCTGTCTAAATCAAACCCTGAATAAAATGGTCTCATGTATAAATCTGTCTAAACCAAACCCTGAATAAAACAGTCTCATGTATAAATCTTGTCTAAATCAAACACTGAATAAAACAGTCTCATGTATAAATCTTGTCTAAACCAAACCCTGAATAAAACGGTCTCATGTATAAACCTGTCTAAACCAAACCCTGAATAAAACAGTCTCATGTATAAATCTTGTCTAAACCAAACCCTGAATAAAACAGTCTCATGTATAAATCTTGTCTAAATCAAACCCTGAATAAAACGGTCTCATGTATAAACCTGTCTAAATCAAACCCTGAATAAAACAGTCTCATGTATAAATCTTGTCTAAATCAAACCCTGAATAAAACAGTCTCATGTATAAACCTGTCTAAATCAAACCCTGAATAAAATGGTCTGATGTATAAATCTGTCTAAACCAAACCCTGAATAAAACAGTCTCATGTATAAATCTTGTCTAAACCAAACCCTGAATAAAACAGTCTCATGTATAAATCTTGTCTAAACCAAACCCTGAATAAAACAGTCTCATGTATAAATCTGTCTAAACCAAACCCTGAATAAAACAGTTTCATGTATAAACCTGTCTAAATCAAACCCTGAATAAAACAGTTTCATGTATAAACCTGTCTAAATCAAACCCTGAATAAAACAGTCTCATGTATAAATCTTGTCTAAACCAAACCCTGAATAAAACAGTCATGTATAAACCTGTCTAAATCAAACCCTGAATAAAATGGTCTCATGTATAAATCTGTCTAAACCAAACCCTGAATAAAACAGTCTCATGTATAAATCTTGTCTAAACCAAACCCTGAATAAAACAGTCTCATGTATAAATCTGTCTAAACCAAACCCTGAATAAAACAGTCTCATGTATAAATCTTGTCTAAACCAAACCCTGAATAAAACAGTCTCATGTATAAATCTGTCTAAACCAAACCCTGAATAAAACAGTCTCATGTATAAATCTGTCTAAACCAAACCCTGAATAAAACAGTCTCATGTATAAATCTGTCTAAACCAAACCCTGAATAAAACAGTCTCATGTATAAATCCAACATTACATAAAGTTCCAATTTAGGAAATCTTTATTAATCTAACTTGTAAAAACCCAACACTTGTCTATTCTTACCACAAAAGTTCATCCCAGGGAGGTTTGATTTAGACAAGTTTCACTGAATAATTATGTAAACATAGAAGCTAATTAGGGTAGATATGTAGTATCTGCCTTTTTAGGGCATAAATAAATATTTTAATATAATTCAAACATGCGATTAATTTTACTGTTCAAATGAATACATTGTCCTTAAGTAATTAACAAATAAACCAACAAACCATTGTCTACTGCTGCTCAAAACTTTAATAAATTAAATTAAATTGGTTATCATAGCAACAGTTAACCGGTTATCCTAACAACATATGGTTATCATAACAACAGTTAACTAGTTATCCTAATAACAAATGGTTATCCTAATAGCAGCAATAGTTGGTTAGCCCAACAACAGTTAACTAGTTATCCTAATAACAAATGGTTATCCTAATAGCAGCAATAGTTGGTTAGCCCAACAACAGTTAACTAGTTATCCTAATAACAAATGGTTATCCTAATAGCAGCAATAGTTGGTTAGCCCAACAACAGTTAACTAGTTATCCTAATAACAAATGGTTATCCTAATAGCATCAATAGTTGGTTAGCCCAACAACAGTTAACCAGTTATCCTAACAACAGTTTACAATTACTTACTAAAATTATTGTTAACACATACAATAACAATATACAATGTATATATATATTACACATTTAGACAGATTATAAACAGCTATGTTAACTGATTGGATGAATCCAACAACAACATTGTTTTAGACAGCTATTATACCCACAGCACACAAGTAGTCCAGTTAATTGTGCCCTCGTTAGCTCTGCACATTGTCAAACCTATGTCGTCTACTCCTCGGCAAAGCTTTGGTTATCTAAAACATTCTCTAAGATATCCTTGTTTTGTTTTGAGTGCAATATAAATATGCTAATATGATAAGAAAGACATGTGTGCAGTGTAGTTAAGAAGAGTTCTATTCTACTGGCTTTATAACATATCATTCTATTCTACTAAAACACACCAAGGAAATGCTTCATAATTTTGTTCCATAATACATAGTGCTAAAATATAATTTTTACATTGTTTTATTCCAAGCAATTTTTACCAACACCTCTTGAAAAAAATAGAATGCTGCCATGGTTGTGTAATGCACATTAATGGCATCTATTTAAGCAGCAGGTTTCATATATGTTTTGTTGAGGTTGGGAGGGTCTACAAGTATACAGGCACAGTTTGTACCCAATGTAAGTACATGTACCTATATATGATGTTAGAGTTGTTTGGATCTGAAGCATCCCTGTTAACAATAATAAACTGAATGAACAATTCTTAACATTGACCAGGCAATAGGAACATTAATATTGACCAATTTTATAGACATTGACCAGGCAATAGGAACATTAATATTGACCAATTTTACAGTTTTGCAATTCAGTCTGCACAATTGGTATAGAATAGCTCAAAGTTGTAAATTACTTACCTTTGGTAGCTGTCTAACTTGATCCAGCTAATCAAGTGACAACATTTTCACAATGATATTGTAAAACCAAGTGTTATAAAACAATTTTTTTAGAATCCTTCAAAACAACTTCTGTTTTGATCAATTGAGAGATTTCCATTAAAAAAAAAAATTTAAACTACAAATCAAAGTTTTAGGTAAATAGGAAAACTAAAACATTGGAAAGAGAGGTTATATAAAAAATTTAGACCCCTAAAATATTTAGAATTCCCTTCCTTGTGCAAAATTATGATTTTTATTTTACCACAATTGTACAGTTTTTTTTTTTATTAGAAAACATACTAAAATATTTCAAAACCAAAAATTAAAGGGGAAAGAAACCCAACATAAGATGTGTATTTATTTCAAACAACAGATGTCGGCGTTTTCATCTTTCTAAATAACCAATTGTGTAGTTACACAGTTCAAAAATTAAGATTTTGATTTTTATTGGTGCCACGATTTTGTGGAACTCTTGAAGAGCAAAAAAATAGCATTATTCAACATCACACCATCTGTTCTGGTTTCCTTGTGCCTATAACAATACCAAATAACATTCACTAACAAAATAGATTCTAACATAGCTGAAGATAAGCAAAATATTTTACCGGTACTCATATTTTTGGAAGAAAACTGAAACAATATTTTAGATGGGTTGTTAACGTTCTGAAAAATGAATGGAGTCGTAACAGAAAAGGGGGATGGTTGCTCTGTTGTTTCATCAATGCTGAGGACTGTTAATTTCTTCTACCATATATTCTGGATCAAAATTATAAGGAACTAAACCCATATTGTCTGATTCCCTATTCATTAAAACTGTAAATGAACATTTACTTGATTGGTTGATAATATCTATTGCATTGATAACTGATGCTTGAATTAAATGGAACAGATTATAGCAACCCCAATAGCTTTATTAATATAGTTTATTACTTTTTTTTATAAGTAATTATGTATCTATAACACTAAATAATTGGGTTGTCGTTGCCTTGAACTAAGTCACTGGACCATGAACATTTATCAGTAGTCATGTGACATGCATCAAGATGAACATTATGATGTAAATATATACCAAATAGCACTGATCTACAACAATATGATTATCAAAAAGCATGAACACATTGACAATAGATGATGATGCAACTACTGCTGGAAAAGTTCCAAACAAGTCTGTTCTTCAACTTTAGTTGCAGGTGCAAAAAAAAAGTATTTTTCAACTAGGAGTAATAAAACATATGGAGAGTAATCTTTCTGCTACAGCCAGCTAATTAAATAGATAAACAGTGCCGTTCTGAGACTTTGAAGAATTTTATGAGACCCAGGAAAGACAACATTATTGAATCCACTGATGTCATTTTGGTCACTACGGAAATCATTAGCATCAGATAGAAAATCTTGTGTTTATATGGATAAATTCCACTGAATCTAGTTGTTTAGCTTCGAAATTCAAATAAATATGATTATATTTTGTTTGATGATAAAAATATTGTTGTTAATGACAATTTGAGTCATTTTAAGGCTATTTATGCATATGTACTTTAAAACATGGTAATTTTCTAATTGAGTTTAACAGAGTACCAAATATTTGCAGATGTTCCATCAAAATTAAGTTTTTATCACTGACCTTTGTCTAATATGTCGTTAAGTTGTTTAATAATAAATTTTGTTAATTTAAATGATCGCTTTTGTGATTCTAAAGTGTTTTATTCATGTGTATTTTTTCAAAGGTGACCTTTTTGTTTTCAAATTGTGTATCCAATATTTGCAGAGGTTGAAAGGAACGATTAGCTGGACAATTGAAAGGGTTCGTATAAAATTTTGTAAACTACTTCTACAGTTAAAATATTTGACGCCCACATGTATGATTTACGGAGAGCTAGGAAGATATCCTATTGTGCTAGATGTAAAAATTATAATTCTGTCGTTTTGGTCAAAATTGTTGCTTGGTAAAGAATCTAAATTGTCATTAATAATATATAGATTATGTTTTGAAATGTATACAGTGAATGATGCTAATTTTCCATGGTTAAAAAATGTTCATAATATTATAAATGAATGTGGATTGGCCTATATTTGGAACACACAGACATTTATTAATAGTGACTGGTTTATTTCATTAGTAAAACAAACGCTTAAAAGCACAGTATAATCAACTATGGCACTCACAAACTGAAAATTCCACAAAAGCCTTAACTTACAGGTTATTTAAAGACAATATTATGCCTGAACCATATTTTGAAATTTTGGACTCAAAAAATGCCATTATTTTGTGTAAATTTAGAACCACTAATCATAGATTACCGATTGAAATAGGAAGATGGCAAAATGTTGAAAGAAACAATAGGATATGTCTCCTCTGTAACACAAATACCATTGGAGATGAATTTCATTATATTTTACAATGTCGATACTTTGAGTACAACCGTAAAAACCTCATCCCAAGTTACTTTAGAAATAGGCCAAATGTTCTTAAATTTAAAAATATTATGACCATAACGAAAAAATCAGATCTTTTGAAGTTATGTAAAATGATAAGTCATAAATGAAGGTGTGTGTGCTCCGGGCTAATCCCTGTGTCCATTTCTGTTTCTCTGTAACTGTAATTGTACATGTATATATTTGTAAATAGTTTTGTAATTCTCTATACCTATGTATTGCAATGGTTTATTGAGAAATAAAGAAAGATAACTCCATAAAAAATAAATAACAAATAAAGTTTGTATCACTGAAATTTCCATAAAAATATTTTGTTCTGTTGATTAATTATTAAATCAGTGGAGCTAAGACTATGATTATTATTAATTATTATTTTATCTTAATGCAAATTATAACCCAAGCTGCCATTTTCTGATACCTATATTTTTTGTGATCTCAGACTTTTGGAAATAATTCTAAATAGGATAGTAACAAACAATACAATCATTAAAATGATTCTTCTTCCGGTGTAGGAACAGGATTAATTATTGAATGTATGTGATAATTGATTAATGTATATATATTTTTAATCAGCAACATATAATTGTTTTATACTTAATCAATCAATACCAATCCGATGACCAGTCTTGACATTCCATAATGACAGATCAATACACAGCTGTCAAAAGGTAGTTGTGGGCGGTACTAACGGGAGAATTTAAATTGGTTTTACGATTTTTGTGTTTGAAAACCTGTGGCGGATGGCGGTAGCTGAGTTTGGCAGTATAACGGGGTATTTTTAATGGGGGAAATCGGGACAGACAAGAATTTTGGCGATAGGCAAGGTTGACGATAAAACGGGGGACGATAGACCGAGGGAACACTGTATTTGATCAAGGATTACTCTGTACAAACGGCACTGTTTGATCGAAGAAATTGTTAGATACCTCTCCCTGTGTTTTATTACTTCCAGTTTTCAAACAATACATTTTAATGCAAAATAAGCAGCCTACAGAAAAGTGATAGAGCAGAATTAGATGTTATATTTTTACTACAGCTACAGAAAGCACTCATTGTTTGTATAGTACAACTTTGCATAAGATTTTTTTTTTTTTAATATTTCTTTAAAAATTGTTTGTCTTTTTGTTTTCTTTGCTATTTTTCTAATATCTACTGGAGAAATTGTATCTTCTTACTTTGCTATTTATTAGTACTCATTTTGATATATAATCTACTGGGAACTCAAAAACAAGGACCGTACATACGTCCGTCAAAATTACATCCAAATCTGTTGAAAAGTGAAACAAATATCTGTCTACACACACACACACACACATAAAGATAGATGCTAAAATAGTTTGAAAATGATTTTCATTTTCTGAACAAGAATTGAAAATAAAAAGTGCAAATAGAAAGAAATATGTGTAAGTATAATATAATACAAAACAAGGATATCTTTGATGATTACCACACTATTTAGCTTTCAAACAGTCTAACTTACAACTGGTCTCATTTTTACACCGTTGTTTCAGTTTTTGCCTTGGAATCTGACCTCAGGTTTGCCTTCAAAAGGTCAGCAATAATCTTACTTGTAATTTTTGGTGGGCGGACAGAGAAAAGCGGTTTTGGGCGAGTGGCACGTCTGAAAAGTTAAAGAAGAAGAAAAAATCATAAGTATTATGCAGAAACCAAACCAAATTATTTAAGAATAAACTACTTCTAATAACAAGACACATGTTTAAACTTTTCCATGCATATTTTGTAAATGAACAACATTTTTCTTATATATTTTTGTCAAAATTAAACAAAGTGTAATAATACCAGAATAGTCATATGACCAACAGAAAACATGTGTCTTGTGATACATTCTCACACAATTATATACAAATCTATCAGGTTTTACAGCTTTACATTGAGATCTTTTAACACATGTAATGCCTAGTTTATCAGCTGACTAGTATCATAATGTTTTAACACATGTAATGTCTAGTTTATCAGCTGACTAGTATCATAATGTTTTAACACATGTAATGCCTAGTTTATCAGCTTACTAGTATCATAATGTTTTAACACATGTAATGTCTAGTTTATCAGCTGACTAGTATCATAATGTTTTAACACATGTAATGTCTAGTTTATCAGCTGACTAGTATCATAATGTTTTAACACATGTAATGCCTAGTTTATCAGCTGACTAGTATCATAATGTTTTAACACATGTAATGTCTAGTTTATCAGCTTACTAGTATCATAATGTTTTAACACATGTAATGTCTAGTTTATCAGCTGACTAGTATCATAATGTTTTAACACATGTAATGTCTAGTTTATCAGCTGACTAGTATCATAATGTTTTAACACATGTAATGTCTAGTTTATCAGCTGACTAGTATCATAATGTTTTAACACATGTAATGCCTAGTTTATCAGCTGACTAGTATCATAATGTTTTAACACATGTAATGCCTAGTTTATCAGCTGACTAGTATCATAATGTTTTAACACATGTAATGTCTAGTTTATCAGTTTACTAGAATCATAATGTTTTAACACATGTAATGTCTAGTTTATCAGCTTACTAGTATCATAATGTTTTAACACATGTAATACCTAGTTTATCAGTTTACTAGAATCATAATGTTTTAACACATGTAATGTCTAGTTTATCAGTTTACTAGAATCATAATGTTTTAACACATGTAATGCCTAGTTTATCAGCTTACTAGTATCATAATGTTTTAACACATGTAATGCCTAGTTTATCAGTTTACTAGAATCATAATGTTTTAACACATGTAATGCCTAGTTTATCAGCTGACTAGTATCATAATGTTTTAACACATGTAATGTCTAGTTTATCAGCTGACTAGTATCATAATGTTTTAACACATGTAATGCCTAGTTTATCAGCTGACTAGTATCATAATGTTTTAACACATGTAATGTCTAATTTATCAGCTGACTAGTATCATAATGTTTTAACACATGTAATGTCTAGTTTATCAGCTTACTAGTATCATAATGTTTTAACACATGTAATGTCTAGTTTATCAGCTTACTAGTATCATAATGTTTTAACACATGTAATGCCTAGTTTATCAGCTGACTAGTATCATAATGTTTTAACACATGTAATGCCTAGTTTATCAGCTGACTAGTATCATAATGTTTTAACACATGTAATACCTAGTTTATCAGTTTACTAGAATCATAATGTTTTAACACATGTAATGTCTAGTTTATCAGCTTACTAGTATCATAATGTTTTAACACATGTAATACCTAGTTTATCAGCTTACTAGTATCATAATGTTTTAACACATGTAATGTCTAATTTATCAGCTGACTAGTATCATAATGTTTTAACACATGTAATGCCTAGTTTATCAGCTGACTAGTATCATAATGTTTTAACACATGTAATGCCTAGTTTATCAGCTGACTAGTATCATAATGTTTTAACACATGTAATGCCTAGTTTATCAGCTGACTAGTATCATAATGTTTTAACACATGTAATGCCTAGTTTATCAGCTTACTAGTATCATAATGTTTTAACACATGTAATGTCTAGTTTATCAGCTGACTAGTATCATAATGTTTTAACACATGTAATGCCTAGTTTATCAGTTTACTAGAATCATAATGTTTTAACACATGTAATGTCTAGTTTATCAGCTGACTAGTATCATAATGTTTTAACACATGTAATGCCTAGTTTATCAGCTTACTAGTATCATAATGTTTTTAACGGTAAAGAGCAAAATTTGTCACAAATGGCACATTACAACTATGGAAAAATGGCTAAAATTTGACAATTTAGTTTTGTAATTATTTAAACAATTTTCTTGTGTCATTCAGGTTCATTTCTAAATGTAGCAGTAATACATACAATGCTATATATTCAATGTGATATATAAAGCTTGATCAAAGCTTTAACATGACATAGATTTTTTTTTTAAAAAGCTAAAAGCATCCTGTTAATAGATTACAAGAAATGTTATATTTATATGATATAACAACTTTAATTGTAATTCACATGTATATAAATTGATTAAAACTTTTACACAACATAGAATAAATTTCATAAAAGCCAAACACATTCTATTTAAAGATTACAAGAAAAGTAAGAACCTTGATTGGTTTAGCATATAATAAATGTGAGAAAGAACTACAACATGTCTCTAGCATAAAGTCAATCTAATAAGACATGAAACATCTGTCTGTCACTAGAGAGGTGTCAAGTTTGCTGATTCAATAAATATGTTCTGGACCTTATTTGCCAGTTTTCCCTCATGCTGATTCCACAAGAAACAAAAAGCAAAAGGTAAACATTATGACAAGTTTATTTCCTAACCTTTATAGATTTGCATAACAACAGGTTGCTAAGGTATGATACTAAATGTATATTGTTAGTGTTTTTGGTGTTTATAGTCCAGTTAGCTACTTGTTGTATATCATGACCACCAGACTTGCTTGGAAAGAAAAGGACAAACAGAAATAACAAATTAACCAGTGAAACCCCTTGGGTACTGGTAGGTGAATGGAAACTTTATTAATAGAGGTGAGTACAAGGGAGCAACCAAAGTCAATGGTGTTAGGTTCATGGTCACAAGTCAATGACTTTAACCATGCCCACCCAGGCATAAAATGTTACTAGAGGGTGAATAACAACTACCGGTACATGTACTATACTATATCCAATTATAAAATAAATTTTAAATTGTGTCAATCTAATTAAAACTAAATCTCTGCACTTGCTCATTTCATTTGCTGCGGCTAAGCAAAAAAAAATGGGTAAGTGTGGAGATTGACATCATCTATAAATTTGTTGCATTATTTGTCTTTTGCATACAAATTGCTGAAGTTTCAGTCAACTAGAATAACAGTTACTGCATGAAAATCATAGTGTCTGCAGGACGACGACAGACCAATATCATTATGACCATATAAAAATGACTGTTCTAGTGTTTATTGTAATCCAGTCAGCAATACCTGTGTATGAGATAACATACACATTGAAGACTATTTTAGTGTTGGTAATTAAGTTCATGCATGTATTTGGATATTTAGTGAAAGAGTATGGTCAAACCCAGTTAGGAATCAGTAAACTACTCAGAATAATCTGGGAGTAAGTTACTCCCAGGATGAGTCACCAATCTGACACCATAAACATTTTACCATTTTAAACAATACTCATGTTGTAGTACTGATTTTCTCAGAGAGCTACTGGTTATTTTCAGTAAATTTCAGAATTACATGTACAATGTATTTTACACTAATTTATATTATGGTAGTAATTAAGCTATGCTTGTATACACAATATTTCTTAAAGTATATAATAAAGTCCTCTTTGTCTTTAGAAGACTGAAATATGTCAGGAGGCTGTTTACTATAAATGTTAAGTCTACTTATACATGTTGTTTATATTATTAAAATAAAGTTTATACAAGTTATAACATTTCTGAAAAGACAAAACAGTCACAAAGAAAACATACAGACAAATATATATATCTATAAATAGATTATAGAGTCCTGAAATTCTGTATAATAGTACCCCATACCAAGGTTCACACATGCTAAGTGTCCTTAACACACAAAATACCATTTATTAAATAAAAATAATAAATACTAAATAATGTTGTAATCTTGAAATTTTATTAATTTTTACAGACTGCCGATGTGAAAATTTTAATCAATCAAATAAAAATTTTAAAAGAAGCTATCATAAAATATTACATTTTCAAATATTCAGTTAAAAAAAATAGCATAGGCCTACAATTTCAAAATCTACTTGAATTTAAAGATGAAAAGCATGAATGTTAAGGACACTGTTATATATTTAGTATAAGTGACTGTTAGTTTACACAAACACAAACAAGCCATAAGGGAAGGTAGATATAAAATCTACAAATCTTTACAAATAAATAAAATGTACTGGTAAACAATAATATAGTAATCACATTGACATATTGATGTTGGGATTTGCTACATGTAATATAATATATATACAATATATATGTATGCTTTATGGAGCTATAATTAAAAACTTCCCAGCAGGCACACAACGTGATTTCAACATTGAAATAACGTGAAAGCAACGTCGATACGTTGTATCCACATTGCTTCAATGCTGAAATGATGTTGTGTGCTTGCTGGATTGTTGTCATGGGTTTGACTTTGTTTTCATGTGAGATTGCGTGCCATTATAAATAGTAGTTAAACTTGTAGGATAATTACTGATATAATTGTGTGACCTTGACCGAGGAAGAAATATGAATATTATAGGTGAATGTCATAATCTTATGATGTAAAAAGATTGATACAATTTTTAGTACTTAAATCTATGTCATTCAATGGAATTTGTATCAATATTGCATGATACACTTTTTTTTTAAATTTTTATAAAATATGAATATAAGTCATACATTTATGCTTTAAACAAAAAAAAGGTGTGTTTGAATACCTTAATTTAACTGAGTTTGTGTAATTTGATTTTTTTTCAACATACTATAATATAACTTAATTGCTGTTAACAATGTTATAGTCGTTATATGGCCACAAAAGAGGTAAAAAAAATTCTCCTAAATATACCGGCATTCTTATAATATATGCTCCCATTTATTAAATATGTCTTGTCAGGGCCACACAATATTATATACAGTCAACTGTACCAAAATCTTTATAAAAAGGTTCTGTACATTTGGAAGAATTTGTTGAAGTATTATTTGAACAGAAGCATTTACTTACAAATAAAATATTAAATAATAAATCTTTGTTTAGAAGTTTAAGGAGAGTAAATAAGTTCCAAATGTGGGCACATTTGACTAAGTAGACACAAATTTCAAAGGATTGTCACATCTTCTACAAAATTGTAAGAATTTCATTTTAACAAGTTTAAAACACGAAAGTGATTGTCAAAAAACTAATGTATCATCAAATTGATAGATTAAATGTGTAGATCAATTTATAAAACCTGTTTACTCCACAATATAGCTGAAATAATGCTAAAGTTGGCATTAAACACCAATCAATCAATCAATCAATCAATCAATCAATCATAGATTAAATGATGAAACGTTCTGAAGTAACAGGGACATTCCTTTGACCTTTGTTTTAAAGCTATAGATGCAGATATTGACAAGGTGCCTACATCTTACCCTACACGATGGGAACTTTTCTTCAATTTTACGCTTACGCATAGCCAGAAGGAAAAGTAAATGTGATCTATAACAGCTGAAGAAAGGAACATTTACGTGTTAAAGCAACGACTATCACAATCATTTAATTGTTAACATTTAATACATGTTTAGTGACGATACTATTTTGTAACTATAAGCTTGCAGAAATCTGAAGCAATTTACTTTCTATTAAATAATCTTTATGAAAAGATCATAGTGCTTACAATATTAAAAGAAAAAAAGGTAAAAATAGCATCAATAATGAAAGAAAAAAAGCTTTGTTTGATATTTTGTGATATCAGCAATTCAAAATGTTGTGCTTGAGAATTTATATATCATACACCTCATAAACTACACAAAGACCCTTTCAATCAAGTTTTGGACATTACTGTTAAGAAACAAGTTTAACACCATAAAAGCAATGTTGACATAAAAGAATAAGATAGAAACATTATATTACTTAACTTCTTTATACATCTACCTTACCTAATGGCTAGTTCATGCCTTAATTTAATCTATATAGAAAACAGATTTGTATGTGCTTGGAGCATGCATCCAGGGTCAAACCAGTGCAAAAACTGATAAAACAAAAATCTTCCTGCATTTGTAAAATATGTAACTTCAGGCATCATTCAAAATACAATATAAGTAAATAATATCCAAGGTTTTAATAGGCATGGAAAGAATGCCAAAAAGTCTTATAATTTAGCAGGCAATATTTTAATGTCTTTCAGAAGTGTTACAATAAATTGTGACACACAGATTAAGGTTGTAAACTTGAATAACAAGATCCAATCTGTCTTAATGTGTACCCTCAGAGATGAAAGTTGCCCTCTGATCAGCAGATTTCCTCTTCTTTTGAAGAAAATATTTTGAAATAAAATGTCAAAAATCGGTTCAAACAGGTAGTAAATGAGGATATAGAGGCACTCTTTGTTCATTGTGAACACTCTCATCTCTGGGCAATTTACATTGGGGTTTCCTTTCTGGAACACATTTTCATCATCGATATAATTTTATCCAACTGTAGCGTACTTACTAGTAATAATAATTTGATTGATGCCTAAAGTAAAACAATCGACCCAATCAAACACGAAGACTTCTATATAAATCTTAATACTTACTTTTGAATTAAAGCACTAATATCTTTCTGTTCTTGTGTATCCAAGTCTTCAAGTTCATCATAATCCAAGGAAACGGCCACTCCGCCCTCCGCCGTATAACTTCTGTCATCCCAGGAATGATATGATGGTGCTGGACTACTTTGTGCTAAGGGGCCCTCACTTTCAGGTGAGAAAACTGTCTGCTGTGTTGTGTCTACTGATTCTACAGATTCTATAAGCCCCTCATGTTCTTCACTATCACTCACCTTGCCATCGTAATCTTTAGGAGCAGCTGGACCAAAACTACGCCCTTTAGTAACAAGTCCCATTTTACTGCTGCCAGATATTGACAAGGGCTTTATTTTGCGTTCTGGAAAAGTGTTTCCAGTTTCTCCGTAGCTCCTGTATTTAGATATCAAGGACTGCAGACGGTCCCCACTACTTGATCCTTTCTCGTTCAAACTCTTGGATCGTTGTATATCTGTCATAAAATAAATTGTATCCATTAAAATTGTTTATTTACGCAAGATTTTACAACAAAACATATGACAAAAAGTATATAAAATGTCTATAATACTTTGTAATTCAATCCTCTATTGATTTAAAGATGCGAGTAGAAAAAAACAGACGCAAGATGATGGTGAAAATTTCATCAAAACAAATATTTAATCTTTATAACTACATTCTCTATTGTTTTAGAAAGAAAAATTCAATAATCTTCTATCTATTCTAATAACTACTGAAAATCAACTGGATCTAATTGTTATAAAAAATACTATTATACAACTAAGATTTATGATGTTTTTTTTATTAAAAAAAATATTATAACAAAAACTCACTCAAACAAAAGGGCATGCTTTATAATTTTACAAATGTTAATGAAGGCATTTCTTTTTATTTAACATTAAATTTTTTAATTTTTGAAGACAATTTAATACATATATAGAAAGATAGAAATCGTCATAATTAATTTCTGATATAGAGAAGTACAGTATTTAATCCATAACCACAGGAAAATATATAGAAGTAGAATAGTTCCATTAGACAAATCGTTAACTTTCACAGCCTGTCACTTCTAGTACTGTTGAAGTAAGTAAAAAAGACCTAGAGCAGTAAAACTTGTATAGATCATGCTAATAATACATAAGAAATTGAATTTACTATCATTAAAGAAGAAAGGTATATGATATTATATGTCCTATGATCTAGACTATCCTTGGGTTCCAAAGATCTCTAGATCATAGTGGTATAGAAGAGCCCTGCCCCCAGTACTTACTAGCCTTAGAGAAAAATCTTGTTCCATATAGACCATGACCTTCAAAATTATCCTTTAAACAAATAAAAATAAATAAAAACTCTAAACCTTTCTAGACCATGCTACTGGAGCCTCACCCCGGTACTTACTATACTTAGAGAAATATCTGGTACCATATTGACCCTCCCTAAGGTTAATATCAGAACCATATATTTCTCTTTTTATGAATGAATCAGCTGGTTTTAGACGTTTTACGATTTCACTCTCTTTCCCCTAAAACATCAACGGTCATTTAAAACCACAAGATATGAAAGTAAGTTATGTACATTTTGCACCTTAGAAACTTGGTCATTTTCTAAATTAAATGTGCTTAAGTAAAATATGCAATCTTTGATTATGATTATAAAAAGAAAGCTTAAATAGTAATAGTCAACAATTCCACCAATATCAGCAAACCAAACAATCATCTCTCATCTTAACTCATTGAACATAAAAAAAAGACCATGACAAATGACATTAAAAAGGAGATTATAATAGATCCAATAGTTTCAGATGATTGAGGAAGATAAAATAATTCTAGAACAATGACAATGTTATCTTATGCCTTGTTCAAACAAATATAAAATGTTAGAGACTCCTACTATATATACTGCTGACTTCATCTATATTTGGAGGATGGATTTAATAGTTTGAAAAAAATCCATTATGGGGGGAGGCATTCTGATTGCCAAGGTTTTACATCAAATATGACCCTGTGGACAACATGTAGCAAGTATTAGACTGATTTACGGATATCAGAAAATTAAATAAAAGAAAGGAAAAAATCTTTTTACTTTAATTAAAGTTCATAATAGAAATGTAGAATGATACATTTAAATATAAAGACATACATATGTTTTTATCCATGCTATATAATTTTACATGTAAAAATTCTTTAAATTTATTTTGAAGAAAAATATTACAATGTCAGAAAATGTTACCTTCCTTTGCCTAAGAAGTGTACCTGTAAATATTAAATTATGTGAAAATAATTATTTTTAAATATGTCTATTTCTTTTAAATAATGAAATTATCACCATCACCTTCTTAACAGAGTATAATGAAATTATCACCATCACCTTCTTAACAGAGTATAATGAAATTATCACCATCACCTTCTTAACAGAGTATAATGAAATTATCACCATCACCTTCTTAACAGAGTATAATGAAATTATCACCATCACCTTCTTAACAGAGTATAATGAAATTATCACCATCACCTTCTTAACAGAGTAAGTCTATAACACATTAATAAGTGTAACAATTGACAGAACTTTCTACATGATTTTAATACATTTTTTAAAATCTTTAAATTGTTTAAATTTTAAAAATATTTTCATACAGTAAATGAAGTAAAGTATCGTCATCATAAACTGACATATGAAAATGAAAAATACACTTGTAGTTGTCAATACAACATTTTCATATCTTAAAAGGCAAAGAGGTATACATTGGCAGAATATAGGGTGACAAATATAATTATATTTATTGAATGGGTAGATATATTTACATACAAAGAGGTATACATCTGGCAGAATATAGAGTGACAAATATAATTATATTTATTGAATGGGTAGATATATTTACATACAACATACTACGGATACTAGCATCAGGATTATTTAAGCTATACAGGCAGCTACACATGAATTGTGTTTGACAGATGTAACTATGATTAACAGGTCTAACCATGACTGACAAATGTAATCATGATTGACAGATGCAATCATGGTTGACAGGTGTAACCATGATTGACAGATGTAATCATAATTGACAGACGTAACCATGATTGACAAATCTAATCATGATTGACAGATGCAATCATGGTTGACAGGTGTTAACATGATTGACAGATGCATCCATGATTGACAGATGTAATCATGATTGACAGATGTAACCATGATTGACAATTGTAATCACAATTGACAAATGTAATCATGATTGATGGGTGTAACCATAATTGACAGGTGTAACCATGATTGACAAATGTAACCATGATTGACAGAAATAACCATGATTGACATATGTAATGATGATTGACAGATGTAACCATGACTGACAGATGTAACCAATGTTGACAGATGTAACCACGATTGACAGGTGTAACCATGATTGACATATCTAATCATGATTGACAGCTGTAACCATGATTGATAAATATAATCATGATTGACAGATGCAACCATGATTGACAGGTGTAACCATGATTGACAGGTGTAATCATGATTGAGAAATGTAACCACGATTGACAGGTGTAACCATGATTGACAGATGTAACCATGATTGACAGATGTAACCATGATTAACAGATGCTATCATATTTCACAGATAACAACTTTAAGATCATGCCATGCTTAGATATTATTCTTGATTGACATAAAATGTTTAGAATATATCATGATAAATAAGTTAAGCTAAAGCAGGTTTTAATTTTAAGTACAGTAACACTTTTCTAAACATGGAGAGATGACAATAAAAATATCAATTAATAAACAAAAGGAGGCAGATTTTCAGTGTAAATATTAATGGAAGCATGGCTGGATTGGGATGAGAACAATTATATACAGCTGTAAATAAAGTTAACTGGTATCTTATAAGGTAATGTTGAGTTTCCAGAAGGGTCATGGTTTCCTTTTTGAGAGGTATTTAAAAATATCATAGGTGAGAGTAGAGTAGACCATTCTGGGGCCTCTTGTTTAAGATAAATGTTACTGTACGTTGAGTCTTATTAAAAAAAGAACTAATATAAAATATAACATTGTAAGTGTTTAGACTTATTTCTCCTATTATTAGCATCTTTAACCAGGTAGTTAAATTTTCACAATATTTTAATTACCACGGTGGTTAAATTTTTAAATGTGAATTCTGCTAATTTTCTTTCGACAGTTAATAATAAGGGAAATTAACAACTAAAAATACTTTTGAAGTTTTGGTCATAGGAAAAACAGATTCTCCTGCTACCAGTGCAGTGAATCACGATATTTCTCCAAGCTAGAGCTTTAAAATTTTACAATTTAACTATCTAGAGTGCAGAAATATTGTAATCCACTGGTAGCAGAAGAAGAACATATATATAATCCACTGGTAGCAGAAAGAGAACTTATATATAATCCACTGGTAGCAGAAGGAGAACCTATATATAATCCACTGATAGCAGAAGGAGAACCTATATATAATCCACTGGTAGCAGAAGGAGAACCTATACATAATCCACTGGTAGCAGAAGGAGAACCTATATATAATCCACTGGTAGCAGGAGAACCTATATATAATCCACTGGTAGCAGAAGGAGAACTTATATATAATCCACTGGTAACAGAAGGAGAACTTATATATAATCCACATCTTGTCACTTTAGTATTAACACATGCAGTTTAAAACCTGGTCATTAAGTCAAACACTAATAATGTATTTTGCATTACATAAAACATTACAACAATTTTGTTTCCCTGATGTATTGTTTTTTTTTTATTTGTCTAAGTGACTTTAGTTTTTGGCAGACTATACAGCTCATTTATAGTTCAAGCTCTTTAGAACAAATTCTTTTTCAGTTTGGTGTGGCCTTATTTTAGTGGATAATACTTCTAATTTGTATGATTGACATGTATGATTTATATACATGTACATCTGTAAAAATATATACATAAAATAACGTAAGCTTTGAAGATCTGGACAGACATTATCGCTAGTATTTCAGCAAGTTGATAGGATGAGTTGTAATGCTAGTGATAATGTAGGTCGAGACCTTCAAAACTGACGTTATTGTCTTTATCGGTGACATCATAACAAGTTTGACGTCACACTGACTGATATTTTTCATTCAGTCTCAGAGTCAGTTTGTTGATACTGATAATATCACTCATAGAGATCAAAGGAAATATCACTCATAGAGATCAAAGGAAATATCACTCATAGAGATCAAAGGAAATCACTCATAGAGATCAAAGGAAATATCACTCATAGAGATCAAAGGAAATATCACTCATAGAGATCAAAGGAAATATCACCCATAGAGATCAAAGGAAATCACTCATAGAGATCAAAGGAAATATCACTCATAGAGATCAAAGGAAATATCACTCATAGAGATCAAAGGAAATATCACTCATAGAGATCAAAGGAAATATCACTCATAGAGATCAAAGGAAATATCACTCATAGAGATCAAAGGAAATATCACTCATAGAGATCAAAGGAAATATCACTCATAGAGATCAAAGGAAATATCACTCATAGAGATCAAAGGAAATATCACTCATAGAGATCAAAGGAAATATCACTCATAGAGATCAAAGGAAATCACTCATAGAGATCAAAGGAAATATGTCCAAATTACAAATAAATAATAGTATTGGACAACATTAACATGACTGTTGTATATTCTTATAGAAGATTTTGTACTTAATTGTTTATTGGTATATATGTCTGAAGTCTAATACAGTATTGTCAATTAATAGTGAACTTAATATGGAAGTAAATATAACTTTAATAAAAGTATGGGAAACAAAAATGATTACTGTTCTCTGACTGGAGCAATATGAAGAAACATAAATAATTAACACTGTTCTCTAGGCTAGAGGTTTATAGGGAAACAAAACTGTTCTCTAGGCTAGAGGATTATAGGGAAACAAAACTGTTCTCTAGGCTAGAGGATTATAGGGAAACAAAACTGTTCTCTAGGCTAGAGGTTTATAGGGAAACAAAACTGTTCTCTAGGCTAGAGGATTATAGGGAAACAAAACTGTTCTCTAGGCTAGAGGATTATAGGGAAACAAAACTGTTCTCTAGGCTAGAGGATTATAGGTAAACAAAACTGTTCTCTAGGCTAGAGGTTTATAGGGAAACAAAACTGTTCTCTAGGCTAGAGGATTATAGGGAAACAAAACTGTTCTCTAGGCTAGAGGTTTATAGGGAAACAAAACTGTTCTCTAGGCTAGAGGATTATAGGGAAACAAAACTGTTCTCTAGGCTAGAGGATTATAGGGAAACAAAACTGTTCTCTAGGCTAGAGGATTATAGGGAAACAAAACTGTTCTCTAGGCTAGAGGATTATAGGGAAACAAAACTGTTCTCTAGGCTAGAGGATTATAGGGAAACAAAACTGTTCTCTAGGCTAGAGGATTATAGGGAAACAAAACTGTTCTCTAGGCTAGAGGATTATAGGGAAACAAAACTGTTCTCTAGGCTAGAGGTTTATAGGGAAACAAAACTGTTCTCTAGGCTAGAGGATTATAGGGAAACAAAACTGTTCTCTAGGCTAGAGGATTATAGGGAAACAAAACTGTTCTCTAGGCTAGAGGATTATAGGGAAACAAAACTGTTCTCTAGGCTAGAGGATTATAGGGAAACAAAACTGTTCTCTAGGCTAGAGGATTATAGGGAAACAAAACTGTTCTCTAGGCTAGAGGATTATAGGGAAACAAAACTGTTCTCTAGGCTAGAGGATTATAGGGAAACAAAACTGTTCTCTAGGCTAGAGGATTATAGGGAAACAAAACTGTTCTCTAGGTTAGAGGATTATAGGTAAACAAAACTGTTCTCTAGGCTAGAGGATTATAGGTAAACAAAACTGTTCTCTAGGCTAGAGGATTATAGGTAAACAAAACTGTTCTCTAGGCTAGAGGTTTATAGGGAAACAAAACTGTTCTCTAGGCTAGAGGATTATAGGGAAACAAAACTGTTCTCTAGGCTAGAGGATTATAGGGAAACAAAACTGTTCTCTAGGCTAGAGGATTATAGGTAAACAAAACTGTTCTCTAGGCTAGAGGTTTATAGGGAAACAAAACTGTTCTCTAGGCTAGAGGATTATAGGGAAACAAAACTGTTCTCTAGGCTAGAGGATTATAGGGAAACAAAACTGTTCTCTAGGCTAGAGGTTTATAGGGAAACAAAACTGTTCTCTAGGCTAGAGGATTATAGGGAAACAAAACTGTTCTCTAGGCTAGAGGATTATAGGGAAACAAAACTGTTCTCTAGGCTAGAGGATTATAGGTAAACAAAACTGTTCTCTAGGCTAGAGGTTTATAGGGAAACAAAACTGTTCTCTAGGCTAGAGGATTATAGGGAAACAAAACTGTTCTCTAGGCTAGAGGATTATAGGGAAACAAAACTGTTCTCTAGGCTAGAGGATTATAGGTAAACAAAACTGTTCTCTAGGCTAGAGGATTATAGGGAAACAAAACTGTTCTCTAGGCTAGAGGATTATAGGGAAACAAAACTGTTCTCTAGGCTAGAGGATTATAGGTAAACAAAACTGTTCTCTAGGCTAGAGGATTATAGGTAAACAAAACTGTTCTCTAGGCTAGAGGATTATAGGTAAACAAAACTGTTCTCTAGGCTAGAGGTTTATAGGGAAACAAAACTGTTCTCTAGGCTAGAGGATTATAGGGAAACAAAACTGTTCTCTAGGCTAGAGGATTATAGGGAAACAAAACTGTTCTCTAGGCTAGAGGATTATAGGTAAACAAAACTGTTCTCTAGGCTAGAGGTTTATAGGGAAACAAAACTGTTCTCTAGGCTAGAGGATTATAGGGAAACAAAACTGTTCTCTAGGCTAGAGGATTATAGGGAAACAAAACTGTTCTCTAGGCTAGAGGTTTATAGGGAAACAAAACTGTTCTCTAGGCTAGAGGATTATAGGGAAACAAAACTGTTCTCTAGGCTAGAGGATTATAGGGAAACAAAACTGTTCTCTAGGCTAGAGGATTATAGGTAAACAAAACTGTTCTCTAGGCTAGAGGTTTATAGGGAAACAAAACTGTTCTCTAGGCTAGAGGATTATAGGGAAACAAAACTGTTCTCTAGGCTAGAGGATTATAGGGAAACAAAACTGTTCTCTAGGCTAGAGGTTTATAGGGAAACAAAACTGTTCTCTAGGCTAGAGGATTATAGGGAAACAAAACTGTTCTCTAGGCTAGAGGATTATAGGGAAACAAAACTGTTCTCTAGGCTAGAGGATTATAGGTAAACAAAACTGTTCTCTAGGCTAGAGGTTTATAGGGAAACAAAACTGTTCTCTAGGCTAGAGGATTATAGGGAAACAAAACTGTTCTCTAGGCTAGAGGATTATAGGTAAACAAAACTGTTCTCTAGGCTAGAGGATTATAGGGAAACAAAACTGTTCTCTAGGCTAGAGGATTATAGGGAAACAAAACTGTTCTCTAGGCTAGAGGATTATAGGTAAACAAAACTGTTCTCTAGGCTAGAGGATTATAGGGAAACAAAACTGTTCTCTAGGCTAGAGGATTATAGGGAAACAAAACTGTTCTCTAGGCTAGAGGATTATAGGGAAACAAAACTGTTCTCTAGGCTAGAGGATTATAGGGAAACAAAACTGTTCTCTAGGCTAGAGGATTATAGGTAAACAAAACTGTTCTCTAGGCTAGAGGATTATAGGTAAACAAAACTGTTCTCTAGGCTAGAGGATTATAGGGAAACAAAACTGTTCTCTAGGCTAGAGGTTTATAGGGAAACAAAACTGTTCTCTAGGCTAGAGGATTATAGGGAAACAAAACTGTTCTCTAGGCTAGAGGATTATAGGGAAACAAAACTGTTCTCTAGGCTAGAGGATTATAGGGAAACAAAACTGTTCTCTAGGCTAGAGGATTATAGGTAAACAAAACTGTTCTCTAGGCTAGAGGATTATAGGTAAACAAAACTGTTCTCTAGGCTAGAGGATTATAGGTAAACAAAACTGTTCTCTAGGCTAGAGGATTATAGGTAAACAAAACTGTTCTCTAGGCTAGAGGATTATAGGGAAACAAAACTGTTCTCTAGGCTAGAGGTTTATAGGGAAACAAAACTGTTCTCTAGGCTAGAGGTTTATAGGGAAACAAAACTGTTCTCTAGGCTAGAGGATTATAGGGAAACAAAACTGTTCTCTAGGCTAGAGGATTATAGGGAAACAAAACTGTTCTCTAGGCTAGAGGTTTATAGGGAAACAAAACTGTTCTCTAGGCTAGAGGATTATAGGGAAACAAAACTGTTCTCTAGGCTAGAGGATTATAGGGAAACAAAACTGTTCTCTAGGCTAGAGGTTTATAGGGAAACAAAACTGTTCTCTAGGCTAGAGGATTATAGGGAAACAAAACTGTTCTCTAGGCTAGAGGATTATAGGGAAACAAAACTGTTCTCTAGGCTAGAGGATTATAGGTAAACAAAACTGTTCTCTAGGCTAGAGGTTTATAGGGAAACAAAACTGTTCTCTAGGCTAGAGGATTATAGGTAAACAAAACTGTTCTCTAGGCTAGAGGTTTATAGGGAAACAAAACTGTTCTCTAGGCTAGAGGATTATAGGGAAACAAAACTGTTCTCTAGGCTAGAGGATTATAGGGAAACAAAACTGTTCTCTAGGCTAGAGGATTATAGGTAAACAAAACTGTTCTCTAGGCTAGAGGTTTATAGGGAAACAAAACTGTTCTCTAGGCTAGAGGATTATAGGGAAACAAAACTGTTCTCTAGGCTAGAGGTTTATAGGGAAACAAAACTGTTCTCTAGGCTAGAGGATTATAGGGAAACAAAACTGTTCTCTAGGCTAGAGGATTATAGGGAAACAAAACTGTTCTCTAGGCTAGAGGATTATAGGGAAACAAAACTGTTCTCTAGGCTAGAGGATTATAGGTAAACAAAACTGTTCTCTAGGCTAGAGGATTATAGGTAAACAAAACTGTTCTCTAGGCTAGAGGATTATAGGTAAACAAAACTGTTCTCTAGGCTAGAGGATTATAGGTAAACAAAACTGTTCTCTAGGCTAGAGGATTATAGGTAAACAAAACTGTTCTCTAGGCTAGAGGATTATAGGTAAACAAAACTGTTCTCTAGGCTAGAGGATTATAGGGAAACAAAACTGTTCTCTAGGCTAGAGGATTATAGGGAAACAAAACTGTTCTCTAGGCTAGAGGATTATAGGGAAACAAAACTGTTCTCTAGGCTAGAGGTTTATAGGTAAACAAAACTGTTCTCTAGGCTAGAGGATTATAGGGAAACAAAACTGTTCTCTAGGCTAGAGGATTATAGGGAAACAAAACTGTTCTCTAGGCTAGAGGATTATAGGTAAACAAAACTGTTCTCTAGGCTAGAGGATTATAGGGAAACAAAACTGTTCTCTAGGCTAGAGGATTATAGGGAAACAAAACTGTTCTCTAGGCTAGAGGATTATAGGTAAACAAAACTGTTCTCTAGGCTAGAGGATTATAGGTAAACAAAACTGTTCTCTAGGCTAGAGGATTATAGGGAAACAAAACTGTTCTCTAGGCTAGAGGATTATAGGTAAACAAAACTGTTGTAATGCTGTTTTTTTTCTCTAACATGCTTATGTACACTACCTTTCCCATGCTTACCTTCTTCTGAACGCCTGAAATAGAAATAAAACAGATATAATAGATGACACAGTATATACATAATACTACATCTATTGGTATATATTGTATAATATATATATCATATATCTAACTGATTATAAATATTTTTTACTCTGGTATTTTTTTTCTTCACTACAGCAAAATCTACCTGATCAATCATTTATAAAAATTTCATTAAATATATTGTGAAACATGGTTTTTTTCTAGCATGACTAGTTATAAATAATATATATTTTATGCATAATATAAATAATATTAATATTTAGCCATTAGATCATATTAAGATAAAACTGATTTTTAATTCTTTACATATCTACTACCCCTTTAACATTTAAATAATCAACAAAAAAAAAGAATAAAAAAAACAACTAGCTATCGCTAATCTAATTTTTAGTCTACAACTAACTAAATAAATAAAATATTTTATTCTTCGATCATTAGGATTAACAAATTTAGACTGGAGATAATAATTACAAGAAATATTGGACAATTTTACAAAACAGGAACAGAACTAGTCTATAATTTAGTATTGTCACTTTTGACAAGAAGTTTTAATAATCAAACAATCGTTGTCATACTTTAATATTATATCTATGTAGTGCACACTCTTTACATGATAAGGAACACGATTCACCGATACGACAATGAAGACATAAAACGCACACAAGATGGCCATAACATAATGATAGGATATATATATAACACAACTGTTACATGATGATAAAACATTAGTATAAATGGGGGGGTCCAAACTGTGCTTCCTGTATTTATAACAAACTATACATTATGTTGTGCTAATCAGATAGGTATACACTCTTTGTTCCTATTTTTCAAACAATCTGATTAAAATCAGGTTAACTATACACGATTCATTAGCATTCGACAGAATCTCCATTTAACATTTCGTCCATGGGTGCATCAGTTTCTCTCTGGCTTTTCAATTAACCCTCCCTGATTCTGCTAGAGATGCTCTGATTGGTTAATATAAAGCTGACCTTTATGTAAAGGTTAAACTGAATAGTATCACATGTTAATGGTGTGTATTGTATCTAACATAAGATTTTAATCAGATTCTTTTTCATCATGAATCATGTTAACAGATAGTATAGATATTATAATTTCATATCATGGAGGAGCAGATTTCCCATCCACTGGTACCCTAGCATGTCTCCCATATAAGACTACACAAATCTCATTAGAACTCAGAGAAGTGGTATCTTTGGATACTTCTGTTTGTATTAGCTTTAGCATACTGAGTCATACTCTACTATTTTGATGTAACAACATAAATTAAACCCACCGCATCCTTTTTCAACAAAGCTTC
Source organism: Bathymodiolus septemdierum (assembly GCA_963383655.1). NCBI lineage: Eukaryota > Metazoa > Mollusca > Bivalvia > Mytilida > Modiolidae > Bathymodiolus > Bathymodiolus septemdierum. The sequence goes on from OY726520.1 coordinate 71,002,169, forward strand.
ATTTTTGTTAATACAGGTATTTAATGATATCAGTTTAACAATGCATACTTCTATATAAATTTATTAAAACAGTCCAGTTACCGTGATGTAAATATTATAGAAACAAAAAATGTAACTAAAAGAAAATCGTATCCCTTAAAATTGATAAAAGAATAAATACAAAAAAATAAAAAGACATGCAAATGAAATAATAACAGTAAATAAACACACGTCAGACTACTTCTGGCAAACTTAATAAAAAGTGTTGATATATAACATGAAAAGTGAGAAAAAGTGAAAACTAAATAGACCTTGGAATGCGAGATCTTCCTGTTTTCCTACAAACATGAAAAACTTGCATCAACAAAGTTCATCGAAATTAAACATATTTATGTACATATATCTTAACTTTTCTCTAATATTAAAAAGTGTAAATTTCAAGATTATAATGGTGCTCATGTTTCTTCCTGAAGTTATTAATAGAATTGTAGAGATACCTATAGCAATCGGTGATTAATATCAATAATTCAAATTCACTATGCTAAAATATCACAGTGAAGTAAAAACAAGTCCTACAGCAATACTCAAAACAAATATGAGAGAGAGGTTGAGTTGACACCTGATTATCATTAACTCTCAACATATGTGAGGTAAAGGTCAAGGAGACATCCTTTGTGCATTACAACAAACATAAAGGGGAGGTAATATGGACATCCTTGAATCTTATTCAACAAATATAAAGGAGAGGTTGATATGTCACCATAATCCATTGTTATTTACTCTTTACAAAGGTCAGGTAGAGGTCAATCTGACACCCTTGTGTCTTATTCACAACAAATATATGGGAGAGGTTGGTATGTCACCATGGTTACTTACTCAAAACAAAGGTGAAGAAGAGGTCAAGCTGCCCTTGTGTCTTATTAACAACAAATATAAGGGAGAGGTCAAAGTCACAATCTTGTTCTTCAATCTCAATAAATGTGAGGTAGCAGTCAAGTTGACACCCTTGTGTCTTTCTCCTAACAGATATGAGGGATAGGTACAATTGATATAATGTAAACAATACAATAATAGGTAGTAATACCTTGTTGAACAATTATAATGATAATAAACTAAAAATGTCTTCAGAAATCTGATTGACTTACCCAGCCCAGCCCCCTATCATTCCACATTAGTAAAACTTACCCTTGCGATCTGTCATCAGAGTCACTACCCATTCCTCTCAACTCATTAATAGCTCTTTCTCTGAAATAAATAAAATTTGTATGTCAAATGGTTAAAATAATATACAGTACACCCTTGTTATATGTCCACATTTTGGACTGAGCCATATTTTGGCGATAGGAGTGGTGCACCAATTACCTGAGGGACAAATTGACATAAACTACATGATTCCTGAAATTTGATAGTGATAAATAAAGGAGGCAGATTAAAGAGGGGCAATATAAGTAGGGTACACTGAAATTGACTATTATAGCTATTGGCTATTACGTGTAGAAAGACAGTGTAAGAGTCAGTAAGTAGCTAGTAGAAGCTCCCTACTAACCCATAACTGGTTGTATATAGGTTCATATGTGGAAGATAGGGATTCTATCCCCAGTCTGCTCAAAGAAAAGACAATAAAATGTTGTTTGCTATGTCATAATTGTTTGATGTAATTGTTTTCAATAATCTTTTTTATTTATCAGATCTATTTTAGATTCTTATCTATTTCCATTTGAATCATTTTGTGTAAAGATTTATGTTTTGCTGAATTAACCTAAAGCTCATTTTGTTTTGAATTCTTCTTTTTTCACCTTTTAATGACTTACTTTCGATTAAGAGATTCTTTGGATACTTTGAGTTCCTCCTCTAATGTTTCAATGTTTTTATCTTTATCCTGTATTACTCCCATCAGTTTATGTAGCTCACCTCTCATATCATGGAGTTCTGATCCTACATCATCTAAAGACTCCTTTAAATAAAAAGGCCAGTAAACTCAATCAGTCATTTATTTCATAATAATTTCTTTCAAATTTAAATCTGTTGCTTTTCAAAGATCTAAAAATAATTTATTCTTAAATAAGGCAAATGATTAAGTACTTAAAAAATATAAACTTGACCACAAATTAAGTTTGATGAAATCTGCAATCCAATGTCAACAGCATTTGACCTTTAACCTAGCCAAACTACCTTAAAAAAAGTTTTATTTTAACATATTATCATCAAATGATTTCTAGTATCAGTGTTTTATTGACATAACAACATAATGTTCACCAATTTCCTTTTCTTATATTTTCCATTAAGTCAAGTTTAACTTTTTTCAAAAACTTTCTACCAAAATGTTCCAAGATGTCTCCTTATTATCAACTGTACTATACAATATATCATTAGAAATATTGGTTTTATTAGGTATGGCCAAAACTTACATTATATTTTGTTGTATTGAAAGAAAGGAATTCAATATTATATACGATGAAGCTATGTAATGATCAGATGTGGCATGATAATATGCTTTATGCTGCAATCATGTGATTTTGAGTACAAATAAAGAAATCAAATAAACTTCAGTGTTATATAGTCATGGGCCTAATAAAGCATTTCTGGTACCTGGTTCATGTAGAGCAAATGCTAACAGTATAAGCAACAATGTACATACATTGTATATTTAACCCCACATCCAATCATGTGTGAGTTAGTGGGTATGATGGTAACTCAAGCCCAAACAAACAATAAATAATACATGTATATAATAAAATGTTGAAGACACAAAACTAAAACACTGAAACAAACATATTATTAGACTGGGCAAACAAACATATTATTAGACTGGGCAAACAAACATATTATTAGACTGGGAAAACAAACATATTTTTCATGGAATATTATAGTCAACAAATATAAAAGGTCTTGTGGCAATTAAAATTTAATTATGAATATTGGATTAATAATCAATCAAAATTAATCACATGCATAATATCTGTTTTATCCCACACTATATAATGTAAAAACCATGTTATTAAGACACTCACTCCATCTTCATGAGAATAACATACAATGAGGGAGGTAGAAAACAATGGAAGGATATTTTAGGAATCATTTAATTTCATTTTTCATAGGACCACCATACACCCATATCATTTTTAAATGCTGAATCAGCAAATATTAATAGAAACAAAACATTACCTTGTACATCCAAAATTGATATAGTAGTCCACCTCTTATAAAGCCCCACCAACCAAAGAAACACTTTTATCAGGCCACTCCCATCAAAGGCCCTCCCTCTTATAAAGCCCCACCCACCAAAGGTATCCACTCTTATCATGCCAGATTTCAGATACACCGATATAATAAAATACTACTAAATAGTCCCCCTCAAGAGAGGTCACCCCTATAAGGCTAAATTATCATTACAGAAAGTGTGGCCTTTTAAAAGGGGAGACTACTGTACCAGTATTTGATATTCCAGGTATTTTATTTTACAAAATGTCCTCCCTTTGTTCCACATATTAAATAGCAATACAATGTTTCTATGCAATGCATCAAAGTGATCATGTTTTAGTATGAAGATGATCTGGTGCTATATTATAAGTACAGAATGATATCTAGATCTGTGAATAAATCTTTTGTTTTATATAACAATATTAGTAATTATAAGAATAGTCATTTTAAGGAGAAATGATATGATTTAAGCCATGTCATAACCCTTCACCTTATTAGCATATCACAGTTCTTTCATGTTTATTTACCCCAAAAAATTGCATTAATTTTTCACAGTATGATAATAAAAAGAAAAGAATACTTCATATAAAATCTTAAATAAAACATCCTCATAACACATAGACTTTCCCTAATAATGTTTTAACAAGTCCATTCAGAATCTGTTATCCTTTATTATCCTGTTTCATCATAGACAGAAACCATAAAACAAATATTTTCAGCTAAATCAAAATATTGGAAAGCGACAATATTATTACTTATCGAAACTTGTGAAATCAAGAATTGTCTACATCTATGTTAAGACTTACATATTATTTGTATTAAACTCTATAATACAACCAACCATTAAACAAGGGAAATTAATTTAGAAATATTAAAACACAAAAAACTTGAACATGAAAGAACTGTGATATTTTAAATGATGTATATATTTTTTCATGATATACTAGTATTTCTTGTTAAACAATAAACCCCTAGACTATTGCTTTACTTTCAAGATGCAACCATCATTACTGTGCATTAAAATTGTGCACAAATAAAAACTAAAAAATATCTCTTCAACTTTGATACATTGCAGAGAGGAAATAGAAACCCAAAAATAAACCAATGGTTACCATGGATACTACTTACTCTTATTTGATGAGGTTGTTTTGTTCTCTCATCCTCGAGGTCCTAACAGAGGGAACAACAATACATTTACAAGGGTATAAGTTCATAATTTGTTTTATTATAATAAAAAAGCAGGATCTTGAAAATATGTCTTAAAACTGGAACAAAATAACAAAATCTACCGGGGTAAGTAGGAATATGGTAAATAGTTCAGCAAATTATTATTATCCAATCAAATTACATTCTCTGTTCATAGCATTATACAGTCAAACCTGCCTTAAAGGGCACCTCAATATAACAATTCCTTGTCTATAAAGGACAGTCTAATTTTTCCTATTAATGAATAGTGCTTATATTTTATCCTGTATATAAAGGACAAATGCTCATAAAGATCACATTTTCAGGTTCCCTTGAGTGGCCTTTATATACAGGCTTGACTGTATGTGTTCTGTTGACTTGATAGACCACCCCTTTTATAGAAACTGAAAATGGTTTCTTAAAATAGATTATTTTTACTTCTAGATGTAATAATGTCTAATAATATATTGAGTAAAAAGTTGTTTTTATCTGTATAGAGTGGATTAAGACCTGTTGACATACATATGATTGGACACAAGCTACAATAGACACACCATGAGAGAAATATACTGTACAAAGTAGAATCTATATATGTAAGACAACAATGAAGGGTAAGCTGTCATGATTGGAGGGATCAAGGGGCTCTTACATCTTTTAAGCTACGAATCAGAGTATCTTTTTTGTTCTTTTCTTTCTGTGTATGTATTAACTCATCTCTGAGGGCCTCAATTTCAGATTGAAGATGGTCAACTTCTGGTCCACTGACAGGTCTACAAAAGAATGACAACATGAAGATTTATATAACAACACTGGTTCACATTCTACATTTGTTATTTTCCAGATCATTTAAAATTGAATTTCCAGTATTTGTTTACTACATAATATTATAAAGATGTTAGAAACTCTTCAAATTTGAATACAATCTGAGAAAAAAATTGCTTACGTTAACTTGTAAAGTATGAACATTGTAGTATTATCAATAAGGTGACTCCAATATATCTAGTATATACTTATACTCAAAAAATAACATGTAAATTACAACAAAAACCTAAACAGTAACACTTTTATCACTAAAACAACTAAACGACTATAACAATTATTAATATGCCAGGCATTATAAAATAATAACTAAACAACTAAAGGACTCTAAATATTAATATATTCATAAGATAAATTAACAGAGTAAAATAACTAGAAATGGGTAATATGTCAATAAGGTAGTCTTCTAAGATCATTTGCGAACCATTTCTCAATTGAAGGATGGAGTTTGAAGGGTCTCATTGGTTGTGATTGTAAAGTAGTTAAGATTTTATATCTACATATAAAATCAGTGTCTCTCACAACTAATGGCTGTGAATTTGCTTGCCTTTAATGAGGTTTACTTGATACAACCTCTGTTAATAAAGTTTTGTCAGTGACTCATGTAAAGTCTATTGTTTTCCCCACCAATAAAAATAACCACCACAGTAAAATATTGTTGAAAGTGGTGTTAAACACCCCTTAACCCTGATCCTTGAAGGATCATAAATATGAAACGTGTGGATAATTGTATAAAGTCATTGTAGTGTATTTTATATTTCAATTAAAAGTCATCAAATTATGTACTGAAAAATATTAAATTCTGTAATAAAAGCACAAATGTAAACACCCAATGGGTATAGGGGACTTACAAATGACTGAATTGTGTAATGGGAAAAAAGTATATATTTATAATGAAAAAAAAAATATGTAAAAAGTGCAACTTGTTTTACACATGGTAACAGGATAAATGAACACTCTGTGAGGTTATTTATGTTGTAATTTATGGAAGCAAATTGTTTAATTTTCATAAAAACATAAACTCATTTCATGCCAATATCACACACTTAGGAAGGTGCAAAAATACTTTTATAGCTCCCAACCAGAAATGTGTTTATTCTTAAAGCTTATATATTTATCTAATGGTACAATTGTCCATAAAATGTATTACTTATTGTGGGACCCTGTATAGACCAATATCTAGATAAACCTAAAAGAAAAAAATCCATTTTTTTTAATGACTGAAAAATCTAACTGAATGTTATACTAAATTAAATAAAGAAATGACATTGGTCCTTAAAGAATCCCACATTAAATTTGAAAATTAGTATAAAATTGAAAATTACCCCTAATTTTTAATTATCATGATACCGTTATGTCATTCAATTCCATGCATGGAAAGTCACCTGAAACTAAGATTTTTCAGTCATAAAATTGATTGGTGTAAGAAATAGTGTACTGTTTAGATTAAACACAATTCTGGATGGAAGAGGCAAATATATAGAAACAGATACCTTGCACCATGATATATCCTCAGAGCTTCCCTTAAAATAATAAACAAGCAACATCACACACTCATCATCAAATACCCATACAGAAAAAGCATGTTACTAAAGCATGGTCAAAAGCATGCAGCCATTGTAAAGCAGGTAAGCTGCAAAGTTGCTTTTTAAACTATACTTTGTGTCATGCACTTTCAATTAAGAAAACAAAACTCACATTGGACTGTAAAAATAATACAACACATTATACCAATCAAATACATTTTGTAAATACAACTTTATTCCAAATAAAAAAATTCTCAATATCATGTGATTTCCTGATTTGATTACATAATAGAAAGCTCTGCACATGTATTTTTCTTTGACCTTTTGTGGATTTCCAATACTTTGTAAATTAATTTGAGTGTGACAATACCAGGTATATAGAAGGCTCTTCACATGTACTTTTCTTTGTTTTTTGGGGGATTTCAAATATTCAGCAAATTAATTTGAGTATGATATTATAGAAGGTTCTATTTATGTGCTTTTCTTTGACATATTAGAAATTGTAAATTAATATTGTGATGGTTAATATATAATGGACGAACTATCACATAAAAAATATATAACATCAATATACAATAAAATGTAATATACTGCATCGGTGGTGACATAGTCAGTGTGCCCGATCGTGGGTTCGAGCCCTGGTCGGGTCAATCCAAAGACCAAAAAATTGGTATTTGTTGCTTCTCCGCTAAGCATGCAGCATTCAGGAGAAAGAGTAAAGACTGGTTGGCTCAGAAGCAGGATAATGTGTCCGAGTGGAGTGACATGCCTATCAGAGGACTGCTGTTTCAAATAGCAAGTACTATAAAAATCCAACTAAGCATGTTGGTCTAGTACAAAGCAGACATCATCATCATCTCATTGAAATGTAACTTGTTCTCACTATATTATAGCTGAATAATTGCTGAGTTGGCATTAAACAACAATCAATCAATCAATCACTCAACATAATATCTTGTTTCAAAAACTGGTTTTCATCTTTCAACACAACTTATTAAAATTACATCATATGTTTACCAAACAAGTACCAGTAATCAGAAGAAAAAAAAAGAAGAAAAAAATAGGTAAAATTAATTAACTGAAAGAGTGTACAATGTCCATTCTAACTTTAACCATGTTCTAAATGAGGCTCCTATTATTGAGGAATTTTCATAGTTTTTTAACGCTTGCCTTATAGTTTTACTCCTATCTCATATTATACACAAATGACCATATCAGTTATGTATAATTCAGAGATAGACTTAAGCATTAATCAATGACCAGTAATTTTATAGCATAAAATAATATGTAATTATTATATGTCTATTAAAACCATCAGGCATCACTGGACAGTAAGTTATAAGTCTATTAAAACTATCAGGCACCACTGGACAGTAAGTTATAAGTCTATTAAAACTATCAGGCACCACTGGACAATAAGTTATAAGTCTATTAAAACTATCAGGCACCACTGGACAGTAAGTTATAAGTCTATTAAAACTATCAGGCACCACTGGACAGTAAGTTATAAGTCTATTAAAACTATCAGGCACCACTGGACAGTAAGTTATAAGTCTATTAAAACTATCAGGCACCATTGGACAGTAAGTTATAAGTCTATTAAAACTATCAGGTCCCAATGGTAAGTAATCTGTACATGGAATTCTCATAAATCTATCAAAACCAACAGGACAAAGTAACTAGTACCTGGTACATGGATTCTAATAAATGTATTAAACCATCTAGCCTCATTGTCCAGCATCCTGTACATGGAATTCTCATAAGTGAGATGTGAAATACATTATGCAAGTTATTGATAAAAACAATAACGCCAGTTCTGAAGGTCTTGACATGCATTATTACAGCTTGTCCTATTGGACTCTCTGTGATACTAGCCGGAATGTCTGTCTCGACCATCATAACTGCCATTAACCGTTGCATCTGGGTAACTCATATTCTTACTTGCCCTTTTGCACTGGTCACAAGGAGGACTGATTATATAGATATATGTTTTCTCCTTTGGGTTCCTTTTATTTTTATTTATTATTTTTTTCTAGGATGAATGTCCTTTAGCACCGGCCTTTGGTGACTTCTGCACCTAAACAACTACAAATTATAAATGCACTTGTTTATATGCTTTTATGCCACGGGGAGGACTTTAAAAGTTCATCTAAATATAATACATGTACCGGTAGTATCTTTTTTTTGAATTGTTGCAGCTTCTGGTAATAATCAACTACCTTGTCCTCTTTATTGAGTATGTTTATCAGACACTTGTTGTGTATCCTATGTTATATAGGTATCATCCAATATTATTGTTATATTCTGTTATTTTATTGTTACATTGTATTGTGTGTTTACATTACACATTATTAAATGACTATGAATTTTCTTAATTCTGATTGGTTGAGAAGGTTCATTGCTTTCTCTAACAGAACTACATGTCCACCACACAATTTTGCACGTGAGATTAATAAATCTCATGTCGCAGTTAGTACGTACCCAAATATAGTAACAGGGGAAAACCAGTAGACTGATTAATGTCGATAAATTTGATTGGCTGACATTTTGAACCTCAACCAATCAGAAACCGTCTTGCTAACGAACTTCGATAATCAGCAGATGACTGTTAGTAAACAAAAATGAACGAAACACCTTCGTCAGTAGAACCAGAAGTTAAGACACGTTTTGCTACAGATGTACTGAACTGTGATATTTTATTTGTTAAAATTTTGAAATTGTATTCGTTTTTTCTTAATCAATTTTATTGTTTTGAAACATTAGAAATGTCAAGCTTTAAAAACTGGTGTTTGTTGGTTAATTTAAAGCAGCTACATATAAAAAAGAATAAATGGAAATGTCTAAGAAACAGCAACAATTTACAATTTTCACCCCAAAATTACACTTAGAAGAATGTGTCATTTAATAAAACAATTGATGACTTTTCATTTCGGTGGACACTGATTTATCAACCCCTTGGAAGTGATGTTCACCTCAACCGTTGGCTTCGGTGAACATCACTTCCTCAGGGTTGATAAATCACAGTGTCCACCTTATGAAAAGTCATTAATTGTATATTGTACCCATATACTTAATCATTGTAATGATCTTGCCCTTAATGGGTCCTTGATTGGTAATAAACACATTTGTATTTGTACTGTATTAGTATAACTATTCATCTATTACCAGTTCAAGTTAACAAGAACAAATTTCACATCTACAAGATTCTGATGAACTGGCTCTACACAGTAAACTTTAAATCATGTGAAGTTCATGAAATAATCCTGTCTAATTTTTACAACTTTGAAATAAAAAAAAAACCTCTGTCTTAAGCTTTGCTATCAAAATATAAAAAAATCATCATTATTTTGAAATTTCCAGGCAATATAATGTAAAAATCATGTCACAGTATATTTTTCTAATTTTAAAATTATGTTATTTAAGTAGGTCAAACTTCAATTGAAATCGTCACATGATCAAAATTTGTCTATTTGTAAAAAAAAAGATGAAAACAAATTTTAACATCTAAAAAAACACTATTTTTTACTCTGTCCTTCTACCTACTGAAAAGTAATAATAAAAATACACAGCCATTAAACCTTTAGAATCATCCTACATTAGCAATAATACCAATCATCATTAAACCAATTAATATCAGACACCATACAGTTAGTCAAAATGATTATAATTTTAGAAATAAGCTTTTAACCCATATCATCATAACCTTTTTAGAACAATGTAAAACCCATTCCACTGTGCTCACCGAATTTGACTTTGGAAATGTTCTCGTATATTTACAATTCTACAAACATACATCAGAATCATTGTAGTAAATCTTATCATTGCAAAATATTATTTTTCATAACTTTAAAGTAATATGAAACAAGTTTTTGGTGAAATAAACATCTTCAAAAATATTCTTGATATGCTTACATTCCCTAAAAACTAAATCATTCGTGCATGTTTGAGGACGAAAATTGCGATCATCTGTGATTAAGAACAGAAAATCATTCCATCTCGTACATGTTTTTTCAAGACAATGGCGGCAGTTTTTGTAAATAAAATATGTAATCTGGCCACTCAAAGTTGGAAAAAAATTCTGGCCTTTGCTTCACAGAAAATGAAAAAAAATAATCTGGCCTGAACTGAGTAAACAATGTTATAACCTGTCCTGCACTATGTGTCGAATGAAATTTCTGTCAAATATTCTAACCTGACTAATCTTGCCAGGCCCCCTTAGAATCTAATTATTTGCCTATATATTATTATGAGATAAAGAATGTGTGCTTTCTTTCACATTCTTGTCTCTTAGGCCAAATAAATTTTAAATAGATTTGAAACAAAGTAGTATTCATTTTTAATATGAAAAAAACCCAATGTTTTAACATAATTACAAGTTGCGTATGCAGTGTCCCCTTACTGGGCCTCGCGAAATTTGCTGAATTATACCAAGGACGTATACAAGATTCTATATACGTCCTTGATTATACACATAATGACGTTAAAAGACATTTACTGCGGTTTAGATCATAGATGGTGATATATATTTATTTTCCAGGTAAAGAGATCCTTGTTTAACGATTCACTAAGGGAAAATTATTTTTAATCGTGGATTGAATGGAAAATAATGGAATGTAAATCGAAACAAAAATGATGTTGGCCACTTCAGAGTTCGTTTCCAGACGAAAAGTGGTCTTTATTTCCATCCAACGATCATATTCATCTCCATTATATATTCTGTTTTTGTTTAACTTAGCATTCGCTGCTTTTTTGTTTCTTTTTCTAGCAGAATCGCTCAATTTACGCTTCAGACCTGGCTTCAATTTCTTTGCCTCCGACATTTTCTTCATCAACACTATAACGGAGCATGCACACTATCTCTACCGAATGAGTTCAAATCTAAGGTCAATAGCATATGATTTGCATTATTGTCCGGGTAGCAAGAATTATCGAAGACAGAATAAAATGACGTTTTCTCCTGAATTATACATCGTAGCTCTCAAAAAGTGAATGGTTTACGTTCTTTATATATTTAATCTTTACATATATCAGAAATTTTTAGAAAACTGAAAATAATGATTTTGGCATTTCATATTACTTTAAGTACAATTTGGTGGAAATGTTAATATCTATATATTCATGTTATATCCATGAGAAAAAATACAGTCACAATTGAGTATAATAAACACATTTAAATAAAGGAACAGCACAATTTTGTATTCCTCATCTGACAAAGTAAATAATATAACTTTATCCTAACTCTCCTCTAATGTAGACGTCATTACTACTTACTGTTTCTCGGCCTCCTCTAATTCTTTACGTAGATGAACGATTTCTGTTTGTAAATCTTCAACAACTTCATCCAATCGTTTTTTACTGGATTCGACCAATAATAATTGCCCATTAATGAGTGCCACTTGTTTTTCTAAATCTTCTTTTTCTCTGTTTAATTTCTGAACTTGTCTTTTCTCTGTGATAACAAAATAACATTGTCAATATAATTAGAATCAAATTTACCTCATGTTCTGATAATATACAATATAAAATAAAATCTGACAATTAGCAAAGAAGAGTTTGAAGATACCAAAGGGGTAATCAGAATCTGTAAATCAAAGAAGAATAGACAACACAATGACCAAAAGAAAAGTAGTGGGTTAAAAGTATAATGCTAATAAAGAAAAGTTCGAAAAAATTCTATGAAAATATGAAGATTTACTTTTACTAATTCTGCCTTTAAAGAAGGAAAATTCAAGAAAATTGGATAAGAAATTACTTCAGGAGATTTTTATTAACATAAGTGGTTTTACATGTATATGAAATATATAGGAGAAAATATCTTATTGTGGAAAGTCTTTTTACTCATGAATTTACATGTAGAAGCCAAGTTGTGTGGAAGCAATCCTTATTATATAGATAGGTATGATTTAAGGGGATTTATCCGTGAAATAAATTCTGGTATCTCACATGTGAGATATCATTTTTTTCTCGCCAGAACTACTTTTACTCAACTATAAGTGTATTATCGGTTACATCACTTGTTGTGTTACGGTGAATACACACACGATTGTAAAGTGAAACAATTAAAATGATGAAAATAAAGTTGTAGCACTTTTATAAATTATTTGAATTGCTTCATTTTGTTTATACATTAAAATCAAACACACTTGTTTATTCTAAATCTAATCATTTCACTAGCATAACACAAATCAAAATTCCGCCAAATGTTGTCGACGACTTTGTCACATAAACAACACGACTTCATATGACGACTTCCAGTTTAAAACGTAAAGATCAGGCATTCTTTGGTGTGGTGTACGCTTCAATTTTGATAAAATTTAACTGAAATAAGTTTGCAAGGTAGGCATTTTAATTATTTTTGTTTATTGTTTTGAATGTGACATGTAGGATTTCACGTTTTCAAAACTCAGAAACTCGCCCTTCATTTATATTTCCAACTTTTTTCATCAAAGCGGTAACACTTGTTGGCATGTGCAGCCATATTGATTACACACTATCATTGCTCATAGATTCATATGCGTGGAATGAAATATACAAATAAAAAAAAAATATATTAGAAATTTTGGAAGTCTATATAATAAACAATATAACTAAATCATACATTTTGAATATCAAAATAAGACCAATCGTGACGACAAGTTCCGCGCACTCGCTTAATCCTTATGCGTACGTCGGTCACTCATGGTCTTATTTTGACATTCAAAATCTACGACTAGTTATACTATATATACTTATACACAATCATGGATGTCAGATCACAACCTTGTAAAGACCAGTCACATATCATTCTTACAAAGTTTTAGTTCAAATGGTCAACACAAGTTCTAACAAGAGAGGGCATAAAACGATACATACAGAAAATCATTTTTGCCTGAGGACCATCAGGGATTAGAATCAGCTGCCCACCAACATAACAACAACATGGTGGAAGGATTCCGAGCTGCCCTCAAGGCAGTCTCCACTAAATAGACCATATAACCCTGTACATAGTTTTATTTGTTAATATTTGATTATTTCAGCTGTAAATTCACCAGAAAGCTTGCTCTGTTACCCGGCATGGGCAAAGTTTTCGTGGAACCACATGCATTTAATAATGAATCACTGGAAGAAAAAGAAGAAGAAATAATCCAACGCATGGAAGGAACATTAAATAATGTTAAAGACCTTTGGGTCATGAGTTGTATCCAATGAGATGCAAAATATTCATATATGGAAGATCACCAAATGATGTTATAGACTCACATGATCTTTCGGTCAAACTGAATCAAAAATGTTTGTATTTCGTAATGAATGTACTTCAAGAATATCTTGTATATTTTCTTTTACTAAACATCTCAAAGTAATATAAAGATAGGGATGATATTTCTTGTTAGTAATCAAGTGTTAATGTATTATAAAATAATAATGCTAACCCTGGTAAGATATTTCTCCGTCTGGTCCGTAGTCTCTAACATACTCTTCATGTCTTGTTTGTAAACTATCACGTTCTCTACGTAACTGTTCACACTCACCCTCAAGTTGATCTCTTTCATCTCTTAATCTACGTAAATAAATTTATATTATTCTTATTCATTCTAAAAATCAAAATAATTTGTACTGTATTAAAAGATTGCAATAAAAACAAATTCAGGTCTTCAAATATTTATTATCTGATTTACAATAGAAATTTGTAAACATTTTTAATATTTGATACAGTAGACCACCTGTTATAAGACCCCTCCCACCAAAGGCGACTCTCTTATCAGATCTGATTTCAGATGCACTGAGATTACAAAATATTTTCAAGTTGTCCCCCTCAAGAAATGCCACACTCTTATATGGCCATTTTTTCATTGCAGAAGGGTTGGCCTTTTAAGAGGAGGTAAGAGGAGGACTACCGTCTTAATGTGTCTTAGTCTAATTCTCATAAGTACAAATGCACATATAATAAAAATGTAGGGTAGCTACAATATGCAATTAAAAACATCTAAATATGGTAAAAATTACCTCATTTTAACATAAGAATATTTGGTGAATCAGTGATAAATTTGACAACAGAATATTAAATCTGATTACAATCAGCTGTTATAATACACTACACTCCCCCCTAACATCTGACAGAGTCTGATCAGAGGTCATATCCTGATGAACTTTCACTTAGCTATACATTATTAAAAAAATCAGCCAATCAGAGAGCATTACATTTGTGATGCTATAATAAAAAAGTGGGTTCTCATTGACTGATCATGAGTTTATCTGGACATAGCCTTTAATCGGGTGCTGTCAGATGCTTAGGGGGGGGGGGGGGGGGGGGGGGGGGGGGGGGGCATATTTTTTTTTAAGTCCAGCCTCTAATCAGGTTCTGTCAGATGTTAGGGGGAGCCTCTAATCGGGTTCTGTCAGATGTTAGGAGGAACATATTTTAATCAGATTGTAGAATGTTAATATGTATATAAAACATTACCTGTCAACCTCTTCTTTAGGCATTGAACTATCCATGGCTTCCTTTAGTTCTAAATTCTCCTGAAAGTATGTCATAATTTAGTTATATACACAATATATACATCTAAAATGAAGAAATGAAATTGTAATACTTTCTGTCTATGAGAAAATGTCATATTAAAGGGAGTTAATTCTTCATTTCATATTTCTCACAAATTCACAATAAAATTTTATGTATTTTTTGTTTTATATATTTTAATAGAACAATTAAAAAATTTAATTCATGCACATTTTCTCAAACATTTCGTGTTTATAAGTGTGATCCAAATTTGTTAACAAGTTCATAGTAATCTCAAATGAAGGTGTGAGTAAGTGATTGTTGTTTAATGTGAAGTGAGCAATCTTTAAACTTTTATCATGACAAGAACAGTTTAGATTTCGATGAGATGATGACGATGTCCACTTTGTACTAGACCAACATGCTTAGTAGGATGATCATAATGCTAGTACACAGAAACAAGAGTTTGTGGGTAGACATGTCGCTCCACTCAGACACATTATCCTGATTTCCAAGTCAACCAGTCTTTGCTCTTACTCCTTTTTGCTGTGCAGCAGAGAAGCAAGAAATACAAATTATATAGTCTTTGGTTTGAGCCGACCATGACCCAAATCCACGATCACTCGCACTCAAGATTGTTCAGCTGGTATTAGTTTTAACAGAATAGAGATGAAGGTCTGGCACAGATGGTATGAATTAGCAGTAAGCTCTAATAGTCTGGCTTTTATCTAGCTGTTTGGAGTAAATAAATTAACAACAAGGGCAGAAAATGCATACTGGTGATATCAGCCTCTATCAAGAGTGATAGAACACTGAATCCTTACATCAATGGCAAATATATGGAGAATTATTTCTGCCAATGCAATAATTATTTTCATTGGAGATAAACATTTTATTGATCTAATCTTGTTGATAAAATTTAATTAAAAAAACATTTTAATGTACTATTTTCAAACTACTGGTGTTAAGTTTAATACAGTTTTAACAAAAGAAAATTGTAAGAAAAAGATAGATCTTTTTGTATAAAATAGGTCATTAAATTATGAAACTACAGTCTCAGTGGGCTGAGCCTGTGTCGCTCACCTTTCATTCTGCTTTGAGGAAACTTAATACACAACCTTCCATATATGTAGATGCTTCCTACCAAGTTTCGGTTCATTTGGTCAGGCAGTTTCAGAGAAGATTTTTTAGATATCGACCAATCAGAAACAAGAGTTGCCTGTGATGGCCATGTTTGTTATCCGATCGAGACGAAATGAGCAATCTTCATAGAGGACATTCCATAGATATGCTTCCTGCCATGTTTCGGTTAATTTGGCCAAGCGGTTTCAGAGGAGGAGATTTAAAAAAATTGGCCAATCAGAAACAAGAATTGCCTGTGGATGGCCATGTTTGGTTGGTAATGGATCATAACAAAATGTGCAATTTTTAGAGAGGGCCTTCCATAGATGCTTCCTACTAAGTTTTAGTTCATTTGGCTGATGGGTTTCAGAGGAGAAGATTAAAATGTGAAAAGTTAACAGATGACAGACAACAAACGACGGACGCCAAGTGAGGTCAAAAGCCCACATTGCCTTTGGCACGGTGAGCTAAAAAGAAAATTAAAATGTGAATACCTACATGTAATGTATAGTATAAACATGTTACACTATATCAGCATTAGTTAATTTCTAAGGGAGATAATGGCAAGTTATCTTTCTTTTAACAGTTTAATGCAAGAGTTATCTCCCTTTTAACAGCTTACTACAATGGAGAAGTTTTTTAGAAATGGACCAATCAGAAACAAGAATTGCCTGTGGTGGCCATGTTTGTTAGCGGATTGGGACGAAATGAGAAATCTTTATAGAGGACCTTCCATAGATGCTTCCAACCAAGATTCAGAGGAGAAGATTTAAAAAAATCGGCCAATCCTAAACAAAAATTGCCTGTGGCGGCCATGTTTGTTAATGGACCGGGATGCAATTAGCAATCTTTATCGAGGACCTTTCATAGATGCTTTCTACCAAGTTTCGGTTCATTTGGCCAAGCGGTTTTGGAGGAGAAGATTTTAAAAAATCGGCCAATCAGAAACAAGAATTACCTGTGGTGACCATGTTTGTTAACGGAGCGGGATGAAATGAGCAATCTTTATAGAGCACCTTCCATAGATGCTTCCTACCAAGTTTCGGTTCATTTGACCAAGCGGTTTCAGAGGAGAAGATTTTAAAAAATCGGCCAATTAGAAACAAGAATTGCCTGTGGCGGCCATGTTTGTTAATAGATCGGGTCAAAATGAGCATTCTTTAGAGAGGACCTTCCATAGATGCTACCTACTAAGTTTCAGTTCATTTGGCTGAGAGATTTCAGAGGAGAAGATTAAAATGGGAAAAGTTAACGGACGACGGACGCCAAGTGATGGCAAAAGCTCACTTTGCCTTTGGCAAGGTGAGCTAAAAATTTTAGTGTGAAAAGCGAGAAAATTGGTTTTGCTTCAGCTCTGGCATCCTATAAGGAGATAACCTTTTCATGAAGAAGGCTATCAACAACTTTACAGATGTCGTAATTTGTTAAAAGTTTGATTAGATTTTATATTACTGTAGTCTACCAGTTAATCTATTGAATAATGGTCATTAAATTATAATTCAATAGAGGGGTTAGGGTTATGGTGTTTAATTCCACTTGCAACAATATTTCAGTTATATCATTGGATGAAACTGGATTACCCGGAGAAAACAACCAACCTGCCGCAAGTCACTGACAAACTTTATCACATAATATTGTATTGAGTACACCTCGCCTGAGCAGGATTCGAACTCACAACATTAGTGGTGATAGGCACTGATTGCACAGGTAGTAAAAAAGCCAACTACCATATGATCATGACCATGACAGCCCCATAACCCAATAAACAACAGATCTTGTTGCGAGTTTGGTAATTAGTCAGATTTGTGGTTATAAATAGATAGAATAATTTTGCCATGCAATGTTATTACACTTTCTACTTTTACTTACAAATTCTTGAGTTTCTGCCATCTGTTCAATGTTTGTATATAATGAACCCACTTTTGGGAAATGTATTTTTGACAAAGTCTCAACAAAACAATAAAAAAATTACTATATAAATATTTCTGTTTTGGTCTGCCTTTTTTTTTTGAAAGTTGTGTTTTAGCTGATTTTCATAGGGACTGGTCTCTGGAGGTTACACAATCTAATGGGACAGTTCTTTTGAGGTTACAGAATCAACATTGACTACTCTTGGGAGGCTATATAATCAATATGGGCTGGTCTTGGGATGTTACACAATCTATGGGGGCTGGTCTTGGAAGTGAGCTCACAGAATCAATAGGGACTAGTCTTTGGAGGTTACAGAATCAATAGGGACTGGATGTCGAAGGTTACACAATCTATAAGGAATGGTCTTGGGAATAGGGTACATAATCTTTAGTGACTGGTCTTTGGAGGTTGCAGAATCTATAGGGACTGGTCTTTTGAGGTTACAGAATCCATAGGGACTGGTCTTGGGATGTTACAGAATCTATAGGGACTGGTCTTGGGAGGTTACAGAATCTATAGGGACTGGTCTTTGAGTTAAAGAATCTATAGGGACTGGTCTTTGACCTAAAGAATCTATAGGGACTGGTCTTTGGAGGTAACATAATGTATAGGGACTTGTCTTTTAAGGTTACAGAATCGATAGGGACTGGTCCTGGGAGGTTTTACAGTCTACTGGTACTGGTCTTGGGGAGTTACATAATCGTTAGGACTTTTGGGAGGCTACAGAATCTATAGGGATTGGTCTTTTGGGGGTTTACAGAATAAATAGGGGCTGGTCCTGGGAGGTTACAGAATCTTAGGGACTGGTCTTGAAGGTTACAGAATCTATAGGGACTTGTCTTTGGAGGTTACAGAATCAATAGGGACTGGTCTTGGGAGGTTACAGAATCTATAGGGACTGGTCTTTGGAGGTTACAGAATCAATAGGGACTGGTCTTGGGAGGTTACAAAATCTATAGGGACTGGTCTTTGGAGGTTACAGAATCAATAGGGACTGGTCTCTGGAGGTTACAGAATCAATAGGGACTGGTCATTGGAGGATACAGAATCAATAGGGACTGGTCTTGGTAGGTCACATAATCAATAGGGACTGGTCTTGGGGGGTCACAGAATCTATAGAGACTGGTCTTGGGGGTTACATAATCTATAGGGACTGGTCTTGGTAGGTCACAGAATCCTAGGGATTGGTCTTTGGAGGTTACAGAATCAATAGGGACTGGTCTTGGAGGGTTACAGAATCAACAGGGACTGATCTTGGGGGGTTACAGAATCAATAGGGAATGGTCTTGGTAGGTTACAGAATCAATAGGGACTGGTCATGGGGCTTACAGAATCAATAGGGACTGGTCATGGGGGGGATACAGAATCAATAGGGACTGGTCTTGAGGGTTATAGAATATATAGGGACTGGTCCTGGTAGGTCACAGAATCCTAGGGACTGGTCTTTGGAGGTTACAGAATTGTAGGGACTGGTCTTGGTAGTTCACAGAATCCTAGGGACTGGTCTTTGGAGGTTACAGAATCTATAGGGACTGGTCTTGGGATGTTACACAATCAATAGGGACTGGTCTTGGGAGGTTACAGAATCTACAAGGACTGGTCTTTGGTCTTACAGAATCTACAAGGACTGGTCTTTGGGCTTACAGAATCTATAGGGACTGGTCTTGGGATGTTACACAATCAATAGGGACTGGTCATGGGGGGTACAGAATCTATAGGGACTGGTCTTTGGGCTTACAGAAGCTATAGGGACTGGTCTTGGTAGGTCACAGAAATCCATAGGGACTGTTAAGGTTACAGAATCTTAGGGACTGGTCTTTGGGCTTACAGAATCTATAGGGACTGGTCTTGGGGGGGGTGTACATAATCTATAGGGATTGATCTTTGGGGGGTTTACAGAACAAATAGGGACAAGTCCTGGGAGGTTACATAATCTTAAAGGACCATTACTTCTTTATAAAAACTTTTGAATTGTCTTAATTACATTAGGTGTTTATTCTCATCAAAATTAAATCTTATAAAACAAATAAAGTACCAACATTATCAGGAAAGATAATATTACAGTTGTAGCACACCTCTAAACAAAGAAATCATATCTACTTAAATTTGAAACAGTGAACTACTGATCAGGGTGAATATATAAAGAAATATGACCTAGTTTTACAATGATTTGCAAAGAAATGTGACATAGTTTTACAATGATTCGCAAAGAAATGTGGCATAGTTTTACAATGATTCATAAAAAAGGTGACCTAGTTTTACAATGATTCATAAAGAAAGGTGACCAAGTTTTACAATGATTCATAAAAAAGGTGACCTAGTTTTACAATGATTCATAAAGAAAGGTGACCTAGTTTTACAATGATTCATAAAAAGGTGACCTAGTTTTACAATGATTAAATGCTGCCAACATGGAATACATATACCTGCTGAAAGTTATCTAGTTTGTCATTGACAGAATCATTTATCTCCCTTAGTTGTCTATTAGCATGTCGTAATTCTTCCACTTTGTTTTCTAACTCCTCTAGCCTAGGTTTCTTGTATATTAATTCTGTGCTGGCCTATTAAACAGCAATGATGTGATATTACAGTGTGCTAGATGAGCCAGTGAAGAAACAATAGATGATATCTGAGTCTGGTATTTACAATTTCAAACTTTATCATATCTTATCAACTGACAAATCTGCTCCACATATAACATCAAAATGGAGGAGACATGATTAATTGATGGTAATAAACTTTGCAAATTTTTATTAAATATTCTTTCCTGCAACTTTTAGGAATATTATATATAATGTTTGTTAAAAGCAGATGATGAATTTAAATCTTGTTGATTTATCTTTTTGTTTATATCATCTCCATTTCTCTTTATGAAAGAATCAACAATTAAATATGAGATAACTCAGATATGGCCTATGATATAAGTGAATACAATGCAGTATTATGTATAATAAATTAGTCGAGGTGACCTTGACCATCAAATGTACTTTACTGACTAAGTCAAAACTTGACTATTGACTGTACTAATAACTGACAAAGTTTATTGTCAACAGTACGGGTAAATACACTTTTTTTTCATAAACAAACTTCAGTTTTATAAATCCTTAAAAATGATGAACAAATATGACAGTGAGAGCATTCCATAGAATACTGTTAATGAGCCAATAAAATTAAACCGTCACTGATGTTAGATATAATTTTACTGTGAAGCATACATGGCTTATCATGTGTTACAAGATCAGAGCTGTGCTATTATAATAACAGAAGTAAATGTATGGCATTGTATGAATATTATATTGTTGTATGTTTAGAAAAAGAAAGTTGATCATGTGAATGAAAAATGAGTAAAAACTCAGTCAATTACTCTGTGTATTAAAAAACAATGATAATTATCCACAAAATAACTAATAGAGCCTCTATTTGTCATACATAATAATTATCTACGTAAATATTAGAGCCTCTATCTGACACACACAATAATTTACCAGTAATTCTTCTTTCTGATTGACCAGATCATCTCTAACTTTCTCTAATTCTAAAATTCTCTCCCTGCAAATATAGATAGCTTTGTCAACTCATGATCATTTTTCTGCATATTAAAGTTTTTATACAAATAAACTGGTATCCTTAATAACTGGTACTCCTATATAAACTGGTAGGTCACTCATCACCTTTTCTGAACTATTCTATTTAGACTGTAGCTTTCATTCATAATTCTGAACAGTTATATTTCATACTATTATAATCTTTAATGGTGAAGTAACTTCTAAATATTGAACAATTATATATTTACTTTCAGCAGTAATCAGAGGTAGTGTAATGGTTACCATGCTTACCTCGGGTGTAGTAGATTATGGGTTCAAGCCCCGTTAAGGTCAAACCAAAAACTATAAAATTAGTATTTGCTGCTTCTCCACTAAGCATGCAGCATTAAGGAGTAAGAGGGACTACTGGATGGCTCTGAATCAGGATATCGTGTTGCAGTGTGGTGATATGTCTATCTACAGATTGTTGGTTCAGTCAGCTAGTACTATAAAAATCTAACTAAGTGTAATGGTCTATTACAAAGCTGACATCATTATCTGATTGAATATAATTTGTTCTCGACATGATATAGCTGAAAAATTACTCATTTAACGTTAAACAACAGCCATTCATTTCAGAGGTTATCTTATTTTATTTCTCAACTTTTCAGCATTACATCAAGTGTTCATGCTAATGTCTGAATTATTCTAATTATTAACTTTTTATTACAGAACTGTTTAACTTTACCTGAGGTGTTCAATATATTTTTGTAACTTTACCTGAGGTGTTCATTATATTTTTGTAACTTTACCTGAGGTGTTCATTATATTTTTTTTTAACTTTACCTGAGGTGTTCATTATATCTTTTTAACTTTACCTGAGGTGTTCTTTATATCTTTTTAACTTTACCTGAGGTGTTCTTTATATCTTTATAACTTTACCTGAGGTGTTCATTATATTTTATTTAACTTTACCTGAAGTGTTCATTATATCTTTTTAACTTTACCTGAGGTTTTCATTATTATATCTTTTTAACTTTACCTGAGGTGTTCATTATATCTTTTTAACTTTACCTGAAGTGTTCATTATATCTTTTTAACTTTACCTGAGGTGTTCATTATATCTTTTTAACTTTACCTGAGGTGTTCATTATATTTTATTTAACTTTACCTGAAGTGTTCATTATATCTTTTTAACTTTACCTGAGGTGTTCATTATTATATCTTTTTAACTTTACCTGAGGTGTTCATTATATCTTTTTAACTTTACCTGAGGTGATCATTATATTTTATTTAACTTTACCTGTGGTGTTCATTATATCTTTTTAACTTTACCTGAGGTGTTCATTATATCTTTTTAACTTTACCTGAGGTGTTCATTATATCTTTTTAACTTTACCTGAGGTGTTCATTATATCATTTTAACTTTACCTGAAGTGTTTATTATATTTTTGAAAACTTTACCTGAGGTGTTCATTATATCTTTTTAACTTTACCTGAGGTGTTCATTTTTTTTTAACTTTACCCGAGGTGTTCATTATATATTTTTTTTAACTTTACCTGAGGCGTTCATTATATCTTTTTAACTTTACCTGATGTATTCATTATATTTTTTTCAACTTTACCTGAGGTGTTCATAATATTTTTTTAACTTTACCTGAGGTGTTCATTATATCTTTTTTAACTTTATCTGAGGTGTTCATTATATTTTATTTAACTTTACCTGAGGTGTTCATTATATCTTTTTTAACTTTACCTGAGGTATTCATTATATTTTTTTTAGCTTTATCTGAGGTGTTCTTTATATTTTTTTAGCTTTATCTGAGGTGTTCATAACATTTTGTCAACTTTATCTGAGGTGTTCATTATATCTTTTTTAACTTTACCCGAGGTGTTCATTATATCTTTTTAACTTTACCTGAGGTGTTCATTATATCTTTTTTAACTTTACCTGAGGTGTTCATTATATTTTATTTAACTTTACCTGAGGTGTTCATTATATCTTTTTTAACTTTACCTGAGGTATTTATTATATTTTTTTTAGCTTTATCTGAGGTGTTCTTTATATTTTTTTAGCCTTCTCTGAGGTGTTCATAACATTTTGTCTACTTTATCTGAGGTGTTCATTATATCTTTTTTAACTTTACCCGAGGTGTTCATTATATCTTTTTAACTTTACCCGAGGTGTTCATTATATCTTTTTAACTTTACCTGAGGTGTTCATTATATCATTTTAACTTTACCTGAGATGTTTATTATATTTTTGAAAACTTTACCTGAGGTGTTCATTATATCTTTTTAACTTTACCTGAGGTGTTAATTTTTTTTTTAACTTTACCCGAGGTGTTCATTATATATTTTTTTTAACTTTACCTGAGGCGTTCATTATATCCTTTTAACTTTACCTGATGTATTCATTATATTTTTTTCAACTTTACCTGAGGTGTTCATAATATTTTTTTAACTTTACCTGAGGTGTTCATTATATCTTTTTAACTTTACCTGAGGTGTTCATTATATCTTTTTTAACTTTACCTGAGGTATTCATTATTTTTTTTTAGCTTTATCTGAGGTGTTCATAACATTTTGTCAACTTTACCTGAGGTGATCATTCTCATTTCTGAACTGCTCTACTTTGCCTGACAACTGTTCAACATCATGTAATTTAGACAAACTACTCTCAGACTGAAAATATAAAACAAGATATGAATTCTATTAATGGTTAACTCATATTAACTCAGTATAACATATTTCTTCCTAAAGTTAGAAATAATGATATAGAATAAATATTCAAGACATCATTATACATGATTATAATAAGAGGATTTATTAATAAAAATATATCATATGTCATTCATAAGACTGTGTACTGGTTAAGGTAATCAGGGCTCAAACCCACAGTGTGTACCCAGGTGGTGGATAGTAGGTGCCCTCTTGATGGGCGTTGTCTGTTTATGATATGGGAAGCTAGTGGATATCGTGTTTGGAGAATGTCACACTCTATGCACGTCGAAGAACTCTTTTGTAGATTTCAAAAAAGAGTATGCGCATTTGTAGCCAATATATATGACTAAATTTTACGTCCATACCTATCGACTCTAGTTGGCAGTCAAAAGTCATTGCCCTGGTTGTCCATCGCTTCCCTCATTTCTTTATAAGTTTTTTTTATATTGTTGAACTTATTCTGGTCCTGAATATAGCTGAAATACTGCTGGCTGGACATCAAGAAATATCCAATCAATCAATCAATCATTTATAAGAAGAACATCTTCCAATTTGTCTCACAGTCAGTATTTATTGAATTTTTATTTATTTATTAAAGAACTGACACAGTTTTATTGATTTTGTTTGTAAAATAAAAATCAATTAAATGGGAATTAGGAAACACTGAAACAAATATTATATAAAACCTATGGTAACTGATATTGAAGAAATTCAATTATAAATATATTAAACTTTTATTGTTTACATTGATTATCATTGATGAAAATATTCTAAATCATTTATCATATGTACAAATAATACAAAATTAATTAAATATATAGAAAATGAAAAGTAATATATGTCCATTCATGGCATGAACTATAACTGGATCGAATAAGAACTATGTGGATCTCAACACATGTTTATGAATGTACTAATTTCCATTGTATACATGAATAATTATTGAACTTTATAAAACACTGATACAAAGTTTGGCAAAATACATTAGAAACACTTATTTTATATAAAAAAAAATACAATTAATGGAATTGACCAATAAAACATAAAAAAATAAAATGCCTTCATAAATAATTATACCCCTGCATACTAATGATTGTGACAAGATCATATAGTACTGAATACACAATTAAATGACAAATATATACTCTTTGAAAAAAATCATTTAATTTCTATAACTAGACTTTTACTCCTAAATTAAAGTAGTTCATATATAATTCATGCTTACAATGGACTACATGTAACCAAACAGATACCATGTTACCTAAAAGATGATAGAAACATAAAACTTCCCATTACAGTAAAATCTTCTCAGATTTAGAAACATCAATGTTTATATAGACTATTTTCTGCATGTGCAGCATGTAAATAATATCAAAAAATATTAAATTTTCATTCAGAATTTAAAAATGATTTGACGTGTGACAAGTTTTGATCTATATTTTATCAATTAAAGCGAGTTCTGTGAAACAGGATTCTACTGTAAATTGAAAATTTTGAAAATAAATGAATAATTAAAACAGTTGAAGCTGATAAGAAATAGTATTACAAAGAGAGATGAAACAATGCACCAGGCACTTATCATGAAAACACAATTAATACATTAATAATACCCACTGAGTACTAAGAATAGACATCCAAGTCATTAAAAATTTAAACAAAATCAGTACAAAAGGCATAAAAACCTCCACACTACAGAAACAATAAACCATCAGTTATTTAAACCTTATTGAGGAT
This sequence comes from Bathymodiolus septemdierum, assembly GCA_963383655.1. Taxonomy (NCBI): domain Eukaryota; kingdom Metazoa; phylum Mollusca; class Bivalvia; order Mytilida; family Modiolidae; genus Bathymodiolus; species Bathymodiolus septemdierum. Next base: position 71,028,370 of record OY726520.1, read on the forward strand.
CTTCATGTGTCATTGTCATAATAATCAAAGATTTGTAATTTACTTAGAATCCATCTAAAAAAAATTATAAAAAAAGGTTTGTAAGAAAACAGTGAATGTTTAAGAGAACATATTGATATGCATGTAAGAATATAAATTTTATGTATTTCAGGACAAGTTAAGATTTCTAATTGTTTTCAATATCCTAGTCCCTTCAAGTTAAGAAGAATGTGATGATATTAAAACATTAATATCTAATTAATTGTACACAATATGAAACATATTTACACAATGTGCATAAATAGTGACATTGTTGACCTTCTTAAGAAACCAGGTATCAATAGGTTTAATTGAACTAAAATGTGATACCTGTAAGATCAAAAGCTAAAATTAGCCCTATAAAATGACAAGATGAAGAAATATGATAATAACCCACTCATAAAGACCCTCAAATCCTCATCAAAGAAAGTGATAAAAAGATAAGAGGATAATGATCAGACACAATTGTCTTCACAGGTAAACACAAGGTGATCTGGTCATTTAATGATTCCTACCGTCAAGTGTTCATTTGTGCAGGACAACCTCATTTAGATTAATCCCTATGTAATAACACTTTATATTCTGTCAAGAAATTTGATATTGTTTTATGTGAATCATGGTTAAATATCACAGAAAAAGATATAATTTGTCGTGAAGATCTTATACCTATTGTTTCATGTTGTGAATTATCACAGATTACATACAATTGTAACAGATTAATTTTTTTTAGAGATTTAAAAAACTTTAACAACTAAAATTACATCTTTAAATCCTCTTGATATTAACAAGTTTAAATCTGAAAAATATCTAAAATATTGGTATTGGCAAAAATAAAATTGAAAAATGATTTGTTTTAAGCTCAGCTGAGTTCTGTTCAGAATAACTCCAAAAAGAGTAAAGTGTACCATTATTACATGTATTCATGGTATAAGTCACAACGTATTAAACAATATCAAAATCTTGTTACATTGCCGATATTCAAGTATGAATAATTTGGCAAGCTATATAGAACAAACAAAAGTTTGTAAAAACTTAAAATATCATGATTTCCTGACCTCAACTTTTGTGTGTCTTAATGTAGGTAAGTGTAGCAGTAATTTATTGTGCTTTATTACTTGTAAACATTTAAACATAGTAACTGATGTATGAAGAACTGCTGCAATCACCATATTTACAATAGAACTCTCTATTTAGGGTTGTTCCACGTAGCATCATAGTTTCAGATCCAGACTTGCTTTTTCCTTGTCTTTCATCCACATCCACATTATATGACATAGACTGAACCCAGCTTTAAAGACAAACTACCAGTACACAAGTATACACACTGACAACAGACAGTTTACAAAATACCATATAATATGTCATTTTTTAGGTGTAATTTTTTGTGTGTTATTAAGGTTTCAAGAATTTTGAAAAAAACCAGACTCCCAAATATTTCCAGCAATCTTTCATGCAAAATCTCATATTTTCGACCACCACAAACTTGCAATATGCAAGCTGAGACAATGTCTAAAATAAATAATTTTAATAGTTCAGGGCTAAAAAAAATAAAGAGGAGGCTGACTGAGGTTTACTTTATTTAAATTTGATATTTATAAACATATCTGTAATATGAAATATAGATATAATTATATATACTCAACATAAATATACATTTAAATATTTATTATACATTTGAGACCCATAATTCAAGCATCTTGAGGTATGATGTGTTGACACAGTATTTTTTTCCACCTGGTTTCACAAGGTAATGTTTCTATTGACTCGCCTTAGAAAAGTCTAGTATATATATATAAACTTTCTACTATACTAGTCAATATCTATTAGGTATAATTTTCTTATGTTGAGTTTTTATTGGTGAACTACCTGACATTGTAATTACAATATGACAATAATAGGTTCGTGCATTAGTCCGTAATTATTGGAGATTGGGGATATCTTCAAACAGTGTGAGAAATTCTGTCTATTCCAAAGAGGAATGTAGTGGAATCAGTGTAGACAAACTGGATTTTCTCACATGAGTAGAAGATATCCAGATTATCAATTTTGTCTACTGCAAGAGTGTATTTCTTTCCTAAAATATGATGGTAAAATTCCACAGAACTAAGGATTGAAGGCAAAAGTTTCCATTGTAATGTCAGATCTTTCATGGTGTTTATAATGGTTACAACCGTGAAGTCGAATAGATTGGTAAGTTTAATTGGACATTTAAAAATGGGAGACATGTCTCGTGTTGGTCGTCTTCCATGGAAAACTCCATTAACTGGAGAATAGCTTATCTTTATAACTTTAAATTTTCTTTTTCTAACTCCAATATAAAGTAGATTAACAACGTTTTCATTTTTACAAGGATTAATTTATAAATTGAAAAAAAACAGAGCCGTCAAAGAATACTTTAGATTTTATGATCAATTAAATCAGGAACCAGAAACATGGAATTCATGTTATGTGTCATTCCATATTATAAACTTAATTAAACTGATTAGAAAACACAGTTCTGTAGAATGTTGATCAGTAACATTTATTTGTAGGTACAAATATTTCTGAAGCACACAAAACTCAACAACAACAAAAAATTAAATCAAAGAGATCCAACACTAATACATGTACTTACAAGAAACCTGATAAATTGGTATTTTTTAAGCAAATCAAAGGACATAACTGCACACTAGAAATGTAATAAAGAACAAAATCAAATTTGGCCTGCCTTTTAAGGTCCCTAACCTTCTGTATGAATTTCAAATGATTTTCTTATTGAGAATTATTTATTGAATGGAAACCTGAAAAATTGACATTTTTTGGCAAACAAAGGGACATAACTCCAGAGTTGAAAAAGTCTAGAAGTCCATATTTAAACTTGACCTGCATTTCCTGGTCCATAACCTTCTGTATAAATTTCAAATGATTTTCTTAAAGAGACTTAAGTAACTGAATGGAAATATGAACAATTGGCATTTTTTTTTAAAAAGGGGGCATAACAAGTTCTAAATTCCAAAATTGTTCTTGGCCTGCCTTTTATAGTTTATGACCTTATCTATAAATTTCAATTATTTACTTATGGGGAACATAAGTTACTAAATGGAAACCTCATAATTTATATTTTTTTGACAAATCAAGGGGCATAATTTCAGACTGGGCAAAGTCTCAAAGTCCAAAATTTCCTGGTCCCTGAACGAAAAACAAATATGGGGTGTATGTACACCTAGAACATGGGTAAAACTTAATGCCACCAACACACAGCAACAGGGATATAGCAAGTGCCATCATGAATCTAGAGTTTTAATTTTCTGTCAGTTCTGACTTAAATTGTAGATGTAATGACTATTGATGGGAATATATTTTTCTAGGACATCAGCCATCTTGGTTGTAGAGTGCATGCTGCAGGAAATGCTTTTAAAAGACTATCACTGCGAATTTTGGTCTAAATTGCTGAAATGTTTTTGATGAGAAAATTTAAACACGAATGATCATTTCATTTATTTGGCATATTTACAGCAAAGACCAACAATATTCTACCTGGTTATCTCCCTTTGTGTACTTATCAAAACTGAACCAAAGTTAAACCAGAATTAAGCATTTTCTCAGATTTCAAAATTGGAGAAACTAATATAAATAGAAAGTGCTTTATATCATTAGAACATGAATTCTAAATGCAAAGAAGTAGTATTGCCAAAGCGAGACAATTTGGTCTTAATTCAATATGAAATAGGATTAACACAGTACACGACACCAAATATTGTTTAGATGCATGACCTTTTTAGAAGCTCTTCAAGCTTAGCATGGAAACCACTATTAGATTCTTCCTCCTAACTATTGAACAGTATCACATAATTATTTGTCAGTTTGATTCATGTTTATAAAATACTTAAAGACTCAGATATCATTGACAACATTTTACCCTATCTAATAATATCAAACAACAAAATGGTTATAATTCGTTATAATATTAGTAAATGTTGGCAAGAGTGCATTATAACTATCAGGTTTCTAGAATGTGACAAAATAAATTACGATGTTTATATGATCATTATGATGACATTGATGATATGTGAATGAATGATTGTGCTCACTCAAACAAATCTAAAAGCATGCCGCTAAACTCTAATCAAATGGCTTCCAAATTTTATGATATATAATATTCTACATTTAAGATTTTATCTAAAACTAGATTTCACAATATCTTTTAGTAACGCATTCTACATTCAGTTTTTTATCTAAAACTAACGATTCTATATTTTCTCTTAATAGCAACTCTCAAATCGAAACAAAATTATACCCACTTTTTGCATATACACTTCCAAAATCTATATCCATTGTCCACTATATATTTTCCATGTATAAATAACTTTATTTAGTAATGGACATTTCCATGGACTAATTTTAGCATTTAATTTTCATGATACCTGCTTAGTTTGATATCTTCATTTGTTAAAAGATTTGAATTTAACTATATTGCTTCTGCTATGAATTTCTGTGAAAGTAGGAGATATATTTCCCAGTTTAAAGATCAATTTGGTTTACCAATAATTGTTAATAGTTTTCCCTAAAATATAAATTTGTCATACAAAATTTTAAATATTGATCAAACACTCATTTGAAATTAAAAATAAAGACAGCAAACTGTATTCAAAGCATTCTTAATCAACATTTCATACAAAAATATCAAAACATGCTAAATCCACAACCATACAATTCTAAGAAGCAGACGTTGCATTTGATTGGTCTAAATTGTGATATCAGCATTAGAATTGGTCTAGAAATGAAGTGTCTTGTGCTAGCAAAGTATAAAACTGATCTGGATCTCTTACACTCTTTGTTAAGACTTCTTTTTGCATCTCCAGTAATTTTATCATCTGTTCATTTTCTGCTTTTTCTTGTAATAACTTCCGACTTTCTTCTTTTAACCTAAAATTGTAACAAGAAATTCAAAATTAAAAACATTGCTATTTTTTTTTAATACAGAGAGAATTGAGAGGCAGAAACGACTGGCTTCTAATTAGTATATCATTATATTTAGGGATTTTTATTTCTATATTAATTCTCTCCTAACTATTACTTATAATTAATTCATTCAAAATCAGATAATAAAACTCTACAGCTATTATTACTTTTAAATTTAAAAAAAAGTGACTTCCCTTACAAAAGCTGACAGTGAGACAAGTCAAGTCAACTGTGACACTAGAAATGTTGCCGTGTCATTCAAATCTCTGGTAAGCTACCTACACATACTGGAGTTTTAAAGTGGTGGTCAGTATCATTAAAAAATATAACATTAAAGTAATTATTAACTAGAACCAGAATAAAGGTAACAAGTTGGCAGAGAATGTCTGACTCAGAAAGCCTTACATTTCTACCTACTCCTAAGCCTTACAACGAAATTTTATATTGAGAGACAAAGTATGAATATTCTATATCTTTCACTCAATGATATATTTGTAAAGACATTTATTCCACAATATTTACAGTAATCACTCAATGAAGTGTGACTTGCGACAGGTCGGTGGTTTTCTCTGGTTACTATGGTTTCATCCACCAATGAAACTGATCGCCACGATATAGCTGAAATATTGTTGAAAGTGGCGTTAAACACTATAAACCTAAACCTCAATGAAGTGCACAACTGTATATTTTTAAGATATAGTTATGCCACAATATCAATATTAATTATATCTAGACTTACTTCCCTATGTCTTCATGTTGCTCAGAAAGTTTTTCACATTCGTCTTTTAGCACTTTATTGTCTCTCTCTAACCTAGAAGTCTGAAATTATATACAAGTCATACTCACATTTAATAAGCAAACAATGTGAAGAAGACAATCATGTGACTAACTCAAATTAATGAAAAAGCTTGAAGATATCAAAAGGGTAATCTGAAGCTGTAGATCAAAGAAGGACAGACAATACAATGACAAAATAAGAAAAAGGACATAGAGCCAAGCAATGTTCCACAAAACACTAGATTGAATAACACAGATCCACTAAAACAGAAGATGAACTCAGGTGCTCCGGAAGGATAAACAATTCCTGCTCCTCTAGCGGCACTCATCATGTAACACAGATCCACTAATACAGAAGATGAACTCAGGTGCTCCGGAAGGATAAACAATTCCTGCTCCTCTAGCAGCACTCATCATGTTACTCATGTTACAGAAGATAAGTTTTATTCAGATATGTCATGACATATATATCGGAGGAAGATGAAATAAATTATTTCCTAAATTCGAATTTCAATGTTATTGAGAATAAACACTGTGTCTTGTCAGTCCTTTTTACTAAATTGAGAATATTAACTGATTATACTTGAATAAATGCTCAAAGAGAGATAACTCTAACACAAACAAATCTAAAATGTTGAAAGTTCACTGTTATTCATTTTAAAGCACCAGAAAAAAAAGTAACAAACAAACAACATGAACATGTTTCATCAAATATGTTGTTATCATATGAAACATTTACAATAAATAAAGCATGTTCAACAAAATTGTATTCATACATCATCCTATGTATTGTGAATGGAGCAACAGAATGTGAGATTATTTTAATGTTTCATGTACAGCTCAAAACCTGACATCACAAAATAATCCCATTCCTTACCAAATCTTCCATGTCTAATAGTCTATCACTAAGAGTTTGTATTTCTGATTCTTTCCTACTAACAGAAGCTGTCAGTCTGTCACATGTATCCTTCCATGTGTCAAGTTCCTGTTGTGTGGAGGTGGCTTGCTGCATCAAGTCTTCATTGGCTTTCCTTAATTTCTGAAAGAAGGAATAAATTTAAATTAAAACGTTTTAAGAATATTTTAAATTATTTTAAATAAAAGTCCCACTCTTGTGAACATCACAGAACACAAGATATCGGTTGTTTATTAACATGTCAATTTGGGAACATTCTGCATAATTGAAGCCTAATATATGTCGATTTAAATAAAGTTTATTAATATAAATTATAAATTTATTTGAACTTTTATTTGCTTGTATGTTATTTATCAAATTTATAATCTCAAAAACATTAAAATCTTTGCAAATTAAAATAATTTTATGATTGAAGATCTATTTAGCATAAAAATCACTCAATACATTTCTTCACAGAGAACCCAAGCATACTCCAATTCAATAGACACAGCATAACAGCAATTATCAAAATAAACTTTGAAGAATAAATAATTCAGGGAAACAAATTAATATAAGTTTTTTTAAACTTGTTTTCAAATCCCTTTAATTATGTGTTTTATATCATATTGAAATTTATCTTATTGTACAATATTTCTTAATTAATAAAATATGCTTAGAAGATTTATCAAACATTACAACACCCTATTTCCTTTTTAGTTCAGATAACATACCCAAATCTCATATAAAACTATCTGTTATAAGACCTTATTAGTATTACCTGACCTGCTCATACTGGGATGATGGAGAATGAGAGGGGTGATGAAAATAGTGTGATCAAAATATTCAACAAAAAGTTTTCTTTTGTGGAAAATTAATAATGGTTAAATCACTAACATTCAGGTGACAGTTTTATCAAACCAACGTGTAAATTATCCACGACGATCATCTTACCGTGAATCCACCAGTTTTAGTAAGACCATGGAGGAATTATTTCTCAATGATGATGATGATATGATCATTGCAGATTACATGAAAATGAGATCATCAGAATGTTTTAAATTTTTTGATGCGATGAGATGTTTGAATTGTTAACCACACCAAAGTTAAACCACTTGCCGACTGTCTTTGATTGGATTTACTTTCCAACCGCTGCCTGTACTGTTATAAATAAACATGATTCAATTCTACTGCTACGCTACATGATTCTACTTAAAATTTACCCTTCATTCTAAATTAATCCAAATGTTTTGTAAGTGACAAATTTAAAGGTTTCAACCAAATATATATTTTTCTAAAACTTACCAATTTTCTATACATCTAAAGAACATAAATGTTAAATAGTGCTTTCATTATGCAAATTAATTCAAAATCTCTATCTAATATGTATATTCATGCAAAACGATATTTTTTCAATTTTTCTTTTTTTTTCTTTAACTTTAAAAATTGTTTTAAGAGAATGTCATAGTAACAGAACTGATACAATAAATAATTTTCATACCATTATATTTGTGTTACTCACAGTTTCTAATTCCTGATTTTTATTGTCTAGTAGAGTATTGTCATGCCGCAGTTGCCTCAATTCACCCTAAAATATAAGAAATATATTTCTTTATTGCAGTATTGTAACAGGGAAGAAAAGGTTTGAAGATACCTAACGTCTAATCTGAAGCCATAAATTGAAGGACAGACAATACAATGGCCAAAGAAAAAGAACAAAAAGGACAAACAACGATCTACAAAACACAACACAGAAAACTAAAGATTGAGCATCACAAACCCCACAAAACATGGGATAAACTTGGGTGCTCTGTAGGGTAAGCAGTTCCTGCTCCACCAGTGGCACCTGGCATGGTATTAATAGATTATCTCCCTTTAGTATCTGCAAGTTTGATGCTTTATTTGCATGTGATATGGAGAGAACCAAATATTTCAACTGAGTAATTATCAAGTCAGAAATTAAAATAAAAAAGTGTGCATTTAAGACACATATGGGTGGCACTTTTGTTTTTTTTTCTCTTTCTAAAAATATATCGAACCAAAAGACAATTAACTTTTTGTGTAAGAATTTTCTCTGTCCCATCTCATATGCATTTTGGATTTAAATATACCACTCTCAAACCAATAGTTCCTAAGAATCAGTCAGCTGCATAGCAAAATCTTTCCAGCTCATTTATTAAATGGTTTAAGGGGAAAAGGTTTCTTTTTGGACATTTTGTTGAAAAAAAAATGAAAATCTACAAATCTTATTTGAACAACTTGATACAAATTTTTAATAGTTTCCCTTCATTCTAGATTAAGATAGATCTTATATCAATAGGTTATGCAGATCTTCCATTCAAAATAATCTACAGCACATCAAGTCTAACTCATTAAAATATTTGTCAAAGCATTCGTAAATATATTATGACATGTGGTGATCTTTCTTCTGAGTGTTCAAGATGAAATGAAGAAATTAAGAAAGAATCATCCAAAGATAAGTTTGAGAGTTCTTACAGTTATTATGAATCTGACAGAGGATATAAAGAGTATACTGAGAATTCCTTTGAATCTGACAGAGGATATAAAGAGTATACTGAGAATTCCTCCAGTAAAAAGATTTAGGGTTAAGGTTATGGTGTTTAACGCCATTTTCAAAAATATTTCTGCTATAACGTGGCGGTAAGTTTTATTAGTGGAGGAAACCAGAGTATCCAAAGAAAACCACCAACCTGTCACAAGTCACTGACAAACTTTATCACATAATGTTGTATCAAGTACACCTTGCCATGAGTGGGATTCGAACTAACAACTTTAGTGGTAATAGGCACTGATTGCACAGGTAGTAGTAAATGCAAATACCATACGATCACGACTATGACGGCCCCGTCCAGTAATAAGATAATACCTTCAATGTTTCATTAACTTCTTCTATTTCTTCTTTCTCTCTCTTGTATTCCTTGGCTTTGTTATCCACAAGCTGTAATTTAACAATATCAACAAATTTAAATATTTATAAAAATTATGTTTTGTTTTATTTGTAAACTATTTGGTATTTGTATATTAATGATAAATTAGTAAGCAATGTTCTTCGATATTAAAAGTGTTTAAAAAAATCTGTTTATTAGACACAACATTTATAACAGGTACAACATATAATTTTAGGGGTGAGTGGCACTCTATTATTCTTGAATATTCACTTTGTATTTGAAAATGCATAAGCTGAAATTTACTAGTATGTGATCTGTAATGTGGTTTTTTAAGGTCTTCCATGCCACGATACATCAGTAAATGGGAGCAAGTGAGATATCTTACTTTAATCATATTGTAAATACCCTCTGACTTTCTTTTCTAGTCTTATTTTTCTCTGTCCTAAATGCATCTGCTCAAATTTTCACATACATTTTTTGAATTAGAACAATTTTTACACAATTTAAAAGTATAAATAGATTAGTTATATCTTAACACACATTAATTTCACTCTACAAATTATATATAAAACCCACATTCACAAGAAATTCTTGTGAAAATTCCCCAAAATTTTACTCAAATTGAGCCATCATGTGAATTTAAAATTACATGTAGTCATGTGAATAAAATAGTGTGACTTTTCAGAATATGTATTGTATATTACAAAAGTACCAAGTTTTTTAATATTTTGAGAAATTTCTCATGATTTTTATGTATAAGATTGATTCACATGACATTTGCTATCTAATTTCTTTTTAATTAAAGTAAAATTCACATAATGAGATAATTACTGTTTACAGAATACCAAAAAATATATATGAAAAATACTCCATAACTCAATAAATAAGGGTTTAAAACTATTATTATAACAAAGTAATATCTATATATAGCACCAACATCAAACCATGCATTAATTATGTTTTCAATCATTTTCACATTATAAATTAGAACAGACCTATGCATACACACTAATGGTCAAACCAAAACCCATTTATAATCAAATATTTGTAAGTTAAAAAAATCAAAGCACCAATTACCATTTTCTTCGTCTTAATTAAATGCTGTAAAATACATATAGGTATTGTAATAATGAGCTTTTACAACAGTATTATTAGTATAGAACTTAAAACCATATTTCTGGTCTTGCTTCTAATAAGGCAGATTAAATTATGCATTGTCTTTATACAACGCTTCATTGAATGGCTATTTGTAAACGTTACATCTGAAATATTGACATATTAATGGTATTTGGCCATGAATTTCATCCTCGATAGGCATTTGAGAATAAATTATTGCATAAATATCTTCAGAATCACTTTCTAAAACCTGTAAACTGGTTTGAATGAGAATTTCACTTTTTCGATGGTCGAAAAAAAATAGTGAAAGGGTTATCTCCCTTTCTCATGCTACCTCTTACTTAACTTAAACCTTATTAAGGGGTATGAAGAATAGCAATCATTTTTGTATTATTGTAAATAAAGAAATAGTGTCTGCAATTTTACGCCTGTCATTTTTTTTTGCAGTGAATAGTCATTTTATATATTGAAAAGATAAAAAAAATAAAAGTTTTATGACATATATCAGTTAAAAATTATGCTATTACTAATAATTAGGTATGACCTTGATAGTCATTGACAATGTTTGTATGACCTTGATAGTCATTGACAATGTTTGTAAAGATATTTGTAAATTACATCACCAGTATTTAACAATACACAGGAGATACTGAGTGAGATAATTTGTTTATAATTCTTCATCTTCAATTGTTAGAATCCTAAAAACGTCCTTTAACTCCAATTGACAGTCTGCTGGTGACCTGTGTTGATTCTTGTTTTATTATATCTTGACAAAACTTGACAGCCGATGTAGAAAACAATATAATAATGACATTCTAAGAACTCCATACCAAACAGTAAATGTTAGTAAAACTATATACTCCTGGTATAGTCCAGGAAGTCAAAAACAAATACAGGACATATTTCTGGTCCTACAATGAGGATTTATTGTTTAAGGAAGGGATTTTCTATATCTGAAAACATACAATTATTAATAACTAAACTAACATACACCATGAAGGAAATAGGGGAGATCACTCTATATAACTATTTGGACCAAGCCATGTGACTAGAAAAAAATTGTTTCCTACAAATTTATAAACAAAATTTGAGGAAAGGATATTTGAAGTTGTGATAACTTGCCCCAGATGTAGGTCTTGTAGAAATCAGGAATTTTTTCCTCCGATTCTAAATCATGAAAATAAATACTAATGTATCACAAGAAAATGAAAGTGGAGAGCTTATTGCATTGAAGATAAAGAGATCTCTTTCTTATTATAGGTATATCTGTTGTAGATGATAAGTCTCTGTGTTTTATAAATTAAACAATGGTTTAAGTTGTCCTAAAAGAAATTTACATTTAATGAAGGATTGACTTTTAACTCAAAGAAATCAATGTAATTATTTATAGTATTATACTCAAACTTAATGTAATTGGGACAAACACTTCCAATATAAAAAAATGCAATATTTTCGATTGTGAGTTTCATAATATTTAAATATTTTATTTAATACATTGAACCAAACTACATTTTACTCTGACCAAATAAATAAAGCAATCTTAATGAAAGTAGCAAAACAAATGCTGCACATTGATAATACAAACCGTATTTAATTTGTCCACTTCGTCCTTTAGTCTATCTCTTTCTGACATGGCAAAATCAGCCTGCTGTGCAGTGACTTTTTTACCATTTTCTAAAGTACTAATTTGTTCTAAAGATCTTTCATAATAAGCCCGTACTGAGTTGAGTTCTGATGATAGATCCTGATTTGCCTGAAATAAAAACAAAAGAGCATTTTATACTGTTTTGGTAATGTCTCATGGGGCATAGCTATTAGAAGCATACAAAAAACATGCCATTAGAAGGAAATGTAGCCTTTTGATTGGTTGAAAAGGGTGATATTTTACCAATGCAATGATAAAGTAAAACTAGGAAATCATGGATAGAAAAAAATGCCATCTACTCATGGTATACTTTTGATTGTAATAGTCTTTAACAGACATCAAGCAAATTTTCCTACTAAATCTACAAGTCTTATACCTTGTAACCCTTCAGCTACAGTTAGTTTATGATTTGTGTATAAATTACCTTAGAATAATTATTCTCAGTAATTACATTACACATGAGGTTTCATATCATTTTCTCCTACTTGCTTTTGTCTTTTGTTTCTTTACAAAAGAGCTAGAAGACAGATTTTTTGTCAATTTAGGTACAAAACTTTTGGTTTCACTGAATACATGTTAAATATATCTATACACAGCTGTCCTCTTCTTATAAGGCCACTCTCTCCAAAGGCCACCTTCTTATCAGGCCACTCTCTCCAAAGGCCACCCTCTTATCAGACCACTCCCTCCAAAGGTCACCCTCTTATTAGGCCACTCCCTCCAAAGGCCACCCTCTTATAAGGCCACTCCCTCCAAAGGCCACCCTCTTATCAAGCCACTCCCTCCAAAGGCCACCCATCTTATCAGGCCACTCCCTCCAAAGGCCACTCTCTCCAAAGGCCACCCTCTTATCAGACCACTCCCTCCAAAGGCCACCCTCTTATTAGGCCACTCCCTCCAAAGGCCACCCTCTTATAAGGCCACTTCCCCCAAAGGACACCCTCTTATCAGACCACTCCCTCCAAAGGCCACCCTCTAATAAGGCCACTCCATCCAAAGGCCACTCCCTCCAAAGGCCACCCTCCTATAAGGCCACTCCCTCCAAAGGCCACCTTCTTATCAGGCCACTCCCTCCAAAGGCCACCCTCTTATCAGGTCAGATTTCAGATGCACTGAGGTAATAAAATACTACTAAATCATCCCCTTTAAGAGAAGCCATATTTCAAAGGGGTGGCCTTATAAGATGGGGGCTATTGTAATAACACGATATAACTGAAATATTGTTGACAGTGGCATTAAACACCATAACCCTAATCCCCCTGAAATAACAATGACAGGAGCAAGTTATTTAACACAACAAAACATATACTGTCATACCTTTCTGTAATCCATTAATTCCTCCTCTAAGTCAGTGGCTTGGTCTTGTTTCTTTTTAGCAGCATTTTTAGCTTTAGACACTTCTATATCTTGATCATGGATTTGTTCTTCTAATACTGCTTTTGTCTGTAAATCAGTGATAATATTTTTATGTTTATAAATAATTGTCTGAGGTCATCAACTTTATATTACAAATATCATACAATCCTGAAATTCATGTACGTGTATACATATATACTGGTGTCTGACAATTTCTGACGAGTACCAACTTTTGCCACTTTATCTTCATAAGATTGGTATGACGAAATTATCTGATTAAATCTCAAATATTTCTTGCAGAAATACAAATGATAACGTTCTTGTTTGACAACTGTAAAAATAATTAGAAATTAGACATGTATTTATCAGGAATATGCAGATACTAATCTGGGTGGCCAAAATTGGTACATGGCAAGAATTGATTAGACACCAGGTTTAGAAAAGAAAGTTTAAACGGTGATGGTCAACAATTCCACCAAAATCAACAAAATGACCTCTCACCTTAACTTACTGAACATAAAAAAATGCCATGACATATAATGTTAGAAATCCAGGTCCTGGCTTGGGACTGGCACAAAATTAAAGTGAATTAAAGCAATTAATGGGAACGCAACCCTTCCCTCTTAATAACTGGATCTTCAACAGAAATACATATAGTACCTGCTTATAAAAATACAAAGATCTGTGGAATTTAAACATTGGGGAATTTTTTTTTCTAATAATTCCACAAATCTAACTACACAACAGTGTGTTTCTCATACATCACTCAAATACTACAGTATCAGGTCTTGTGTGGAAAATATACATACATTTTGATTTAAAAAAAAAGTTTTCTCACTTCTGTACAAAAGCTGCCAGTTCTAAGTCATTGATGAGTAAATGTGACTTCTATTGTGCCACAATTATCTTAAAAAGTTGAAAATGATGGGAAATCATAGTGGTTAACACTGAATCAAAAAAACAAGACATTTTCAGCAAAGTAGTTCATGTATATTGAATATAATGATGGAAAAATAAGACAGAATAAATAAATACAAAAATGACCAGCCCAACACCATTTTAAAATAAAATGCCTGAGAAAGAAAATTATATTTTGTGGCATGAATGTGATTTTCATGTAAATCAAATTAACATATGGTAGGTACTGTAGAGAGTTCACAGTGCTCAAACTCACAGAGCTACTCACTGCGTCCTGGGTGGAGGATAGTGGGTGCCCTCTCGATGGTGGGTTGTCAGGTTATAGTAAGGAAAGCCTTACCATGGATCATAGTGGGTAACATGTTTGGAGATGCAGCCTGCACTTCAGGGTAAGATGTTTGGAGAGTTTCATGCAGCCTGCACTTCAAGGTAACATGTTTGGAGAGTTTCATGTAGCCTGCACTTCAGGGTAACATGTTTGGAGAGTTTCATGCAGCCTGCACTTCAGGGTAACATGTTTGGAGATTTTCATGCAGCCTGCACTTCAGGGTAACATGTTTGGAGAGTTTCATGTAGCCTGCACTTCAGGGTAACATGTTTGGAGAGTTTCGTGCAGCCTGCACTTCAGGGTAACATGTTTGGAGAGTTTCATGCATCCTGCACTCCAAAGATTTCTTTTAAAGATTTTGGAAAAGAGTAGGCACATTGTAACTACTACAAAAGATTAAAATATCTTCATCTCTACCATACTTTTCCAGTGGCAGTCCAAAGATGTTGCCCCATGTGACCCATCCCTCCGTCAATTCTATAATAGTTTTTATATATCACTGAACTTGTTTTTGTCCTGAATATAGCTGAAATACTGCTCAATCAATCAATCAATCAATCAATCAAATTAACATATGTAGTAAACACATGTATATCTTTTTATTTGATTGTTCAAAACATCATATATTATAAATTTTAATACCAAGGTGTGTTAATTCAGTGAAAACCACAGGATTTAACGGAATTATTCAAATTGACCAAATAGTAAACATAACCCACGAAAATAACTTAAAAAGTCAAGTAAAAGTCAGTATAACACGATTTGTTCTCATTAAAATATACATATATGGTATAAACAATTATCCAGACTGACACAGAAGTAACGGTATATTTATGATAATAAGCAGAAATATAATAAGCAGTAAATAAAGCTAAAGTAGATTTAAAGCTAAGATACAATCACCTTTAAAAAAAATAATAACCCAGCATTATGAAAAGTTCATAATTAAATGGAAAAAAAATCGCTAATTCACTAAAATAATATCCCAAAGCTATAAGTAAAATTATAATCCTTCATATTAAAATACAGATTGATATATATATCTAGAAAAATAACCAATCCTTAAAAGTGTAATGTATACCTTAGACATAATTACATAAGACTGGAAAGTGAGAGTAAAAATGTCATGGTAATCTTCACGAAAGTTTTCAGTTGACAATTAGCTTATCGAAAATGAACACTCAACATAATTTTAACAATATCAAATAAAATTTCCAATTTATGAATAATTGTGTTATTATCTATTTGCTCACCCATCACTTCCAAATTAAAATGGCTGAATTAAGTTACAGGATAATAATCATGACTACCACTTTTATTGGGGGAAGACATCAGAGTACCAGGAGATAGGTACTATCCTTCTACAAGTAACTGACAAACTTATTAAATAAAATTGTATTTAATATAAAACACCACAAGGCAGGAGGAGACAAACTCACTAACTTTGGTAGTTAATTTCTCAAATTATTATAAATATATGTAATCAAAAAAATAACCCAGCATTATGAAAAGTTCATAATTTTTTTGATTACAGCCATGTAATAACAGTCATGCGGTAACAGCCATGTGATAACAATTTTCGTTCCACTTGGAAATCTCAGTATTTCACAAACATCTACGTAATAAATGACATTAATTCTTAAGCATATATTCTTCTTTTACTATAACAGAACTACATTCAAGTACTCAAATTATCTCCCCTTTCCATTAATTGTTAAATTATCTCCCTTGTGTTTTACCCTTTCTAACTGTTCGTTGTTGACCAACATCTGTTGTAATTTGTTATTAGTATCCATCTTTTCTGCAAATAATCTGTCTTTTTCAGCACCATATGATGTCATTTTTGACTTAAAATCTTTTCCTTTTTCTTCAGCAATTTCTAACTGTTTTATAAGTTTTTGTTTTTCCTACAACAAATACAAATTTCAATGTAGCATATTTATTGAGTATCAAATACATATAGATGTTTAAATGCACATGATAAAGCAATGGACACAGGGTACATGGGCAATATTTCATGGCAATATCATTTGGACATTTTCTGTGATTATCATACAAAACAAGCAATAATATGAAAAAATATGATTTTCCAAGTGATTTAAAGAAAATGAAATTCATATATATAAAATAGACAATGTAAATTCCATTGATCAGCTACAGACATAATTACAGTCAGTGTTAAATGGACATTATATGATAAATAACATTAATGTGTTTCTACATACATCAGCTAATGATTTCCATGAGCCTGCCAACTTTTCATTCTCATCTTTCATTGACTGTGTGAGATTCCTTAGTTCTGATAACTGACCAGAGACTTCACCAATTTTTTTCTGCAAGTTATTGTTATCCTGAAAATAATAATGAATAGTGTAAAAACAAAGATGTAGACAGTATGACAGTTGTTACTGCTGTCATGTAGGAGAAACGACGTAATTTGAAAGGAATTTTTTAATCCAATAACTGTCTAGGGAATTTAGAATTATAACTAATTTTAAAATTTCAGATGTATGCAATATACAAGATTCCAGATAGTACTTGGAAACCAATAAAACATTTTATGAATAATAAAGGGGAACAACTCTGGACCATTAAAAGTCAGATACCTCATGATCGAACTTCATCTGTACTTGATCCATCTAAATGTTATATTACATATAAATCAATATATATTGATACACATTATTTATAGAATGGTAAACAAGCTTGTTCTTGTATTTCTACAATATGGCCATTTTTATTTAAGGAGCAGAATTCTAAGAATTACATGCTATTTTTTTTTAATCTGTTTATCAATGTTTATAAACTCTGCATTTACCCATATTCTTTATTTTATAAAGTCATTCAAACTCTATTAGTTGGAAAGTGAGCTGGGCAAATTGCACTGACGAACATTTTGAAAATAACATACAATACAATAATAAATCAGTTAGATGAGTCATGTGATACCCATTGATAACTTACTTCTTGAAGATGTTTAATCTCCACTCTCAGATTAGTGTTCTCCTTTTCCATTGGTTCAAATTTTGACCTTGCTAAGGTCATTCCTTCTTTTGAAACAGCTATTTCTTTCTTCATTGTTTCCCTGTCCTGTAAACAATACAGTAAACTAATGGCATTAAATGTAATTGTTTTAGTGATAAAGGATATAGACATAAATGTAATTGTTTTAGTGATAAAGGATATAGACATAAATGTAATTGTTTTAGTGATAAAGGATATAGACATAAATGAACACGAGAGACTATCCAACATTCTAACATGACATTCTTCATTGGCTATATAAATAATACAGTGATAAAACTCCTGATATTTTTTAACTCGCACATGCGTATTGGCGACCAAATTATAAACATCATTCCTAAGTTAATTCATGTATTCATACAGGACCGTGGTGCATGCAAACATAGAAATTCTCAATTTGTTTCTTGTCATATATTTTTTTCCAAAAAAAATACTTAAGACAACCATCTATCAACTTTCGATGTTTATAATTTGTCGTCTTCTGGTGAAGTAGTTTACAAGGAACACTGGTGGCATTGACACAAGCTGGTAACTGATTTATTTTACAATTTTGTGAGCATTTTACTTGTTTAAGTAACTAAATGCAAAATGCCATCACATTGGAAAATATCAGTAATTTAATTGCATCACCGTCTAATTCTCCATGTAAGAAAACAACTATAAACAAGAAGGCTAGTGAATTTTGTTATGACATGCATTTCTATTACTGACTTCCACTTCAAGAAATAAGTTAGATTTTTCCTACTAGAATCGAAATAAATGATGGAAGTCATAGTTTGTATAACATTTTAACATAGGTAACAATATTTTCATAGTTTGTATAACATTTTAACATAGGTAACATTATTTTCGTTGCATTTCATCCCTCACTATCATTTCTAACAATGTTAAGTTTAGTGTAGTTTGTTCATTTGTATCATTCTTTTTTTCAGTTTTACCTGAGATAGTCTGCCATTTTCATTTTCTAACATTGATAAGGCTTGTGTAGTTTGTTCTAATAGCACCATGCGTTTATGATTATCATTTTCTGTGACTTGATGTTGAGCTTGTAGTGATCGTAACTGGAAATCTAATTTGTCTATCCTAAAATAATACAATCATATTATATTAAAATATATATTTTTAAATCATTTCAGTTTCCTCATGTATCTCAAAGTTCTATAAATAATCAATAATGAAATACAAATTACAGTCAAACCTGTCTAAACCGGAATAAAACAAAATCTGCTATAAACCAGTATAAACCAAACTTTAAATAAAGTCATAATGATGGAAATGTTTAACCTGTATAAACTGAACATCTGTCTATTTCGAACACAGCCTATTTGAACAATGATGGCATTACATTTACATTGGATTATTTCAGAATCCTAAATATTTCATCAAAATGATACCTAGATTTTAACACTTCTAATATCAGAATACACTAATCATGGATACTTAGATAAATAACACTTTATATATATTAGAAGGGGTGCCGTGATCGTATTGTAGTTGGATTTACAACTACCTATGCAATCTGTGCCTACCACCACTGATGTGGTGAGTTAGAATCACGATCAGGGCGAGGTGTACAACATTATGTGATAAAGTTTGTCAGTGACTTGCGACAGGTCAGTGGTTTTCTCCGGGTACTCCGGTTCCCTCCACCAATAAAATTAACTGTCACGATATAACTGAAATATTGTTGAAAGGGACTTTAAACACGATCAAAACAAACAAACAAACAAACAATATACCTGTCTTGCATTTCCTGTCTTAATCTAATATTTTCCATTTTTAAATAATCTCTTTCTTGCTCCAGAGATTCAAAATTTTCTATTCTTCTCCGGTATTCCTGTAAAATAAAGTGTAAAATGTTCTAAAGTGATAAAATCACATATAAACAAAATATAGTTGTAGTTTTTCATGTTTAATATTGCTAAATAATGTCATAGTATATTAAAATATTTAGCTAAATAATGTCATAGTATATAAAAATATTTATAAACAAGTGAATTTATACAGCAGTATTTCAAATTAATGTAAATATCTACAAACAAGATAATGACAATTAAAATTGTTTAAACTGAAATTTTGCTTTGAATACATGTATATGAACAAAATATTTTGTGTGAATATGTATTGAAAAAAAATTGAAAAAAAAGGACAAATCTTACTTAAGAATTGAATGCAATCTGTTGTAGTTTTATTGGTGTATGAAAGCATTAACTGAAATACATTTTGCATGAAGCTTTCAATACTTATATAAACATTATTACATTATTAAATACAATTGAAATTAATATTATTTGTTTTTATATATCACATTTTCAGCCGTTGTGTAATTATTAGTTCTCACGACATTTGAAAAAAGTTCCGAGAAGTGAGTGTGGTTGAATGGTTGTGCGCTTCATTGACTGATGAAGCTGCAATTTCAAAGTCACATGTCCACCTTTTGACCAATCACATTGGGCTTTTAAAATGAAATGAGCACAAAATGTAATTATAACATCTTAACACCAGATTTAAATGTGTATGTAGGTTTCCTTTGACAAATTCACTACATATTTTATATTATCATAAGACCACTTACCCTCTCTTTGAGTTGTAAATCTCCTACCAGTATTGTGTTCCCTCTTGCTGAGTTCTCTATCTTATTCAATCGTTCACTTTGCAGCTGCAAAAAGTAATAATTTATTGTAATATTCAAACAGGCAATAAGTTTTATAAATTACATACAATATTATATTTTCTACAATGATGCATCTACAGTAACATAATTCTTATTTCAAAATAATTTTTGGATCATTATTCATAATTTGACCTTGAGTTCAGGTAAATCAGTTTAATCAACATCCTTGACTAAATAGTAATGTTAAATGTATACACAACCTGATATAATTGAAATTCTAGGTCCATCAGCTGAAAGGACGTTACCAAGGTAGAACTCATGTCTGCTATAGTAGGAAGGACAATACATGTACTACATATGGTCCTATCTTGTTTTGGTTGGTGGTAGTTCAATAACATTGTACCATATCTCACTTGTATACAATTGGTTCAAAGATATCTAAAGCTCTTTGCCAACTTTAACAGATAATTAAACATTGAAAATATAAACCAAACATATTTTAATAGTGTAACTGTGTAATTTTTATCTTTGAAACTTTCAGACATTCCTTAACCAATGACGATGAGTTACATTCCTACTGTATGGCTGAATTCAGCTTACCTGTATATCAAACCCACAAACATATTCCTATCCAAAACAATCTTAAATGCTTCTAATTTTCTTAGCCTTCTTTTATCCATAAGAAGAAGGACCCATATTAATTCAATAAACATACATCCAGTGTGTCTTGTTACCAAGAAGAAAGACCCAAATTGTTTTCAATAAACATACATCCAGTGTGTCTTGTTACCAAGAAGAAAGACCCAAATTGTTTTCAATAAATATACATCCAATGTGTTTTGTGTCCCTTTTGAATTTCATTCAATAAAAATACATCCATTGTGCCTTGTACCTCTTTGATCTTTCTTCAATAAACATACCTCTAATGTGTGCTGTACCTCAAGTGTTTTTGCCTTTATTTCATAAACATAACTGTAGTGTGTGTTGTACCTCAAGTGTTTTTGCATTTATTTCATAAACATACCTCTAATGTGTGTTGTACCTCAAGTGCTTTTGCCTTTATTTCATAAACATACCTCTAATGTGTGTTGTACCTCAAGTGTTTTTGCATTTATTTCATAAACATACCTCTAATGTGTGTTGTACCTCAAGAGTTTTTGCTTTTATTTCATAAACATACCTCTAATGTGTGTTGTACCTCAAGTGTTTTTGCCTTTATTTCATAAACATATCTGTAGTGTGTGTTGTACCTCAAGTGTTTTTGCTTTTATTTCATAAACATACCTCTAATGTGTGTTGTACCTCAAGTGTTTTTGCCTTTATTTCATAAACATACCTCTAATGTGTGTTGTACCTCAAGTGTTTTTGCCTTTATTTCATAAACATACCTCTAATGTGTGTTGTACCTCAAGTGTTTTTGCCTTTATTTCATAAACATATCTGTAGTGTGTGTTGTACCTCAAGTGTTTTTGCATTTATTTCATAAACATACCTCTAATGTGTGTTGTACCTCAAGTGTTTTTGCCTTTATTTCATAAACATACCTCTAATGTGTGTTGTACCTCAAGTGTTTTTGCCTTTATTTCATAAACATACCTCTAATGTGTGTTGTACCTCAAGTGTTTTTGCCTTTATTTCATAAACATACCTCTAATGTGTGTTGTACCTCAAGTGTTTTTGCATTTATTTCATAAACATACCTCTAATGTGTGTTGTACCTCAAGTGTGTTTGCCTTTATTTCATAAACATACCTCTAATGTGTGTTGTACCTCAAGTGTTTTTGCATTTATTTCATAAACATACCTCTAATGTGTGTTGTACCTCAAGTGTTTTTGCCTTTATTTCATAAACATATCTGTAGTGTGTGTTGTACCCCAAGTGTTTTTGCATTTATTTCATAAACATACCTCTAATGTGTGTTGTATCTCAAGTATTTTTGCCTTTATTTCATAAACATACCTCTAATGTGTGTTGTACCTCAAGAGTTTTTGCTTTTATTTCATAAACATACCTCTAATGTGTGTTGTACCTCAAGTGTTTTTGCCTTTATTTCATAAACATATCTGTAGTATGTGTTGTACCTCAAGTGTTTTTGCATTTATTTCATAAACATACCTCTAATGTGTGTTGTACCTCAAGTGTGTTTGCCTTTATTTCATAAACATACCTCTAATGTGTGTTGTACCTCAAGTGTTTTTGCCTTTATTTCATAAACATATCTGTAGTGTGTGTTGTACCTCAAGTGTTTTTGCCTTTATTTCATAAACATACCTCTAATGTGTGTTGTACCTCAAGTGTTTTTGCATTTATTTCATAAACATACCTCTAATGTGTGTTGTACCTCAAGAGTTTTTGCTTTTATTTCATAAACATACCTCTAATGTGTGTTGTACCTCAAGTGTTTTTGCATTTATTTCATAAAAATACCTCTAGTTTGTGTTGTACCTCAAGTGTTTTTGCCTTTATTTCATAAACATATCTGTAGTGTGTGTTGTACCTCAAGTGTTTTTGCATTTATTTCATAAACATACCTCTAATGTGTGTTGTACCTCAAGTGTTTTTGCATTTATTTCATAAACATACCTCTAATGTGTGTTGTACCTCAAGAGTTTTTGCTTTTATTTCATAAACATACCTCTAATGTGTGTTGTACCTCAAGTGTTTTTGCATTTATTTCATAAACATACCTCTAGTTTGTGTTGTACCTCAAGTGTTTTTGCCTTTATTTCATAAACATATCTGTAGTGTGTGTTGTACCTCAAGTGTTTTTGAATTTATTTCATAAACATACCTCTAATGTGTGTTGTACCTCAAGTGTTTTTGCCTTTATTTCATAAACATATCTGTAGTGTGTGTTATACCTCAAGTGTTTTTGCATTTATTTCATAAACATACCTCTAATGTGTGTTGTACCTCAAGTGTTTTTGCCTTTATTTCATAAACATACCTCTAATGTGTGTTGTACCTCAAGTGTTTTTGCCTTTATTTCATAAACATACCTCTAATGTGTGTTGTACCTCAAGAGTTTTTGCTTTTATTTCATAAACATACCTCTAATGTGTGTTGTACCTCAAGTGTTTTTGCATTTATTTCATAAACATACATCTAATGTGTGTTGTACCTCAAGAGTTTTTGCTTTTATTTCATAAACATACCTCTAATGTGTGTTGTACCTCAAGTGTTTTTGCATTTATTTCATAAAAATACCTCTAGTTTGTGTTGTACCTCAAGTGTTTTTGCCTTTATTTCATAAACATATCTGTAGTGTGTGTTGTACCTCAAGTGTCTTTGCATTTATTTCATAAACATACCTCTAATGTGTGTTGTACCTCAAGTGTTTTTGCATTTATTTCATAAACATACCTCTAATGTGTGTTGTACCTCAAGTGTTTTTGCATTTATTTCATAAACATACCTCTAGTTTGTGTTGTACCTCAAGTGTTTTTGCCTTTATTTCATAAACATATCTGTAGTGTGTGTTGTACCTCAAGTGTTTTTGAATTTATTTCATAAACATACCTCTAATGTGTGTTGTACCTCAAGTGTTTTTGCCTTTATTTCATAAACATATCTGTAGTGTGTGTTGTACCTCAAGTGTTTTTGCATTTATTTCATAAACATACCTCTAATGTGTGTTGTACCTCAAGTGTTTTTGCCTTTATTTCATAAACATACCTCTAATGTGTGTTGTACCTCAAGTGTTTTTGCCTTTATTTCATAAACATACCTCTAATGTGTGTTGTACCTCAAGTGTTTTTGCCTTTATTTCATAAACATACCTCTAATGTGTGTTGTACCTCAAGAGTTTTTGCTTTTATTTCATAAACATACCTCTAATGTGTGTTGTACCTCAAGTGTTTTTGCTTTTATTTCATAAACATACCTCTAATGTGTGTTGTACCTCAAGTGTTTTTGCTTTTATTTCATAAACATACCTCTAATGTGTGTTGTACTTCAAGTGTTTTTGCATTTATTTCATAAACATACCTCTAATGTGTGCTGTGCCTCAAGAGTTCTTGCTTTTATTTCATAAACATACCTCTAATGTGTGTTGTACCTCAAGTGTTTTTGCCTTTATTTCATAAACATACCTCTAATGTGTGTTGTACCTCAAGAGTTTTTGCTTTTATTTCATAAACATACCTCTAATGTGTGTTGTACCTCAAGTGTTTTTGCATTTATTTCATAAACATACATCTAATGTGTGTTGTACCTCAAGAGTTTTTGCTTTTATTTCATAAACATACCTCTAATGTGTGTTGTACCTCAAGTGTTTTTGCATTTATTTCATAAAAATACCTCTAGTTTGTGTTGTACCTCAAGTGTTTTTGCCTTTATTTCATAAACATATCTGTAGTGTGTGTTGTACCTCAAGTGTCTTTGCATTTATTTCATAAACATACCTCTAATGTGTGTTGTACCTCAAGTGTTTTTGCATTTATTTCATAAACATACCTCTAATGTGTGTTGTACCTCAAGTGTTTTTGCATTTATTTCATAAACATACCTCTAGTTTGTGTTGTACCTCAAGTGTTTTTGCCTTTATTTCATAAACATATCTGTAGTGTGTGTTGTACCTCAAGTGTTTTTGAATTTATTTCATAAACATACCTCTAATGTGTGTTGTACCTCAAGTGTTTTTGCCTTTATTTCATAAACATATCTGTAGTGTGTGTTGTACCTCAAGTGTTTTTGCATTTATTTCATAAACATACCTCTAATGTGTGTTGTACCTCAAGTGTTTTTGCCTTTATTTCATAAACATACCTCTAATGTGTGTTGTACCTCAAGTGTTTTTGCCTTTATTTCATAAACATACCTCTAATGTGTGTTGTACCTCAAGTGTTTTTGCCTTTATTTCATAAACATACCTCTAATGTGTGTTGTACCTCAAGAGTTTTTGCTTTTATTTCATAAACATACCTCTAATGTGTGTTGTACCTCAAGTGTTTTTGCTTTTATTTCATAAACATACCTCTAATGTGTGTTGTACCTCAAGTGTTTTTGCTTTTATTTCATAAACATACCTCTAATGTGTGTTGTACTTCAAGTGTTTTTGCATTTATTTCATAAACATACCTCTAATGTGTGCTGTGCCTCAAGAGTTCTTGCTTTTATTTCATAAACATACCTCTAATGTGTGTTGTACCTCAAGAGTTTTTGCTTTTATTTCATAAACATATTTGTAGTGTGTGTTGTACCTCAAGTGTTTTTGCTTTTATTTCATAAACATACCTCTAATGTGTCTTGTGCCTCTTTGAGTTTGTGCATTAACACCACACGTCTATTTTCACTGTCCTCTAGTGTACTTTTCAGATTCCGTACAGATCGATCAAACACATATGGATGGTCATGAGGTGTTAAGTCTTGTGAAGTGAATGTTGAATTGAGACGTGAGGTTGATCGTGTTCTGACGAGAGCACCGGGATCAGGAGATCCTCCCCTTGGTGAAAAGTCTTCTGGATACATCCTTGTTTTAAAACTGGAACTAAAATGCAATAAAAAAAACAATATATTAATGTAAGCCACTTAGTATATAAAATATATGCTGGAATTGTTCATTTTTCTATTATGGCAAGTACATCTATTAAGTACCTTTCTAGCAGGGTCATGGTCATGATCGTATGGTAGTTGGATATACAACTACCTGTACAATCAATGCCTATCACCACTAACACTGTGAGTTCGAATCCCGCTCATGGAGAGGTGTACTCGATACAACATTATGTGATAAAGTTTGTCAGTTACTTGCAACAGGTCGGTGGTTTTCACCAGGTACTCTGGTTTCCTCAACCAATAAAACTGACTGCCAAATTAGAAATTAGGTTAGATCATCTTATCACAATTGCTTAAAAATATGCTAACAAGATCTAACATTCAAATAAAAATGGGTCATGACCTGGTCATGGTGACCTGATTTCAGCATGTCTAAATAGCGCTCTAAATTTGACTTTAAATACCGGTATGTCATAGCCGATTTCTTATTCCTGGCCTGACTCGACTGTCAATGAAGGGGAAATTTATTATTGATAATTAAACATTTTAATACATGTCATTCGTTATCAATGTATTTATCTATTATAAATGTATTATTGTTGCATAATGTGATACTGTAATACACGTCTAAATCAATTTTGCATTTTGTTGAAATTTAATCAAATAAATATAGAGTTAATACACCTATCATTAAAGTGTACGATATTGTAGGCTGAGACTTTTTATATAAACCTACCTGAATCCACTGTCAGAGTCTGGGAACACACCGGAGTTAAATGAATCATGGAAACTTTTTATTTGTGAATGTCTAGGACTGAAATTAGCGGGGCCATTATGGAAGCCCTGCATCTCGTCCCGCTGTTCCCCTGAGGGAACGTTGTCTACCTGAAATCAAAAAAGAGTATATTTAGACATGAAAAGAAGCCCTGCATCTCATCTTGCTGTTCTACGATTCCACCTATATCAACAAAATGAACATTAACCTCTCATCTGAAACCACTGGACACAAAAAAGGGGAAAACATACTAGAACATGTTTTCTCTCTGTATACCTACCAAGTGGCAGTTGTCAGACATACAGATATATACTTCTGTCAAATAAAGTTTTTTATGGATTATACAATTACTTTAAAATCATGAATTGTTTGAAATCTTAAGTGTTGTTTTGTAATAAAGTAAAGGAAGCCATATTGTTTGAACTGCTATTATATTCTTTAAGAAAAAAACTCCATTAGATTTAAGTTGTAAGATCAACACAGAAAAATAAATCAAATAATTTAATTCTACTTTATATGAAACGAAATGTGAGGAATAAACCTTCAAAATAAATGACGGTGATATTAAACTGTTAAATAAAGTTTTAAAATGCTTCCAGTTGGAAAATATCAATAAAATGATAACACGTAAAGTATGTTTTTGTTACTAGGTAACACCCTTGTCATTAAATTCAAACAATATTATATTTCACTGTTTATTTCTCCTATTCTTCTTTTGTAGTCAGTCATAAAATGATCATTTAGAAGTTATCACCGATTTCTAAAGAACTAGATATCAGGTCGAAGCTTGTATCATTGAAAACAATTTATCAACAAATCTAAAAATTCTTTATCTTTTTAATGGTAAGAGGTGTGAGATTTCAACATTTACCTAGGTGGCGTCTTTAAAAACACTTGAGATATTCTTAAATTATGATATATGCTAATCAAACAAACAAAATATCTTATATATGTTAGACTTTAAAACAGTTTTGACTTGGGTAGAAGTCTTTTAATTCTTGGTGACTTTAAAAATTCTAATAATTTATATAAATATATCAACACCTTTTTGTTTACAATATGATTCCTTCATGAGTAGACCTAGTTCTTTATAAACTTATTTTAAAACTTATAAAAGACCATCAAATTAATTTTTTGAAATGAAATGAATGTGAATTAAAGTAAAGTCAAGATCTCATTTGATCTATTACACTGACCTGTGTAAATGGATTAGTGAGATTTATGACAAAATTCTCTTTATCTAAGATATAAAGAGTATAACAGAAAACCCTAACAAAATGTCAGTTCAAATTCTACACATTGCATCTACAGAAAAACATAACAAAATGTCAGTTCAAATTCTACACATTGCATCTACAGAAAAACATAACAAAATGTCAGTTCAAATTCTACACATTGCATCTACAGAAAAACATAACAAAATGTCAGTTCAAATTCTACACATTCCATCATTTAGTTTTTAATTGTTAAAGTGTAGTACCGGTACAACTTTTAGAACTTATATATCACGACTGGACATATCCTTACAACAATGTTAGGTCTTCAATTTTATTTTTCATATACATAAAATGTACAATAGTTCCCATTTTATACAACCACCCCTTCTGCAAAAAAGTGGCCTTATAAGAGGGGTGGCCTTTCTTGAGAGGTAACAATTTAGCAATTTTGTTATCGACTGATTACAACATACCGTATACCCTCTTGTCTCCATGGGACAGAATTATAATGTATAAATACTATCCAAAGGTTTATTATCTATATAGCATGTCAGTGATATATTATCCCAACAGAATAAATCTCATCATTAGAGCCATTTTTATTTGTGATAAGATTTAGGCTTACAGGGTTATTAATGTTTAAGGTCACTTTCAGTAATGTTTTCACTATATTTTTCTGCTATATTGTGACTACCAGACTTATTGGAGGAGAAAATCCTGGACAATTTAATGAACTAGACAGGTGAAACCCCTGGCCATCAGTAGGTGTCTAAAAAATTTAATGCTGGAGATGAGTAACTGGGCTCCTACCCAGGTAAGTGGTGTTAGGCTTGTAGTCAAAATTTGGCTATCCAGGCCCCCAACTGTAACAGGTAAATTTTGTCAGCTAAACTCTATATGTGACACTTAGCCAATATTTGACTGTATAATCAGAAAGCTGTATATTCACAATATATTTACTGCATAGTGCTTGTAAACTCCCCAATCAATATTTTGACCATTGCATTTGTCACTGTCAATCATAATTATGATACTAAATGGTTTTCATGACAAAAAAACATTAACACCAACAGCCTCTCAAAAGTAATAACTTGTAGATTGAAAACAAATTGATAAGCCATTAAAGTAAAACTCTATAATTAAGCTTCAATAGAAAGTCAATTAAATATGACAATAAATTTCTATGTCAATACAGCTCTTATAGATTGACTACTTGTTATAAACCATGTTACATGCAGTGTCAATAGAGCAGCAGGGTAATATTAACTGATATATCAGCCCTAATGTAAATAGTATAACTGGGCGATATTTACAATACAGTAATAATATGGGTAATAAAGTAGTGACGAAAGTATTAAACCTCACAAATGTCAGGTACAGATGTAATATGATATCGAAACCACAGGCTACATGGTTATCCCTCACTTTGTTTACAACCAATCAGAAACTACTATACCGTTAATAGTATACCTCATGGTGGCCTATGTGAATGTTCGATTGAAACAAAATAAGGAAATTGTTCTCTCAGGACAATCCATGGATAAATCCTACAAAACTTTCAGTTCAAAAGCCCCAATGATTTTTGATACATTCTTCTTTTTTTTTCATAACTCGAAATGGCCGTACTAATAATAAGATCGGACAAAATGAGGAGGCCACAATATATAAAGATCAAATTGTAAAATACAACTGATTATATAAACACAATAAGTCATATACATTTAATATGATCATTACTTCAACCTAATTTTTTTCTTCAAACATTAGATACCTTAATATTTTGGTAGGAGGTGACATTGTCAAATGAGTGAGGAGGTGAGAATAAATTAACTTTCTTTAAAAAAACAAACAAACAAAATAACCTCCTGTTCAACGAATGTTAGAATCTTAGATGAGTGTGTCTGCTTTCTCTTTGTTCTATATGTTTATACATCAGTGACTATTTGAAATGGAGTTGGACATTTTAAAATCTGTCAACAATAGAAGACAGGCATGATGTTTATCATCTACTTCAGAGTTAATTAAATATATATGTAAAACCAATATTATAGATATCATCAAAACATGTTTACAAAATCTTTACATAATATTGTTTGTATATTACTTTATAAAACATACAAATCTGTTCAATAGCTACTAAAAAAGTTTTAATTGAAATGCCTGCTAAACAAGAATTCAGTCCTCACGATGAGCACCGGTCCTCCGGCCCAAGATCAGTAAAATTTTGTTTGGACCAGTAAATTTTTCAGTTTTTATTTAGAACTATATACCCAATAAAAATAAATTCAAGAATTTGATTCAGACCAGTAAATTGAAATTTTGATTTCGAGGACAGCAAGATTACATTAAACTTTCATGAGTTTATCTTAACTGTATACCTTAAATGTCCTTACATACTGAGAAATTAAAATGATTCTACATACAAATTTTACAAAGCAATAAATATGTTAAATTAGATAAAACATTGATAATAAAAGTTTGATGATACATATACCAAAGGGATAATCAGAAGCCAAAAACACAAATAATGATCTACAAAATACTACACAGAAAACTGAAGATTGAGCAACACAAACCCCCCAAAAAATCTAGGTGAATTCAGGTGCTGTGGAAGATGCATTGCTGGAATTTTTTCACTCCATTTTATAAATACCAAAAATACATTATAAATATATTCATAACAACACTAACAGTAAAATGTTTGGTTCCAGAGCACTAGTTTTTATTGACTTTCTAAAGAATGTACATGTATGCATTCAAGTAAATAATTACCATGACCATAGCATATGAAAGATAATTTTAGTTTTTAAAAAAAAAACGGAAGTTTACTGTGTAACTATCTTGTACAATTTGAAAATAAAAATAAAAAATTTAAAATTCAAAATGTTATGACATAACATTCCCTAGTTATAAATATTCAATTCAACTGAAATAAAACTTCTTCAGATCAAAGAACAAAGTCAAAGAGAGGTCTTACCTAACAACTATCTACCTGTATTACAGGTGATAAACACATGCATTAACTGCAATAGACATTCTGCATCATTGAAATGTTTGAACTTCTTCAAAGGTAAAAATTCTAATCCTCACTCACAATTTCCTCAAATGTTTGTTTTTCCACTTCATTATCTCTCTAATAAACAATCTTGTATGAATTATTTACACCTCCTTTAATATCCAAACTGTCACAAATTTTTTATTAAAATATTTCCATTAAAAAAGATCAATGGTGTAAATTCTGTAACCACTTGTTATAAAGGTCTAAATACGGTAGCACTGTCTCAGTCAAATCCCTATTGATAACAACTGAACTATGAGATTGATTTTATTAAAGGATGTGTCCCGACATGCTCAACATAACCGAGGAAAAAGTGGCAGGGCTAATACACACACGACGTAAAAAATATATACAGTCAATATAAATACCCTGATTATTAAATTGATATAGGACAATTGATTACAAGGCTAATTGCAGAGATGAATAGTTACACGTTGAGTTTTAGAGGTTTAAACTTCTGGTAATATTAATATATACCATTGTTAAAAAAAGGCAATACACATGAAATATAACTTATATGTAATATGAAACAGCTAAACAGTACACGGACAATTTAAATCCATTTAAATAATTACGGATCCTTCTTCACTGAATTCGTAATTGCCATTTCAAAACTTGACATT
The DNA here is from genome assembly GCA_963383655.1 of Bathymodiolus septemdierum. Taxonomy (NCBI): domain Eukaryota; kingdom Metazoa; phylum Mollusca; class Bivalvia; order Mytilida; family Modiolidae; genus Bathymodiolus; species Bathymodiolus septemdierum. Next base: position 71,060,078 of record OY726520.1, read on the forward strand.
TTTTTTAAGTAGATTATGAATGAGCTATATTTTGTAAAACGAACAAACATTATAAAATGATCACTAATCAATTCTACATTCCAAGGGCTTTTAATTAACATCACTGATATCTCTGATCCAATGCAAGATAAATAACAAAGTTACTCAAAGTTGGTGCAAGAAAAAACAAAGAATACAAAAATGTTGTTTATTGCACAAATCCAAAAGATATTTTGAAGAAAAAAAAAATTGCTTTAGAATCATATGCCCCCTATGTATGTTGCATAAAGAAAGACAATTTGGTGCTACCCCCTATATATTTCAGGGTGAACCATTTATTCCAGGACATTGCCCTATGGTATTATAAATATTGGTGATACCCTCTATATATACTGGTACCAGGACATTGTCCCACAGTATTATACATGGATGAGCAGGTTCATTATAGGTAGATAAGTCAACACCTTGATAATGTATAGAGAGATGATTTAATTGATCATGGATACTACCCCATGTTAATCCTGTTGTAATCTGTTACCATTCAACACTATATAAACAGCAATAGGATGACACAGGTGACAATAAACCCATGTTTATCTCCCTTTATTCTCAATCTATGAAACTTCTAACTTATATAATTTTAACTTTCTCTACCCAGGTTAAGAGTATACTGAGAATTCCTCCAGTAAGAAGGGTTTAGGTTATGGTGTTTAATGCCACTTTCAACAATATTTCAGCTATATCGTGGTGGTCAGTTTTATTGGTGGAGGAAACCGGAGTACTGTACCTGGAGAAAACCACTGACCTGTAGCAAGTCACTGGCAAACTTTTTCACATAATGTTGTATCAAGTACACCTTGCCATGAGCGGGATTCAAACTCACAACGTTAGAGGTGAGTGTCACTGATTTCACAGGTAGTTGTAAATCCAACTACCATACGATCACAACCATGACGGACCCGATTGCACAGGTAGTTGTAAATCAAAGTCCTATACCTTTCTCTACTAAACATCTCCTCCAATGAACATTTTGTGTAAACTTAAAAGAGGTAATACTATTTCAATAAGAGGCTTTTTCCATCTCCTCTGTGTAAAAGTATCCTTTTCTATCAGTGTGGTCATATAAAATCTAAGTTGTCAACCAGAGGTCATATCTCTAACAATTACATGTCATAAATGATCAAACATAGAAATTAAAAGAAACTAAAATCAGAATATTAAATAGATTTGTCAGCCATTAAAGATATGCAGCCCATCTGATTTTGATATGATCACAAACTGTTTGAGTGCTTCTACCAGTGTTAATGACCAAAACAGAATCAAGTCCAAGTTTTATACTTTTTACTACTCAGAGGATGAAATATATATAAGTAACAGTAAATAAGTTTATGGTTGAAAAAAAGTTTCTTTGGACCATGAAGTAGCTATGGAAATATATACAGGATCCCTGAATGAAATTAATATAGAATTTATATAGATTTGTCACAGTGTGGAGCTTACAAAAGAGATGTTTATATACAATTACAATGACTGGAAGTGTTTGCTGACAATTCAGATTATGTATACAGCTTAAAATGTAATTTATGGCAAAAAATGGATATATAAGATAAATAAGGTCTGTTATGTTCCCTAATGTGAAAGGTCCCTAAGTGAATGATGTAAAGAAGTCATATGCAAGAAAACACATTTAAAGTTATCTCCCCTCTATATTTACTTGGATTTACTATCTTTCATATATAATACAAAAGTTCCCCACTGACAACACACCTTCCACTAAAGGTCATCCCTCTTATTAAGCCAGATTTTTTATGAACTGAGAAAGTAAAATACTACTAAACTGTCCTGCTCAAGGGAGGCCACTCTTCTTATATGACCACTTTTCACTGCAGAAGGGGATCACCTTATAAGAGGGAGACCACTGTATACAGGTTTTGTGTATCATATTTCCCTAAATGATTTACAGTACAAACATTCCCCCATTTATTAATTACAGGTTGTAACTAAAACTGTACTTCTATCTTAGCTTTCTTGAAGAGTGAAGCACTAAAGTTGTTATTGTGAAAATAAAACTCTAACCAAGATACCAGAACAGTTCTAGGATAGAACAACTTGATTATAGAACCTAATACAACTCTGACCAAGATACCAGAACAGTTCTAGGATAGAACAACTTGATTATAGAACCTAATACAACTCTGACCAAGATACCAGAACAGTTCTAGGATAGAACAACTTGATTATAGAACCTAATACAACTCTGACCAAGATACCAGAACAGTTCTAGGATAGAACAACTTGATTATAGAACCTAATACAACTCTGACCAAGATACCAGAACAGTTTTAGGATAGAACAACTTGATTATAGAACCTAATACAACTCTGACCAAGATACCAGAACAGTTTTAGGATAGAACAACTTGATTATAGAACCTAATACAACTCTGACCAAGATACCAGAACAGTTTTAGGATAGAACAACTTGATTATAGAACCTAATACAACTCTGACCAAGATACCAGAACAGTTTTAGGATAGAACAACTTGATTATAGAACCTAATACAACTCTGACCAAGATACCAGAACAGTTTTAGGATAGAACAACTTGATTATAGAACCTAATAAAACTCTGACCAAGATACCAGAACAGTTCTAGGATAGAACAACTTGATTATAGAACCTAATACAACTCTGACCAAGATACCAGAACAGTTTTAGGATAGAACAACTTGATTATAGAACCTAATACAACTCTGACCAAGATACCAGAACAGTTTTAGGATAGAACAACTTGATTATAGAACCTAATAAAACTCTGACCAAGATACCAGAACAGTTCTAGGATAGAACAACTTGATTATAGAACCCTTATATCAATCTGTCTTCTCTATTAATACATTTTAAAGTCACTGGCAACGACTAATTTAGGTTTCAACTATATTTTTTGTACTGCATCAACCTTACATATATAATAGTTATTGCATTATGATAAGAGTTTAAACAGTGACGCTCAACAATTCCAACAATATCAACAAAACAATCACCTCTAAACAGTGACGCTCAACAATTCCAACAATATCAACAAAACAATCACCTCTAAACAGTGACGCTCAACAATTCCACCAATATCAACAAAACAATCACCTCTAAACAGTGACGCTCAACAATTCCAACAATATCAACAAAACAATCACCTCTAAACAGTGACGCTCAACAATTCCAACAATATCAACAAAACAATCACCTCTAAACAGTGACGCTCAACAATTCCACCAATATCAACAAAACAATCACCTCTAAACAGTGATGCTCAACAATTCCACCAATATCAACAAAACAATCACCTCTAAACAGTGACGCTCAACAATTCCACCAATATCAACAAAACAATCACCTCTAAACAGTGACGCTCAACAATTCCACCAATATCAACAAAACAATCACCTCTAAACAGTGACGCTCAACAATTCCAACAATATCAACAAAACAATCACCTCTAAACAGTGACGCTCAACAATTCCAACAATATCAACAAAACAATCACCTCTAAACAGTGAAGCTCAACAATTCCACCAATATCAACAAAACTATCACCTCTAAACAGTGACGCTCAACAATTCCAACAATATCAACAAAACAATCACCTCTAAACAGTGACGCTCAACAATTCCACCAATATCAACAAAACAATCACCTCTAAACAGTGACGCTCAACAATTCCAACAATATCAACAAAACAATCACCTCTAAACAGTGACGCTCAACAATTCCAACAATATCAACAAAACAATCACCTCTAAACAGTGACGCTCAACAATTCCACCAATATCAACAAAACAATCACCTCTAAACAGTGACGCTCAACAATTCCACCAATATCAACAAAACAATCACCTCTAAACAGTGACGCTCAACAATTCCAACAATATCAACAAAACAATCACCTCTAAACAGTGACGCTCAACAATTCCACCAATATCAACAAAACAATCACCTCTAAACAGTGACGCTCAACAATTCCAACAATATCAACAAAACAATCACCTCTAAACAGTGACGCTCAACAATTCCACCAATATCAACAAAACAATCACCTCTAAACAGTGACGCTCAACAATTCCAACAATATCAACAAAACAATCACCTCTAAACAGTGACGCTCAACAATTCCAACAATATCAACAAAACAATCACCTCTAAACAATGACGCTCAACAATTCCAACAATATCAACAAAACAATCACCTCTAAACAGTGACGCTCAACAATTCCACCAATATCAACAAAACAATCACCTCTAAACAGTGACGCTCAACAATTCCACCAATATCAACAAAACAATCACCTCTAAACAGTGACGCTCAACAATTCCACCAATATCAACAAAACAATCACCTCTAAACAGTGACGCTCAACAATTCCAACAATATCAACAAAACAATCACCTCTAAACAGTGACGCTCAACAATTCCACCAATATCAACAAAACAATCACCTCTAAACAGTGACGCTCAACAATTCCACCAATATCAACAAAACAATCACCTCTAAACAGTGACGCTCAACAATTCCACCAATATCAACAAAACAATCACCTCTAAACAGTGACGCTCAACAATTCCACCAATATCAACAAAACAATCACCTCTAAACAGTGACGCTCAACAATTCCAACAATATCAACAAAACAATCACCTCTAAACAGTGACGCTCAACAATTCCACCAATATCAACAAAACAATCACCTCTAAACAGTGACGCTCAACAATTCCACCAATATCAACAAAACAATCACCTCTAAACAGTGACGCTCAACAATTCCACCAATATCAACAAAACAATCACCTCTAAACAGTGACGCTCAACAATTCCAACAATATCAACAAAACAATCACCTCTAAACAGTGACGCTCAACAATTCCACCAATATCAACAAAACAATCACCTCTAAACAGTGACGCTCAACAATTCCAACAATATCAACAAAACAATCACCTCTAAACAGTGACGCTCAACAATTCCACCAATATCAACAAAACAATCACCTCTAAACAGTGACACTCAACAATTCCACCAATATCAACAAAACAATCCCCTCTCACCTTAACTCACTGAACAAAAAAAAAACATGACAATTGACATTAAAAATTCAGGTCCTGGCTTGGGACAGGCACAAAAAGGTGGTGGGGTGAAACCGATTAATGGGATGCCAACTCTCCCCTCTTGCTAAATGGATCTCCAATGGCAATACATATATAAACAAACAATAAAAAAACCTGCACAGAATCACTTCCATTAAAAAAAAACCACATATTCTATATAACATTCAAGGGACTATGAGCATGGGTCTTTTACATAAAAAAAGCTAAAATCCAATTTCCCTTTGAAAAATAATTGTCTGTCATGTGAATATCATACAGAGAACTTGTTAACCATGATTGACCTTTAAAAGACCTTCAATACCAGAAATGTAAAACTTATTGAAAAGTATAAAATACAAAATGTATACCATAATAGGCTGTTATAATAACTTTTATTCAACAGGTTTAATGAAGGTCTAATATTAGAAGGGTACCGTACTAATTTTGTGACCATTTAAATTTTGGTATGAAATCTCTACTTTACAAAATTAGTTTTTAATCCTTGAAATAATGAATTAGCCATAATTTTCCATAATTTTGAGTAAAAGATTTAAACTATTACACCATGTTGATTATGTTGACTTTGTTCCTTTTAAAGAAATTAATGCATTAAAGTAAAGAAATATGTTCTAGTACTCATTAAAATGTTTAAAGTTTAAAAAGAATTTTAAGAATTAAATTTTCATTATCAGCCTATTTCTTATTGCATGTGAAATGTAGTTTTTAAATTTCAACAGTTAACTGTATAAAAGAGTTAAATACTAATCACTAATTACTATTAATCAGATATGTATTTCTATATGACATCTGTGACCCAGCCTTAAATTATATCTCCAATGTTATATCAATAAACCACAACATCAAAAATAATACAGATTTTCCAAAGACCTTATTTCGACTTCTTATGGATTTCAAATGACTCAAAGTTAGGGGTTGGATTGGGTTAGGGTGTTTAATGCCACTTTCAAAAATATTTCAGTTATTTCGTGGCACTCAGTTTTTTTGGTGGAGAAAACCGGTGTACCAGAAGAAAACCACCGACCTGTCGCAAGTCACTGACAAACTTTATCACATAATGTTGTATTGAGTACAATTCGCCATGAAAAGGGTTCAAACTCACAACTTTAGAGGTGATAGGCACTGATTGCACAGGTAGTTGTAAATCCAATTACCATATGATCACAACCACGACGCCCACCCTCAAAGTTATGAAAGATGACAACTCAAATAAGTCTTGACAAGTCTTAGAGTTTTTCTTTAAATTTCAACAAATCAAACAACAAGTGAAACATATCCAGAAACAATTAATTTTGCCTCTTTTTTTCTTATTTTCAAGGTACAAATGTACAGAATTGTGAAAGAGTAAATAAAAATAGAATAAATGTACATTCACACAGTCTGGAAATATAAATAAGACCATCGTTATTTTCAAAAAGTGTATTCTATTCCCCCCTGTTTAAGGAGAAACTAAGAAATATGATAACTGCTTATTTTGACCTTATTTACACTAAATTTTGGTGGGGTTCATGCTGTTTATCTTTTTTTATTTTCTATATTGTGTTTTTGTCTTTGCTCTGTGTTTTTTGCTTAATGCTGCCTGTATCTCTGGATTTTCCATGTCTTAAAAACTTTCACACAGCAAATACAATTCACCTTTCTTTTGTTAATCATTTCTTTCCCTAGCCATTCAAGAATTAATGGCCAATTCCAAAACAAATTTTGAAAGCATTTTTATTCATTTAAAATACATTAATATTTGTGAATTATTATTAAGAAATCATCCAAAAATGTATTCAAATATTTACTATAATTTTAAACTTAGCCTACAAAATCATTTGACTATCGGCTTTATTGATTGATTACTCACTGTACAATAACAAATCAATACAGGCTTGTTTGATGTTTCCTACTTAAATATATGTCACTACTAGAAAGGAATGTCAATGTGGAAGGTGGACAAACATGTAACTTACTTCTACACAATTAGGGGGCTGATTTCATTATACAAACTTATAAACAAGGATAATTATATAATAGTTACTTATGAATAGGTCATTATTGTGATTTATAGACTGCCCATGAAGTGACAGTAGTATTGACTGAAACAGTGATAATGCTGGAGCTGCAGGCGAGGGCATTATCACTGTTGAAGTCAATATTACTAAGGGCAGTTTATCTATCACAATAATGCCATATACATAAGTAACTATTCTTTTTATTTCATTGAAGGAAATAAGACTTTCTAAATAATTTTGCTCATTTTAGTACAATGTTGGTTTACATTGACAACTGCACAATCTCCTTTGCGTTTAAAAAAAGGGACATTGCCCGTGGGCATTATCATGTTAATGACTGGTGAATTTCTTTAATGCAGATTAATGCATGACACATGACCATCTCTACACCAATGAAAAAGTCAAATATAGAACTGATATGAAATAAGTAAATATATACTTATATCATATGTGTCACTTGTACTTATATAATTGTACTTGACTTAGATGTCAACTTTACATGTCTAACACCAATTGATGGTAATACATCTATAATAATATATAAACTTTCTTTGTAATTATAATTTATAATTTAAGACTGTTCTTGATGGAAAAACATATGCTTACCCCTATTTCGATGAAATATTCTAGTCAAAAAGGGCAATAACTTCTTAAAAATGGTACAATCAAAATATCATTGTGAGATGACATTCTCCATATGGCAATAAGTAAGTATGCAAAGTTTCAAGGAATTCCCTTTTAAATTGAAAGGGAATTAAACTTACAAATATTTTGAAGAAATATTCTAAGTAAAAAGGGACAAAAACTGCTTCAAAAATGGCTTGATCAAACTGCTATAATGTGATTCTCCATATGCTAAAAAACAAGCATGCCAGGTTTTAAGGAATTCCCTTATAAAATGTAGGAGGAATTGTACAAACAAACTTCTGTGACAGACTGACAGGACAAAAACAATGTCTCCTTCAGAAGGGGGAGACATAATACTAATGATTTTATTTATCTTCTAATATGGCAAAAACTATAAAAAAAAACATTAAAAAAACATCCATAATTTTATAACTTGCAAATTCCACCAAAGAAGAACAATGGGGACTACACAACAAGTTCTACATTATATGTTATTCAGCTATCAGACAGGGTATATAATGTGACATTCCCGGCTTAGGATCTATATTCCCTGAGGCGCAGCCGAAGGGAATATATATCAGAAGCCGGGAATGTCACATTATATACCCTGTCTGATAGCTGAATAACAGATATATTACGAATTTAACCATTGTTTTTATTAAATACAACATCCAACTGTATTAAATAAATTTGCCTCTTTTATTTTCATTTTTCATATCTCTAGATGTCTGTTTCCGTACCTTTGGCGTCATTCTTCAATGACGTCAAAATATCTGTCGCGTCATATTTCATGTATGGGGTGTCTCATGAAGGAAAATACTGTACTAAATTTCTAAATCAATACAGTTTCATATGTAGTAAATTTTATAAACTTTATAAATATAACATTAATATATCACATAACAAAACAACGGGTTTGCGAAACAGCTTCAATAATTTAAATGTTAACAACATGTAAATAAAACCTTGGTGTGGCCCCATGACGTCGAAAGTTTTCAAGGCTCAACGTTTGTTTACTTGTTATGGTACAGCCGTGGAACATAGGAGTTTGCTGGATCGATCAGGTATTTGTGACGGAATTAATCGTTGTAATATTTTTTTGTTCATGCAGCCGTTTTGAGTATAAAAACAGCATTTAATTTGGTAAAAATACATTTATTATTCCGTATTATACCATTGATTCAGTGAAGCGTAATGTTTTGTCGTCAATGTTTTAATCGTTGTTGGGACTGAAATATATACCCCGTCTGTTTTCCGAATATATGCTGACATTCAGGGTTGAAGAACCAATGAAAATATGTGTAGCAAACTAAATTCGTAATATAATACTATAAACTAATATACAAATAGTTTAATCTATGTGTATATATAGTGTACCACCTTGGACTGAAAAAAGTCACAATTTTGAGAAGTCTATTTTTGAACTTACCCTATGAAACTGTTATATGCACTAAATTTGAATCTACGTTTTTCTTTTTCTTGGACAATTCATTTTATTGATACAGTGTATGGTTCATCAACAAAATAATAAACTACCAAAGTCAAACATTTATATATAATCAACAAACTGTTCTACAGATGAGAATTTTACAAATCAGACTTTTATTATTGAATTTTTATTGATCAGAAGTCTAATGGGTTTTATTTCTGAACACACTTAAACATAAAAATGTTTTTTTATTACCGTATATACAAAAGTTTTATGATAAGTAAGAAGTTCAATACTTTAAAGCTGACGTTACTTTTTACTCATCTGATTGTAAGATAATACATATATCTACTTTAGATAGTACATGTACAAACATATGTAATTCTTCTAAAATTGTCAGAAAAGCTGAGAAAAAACTTTCTAAGTAACCAAATTAATCCTGCTTCTGTTTGTGTTTCATGTTTGTCATCACACTTATTACAGAATATATCCTTTTTTTATCAGTGAGTGAGTGATGTTGTTCAGCTATATCATAGCAAGTTAAGTTTCAATGAGATGATGATGAGGTCCACTTTGTACTAGACCAACATGCTTTATATCAGTATGGTTGATTGCAGAGAATAAACAATATATATATAGAATTTACTTGTACGTGAATATAAAATTTACTGTTATCAGCAGTAGAAACAGGAAGAAAAGCCAACCTTTGTTTCTCCTGTTTTGAAGTGAGTTTGTACTGCAATGTCAACTAAGTCATAACTGTCTCTAATTAATGAAATTAATTTATATTAAAGTGTTAAATGACACTTAAATTTAATTGAAGTTTATGCAGCATAGTCCTGACTTGTAATATAATGACAGTCCTTCCCTTGTATAGAAATACAACTGAACATTCAAAATCCAATTATTATCATGATTATGAACACATACAATAAAACTAACCTGAAAATCTGGCAGTTGTTAGAGAGAGGCACTTCAGTCCTCCAGATAGATATTAAATTCTCCTGTTACATCAAAGACTTCCCTTACCAATACACTATTAAACTAGATCAGTGTATGACATACATGGTCCATTTATAAAGTGTCAATAGTGCTATTCAAATAATTGTAAGGAATACTGAATGGGAGAAACGCTTGTATTGTAAAATCTAAATGTTAATTTGCAGACTTATTCAAAGTGCTGGTAAAAAGAATGTTGGTAAATGTTTATGAATTATGAAATATAGATTTATAATTATCCAAGTTTTAAAAAGCTTGGTAGGGAATAAATACTAGCATTGGAGTGTGTAAATCTGTCACAATATATTTCACTTAAATTGTCAATACTTTGAGTAAATATTGGTCAATGGTGGCAGGTAAAAATAAACAGGTAGTCTTTTAATGGATGTTAAAAAAATAGCATAAATGTGTTAAAACCCTACAGGTAGATAAGCATGTCTTATATCATTGTCTGAGGTTTCTACCAATATACACATTTATTACCTAAATCAATATCATTAGGTTAATGGGTTCTTTTATAAAGCATGTTTAATTCCGTAAAGCTTTGTACTTCCCATTATAATGAAGTTGTAAATCTTGAAGCCTAGAATGTGACATTATATACCCTGTCTAGAACCTGCATAACAATTATACTATGGTGCATAGGTTTTAATTTAAAACTAGAGGCTCTCAAGAGCCTATATCGTTCACCTGGCAATAAAAAAAAACCAATTGGTCCTATGTAAAAACTATGTCCTGCAGTGGTAGTCATCTTGGAATTACGATCAACATAAAAAACACAAAGTTTGTAAAGGACCTTCCAATGATTGATGCACAGTTTAGGTTCAATCAGTGCAATAGCTTCAAAGAAGAATATATTTCTGTATTTTCCCCATATGGTCCTGTGTTAATACTATGACCTGTGGTGGCAGCCATCTTGGATTTCCGATCGGCATAAAAAACAGAAATTTGTAGAGGACTTTCCAATGATCATACCTGGGCAGTTTGGCTTCAACTGTCCAAGTGGTTTCAGAGAAGAAGCATTTTGAAACATTTTTCCCATAGGGTCCAATGTTAAACTAAGTCCTGCCGTAGCCGCCATTTCGAATTTCATATCAGAACAAAAAACGTAAAGTTTGTAGAGGACCATCCAATGAACATTCATGTACAGTTTGGCTTTAATCATATTTGTAGTTTCTGAGAAGAAGGCATTTGAACATTTTCCCATAGGGTCCAATGTTAATCTATGTCCTGCGGTGGTGGCCATCTTGGATTTCCGATCGGCATAAAAAACACACACCTTGTAGAGGACCTTCCAATGATCATTCCTGGGCAGTTTGGTTTCAATTATCCAAGTGGTTTCAGAGAAGAAGCGTTTTGAAACATTTTTCCCATAGGGTCCAATGTTAAACTAAGTCCTGCCGTAGCCGCCATTTTGAATTTCATATCGGAACAAAAAACGTACAGTTTGTAGAGAACCATCCAATGAACATTCATGTACAGTTTGGCTTTAATCATATTTGTAGTTTCTGAGAAGAAGGCATTTGAACATTTTCCCATAGGGTCCAATGTTAATCTATGTCCTGCGGTGGTGGCCATCTTGAATTTTCGATTGGCATAAAAATACAGAAACTTTGTAGAGGACCTTCCAATGATCATTCATGGACAGTTTGGATTCAATTGTCCAAGTGGTTTCAGAGAAGAAGCGTTTTGAAACATTTTTCCCATAGGGTCCAATGTTAAACTAAGTCCTGTCATAGCCGCCATTTTGAATTTCATACCGGAACAAAAAACCTAAATTTGTAGAGGACCATCCAATGAACATTCATGTACAGTTTGGCTTTAATAATATTTGTAATTTCTGAGAAGAAGGCATTTGAACATTTTCCCATAGGGTCCAATGTTAATCTATGTATTGCGGTAGCGGCCATCTTGGATTTCCGATCGGCATAAAAAACATAAAATTTGTAGAGGACCTTCCAATGATCATTCCTGGGCAGTTTGGTTTCAACTGTCCTAGTGGTTTCAGAGAAGAAGCGTTTTGAAACATTTCCCCCATAGGGTCCAATGTTAAACTAAGTTCTGCTGTAGCCGCCATTTTGAATTTCATATCGGAACAAAAAACGTTAAATTTGTAGAGGACCATCCAATGAACATTCATGTACAGTTTGGCTTTAATCATATTTGTAGTTTCTGAGAAGAAGGCATTTGAATATGTTCCCATAGGGTCCAATGTCAATCAATGTCCTGCGGTGGTGGCCATCTTGGATTTTCGATCGGCATAAAAAACACACACCTTGTAGAGGACCTTCCAATGATCATTCCTGGGCAGTTTGGTTTCAATTATCCAAGTGGTTTCAGAGAAGAAGCGTTTTGAAACATTTTTCCCATAGGATCCAATGTCAAACTAAGTCCTGTCGTAGCCGCCATTTTGAATTTCATACCAGAACAAAAAACGTAAAGTTTGTAGAGGACCATCCAATGAACATTCATGTACAGTTTGGCTTTAATCATATTTGTAGTTTCTGAGAAGAAGGCATTTGAATATTTTCCCATAGGGTCCAATGTTAATCTATGTCCTGCGGTTGTGGCCATCTTGGATTTCCGATCGGCATAAAAAAACAGAAATTTGTAGAGGACTTTCCAATGATCATTCCTGGGCAGTTTGGTTTCAACTGTCCAAGTGGTTTCAGAGAAGAAGCATTTTGAAACATTTTTCCCATAGGGTCCAATGTTAAACTAAGTCCTGCCGTAGCCGCCATTTTGAATTTCATATCGGAACAAAAAACCTTAAGATTGTAGAGGACCATCCAATGAACATTCATGTACAGTTTGGCTTTAATCATATTTGTAGTTTGTGAGAAGAAGGCATTTGAACATTTTCCCATAGGGTCCAATGTTAATCTATGTCCTGCGGTGGCGGCCATCTTGAATTTTCGATCGGCATAAAAAAACAGAAACTTTGTAGAGGACCTTCCAATGATCATTCCTGGGCAGTTTGGTTTCAATTGTCCAAGTGGTTTCAGAGAAGAAGCGTTTTGAAACATTTTTCCCATAGGGTCCAATGTTAAACTAAGTCCTGCCGTAGCCGCCATTTTGAATTTCTTATCGGAACAAAAAACCTTAAGTTTGTAGAGGACCATCCAATGAACATTCATGTACAGTTTGGCTTTAATAATATTTGTAGTTTCTGAGAAGAAGGCATTTGAACATTTTCCCATAGGGTCCAATGTTAATCTATGTATTGCGGTGGCGACCATCTTGGATTTCCGATCGGCATAAAAAACATATATTTGTAGAGGACCTTCCAATGATCATTCCTGGGCAGTTTGGTTTCAACTGTCCTAGTGGTTTCAGAGAAGAAGCGTTTTGAAACATTTTCCCATAGGGTCCAATGTTAAACTAAGTCCTGCCGTAGCCGCCATTTTGAATTTCATATCGGAACAAAAAACGCACAGTTTGTAGAGGACCATCCAATGAACATTCATGTACAGTTTGGCTTTAATCATATTTGTAGTTTCTGAGAAGGCATTTGAACATTTTCCCATAGGGTCCAATGTTAATCTATGTACAGTTTGGCTTTAATCATATTTGTAGTTTCTGAGAAGGCATTTGAACATTTTCCCATAGGGTCCAATGTTAATCTATGTCCTGCGGTGGTGGCCATCTTGGATTTCCGATCGGCATAAAAAACACACACCTTGTAGAGGACCTTCCAATGATCATTCCTGGGCAGTTTGGTTTCAATTATCCAAGTGGTTTCAGAGAAGAAGCGTTTTGAAACATTTTTCCCATAGGATCCAATGTTAAACTAAGTCCTGCCGTAGCCGCCATTTTGAATTTCATACCGGAACAAAAAACGTAAAGTTTGTAGAGGACCATCTAATGAACATTCATGTACAGTTTGGCTTTAATAATATTTGTAGTTTCTGAGAAGAAGGCATTTGAATATTTTCCCATAGGGTCCAATGTTAATCTATGTCCTGCGATGGTGGCCATCTTGGATTTCCGATCGGCATAAAAAACATTAACTTGGTAAAGGACATTCCAATGATCATTCATTTACAGTTTGGGTTCAGTCAGTTCATTAGTTTCAGAGAAGAAGATCTTTGAAATTTCAGCCAATCAGAGCATATTATTGGCCCTGGCAGCCATATTGAATATCCGACTGGAACGAAAAACAGTAACTTTGTAGAGGACCATCCAAGGAACATTCATGCTAAGTTCGGTTCCAATCGGCCAAGTGGTTTCGGAGAAGAAGCTTGAAATGTGAAAAGTTTACAGACGACAGACAACAGACGACGGACGCCAAGTGATGGCAATAGTTCACCTGGACCTTTGGTCCAGGTGAACTAAAAATTAAACATTTTCATGCCATTTTTAACATTACAGTAAATCTGCTTTGGTATCGAACATAATTTTTGTATGGTAGAATATGCTAAAAACATCAACATCCGTTACATCAAAGCAATGACATTTCAGATCCGTTACATCAAAACAATGACATTTCAGATCCGCTACATCACAGCAATGACATTTCAGATCTGTTACATCAAAACAATGACATTTCAGATCCGTTACATCAAAGCAATGACATTTCAGATCCATTACATCAAAACAATGACATTTCAGATCTGTTACATCAAAACAATGACATTTCAGATCTGTTACATCAAAGCAATGACATTTCAGATCCATACTAAGTTTTTCATGAAAGAACATGTTTAGTTTTAAGAACCAGCACAATGAAATGACCTTGCTAAGCTGTAATAGGATAGAAAACCAATGCAAGAACTGGTAGACAAGTGACATTAATCATTTGATCATGTGACATGTATCTACGGTTCCAACAGTATACAAATCCTGATGTATCTATCTGGTTGTCCAATGAATAAAAACTAGCTCTATTATGTTCCATGTCAGTCATATTGAATTGATTGAGTTCATTATTATTGCTTAACTTCCAGTGAACAGTATTTCAGCTCTATTCAGGAGGAGAATAATATATAAAAACTATCAAGGGAGGGATGGCACAACCAGGGCAATACATTTTAACTGCCTCTGGAAAAGTATGGAGAGTTTGGAAAGAATGGAAAAATCTAGTCTTTGTAGCAGCTAAAATGTACCTACTCTTTTTTTAAATCTACAAAAAAGAGTTTTTAAAGTGCAGGGAGAGTGGCATTGTCCACCCTTAGCCACTATGGTCCATGGTCAGGCTTTCGGATTTTAACATGACAACCTCCAACGAGAGACGCCTTGAGCTAATATTCACCATCCAAATAGGATGTCTGGTCAAAACAATAATGAGATAAACATAGAAAACCTAGTATTTGTATAAGTCATGTTGTTTCTTTGTATCCCTAAATCAGATCAGATGGAGTGAGATACTGTTGATATATAACTTATACTTGCTTAGAATCGGGGCTGTTATGGTCATGATCGTATGGTACAGATAGTTGGAATTACACCTTTACACCTAAGCTATCAGTGCCTATCACCACTAATGTTGTGAGTTTGAATCCCGCTCAAAGTGAGGTGTACTCGATATGTAATAAAGTTTGTCAGTGACTTGCGGCAAGTCAGTGGTTTTTCTCCAGGTAATCCGGTTTCCTCTACCAATAAAACTGATTATCACGATATAACTGAAATATTGTTGAAAGTGGCATTAAACACCATAACCATAACCCTAACCCTTGTTTAGAATCTGTCAAGGAATTAATATACTAGTGGACTAACAATCCTCTTTTTTCTACATCATCAAGGGACATAACTACAATAATTGTTGTTAGGTGATTATACACACATCTTGACACAACCCAACCTGAACTGTCTGTTTTTTGTCAAAAAATAACCAAAGTGTAAAAAGTAAAATATACTTTTGAGGACCATTCGGAGACAATTCATGCAGTATTAGTTCTAAATGATCTTGTGACTTCAGAAGACACAATATCTCATATTTCAATTCACAACTACCGGTACATGTATTATAACCTTATGTGGCTTTATTGGATCATTTAGACCAATCCCTCAGACAATTCCTGCAAATCACAATTTCTTTCCCAATTAGTTTCTCATTTTTGTCATTTTTCAGAACATACAAAAACTCTGATGTCCCTTGAATGATTAAAAAAAAAGAGATAAACAATTCTAAAGACCACCATCTACTTCTAATGACCTAATTATTATTTGGTAATACATAAATACTGGTAAATAAAGAAACTAATGCTCCTGATATCCTAATCAATGAAAATCAGAGACAGCTGATAATGAGTACATGTTTCGACCATGCATCTCTACAGACAATTATATAGGCATTAATTCCCCTCCTGGACTTCAGTTTTTGGGATCCCTACTAACTGGACCAACAACACACAGAAAATGTATATATAACAGAAAGGTATAGAACTTAACATGATCTCTATGAAAGGCAGAATTCAATTTTCAATATAATACCAAGTGCCAAGATTTAAATTTCAGGACACTAAAAACTTTGAATGGAAGCCAATGAACCAGTCAAAATCAAGTGCTTTGTCTGGATTACATAGCTATAGAGTAATTACAGATTATGTTTCTGTGTGAACTCGTTAAATTCCTAGAGTTATCTCCCTTGTATAAAAAACAGTTATCCTATTTATATGTAACATTTAAATACATGAAAGCTACAAGTAATAATTATCAATAAACCTAACAAATAAAACTAGCATTAATCAACAACTAAAATTTATCAATAGATAACTAATCACTTCTACAATGTTACACTGCTGACATTGAGGTTTTTGTCCTTTTTTATTGACAGATTTAATATTTAAGCCTTTAAAAAAATCTAAATGTATTCTTAAAGGTTGAATTCAATGCATTTAAGCCAAAAGAATTTTATTTTGCACTCAGACAACATTACAAGGCATTACACCCTGGCATTGATAAGCTTTGACCATGTAATTATTCAACATACACTCTTAAGAGGACATCTACTCTACAAATCCAATGACATTACAACGATTTTAGCATTTAAACATAACAGTTTATTATAGAAAAAAACATTGCAACCTACCGACTTATGAGTGCAACCACCTCCTTTTCCACTTTTTCCTTGAACAAAGCAAAATGCACAGTCATCCCACAATGTATAACTTCCAATTCCGTTTACAACGACTTCCATGAGAATATATATAAACTATCATCACTAAATCCCACTATGATGTAAATGACTTCTTTTGTACCCTCTAACATGCACCCTAACCCGTATTGTAAAACTCTCTATATACATTCCTTAATTACAACATTTACACATGATATTAAACCTATAGATTATCTAAGTTAGAACACTACATAGACTAATATTTGTATACTATCCTTGTTTAAAAGAGAAATCACTTAAAAGTCTTGATAGCATTAATAGCTGGTATAAGCTTATAAAAGATTAAAGATATGAATAAATTAATATTGGGGGTATGCCATAAAAACTTTTATACAATGCCATGTAGTCGACAGAAAAGTGCCTATATAGTTGTTTAACCATGCAATGAAATCTATTTTAGAAATAAATTATTCAATTTCCTTTTAAATATAAAACTGTCATTCAACAAATTGAAAATGTGTAGATTGTCTCATTTTTAATTTAACATGTTTTAATATGTTAGGAGGGTATCAATTATATAAACATCTGGCTAGTTATATCAAATTGTGCGAATGTAATCTACACAGTTTTATATTACTGAAATCAAGTGCTACTTTTGTGGACGATTTTAAATTGTTTTGTAATTTACAATATTTTTGTTTTCAAGACTAAAAAGATTGCAACCTTTGAACAATTTATAACTTATATATTCCTCGTGAATCAGGAATATGAGTTCTAAACAAATCTACATAATTCATTTTTTTAACAAAAAAGCATAATTTAATTTAATATTGAATTAAAATTCATTTAACAGCAAATGAAGTATTTACATGTAGTGCCTCATTGTTTTAAACTGAACTATGTTTGTCACTGAAAGGTAGAGCCCCCAATAAACAAAATCAAAGTCAGGTCTGGACCTGTGTTCTGACATTTTAATTGTCACATTTTAGAAAAACACTGTACATATGTAGGTGTACAAAATGGTAACTATAAACAATGTAGTACAGTATGGTTAATCACTAGAGTTACAGTACTGTTACAGATTACATACATGTAAATGTGGGGGAATCACTATGGCTTACACACTGAAAATCTAATTAATCTTTTTCAAAATACCAGTAAGAGGTGTATATCATCAATAAATATGGAATCATTCTTCATGAGGTGCACATCTTCTATTTGTGCTAAATCAATGTGCATTATATGCAATGTTTGATAACAAAATATATTCAATTGCAGTTACAGATTACAAAAACTAATTACCCTCCATAAACAATGGCATGTGATGATAAAAATGACCAGGTTCCACACAGGGATTTATTTTTTTCACATATCATGTCAAATCTGCTCAAAATAGGAGATGCATATCTTAAATGGGTATGCAATCACTGTGCAAAGTTGGAATAATGTTGATTGAAAACTGATGCAGTTACAGATTACACAGACTAGGTACCCTCAAAGTGTTTCAGATGGTCAGCCAGATGATAAAGCAGTTCTTAGAATGCAGGTAAATATTGTTGGCTTGTTGTTTCCCTATTGACCCATCAAAATCGGCCCTACCTAAAATATTTCATCATTGTTATTGAAATAAAAATAAATGGGGAGCACTAAAATATATCTTACATTTCTGGCCGTTCTAAATATTTCCCTGAGAGTTGAGCTGGATGAGAATGCTCCAGAATCTTGAGACAGGGTGAGATTTCTTATGTCATCTTTCATTGATCTCTGTAAACTACCCCTACTATCCGTAGAAACTCTAATAGCAGATACATCAGGGGAATGGAAACCTTGAGCACTGACTGGCCGACTTCTTGGTTCTGACAGTGTTCTAGAGTGGAATGGTCGGTCTGGAGTAGAAACTCTCACTGAGTCCAACATCTTTGGTGTAAGATTATATCCGTTTTACATCCTGAAAACATAAAACAAAATGAAAATTTGACTTACAAACAAACTTAAATCTTCTCTGATATTTATCAACTGAATTGATGGTCCTTGTCCCTACCAAGCAGTTGTGGTCGTGATCGCTTGGTATGATTTACAACTACCTATGCAATCAGTACCTACCACCACTAATGTAGTGTTCGAATCCCACCCAGGAGGGGTGGACTCAATACAACATTGCGGCAGGTCAGTAGTTTTCTCCGGTTTCCTCCACTAATAAAACTGACCGCCACGATATAACTGAAATACCAGGTATTGTTGAAAGTGGTGTTAAACACCATAACCCCCATCCTAGTCCTACCAATTTTCACTTTATAATTTTCTCTCATTGAGATTTATTCACAGGTTAATTTTAGCATACTAATGATAATGTCATTGCAATGGTATAAATACTACTCAATACAAGAGGAACCGCATGTTCTGACAGTTTGTTTATGTGCTTGGCTGATCAGTCAATGGTGCAAATCTACTATCTTAGAGACTAAGCTATGACTAAACGTCTCTAATTCAGAATCTCACCCAAAAATGTAATGATATATGCAACACAATCAGGTCAGAAGCCCAAGACTGGAGTTCAATACATGTATGTGGCAAAATCAGGGGTTTTAAGTGTACAATTTATAATTTCATTAAATGTTTATCCTATATGATAGATTTCAGTATAAATGAGAAATATCAATTATACAAATAATTCTCCAATTATTGTATAAAGTATACATGTGGGTTATTAACATCATAAAACATAAATAAACTGGTATGTGGGATTATGTTTGGGTAATTTCTGAATATTCACCACTTATCAAAAAAAGGTATTGACAAGTTGTCTTGATCTGTCTAACTGTTAACAAATGTTATTCTAATGTCTTTAAGAGATATGATTAAATGATAAGAAAAAAAATACCTTGTACTATTTTTTATTGATTAGATACAATCTATATTCAGTACATTTTCAAATGTAAGTCTAATATTGTTTGTCTCCCACTATTTGGTTAAACAACAAAAAAAAAAGTTTATATTTAGAATTATAAACAATTAATTGAATAATGTGTCCAATTAACGAGTAATTATTTTATCCACATAACAATCACCCACTTTCAAAATTAATACAAAACCTAATGGACAAATTAACAGCATATCATCAAATTTGGACCAAAAATACAAGGCAAACTACACTGGTTCAAATTCTATGTAATTATTCTGATTTCCTTTTAGTAGCCCATTTTAATGTACAGGAAATCTATACAAATATATTGTAGCCAATGCACAAAACACAACTACTTCCAATACCTAGCTATAGCTATAGGCTAGTCAGTAATATAACAGGAAAATATCAACATTTACTAAACCCAAACCCTTATATACAACATTCCTATACATGTACCTTCAATGGCCAACATTAATGGCAAGTCAGCCAAGTATTCTGGTGTCAATGTTCTTTAATTATCAATGTAACTTACTAGTTAACAAGTTCAATGTAATATTATTTAGTTAAACCTAATATTCTGGCATTAAAAGTTAAATTAATGATTTAAGTCTGACTGAGTTTTACATTAAATTTACCCATAAGTTGTACGGTTCAGTGAAAAAGTTGAGACTTAAATTCAAGATTTTTTCTCATCAAAATGTCAGTTGTGCTTCCACAATCAGAGTATTTAAATCCAATTCTAACATGATGTCCACAGTCCTTCATCGACTATATATAAACAATGCCGTAATAAAACTCCTGATATATTTTAATTCACATACACATTATATCGGACAAATTATGGACATCATTCCTAAGTGATTTCATTTATTTAAACAAGACCGTTCGGTTGTGCATACAGACATCAAAAAAATTGCTGTGTTTCTTTACTCATTCATTTTTACCCAGAAATAATACTAAAGATAACCATCTTGATCTATTGTCTGACTTTTGTAAATTGCCGTCTTCAGGCGACATTGTTTACAAGGAATGCATGGTGACAAGTTGGTTACTGATTTATTTTATGATTATTTCTAGCATTTTATTTGTTAAATTTGCTAAAATCAAAATGCTATCAAACTGGAAAATATCAGTAACTTAATTTCAACACAGTATATTTGTTTTAGAAAAAAACCGAACTGTAAACATGAAAGTAAGTGGATTTTGTTATGATATGCATTTTCATTACTGACTCCCTTCAAAAAATAAGTTAGATTTTTCCAATTAGAATTTAATAATTCATGGAATCCATAGTTTGTATAATATTTTAACATGGGTAGCATTATTTTCATTGCATTTTACACCTTACCATCGCTCAGGATAAACTTCATACAAACTATGACTACCATGAATTATTTCTTTTAAAAATTGCCATGACTGACGATATATATTTGTATAAAGGGTAATAACAAAATTACCGAACTCCGAACAATCTTACAAAGGGAAAGTCAAAACTCATAAGTAAATAAACAGACAAAATCAGTCAACAACCGGAAAACTGTGAAAACCGTAATGACCCTGACTTGGTACAGGCATTTCTAAAGAAATGGTGGGTTGAATCAGATTTTAAAGCGCCAAACCTCCCGCTTTCATTACGGCTCAGATGCTTTAGATATTTATATATAATCTATTGATAGCAATGCATCGATATATTTCTGTTGAGTTTTAACCTCATAAAATGAATTTAATCTCCATAACAAGTCTGGCACAATTAAGTAATTAATCTCGCTGAGATTTGACTGAAGATACAGAGCAGAAAATTCCTTGGGAAGTCAAATCTCAACTGGAGAAAGAGAGCATAAAATTTCCTTCGATGATGGAAGCTGGCAAAGAGCAGCAGCAAGACAAAATTGGATTGTTTCGATACATAATTGTCAACAATCCAATAAATCATGTGGCCGAGAAATCAATAGGTACAATGTACCTCATGCGAACAATAAATACCTCAAGTTACAACTGTAAAGCGAAATCAGATCTGCTTACGAAAAATAGTTTTTTTTTGCATTTGAGGCCTCTTTTTTTTATTACCCATAGACATTTTTGTTCTTATCATTGGCTTTATGAAATTAATATTGATATAGTGCATAGTGCTGAGACATGAACATATAACTTTATGTATCGTATTTAGATTCAAAATTTTCATAATTTTAGAGCAGATAAACGAATTTAATTAATTATGGGTGCAAATATGACATATTTATGACACGGCGATCTTCTAATTATCAGTCTGCTTTCATTGTCAACTGACATGACATAACCTTCGAATATTGTTACAAACAAGCAATAGCTAACTGATATTTTTTCTGTTGTTTTTTGTTATTTGGTTGCTGGCGCTGAATGGCGATTCTAATAGAGAGATTCGTAACGGACGGTCATATTTTCCGGCGGGTTGCAAAAAAAAAAAAAAAAAAAACGGAGGAAGAGCATCCGGAGTGGTTAACAAGTAACAGTTGTCATCTAAAATACATTAATGCAATAAGAGGAGGTATTTTGATTACACGCTACTGATTTATTTCTATGCGTTCAAGAAAGACCATATATAGTGTCTAATAGTAATGACACATACATGTACATATTCTAACCACCATATTCAATACATCTTTCAAGAGGTGAGGTACCCACAGATTGGAGACAAGCAAACGTAATTTCAATCTTTAAGAGAGGGGAAACATACTTTGCAAGCAATTACAGGCCAGTATCATTAACATGTATATGTTGTAAACTTCTTGAACATATTGTTGTCAGTAACATGTTAAAACACCTTGATCAACATAACATCTTGGTTGATTGTCAATATGGCTTCCGATCAAAGCGCAGTTGTAAAACACAGTTACTTACACGCAGTCATGAACTACTAAACAACCTACATACTGGTAAACAAACAGATCTAATTATTCTGGATTATTCTAAGGCATTTGACAAGGTTCCCCACAAGAAACTGTTAAGGAAATTAGACAATTACGGCATCAGGAGAAACATCTGGAATTGGATCTCTGCTTTCCTTAACAATAGGCAACAACGGGTAGTTCTTGATGATGAAGTTTCTAGTCAAATGCCTGTTATCAGTGGTGTTCCTCAGGGGTCGATCCTTGGGTCGCTGCTCTTCCTTGTGTTCATTAATGACTTACCAGCATCAGTTTCATCTAAAACACGCTTATTTGCAGATGATTGTATCTTATATCGAACAATAGAAAACCACCAAGACTGTGTCACTCTGCAAATGGACTTAAATAACCTAGCACTCTGGGGATCAACATGGGGTATGCAGTATCATCCGCAAAATGTAATTCTTTAAGTGTAACAAGATCACACACACCTCATGCAATCAATTATACATTCAAAGGTCACGTACTCGAGTCAGTAAATACTGCAAAATATTTAGGTATCACTTTGTCAAGCAATATGTTATGGGACATATACATCAATAACATTACTGCAAAAGCTACTAAGATCTTAAGCTTTTTCCGTAGAAACTTGTAGATCAAATAGGAAGAAACCAAAAGTCTGGCATAGAAATTCATGGTAAGATCAAACCTGGAGAACTGTTCTTCAATTTGGACACCTCATACTAAACAACACATTGACAAAATAGAAAGCGTACAAAGAAGAGCAGCCCGATATGTAACAAAAAGGTATCACAACACAAGCAGTGTTACATCTATGCTTAACCACCTAAATTGGAACACACTTGAAAACATAAGAAACGTCAATAGAAGGACTATGTTGTATAAGATCACACACAACTTAGTAGCAATAGATCCTAACCTCTACCTTGTAAAGCAACCCATCATGCACACCAGGAATTCTAACATTTTACAGTACCAACTTTTCAACACTAGTACAAATAATTTCAAGTAGTTTTTCCCCACACACAGTTGTCTTATGGAATTCTCTGTCACATGCAACACTCATGGCATCCACTTTGGACCAATTTAAGTCATTGGTCCAAAGCTATTACAATTAAAAAACAAACTTCAGTCTGTAAATAAATTTTGTATATAATTTTATCTTGTCACTGTTTATATGATCTGCACTCTTTTTAGAAATGTTTTGTCTGTTCGCGCTGCGCCCGACAAGTAATCATCACCATTGATGGATTGTCGTACAATGTAGATGTAGATGTACAGATGCAGATCGAGGGACATGGAGAGAGGACTCTTATCAAATATGTAGACTAATGGTCATTTTGTTGGGAATAAATTGTATACCTTATTCATTCGTTCATAGTAATGAGTATATAATGAATCATTCTTATGTGGAAAATATATTCCAAAATGCCAAACTACAAATCCTTCACTATGACTGAGGTAACGTAACTTGGATGAAATGATATTTGTCTCAAATACAACGTATTTTACTTTAAGAATAGTAGGCAACGTTACAAGTTTATAGTTTTGGGTCGCGAATTAATCTATTTTGTCAAACACGAAACGAAAGGCAAGATATGCTACACAGAAAATATGCTGGGGTTCCTTATCGATAACATATTTGTGGATTTCGGAGGGCACTTTTTAAAGAAATCATCGACACCCCTGTGGGCATAAAGTGTGACCCTCTCCTTGCCGATCTTTTCCTATACTTATATAAGGCTGCATTAAATACAAAAACTTATCAAAGACAAAAAATACAGAAGCTAAATACATGTGTTTGTTTTTTTAAAATTATAAATGAAGGGGCATGGGTAGTCAAGTGATGCAAGTCATTGATTTCTCATCACATGCCTAGCATGGTTCGCACCCCTATGTCCACCTCAAGTGCTCAGGTTTTCATAGATATACCGGGGGTTTCATCGGTTAATTAGCTACAAGTGTCAAGGCTTTCCATCATTAAATCTGGATATCTCCGTATACAGAAGAGAAGTGAGTGGCGATCAGCATCAATATCATTCAATGTGTACCGCGGGAACGAAGAAACCCCGAGGGATTCAACATACCGATAGCAGTGATGTTTATAGCTTGTTTCTGCCTCTATCAACGTATAATAACTATCTACATGAATATATATTGTGTTGACAGTAAAGCCACTTTAACAGAGACATGTTAATGTGCTGCCATTGATAAATCCACATCCGGGTGTATTACGACTTTCCATATATAACCAGACTAATTTATAGCGGCTTTCTATATAACAAGACTAATTCATAGCGGATTTAATTACCACGTGAATGTGCACAGTTTGAACATGTTCAGAAATCGAAAATAAAAAGCCCGCGAATCGAAATGCCATGTCAGACTTCACCAAAAATCCATATTTTAAATGAAATTAGGAATGATCTTTGGTGCTAAAAGGATAAAGTGCATAACAAATTTGCATGAATTGATTCACACGCTAGTATTTACCTAGACGTTCTTACTCCTTTCTCCCTTGCTGCATATCAACGCGACCAATATACTAAAGGTGAAAGGGTTTTAAATTTAACGTGTCAAAGCGCATTTAGTCCCTTGTTATGTAAATTAATTGATAAAATCATTAATATAATCACTTAAACTTACACTTGTAGTTAAACAATACATTTAAATGTTGACATTTGAAGAAATCGATTTGAAATCAATACATGGAAGTAATAAAAAGGGGTGGGGGTCAATTACCGTATGAATTCTACAATAACAGAAAGAAACATATTGCTATAGCTAAATATCTTTTCATCTTGTTTTCATTCATTTAAAATAATCACCACTAATAAATATTTTAAGATTTGGTTTTCCAACATGAGGCCTTTTTTTATACTACCTCCCTTTTAAACTTGTGTCGGACAGGTATATATAATATATACAATAAATGTTAGAAAAACCGAAGGGGCAATCAAGAATTAATGGATACTTTTAATTGCACTCGTCTTATACGTTTTAACGAGCGATTGTGTGCGCTCACACATATTCGAACCAAATTTATTCCAAATCTTTATTTCAAGAATATCTCAGCAGTTCCGTGTTGTCAGTTGAACAAATACATTGCAATATTGATAAAAAGATTTGTCCTTGACTGCATTGTTGTGGGAACTGGCATTAAAGAGTCTTTTAGTGGGTTGATTTCATATAGCTTTTTTTTCCCTTATTAATCTATCAACAATAATTACATACATTTTGTATTCCCAGCAGGTGCCCGCGCCCGTATTCCATTGACCTTCGCATTCGCTGGTTCTTTCTCCCCTGTAGCGACTAGATTACCTTTGAACGAAACTTTGCAGCAAGGATCTTTGTAGTCATAAACAAAATTGTAACCTCATGCAGATTCAACATGGTCTCCGTTGTGCACATTTGTATCCTATTTGCCGATTTATGAGCAAAAATAATCTCCTTGTACAATGGATCATTCAGGACTTATCACCGGATTTGTAACAAGAGTAACGCAACGGTTGCCATCCCTCCGCATAACCGAGTTCACCCCTAGGCCTGGTATTTAGTGCAGTTCGAGTTACTCCATCTTAGTTTTCTGTGTAGTAGTTTGAAGATCGTTGTTTGTTACTTTGTCCTTTTACGTTTAGTCATTGGTTGTCTGTCCTTCGATCTACGGCTGCTGATTGTCTGTCCTTCGATCTACGGCTGTTGGTTGTCTGTCCTTCGATCTACGGCTGTTGGTTGTCTGTCCTTCGATCTACGGCTGTTGATTGTCTGTCCTTCGATCTACGGCTATTGTCTGTCCTTCGATCTACGGCTGCTGATTGTCCTTCGATCTATGGCTATTGATTGTCCTTATATCTACGGTTGCTGATTGTCTGTCCTTCGATCTACGGCTGCTGATTGTCTGTCCTTCGATCTACGGCTGTTGATTGTCTGTCCTTCGATCTACGGCTGTTGATTGTCTGTCCTTCGATCTACGGCTGTTGATTGTCTGTCCTTCGATCTACGGCTATTGATTGTCTGTCCTTCGATCTACGGTTGCTGATTGTCTGTCCTTCGATCTACGGTTATTAATTGTCTGTCCTTCGATCTACGGCTGCTGATTGTCTGTCCTTCGATCTATGGCTATTGATTGTCCTTCGATCTACGGCTGCTGATTGTCTATCCTTCGATCTACGGCTATTGTCTGTCCTTCGATCTACGGCTGCTGATTGTCTGTCCTTCGATCTATGGCTGCTGATTGTCTGTCCTTCGATCTACGGCTGCTGATTGTCCTTCGATCTATGGCTATTGATTGTCCTTCGATCTACGGCTGCTGATTGTCTGTCCTTCGATCTACGGCTGCTGATTGTCTGTCCTTCGATCTACGGCTGCTGATTTTCTGTCCTTCGATCTACGGCTGTTGGTTGTCTGTCCTTCGAACTACGGCTGTTGATTGTCTGTCCTTCGATCTACGGCTGTCGATTGTCTGTCCTTCGATCTACGTCTATTGATTGTCTGTCCTTCGATCTACGGCTGCTGATTGTCTGTCCTTCGATCTACGGTTATTGATTGTCTGTCCTTCGACCTACGGCTGCTGATTGTCTGTCCTTCGATCTATGGCTATTGATTGTCCTTCGATCTACGGCTGCTGATTGTCTATCCTTCGATCTACGGCTATTGATTGTCTGTCCTTCGATCTACGGCTGCCGATTGTCTGTCCTTCGATCTACGGCTGTTGATTTCATTTTTGGTGTCTTCAAACATTTCTGGAAACAAACATTTTCACGGATTATTATAAACAGACTTTTTCCTCATCGTTGGAGATAACCATCATCCAAAACCATCAGCACTATGGGTTACTTTGATCAGATGTAATATTGAGAACAATTATAAACCACCAACCGAATTAGCAGAAATATAGAAGACAACAATTATAACACATTAATTCAAGTATGGCTGATATAGCATGTACACTACTGCTGATTCCCGAGATACTCCAACTCCCAGTACTGATACAATATATCAACTGTTGCTTAATTGATCAAAATACTGCCAATACAAAGTTTGTGGTCATGTATGGTACTGGAACAAGTTTATATCAAACAAGACATAGTGCAAGGACCCCAAAAATTATGTTTCCGGGTCAATTTGTTCTATTATCTGAAGTGTTGATTGGGTGAAAATCAGTTGGAACAAATGATAGGTCAGGTCGGAAAGTACCAAAATATTTTGATATCAAATTGTTCTATGTCACAGCAATTTGTTATTCTAGTTCTAGGAAGGTATGATTGCCAGGTACTCTTTCCAAAAAAAAATGTCTGAGAGTCTTCCAGGATATTTACCAAAGTTGAAATTTAAATACTTAAAAATTAAATTTTTCCAAATAACAGAGCAGGCTCTGTTGTTCCTCTGATTCCAGAAAAATTTATTAAGTATGACTTGGCATGAGGTTGATTTGAGAAAGAAGCAGATAATGTCTCAGCAAATCTGAAACCAGGGTGGTCATCTTGGATTTCAATTCGCTCAATAAAGAAACAACACTAAATTAGGACCCCACATAGGAACATTTCTAAGTCTGGTGACTTCACATGGAGTAGCTCTGGAAAGAAGTCCTAAATGTCTCTGCCAACCAGAGGTCAGGACAGCCAT
Organism: Bathymodiolus septemdierum; assembly: GCA_963383655.1. Classification (NCBI taxonomy): domain Eukaryota; kingdom Metazoa; phylum Mollusca; class Bivalvia; order Mytilida; family Modiolidae; genus Bathymodiolus; species Bathymodiolus septemdierum. Next base: position 71,088,739 of record OY726520.1, read on the forward strand.
ATTGGATATTTGAATCACTCTAATTAGATACAACACTTTATACCCCTAGAAGAAATATTTCTGGCAAGCTTAGATATCACATACAGTAATTTTGAAGATGGAATCACTCCAAAAAGATACACCTATTCAGGATTCATAGAGGAACATTTACCATGTTAAGTTTGGTAACAGACATGCAGTGGTTCTGAAGAAGTCAGCAATGTGAAAAGTTAACAACTTATGGATGCCCAACACTTATCAAGCAGATTAGCTAAAATGTTTTGCAGGAGGAAAGAAAGGATAATTCAGGATTAATCTACACAAAAGAATTTGTGTAGATTTCTACAATTTTAGCCTATCATAAACAAAAATTGATCATGGCAGTCATGTTTTATGCCATATCAAGATGAAATGAAGAATCTTTGTAGAGAACCTCACATAAAACGTGGGTATTAAAACGAATCCTGTCAGGTACATATGTGTTACTCAATTGCTTTCAGCTGGAAAATAAATCCTTTCACAGAAAATATGCATAGGGCACAAAAGTAATGTTAGAATTTAAAATTTTTGAACTTCATGGCATCCAATAGAAATTGTTCCTAAGATTTCTTTATCTAGACCTAAGCCCAAATGTTTGTGAGATTGATCACATCAGAGTCATTATTCTGTTATCTTAAATAAATAGATTTTGCTGGATTTAGACAAAATGAGATAAAAAAAAGTTTGTAGAGGACCTCCAAAACATTAGTCCTGCAAAGTTTGGTTCCAATTGGCCTTGTAGTGTCTGAGGTAAATATTGAAATGTGAACAGTTGACAGATGAAAGACACCATGTGATGACAATAGCTCACACGATCCTTTGAACTCCTAGCTAAAATTATCAAAAATATGTTGTAATCTACAAAGTAGTATATATATATATATATATATTGTACCAGGTACTGATTTTACCCATAACACCAATATATTTGTTCAGAATATACAGGTGTTCAGATTTTAATAAAATTTGCTCAAAATATTAGCAAATGGGATTGGGCACAAGTTTCACAACAATCATTTAAAGCCAGCTCCCTACAATTGACAACAAATTATAAACAGATTAAACTGGTTGCATTTGAAAAGTTAACAGAGACTACAAATCAAATTTATTGTTCTGTTTACACATGTTTTATTTTGCACATTCATGACTGGACATTTTTTAAAGACAATTGATTACCAGGACTGGGTTGCACAAACTACAATTAAATTTAAGTGTTAATTAGAACTTAATTGACATTTAAAAATTACTTGAACTGTACATGAAGTTACTTTACACTTAAGATTTAATTGAGACTTAAAATTAATTGAGGTTTGTGTAACCCAGTCCTGATGTATAATATGAATCACAAGGCAATCACCAATATATAACTAGATCTTTATTTTGTTATATATGTAACAACAATTTGTAAAAATATGTGAAAATAACAAGTTAAGAATATTCCATTTATTTACAAAACAGAAATGAATATGAACAGACAGATAAGTGTACCAAAAAACCTGTTACCTAGCAACAGGACATAAAGTATGGTAATAACTATGATTTATGGACATAATGATAAGTGTACCAAAAAACCTGTTACCTAGCAACAAGAAATAAAATATGATAATACCTATGTATGCTTTATTCTTAGTTTAATTAGATTCAATGATTTCATGATGATGAATCATTTCAATGAATTCTTACTGAAACTTTTAAATAAAATAGAATCCAATTACAAACAGAGATAATTTAATTACATATGTTAATGAATCAATGAGGTCATCAAGCTCAAGTCAAACTTTAATCATCCTTAGCGGAGAAGCAACAAATATCAATTCCATAATCTTTGGTTTAAACAGATCGGGACTTGAACCCATGATCTACTGCATCTGAGGTGAGCATGTTACCCATTACACCACTGATGCAGTTCAAGTTTACATTGTATATAAATATGTATTAGTATGACATGATTATTCTTACACTTTATATACATGTATCTCCATTTTATGTTATTTATAGAAACAATGCAGCATAAATCTTGATTTCCAAAGACATGTTCTGTCCTCAGTACACAGGACTACTGGACAGAATTAAACCACAAATTCATTGGACAATATTATTTACAATGTCACTAGATCATGGTATAATAGAACATCAGCTACAGCACCATACAGTCAGTCATGTTAACTAATCAGAATAGTGAAGATTTATCTGGTAATTTTCCATAAACATCACATTATATTTATCACTGTATGTAATAAAGAGTATATTTGGTGCCGATGTCAGAGAAAATAAACAGTAATTGTTGTAGTTATCATGCTGCAGAAAAATAATGTACTTCCATGATCGTCACATTTGTCACCATCACATATGGCAACCATGTAAACAGTATTGTATAAAATAAACAACATATATTTGTCACCGTCTGTAACGATATCGCTTAAAATGAAACCACATCTGGAATATATTGTTTTGAAACTGACATCGAAATCCTCGTTTATAAGAATATTCCCATTCTCTGTTTACTACCTTGAAGGCAATGTCCTGAAATAGAAATAAGGCATTAAAATAAACATACGGTCACATGTTAAAAATAAACATACAGTCATATGATAAAAATAAACATACAAACTGTACTCCCATTTGTTTTGAAGAGGTTGACTATAATTCGTTATTTGTATTTATTTATGTATAATGGTGTCCACCAGGATTTCCATATCACATGATGTTCACATCATCTAACAGTAACACGACAGATGCCACTAGTGGAGCAGGAACTGCTTACCTTTCCAATCCCTGTTTTAGTGGTGTTCGTGTTACTTGATTTTTAGTTATCTGTGTAGTATTTTGCAGATCATTGTTTGTCCTTTTTTAACACTGCATTGTCTGTCCTTTTTCAATTTACGGCCTCTGATAACTTATGTGGTAAACTTTACTTAAATCTACTAAGATTTGATTGGAGTTACATTTTCCTACATTGTATTGCATTTTCCCTATACATGTATTTTACAACTGGATTAGGTTCCTATAATGAACTGCTATAAAAAAAAATACGGTAGCAATAGCATACATGGAGGAAAAATCTCTATTGTTTATCAGATTGAACCTTTACATAACAAATCATGGCCTACAATGTAGAACAGCAATAAAAGCACTGTTCCTTTAACTTAATTTGTTTCTAAACATAGAATTAGATAGTCTCTTTATGTTCAAATACATCCATATCCCTTTTTACTAATGGAATTTTGATTTTACACCTATATTTAATATGAATTTCAATGACTCCCATTACACACAGGTTGGACTGTGCATTACAAATATAAAGTGCCATCTTATTTAAGACTGGTATACAACTTACTTCATATGGAGGACCAGCATGGAACTTTAATATAGCAAAATCCTTGTTATCATCACATGGTGTCTGAAACAAGAAGAGAGAATTTTGTTTATTTTACAATGAAAAATATCTGAAACCATCTACACTCTCTACTACTCTGTGTCCAGCAACTTTTGTAAGCTTTTTCTCCAGAGGAAAATAGCTGAAATCGGTTAAATAATTGACTAAACATCATCCCTGATTTAAGACAACCAATGTTATTGTTCCATGTTGTTAATTTAATTCTTTATTTATTTAACAATGCTGTCTCATGATTAGTTTAATCTGATATAGAGGTCAATACACCTTTTCCTCATTCTCAATTTGATTCTAAAACTATGTTTTTCATAGGAGTAGCAAAATGAACTGTGAGCTAATGCTCACTTATGATACCCCCGCTCTTCGGCAAACAGGAAGTAGGAATCTGACGGGTCAAAAAACGCTTCCCACGATATGAGGTACCTATATGAAGCTTGTGACCAAATATCAGATTTCTGCCATCAATAGTTGCTGAGAAAAATGCGACTAAAAATGGGCATATACAAAATGTATGTTCAATGTGTATAAAAATCAACAAAGTCGGCAAACAGGAAGTAGGAATCTGATGGATCCAAAAACGCTTCCCACGATATGGGGTACCTATATGAAGCTTGTGACCAAATATCAGATCTCTGCCATCAATATGTTGCTGAGAAAAATGTGCATATATGTTCAATGTGTATAAAAACCAACTAAGTCGGCAAACAGGAAGTAGGAATATATAGCATACCTATATGAAGCTTGTGACCAAATATCAGATTCCTGTCATCAACAGTTACTGAGAAAAATGCGACAGAGGTAAAACAGTATACCCCCTCCCCCTTCGGGGAGCGGGGGGTATAATTAGCCTTATGACCGGAAATGGTATCCTTTTTAGCAAAAGCAATGGGAAGGACCACAAATTTTAGCATAATTTTCTGATAATTTGAACCTTGTAAAATATTCAGAGGATGATTTCATAGCAACTAGGAAATTCACAAGTATTTACAAAATTAAAATTTCTACAGGTTATAGGAAAAATACATGTTATTTTCATTGAATTTGCATGAAATTGGATCTTTTGCCTGCCTATAAAAATGTATAATTTTAAAGTCAAATAGGGAATATGCAAAAGGGTTATCGTGTTGATTTTTGAGACAATTTACTCATGGTTTTGAAATTGGTCAATATGGACCATTTGTTTGGGAAGCAACTTTCAAGAAAAAATATCTACCTAAAATGGAAAATAAATGTATATCATATGGTTCATGGGGGTATAAACTTTGATTTCTGATTTCTATCTTCATCTTGTTCCTGTATTTTTACAATAGTCTTAGGCTACTATTTATACTTACCAAAGTATACCCAGGAGGTTCTGTTTTATCAATAAGATCTGGATAAAATATCTACAAAAAAGAATATAATATTTGTTAAAGTTTTCTATATTTCTGTAAAGTTTAATGTCTAAAAAAAATACTAGAGCTGCCTTTGCTGCTTTCTGGCAAAAAAAAAGAAGAATTTATTGTCATACAACTTCTACTTTGTCGTAATTCACAAAATATTATCATTATTTTTTTTTAAATAAAACTTATTTAAAACTGAATACTTTTGACAGTTGTTAGAAATAAAAAACATTTCATTCATTTTTCACACAGTTCCCCAAAACCTTCATTTGCTAGCTATTTGGACCAACTTAGACTCATTTCATTTCCAAATATGTTGATAAAAAAAAGGAAATCCATTGATCAGAGAAAGACTTTCATCTCTGACTAATGGATTTTATAAATTTCTGTTTAATTCTGATACAGGTAGACACTAACTATACTTTTATTAAATCTATATCCCTGTACTATTTTAGGTGAAAGATTACTACACTTACGTTAAATCTATATCCTTGTACTATTTTAGGTGAAAGATTACTACACTTACGTTAAATTTATATCCCTGTACTATTTTAGGTGAAAGATTACTACACTTACGTTAAATTTATATCCCTGTACTATTTTAGGTGAAAAATTACTACACTTATGTTAAATTTATATCCCTGTACTATTTTAGGTGAAAGATTACTACACTTACGTTAAATTTATATCCTTGTACTATTTTAGGTGAAAGATTACTACACTTACGTTAAATTTATATCCCTGTACTATTTTAGGTGAAAGATTACTACACTTACGTTAAATCTATATCCCTGTACTATTTTAGGTGAAAGATTACTACACTTACGTTAAATTTATATCCTTGTACTATTTTAGGTGAAAGATTACTACACTTACGTTAAATCTATATCCCTGTACTATTTTAGGTGAAAGATTACTACACTTACGTTAAATTTATATCCTTGTACTATTTTAGGTGAAAGATTACTACACTTACGTTAAATTTATATCCCTGTACTATTTTAGGTGAAAGATTACTACACTTACGTTAAATCTATATCCCTGTACTATTTTAGGTGAAAGATTACTACACTTACGTTAAATTTATATCCTTGTACTATTTTAGGTGAAAGATTACTACACTTACGTTAAATTTATATCCTTGTACTATTTTAGGTGAAAGATTACTACACTTACGTTAAATTTATATCCCTGTACTATTTTAGGTGAAAGATTACTACACTTACGTTAAATCTATATCCCTGTACTATTTTAGGTGAAAGATTACTACACTTACGTTAAATTTATATCCTTGTACTATTTTAGGTGAAAGATTACTACACTTACGTTAAATTTATATCCCTGTACTATTTTAGGTGAAAGATTACTACACTTACGTTAAATCTATATCCCTGTACTATTTTAGGTGAAAGATTACTACACTTACGTTAAATTTATATCCTTGTACTATTTTAGGTGAAAGATTACTACACTTACGTTAAATTTATATCCTTGTACTATTTTAGGTGAAAGATTACTACACTTACGTTAAATTTATATCCCTGTACTATTTTAGGTGAAAGATTACTACACTTACGTTAAATCTATATCCCTGTACTATTTTAGGTGAAAGATTACTACACTTACGTTAAATTTATATCCTTGTACTATTTTAGGTGGAGGGTTATCAATGTCGTAATGAGTCTGGTTATACTTGTTCCACTCAAATCCCTGAAAAATACATGTTTTGTTGTGTAATTATTCTTACATCAGATGTTCTATTTGGTATCAATTTATTGTCAATATTAAATGACATTATAGGTTGGTTGGTTTATGGTGTCTAATGCCACTTTCAACAATATTTCAGTTATATCGTAGCAGTCAGTTTTATTGGTGGAGGAAACCGGAGTACCCGGAAAAAACCACCGACCTATCGCAAGTCACTGACAAACTTTATCACATAATGTTGTATTGAGCACACCTCCCCTGTACTGGATTCGAACTCACAACGTTAGTGGTGATAGGCACTGATTGCATAGATAGTTTTAAATCCAACTACCATACGATCACGGCCCTTAAATGCATTATAATGCACCTCAATAATGTAAATTTCATGAAATAAACAATAAACAAACTAGAGACTCTGAAAGGCCTCTTTATATTGGAACTGAATAAACAATGCTAAATTCCACATCAGATGGTGAATGATATCTTGGATTTCAGGTCAGTACCAATATAATAAGTATGGTATTGATTTTTACTCTATATCATTTGTAGATGATTGATTGATTAATTGATTGGTGTTTAATGCCAACTTTAGAAATATTTCAGTAATATCTTGGCGTTATGAATTGGTTTAGATGTTTGAAATGATCTCTAAGAAAATGATTGAAATCATAAAAGTTTTCAGACGAAGCCTGATGCCACACAACGACGAATACAAAATGATGACAATAGCTCACACGTCCCTTCAGGTCAGGTCAGCTAAAAATAATTTCTGAATTAACAGCTGTCATATACATGGTTTATCTCTTCAAATAATATGTTAATACTATCATGTGTGTTGCTTCTAATGGCTGCAGTTGTTTTCATATTCAATATGACCAGTGTTAAATATAATGCAAACTTTATATATATATAGATTTAATTACAGCATTATTTGCTATGGGGTTCACGCCACGATATAGCTGAAATACTGCTAAAGTTGGCATTAAACACCAATCAATCAATCAATCAATATTTGCTATGGTATTATTAAAGATTTAAATAAATACACATACTGTATGCACTCTGTTGAAAAACCTTGGTTTTCTGGGTCTATATTTATCTGACCAAAGGAAAGCTTGGGCTGTTAGTGGCACTTCAACACTAAACTGGGCTTCATCATCGTTCATACCTTCTCTAGCCTTCTTCTCAAACTCAGACTCTGCATCCAACTATAAAATAGAAACAAATTTACAATGCCATAATATATACCGTAAATATATATGAATTAAATGTCTTATGACATATTTTAAAGAATTGATCAGTTTATTTGTTAGCGAGTTTTAACTTCTTCAGATCATTGGTCATTTCATATACTTCAGTATCAATTTCCAGCTCACAATGACATAGGGGCCATCGTGGTCGGCATCGTACCTGTGCAATCAGTGCCTATCACCACTAAAGTTGTGAGTTCGAATCCCGTTCATGGTGAGGTGTACTTGATACAACAATATGTGATAAAGTTTGTCAATGACTTGAAACAGATTGGTGATTTTCTCACGGTGCTCTGATTTCCTTCATCAATAAAACTGACCGCCACGATATAACTGAAATATTGTTGAAAGTGGCATTAAATACCATAAACCAAACCACAATAACATAATATTTGTCAGATGTCAACTTACTGTAACTTTGCCTGAAGTCTGTACTTGTCGTCTAGTTCACAATGACATAATATTTGTCAGATGACAACTTACTGTAACTTTGCCTGAAGTCTGTACTTGTCGTCTAGCTCACAATGACATAATATTTGTCAGATGTCAACTTACTGTAACTTTGCCTGAAGTCTGTACTTGTCGTCTAGTTCACAATGACATAATATTTGTCAGATGTCAACTTACTGTAACTTTGCCTGAAATCTGTACTTGTCGTCTAGTTCACAATAACATAATATTTGTCAGATTTCAACTTACTGTAACTTTGCCTGAAGTCTGTACTTGTCGTCTAGTTCACAATGACATAATATTTGTCAGATTTCAACTTACTGTAACTTTGCCTGAAGTCTGTACTTGTCGTCTAGTTCACAATGACATAATATTTGTCAGATTTCAACTTACTGTAGCTTTGCCTGAAGTCTGTACTTGTCGTCTAGTTCACAATGACATAATATTTGTCAGATTTCAACTTACTGTAACTTTGCCTGAAGTCTGTACTTGTCGTCTAGTTCACAATGACATAATATTTGTCAGATTTCAACTTACTGTAACTTTGCCTGAAGTCTGTACTTGTCGTCTAGTTCACAATGACATAATATTTGTCAGATTTCAACTTACTGTAACTTTGCCTGAAGTCTGTACTTGTCGTCTAGTTCACAATGACATAATATTTGTCAGATTTCAACTTACTGTAACTTTGCCTGAAGTCTGTACTTGTCGTCTAGTTCACAATGACATAATAATTGTCAGATTTCAACTTACTGTAACTTTGCCTGAAGTCTGTACTTGTCGTCTAGTTCACAGTGGCATAATATTTGTAAGATTTCAACTTACTGTAACTTTGCCTGAAGTCTGTACTTGTCGTCTAGTTCACAATGACATAAAATTTGTCAGATGTCAACTTACTGTAACTTTGCCTGAAGTCTGTACTTGTCGTCTAGTTCACAATGACATAATATTTGTCAGATGTCAACTTACTGTAACTTTGCCTGAAATCTGTACTTGTCGTCTAGTTCACAATAACATAATATTTGTCAGATTTCAACTTACTGTAACTTTGCCTGAAGTCTGTACTTGTCGTCTAGTTCACAATGACATAATATTTGTCAGATTTCAACTTACTGTAACTTTGCCTGAAGTCTGTACTTGTCGTCTAGTTCACAATGACATAATATTTGTCAGATTTCAACTTACTGTAGCTTTGCCTGAAGTCTGTACTTGTCGTCTAGTTCACAATGACATAATATTTGTCAGATTTCAACTTACTGTAGCTTTGCCTGAAGTCTGTACTTGTCGTCTAGTTCACAATGACATAATATTTGTCAGATTTCAACTTACTGTAACTTTGCCTGAAGTCTGTACTTGTCGTCTAGTTCACAATGACATAATATTTGTCAGATTTCAACTTACTGTAACTTTGCCTGAAGTCTGTACTTGTCGTCTAGTTCACAATGACATAATATTTGTCAGATTTCAACTTACTGTAACTTTGCCTGAAGTCTGTACTTGTCGTCTAGTTCACAATGACATAATAATTGTCAGATTTCAACTTACTGTAACTTTGCCTGAAGTCTGTACTTGTCGTCTAGTTCACAGTGGCATAATATTTGTAAGATTTCAACTTACTGTAACTTTGCCTGAAGTCTGTACTTGTCGTCTAGTTCACAATGACATAAAATTTGTCAGATGTCAACTTACTGTAACTTTGCCTGAAGTCTGTACTTGTCGTCTAGCTCACAATGACATAATATTTGTCAGATTTCAACTTACTCTAACTTTGCCTGAAGTCTGTACTTGTCCTCTAGCAAGTTCTAATTTCTTCATGTCATCAGCCACTTCATAAACAACAGTATCAATTTCCAGTTCACTAGTACGTAGTAATTTAGGAGAATAACATCCAGCTTCATAGTCTATGTAAGCTTGTTCTTCTAAATCTTCTTCTGTTATCAATTCATCTACACTATAATAACAATAAAAAACAGCTTTAAGGTTTTCATTTGTATCTAATTTCAACCTGTTTTACTGTTTTAAGGTTTTCATTTGTATTTAATTTCAACCTGTTTTACTGTTTTAAGGTTTTCATTTACATTTAATTTCAACCTGTTTTACTGTTTTAAGGTTTTCATTTGTATTTAATTTCAACCTGTTTTACTGTTTTAAGGTTTTTTTCATTTGCATTTAATTTCAATCTGTTTTACTGTATTAAGGTTTTCATTTGTATTTAATTTCAACCTGTTTTACTGTTTTCATTTACATTTAATTTCAACCTGTTTTACTGTTTTAAGGTTTTTTCATTTGCATTTAATTTCAATCTGTTTTACTGTATTAAGGTTTTCATTTGTATTTAATTTCAACCTGTTTTACTGTTTTCATTTACATTTAATTTCAACCTGTTTTACTGTTTTAAGGTTTTCATTTGTATTTAATTTCAACATGTTTTACTGTTTTAAGGTTTTCATTTACATTTAATTTCAACCTGTTTTACTGTTTTAAGGTTTTTTTCATTTGCATTTAATTTCAATCTGTTTTACTGTTTTCATTTACATTTAATTTCAATCTGTTTTACTGTTTTAAGGTTTTTTCATTTGCATTTAATTTCAACCTGTTTTACTATTTTTTCATTTGCATTTAATTTCAATCTGTTTTACTGTTTTAAGGTTTTCATTTGTATTTAATTTCAACCTGCTTTACTGTTTTAAGGTTTTTTCATTTGCATTTAATTTCAACCTGTTTTACTGTTTTAAGGTTTTCATTTACATTTAATTTCAATCTGTTTTACTGTTTTCATTTGTATTTAATTTCACCCTGTTTTACTGTTTTCATTTGTATTTAATTTCAATCTGTTTTACTGTTTTAAGGTTTTCATTTACATTTAATCTCAACCTGTTTTACTGTTTTAAGGTTTTTTCATTTGTATTTAATTTCAATCTGTTTTACTGTTTTCATTTGCATTTAATTTCAATCTGTTTTACTGTATTACTGTTTTCATTTGCATTTAATTTCAAGCTGTTTTAAGGTTTTCATTTGTATTTAATTTCAACCTGTTTTACTGTTTTAAGGTTTTCATTTACATTTAATTTCAATCTGTTTTACTGTTTTAAGGTTTTTCCATTTGTATTTAATTTCAATCTGTTTTACTGTTTTAAGGTTTTCATTTACATTTAATTTCAATCTGTTTTACTGTTTTCATTTGCATTTAATTTCAATCTGTTTTACTGTTTTAAGGTTTTCATTTGTATTTAATTTCAACCTGTTTTACTGTTTTAAGGTTTTTTCATTTGCATTTAATTTCAACCTGTTTTACTGTTTTAAGGTTTTCATTTACATTTAATTTCAATCTGTTTTACTGTTTTCATTTGTATTTAATTTCAACCTGTTTTAATGTTTTCATTTGCATTTAATTTCAACCTGTTTTACTGTTTTAAGGTTTTCATTTACATTTAATTTCAATCTGTTTTACTGTTTTCATTTGTATTTAATTTCAACCTGTTTTAATGTTTTCATTTGCATTTAATTTCAACCTGTTTTACTGTTTTAAGGTTTTCATTTACATTTAATTTCAATCTGTTTTACTGTTTTAAGGTTTTTCCATTTGTATTTAATTTCAATCTGTTTTACTGTTTTCATTTGCATTTAATTTCAATCTGTTTTACTGTTTTAAGGTTTTCATTTGTATTTAATTTCAACCTGTTTTACTGTTTTAAGGTTTTTTCATTTGCATTTAATTTCAACCTGTTTTACTGTTTTAAGGTTTTCATTTACATTTAATTTCAATCTGTTTTACTGTTTTCATTTGTATTTAATTTCAACCTGTTTTAATGTTTTCATTTGCATTTAATTTCAACCTGTTTTACTGTTTTAAGGTTTTCATTTACATTTAATTTCAATCTGTTTTACTGTTTTCATTTGTATTTAATTTCAACCTGTTTTACTGTTTTCATTTGTATTTAATTTCAATCTGTTTTACTGTTTTACTGTTTTCATTTGCATTTAATTTCAACCTGTTTTACTGTTTTAAGGTTTTCATTTGTATTTAATTTCAACCTGTATAACTGTTTTAAGGTTTTTTCATTTGCATTTAATTTCAACCTGTTTTACTGTTTTAAGGTTTTTTCATTTGCATTTAATTTCAACCTGTTTTAATGTTTTCATTTGCATTTAATTTCAATCTGTTTTACTGTTTTAAGGTTTTCATTTTCATCTAATTTCAATCTGTTTTACTGTTTTCATTTGTATTTAATTTCAAGCTGTTTTAATGTTTTCATTTGTATTTAATTTCAACCTATTTTACTGTTTTAAGGTTTTCATTTACATTTAATTTCAACCTGTTTTAAGGTTTTCATTTACATTTAATTTCAAGCTGTTTTACTGTTTAAAGGTTTTCATTTACATTTCATTTTCAACCTGTTTTACTGTTTAAAGGTTTTCATTTACATTTAATTTCAAGCTGTTTTACTGTTTAAAGGTTTTCATTTACATTTCATTTTCAACCTGTTTTACTGTTTAAAGGTTTTCATTTACATTTAATTTCAAGCTGTTTTACTGTTTAAAGGTTTTCATTTACATTTCATTTTCAACCTGTTTTACTGTTTTAATGACATTTATATTGTGATTAAACTGATATTTTTTATGTATTAATATTTCATCATTGTGTTATATGTGATTTTGTAATTCTTATTTTTCATAATACTAACAACCTTGTGAGTCATCAGGACAATTTTTATAAACCATTTGTTATTCTACTGTCCTTACCTTGTTAATAATGAGATAATAAAACCCCCTGTTTAACATGTTATACACATGGATTCTACAAAACGTAAAATTATTTGTAATGTCTATTCAAAATGAAGTACCAATGATGAGAAAACTTAGCTGACAGGAGGATAATCTGTGTAGTGTAAGGTTATTGAAGCAAGAAAACTTAGCTGACAGGAGGATAATCTGTGTAGTGTAAGGTTATTGAAGCAAGAAAACTTAGCTGACAGGAGGATAATCTGTAGTGTAAGGTTATTGAAGCAAGAAAACTTAGCTGACAGGAGGATAATCTGTAGTATAAGGTTATTGAAGCAAGAAAACTTAGCTGACAGGAGGATAATCTGTGTAGTGTAAGGTTATTGAAGCAAGAAAACTTAGCTGACAGGAGGATAATCTCTAGTGTAAGGTTATTGAAGCAAGAAAACTTAGCTGACAGGAGGATAATCTGTAGTGTAAGGTTATTGAAGCAAGAAAACTTAGCTGACAGGAGGATAATCTGTGTAGTGTAAGGTTATTGAAGCAAGAAAACTTAGCTGACAGGAGGATAATCTGTGTAGTGAAAGGTTATTGAAGCAAGAAAACTTAGCTGACAGGAGGATAATCTGTAGTGTAAGGTTATTGAAGCAAGAAAACTTAGCTGACAGGAGGATAATCTGTAGTGTAAGGTTATTGAAGCAAGAAAACTTAGCTGACAGGAGGATAATCTGTGTAGTGTAAGGTTATTGAAGCAAGAAAACTTAGCTGACAGGAGGATAATCTGTAGTGTAAGGTTATTGAAGCAAGAAAACTTAGCTGACAGGAGGATAATCTGTAGTGTAAGGTTATTGAAGCAAGAAAACTTAGCTGACAGGAGGATAATCTGTGTAGTGTAAGGTTATTGAAGCAAGAAAACTTAGCTGACAGGAGGATAATCTGTAGTGTAAGGGTTATTGAAGCAAGAAAACTTAGCTGACAGGAGGATAATCTGTAGTGTAAGGTTATTGAAGCAAGAAAACTTAGCTGACAGGAGGATAATCTGTGTAGTGTAAGGTTATTGAATTGAAACAAGAAAACTTAGCTGACAGGAGGATAATCTGTAGTGTAAGGTTATTGAAGCAAGAAAACTTAGCTGACAGGAGGATAATCTGTGGAGTGTAAGGTTATTGAAGCAAGAAAACTTAGCTGACAGGAGGATAATCTGTAGTGTAAGGTTATTGAAGCAAGAAAACTTAGCTGACAGGAGGATAATCTGTAGTGTAAGGTTATTGAAGCAAGAAAACTTAGCTGACAGGAGGATAATCTGTAGTGCAAGGTTATTGAAGCAAGAAAACTTAGCTGACAGGAGGATAATCTGTAGTGTAAGATTATTGAAGCAAGAAAACTTAGCTGACAGGAGGATAATGTGTAGTGTAAGGTTATTGAAGCAAGAAAACTTAGCTGACAGGAGGATAATCTGTAGTGCAAGATTATTGAAGCAAGAAAACTTAGCTGACAGGAGGATAATCTGTAGTGTAAGGTTATTGAAGCAAGAAAACTTAGCTGACAGGAGGATAATCTGTGTAGTGTAAGGTTATTGAAGCAAGAAAACTTAGCTGACAGGAGGATAATCTGTGTAGTGTAAGGTTATTGAAGCAAGAAAACTTAGCTGACAGGAGGATAATCTGTAGTGTAAGGTTATTGAAGCAAGAAAACTTAGCTGACAGGAGGATAATCTGTAGTGTAAGGTTATTGAAGCAAGAAAACTTAGCTGACAGGAGGATAATCTGTAGTGTAAGGTTATTGAAGCAAGAAAACTTAGCTGACAGGAGGATAATCTGTAGTGTAAGGTTATTGAAGCAAGAAAACTTAGCTGACAGGAGGATAATCTGTAGTGTAAGGTTATTGAAGCAAGAAAACTTAGCTGACAGGAGGATAATCTGTAGTGTAAGGTTATTGAAGCAAGAAAACTTAGCTGACAGGAGGATAATCTGTAGTGTAAGGTTATTGAAGCAAGAAAACTTAGCTGACAGGAGGATAATCTGTGTAGTGTAAGGTTATTGAAGCAAGAAAACTTAGCTGACAGGAGGATAATCTGTAGTATAAGGTTATTGAAGCAAGAAAACTTAGCTGACAGGAGGATAATCTGTAGTGTAAGGTTATTGAAGCAAGAAAACTTAGCTGACAGGAGGATAATTTGTAGTGTAAGGTTATTGAAGCAAGAAAACTTAGCTGACAGGAGGATAATCTGTAGTGTAAGGTTATTGAAGCAAGAAAACTTAGCTGACAGGAGGATAATCTGTAGTGTAAGGTTATTGAAGCAAGAACACTTAGCTGACAGGAGGATAATCTGTAGTGTAAGGCTATTGAAGCAAGAAAACTTAGCGGACAGGAGGATAATCTGTAGTGTAAGGTTATTGAAGCAAGAAAACTTAGCTGACAGGAGGATAATCTGTGTAGTGTAAGGTTATTGAAGCAAGAAAACTTAGCTGACAGGAGGATAATCTGTAGTGTAAGGTTATTGAAGCAAGAAAACTTAGCTGACAGGAGGATAATCTGTAGTGTAAGGTTATTGAAGCAAGAAAACTTAGCTGACAGGAGGATAATCTGTAGTATAAGGTTATTGAAGCAAGAAAACTTAGCTGACAGGAGGATAATCTGTGTAGTGTAAGGTTATTGAAGCAAGAAAATTTAGCTGACAGGAGGATAATCTGTAGTGTAAGGTTACTGAAGCAAGAAAACTTAGCTGACAGGAGGATAATCTGTAGTGTAAGGTTATTGAAGCAAGAAAACTTAGCTGACAGGAGGATAATCTGTGTAGTGTAAGGTTATTGAAGCAAGAAAACTTAGCTGACAGGAGGATAATCTGTAGTGTAAGGTTATTGAAGCAAGAAAACTTAGCTGACAGGAGGATAATCTGTAGTATAAGGTTATTGAAGCAAGAAAACTTAGCTGACAGGAGGATAATCTGTAGTGTAAGGTTATTGAAGCAAGAAAACTTAGCTGACAGGAGGATAATCTGTAGTGTAAGGTTATTGAAGCAAGAAAACTTAGCTGACAGGAGGATAATCTGTAGTGTAAGGTTATTGAAGCAAGAAAACTTAGCTGACAGGAGGATAATCTGTAGTGTAAGGTTATTGAAGCAAGAAAACTTAGCTGACAGGAGGATAATCTGTAGTGTAAGGTTATTGAAGCAAGAAAACTTAGCTGACAGGAGGATAATCTGTAGTGTAAGGTTATTGAAGCAAGAAAACTTAGCTGACAGGAGGATAATCTGTAGTGTAAGGTTATTGAAGCAAGAAAACTTAGCTGACAGGAGGATAATCTGTAGTGTAAGGTTATTGAAGCAAGAAAACTTAGCTGACAGGAGGATAATCTGTGTAGTGTAAGGTTATTGAAGCAAGAAAACTTAGCTGACAGGAGGATAATCTGTAGTATAAGGTTATTGAAGCAAGAAAACTTAGCTGACAGGAGGATAATCTGTAGTGTAAGGTTATTGAAGCAAGAAAACTTAGCTGACAGGAGGATAATTTGTAGTGTAAGGTTATTGAAGCAAGAAAACTTAGCTGACAGGAGGATAATCTGTAGTGTAAGGTTATTGAAGCAAGAAAACTTAGCTGACAGGAGGATAATCTGTAGTGTAAGGTTATTGAAGCAAGAACACTTAGCTGACAGGAGGATAATCTGTAGTGTAAGGCTATTGAAGCAAGAAAACTTAGCGGACAGGAGGATAATCTGTAGTGTAAGGTTATTGAAGCAAGAAAACTTAGCTGACAGGAGGATAATCTGTGTAGTGTAAGGTTATTGAAGCAAGAAAACTTAGCTGACAGGAGGATAATCTGTAGTGTAAGGTTATTGAAGCAAGAAAACTTAGCTGACAGGAGGATAATCTGTAGTGTAAGGTTATTGAAGCAAGAAAACTTAGCTGACAGGAGGATAATCTGTAGTATAAGGTTATTGAAGCAAGAAAACTTAGCTGACAGGAGGATAATCTGTGTAGTGTAAGGTTATTGAAGCAAGAAAATTTAGCTGACAGGAGGATAATCTGTAGTGTAAGGTTACTGAAGCAAGAAAACTTAGCTGACAGGAGGATAATCTGTAGTGTAAGGTTATTGAAGCAAGAAAACTTAGCTGACAGGAGGATAATCTGTGTAGTGTAAGGTTATTGAAGCAAGAAAACTTAGCTGACAGGAGGATAATCTGTAGTGTAAGGTTATTGAAGCAAGAAAACTTAGCTGACAGGAGGATAATCTGTAGTATAAGGTTATTGAAGCAAGAAAACTTAGCTGACAGGAGGATAATCTGTAGTGTAAGGTTATTGAAGCAAGAAAACTTAGCTGACAGGAGGATAATCTGTAGTGTAAGGTTATTGAAGCAAGAAAACTTAGCTGACAAGAGGATAATCTGTGTAGTGTAAGGTTATTGAAGCAAGAAAACTTAGCTGACAGGAGGATAATCTGTGTAGTGTAAGGTTATTAAAGCAAGAAAACTTAGCTGACAGGAGGATAATCTGTAGTGTAAGGTTATTGAAGCAAGAAAACTTAGCTGACAGGAGGATAATCTGTAGTGTAAGGTTATTGAAGCAAGAAAACTTAGCTGACAGGAGGATAATCTGTAGTGTAAGGTTATTGAAGCAAGAAAACTTAGCTGACAGGAGGATAATCTGTGTAGTGTAAGGTTATTGAAGCAAGAAAACTTAGCTGACAGGAGGATAATCTGTAGTATAAGGTTATTGAAGCAAGAAAACTTAGCTGACAGGAGGATAATCTGTAGTGTAAGGTTACTGAAGCAAGAAAACTTAGCTGACAGGAGGATAATTTGTAGTGTAAGGTTATTGAAGCAAGAAAACTTAGCTGACAGGAGGATAATCTGTAGTGTAAGGTTATTGAAGCAAGAAAACTTAGCTGACAGGAGGATAATCTGTAGTGTAAGGTTATTGAAGCAAGAAAACTTAGCTGACAGGAGGATAATCTGTAGTGTAAGGTTATTGAAGCAAGAAAACTTAGCGGACAGGAGGATAATCTGTAGTGTAAGGTTATTGAAGCAAGAAAACTTAGCTGACAGGAGGATAATCTGTAGTATAAGGTTATTGAAGCAAGAAAACTTAGCTGACAGGAGGATAATCTGTGTAGTGTAAGGTTATTGAAGCAAGAAAACTTAGCTGACAGGAAGATAATCTGTAGTGTAAGGTTATTGAAGCAAGAAAACTTAGCTGACAGGAGGATAATCTGTAGTGTAAGGTTATTGAAGCAAGAAAACTTAGCTGACAGGAAGATAATCTGTAGTGTAAGGTTATTGAAGCAAGAAAACTTAGCTGACAGGAGGATAATCTGTAGTGTAAGGTTATTGAAGCAAGAAAACTTAGCTGACAGGAGGATAATCTGTGTAGTGTAAGGTTATTGAAGCAAGAAAACTTAGCTGACAGGAGGATAATCTGTAGTGTAAGGTTATTGAAGCAAGAAAACTTAGCTGACAGGAGGATAATCTGTAGTATAAGGTTATTGAAGCAAGAAAACTTAGCTGACAGGAGGATAATCTGTAGTGTAAGGTTATTGAAGCAAGAAAACTTAGCGGACAGGAGGATAATCTGTAGTGTAAGGTTATTGAAGCAAGAAAACTTAGCTGACAGGAGGATAATCTGTGTAGTGTAAGGTTATTGAAGCAAGAAAACTTAGCTGACAGGAGGATAATCTGTAGTGTAAGGTTATTGAAGCAAGAAAACTTAGCTGACAGGAGGATAATCTGTAGTGTAAGGTTATTGAAGCAAGAAAACTTAGCTGACAGGAGGATAATCTGTAGTATAAGGTTATTGAAGCAAGAAAACTTAGCTGACAGGAGGATAATCTGTGTAGTGTAAGGTTATTGAAGCAAGAAAATTTAGCTGACAGGAGGATAATCTGTAGTGTAAGGTTATTGAAGCAAGAAAACTTAGCTGACAGGAGGATAATCTGTAGTGTAAGGTTATTGAAGCAAGAAAACTTAGCTGACAGGAGGATAATCTGTAGTATAAGGTTATTGAAGCAAGAAAACTTAGCTGACAGGAGGATAATCTGTGTAGTGTAAGGTTATTGAAGCAAGAAAACTTAGCTGACAGGAGGATAATCTGTAGTGTAAGGTTATTGAAGCAAGAAAACTTAGCTGACAGGAGGATAATCTGTAGTGTAAGGTTATTGAAGCAAGAAAACTTAGCTGACAGGAGGATAATCTGTAGTGTAAGGTTATTGAAGCAAGAAAACTTAGCTGACAGGAGGATAATCTGTGTAGTGTAAGGTTATTGAAGCAAGAAAACTTAGCTGACAGGAGGATAATCTGTAGTGTAAGGTTATTGAAGCAAGAAAACTTAGCTGACAGGAGGATAATCTGTAGTATAAGGTTATTGAAGCAAGAAAACTTAGCTGACAGGAGGATAATCTGTAGTGTAAGGTTATTGAAGCAAGAAAACTTAGCTGACAAGAGGATAATCTGTGTAGTGTAAGGTTATTGAAGCAAGAAAACTTAGCTGACAGGAGGATAATCTGTGTAGTGTAAGGTTATTAAAGCAAGAAAACTTAGCTGACAGGAGGATAATCTGTAGTGTAAGGTTATTGAAGCAAGAAAACTTAGCTGACAGGAGGATAATCTGTAGTGTAAGGTTATTGAAGCAAGAAAACTTAGCTGACAGGAGGATAATCTGTAGTGTAAGGTTATTGAAGCAAGAAAACTTAGCTGACAGGAGGATAATCTGTGTAGTGTAAGGTTATTGAAGCAAGAAAACTTAGCTGACAGGAGGATAATCTGTAGTATAAGGTTATTGAAGCAAGAAAACTTAGCTGACAGGAGGATAATCTGTAGTGTAAGGTTACTGAAGCAAGAAAACTTAGCTGACAGGAGGATAATTTGTAGTGTAAGGTTATTGAAGCAAGAAAACTTAGCTGACAGGAGGATAATCTGTAGTGTAAGGTTATTGAAGCAAGAAAACTTAGCTGACAGGAGGATAATCTGTAGTGTAAGGTTATTGAAGCAAGAAAACTTAGCTGACAGGAGGATAATCTGTAGTGTAAGGTTATTGAAGCAAGAAAACTTAGCGGACAGGAGGATAATCTGTAGTGTAAGGTTATTGAAGCAAGAAAACTTAGCTGACAGGAGGATAATCTGTAGTGTAAGGTTATTGAAGCAAGAAAACTTAGCTGACAGGAGGATAATCTGTGTAGTGTAAGGTTATTGAAGCAAGAAAACTTAGCTGACAGGAAGATAATCTGTAGTGTAAGGTTATTGAAGCAAGAAAACTTAGCTGACAGGAGGATAATCTGTAGTGTAAGGTTATTGAAGCAAGAAAACTTAGCTGACAGGAGGATAATCTGTGTAGTGTAAGGTTATTGAAGCAAGAAAACTTAGCTGACAGGAGGATAATCTGTAGTGTAAGGTTATTGAAGCAAGAAAACTTAGCTGACAGGAGGATAATCTGTAGTATAAGGTTATTGAAGCAAGAAAACTTAGCTGACAGGAGGATAATCTGTAGTGTAAGGTTATTGAAGCAAGAAAACTTAGCGGACAGGAGGATAATCTGTAGTGTAAGGTTATTGAAGCAAGAAAACTTAGCTGACAGGAGGATAATCTGTGTAGTGTAAGGTTATTGAAGCAAGAAAACTTAGCTGACAGGAGGATAATCTGTAGTGTAAGGTTATTGAAGCAAGAAAACTTAGCTGACAGGAGGATAATCTGTAGTGTAAGGTTATTGAAGCAAGAAAACTTAGCTGACAGGAGGATAATCTGTAGTATAAGGTTATTGAAGCAAGAAAACTTAGCTGACAGGAGGATAATCTGTGTAGTGTAAGGTTATTGAAGCAAGAAAATTTAGCTGACAGGAGGATAATCTGTAGTGTAAGGTTATTGAAGCAAGAAAACTTAGCTGACAGGAGGATAATCTGTAGTGTAAGGTTATTGAAGCAAGAAAACTTAGCTGACAGGAGGATAATCTGTGTAGTGTAAGGTTATTGAAGCAAGAAAACTTAGCTGACAGGAGGATAATCTGTAGTGTAAGGTTATTGAAGCAAGAAAACTTAGCTGACAGGAGGATAATCTGTGTAGTGTAAGGTTATTGAAGCAAGAAAACTTAGCTGACAGGAGGATAATCTGTAGTGTAAGGTTATTGAAGCAAGAAAACTTAGCTGACAGGAGGATAATCTGTAGTATAAGGTTATTGAAGCAAGAAAACTTAGCTGACAGGAGGATAATCTGTAGTGTAAGGTTATTGAAGCAAGAAAACTTAGCTGACAGGAGGATAATCTGTAGTATAAGGTTATTGAAGCAAGAAAACTTAGCTGACAGGAGGATAATCTGTAGTGTAAGGTTATTGAAGCAAGAAAACTTAGCGGACAGGAGGATAATCTGTAGTGTAAGGTTATTGAAGCAAGAAAACTTAGCTGACAGGAGGATAATCTGTGTAGTGTAAGGTTATTGAAGCAAGAAAACTTAGCTGACAGGAGGATAATCTGTAGTGTAAGGTTATTGAAGCAAGAAAACTTAGCTGACAGGAGGATAATCTGTAGTGTAAGGTTATTGAAGCAAGAAAACTTAGCTGACAGGAGGATAATCTGTAGTATAAGGTTATTGAAGCAAGAAAACTTAGCTGACAGGAGGATAATCTGTGTAGTGTAAGGTTATTGAAGCAAGAAAACTTAGCTGACAGGAGGATAATCTGTAGTATAAGGTTATTGAAGCAAGAAAACTTAGCTGACAGGAGGATAATCTGTGTAGTGTAAGGTTATTGAAGCAAGAAAACTTAGCTGACAGGAGGATAATCTGTAGTGTAAGGTTATTGAAGCAAGAAAACTTAGCTGACAGGAGGATAATCTGTAGTGTAAGGTTATTGAAGCAAGAAAACTTAGCTGACAGGAGGATAATCTGTGTAGTGTAAGGTTATTGAAGCAAGAAAACTTAGCTGACAGGAGGATAATCTGTAGTGTAAGGTTATTGAAGCAAGAAAACTTAGCTGACAGGAGGATAATCTGTAGTGTAAGGTTATTGAAGCAAGAAAACTTAGCTGACAGGAGGATAATCTGTAGTGTAAGGTTATTGAAGCAAGAAAACTTAGCTGACAGGAGGATAATCTGTAGTGTAAGGTTATTGAAGCAAGAAAACTTAGCTGACAGGAGGATAATCTGTAGTGTAAGGTTATTGAAGCAAGAAAACTTAGCTGACAGGAGGATAATCTGTAGTGTAAGGTTATTGAAGCAAGAAAACTTAGCTGACAGGAGGATAATCTGTAGTATAAGGTTATTGAAGCAAGAAAACTTAGCTGACAGGAGGATAATCTGTGTAGTGTAAGGTTATTGAAGCAAGAAAACTTAGCTGACAGGAGGATAATCTGTAGTGTAAGGTTATTGAAGCAAGAAAACTTAGCTGACAGGAGGATAATCTGTAGTGTAAGGTTATTGAAGCAAGAAAACTTAGCTGACAGGAGGATAATCTGTGTAGTGTAAGGTTATTGAAGCAAGAAAACTTAGCTGACAGGAGGATAATCTGTAGTGTAAGGTTATTGAAGCAAGAAAACTTAGCTGACAGGAGGATAATCTGTAGTGTAAGGTTATTGAAGCAAGAAAACTTAGCTGACAGGAGGATAATCTGTAGTGTAAGGTTATTGAAGCAAGAAAACTTAGCTGACAGGAGGATAATCTGTAGTGTAAGGTTATTGAAGCAAGAAAACTTAGCTGACAGGAGGATAATCTGTAGTGTAAGGTTATTGAAGCAAGAAAACTTAGCTGACAGGAGGATAATCTGTAGTGTAAGGTTATTGAAGCAAGAAAACTTAGCTGACAGGAGGATAATCTGTGTAGTGTAAGGTTATTGAAGCAAGAAAACTTAGCTGACAGGAGGATAATCTGTAGTGTAAGGTTATTGAAGCAAGAAAACTTAGCTGACAGGAGGATAATCTGTAGTGTAAGGTTATTGAAGCAAGAAAACTTAGCTGACAGGAGGATAATCTGTAGTGTAAGGTTATTGAAGCAAGAAAACTTAGCTGACAGGAGGATAATCTGTAGTGTAAGGTTATTGAAGCAAGAAAACTTAGCTGACAGGAGGATAATCTGTAGTGTAAGGTTATTGAAGCAAGAAAACTTAGCTGACAGGAGGATAATCTGTAGTGTAAGGTTATTGAAGCAAGAAAACTTAGCTGACAGGAGGATAATCTGTAGTGTAAGGTTATTGAAGCAAGAAAACTTAGCTGACAGGAGGATAATCTGTAGTGTAAGGTTATTGAAGCAAGAAAACTTAGCTGACAGGAGGATAATCTGTGTAGTGTAAGGTTATTGAAGCAAGAAAACTTAGCTGACAAGAGGATAATCTGTGTAGTGTAAGGTTATTGAAGCAAGAAAACTTAGCTGACAGGAGGATAATCTGTAGTGTAAGGTTATTAAAGCAAGAAAATTCATCAGTTTAAAAATCATATTTGGTACAACTTTTGATATAATAATGGTCTAGAATTCAGAAGTAATTAAATATTTTAGTAAGATTGCCATTCATTGTTTTGACTACTAGCTGAAATGGGAATACATATAACAGAAGAATAGACAAAAGATATACATGACAATTTAAAAACATTTTTTTTCTTCTAATAATAATTACTTTTCACCATCTTCTCCTGTCTGGTTACCCACACCACTGGTTCCTGGTTCTTCCTCTCTACTGATAACAGCCTCAGGCTTCTTAAATTGATCTGTTGGAGGTGGAGTGTCTACTCTTTCTTTTTTAATATTTGTAGGAGGTGGAGTGTTAACTCTTTCTTTCTTCTCATTAACAGAAGAATCTAATTTATCCCCAGCTGGAAAAAGAGGGGTAGACTCTATACCTTGCTAAAATATAAAATTATCAGGTGAGAAAATATGAACTAACACCAGCAGGAAAAAGTGAAGCTAAATATCTGGCTCAAAATACTGATTTTATATTAACACTCTTTAATATTGATGATTCTTTTCTCAGAGTTCTTTGGGGGGGGGGGGGGGGGGGGGGGGGGGTGATGTTTTACTATTTTCTGTGTAAAGGTCAATTCTGGGTTGTGTTTTATAATTGTGAAGGAGTTTACAACATGATAATAAAGTTAACAAATATTGTAATAATTAATGGGTAAAACTCCAATAATTACCTCTTGCTTCAATTTAAATAACTTCTGCCGCAGCACTTCCTGATGGCGTTCTCGTAGTCTTGTTCTTGATGTGTGAGCTTTCAATTGTTGCAATAAAGATTCCCAATAACCTATCGATATAAAATAAAGATTATTTAACATATATATATATTACATAAGGTCTATTAACTGGTTTAACCCTGCCACATTTTTATGCCTGTCTCAAGCCAGAATCTTGATTTCCATCAGTTCCTGACACTGTTTTTTGTCTGTAGTTTTTATGTAATAGGAGTGATCCATGTTGTGGATGGTTATAATGTTGCCCCTAATTTTGACTGTCATCTTCATTTATTATTTCAAAGCAATCATAAATATAAAAAGAAACCACCATATAAAATGTCTTTTTTTTTTCAAATCACAAAGGGGCATAACTCCCATGTTTAGAATCAGCTACACTTAATATCATTTTTTTCATTAATAAGTATTAGAGGAAACCATTAAAAAGTCATTTTTCAATAAAAGGGGCATAACTCCCATGTTAATACCGTATTTTACGGACGATATGTCGATATTTTTTTTTCTCAACACGCTGGCTTCGACCTATCGACCTATACAAGGATGAAGTTAAAAAAATCTGGAATCCCTAAAAAAAAAAATCGCTAAAAATGACAATTTTGTTTACAGTATACCTTGAATTTGCTGTAGGTTTTTTTTCTGAATAAGAAGACTGAAATCATCGATGTTCTTGGGGAATAAAAGTATACTAACAAGGGGTGCAATTCCGGGGAAAAAATGTTCAACATCCGAAAAAAATCAATAATATTCAATGATTGAAGTGTTAGCGAAAATCAGTTCAATATTGAATTGTATAATAAAATATATACTATAGAAATGTATGTTGTTGAAAAAAAATCACAGGGTGGATCATTTTACAATATAAAATTTATGGTCACAAAATATCTAAATATAGCTTTTCCATCTAACACGAGCATGCGCACGGGGTTGTAGTAAAAAATGGCGGTTGCATTACATCTCACAATAATTTGAATAAATGTGGATTACAAGCTTTTTATACTAAATATACTGGAAAATAATTATCGATTTCGTTAAACTAGAATGTTCTACTTGAATTGGTCAATTAGGAACAAATAAAATAATCACCATGAGATAATCAACACAGGTGAATATCAGTCGGCACTTAATTATCCTAATCAGCTGATTGAAAATTTACTGGACCGAGACGATCACATAATTTGTGTACTACTAATTAAACACAGTTTAAAGGTATGTCAATAAAACTGCACAAGGTGATACATTGTTTTGACAGCTTGATTATTTTATTGTATGAACACCGTCTACCATCTATTGTGACACCCACAGATGGCCTGATTTGAATGTCATCGATTCTGGCTTTACAAACCAGACTCCTCATAAAAAACAAGTTTAAAAACAAAATTTTATTTAATTTAATTTTCATAATTATTTCGTTTATGACACATAAGAATAGTATTCTTGAGTTAATACTTACATATACTTACCGAAGAACATCGCTATAGGACAAATGTTTACCGATGTAAAAACAAAAACAAAAAAAAAGTTTGATGTGACGATACTTACCCAAGTTGTCATCGGCATCCTCGACCTATGGAATGCTTCGACCTATCTTAGTATTTCCCAAAAAAATTTGCCGAAAAGCAGCAATTCGACCTATCGTTCCCATCGACCTATAGTCCGTAAAATACGGTAATCATTTAAATATTTTGTTTTATTTCTAAGTACTAGTAAGTATCTATGACCTACCTATATCCACCCCTTCTCCACCTTTTAATTTCTCTTTTATCTGCTCTTCTAATATCTGTAGTTGATTTGTAGTCTTCCCTTTAAATATAGATCCAACTTCAGAGTTTACAGATTCATTTATTCCTTCCCTCCTATCTCTAAAATCTGAAGTAAAAAAAAGTAGAACACTTGAAATTATAAATAGAGATATGTCAAATTTACAGGTTGGTTAGGTTTATGGTATTTAACGCCACTTTCAACAATATTTCAGCTATATCATGGTGGTCAGTTTTATTGGTGGAGGAAACATAAGAATTTAGAATGGACCAAATGTGTATTTATTAAGGACCTAATAATGTATTTTTAGACTGGACCCCATAATGTGTATTTATTAAGGACCTAATAATGTATTTTTAGACTGGACCCCATAATGTGTATTTATTAAGGACCTAATAATGTATTTTTAGACTGGACCTCATAATGTGTATTTATTAAGGACCTAATAATGGTATTTTTAGACTGGACCTCATAATGTGTATTTATTAAGGACCTAATAATGGTATTTTTAGACTGTACCTCATAATGTGTATTTACTAAGGACTTAATAATGTATTTTTTCACATTGTTTGATTTCTAACCTCTCTGGCTGTTGTCTAGTTTCCTTAATTTAGACAGTTCATCATTAGTCACAGTCACAATATCTCTCCAATAATCTGTATTTTTTCCTTGCTCTAGTTCTAAATAGACTTTAATGTCCTCCAATAGATCCTCCATGTCAACAATTGTAAGGCCCTTAAATCAAAGAGAAATAATAGATCAGTAAAATTATAAGGAGATATTATACAGTTGCTTTACACTCAGTAGAATACAGTATAGTTTGTATATAACACACATCTGACTTAGAATAAACAAATTCACTGCCCATTTAAACAATAATAACAACAAATTGTTTATAACATAAAAATACCTGTAACAAAATATCTTATTTAGTCAATAATTTGTAAGAAAGGGGGGTTAGGGTTAGGGTCTTCAACACCACTTTCAACAATATTTCAGTTATATCGTGGCGGTCAGTTAAATTGGTGGAGGAGACCGGAGTACCCGGAGAAATCCACTGACCTGTCGCATGTAAGAAAGGAGCTGAATGTAAATGAACATGAGACACTTTAGAACCTTTACACTTGTTAATGTAATCCTTATTACCGCTGTTCTACATCTCACAGTCACTGCATAGCTTTCCACAATGAGCAAAATTCAAAAATATTTGTACGATAGTTTCTTGGTTAGTAATGAACAAGGGGGGTATTCCTATAGTTTCTTTTACATTAGGTTAGAATTATTGGTCTTTATTGTGACAATCAGTCATTTTTTTTCAGCTATTTTGTGACCACCAGACTTAATGGAGGAGGATAGACCAGACAGTAATAATGAACTGACTGATTAAACACCCAGGCTTGGTGAAGTGTCCAGAAAACTTAACATTTGAAGTAGATATCAAGTGCTAGAAGGGGGCCTGGGTGGGTCAATGAGTTAGGTAGTTGGATTACCTAACAACTCATACAAGCCTATCACCAATACGGCATGGGTTCGTGACCAGTTTTGTAAATTACAAAAAAGGATGCACTCGACTCGCATCCGCAAGTGATAAAGTTTATCAGTTACTTGGCCATGGTCGGTGGTTCTCTCCGGCTTCTTCCACCACTAAAACTGGTCGCCATGATATAGCTGAAATATTGCTGAAAGTGGCACTAAACACCAAAAATCAAATCATATCAAGTGCTAGAAAACAAATTTACCTTAAAACACACATATCATCATGCAGTTGGCTCCCATCGATTGCATGCACTTAAAATATTTATTGTACTAAATGTTTTTAGTTGATTTTTAAATAAAGTGCTAATATAGGAAATCTTTGTTAATTTAAGGTGGTACCATACACTTCAGGTAAAATTTGATCTGCTCGTTTAATTTTATTATTTTTTGGCAGTGTGTTTGAATATATCCACTGTAATAAATATCAAAATTTTAACAAATTCCAACCAACAGATTCAGAGCTATAAATTCACTAGCCACATAGCAGCTTTTCTCTCTGTGGTTTTGATCACAGAGATGCTTGAAATCTGCATAAAAACATCATATGATCAAAACGTTCAACTGATTTTAAAGAGTTATCTCCCTGTAGTGTTAGGTACCACCTTAAGCTGTATCAAAGACCTGTCTCAAGGAGGTTCAGTTTATACAAGTTTCACTGTATTATTATAATCCATAGTTGTAGTTATACTTACATATAAATATGTATATGGTTCATGCATTTCTATAGCCAGATCATCATCTTCAGCACTGATATACTTGGCCAGTAAATCTATTGGTTTGGCTGAAAAGGAACAAAAGATGTAATATAATATTATGACAACAATCTTGTATCAAAGCCAACAGACTTGAAAAAAACAAGACAACAAAACCTGTATATGTGCTTAAAGCTGATTGAACTGGGTTATTTTTTTGACCACTATCAGATAAAACATCCTAAGGTCAGCCATGTAAAGGTGAAAAGTTGCCAAAGAAAGGAACTGTTAGGTTAGCATGCAGCAGTACAGAAAAAAAATTTAAAGTCCTTTAATTAGACAGGTTAAATTGCCTCTATGTTTTGTAATGTACACACATTAAGTGTAAAATAGCAAGCAAATAAAAAGGATTGGATGACTGAATATGTTTTCACTATATTGGTAAAAAAAAGTTAACCATCAAATAGAGGCAAAAATAGAAAGATAATTTTGTTTCTTTGTATTTACCTCTGCCATCTTGTATTCTGATCTGTGATCTTAATTTAGCTTGATTCAGATGAAACTGAAATAGTCAAAATGTTTATAGTTAAATCATGTATTGAAGTGTTGACTTAAACATCATTACATTACATAGAAATAAAGTTCACAAATTTGCTTAAATTTTGGGAACTGATTCAAGTTAAAGACAAGTTATCTCAAGATAATATTGTACTATTAATTAGGGTATATTTGATGTAGACTAGTTTGCTTAATAACCTCCAGGGTATAAACACAGGACCTGGTTTCTCTGTTGTGGGATACAACCCACCAAAAAGGGTTTCCAGTGAGTGTGTAGGGTGTATCAAATAGTCAAGTCAACCTAGGATGGGACATAGAAGATCAACAACTTGATGGGAAGGGAGTGATCATTGGTGACCTGTTGCCAGGAAACCTTTTCAAACCCTATCAATTATCTTCCCTTTTACTTATGGTAGTTCAAACATCCCTCCATATACTCATCCTATTACCAACAACAAATACTAACTTACAATAAGTGGGAACAGGACAAAAGCCCCTCGGACATCAGCCCCTGGACAAAAGCCCCCTGACAAAAAGCCCCCCATAATGAAATAATCATACAATCTTATTACATTTTTTTTATATTGATGGTGATATTAAAGATATCTTAAAGATCAAAACTCATCCCTATTAAAAAAGGTGGAGTGGGGGAATTAACACTAAAAAAATAAAATACTTTAAAAACATATATTTTCCACATTTCATTCATTGTTATGTTCATTTATCACTGCTTATTTGTTTGAATTGGAATTAAATCGGGTAAAGTTAATTAGGAATTGTTTTTATTGATAAACAATTGATGATTACGTTTATAATCTTTGAAGTTATTAAAAGTAATGAGTGAGTTATTTTCTCATCCTTTTTGCTATACTATATTGATTTTTTTTAAGATAAAACAAATTTTATTTTTACTTTCTTTGATGAGGGTTATTATAATTCTTAAACAAATATTTCAATTGTTTATGATATCTTCAAGTTCCAATAATAACTTATGAAAAATAGTATTCAAAAGTAATGTTAACCCATAAATAGCGGTACAATAAGTCCAAAATGTGTGCAAAGATACCAATATATAAATAACTTGTACTTTTCATTATTGGGGGGCTTTTTGTCCGGGGGCTTATGTCCTAGACCCACAATAAGTATATTTAATCTCATAATTTATATAACTGAAATACTGTTGATTTCATGTTACACAAATATCAGCCAAATCATATAACTAAATTAAAAACAATATCATCATACATCAAATAAAATATTAGAAATCACAATTTTCAAAAAAAAAAAAAAAAAAAAAATATGAAGGAACAATGATAAGCTATATTTGTTAACATACAGTATCTTCTTGTTTCTCCCAAACTCTGTAGTATTCTGCCTCTTTGTCTCTCTGTAACTGTTCCTGTATAAAGATAAAAAGATAAATGTAACACTCTGATGGTATATACAATATACATGTCTATCTGAAATTCTACTTAACATTCTAGAATCAATCTCATAGTATAAAAAGAATTCATATGATCAGAAATCACTGAACAATAGTGACTATGTGTGACGTAACTGACAAACTGAAAGTAGATATGGTAGAATGTGTTCATAGAACATGGATTCCCCCCACCCTTACACTTCCAGTTAAAGTAAACAGGTATGTTTCAGCAAATCAATGAGCAAAACTCCAGAACAGAAAAAGTGTTAATGTCCAAAATTAAACTTCCTTTTATGGTTTTAATTAAATTATAAATTAAACATACTTTATTGCTCTACTATAAGATAAGTGATTGGGCACAACTTATAACAACATTATAAACACCCTCTTCTTTTATGGCCCCTAACCTTGCATACAAATTTCAAATGATTTGCTTCAGGAGAACTTTAGTTATTCAGCTGCTATTAAATGTGTGACATACAGATGCATGGACATGGGTAACTCTTACTGTCCCCCAGAAGTCTAGTGGTGGGGGCATCAAAATGCTGACAAATAAACTTGCCCTACTGTCTGTGTGACGTACAGATGTATGGGCATGGGTAAAACTTACTGTGCTCCAGAAGTCTAGCGGTGGGGGCATCAAAATGCTGACAAATAAACTTGCCCTACTGTCTGTGTGACGTACAGATGTATGGGCATGGGTACAACTTACTGTCCTCAAGAAGTGTAGCGGTGGGGGGGCATCAAAATGCTGAAAAATAAACTAGCTTTAATGTCCATGTGACAAATACACCAAGCAAACCAAAGTAGGCTAGATACAATTATGATAAGTAAAAAATAGAATTCAGTAGAAAATAAAGAGAATTTAAAATATTTCATACCCTTTCTCTTTCTCTCTCATCTAATTCTCTTTCTCTTTCAAGTCTTCTTTTCTTAACCTTTTCTAATTCTCTCTGCAAAAGAAGCAAAACTGAAATTTTAAAAGGTTTAATATTCTTTGAAAATTATTCAAAATAAGTTTTATAAAATCTCCTTATAAACATGTCAGAGAGTTACAAGTATTAATTTTTTATGACACTAAATTCCAACATGAGAATACATATAATAAAATAATGTAGTTATACCTATCAATTTTTTTTTTATATTAAATGTCTGAATTCCAATAAAAAAACATTTCAGTATCTTTAAGTGTGAATAATCAATAGAGGAGTGTGGTCCTCCTGACCTAGGCTAATGTGTAAAAGTGACTAATTGTAGTCCTCCTGACCTAGGCTAATGTGTAAAAGTGACTAATTGTAGTCCTCCTGACCTAGGCTAATGTGTAAAAGTGACTAATTGTAGTCCTCCTAACCTAGGCTAATGTGTAAAAGTGACTAATTATAGTCCTCCTGACCTAGGCTAATGTGTAAAAGTGACTAATTGTAGTCCTCCTGACCTAGGCTAATGTGTAAAAGTGACTAATTGTGGTCCTCCTGACCTAGGCTAATGTGTAAAAGTGACTAATTGTAGTCCTCCTGACCTAGGCTAATGTGTAAAAGTGACTAATTGTGGTCCTCCTGACCTAGACTAATGTGTAAAAGTGACTAATCGTAGTCCTCCTGACCTAGGCTAATGTGTAAAAGTGACTAATTGTGGTCCTCCTGACCTAGGCTAATGTGTAAAAGTGACTAATTGTGGTCCTCCTGACCTAGACTAATGTGTAAAAGTGACTAATTGTAGTCCTCCTGACCTAGGCTAATGTGTAAAAGTGACTAATTGTAGTCCTCCTGACCTAGGCTAATGTGTAAAAGTGACTAATTGTAGTCCTCCTGACCTAGGCTAATGTGTAAAAGTGACTAATTGTAGTCCTCCTGACCTAGGCTAATGTGTAAAAGTGACTAATTGTGGTCCTCCTGACCTAGACTAATGTGTAAAAGTGACTAATTGTAGTCCTCCTGACCTAGGCTAATGTGTAAAAGTGACTAATTGTGGTCCTCCTGACCTAGGCTAATGTGTAAAAGTGACTAATTGTGGTCCTCCTGACCTAGGCTAATGTGTAAAAGTGACTAATTGTGGTCCTCCTGACCTAGGCTAATGTGTAAAAGTGACTAATTGTGGTCCTCCTGACCTAGGCTAATGTGTAAAAGTGACTAATTGTAGTCCTCCTGACCTAGGCTAATGTGTAAAAGTGACTAATTGTGGTCCTCCTGACCTAGGCTAATGTGTAAAAGTGACTAATTGTAATCCTCCTGACCTCTGACCTAGGTTAATGTGTAAAAGTGACTAATTGTGGTCCTCCTGACCTCTGACCTAGATTAATGTGTAAAAGTGACTAATTGTAGTCCTCCTGACCTCTGACCTAGGCTAATGCGTAAAAGTGACTAATTGTAGTCCTCCTGATCTCTGACCTAGGTTAAAGTGTAGAGGTGACTAATTGTATATACAGTGAAACCTGTCTAAACTGAACCTTCTTCCTTCGGACCAACTTTTGTGTTCAGAATAGCAGGTGTTTTGGTTTATAAATGATTCCTTTTTGTTCAGGGTTCAGTTTAGACTTCTTTCCCTGTACATATAACTTGAGTAGAAATGTTAAATATTAAATAATCACACATTAAACAAGATATGATTATAATCTAACGATTATGAAGTCTCCCAAACCGGCCACTGACACTATCTACCCACATATCAAATTTTGATGATATCGGACAATGTTGAATTTTTACCCCCCATTTTTATGCCGTGTTTTGGCAGCCATTTTGAAAATTTTGAAAACGCAGAATTGCTCCTCTAATGGTGACCTATCACTATGTCAAATTTTATGTCTCTATCATTATCCAGTTAGAAGTTATCTACATTAATGTACGAAATTTCAAGTTTCCCATAGGATTCTATAGTAACCCCCACCCCCTTTGAACCCCCAAAAATATGGCTTTGACCCCCTTTACCACAAATCTGAAAACTTTAGGATCAACTAGAAACATATATCTATAACTCCACCAAGTTTCATGAAATTCTGTCCTGTAGTTCCTGAGATCTGCCGTGGACAAGTTCATGGTGCACGGAAAGAAAGAAGAAGAAGAAGAAGAATAATAATAATAATAATAAGAAACGGAGCAAAAACAATAAGTCCCCCAAACTTTGTTTGGGAGACTTAATAAATGTCACAGTAACAGTGTTCTCAATATAACTCACTCTACTTTCTTCCCTCTTCTGTTTTTGAATTCTCTGTATATTTTCGTGTGACTGAACTGTGACCCCTTCCTTGTCCATTTTCTTTTTCCATGTGAAGGTTTCTAATAGTGTTTCATCTCCAAATGGGTTGTCACTGTTTGTATAACCCTGTTAAATCATAAATATCAGACATATTGTCTCCCTTAAATCAAACAATAATTGTTTTAATATGAATTTTGTTTACCAGTAATATACTCTGTTATGAAAAGAAAGTTTAAACAGTGATGGTCATCAATTCCTACAATATCAGCAAAATAAAAGAAAGTTTAAACAGTCATGGTCATCAATTCCTACAATATCAGCAAAATAAAAGAAAGTTTAAACAGTGATGGTCATCAATTCCTACAATATCAGCAAAATAAAAGAAAGTTTAAACAGTCATGTTCTTCAATTCCTACAATATCAGCAAAATGAACTCATCTTTACTGAACTCACTGAACACAAAAAGTACATGTAATATGTGATATGAATTCTAAACAATAAGTAAAAAAAAAACAGGACATTTTTTTGCATTTCTACATCATTTAATTTTCAGAATCACTGAATGTAATGTGGATATTTTGCTTTAGATAGCTACACTCCTCTGTTTGAATATTGGACTATCCAACAATAAAATATTTTATATAGATGCCTGAAAAATACTAGAATTGTAGTCAATAAAAATGAACACTAGCGAGTTTACTTCAATGCAAAAATGACATTAATATTAAACATTTTTTATGCTAAAAACCATGTAATAAAACAGTTGTGAGATTGATTGACAAGCTTTGCAGCAAGTTGATGGTTTTCTCTGTGTGAGTTGTCTGGTTTCCTCCACCAACAAAACTGACTGCTACAATATAACTGAAACATTCTTGAAAGCAGCCATGATATAACTGAAATATTCTTTACTAAAACAAGCTATTTTCTCTACTCACCAGGTAGTCTTTATCCCATCCCATTTCTTCTTTCTTCTTCCTTTCTTTTGCCTCTTTTTTAGCTAATCTTCTTGATCTTTTTTCTTCTGGAGTTTCAAAAGACTTTGCAATTTCTTTCTGCCTTCTATGAAAAAAGAGAATACAATTTATTACATAGAATACAATTTATTACAAAGAATACAATTTATTACAAAGAATACAATTTATTACAAAGAATACAATTTATTATAAAGAATACAATTTATTACAGAGAATACAATTTATTACAAAGAATACAATTTATTACAAAGAATACAATTTATTATAAAGAATACAATTTACTACAAAGAATACAATTTATTATAAAGAATACAATTTATTACAAAGAATACAATTTCTTTATTTTACACTCTGTTTGCAGAAGATATAAATTCTTTGATTCTCAATGAATAAAAAAAAAGGAAGAATGAGGTCAATGTATCAAATTCTAGCAATATCTAAATTTGTAAGGCAGTTCATATATATATATATATTTTTTTTTATTATATATTGCCACCATTTTTCAAAACATATTTTACAAATATGAAATCAGTCAATGACAGATAATACCAATTTCCCTTTCAAAAAACATTTTAATTCATGATTTTGAATCAAGGATGTATAATAGGAGCTTCTGTTTGAAATTTAGACTGTAACTTTGCTGGTAAATAAGTATTTAATTTTCCTATTTTTCTTTACGTTGTCTTACTTTTATCTCCATGTGTCAATCTATTGCTTTAACAAAAAGTGTTAAAGTGTTAAAAATGTCCCTTAATAACAATGTACAAAATATTAAATTTTTACACTTTACTAATAGAGATGCTTATTATCCTGTGAGCCTGTAGAGAACATACACATTAAGCCTATAGACAATGATCAGGTCAACCAAACATTTAACATATTGGTTTTCATTAACCAGACCAGCCCACTATAACTGTCCCTAACTAAAACATTGTATTCAGAATTTCAATTGTTTTCAAACCAAATAAAGCAAGCTTTATTAAAGAAATTTGAAAGAGGGAACAAATTGTCAACCACATCAGTGGCGTAATGGTTAGCGTGCTCACCTCGAGTGCGGTAGATTGTGGGTTTGAGCCCCGGTTCTGTCAAACCAGACTATAAAATTGGTATTTGTTGCTTCTCTGCTAAGCATGCAGAATTAAGGAGAAAGAGCAAAGACGGGTTGCCTCGGAATCAGAATAATGTGTCCGAGTGGAGTGACATGTCTACAAACGGACTGTTGTTTCAGTGAGCTAGCATTATAAAAATCCAACTCAGTATGTTGTGTCTAGCACAAAGCGGACCTCATCATCTCATTGAAAATTAACTTGTTCTTGCCATGATATAGCTGAAAAATTGCTGAATTGGCATTAAACAACAATCACTCACTTACTCTATCTATGCATTTCAAAAATGGTATGTCTGGTTACATTTTAATGGATGGTTTTTTAGTTTTGGCTACAGGTTTTTTCCCATCACAGCATCAGTAGAGGTAAAATATCCGACCCCTAGGGTTTGATACAAATCTGTCACACATTTCAAATGGAGATCAATACTATATGTATTCGTCACTTCGGAGGAAAAAATACATGTAAACCCTTTTCAGGTATAGGGATATCTTACATTACTCTGGTATTTATTTCATTTTTATAAACACCAGCAATATACTTTATGTATCGGTACTACATATTCTGTACACTAGCCAAGAAAGTGAATGGTCATGTATTTGTGTATTAGGGTATCTATTTTGACTGTTCCTACATTTTTTCTATTGGAATTTGAAATTGTTCCGACTGCGTAGTATATTTTGTTTTTCATCATATACTCTATATATACATAGTAAATTATTACCTCTTTTCTTCTTTTGTTAATTCCATATTCTTATGTTTCCTTTTTTCTCTTTCTTTAAATCTGTCTTGATCAGAACTTTCTGAATCAGAGCTATCGTATGAATCATCACGTCTGCTCTTATGAGATTTAGATTTATCTTCTCGTCTTCTGGGTGACCTTGACCAATCTTCTTTTCTTCTGGGTGACCTTGACCTATCTTCTCTTCTTCTGGGTGACCTTGACCTATGTCTTTCATGTCGTTTAGATGACCTTGATTCATCTGTATCGGAGGAATCATCTGAATCATCAGATTCAGAACGAGATCTACAAGAAAACATGAACAAGATAATCTTAAATAAATAATGGGATTATCTTATCTATACCAACGAAAGCTTTACATTAATAGAGTGATTGTTGATTAAGTGATCAGTTTTCCAGCTACATCATGGCAAGAATATAACTTACCCTTTAATGAAATGATGATATCTGTTTTATACTAGACTGACACACAAAGTTAGATTTTTATAGTGCTAGCTCACTGAGACAACAGTCCACATTTTGCTCCACTCTTGACACATTATTATTCTGACCCAGAGCCAACCAGTCTTTGCCTTTACTTCATAAGGCTGCCTGCTTTGCCAAGAAGCAGCAAATTACATACAAATTTTATTGTCTTTGATTTTACCTGATCTGGGATGGATTGCAAGTATACCACACTCGAGGTGAGCATGCCCGGAAGTTAGCTTTATACATTTTTGTATAACAATCTATCATAATATTGCCAATTACATTGTAATAGCCTAACTAGAAAAGTATCCAAACTGGAAACATAGAAAGAATAATACTACATGTTAATCGCTTTGAAGAATACACTGATGTCTAGATCTAGATCTACAACATAAGACAATGAAAAGATCCCCAGTCAATCCCTTGATACTGATACAAGGAATTTATGGAATATGGAGATTTCAACAAGAAAATGGTAGTACAAATGTATTTGTCTTATTTATTGACTTTGATTAAGCCTACATTGTATGATAGTGGGAAGGTTTATTAGACAAACTAATAAGATAAGGTGTGAGGCAAAATTTATACTGACTCTGCTATATCAAATGAAATGTTTAAATTTAAATCAAGGATTTAAATAGTATTTACTATATTAAATCAACAACGCATGGATTCCAGCAAAGTTTGGTTAATAGACAGTCTTCTTTAATTTACATCTTCCAGAACCAGCAAAAATGTAGAAGGTGGCATAATCAAGAGTTGACAAACCATGGGCAGCTGCAGTCCAAGATGTTTTTTGGGAAAACAAGTTACGAGAACAAAAGAAAGGTCAAGAGACAAGTACCGATTCAATTATACTGGCCTGTGTAATGCTATTTCCAATAAAATAATTTGAATTTTAAAAAATCAGAAGTGTCTCAATGCATTTCAACAAATATTGAGATTTTAGCCTTAAATATACGAACGTATTAAGTATCAGGGCCCGGGTGGTTCAATGAGATAGGTAGTTGGATTACCTAACAACTCATACAAGCCTATCACCAATACGGCGTGGGTTCGCACCCGGCTTTGTAAATTACAAACTAGAGCTTTATAGAGGACCTTTCACGGATGCTTCCTACCAAATTTTGATTCATTTGGCCAAGCAGTTACAGAGGAGAAGACTTTTTTAGAAATCAACCAATCAGAAACAAGAATTGTCTGTGGTGGCCATGGTTGATAACGGATCGGGACGAAATGAGCAATCTTTATAGAGGACCTGCCATAGATGCTTCCTACCAAGTTTCAGTTCATTTGGCCAAGTGGTTTCAGAGAAATTTTTTTTTTTAAATCGGCCAATAAGAAACAAGAATTGCCTATGGTAGCCATGCTTGTTAACGAATTGGAACTAAATGAGCAATCTTTATAGAGGACCTTCCAAGGATGCTTCCTACCAAGTTTCGGTTCATTTGGCATAGTGGCCCTGGTTAAATTTTAACTTGTCAGAGAGTCTAGCGTAAAAAGTCTCCTAAAAACAGGATGCAGTAAAAGAAATGTAGTCACAAATCAAGTTCCGACGCAGCGATGCATCAGAATACGGACTTTAATTTGTCTTCACGCTTAAAAGTAAGTTAGATTTTCACGTCTATATTTTCCGTTTTTCACGTGTCACGCTTCCGAAAAAAGGCCATTCACGTATCACGCTTAGACCCCTTTCAGACCCACTAGATAGGAAACAAGACAGGTTGGCACCCGTTGAAAAAGACAGTTCGGCACCAAGACATTTCGGTACCGTTGAAAAAAAGGGTCAAATCAGCACCGCATTTTCTTTCAAACAAACGTGATTACCTTTTTTAAAATAAAATCAACGAAAATTAAAAAAAAACATCAATGATTGTTTAAATGCAATCAAAACATAATTTATTTAAATATTCTTTAAAAGAAGCCATTATTAACTTAATTAAAATCAAAAGCAGTGATCAAATGTTTACAGCTTGTGTTTGCATTGGTGATTGTTTGCTTTCGAGATGATCCGGCCTTAGTTGATACAGCCTTGGTTAATGCGGCCTCAGTTAAGAATGATGTATATCTATGGATATATACGATAAAACGACACATTGTGATGATTTGAGTAAATAATTAATTAATTAATTTGTCTATCAGGTGCCATATAGCATGGTTTTTTTTTGTTTACACCATGACAGAAAAATATGATAAAATTAACGTATGTAGACGTAATTTTAATAAATAGATTATCAAAAATATGATCAAACAAAAACAAAATATTCGAACAAAAACAAATCGCGAGAAGACATTAAACATTTGAATCACATTTTTTTTTTATAATGATTTATTTTGGAAAAAAGTGGGGGCGTTTTGGTAAAAAGTATGGGCGAAATGATTTCCGTCATTATTACCAAAAATTACTAATTAAAAAATTGTTAAAATAATAACGATTTATTATGGGTTTTCATATTCAGTTATGAGTAAATCTTGTGAAATCTAGAAAACAGATATCAAAACATCAGAATCAAGGCTATTGGAAGTTTTGTACGTAAAATCAAAGAAAAAAACACAAGTGCCGAATTGTCTAGCATTCCACTAGATACTGCGGATCTTTTGTTTTTAATTGTAAATATGATCCATGGATCTTTTAACCGACACTACTTGATGATGTCACCTGCCTGTGATGAGTTTGGCCCTAGGCAGTAAAGAAATAGATTAGAATAGAATTATGACATTATATATAATCCACGGTACCCTATAATCCATTATACTCAGATTGTGATATTTTGTTGTGAATGTATTCAAGTATTGTTTGAAATTGTATTTGTTGTATTTGATTATTATTGTTTCGAGGGCCACAGGGAAGATTAGTTTATTGTTACTAACTGTGCTACCCTCCTTCGGAATCCTAATCTCAACGAGATTATTCCCAATTCCAAAGCACTCTCGTTTGCTCTGCATGATTGTAATTTATTATATGTATCCCCTTCCACTTTACCTTTTATGTTTCTTTGATTTTTTGTGTCTGCTCCTGCTGTCAGATGACCCCTCTCGTTTATGCTTTTTCTTCTTTTCTTTACCCATTTACTATGCTTTTTTTCGATCTATTTTTTTTTCGTACATGCGACGATATAGGGGAGATAACTTCATACTCTTTTTGATCATAGTCTTTTAAGCGATTCGCAGTAACCAAGAAACACTGTTAAATTTTTGCATTGCACACATCCGCTATAAATTTTGACAGTTCTGCTAATCTGGTGAATCCATGGTTCAGCTGTTCTTCTTCTTCTGTAAGTGCAGAACCCATGGTTGAGTATAATCACACTGTTCATATGACACAATACAATTTATTTCCTCTTCAATTTGCTGAAATTTTGATGTACAAACATGTACAGCCTTGTACGTTGCCGTTGGTTTTGATTTAATAATTGTTGAAACTGAACTTTCCTTTCACTTTTTTCAGTTAATGACTAACAGTTTTTAATCAACAATCGTCCTTACATTGATGTTGGATCAATTTGGAAACAGTACACAAAAAAATATTATAAAGTTCAAAGTAATTTATTGAAAGAAAGTCCAAAATTGAACATCAATTTGCAAAGACAAGACAAAAGAGATGTTGTGTATGGACACTCGCATGAACATTTTATATATTTGCACATAGACGTAGATGTATATATCCTGCTTTGCATGAACCTTTTATATCGTATGCTTTTAGTGCTGTATATATTTCATCAGTGTTGTACATGGAGGCTGGATAAACCATTTTGTATATTATCAAAGTCAATATACCTGTAAGTGTATATAAGGAGATATTTTATAGTGCTTAACTGCGAACGTTGAAATATTTTTACGAGTTTTTAACTTGGTGTTCCTTATTGGAAGGAGTTACAAAA
Source organism: Bathymodiolus septemdierum (assembly GCA_963383655.1). NCBI lineage: Eukaryota > Metazoa > Mollusca > Bivalvia > Mytilida > Modiolidae > Bathymodiolus > Bathymodiolus septemdierum. The sequence continues at coordinate 71,129,147 of OY726520.1, forward strand.
GAAAGAAAGAATTAAAGAAGATGATTAGAAATAAACATACATGCATAAGTAATAAACTAAACTATTGAACTCACTGACATGACTGACAGCCAGGGGTTACATTTATCAAATGATTAAAGAGAGACAACTCAAATTACTATTGTTTTCTAATGCATACATTTTTTTACATATACTAAATATCACAAGAGTGCAGGATACAGAAGATCAGCATTGTTTTGTGTCTCGAAGAATAAAACAATTAGACAAATATTTGGCAATTTCAACATTCACATAGATATCTTCATTGCTTAGCAGCCAAACAAATTTGTTCATGTTACTTAGTTCATTGAAATTAGAGTTATTCAACTTCCTAAATAATTCTTTCCGATGTAAACTATATTTAGGACAATTTATTAAAAAGTATTCGTCTTCAATTTCTGATAGATTACGCTGCTTACATAATCTGTTTTCAAGAGGTGTTTTTGGAGTAGTGTAACATCCAGTGTCTATTTCAAGTTTATGTGCACTAATGCGAAAACGAGTTAATATTGAGTGCATCTTAAAATCTTTGATATTTAGATATTCTTCTTGTTTAAAAATAGTCTTAAATTTACTATATGTTCTTAATTTGTTTTCATTTCTATTAGTGGTATTGTTAAACTTAACTAAATTAATATTAGTTTTCCAAATCTGAGCAAAATTATCTTTTAATCTATGCTTCAGTTCATTTATTTCTTTGTTTCCACAACTAATTGGTGAATAAAATATATAAATGTCTTAAAAAGTATATAACAAAACAACAAATATGAAATTAGAAGTAATTAAAGATACATTTTAAAACAATAAATACTTTGCATAACATTTTATGCTAGTCCCATCAACAGCAACAAGGGGTCACTCACTTAAGATTTTTAAGAAGCAATGTAGAACAACACAGAGGTTACACACCTTCTCCATGAGGATAATAGAACAGTGGAATAGATTATCAAAATCTACAGTTACTTCAAAGTCCATAAATGCCTTCATATCTGCTTTAAATGCTGAAGACTGGAACCCTTATAAATTCACATGTTCATGTTAACGGCAGTCTATATATATATTTTTTACGTTTTAATATGTGTTAATGCGCAAACCTTTATTAGTTGCGATATGTCAATTCGTGTGTCTAAACCATCATGAGAGGAGGAAATTAACACCAGACCAATGATGAGGGGTCTTTAGAAGCCAATGGCTTACATTCTGACCCGAAGAAGAGGTACAAAGGTACAAAGGGTATGAATAAGCTTCTTCAGAATCCTGACACAAGCTTACAAATGGCAGAGTTTCAAGTCTGTTGAAGCGGATGGAAATGAAAATTACTTACCATTTTGTGTCACCGAGTTTTAAATGTGTTGAAATGGATGGATATGAAAACTACTTACTGCTTTGAATCAAACTGTCTTACTGAAATGCATCTGAAAGATTTTTTTGTGTGTAAATTCCACAATGACATTTCCTTCATTTGAATTGCTTGAATGTATGGGTTTCATTCGTATTTCATAGATGATTCAAGATGGACTTTGGCCATTTCTTGAAACCGGAAATGTAACCTGGCTGCATTTGATCACATGTACTTGGATTTCTTGATGCATGTAATGTTGTACTTATCAGTATGTAAATTGAAGTCAGAAGACGAAACATTGGCCGATGACGTAAGACATCTTTTGATAAATTTAACTCGCAAACAAACCTCAGATATTCATAAACATGAACAGAAAGCTGTTATTGTAGAGGCTGTAATGGATTATAGAATCTATAGTAGGTTCATAACCACTATTTGTATGATCGAGTAGAGATCTTCTTTAGCTCAGTTGATAGAGTGTTCACTTACAGTACAAGAGGGATGTTGCATTTTTAGGAGATAAAATATGCTCTACAGTTACATGGCAAACAGATAAGAATCTCATTAGAAACAAATATGGCGACCATGTCATGGTGAATCTCCGTAGGGAAAATCAAGGACGTATTCATTCAGGGGCCGCCGTGGTATTGATCGTATGGTAGGTGTACTCGATACAACATTATGTGATAAAGTTTGTCAGTGACTTGCGACAGGTCGGTGGTTTTCTCTGGGTACTCCGGTTTCCTCCACAAATAAAACTGACCGCCACGATATAACTGAAATATTGTTGAAAGTGGCGTTAAACACCATAAACCAACCAACCCACCAACCATATTCATTCATTCAAATTGTCACGGCAGAACATAAAACATGGACTATTTACCTTGTGATGGAGTATAGCATTTAAACCAGGTATCGTACTAGATAGTGATCGAATATACAATTCAAAGTTACCAATCTTATATTTTTTGTGTAAGGAATCTAATGTGTATGTTTCTTTTACAGTTTAATGTCTTGATAAATAATGGAAGAAGGAGATGATCAAGTAGAAGAAGAGATTGAGTTCTGGGGAGAAGGCTCCATTTGGCAAAATATACCAGATGACTTTATCATTTACATTTTCTCTTTCTTAGACTGTAACAGTCTTCTGGAAGCTTCAAAGACTTGTGCAGTAAGTAAGATTATTATGCAATGTAGGGGTGTAAAGAAACTCCTAAGTACCGAAAATGTTCGATTTTTTTGTCATTTTCAGTGTTCGATTTTTATGTCATCATCCTGCGTTCGGTATGGTCCCGGTACCGAATATAAATAATAGTCGTCTCTTTGAAAGTAACATTCAGGGAATGGAGGAAGATACACAAAAATGGAGGCACCAAATCGTGTCGGTGATGAATATAATAAGTTTTAATAACATAAGACTAAAAGATCCATCTGCAAACTACAAGTACCGATATCATGCATGGAAATACTTAGGATTTAAAATTGTCAATATAAATGGAACAGAAACTAGGGACAAAGATAAAACCGTAAGTAAAATATGTGTGAATGATGCGAGCTACAAGATCGGCAATATCAGCAACATGTCAACCCATTTTCGATGAAAACATAGGATAATCTAAAGTTCTGGAAGTTCCAGTGGACACAGAGAAACAGTTAAGGCTCAAATGAATCTGCCGATTTCAGTGACAAAGACTGGCAGTTGAGAGTAAGTGACACTATGTTGGCGAAGGATCCATAATCTTTCAACTCCCCTAGAGCAGAGAGTATTACAAAGGAGCAGAGAGTATTACAAAAGAGCAGAGAGTATTACAAAAGAGCAGAGAGTATTGCAATGGAGCAGAGAGTATTACAAAAGAGCAGAGAGTATTACAAAGGAGCAGAGAGTATTACAAAAGAGCAGAGAGTATTACAAAGGAGCAGAGTATTACAAAAGAGCAGAGAGTATTACAAAGGAGCAGAGAGTATTACAAAAGAGCAGAGTATTACAAAGGAGCAGAGAGTATTACAAAAGAGCAGAGAGTATTGCAAAAGAGCAGAGAGTATTACAAAGGAGCAGAGTATTACAAAAGAGCAGAGAGTATTACAAAGGAGCAGAGAGTATTACAAAAGAGCAGAGACTATTACAAAAGAGCAGAGAGTATTACAAAGAAGCAGAGAGTATTACAAAAGAGCAGAGAGTATTACAAAGGAGCAGAGAGTATTACAAAAGAGCAGAGTATTACAAAAGAGCAGAGAGTATTACAAAGGAGCAGAGAGTATTACAAAAGAGCAGAGAGTATTACAAAAGAGCAGAGTATTACAAAGGAGCAGAGTATTACAAAGGAGCAGAGAGTATTACAAAAGAGCAGAGATTATTACAAAAGAGCAGAGTATTACAAAAGAGCAGAGAGTATTACAAAGGAGCAGAGAGTATTACAAAGGAGCAGAGAGTATTACAAAAGAGCAGAGAGTATTACAAAGGAGCAGAGAGTATTACAAAAGAGCAGAGAGTATTACAAAGGAGCAGAGTATTACAAAATAACAGAGTATTACAAAAGAGCAGAGAGTATTACAAAGGAGTAGAGAGTATTACAAAGGAGCAGAGAGTATTATAAAGGAGCAGAGTATTACAAAAGAGCAGAGATTATTACAAAGGAGCAGAGAGTATTACAAAAGAGCAGAGAGTATTACAAAGGAGCAGAGAGTATTACAAAGGAGCAGAGAGTATTATAAAGGAGCAGAGAGTATTGCAAAGAAGCAGAGAGTATTACAAAAGAACAGAGAGTATTACAAAGGAGCAGAGAGTATTACAAAGGAGCAGAGAGTATTACAAAAGAGCAGAGAGTATTACAAAGGAGCAGAGAGTATTACAAAAGAGCAGAGTATTACAAAGGAGCAGAGAGTATTACAAAAGAGCAGAGTATTACAAAGGAGCAGAGAGTATTACAATGGAGCAGAGAGTATTACAAAGGAACAGAGAGTATTACAAAGGAGCAGAGAGTATTACAAAAGAGCAGAGAGTATTACAAAGGTGCAGAGAGTATTATAAAGGAGCAGAGAGTATTACAAAAGAGCAGAGATTATTACAAAGGAGCAGAGTATTACAAAAGAGCAGAGATTATTACAAAGGAGCAGAGAGTATTACAAAAGAGCAGAGAGTATTACAAAGGAGCAGAAAGTATTACAAAAGAGCAGAGTATTACAAAGGAGCAGAGAGTATTACAATGGAGCAGAGAGTATTACAAAGGAACAGAGAGTATTACAAAGGAGCAGAGAGTATTACAAAAGAGCAGAGAGTATTATAAAGGGGCAGAGAGTATTACAAAAGAGCAGAGATTATTACAAAGGAGCAGAGAGTATTACAAAAAAGCAGAGAGTATTACAAAGGAGCAGAGAGTATTACAAAAGAGCAGAGTATTACAAAGGAGCAGAGAGTATTACAAAAGAGCAGAGAGTATTACAAAGGAACAGAGAGTATTACAAAGGAGCAGAGAGTATTGCAAAAGAGCAGAGTATTACAAAGGAGCAGAGAGTATTACAAAAAAGCAGAGAGTATTACAAAGGAGCAGAGAGTATTACAAAAGAGCAGAGTATTACAAAGGAGCAGAGAGTATTACAAAAGAGCAGAGAGTATTACAAAGGAACAGAGAGTATTACAAAGGAGCAGAGAGTATTACAAAAGAGCAGAGTATTACAAAGGAGCAGAGAGTATTACAAAAGAGCAGAGAGTATTACAAAGGAGCAGAGAGTATTACAAAGGAGCAGAGAGTATTACAAAAGAGCAGAGTATTACAAAAGAGCAGAGATTATTACAAAGGAGCAGAGAGTATTACAAAAGAGCAGAGAGTATTACAAAGGAGCAGAGAGTATTACAAAAGAGCAGAGTATTACAAAGGAGCAGAGAGTATTACAAAAGAGCAGAGTATTACAAAAGAGCAGAGTATTACAAAGGAGCAGAGAGTATTACAATGGAGCAGAGAGTATTACAAAGTAGCAGAGAGTATTACAAAGGAGCAGAGAGTATTACAAAAGAGCAGAGAGTATTACAAAGGAGCAGAGAGTATTATAAAGGAGCAGAGAGTATTACAAAAGAGCAGAGATTATTACAAAGGAGCAGAGAGTATTACAAAAGAGCAGAGAGTATTACAAAGGAGCAGAGAGTATTACAAAAGAGCAGAGTATTACAAAGGAGCAGAGAGTATTACAAAAGAGCAGAGTATTACAAAGGAGCAGAGAGTATTACAAAGGAGCAGAGAGTATTATAAAGGAGCAGAGAGTATTACAAAAGAGCAGAGAGTATTACAAAAGAGCAGAGTATTACAAAAGAGCAGAGAGTATTACAAAGGAGCAGAGAGTATTACAAAAGAGCAGAGAGTATTACAAAGGAGCAGAGTATTACAAAAGAGCAGAGAGTATTACAAAGGAGCAGAGTATTACAAAGGAGCAGAGAGTATTATAAAGGAGCAGAGAGTATTACAAAAGAGCAGAGAGTATTACAAAGGAGCAGAGAGTATTACAAAAGAGCAGAGAGTATTACAAAAGCAATTGTAGGATTCATTTTAAAGGACACACAGCCTTGTTACCTTACATGAAATAATACATTTCAAATAGATAGAGACATATGGAGTATCTGTAATGAAAACTACATACTACATATGAAGTATTGTATCGTATCAAAAGTAATAATATCGTGAGCAAAAGTTATGATACATATGTATGTATCGTATCGTGAGGAAGGCATATTGTTACACTCCTAATGCAATGTAGGTATTTTAGAAACTTCAAAGACTTGTGCAGTAAGTAAGATTATTATACAAGGTAGGCATTCTAGGAACTTCAAAGACTTGTACATGTACATAATTGATTTAACCAATCAATACATGTATAAACAGTCCATAGTATAATATATACATACAGTACATCTGTGATTTGTCTATTTACCATAATCTATATTATATTTAACATGTTATGAAAAAAAAAAAACGTTTTAAGCTCATTTGGTAAATAATTCATTTAAAATTGATATTTACATTATCACAATTATTGGGATAATTTTTGTTTTTATAAAATATGTCAAATAATTAGTGAAACCAGTTCAAAGCCAACATTTTGTTCAGAATAAAAAGGGTTACAGTTAGGGTTATGATGTTTAATGCCACTTTCAACAATAATTCAGTTATATTGTGGCGGTCAGTTTTATTGGTGGAGGAAACCGGAGTACCCAGAGAAAACCACTGACCTGTCAAACTTTATCACATAATGTTGTATCGAGTACACCTCGCCATCAGCGGCATTCAAATCCAACTACCATACGATCACGACGACTGCCCCTCTAGGATAAAGATAAAAGGTAGACTGGGTGTATCTGTTATATCTTAGATGTTGCTTTTATTGATTATGAAAACAAATCCACAGTGATGGTCTATATATATTTTATTTACAGAAATGGAGACGAGTTGCTTCAGATGAAAGTCTATGGAGAGATTTAGTAAGCTGTAGAGTTGGTTTAGACAGAACACAACTGCCAAATTGTCATAGTTGGTATGAAGAGTACAGAAGATTATGTATGAATATTCCAATGATACAGAGTGAAGTATTAAAGGAACACGATGATGAAGTCTATCATGTACTATTTTCACCCTCAGGAAAATATTTTACAACAACAGGCAAAGATGGTTATGTTGTCGTAAGTATTTCTGTCAAAGTTGAAAATTTTGTTACAACAAATTAATATACAATGTACAATGTGTTCTGCAATTGGTCAATCATTGTATAGATGCATATTTGCTTTATTTATATTCTGCAAACAATATAGTCTCCTGGTATCCTGATTTTAAGTTGAGCTGATGGTGTGGATAAGTAAGAAACATGTACCAGTATAACACAGACTTGATAGAGAAAACCATGCAATTATCCTTGTTTCAGCTGTTTTGATTAAATTCGACAAAGTTTTGTAACTTTTTTACATTACAGGAAAAGCACGATATATCTAAATTATCAACAAAAGTAAAATTGATAGAAAATGTACTCCATGTAGAACAGGCGAGAAAAGTGTGCCAATGGTTCGTTTCTCTGCCTGTTGTTAAAGCTCATACAAATAAATCTTTATGTATATATTTAAACAACCTTATTAAAAAAAAACTGCTGAGATCTGCTAATCTGGGTCACGGGTCACTGTAATCGGGCAGCTGTATCGAGAAACAGATATGGTGTTGAAAAAACTGTTGATACTCATAAAATATTGATAAATGCTATACAATTTTATGTTTGTCTTCAAGAAATATGATAGACAAAACCATGTGTGAAGTTTTATGACGAAATATCTCTGATTTCTATGTAAAGAGGGAGAGGCGTTAAGGTGCAAAATTGGCCCCACAATATATTAAAAAATAATGCTCGACATAGAATAAAAACAATTTACTAATTTAATTGTTAGATAAACAAATTTTCAAAAAATATAACTTTCCGTGAAATTGGGTGCATTATGAGGTCATTATACATCATAATTAGACGGATAATGCTAAAAATGAACTATAAACGACATATTTAATGTACATTTTAGCTATTTTATATACCTCCACAGTCTTTCACCAACACCAAATTGAGCAGTTGTTTTGAGTATAGAGGGTTAATGATTATATCAAAATATTTTGTTGGTGGAGGATTGTGGAGGTTGTTAAATATTAATTTATTTAGAACCTCAACCAGACCCTTAAAATCAATATTTTCACTCTTCTGATTGTATATATGAGATCATTATATACACAATCTGTACATTTCATGATTCATTTCAAGTAATGAAATTCATCAGTAGATAACTTATGTTTCTGTAAATAATTGTATTTATTTTAAATACAGTTTGTGTACATTAAAGCCAAGAGAAAAACTCAGTGCATGTAATCCAGCGTCAATGCCATAAAAAGAACTGGGGACTATAAGTGCCATATATGGCCCCATATTTAATGAATCATTATCTCAGAACATACTTGATTAAAATTTGATGTGTTTTATATTATAGACGAGATCATACTTTTGATGTTAAAACTTGTTTCCAACAAAATCGATACGTATTTGACGTCATTGTGACGTCATGAGCGTTATTTGTTTTCTGTATTTCGTGGAATTTTGCCCGCGATATTTGGACGGTTTTCAAAGAAATTAAGCACCTCGGCAGTCATGCACCAGACAAATACTTTACCAGATTATTAAAATAAATAAAACACAAATACTGTTAAAGTATTTTTTTGGTTTCACGAGGTGTTAAATTTCTTGAAAAACGACGGGAAAATGTTCAAATATTCCAAGGCTTAGATGACGTTTTGATATTTGAGAAGCAATCTTTGCCGTAAAAATCGATGGTATGTCGGCACGTAACAGTTATATACAAATGTAAGATAGAAATAAAATAATAAACACCATTTCATCCAAAATAGTTTTTTTTCATAAGCCCCCAATTATTGATTATATATTTTCTTCTTGGATACTGAAATAGTTATTACTACATGGATAGGAGGTAACGGGTTTAATGGTCTATCGATGCTACTTCTAAAATGAAGAAAAATAGTTTGATCCAAAAGGAGTAGATATTTTTTGGGCACAATCCAACAGATAGCTTTCACATTATGACCCAAAGGTGTTTTATGTTATGCACTACATACACAAACGTTTGATCCATCATTTGTCCATTGGAGGTTAGGTGTTTAACACCGCTTTCAAAAATATTTCAGTTACTACTTTTGTGGCGGAAATTGGAGTACCCAGAGAAATCCACAGACCTGTCGCAAGTCACTGACAAACTTTATCACATAATGTTTTATCGAGTACACCTCGCCATGAATGGGGTTCAAACTCACAACTTAAGTGGTGATAGGCAATGATTGCACAGGTAGTTGTAAATTCAACTACCATACGACCACGACGGTTCAAGTTCAGTTAAGATGAAAAGTAATTGTTTTATTGATATTGATGGAATTTATGATTATCACTGTTTATAAACTTTCTTTTCATATCAATCAATGAAAAGAATTGGTTTGCTGAAAGTAGGTTTTTTTGTTGGGGTTCATTGGATGGAATTTGCCACCAAACTGGGATGGTTGGCCACTGAATTCACATCACATTTTCATTAATTATATAAAGTTTCCCCTTTTGCGCCCAAATTAAACTTTTAACTTCTATCAGTTCCATTCTCTTAAATCAACCTCCAATGGACAAATGATGGATCAAAAGTTTGTATATGTAGTGCATTGAAAATGCGTTCTGTCATGTGCATAAGTTATTGTTTGCATGACTGACAGACACTATTCATCATATTGTTTTCTAGCTTCTGAACTGTCGATCGAGAAAAAAATAAAATATTCTAGACAGGCAGCAGATAGCCAGTCAATGGGGTTTGCAATTAATATTTCGCATGCACAATAGCGACCCCACACCACAAGGTGTGGAAAATAGAAATATTCTGCTGTGGATTAAATGCGTATTAACTGCATTACATGTAAACTGTATGATTCTGTTTGATAAAGTCCTTTAACTAGAACAGGAACAAAATGTACGCTAGAGTGAAATAGTGTTGTAATAAAAGATCGTGAACGTGATGTACGAGCGTGTACAAGTATTACAGAATGTCAAGGTATATTTTAAATGACGTTGAAACAAGTCACGATTTGATATTAATTCGGTTGTATTTCATTTTGACGATTCTAATTACGGAAGACGATCACAACCATATTGTTTTTGATTGGATTAAAATTATAAATGTATAATAATGTATAATATCCTATTATTATTAGAATCCTAACATGACTGCGAATTTGACATAAATAAAATAACAAATGGCTTCCTCTAGGAAAACGCCGACTTTATGTGAAAGGGACACCAGACAGCTATGAGGAACGAATTTAATACATCCCTTAGCGCGGGATGTAAAGGACACACTCCTTACAGTAAAAGACAACTTACAGCAGATTCTGATAGCAACAGTTTATTAGGAGTGTTGTTGTTGGTTTGTCACAAAGCAAAATAATATCTACCATCTCCTCTTTTTCTAGTGACAATCAAAACAATCATACATAGACTCATGGCAGCCACACACATTTTACCTACACGATTAATCATATGGTTGTAAACTTGTTCTCATCATAAATATATATGAAATACTTGATTGTAAAACAATTATCTATCGACAACCACTTTTTATGGGATATCTGATTCCAAGGCTTGTTATCAGTTTATTAAAAAAAAAAATTCTCACAGGGTCCTAGCTAAAATCGTTACACAATAAACATTATGCTTCACACCATTTCCCAAAATATTTCCATATTATAAAAAAAAACGATCTTTAAATATTGGACTTCTCTCAACCCGCACCTTGTCATTTTTTTTCTATAGATTTGTGATGGTTGTCCGTAAAAATGTACTGGAATATATCATCGCATTGGTTGTCGTTAAGAATAAAGTACGGTTAAAAAAGTGTTTAAAAAAATTTCAAATATGACAAAGTTCTATTGTCCAAATAATTCTATCTATTACTTTAAGATTAATACTAAAATTTCGACCAGTTTTCGACGATCAATGTTAATAAGTTTCTGAATTGATGTCCCAGCGGCGGATCCAGGGGGAGGGCGCACCCGGCGCGAGCCCCTACCCTAAAATTGGAAAAAATATGATTTGTTGACGTAAAATCGTGATTTTTCACACGAAATACCCCTAAAATGTTCGCACCTCCCTCCACTCGGCGCAATTTTTTTAAGTGCGCCCCTAACTTGAAATCCTGGATCCGCCCCTATTGACCTCAATATGTACATTATCAATGTTATAGCAGACGATGAATCCAAAATTGGTCTGTATGAGATATATTTTTTAAATGATTAAAGCTTTGTTAAGGTGACGAAAAAATGAATTACGAAAAACTACAATTTGAACGTGAAATAATAGATGTGGTACGTAGTTCTTACATTTAAGGATGACATTTTCAGATCAGATTTCATGAGATCATTCATGCAATTTCAGCATCATAATATAACCTCTGACAAATGAAGCGATCAAAATAATGAGAGATTTTATCACGTGAAACAAACCGTCGAAAACAGGAGACCGTCGAAAATGGGTGACGTTGCGACATTACTATTCGTTCACTTTAATTTCATAATACAGCTTCGGAACATGTTTTTATTCCTGAAATCAATCCACATTGCATATTAAGTCAAATTTATGCTTTGTTTTTTTTTGTTTTTTTTATAGATATGCATTATAATACAATGATACGTATGTTCTATATAATGAAAAAAATGAGTTCACTGCTTTTCATTACCTGAATTTGTCGATCCGCTGCGAGGAATTAGATACACATATTAACTAACTGCATTTATTTCTGAAAAGTACATATTGTGAATACATTTTGGAGAAAATTTTATCGACATCTGAGGTGGGGCCGATTTTGGTCCTTATAGCTCCTAGTCCTTTACGAGTTGAAGTTGCGGCTGTATCGAGAAACAGATACGGTGTTGAAAAAACTGTTGATACTCATACAATATTGATAAATGCAATAAAATTTTATGTTTGTCTTCAAGAAATATAATAGACAAAACCTTGTGTGAAGTTTTATGACGAAATATCTTTGATTTCTATGTAAATTTACGAGTTGAAGTGGGGAAATTTTATGTTAGATTTCTAAAAATCTTCTACTCTGAAACCACAGGTAAATTTACTTTAGCGATGTATTTTTATCTTGGACAAGATTGGATTGGATGACCGATTTAAAACACACTGACTCTGCATGGTAACAAGATGCATGTAAAAGAAATCTGTTATATTTATTCATTTGTTTGATTCTGGAATATTGTTGATCATTGATTTAAACAGGGAAAAAGGGGGGGGGGGGGGGGTGAATTTTATTTGTGAATTTTACAGTTAAATAAATGTTATGTTTCGACAGTTTAAAGAGAAAAATAAAAATTTGTTGCGACTAAAGCTTAAATAGCTTAAATCAACGTTAAAAATTGAACAAATATCAGTGGTTTTGTAAATGAAATTTATTTTAAATAGAAAATCTGAATTTATTATTTATTAATTTATTATTAATGATACAATTTTATATCCCTTGGGAGGAGGAGGGGGGCTATGATGAAAATTTGAAATAAAAACACAGGACCGGATTTTAAGCAAAAATAATAATCCAGGATTATTTTTTTATTAAGAAAAATCCAGGACCCTGTGTCCAGGATTTTTTTTTTTTAAAGTTAATAATATGAAATATTGACATCCACACTTGCCTTTTGGACAGCACATTTCTGTGTCCACACTTGTTTAATATAAATAATAAATATTGATATTTAAATAGTTACAGGGGAATGAGATTGTTGCTAATTTCATAACCTAGGAATTCATTTATGAAGATACTATGAAAATATATATATTTATCATGCAGTGGCTCTATTTGAGCAGTCAAATTGCATTGACTGGATAAATTGTTGTCATATACAGTCTTTGACCAAGATATAGTTTTTCAGGTATCTGAATCATGTTGAGCGGTGGTAAGACAAGGTAACAGTATAAGCACAGGCTTCACAGAGAACACCATCAAAAACTATTAGAATGACGCTTGTTACTGCTCTTTTTGACAATATGGCAGTTGTTTTGAGGCTTTTTGATATTGCAGGATAAATACAATATACATACATTGTCGGGAAGATATAAAATTCATTTTCACTCACTGTGATACAAGCCTGAAGAGCTCTTCAAAAGCTCATTTTTCTACCTGTTTCTAAAGCTCTTACAAATAAATTGTATATTTTCAGACAATGTACATGTATTGTCTATATTTCAAGATTTTATCCAGCCATCAATAAAATACATTTAGACGAGATGTAGTTCAAACTAAAATGATTTTCTTTATCCAATGTCATTTCAATCAGTGATTGTATAATGTTTATGTAAATTATTTTTAACAGGTGTGGGAACTTGGAATGCCATCAAAGAAGTTTACTATGACTCAAGTAGTTGATCCACCAAGCTACACACGTTTCTCAGAATTCAATCAGTCTGAGACTAAGCTGTTAGTTTCAGGGATTGATATGCGGTTCTTCTATGATGGCTTTATAAAGATATACCAATTTGGACAAGGTATGATATATAACCCATGAGGTTACCTCTATTAAACAGTCACCTGCATAAAAAGGTCACCCTTTTCTTATCCTGTAATAGAAAATTTCATATGAATTAAACCTCTTTTAAGAGGTCACCTGTCTGATAAGGCCACCTTTTCTTTGTGCCAAAGGTGATCTCTTTATACAGGTTTGACTATATAAATTCCTGAAGGACTTTAATAATGTCAGAGTAACTACGCAATAATTTTGATTAGTTGTTTACTACATTTGTATCCCTGGTTTGTGATTGGACAATGCTGTAATTTTCACGGTATCAAATCCACGGTAAAATATCATGAGATAATTTTAGAATTTTAGTTGATTACCGCTTACGTCATCTTGTCAATAATGTGGTGATACACATGATTACATTAGAATGGAGATAACTGAATTGTATTTGAAAATTTCACTGCATCAATTGTCGATTTAATGGTCGCAAATATCCGTATACTGGCTCCGCTAACGCGTCGCCAGTAAACTCAATTTGCGACCATCAAATCTCCAATTGATGCCGTGAAATTTTCAAATACAATAAAGTTATCTCCTAATTTTACTGTTATTTACATATATAGATTCTTACCCAATGTATTAGAACGTTTAATTGTATCATATATTATTTGTTACTTGTTGGAATATGAAAACTAAAATATCTTGTTCTCAAAACCATGGACACTGTCCTCAATAAACATAACCATTATAGAACTGTTCCTTTTGTGAACCTCATCAGAATGAATATGTGCTGATCTGAAATTTAAGCATGTTATGTGAATCAATAATGTGATTTGATTGGCTCAACTTAAAAGACCTTTTGTTCTGTAACTACTCAGTAGTTTGAATTATAATGTATTGTGTGTGATTCTTCAGTAGTCCTCTATAGATTGTGTAAATTTTTATTTTCAATCAAAATCCAAGATGGCCACCACTGCAAGACAACAATGAACTTAGTACCCTATTGAAAATCAATAATATTTCTTAGCAACTACAAGCTTGATGGAATCAAAACTATACATGAATGATTATTGAATGGCTTTTTGCAAAGTCTGTGTTTTTTTTATTTGCGGATCAGAGAAATTGACTTCCGCCTCAGGACAAAGTTTAACATAGGACCCTACCAGAAAAATGTTTTAAAGGCGTTTTTTAATGAAATCACTCAATCTTTTGAAAACAAACTTGGCTGGAATGTTCCTGGAATGGTTCATTGCAAAGTTTTTTTTAAATCAAGTTTATCAAAAAACCACTGGTGGAAAAAATGTTTCATAGAACTCAATGATCTTCTCAGAAACCAGTAGACCTAATTTAACCCAAACTGTACACAAACAATTATTGGATAAACAGGTAATTGGTAACCAGGTAAGCATTACAGGTGCATGAATAAGACTTGAATTGAATTATGTATAAGTAAAGTGGAATTTCCTAATTCTCATGGAGCTTTGTACAATGAAAACATTTTTTCCTTGCAGACTTGATTGAACTGTGTATGGTAAGAGTTGAATTTCATAACTTCCGTGGGGCATGGTACGATGACGACACTTTTCTATCCTTGACAAGGACTAGTGATGAAACAAATGGTTATTTTCTTCAAGTTCGTGCTCATAAGGTTAGTATCAGTAAGTAGTGATGGAAATAAAGGTTGGTTGGTTTATGGTGTTTAATGCCACTTTCAACAATATTTTAATTTTATCGGTGGAGGAAACTGGAGTACCGAGAGAAAACCACTGACCTGTCGCAACTCACTGGCAAACTTTATCACATAATGTTGTATCAAGTACATCTTGCCATGAATGGGTTTCAAACTCACAACTTTAGTGGTGATAGGCACTGATTGCACAGCAGTGGAAATGGAAAGTAAAGAAGTCATTTAAGTCATAAAATGGTGTTTATTCAAAAGTCAATATTTTATGTTTATTTTAATGTTTTCCAGTAATATTCAGTAAAAAAGAATAACAATTGTAAACTTCTTCTGCATACAGAACTTTGGTCCTTGTGATTTAAACATTATTGATACTGACAAGCTTATAATTACTACATTGTGAAATAAGTAACTATTTTGTAGTACTTTTCGGCTTGTATGCTGGAGAGTGGTGAGTTGATTGACATGATTGTTACAGAAACTGTTGGAACAGTCATATGGGAATGAATACAGATAGTGATGGCTGTGTTTTCACTTTAATTAGTAAGATGGGTTGAATTACTACACAAACAGGGTTCGTTGTTATTCTTTATATATATAGCATACAGGTACATGTATGATAGAAGATTTTATAATTTGACAGCTCCCTGTTGAATTATCCTTATGTGTTAAATCGAAACCAAGGTATTCACATTTGTTTTTCTTTCTAAATCTCTATTTAGATTCTTGAGATCTTTATTTCTATGACTAGATATCACTAAAATCAAAAAAATTTGCTTTTTCAGTTTTTGCAGAAATAACCCCATTGTGAACAGTTTGACTTAAAAAATTGCAAAATTATAATATTACTCACTTTCAGGCTGTTAAGAAGATTTGTCAACATGAATTTACTAAGTTAATAGACATTAGACACGCATGTCATAGAAATGATTTTATAAGAGTAATTGACAAAGCAAAATGGACAACAGGCCATGAACATGAAGATGAACATAATTCTGTCAGTTCTGCCTCTAACAAACGGAAGCAGGAAGATGTAATAAATGATACAGGGGATACTTGTGAGAGTTCTATGAAGTCTAATGATGGAAACTATGATAAATGTGTTATACTTTATCAGACCTCTAGAAACCAAAGATGTGCTTTATATCAATACAATGTTAAAAGTAATGAAGAAGAAAGAGAAGAATTTGTGTCACCAGGGACTTTGTATGAATGTGATGGTACAATTATAGGTACAAACATATCAGAAGATCACAGGTGAGTAGTTACCTTGACATACTATATACCTTAGTGACCTTGACATACAATAAACCTTAGTGACCTTAATATACAATAAACCTTAGTGACCTTGACATTCAATAAAGCTTGGTGACCTTGACAAACAATAAACATTAGTGACCTTGACATACAATAAACCTTAGTGACCTTAACATACAATAAACCTTAGTGACCTCTACATACAATAAACCTTAGTCACCTTGACATACAATATAGCTGGGTGACCTTGACATAAACCACTTTACACAGTTGCATTGTAGTTGCCCTAACAGGATCATACAAAGTTTTATAGTTCTACTTTTCTTAATGACCAGTTATTGTTCATGAATGACCCGTCTCTAGACTATGGTGATAACAGATATAAATATAAGTCAAAGGTAAAATGTAGAATTGAGGAATTTAAAATAGACCAGTGTGTTTGCTTTTGTGACAAAGATTTGATATAATCTGAAATAATCGTTGGAGAAAACCGAAAGGGCAATCAAGAATGAACCATCCAGAGAAACAGGCAGCATTGAAAACAAGACTCAGAACGAATACAAAAAAAAACAAAAAAAACACAACACAGAAAACTAAAAAATAAACCACATGGACCCACCAAAAAATTGGGGGGTGAATCCAGTTGCTCACGAAGGGTAAGCTGTTCCTGTTTCTTAAAAGACAGCATATATTTATGATTATACAATTGTATGATAATATTGTCTATTATTTCAACACAATGATGTACATGTATATATATGTATGTATCAAAATACAGGACAAGTTCAAAATTAAGTATTTTGATGTCTTTTGAGCTTGAAGCATGGTACCTAAAAGATTCAAAATTTTCATTGACAGATAACTCTGATCATTTTGTATTTTGAATATGTTAATTTTTTTTTACTGGTCTCCTTAATAACAGCTAAATGTTCTGACATGTTCTATGTTTAAAACAAGGTGCCTAAAAGGGTCAAACTCTTTCAAGTGACATGGATCATTTAACCCGGCCAAATTTTTGTGTCTGTCCCAAACTAAGACCTGGATTTCCTATGTCATATGTCATGGTCTTTTTTTGTGAGTGAAGGTGAGAGGTGATTGTTCATTTACTGTTTAAACTTTATTTTCATAATTATTTGGGGAGAACACTTACATAGGCTGTGTCTGATGTGTAATCCCTTTGTATTTTTGTAATGTATGTTCACTTTATTCAATAAAATTATATATAACTCAAAACAACATTTCTCTTATTATTACCTTGTTTAACCAGTTTAACCAGTTGGTTAAATTTTCCTAATATTTTTAATCACCACAATGGTTAAATTTCTGCATGACAATTCCCGCCAATTTCCTTGAAATGTGATTGTGGGCGTAAATTGATAATTAAAAAATATTTTTGATGTTTTTAGTCATAGGAGAAGTAGATTCCCCTTCTGCTACTAGTGGATTATGATATTTCTCCACTCTTGATAGATAAATTTTCAAGTTGTAAAGCTTTAAATTTTTTAAATTTAGTTATCTTGAGTGAAGAAATATTGTAATCCACGGGTAGCAAAAAGAGAATCTATATTTATAAAACTTTGAATTCTTATGGAGGAAAGAATGCAAGCGAAAAGCATTATATGAGTACTAAGAAAAGAAAATAATATTTAACGATGCTATTTGTTTGATTTAAGGTACCTTGTATATAGTGTTAGACAAAAGATTCCTGGCAGTAGATATAGTATGTATAATCAAGACATTGAGGTCAGAGTTCATGACCTTCAAAATGACAAGGACACTGGAGAAGTCTATAAGGGAGCAAGATCATGTGGAGAAGAAAATGTATCATACATTTTCCCTTCCATCAGCAAAGATTTTATTTCATGGTAAATAATTCTTTATATTTTAAATAGACTGAGATGAGTACCTTGAGATTAAGTACAAAGATGAGTCCTGTCAGAATAACTTAATAAGTAAAAAAAAGGTCCCCTCAGACTAAGTACAAAGATGGTACCCTCAAGGCATTAAACTAAGATAACATTTTAATTAGATTTGGAACCTACTCCCTTAAGGAAGTATAAGATGATCCTTAAATTGTAGTTGATCAATGAAATATCTGACTCCAACCTTCACTAAAATAAAAATATGAATCAAGTTAAATTTAATGATACATGTACCTGTATTTTGTTTATAATGTGTAGAATACTAAGAGTAGCAGAAACCAGGAAGTAAAAACAGGGGTCTCAGGTTAAGGTTATAGTATTTTAATGCCACTTTCAACAATATTTCAGTTATATCGTGGTGGTCAGTTTTATTGGTGGAGGAAGCCGGAGAAAACCTGTCGCAAGTCACTGACAAACTTTACTGCATAATGTTGTATCGAGTACACCTTGCCTGAGTGGGATTCAAACTCTCAACGTTAGTGGTGATATGATCACGACCACAACGATCACGATCACGACCACAACGGCCCCTGTAAGAATAGATAACAGAATATTACAATGTAGTTTGAATTCTTTTTATGTAATGATATTAAATTTCATTTATATAAGTAAAAATTTAATGATGATTATTTTTTTATAATATAATAATCAAAATTATAAAGAAAAGTACTTTGCATCCCCATAGCCCCTATATTCATCCCATTTTAAGATCAAATGCTAAAAATAGTGACAAAATGAATTGATGTCAAGGACACAAAATTGCTATATAGTCATGATTGATTGATTGATTGATTATTACTTAACGTTCAGTTAGCAGTATTTCAGCTTTATTCAGGACGATATAGTCATGATAATGTCCAGCGAGCAGTATTTCAGCTATATTCAGGACGATATAGTCATGATGACCTCTCTGATGTGACCTCACTCGGCACATGCTCAGAAGCTGATTGCACACCACATGTGTTGATGGACATTCAAATTTGTTAAATTGCTGTTTGTATTCTACATGTTTGTCTAACACATTGCATTATTTCAATATTAAATAAGGCCAATTATCAGTGATAACTATTAACATGTGTTTTGGACTAGTAAATTCACCTATCACATGCTAGTCAGCATCCATAACATTTGTTGACAAAAGCCCATATGATTCTAACTTCATTGGACCCAGCCATGTTTAATGTATAATTAATTTTATCCTGCAATCAGTACATTTGTTGTACAAATATACGATATGAATACATTTTTGCTTTATTCGTACTAGACGAATAAACTTTTCGAACTATGCGAATAAACTTTTCAGCCTACGAATAAACTTTCCTGGTACCCTGTAGCTATGTACAGTGGAGGGCGCAGACAAGTATGAAACTGGTACTAATGATACGCGGACCATGAAGAAGACACCCTTGACAACATTTATGAAAGGCGAGGAATGACGCTTGTTTCTGTCCTTTTTGTTTAAATCTGACAAGTTTTCCGACTTTTTTGACATTGCAGGATAAACACAATATACGTACATTATCGTTAAATATAAAATTCATTTGTACTTGCTGTGAAACAGGCCTGAAAAGCTCACCAAAGGCTCGCTATTCTGCCTGTTTCTAAAGCTCGTACAAATAAATTTTATATTTACCGACAATGTTCGTATATTGTATATGACTTCGACCACTTGGTACGCAAATATTATCAACTAGTTATGTATCTTGAGGAAAGTTTTGTAATAATAAACTGACTTTTACATTATTATCACTCCTGGTAACTAAGACAACTGAAATGATTCTAAAGGTACAAAATGTTTTACATCAACTTTAATACAATATCCATCCATTTATGCCATGTTTTTCCATCTGAAATGTTTAATTTTAATTAAACATTTTTATCTTTCAGTGGTAGTGTTTTTTATAATTTCAGTGGAAGTGAACATTTAAAAGGATATTTATGGGATCGACGATATGGAATTTTATTATCTGAACTTAGTCATGATCACGGGGTTCATTCTCAGAATGGTGTAAATGCTACAGCTTTCTGTACTACAGATCAAGAAGTCCTAGTTACCGTGGCTGATGACCTCTATGTCAGGATTTGGAGGTCAAGGCAGAGAATATTGGATATAAAACAGAATCAAGTTAAAATTAAAAGTAAATCTGGTAAAAATGATGAAACGTTTCCTGAAAGCTCAAAGTCAAACAATAAAATGCAAAACAATCCTGGTTATGAATCATCAATTTTTGAATATATTGAAGGTGACATTGATGACATGGAGGACAAAAAAGTGACGTGTTGCTATGGATTTAAGAAGTCAAAATCAAAGAAGAATAATAAACTAGGAAATATATCTGTATGACATGTATATTAATAAAAGCATTGTTATGGTCAAGATTTCTACCTATATGCTTGTTGAATATACCAAAATATATTTTCTGGCCAGTGCTTGCTGATCAGGTTGCAAAGAGTGTAAATATGGGTAATGGCAAATTGGAAAAAGTACAGTGGAACGTGTGCAAACCGACACCTGAATTTTCCTGACATTCTGTGACATCTGACAAAAAATTTATGGTCCCAAAGTATTTCTGTTAACTAAAATAAAACCTGAGTATTCCGACATCCTGTACAATCTGACACATTTCCCTGGTCCCTTGGTGTGTCAGATTAGACAGGTTCTGACATCCTGTACAATCTGACACATTTCCCTGGTCCCTTGGTGTGTCAGATTAGACAGGTTCTGACATCCTGTACAATCTAACACATTTCCCTGGTCCCTTGGTGTGTCGGATTAGACAGGTTCTGACATCCTGTACAATCTGACACATTTCCCTGGTCCCTTGGTGTGTCAGATTAGACAGGTTCCACTGTACCTACTTTGTATATTCACCTCCTCACAAATTTTGAACCCAGATCCATGAACTAAATAGAAATTTTGCAGAAATTTTGAAGTTATGGACCTCACATTTAAAAAAAATTGTTAGATTTATATTTAACATTGTCCAAAAATTTAGAACTTTTCTGCACCATTTTGAAGATAGGGTACATGTTTTGTGTAATGAACTCCTCATACATTTTTCAACTCTGACCCTTGATACATTGTAAAATGGCTTCACACATAGTATACATTGTATAGGTGTGTTATAATGCAACTTGACCAGCTGAGACTGAACTGTTTAAACCTTCACGATTAACCAATTTGTTCAATTAGTAGCAATGCATTGAGTCACTTTACCAAACATGGTTTATCTTGTAAAATGTCAATTAAATTCAGTCTCTCTGTGGAAATATATTTCAAATCATTTGAAATGAAAAGGTACATATAATTTCAAGGATTGAAATTGATAAATATTACATTTTGACTTCTGATTATCTCAGTTATAATAGAGGGCAGTCATGGTCTTGATCGTATGGTAGTTGAGTTTTCAACAACCTGTACAATCAGTGCCTATCACCACTAAAGTTGTGAGTTTGAACTCTGTTCATGGCAAGGTGTAATCGATAAAATATTATATGATAAAGTTTGTCAGTGACTTGCGACATGTCGTTGGTTTTCTCCGGATACGCCGGCTTCCTCCACCAATAAAACTGACCACCACAATATAACTGAAATATTGTTGAAAGTGGTGTTAAGCACCATAAACCAAACCAGTTATAACAGGAAGGATTAAAAATAAAGAAATGTAACAAATAAGTACATGTATTTCTCTAGAGAGAATTAATTTATTCTTAGTTAACAAAAAGAAGCTAATGTACTGAAGTGATAATACATGTAATGATATAATTACCCACAATGCATTGGGACTCATTGAGATGATTGGTCAATCCTGTAGTGTATATGCTCACATGTATTGAGGCAAAAAATTATTCTGATAAATTTAGCTATCATAGAAGTCTTTCTATGTATAAAGCACATGTCTGTGATATATATTTGTTGTATGTCAATTATTTAAAATTAAATGTATATAAAATGTATGACATGTTTGTCTTTCATCAAGTTTCTATAAACACATTTTGAGCCCTGAGACTTCATTGGTTGTAGGCTAGAAAACTAATTACTTTATACAACAATAACTCCTATAAAATGGAGCAATCATTTACTTTAAAAAAAAAATTACATCTGAATAAGATAGGGTCGTTTGTTTTAATAGTGTTGGCTGTTAAACCAATATACATTTCCTTGCCATACATCTAGTTGGACCAGTATTGACTTGCTCAAAAACAAGTTTGTCAAGACACAACTGACCTAATTTTGTGGAAAATGTTTTGATTTTGAAATATCATTTTTAGGAGAATTGGGAGCTCTGATAATGACTGTAGACTTTTGAGTTCACCTGACCCAAAGGTTCAAGTGAGGTGGTGTCATCACTTTGTATCCGTTGTCTGTCGTTGTCCCTAAGCTTTTACATTTCAATTTTCTTCTCTGAAACAACTTGCTGGCCGAAATTTTGAATATTTATTTTAAGTCTGATTTTGATAGTTTTTTTTTTCTTTAAGATACCTTGTAAAATTTCCAGCCTGCATTATTCATACAGATTTGACCTAGCTCTTATTGTTTCTGAGATAAAAGGGGTCAAAGGGAACCAAAAAGGGACCAAGACACAAAATTATAACACCATATCGGTGATGTAATGGTTAGCATGCTCGCCTGGAGTGCCGTAGATTGTGGGTTTGAGCAACAGTCGTGTCAAACCAATTTCAGAGTTATGAGAGGACCAAAATGGACCAATGCCCAGAATAATTAGTTTTCAGTCCTATTTTATTGAGTTAAAAGTTTAACATAGGATCCTAGGTGAAAATGAGTCAAATAATTTTACTAAAGATTGAACACAAACTGTTAATGAATAACCAGGTGAGCAATACAGGCACAACTTATCCAGTTGTTTAGAAATGCTTATATATTTATTTTATGTAATACATGTACATTGTATTTGTAATGATTTTTGTTGTTATTTAAATTTGCTGATTATTAATGTTATATTTAGTTTATACCACAAGCTTTCATTTAACTGGTTTATTTTTGTTAATTATATTCGTAGATTGACAATGCTGTCTTTCATGTTTCTTTGTTTTTAACTTAGAAGGTTTTTTGATTAAGTTGTATTACCTGTAGCCATAATATATAGATTGTTATAAGCTCCTTAGATCCAGAAATATCTCTTATGATATCAGTTGATGGTCCATGATTTTTTTCTGTTGTCTTAATATTACAACATAAAATTAATAGACTTATAACTAAATAGAGCATATTCTTGAGTATTTTGACATTTTCATGAATATATTTCACTTGTTTACTTTCACAAATATAAGGGATAATGTATTGCAGAACTTTGACTTCTTGATGGTCATGGTTCACTTATTTTGTTTTATGTAAAATTCATATGATCGGGCAAGTTTCCCCATTGCCATACAACTGAAATTCATTACATTAGGTTCACACATTGATCTTTGAGGCTACATTTCAGCCAGAGATGTGTCACCTGACCATGACATTTTGTTATATTTACATCAAGTTTTTGTGATTAGGTCAGTTTTCCCATTACAATACTATCTAGGTTCTCTGTATTTGGTCCTCACATTGATCATGGAGGATACTAGTAAGCCTGGCATGTGTTACCTATATTTACATTTAAAGAAATCATTTGATGATATATTTTAGAAACATTAACTTTTAATTGATATTTTGCTTTTTAACGTCCAGTGACAGGTTTTTAATGCACATTTTGAAAACTACCATACAATTACATGGATCTTTTGAATTTGATTCAGATGATAATCATGTGCATCTCTATTCCTAATGCATGTGCACACTGAGCATGAACATTATGTGCTCCATTTTTACCTGTGTAATATTTAATGTTTATATTTCTGATATTTATACTGTTATATAAATAATTGCAGAAATGAAAAAAAAACTTGACAGAGAGATTATCTTTAAACGTAGCTTACAATAAAAAAGACGTATTTGTCAGAGAAAGCTTACCATAAAAAAGATGTATTTGTCAGAGAGAATATGTTAAATTTAATAGTGGCTCTACTTTAAAAGAGTATTAATCTGTATTAATAGTAATGTATATTTATGTTGCTGTGGATACATGTTTATTTATTGTCACTGCACCATGGTGCTTATTATACTCGTAGAGAGGGGACTATATTGCAATCACCTTGTCCGTCCGTCCGTTCACACTTTCGTTAAAGATGTCTCCGCTGCTACTGGAAGAAATGATTTTTTTTTCATACATGACTTTGGCATAATGACTTGTACCGTGTCTCCCCTTTCCAGG
The DNA here is from genome assembly GCA_963383655.1 of Bathymodiolus septemdierum. Taxonomy (NCBI): domain Eukaryota; kingdom Metazoa; phylum Mollusca; class Bivalvia; order Mytilida; family Modiolidae; genus Bathymodiolus; species Bathymodiolus septemdierum. Next base: position 71,153,701 of record OY726520.1, read on the forward strand.
CTTACCGCACATCTACTTCCTGTTTACCGCGCGACTTAGAATTTTTCATGTTTGCCGTAATGAAAACTTTCGTAACAGATATCTCAGCTTCTACAGGAAGAAATGATTTTATATTTAATATGTGGATTTGGCATGATGCCTTGTACCGTGTTTCCCCTTTCCAGGTTTACTGCACATCTACTTCCTGTTTACCGTGTGACTTAGAATTTTTCATGTTTGCTGTAATGAAAATTTTCGTAACAGATATCTCAGCTTCTACTGGAAGAAATGATTTTATATTTGATATATGGCTTTGGCATGATGACTTGTACCGTGTCTCCCCTTTCCAGGTTTACGGCACATCTACTTCATGTTTATAGTGCGACTTAGAATTTTTCATGTTTGCTGTTATAAAAACTTTTGTAACAGATAATTTGAAACAAATGAACGAGTGGGGGTATTCTTAGCACGACGTAGCGTGCAATATCTTGTTATTGTTATTCTGTTCTTTTTTTATAATTTTTTAGAATCTGTTTATTATGCTTCTATCAATAAAGTTTTGACACATTTTTGTTATTAATTTGATGGGCAAAATAATTTAATCAACCTTTTTCAGTGATTGATTGATTGATGAATTGTTTAACCTCAAGTTAACAATTATTTCAGCTGTTCATGTCAGGAACAACTCACAATAAATCATGTAGGTAAAAGGTGACACTTTGCTGGGAAGATGTTTTAATTGTCACAAATAACAAGGGAGATAATAGATAGGGTTGGTCTTATGGTTTATGATGCTTATCGCCACTTTCAACAATATTTCAGTTATATCGTGGCAGTCAGTTTTATTGGTGGAGGAAACAAGAGTACCCAGAGAAAACCACCGAACTGTCAAACTTTATCACATAATGTTGTATCGAGTACACCTCACCATGAACAAGGATCGAACTCACAACTTTAGTATTGATAGGCACTGATTGTATAGGTAGTTGTAAATCCAACTACCATACGATCACGACCACGACAGTTGGAAAATGTTTCCATTGCTGCTTATGAGGAGTGTTGCATTCTTTAAACAGAAGACACACATTTACAGCCCTGTCTGATGCTCATAAGGAGTGACATTACAGCCCTGCCTGAAGCTCATAAGGAGTGACATTACAGCCCTGTCTGATGCTCACAAGGAGTGACATTACAGCCCTGCCTGAAGGAATGTGACATTCTGTAAACAGGAAGCATTCATTTATGATCCTGTCTGCTGCTCATAAAGAATGTGGCATTCTGTAAACAGAAGGCATCAATTTATGACCCTGTCTGCTGCTCACGAGTGTGGCATTCTGTAAACCAAAGGTATTCATTTACAGCCCTGTCTGCTGCTCATAATGAGTGTGGCATTCCCTAAATAGAAGGTGTTCATTTACGACCCTTTCTGTTGCTCAAAAGAATGGGTACATTCTCTAAATAGAAGACAATCATTTGTCTTTTCATAAGGAACATTGCATTCTGTCAACAGAAGTAATACATCTGCTACTCAAAGTTTTGAATGAGGAGCATTCAAGGACTATTCTAGCAAAGTTAGTTAAAATTTGCCCATTGGTTCAGGCGAGATGTAGAAATTAGGTATTTCTATTTTCAGTATGGGTGGCCATATTTGAAGGCTGGCGGACCTGTCACACAATTTTCAAGTGGATCAACCATGCACCTTTTTGACTAAGTTTGTCCTAGTGGTTTTAGAGGTGATGTTAAAAATCTGAACCTCATTGGTGGTGTAATGGTTATTGTGCTCGTAACGAGTGTAGTACATTGTGGGTTCTAGCCACGGTTGGGTCAAACCAGAGATTATTAAATTGTTATTTGTTGCTTCTCCATTAACAGCATTAAGGGGTTATAGTTATGGTATTTAATGCCACTGTCAACAATATTTCAGTTATATCGTGGCGGTCAGTTTTATTGGTGGAGAAAACCACCGACCTGTCGCAATTTACTGACAAACTTAATCAATTAATGTTGTATCGAGTACACTTTCCCTGAGCAGGATTCAAACAAGGCACTTATTGCATAGGTAATTATAAATCCATCTACCATACGATCATGACCACGACAGCCCCTTAGCATTAAAGAGAAAGAGAAAAGACTGGATGGTTAGGAATAAGGGTATCTTTCCGTGGATTGTTGTTTCAGTGAGCTAGCACTATAAAAATCCAACTAAGTGTGTTGGTCTAGTAGAAAGCGGATCTCATTAAAAATTAACTTGTTCTCACCATAATATAACTGGAAGATTGCTGAACTGGCGTTAAACAACAATCACTCTCAAAAGTCTGAAAGTTAACAGACCTATGACGGGCGAAAAGTGATTGCAATAGCTCAAATGACTCTTTGGGTAAGATGTTCTAAAAAGGAACAACTGCATGGCTGCTGTACACATTAATTATTAAAAGTTTATTTTCACTATTCTTTATAAGCTGGATTTCATTATTTAAACAATAAAGACTATTGCATATATATTCTTTATTTCATATCCATCAACCTTCCACAAAAAGAAGCCTTACATGAAGTATGACAATAACAGGTTTCCATTGTACACATGAATAATCAATTTTATACGTAATTTCTATATTTTCCCCTTGAAACACCAAAGCATATTTTTAGTATAAATGTCTGATGATGATACTGTAAATTATCAGTCAGTGTGACATCAAACATGTCATTGTTGATAAAAACATTAAGGTCAGTTGTGTCTGTCTCAACGTACATTATCACTAGTATCAGAGCCTGTCCTATCATACTCGGTCATACTAACAATGTTTGTCTCTACCTTCATAACTGACATTATTCTATGTATCTCGACGGTAAATTTATTCATATTAGAAAAAATGTAGTTTAGAAAAAATTCTCCTATAAATCTGGCCTTAACAAAGAATACAAAGTTTAACTGACCATCAATAATCTTATAAACATCAACTATAAAAGTTATGTACCAGAAAATATCGTAGGTTTAGGGTTATGATGTTTAACGTCATTTTCAACAATATTTTAGTTATATCATGAAAGTCAGTTTTATTTGGTGGAGGAAACCGGAGTACCCGGAGAAAAACCACCGACCTGCTGCAAGTCAGTGACAAACTTTATCGCAAAATGTTGTATCAAGTACACCTCGCGATGATCGGGAATTGAACATAAGTTTTATATATTTAAAGTATTTTCTGTTGGACAGTGTTCTTTTAGTGTTGTAATTCACACTACTGAAAATATCTAATGTTTTCTGCCACATGTAGAATGTTTTTGTTGTTGTAATTCACACTACTGAAAATATCTAATGTTTTCTGCCACATGTAGAATGTTTTTGTTATGTTGTAATTCAAACTGAACTAACACTTCGAATATCTAACGATAAATGTTTTCTGCTACAAGTATAAATTTGTCTCTTTGGTAATATATTGCACATATTGGGGGTAAACTGAAGACACACTGAGGTTATTGTGTATATTTTGATTCAATGCTTTGATTGCTCTTGTTATATAATCCTCAAACTTAATGTTATACCTATATAAAATGAAAAACAAAAAATCAGTAACGCACCAAAGGTGTGAAAGCAGAGTTGCGAACATATGGATGGACGATGCCTGTGTACCAAGATTCATTTAGATCCGACATTTCATTCTTAAAATATCGTGCGGAAACAAAAAAAGTATCCAATTTTTGTTCTATTTTTAGAAGTTGTGACCTTACCTTTGTCCTACAAACCTCAATATCAATAGTCTTCCTCATCTCACCATCAGGCATGTGTGTACCAAGTTTCATTTAGATCCGACATTTCGTTCTTAAGATATTGTGCGGAAACAAAAAAATATATAATTTTTGTTCTATTTTTAGAAGTTGTAACCTTGACCTTTGTCCTACAAACCTCAATACCAATAGGTTTCCTCCTCTCACCATCAGGCATGTGTGTACCAAGTTTCATTTAGATCCAACATTTCGTTCTTAAGATATTATGAGGAAGCGAAAAAAATATCAAATTTTTGTTCTATTTTTAGAAGTTGTGACCTTGACCTTTGACCTACAAACCTCAATATTGATAGGCTTCTCATTCTCACCATCAGGCATGTATGTACCAAGATTCATTTAGATCCGACATTTCGTTCTTAAGATATGGTGCAGAAACAAAACAAGTATCTAATTTTTGCTCTATTTTTTAGAAATTGTGATCTTGACCTTTGTCCTACAAACCTCAATATCAATAGGCTTCCTCCTCCCATCATCAGGCATATGTGTACCAAGTTTTATTTAGATCTGACATTTCGTTCTTAAGATATCGTGCAGAAATGAAAAAAGTATAACATTTTTGTTCAATTTTTAGAAGTTGTGACCCTGACCTTTGTCCTACAAACCTCATTATCAATAGGCTTCCTCCTCTCACCATCAGGCATATGTGTACCAAGTTTCATTTAGATCCTACATTTTGTTCTTAAGATACCGTGCGGAAACAAAAAAAGTATCAAATTTTTGTTCTATTTTTAGAAGTTGTGACCTTGACCTTTGTCCTACGATCTTCAATACCAATAGGCTTCCTCCTCTCACCACCTGGCATGTGTGTACCAAGTTTCATTTAGATCAGACATTTCATTCTTAAGATATTGTGCGGAAATGATTGCACCGCCCGGACGCCATTCATCATATTTTAAGTTGAGTTCGACGCAACTCGGCTAAAAATACCACATTATTGGAACAATTCCAAACTCCAATATCAAAATCGTAGAAAGACGTAAAATCAATACCAATAACACATATACATGACCGCTCATTTTCCTGGCTTTGTACAGGTACTTCAATAAAAAGTGCCAAAGTTAAAGTAGTTTTATTGGCCCATACTTCAACTCTTAGAGAAATGATGTGATCATGTAAGTGTTCTTCACATGTGATTAAAATGTTAACCCTCACAAATTATCAGGTGAAGAGAGTTGTAATATAAGAACGCTCTAATCTTGAACATTATACATAATATAATTAATCTCCTTGACACAGAAGTTGTCATTATGTATATTAGTTCTCTTCACACAGAAGTTGTCATTATGTATATTAGTTCTATTACAGAGATTTGATGGCCTCAACCATCATTTAAATATCAAATAGTACATAAATATATTATGTAACGTTCTAATCTTGAATATTATACATAATATATTCAATCTCCATGACATGTAAGTTGCCATATGTATAATAGTTCTATTAAAGAGAGTCGATGGCCTGTCATCATTCAAATATCAGATACTGCAAAGTGTACTCGATTCAACATTAATTGATTAAGTTTGTCTGGACCTGATAATCCTTGTCTTTGCGAAAAAAAAATACTAATAATTAATATGTATCTATTTTATTTAATAGTCAAAATCAGCTAAATACTTAAAATATGAGGTAGTTTAATTTCAAATAAACAAAAATACTGAAATTATTTTCTATCAAAACAATTTTTTGTGGTTGACTAAAGGATCAAATGACCATACTAAAATAATACATTGTCACAGACTATTTTACTGTGGAAGTTTTCATCAAAGCAAAAACAAAACAAACTAAGGCTAATGGAGTTGCTTACTGTTGATAATTATACAAGTTTGTTTAATTATGGAAACAGATTTAATCTTCTTCAATATTTGTCAATTTTGACATTTCCAAAATTAAAAACTAGTTTCCACTAAGCCTGTATCTTATCTGTCTGTTATCAATAGTTTAACAATTTGTATTCCGTCAAGTTTGTAGCTTTCCAGAAGATATTCTAACATTTCCCTATTTAGTCGTGTTTCATGTTTTCTTGCTTTAACATTCGACAAACATAAAAAAAAAAAAGAAAAAACTCTGTATAAGACAAAGTATTAAATGAATATTCCAACAAAATTCACTTTAAAATTTGACATTATTTCAGAGATGAAGATTTTTACAACAATTTTCCAATAAGGTCCTATGCTATTTAATGTCTTGTGGTGGTGTTCATCCTCGAATTTAAATCCATAAAAAATAAAAACATTGGACAGGGACAATCTAATGATCATTAAAGTACAGCTTGAGTTGACTCAACTTTATTGTATCAGAGTAAAGGCTTTTTTTTATTCTTTTTTCACATAGGGTGAATGGTATCTTGGATTTCTGATTCATGAAAAAACACACATATATGTCAGGATCTGTCAACTCACATTAAATTTCTAATCATTTAGTAGTGTCTGAACAAAAGAAATTGAAGCTAGCCCAATCTTATCACATTAAGTTAATTCTTTATTTATTTAATGAGGACGGCTGACAGCAATCTTATCATGCTACTAGCTCTGGTGGCCAATGTTAACACTGCATTAGGCATAAAGGAATATTCCTGCAAAGTCTACTTCAATTTGTAATTTTAGAGAAAACGTGACATAAAGTGATAATAATAGTTCACATAGTCCTGTGTACCAGGACAGGGTTTCACAAATCTCAATAAAATTTAAGTCTCAATTGAGGTTTGTGCAAACCAGTCCAGATCAGTTAAATCTATGAAGGACACATATCAGACTATTTACATAACACTAGGTAGAAAATACTGACATTATTATATGTATATATAACACACTATTATACAATGGAAACCTCTTAACATTATTACAAATTCAAAGTAGAGTTTAATGGAATGATTTCTCATCTTATTATTTAATAACAAAATGGACAAACCTTATTATAAGTGCTTGTTCATTTAAAAAAATACTTACACAAAAAAAAAGTAAAACACACTTATTTCAAAATGTGGTCCTTTCACAAATTTTATGAGTTTTCGACAAACAATGTGTTGCTTGTCTCCCATTTATGCAAAAAATGAAGAAAAAAAAAGATAAAAAGAGGTTATTGGGTGTTAACTCTACTCCCTGGTCAAAGAAAACAGAGCACCACAGTGAAGCCACAAGTCACTGATAAATTGTATCACATTAAGCTGTATGTAGTTATTACAAGGCCTTCTCATCTTTTCTGACATTTGATCTGGTAAAGTCAATCTCTAGCAGCAATGGACTATGCGTACTCTGTTAAATAAACAGATTATTTTCATCTGATATTTGGTCTGACCGAACAGAGAAAAATATTGGACCAACTCACATTTTATCTGACACTTTCTACTGTGTAACAGACCTTCAGAATGACGTGTATGGAGTACACCACAAACAGGAATCAAACTCACTACTTTACTAGTAGATAGGCACTGATTGCATAGGTAGTTGTTAAACCAACTAGCACAATATTATGGCTACAAAAAGGCCCCTCTTGAAAAGGGACTTTTATATGAAAAGTGGAAACCTAACAAAACGAATTTTAATGAAAATAAAATACAAATACAATATAAATAATGTAAATAATATCATTGAGAATTGCACTGAAATACTTGATACAATATAACTCATGGGTTCTTCTGACAGCTAGTATCTATGAGATTCCATCCGTGCTGCCAATCTCTGACAAACATTATGCATTGATATGTACAAGTTGTATACATTAGAAGTAAATCTGAGACTATATAAACTCACTCAGTTTAACATTTAAATAAATATTTACAAAAAAAAATTTGTACAATTATATTTTTATACACATACCTAATTTGCTACTTAAACAAAATCACAAATTTGGCACAAAGAACATATTTTACACAATTTATTAAGATAGAGAAGATCAAGAAAGTAATATTTTTAGTAATGTAGCGTTGATAGAGGGTGAATATGTTTTTAAAATAGGATTCTTCCACTTAATATTTGGCTTAAATTATTGAAGTGGATTCTGGGGAGAAGACTTGATTTTTTGTTAAAATAGACATATCCTGAAGAAATAAATTATAAATCCAAGAAATAATTGTTTTTTTAACTGACTGTATTGTAGCTAATTGAATGGAATAACTATGAAGTGACACCATACTAGGACAATCTGAGCAATATTTTTTTAATTTGATATGTGGTTACTAAAGAACTTTTTGAATGAATTTTTGTTAAAAATAATTCTTGTAAGAAAAAATACATTCCACAGAAAAAAAATGAATACATGTGTGTAAACTAAGATATAAATTTCAACTCACTCTCTGTACAAGTTTTGACCATATGAAGAAAGAGCAAAGGTAAACATCTTGCATGAGGTTTTGACCATATAAAGAAATAGTATTTCTGGTAATGGTGGGCATCTTGGATGAGGTTTTGACCATATGAAGAAATAGTATTTCTGGTAATGGTGGGCATCTTGGATGGGGTTTTGAAATTCTGTCCATATTTACATGTAACCAGGATCCCATCTTAGGCTGATGTTTTGTAGCTTAAAATTCTGTCATAAGTTTAAATGTAATTTTGAAGCCTGAAATTCTGTCCATGTTTACATGTAACAAGGATTCCATTTTATACTGATGTTTTGAAGCCTAAAATTCCTGTCCCATGTTTACATGTAACCAGGATCCCATCTCAGATTGATGTTAAGGATTTATCTTGTGTACTCTTATGAATTTTGATAAAATATCAGATAACTTAACAGCAAGAATGACACAAATTATAGACACAATGTGCACAAATAATTTAGTTTAAAATTGAATGTGATATATAAACATTGCATACTCAAACAAATATCTGACAAGTAATGAATGCCTTTAATAATAGAGCAAAAAATAAACATGAGATCTACAATTCAAAAATATAAATAAATATATATAGGGGGTAATAAGTTAAGATGTAAATTACAATGAAATATGATAATACATTTCTATAGTAAATATAAGCCATTTAAAATAAATACCGGTAGTACATTTTGCATTTTTAATTTCTACAAGCAGGTGCCCTTGATTGTCACACATAAATCCTCACTATTAGATTGTAATCAAACCTAGTAACAAACTAAACATTTGATCTCAATCCTATCTATTAGATTGTAATCAAACCTAGTAACAAACTAAACATTTGATCTCAAGCCTGACTATTAGATTGTAATTAACCCCAGAAACAAACTAAACATTTGATCTCAAGCCTGACTATTAGATTGTAATCAAACCTAGTAACAAACTAAACATTTGATCTCAAACTAAACATTTGATCTCAATCCTATCTATTAGATTGTAATCAAACCTAGTAACAAACTAAACATTTGATCTCAATCCTATCTATTAGATTGTAATTAACCTCAGAAACAAACTAAACATTTGATCTCAATCCTATCTATTAGATTGTAATCAAACCTAGTAACAAACTAAACATTTGATCTCAAGCCTGACTATTAGATTGTAATCAAACCTAGTAACAAACTAAACATTTGATCTCAAACTAAACATTTGATCTCAATCCTATCTATTAGATTGTAATCAAACCTAGTAACAAACTAAACATTTGATCTCAATCCTATCTATTAGATTGTAATTAACCTCAGAAACAAACTAAACATTTGATCTCAATCCTATCTATTAGATTGTAATCAAACCTAGTAACAAACTAAACATTTGATCTCAATCCTATCTATTAGATTGTAATCAAACCTAGTAACAAACTAAACATTTGATCTCAAGCCTGACTATTAGATTGTAATCAAACCTAGTAACAAACTAAACATTTGATCTCAAGCCTGACTATTAGATTGTAATTAACCCCAGAAACAAACTAAACATTTGATCTCAAGCCTGACTATTAGATTGTAATCAAACCTAGTAACAAACTAAACATTTGATCTCAAACTAAACATTTGATCTCAATCCTATCTATTAGATTGTAATCAAACCTAGTAACAAACTAAACATTTGATCTCAATCCTATCTATTAGATTGTAATTAACCTCAGAAACAAACTAAACATTTGATCTCAATCCTATCTATTAGATTGTAATCAAACCTAGTAACAAACTAAACATTTGATCTCAAGCCTGACTATTAGATTGTAATCAAACCTAGTAACAAACTAAACATTTGATCTCAAACTAAACATTTGATCTCAATCCTATCTATTAGATTGTAATCAAACCTAGTAACAAACTAAACATTTGATCTCAATCCTATCTATTAGATTGTAATTAACCTCAGAAACAAACTAAACATTTGATCTCAATCCTATCTATTAGATTGTAATCAAACCTAGTAACAAACTAAACATTTGATCTCAATCCTATCTATTAGATTGTAATCAAACCTAGTAACAAACTAAACATTTGATCTCAATCCTATCTATTAGATTGTAATTAACCTCAGAAACAAACTAAACATTTGATCTCAATCCTATCTATTAGATTGTAATCAAACCTAGTAACAAACTAAACATTTGATCTCAAGCCTGACTATTAGATTGTAATCAAACCTAGTAACAAACTAAACATTTGTATTTCTTTCAAATACAAACAATTTTAAAACTAATTAGGTAGTTTTTACTTCCACAAGCAGGTGCCCTTGATTGTCTATTCCTTATACAAAACCAAAATATATCTAACTATTACTGATATAGAGAATGGATTGTAACAACACTCCTCTGGATTTATCATATAATTGCCATCCTCTGGTTTATCATAAATGCCTCTCCTCTGGATTTATCATTAAAAACCTTTAACTGTTCACATCCAAGTCATAGAAAAAGAAGTTTTCACTGACGATTGAAAAAAAACAGTAGGATTTGTATGTCATAAAATGTTTTCTCCCTCAAATAAACCTTATTTTGCTTGTAATATTAAATAATTATTAGCCTCTCAGATGATATTGGTCACAATGTTGAGTTGGAACTTAATATATGAGTAATGCTAAATCTAAGTGTGAATATAATCAGTGGAATATTTAATGAGACACAGTTATCAGTCAGCAGTACATTTCTTATAACACACAATATAAACAAATAATACAACAAGTTTCAATCAGATCTTCTTTGAAGTCATGATATGAAGGAATGGTCAAGTTTGAGTTCTTTGAGGAACCGGATATAAAAAATGAGCAATTTCAGAACACAGCCTTTTTGCCTATAGTATGGGTCTGTGGTATCACAATAGTCAACATATTACATTATACTGTGCATGTTATGCTCGCTTCTTCTTTAAGTTAGGAATATCAGGTCTAAGTTCTCTATATTGCACCTGAAATAAAAAAAAAACTTATTAGCCAGATGTTATATACAATATTCAATTATCCTTACTATCTTCGGGCTCTCATCACAGTTGTTGGTACATTTCTTAGAATACAAAAAATGTATTATAACTTGTAAAATGATGAAACTTTATATGCAGATAATTGTGCTAGTGCAACAATCCTACAAACCAATAAATAAGGTCACCATTAAACAATAAAACCACTTTCTAAAATAATGCATATGTTATACATATATATATATATACTATCGTTGAATTTCTTGGAACAATATCTCATTGAAGTGTCTCTGATATGAGAAGTCCACTTCGAGCAAAACATATCAACAATAGTATGTTTATCTAGGGTTTGTCAAAGTGATACCAGTAATGTCAATAGAATGTCATGTTAGAAATCAGATACCAGTAATGTCAATAGAATGTCATGTTAGAAATCAGATACCAGTAACGTCAATAGAATGTCATGTTAGAAATCAGATACCAGTAACGTCAATAGAATGTCATGTTAGAAATCAGATACCAGTAATGTCAATAGAATGTCATGTTAGAAATCAGATACCAGTAATGTCAATAGAATGTCATGTTAGAAATCAGATACCAGTAACGTCAATAGAATGTCATGTTAGAAATCAGATACCAGTAACGTCAATAGAATGGCATGTTAGAAATCAGATACCAGTAACGTCAATAGAATGTCATGTTAGAAATCAGATACCAGTAACGTCAATAGAATGGCATGTTAGAAATCAGATACCAGTAACGCCAATAGAATGTCATGTTAGAAATCAGATACCAGTAACATTAATAGAATGTCATGTTAGAAATCAGATATCAGTAATGTCAATAGAATGTCATGTTAGAAATCAGATACCAGTAACGTCAATAGAATGTCATGTTAGAAATCAGATATCAGTAACGTCAATAGAATGTCATGTTAGAAATCAGATACCAGTAACGTCAATAGAATGTCATGTTAGAAATCAGATACCAGTAATGTCAATAGAATGTCATGTTAGAAATCAGATACCAGTAACGTCAATAGAATGTCATGTTAGAAATCAGATACCAGTAACGTCAATAGAATGTCATGTTAGAAATCAGATACCAGTAATGTCAATAGAATGTCATGTTGGAAATCAGATACCAGTAATGTCAATAGAATGTCATGTTAGAAATCAGATACCAGTAATGTCAATAGAATGTCATGTTAGAAATCAGATACCAGTAACGTCAATAGAATGTCATGTTAGAAATCAGATACCAGTAACGTCAATAGAATGTCATGTTAGAAATCAGATACCAGTAATGTCAATAGAATGTCATGTTAGAAATCAGATACCAGTAACGTCAATAGAATGTCATGTTAGAAATCAGATATCAGTAACGTCAATAGAATGTCATGTTAGAAATCAGATACCAGTAATGTCAATAGAATGTCATGTTGGAAATCAGATACCAGTAATGTCAATAGAATGTCATGTTGGAAATCAGATACCAGTAATGTCAATAGAATGTCATGTTAGAAATCAGATATCAGTAACGTCAATAGAATGTCATGTTAGAAATCAGATACCAGTAACGTCAATAGAATGTCATGTTAGAAATCAGATATCAGTAACGTCAATAGAATGTCATGTTAGAAATCAGATACCAGTAACGTCAATAGAATGTCATGTTAGAAATCAATGATAATGTTTGTATTATGCTTGTCGCTTGGTAACAGATATTATCATGTGTAAGGATGAAATGATAAAAATACAAATCATCAATAAAGAAATATGTACTATTTCAAAAAGACTTTATTTATATTATCTTAGTGCTGCAAGCTTAGCGGAGAACCAATAAATACCAATTTCATAATTTTGAAAAGGCTGTTTGGTTTGGTTCTGGGCATGGTTGTGGCATCGAATACTTACCTCATCGTAACTTACTTTGGAATCACTCCGGAAAATTTAGTCTTGGGTATTGAATTCGACCTCGGTTGCCCAAATAAGGTTAATAACAATTTCCATACAAAATTTAAAAAAGTTAAATCCGTATTGAATTCATGGATCCATAGAGAAGTGTCATATGTTGGTAAAATTACAGTGATTAAAACTTTGGCACTCCCAATCCTCACACAAGTTCTCTCTGTTTTACCAAATCCCCCCAAAGAAACATTAATAGACATTCAAAATATTTTCTTTCGATTCCTCTGGAATAATAAAAGAGACAAAATCAAACGAAAGGTTATCATGAATAATTATGAAGAAGGGGGACTGAAATTACCACATTTTGAAAGTTATTGCTATGCACTGAAAATGTCTTGGATTCAAAAACTATTAAACCCAATGAACCATTCTCAATGGAAACTACTCCTTTTAGATAAAATTGAAAAAATTGGGGGTGACAAAGTGTGGTTACTCAAAAAAAGTTGGAATTCAAAAAATCTCTACTAAGTTTAACCCATTTTGGAGGGATATTTTCCTAAATTGGTCAACAATATTAGAAGGTGATGAGGTAAACGATGCCACACATGTCAAATGCCAACCCATTTGGTTAAACCCAAGCATAAAAATTAATGGAAAAGTTGTGCTAAATGAAAAATGGCAAGAAAAGAGAAAAAATTTCATAAATGATATTATGAAAACAAATGGTAATGGACTAATGTCTGTGGAGGAGCTTGGTTTGAAATATCAAATTACAAATGCATGTATATTCTACAATAGTTTATTAAATTGTCTCTCGAGATTTTGGAAGCACCTCATTCAAAATAGTGCAAGGCTTTTGTCTGTGACCGGGTCCAACATGGAACAATTTGATAAAATTAGAAATTGTATTAAGCCATGTAAAACTTTTTATAACATATTCTTGAAAAAATATACTGAAAGACCGATAAATTCTCAAAATAAATGGGAAAAGCTGTTGAATATTAATGAAGTAAATTGGGAATTTGTTTACATTTTCTCAAATGACTGTACTCTTGATAATACATTGAAAATGTTTCAGTACAAGCTTCTCCACAGAACCATCCCTACAAATACCTTTTTGTATAAATGTAGGCTAGTTGAAACTGAATTGTGTGCTTTTTGTGGAGAGACTAGGGAGACCATTCTGCACCTCTTCTGTGATTGCAACATAGTAAAAAACATCTGGCTTAAAATATATGAGCAATTGCAGATCAGGTGTGGGGGTCTCACTGGTCTCTCCGGGAGAGACATACTCCTAGGAATTGAAAATGTAGATTACTTGTATATAAATTCAATTCTGCTAATTACAAAATACTATATTTATTTCTGTAAATTCAAAAAAGTAGTTCCTTCTTTCTCAGGAGTAATATCTTTACTCAGGTACAAATATAAAATAGAAATTTTTTCTGCATCAATGCTACCTCCTGCAAAGCGACAGAGAGTTCGGGATAGATGGCATGAAATATTACTTTTCATGGGAGAGGATTAAGCAGTAACATGGGGGGGCAAAAGCTGGTTTTTTTTTATGTTATTTGTTTATTACATATATTGTACCACATTGTTGGTACATGGTATGGATAAAAGAAAAAAGAAAAACTCTTTTGCATGATCAAACTGTATACATTTATAATTATTATGTAGACATGAACATGATGTATGTAAATTGTTAATTAGGCAACAATAAAAAGTAAAATTACAAAAAAAAAAGAAAAAAAAAAAACCCCCAAAAAGGGTGACCCGCCTGGGGCTCGAACCAATGATCTACCGAACTCAAGGCAATCATGCTAACCATTAAACTACCGATGCGGTTTCTATATATTTGGTAAAAAGGCTAGCTAATGTATGTTTTAATTAGTTTGTTTGTTTATGCTTAACAATATTTCAGTTATATCGTATGTTTTAATTAAAAATGATAATAAAAATCTTGTCAATAACCTACCAGTTCACTATCTGAAGGAACTCTTGATAAAAAGTCTAATAGTTCATTATTTGGTATTGCATTTGGAGCTCGCAATTTCTTGGTAAATTTATTGATTCCTGAAATAACAAGACAAAGAGATACATTTATGTTAATCAATACAATATCTAACACCAATTACATGTAAATTAACTGATGGTCGGTAATATGCTTAGTCATAATTTAACTGATGGCTGGTAATATTCTTAGTCATATAAATTAAGTGATGGCTGGTAATATTCTTAGTCATACTTTAACCCTACCATCCAGGGCTTTCAATATTTTTCACTATTTACAGGCAGTACTTTTTTTTTATTAAAATCTGAAACATTTTCATGAATACCTTTTACAACACTCTTTAAAATCAGGAGGTACCAAAAACCATTTTAGGCAGATACAAGTACTTGGTACCACCCCTTATTGATAGGCCTGACCATGTTTAATTGATGTGCCTGTACCAAGTTAGGAGTCAGAGGTCACGTGTTAGGTGGTATTGATAGTAAGAGGTCATGTATATTGATTTTGTCTCTGTTTCTATAATTTTACCATTAGATTTTATAACTGTTCTGACAGTGTGGTATTCTATAACAGTTCTGACAGTGTGGTATTTTAGAACTGTTCTGACAGTGTGGTATTTTTTGTTTTTCTGTTAGATTTTATAACTGTTCTGACAGTGTGGTATTCTATAACAGTTCTGACAGTGTGGTATTTTAGAACTGTTCTGACAGTGTGGTATTTTTTGTTTTTCTGTTAGATTTTATAACTGTTCTGACAGTGTGGTATTTTATAACTGTTCTGACAGTGTGGTATTTTAGAACTGTTCTGACAGTGTGGTATTTTATAACTGTTCTGACAGTGTGGTATTTTATAACTGTTCTGACAGTGTGGTATTTTAGAACTGTTCTGACAGTGTGGTATTTTATAACTGTTCTGACAGTGTGGTATTTTATAACTGTTCTGAGAGTGTGGTATTTTATAACTGTTCTGACAGTGTGGTATTTTAGAACTGTTCTGACAGTGTGGTATTTTAGAACTGTTCTGACAGTGTGGTATTTTATAACTGTTCTGACAGTGTGGTATTTTAGAACTGTTCTGACAGTGTGGTATTTTAGAACTGTTCTGACAGTGTGGTATTTAAGAACTGTTCTGACAGTGTGGTATTTTAGAACTGTTCTGACAGTGTGGTATTTTAGAACTGTTCTGACAGTGTGGTATTTTAGAACTGTTCTGACAGTGTGGTATTTTAGAACTGTTCTGACAGTGTGGTATTTAAGAACTGTTCTGACAGTGTGATATTTTAGAACTGTTCTGACAGTGTGGTATTTTAGAACTGTTCTGACAGTGTGGTATTTTATAACTGTTCTGACAGTGTGGTATTTTAGAACTGTTCTGACAGTGTGGTATTTTAGAACTGTTCTGACAGTGTGGTATTTAAGAACTGTTCTGACAGTGTGGTATTTTTTGTTTTTCTGTTAGATTTTATAACTGTTCTGACAGTGTGGTATTTTATAACTGTTCTGACAGTGTGGTATTTTAGAACTGTTCTGACAGTGTGGTATTTAAGAACTGTTCTGACAGTGTGGTATTTTAGAACTGTTCTGACAGTGTGGTATTTTATAACTGTTCTGACAGTGTGGTATTTTATAACTGTTCTGACAGTGTGGTTATTTTTTGTTTTTCTGTTAGATTTTAAAACTGTTCTGACAGTGTGGTATTTTAGAACTGTTCTGACAGTGTGGTATTTTTTTGTTTTTTCTGTTAGATTTTAGAACTGTTCTGACAGTGTGGTATTTTTTGTTTTTTCTGTTAAGATTTTAGAACTGTTCTGACAGTGTGGTATTTTATAACTGTTCTGACAGTGTGGTTATTTTTTGTTTTTCTGTTAGATTTTAGAACTGTTCTGACAGTGTGGTATTTTATAACTGTTCTGACAGTGTGGTATTTTTTGCTTTTTCTGTTAGATTTTAGAACTGTTCTGACAGTGTGGTATTTAAGAACTGTTCTGACAGTGTGGTATTTTAGAACTGTTCTGACAGTGTGGTATTTTATAACTGTTCTGACAGTGTGGTATTTTAGAACTGTTCTGACAGTGTGGTATTTTAGAACTGTTCTGACAGTGTGGTATTTTAGAACTGTTCTGACAGTGTGGTATTTTAGAACTGTTCTGACAGTGTGGTATTTTTTGTTTTTCTGTTAGATTTTAGAACTGTTCTGACAGTGTGGTATTTTTTGCTTTTCTGTTAGATTTTAGAACTGTTCTGACAGTGTGGTATTTTATAACTGTTCTGACAGTGTGGTATTTTTTTGCTTTTCTGTTAGATTTTAGAACTGCTCTGACAGTGTGGTATTTTATAACTGTTCTGACAGTGTGGTATTTTATAACTGTTCAGACAGTGTGGTATTTTATAACTGTTCTGACAGTGTGGTATTTTTTTTCTCCACTTTATAACATGAATAAAAACTGATGAAGAAGAATATCGTTTGATGGTAGAAATCAATATTTCACACTGCTTAATCTGTTAGGTACTGCTGAATTAATATTACTTTGTCATTAACAGAACTAAATAAAATCTTAAAATCAGATAATTTATTATAGGATTAAACACTTCTTTTCAGGAGTTCATGCATTTTGTAAATGGTACCAATGCAATCACAAACTGAATAAATGTCCGAAGGACATCTATGTAGAGCTTGTGAGTGCATCGACACCATTTACACATGCATGAACTCCTGAAAAGAACCATTTCATACTTATAACTCTTCAATGTGAATCTTTTCCCTATTTTGATTATTAAACTGATTTCAGGCTTGCTTTCCATCGAACCCTATCATAGATTCCTGTCGGCAGCCGCCATATTGTTTATGCTGGTTATACAAAAAAAAGTTCATCAAGTTATGAACAGATCAAAAATGCAAAATTTCATAGAGTTATGAATGAACCAAAAACAAACAGGTGACAGTGTTTTTGTCCAATCAAAAGGCACGAAAACGATATACATTAATTCTATAAGAATTATACTTTATTATTACACAATGCCATGGCAACTGGAAAAACTAGTATTGGACAAGATTGACTATGAACAGGTGTCTAATACATAAAATAAGATATTATACAAATAAAACAGCATGACTAGACTGGTATTAAAATACTTACCCCAACCCATCACCAGATACCGAATTGGTATCAAATATAATACTACAGCACCAATACTGAGCAAAATAACAGCAAAAGTTGACAACCAGGGAACTGTCCAATTAAATGTACTGAAAGATAAACAAATAACAGTGAATAACTACGTATGCAATAAGTGCCTATCACCACTAACATTGTGAGTTTGAACCCAGCTCAGGCTAGGTGTACTCGATACAACATTATGCGATAAAGATTGTCAGTGACTTGCAGTAGGTCAGTGGTTTTCTCTGGTTCCCCCAACCAATAAAACTGACCGCCATGATATAATTGAAATATTGTTGAGAGTGCCATTAAACCTAACCCTAGTCACAGCCTCAGATTCACAAGAATGTGAAAAGCTATTGCTCACAGACAATGATGGAGACAAAGTGGTGCCAATAGCTCCCATGGACCTTTGTGCCAGGTGAGCCTAAAATCATAATTTTTATTAGTTTAATTCTTTATTTATTTAATGAGGATTGTCGACAGCCAATGGCTATGAGTGGTACTTTATTATATGAAAGTGTGTAAATACAGTTTGTAAGATTGATATTTTGCAGTTTTTCTATTGTTTTATCTTTCAATAAATTATGTAAAATGTTTAGGTTAATAATAACATTTGTTCACATCATGATATATCTGAAATACTGCTAAAGTTGGTGTTAAACACCAATTTATCATGCAAAATGTTTACTTTTGCTGTTATAAATTCAATCAGAAGATTCTAGCATAAACTAGTATTACTGTGAGCACAGCTCACTAAGATATACCCTCCGCTCCCCACATCTGTCCAACCTATTTCCATAACCAAAATATTACTGATTGTTCCGACCAAAAATGAAAGGGGACCTCCTCTCTTCACCGGTAAGCTGCTGATAAAATTTCAAAACATTCTGAGAAACACTACTCAAGTTATCATACGACATAGGGTAAAAATCCTATTTTCCGTCATATCAAGTCCAACAACTCTGGAACACCAAAAGTGAAAATCGTCAAAAATGAAAGGGATCCTCCTCTCTTCACAGGTAAGCTGCTGATAAAATTTCAAAACATTCTGAGAAACACTACTCAAGTTATCATACGACATAGGGTAAAAATCCTATTTTTCCGTCATATCAAGTCCAACAACTCTGGAACGGCAAAAATGAAAATCGTCAAAAATGAAAGGGATCCTCCTCTCTTCACAGGTAAGCTGCTGATAAAATTTCAAAACATTCTGAGAAACACTACTCAAGTTATCATACGACATAGGGTAAAAATCCTATTTTCCGTCATATCAAGTCCAATAACTCTGGAACGGCAAAAGTGAAAATCGTCAAAAATGAAAGGGATCCTCCTCTCTTCACCGGTAAGCTGCTGATAAAATTTCAAAACATTCTGAGAAACACTACTCAAGTTATCATACGACATAGGGTAAAAATCCTATTTTCCATCATATCAAGTCCAATAACTCTGGAACGGCAAAAGTGAAAATCGTCAAAAAAGAAAGGGAGCCTCCTCTCTTCACCAGTAAACAGCTGATAAAATTTTAAAAGATTCTAAGAAACACAACTCAAGTTATCGTACGACATAGGATTTGTCTAGACGGACGGACAGACATGGTGAAACCAGTATACCCCCATACAACTTCGTTGCGGGGGGTATAATAATTGACTGTAATAAATCCTGTAGTATACATTAATGATCAAATATTGTTTAAGAAATAAATCATAGAAGCCAGAATGTATTTTGAGTTTTAACCTGGGTTGGCAGATACTAGTATTTTATCCTGAGTGTCGCATATTATTAATTTTGGATATGTTGATTATTTTCAGTGAATATAGATGTTTAAAATGTTAACAACTGTGTAAATAATTTTATTTTGTGATTTTATCACTTGGCTTAAATGTGTACCGTGCATGTGCTAATGAGATTTTGCCATCTGATTAATCGCTTGTTTGTTTGCAAAGCAAAAGAAGGACGTCATATTAGAATTACTTTTTAAATCTCTCCCCAAGGGAGGCCACCGTATCCATTCCCTGCTGAACTTGTAGACACACTTCCTGAGCAGCTTTATAAATCTCATGTACACTCTTCTTCTCATCCTGTTTGTAGATTAGATGTAACATATTTATAACACACATAATAACTAACTACAGGTGTATATCAGTACATACAAACACATCATGTAAACTAGGAAACATTGTTTACATTATATGAAATAGTGGTTTTCATCATAAAAAAGAATGTATGTCCATTAGAGTTCTAGTCCACATGGCCTAATGAGAAAGAATATTTGATATTCCACCAGAAAAACACTGTTTTATTCTCTAAGATTAAGAGTTATTCTCTTGGGCTTCAAACTCTTCTTAAGACAGGACATCAACATAAGTCTTCTATAACAGTATCTTCCTGATTTCTATAAACAATATTGCTTTCAACCATACAAGTTAAGATGCTTTACTTCAAGGGCGTGTGTGCAATTTTTGGTTATTTTCTTGTGTCATTATTGCATTGAAATGATACTTTAAATATCAAAAAGATAAAATATAAATGTTGTATGACGTGTATCTGTTTGGTATAAAATGTGATTTTCTCTGTGTATGTTTATACTGTATTTCAACATGTACAAAGATTATATAAAGTCTCACAAGTTTATACTGACTTTAAATACATCTAAATGAAAAATTTAACATATGTCACTTTAGGCATAAAAATGTAGGTCATGGTGACCTTATTTATTAGTTTATAGCAATGTTAGGCATACAAATGTAGGTCATGGTGACCTAATTTACTGGTTTATAGCAATGTTGCACTAGTTACAATTTTCTATATAAAAAGTTTCATCATCATACAAGTTATAATATCTACAATTGTGATGAGAGCCCAAAAAGAGTAAGGTTAATTAAATATTATATATAACATCTAGCTAACAAGAGAAAATATGATGAATGTTAAATATCACAAAAACAAAATATTACAAAGAATAAAATGAACCCTGTCTTGAAAGACCTTCTTTGGTCAGATTAATTAGCCATAAAAATTCAAAATCTGACAATATAGACCATCCACTGGTTTAAATGGCTCTGTATTATCTGATATTGTGTTAATCAGATAACATTATACACTCATAGACTTCTTTGTTGTCAGATCAATCCAAAATCTGGAATGTCTTTTTTTTTTAAACATCTATAGAACGTTCTTCAAAACTTTGGTTTTACTGAGATTGCTGATAATTTTTTTTTCCGTTCAATCAGCAACTACTCTGTTCTGTGGCAGCCATATTAAAATAATTCCTGTAAAGTTTATTTCAATATGCTCAGTGATTTCTGTATATTTTTTCATTTTATTTGATGCTGGACGACCTAAGGCTAGCAATCTGATACTGCCAGGTGAGTTAAAAATCAAATCTATTTATATTTTGAATTAAACCTTAATTATATTTTATATTAGCAGATATAGGAATAGTGTGTCTACTTTAGATAATGGAATGATAGAATGGTAAAATAGTGGTGAAAAGTGAAATTATTGAAAGCAGAGTTGATTAAGCAAAACCAACGGAAACCATTTATATTTTCAAAACCACCAGACAAAAAACTATGAAAATATGTGAATAGTTATTAAAACAGTCATTCAGAATAAATCACCACATAAATTAAAAGTACAGTATATTCCAGTATTTTCTGTACAAAACTTAGTGATTCAGTGATATATGTTACTGATTCAGTAGATATTACAATAAGCTATTCCATAAAAAAGTGTAATGCAATGGGAGGGGGAAGACACTTTTTACCTCCCCCCCCCCCAAAAAAAAATCTGAATGAGATCCTACCTTCACAAAATTATATGAAATGCCTTCCCACTTCCCTCACAAATCTTCTTATGGAATAGCCCTTTGTTATTTTGTTTTTATAAAAAAAATTCAAACGTTTCTCCATGGAAAAATTAATTAATTAAAAAAATTAATCAACTTCAGTATAAAAAGACAATGTTGTTCCTGAATGACCTGTTTTATATTGTCTGTGTATAAAGAGGTTATAATTAAAAAAATGTTGCTAGGAAAATTCAGGGTGCAGAGAGGTTGTTGTTACTTAAGATCATTACCTTTTTCTGCAAATTGAAGAAAAAGAAACAAGATATTATTTCCAAAGTGACAACCAATATTTAATGCAACATTTTCAGGATAGAACTGTTCAGTATTGGTCTTTGTTTGTTTTTTATTTATTTATTTTTTCTATTAAAATATAAAATGAGTCTGTACTGAACTCACCTTGTAAAGAAGATTTTGTCTACTGTAACATACATTCTAATAAAAAAATAATCCCCAGGACATCATGCAAGTCGATACCAGAACACTCACAGGTACAATTTTAATGTTCAGGCCAAATGAAATTGCATTTCAAATCCTCATTCTTAAAAAAGTTATTATTAAACCTTCCCCCATTACAATCTTAAGTTATACTTTGAATCTGCATGACTGTCTCATAGGCATTGAATCCTGATCTCACAATGATATTTTTATTCCATATACAACTACATTTCCATTGCCAGCTCCTCACAATGCATTTGTTTTGATTTTCTTATTTGCAGTCTACATGTACAGATATGTAACACCCCCCATCTTAAATTTTAGTTCCATAGGGCTCAGATCCAGCAAACTGTGGACAATTCATTTGTTGAATCTACATTTCACAAACATAATATAGTTCATGTCATACATAATTACATTTTCATTGCCTTATGCTAATTTTCTTCACTGCAGCATATCCAATCTTTTTACCCCCTGGGATTGGACCCCACACACACTTGGGTCTTCATTTGTGTATATGCTTGCATCAAACTATTGATATATAGAATATGATGCAGAGAAGTATGATCATACTATTGATATATAGAATATGATGCAGAGAAGAATGATCATATCAAATAAAGAACACAATGCCAGAATTAACTCACTTGTATCACAATATATGAAAAGGTGTTATAAACATTACAAGACATTTTATTAAACAACATTCTGTGACATTCCATTGGTTGAAAATCATGAATTAATTACAACAACATGATGTCATTGTACAGATACAAGAGTTATCTCAGCTATATATCAGGTGTCGTCTTCAAACAGAAAATGGTTAAATTACAGATCAATTAAAAAACAATATATAGTATTGTCCCTAGTCCATTATATTTTTACCTTTTCTGACTTGGTCTCATCATCATCATCATCATCATCTTCATACACATACAACTACAGGTAGAGAGAAATAAAAAATCAATATTGTCATGGCAACATATATCAACAAGAAATCAACATTATACAAAACAAGAAAATACAGTATGTTAGTGTTACTTCAACTAAATACATATATACAAACATCACAATATTTTTCTTCAAATAACAGTTGGTAGCACCACCCTCCCCCATCAAAGAGGGTTGGCATGGAAACTACCTGTAACACTAGCTCCTAATTATCTATAACATTAACAATAACTCTTCAACTTCAAGTTCAAGTCAAATATATCATGTCAAAACAACATGTACAGATAGTATTGTGTCTTGTCAGTTGTGCAAGCCTAGTGATAGTTTACACAACTGGCTCAACATAATACAAACAGTTGTACCAAAACAATATCAATATAATGTGCATTGTTTATTTAATATCATATTTAGAAGTATACTGGAGAGATATTTAATATGATGAATCTTAAGTTTTTTTCTTCAAATTTTGATATTTGTACTGAAACGTGAAAACAAATTAGGATCATGCAGCAACAAAAATGTTGCATTCATATTAATTACATTTGTAAATGCAGAGATTATTGTCATGGTAATAATTATCTATACAACCAAAAGATGTGGTGAAATCAAGTTATTACCCCCTCGCCAACGAAGTTGCGAAGGGATATAGTAACGCTACCATCCGTCCGCCCTTCCGTAACATCCTTCAATGGATTTTGACCAAACTTGGTACATATTTAGTCTTGAAGAGTCTGGAACCCTATTGATTTTCAAGGTCATAGGTCAAGGTCACTGGGTAATTATTTTTACCGTGTAACATCCTTGTGAAGACTCTAGAATCAACATCCTTCAATGGATTTTGACCAAACTTGGTACATACTTAGTCCTTAGGAGAGTATAGAACCCTATTGATTTTCAAGGTCATAGGCCAATGTCATTGGGTCAAATTTTTACCACGTAACATCCTTGTGAACACTAGAATCAACATCCTTCAATGGATTTTGACCAAACTTGGTACATATAGTCCTTAGGAAAGTCTGGAACCCCATTGATTTTTAAGGTCAAAGGTCAAGGTCACCAGGTCAAATTTTTACCGCATAACATCCTTGTGAACATGCTAGAATCAAGATCCTTCAATGGATTTTGACCAAACTTGGTACATACTTAGACCTTAAGAAAATCTGGAATCATATTGATTTTCAAGGTCAAAGGTCAAGGTCACAGGGTCAAATTTTTACACTTTGCGTTGCCCTTGTTTTATTTATTGTACGGGCAAAAAATATTATAATAAGTTGTGTATAAAACACACTGTTCATGAAACAGTATAACATGACAGATTCCAGAAAGCTTATAAAATCAAATAATTGCAGTTCTTATCAAAATGGGTGTAAATATCATATATCAATGCATACTTTACTACTGAAATATAAAGATTAAACTAAAGATTCAAAAATATATAAAAATTCTCTCAAGCAATATCAATTAACATAATATCACAAAATTTTATCTAACAACTTTAATTAGCCAAGAAACATTTAGCTGAAATTAATTCAGTGTGAGTAAATCATGCAAAAGGTAAAAATCTAAAAAAAAATTACATTTCGGGAATGAGCATGATTGATTGTTTGTTGTTTAACGTCCAGTGGCATATATTTCATGCATCTTGTGAATTATTAGCTCTGTATTTGTATCTTTTATTTATTCAATTATAGTGTAACAACTGGAAAATTTCTACATGATGTCAAACCTGTATTAAGAGGTCACATTTGGGACAAAGAAAAAGTGGTCTTTTAAGACAGGTGACCTCTTAAAAGAGGTTCAATTCATATGGAATTTTCTATGACAGGACAAGAAAAGGTTGACCTTCTAATACAGGGGACTGCATGGGCAGGTTTGACTGTATGTTTAAAAAAGGCAATGTAATCCTGATAAATATAGGCTATTGCCTGCTATCCAATCCATTTCATTTATTTATGAATAAAATATGTTTAAAATGAAATATAGGCTATATTAAATAATCATCCCATTATAAAACGAGAGACGGACATTGCCATAGAATATACAGTATGTTTGAGGGGATCACACAGAAGATGTTAGCTGCAAATAACTGATAATTTGATTTGATAATACACTTACATCATCTGCTTGTTCTGTAGAGAAGGCTGTCTGCATTGAAGAAAAGGCAAGATTCTTCATGAAAACCAGCAGTATCGTAATCGGTAACATGTATGGTTCAAAAAACCATACTGCAATAAGAAAGGCCTGTTAAAATGTAAAAAGAAAATCTGATTTAATATTGTATAAATACATTGTGTCTTGCAATTAATAATATAAGGTTATTCAACAAAACCTTTGTCAGGATCTCTGTAACTGTGAACATGTGGTAGATGGATTTCTATCTACATGTACCTATAAAAGCAATTATTCATAAAGTTCATCAGTTTGACTGGTACCTGTGACAAGGTGTATTAGACACATCCTTTTGACTGGTACCCATGACAAAATATATCAGATACATCATTAAATAACCTCAGTGTAGCTTCATAAACATTTTTTTAATTTTTTTTATTTAGTAACACTTATGTGGGACTTGTTCACTAATGAAAGTTTAATGCAATATAAAAATGAGCAAGTATTTATGTAAAAGTATGTGCAAAAATAAAAATAAAATTAATTTGATATCTTATCATTGACAAATTGTTCTTTCTAGAGTAATAAAATTTTGAGATAGGGATCTGTAAAAACAAACTTACAATAAAGGCTGTGATTGTTCTTGGTTTAGACTCCCATTCAAAACAACTCTGAAGAAACTTGCCTGCTTCTACCAGTGAAGACACAATCTGAGACACTCGTGCAATGTTCCTTTTCATTGTCTATAAAAAAGTAAAGGTTCAGTAATTAAACATTTTCAAATATGTACAAATTTACAGCTTTTTTCTGTTTTGCTATAAATCAAATAAGTGATAATCTCCTAATGAACAAATTACTATGAATTCAAATAACTCAAACAAACCAGCATAGGGGTATTGTTGAGCTATACAAACCCCCTTTCCACCTGTTTGACAAAAAAAGAATGTGAAGCAGAAAAATGTAAAGTGTCATATAGTCATCCACAAGTCATGTAGTTCTATTGTATCAAAGGAAATAGGATCAAACAAGAAAACTATTAAGTCGTTGAAGCCAAAACATGGTTAGTGTGCTCGCCTCAAGTACGGTATCTCATGGGTTCGAGCCACGGTCGGGTCAAATCCAAGACTACAAAATTGGTATTTATTGCTTCTCCGCTAAGCACACAGCAATAAGGAGAAAGAGCAAAGACAAGTTGGCTCGGAATCTTGATAATGTGTCAGAGTGAGGCAACATGTCTATCCGCGGATTGTAGTTTCAGTAAACTAGCACTATAAAAATCCAACTAAGCATGCTTGTCTAGTACAAGGCAGACCTCATCATCATCTCCTTAACAATTAACTTGTTTTTGCTGAAAAATTGCTGAATTGACGTGAAACAACAATCACTCCTGTATTTAAATTAGAACGATTTAAATATAAACTACATGCTATGCATGACATCCACACATAACTATATACAACAAAACCTGCATTAGTGACCACCTCTATTAATAAATAACTTGTATTACAATTACCATTAGTGACCACCTCTATTAATAAATAACTTGTATTACAATTACCATTAGTGACCACTTCTATTAATAAATAACTTGTATTACAATTACCATTAGTGACCACCTCTATTAATAAATAACTTGTAATACAATTACCATTATATTAACTTCCATTAAACCTGCATTAGTGACCAACTCTATCAATAAATAACTTGTATTACAATTACCATTATATTAACTTCCATTAAACCTGCATTAGTGACCACCTCTATTAATAAATAACTTGTATTACAATTACCATTATATTAACTTCCATTAAACCTGCATTAGTGACCACCTCTATTAATAAATAACTTGTATTACAATTACCATTATATTAACTTCCATTAAACCTGCATTAGTGACCACCTCTATTAATAAATAACTTGTATTACAATTACCATTAGTGATCACTTCTATTAATAAATAACTTGTATTACAATTACCATTATATCAACTTCCATTAAACCTTCATTAGTGACCACCTCTATTAATAAATAACTTGTATTACAATTACCATTATATTAACTTCCATTAAACCTGCATTAGTGACCACCTCTATTAATAAATAACTTGCATTACAATTACCATTATATTAACTTCCATTAAACCTGCATTAGTGACCACCTCTATTAATAAATAACTTGTATTACAATTACCATTATATTAACTGCCATTAAACCTGCATTAGTGACCACCTCTATTAATAAATAACTTGTATTACAATTACCATTATATTAACTTCCATTAAACCTGCATTAGTGACCACCTCTATTAATAAATAACTTGCATTACAATTACCATTATATTAACTTCCATTAAACCTGCATTAGTGACCACCTCTATTAATAAATAACTTGTATTACAATTACCATTATATTAACTGCCATTAAACCTGCATTAGTGACCACCTCTATTAATAAATAACTTGTATTACAATTACCATTATATTAACTTCCATTAAACCTGCATTAGTGACCACCTCTATTAATAAATAACTTGTATTACAATTACCATTATATTAACTGCCATTAAACCTGCATTAGTGACCACCTCTATCAATAAATAACTTGTATTACAATTACCATTAGTGACCACATCTATTAATAAATAACTTGTATTACAATTACCATTATATTAACTGCCATTAAACCTGCATTAGTGACCACCTCTATCAATAAATAACTTGTATTACAATTACCATTATATTAACTTCCATTCAAGTAAGTAAGGATTGACTGTACTGGGTACATCATAAATTAACAAATTTTCTATTGCAAAAAGGGGCCGTCATGGTAGTGATCGTATGGTAATTGGATATACAACTACCTGTGCAATCAGTGCCTATCACCACTAATGTTGTGAGTTCGAACCCTGTTCAGGGGAGGTGTACTTGATACAACAATATGTGATAAAATTATCAGTGACTTGCAACAGGTCGATAGTTTTCTCCGGGAACTGCAGTTTCCTTCAGCAATAGAGCTGACCACCATGATATAACTGAAATATTGTTGAAAATGGCATTAAATACCATAAACCAAAGCAACCATCTATTGCTCTAAATACTCACTGAGATTTTAAACTTTGGTTCTTGTTTCATATATTTCTCTTCTCTAGGATTTACTGTTCTAATAGCAGCTTTAACCTACAAACATAAAACATTAAACAATTTATACAGTATCTAAATACATAGGGAAAAATACAATACAAACACAATCATATACCGTATTTTACAGATTATAGGTCGATGGGGACGATAGGTCGAATTGCTGCTTTTCGGCAAAAATTTTGGGGAAATACTAAGATAGGTCGAAGCATTCCATAGGTCGAGGATGCCGATGATAACTTGGGTAAGTATTGTCACATGGAACGGGTTATTTTTTGTACATCTGTAAGCATTTGTCCTATAACGATGTTCTTCGGTAAGTATCTGTAAGTATTAGCTCAAGAATACTATTCTTATATGTCGTAAACGGAATAATTATGAAAGTTAAATTAAATAAAATTTTGTTTTTAAACTTGTGTTTTGGTTGTTTTTTATGAAGAGTCTGGTTTGTAAAGCCAGACATCGATGACATTCAAATCAGGCCTTCTGTGGGTGTCAAAATAGATGGTAAACGGATGTTCATACAATAAAATAATCAAGCTGTCAAAACAATGTATCACCTTGTGCAGTTTTATTGACATACCTTTAAACTGTGTTTAATTAATAATAGGATACACAAATTATGTGACCGTCTCGGTCCAGTAAATTTTCAATCAGCTGATCAGGATAATTAAGTGCCGACCGATGTTCACCTGTGTTGATTATCTCGTGATTATTTTATTTGTTCCTAATTGACCAATTCAAGTGTAGAACATTCTAATTTAACGAAATCGATAATTATTTTCTAGTATATTTTTAGTATAAAAAAGCTTGTTCTCCACATTTATTGTGAGATGTAATGCAACCGCCATTTTTTACTACAACGTCGTGCGCATGCTCGTGTTTGATTGAAAAGCTATTTATAGCTATATTTTGTGATAATAATTTTATATTGTAAAACGATCCACCCTGTGATTTTTTTTTCAACAACATACATTTTTTATAGTATATATTTTAATATACAATACAAAATTGAACTGATTTTCGCTAACACTTCAATCATTGAATAGATTTTTTTCGGATGTTGAACATTTTTCCCCGGAATTGCACCCCCTGTTACTAGTATACTTTTATTGCTGTATTTAAAACATAAACAACACCAAGAACATCGATGATTTCAATCTTATTCAGAAAAAAAAACCTACAGCAAAATAAAGGTATACTGACTACTGTAAACAAAATCGTCATTTTTATCGAGATTTTTTTTAGGGATTCCAGATTTTTTTTAACTTCATCCTTGTATAGGTCGATGTGGACGACAGGTCGAAGCCAGCATGTTGAGAAAAAAAAAATATCGACCTATCGTCCGTAAAATACGGTACATGTATTCTATTGGGAAAAATACAATACAAACACAATCATATACATGTATTCTTGTCCAAGTGAGTGAGTGAGTGATATTTGTTTAACACCAACTCAGCAATTTTTCAGCTACTGTGAAAGTACTTTTGTTCGTTGCCACCAATTTCCGTGCTTTCTAAATAATGCATTGATCCATGAGTTCTTGAATTATAGGTTCCAAATATTACAGGCAACAATCAATGGAAAAATGTATTTTGTTGGATATTAATGTTTGTGAACCAAGAAATCCACAAAAATTAAAATTTTCAATGAGATGAGGTCAGCTTTGTACTAGACCAACATGCTGAGTTGCATTTTTATAGAGATAGCTCACTGAAACAGGTCTGCGGATAGCCATGTCTCCCTAATCTGACACATTATCCGGATTCCGAGCCAACCAGTCTTTGCTCTTTCTCCTTAATGCTGTAAGCTTAGCAGAGAAGCAACAAATACCAATTTTTATAGTCCTTGATTTGACCCGATTGTGACTCGAACCCACGATCTACCACACTCAAGGTGAACATGCTAACCACTGCACCACTAATGCTGTTATATTCTTGTCCAATGAATTTTGAACAAAAAATAAAATTGACCTTTAACTCAAAAGAATAAGTCAGTTATTTACCAAATCTAATTAAAATTAAATGTTTGTTGTATCTTTTAACATTTTTCTCCTTTTTATCACAGAATTTGGTAGTTTTTTCAATGATGTACAGTTGACTCTCATTGTCTTGAACTTGGTTGACTTGAATTACCGGTCGAGTCAAATTTTTATCAAAGTCCCGAACTTCGTTGTGTATAAATATATATAATTTGACTCCTGTTGAATTGAATTCGGATGAGTCGAAATTTCGGTTGTCTCGAATAAAAGTTTTGGTCCCGAGATGTAGTAAGCCATATTATTTACATTCGTTAAGTCGAATTTACCTGTCAAAACATGTGTATTACCTTGGGATTAAAATCTGATCACAGGTGAAACATCTGGTCATTGACTTTGACACAGGTTAGATGTGTACAATCAAAAATTATCGATTCATAATAAGTGTGCTTGGGTCGGCATACATCAATGATTATGAAAAATACACAAAGGAAGCGTTTTATCTATTGAATTATTTGTCAGAAATTAATTTTGATTAAAGAAGAATAGTTTTCTTCTACACTTTATTGAATAATAAAAATACACAATTTATTGTAAATAAACAGTATTGCACAAAGAAAAATATGTCATGATGGGTGAAGTTTAATGACAATGCAACAGCTGAAAAACATAAACAAAACAGATAAACATATTCATACACACAAAAAAAGATATCTAGAAGTTATCAGTCGTTCCACAAGATTCAAAGAATTTAACAGAGAGAAAAAAACAGCAACAAAAACATATGTTTAAAATCGTTCCGAGAATAGGGCCATGCGATGCTGGTTTTAGCATTTCAAAATTTCGCTCAAGTTGTCTCCCTTTCGTCGTTAAACAAACTACACTTTCGGTATTTTCGTAGCTCTTCTCGAGTCGAACTACGGTTGACTCAAATTTTTTCCATGGTACCATCGAATTTGAGATAACGAGAGTCAACTGTATATGATTTTTTTTTGTTTCCGATTAATAAAACCCTTTAAACAACAACCTGTGGTAATAGTCTTCAAGCAAGTAAGTAACCATATGAAGTGAAGGCCATTTCATAGCTGTTTATATCTTGTCAACTTAGATAGTCTAATATCTAGAGGGACCGTCGTGGTCACATGGTAGTTGGATTTACAACTACCTGTACAATCAGGGTCTATCACCACTAGAGTTGTGAGTTCGAATCCCGTTCATGGCGATGTGTACTCAATACATTATGTGATAAAAGTTTGTCAGTGAATGACCACAATGATATAACTGAAATATTGTTGAAAGTGGCATTAAATACCATAAACCTAATATCTAGAATTTACACAACTATACAGGGCTCACCACACATAGTAAAAACAGGGCGACTTGACTTCTCTCTCTCTTGACTTAAGGGCGAAGTGAGGGAAAATCTGGGAGACTTCCGAAAATCGATCCAAATTTTAACATTTCTTTCCCCACTACCACATGTTCCCCTACCTTTCACAAAACAAACATGCTGCACATGGATCTTTAAAAGGATGCAATTAACGAGTTTGGAATAAAATATTGAACATCAAAATTATTGGTGAAAAAAATACTGACTTGAAAAGACTGACAGGGCGACTAAAACTTCGCTTTTTGACAGAAATTGGGCGATTTCATTGAAACCAAGGCGAAGAAGTCACCCACTTCGCCTGGTTTGGTGAGCCCTGAACTATATAACAAATGCTAAATATAGATTACCGGATTATAAACATAATCTACTTCTAACAGAACGGCTCCTTTAGTGCGGTTTAGTACTTTTTTATCTTTTAATGTGTACCATCTTTTCTCACCACACTTTATCTACAAAAATAAAAACTAATTTGAATATTCATAGAACTTTTGTGGTACAATACCTTGGTCTATATAATATAAATTTAACATTGGTAGTATTCTCTATACATAAATTTCTTGTCCAATCCAAATGTAATATTTTAATAAAAGGTTTTGCAGTCACATAAAATTGAGTCAGAAGAGAACATTTTTTTAAATTCATAAGATTCCCACTTTTCTAACTGAAAATTGCACTCATATTTTATTTATAATACCCTTTACAACGTCCAAACAAACAGCAGGTACATCTTTTTTTGTAAATTAAAGTGAAAATTATCAAGAAGAGCTGGTCAATTCCAATCAGGCATTTTTTTTGAATGTATCAAAAGTCTTGATTGCCATTGATTCTAGGCTCCCAGGTTGGAATGAACTAGTATAAGGAAGGTTCCTGAATTATTTTTTTATTTACAAGCAAGTCTTCCATGGTGTGGAGCATTTTAAATTATCCTCAAACAGAAGCAATTATATTAGCTCTACAAAGGTCAAACAATGTTCTTGTTTAATAAAGCTGCTCTGTGATTGGCTGAAATGAAAATTGTAATGATTTGACAGATATATATAGAATAACAACAGCTATGAAGGTCAAGACAGACAGATCACCAGTATTGCAGCAAGGACGAGATGTGACATGAGTGATCTAGACCTTCAATACTGATGTTATTGTTTACATCGGTATCGTCACAATGTGCTTAACTTTACACTGACAGATAATTTTCAGCATCAGTGTCAGTTTGATACTAATAACATCTCTCAATGCAATCAAGGGAACATTTTTTAAATACTGACATTATTTAATATAATGTCCACAGAGAAAGGGCCCGGGTGGCTCAATGAATTAGGTAGTTGGATTACCTAACAACTCATACAAGCCTATCACCAATACGGCGTGGGTTCGCACCCGACTTTGTAAATTACAAAAATGGGTGCACTCAACTCGCAGCCGCAAGTGATAACGTTTACCAGTTGCTTGCCCATGGTCGGTGGTTCTCTCCAGGAACTCCGGCTTCTTCCACTACTAACACTGGTCGTCATAATATAGCTGAAAGTGGCATTAATCACAATAAATCAAATCAAAAATCCACAGAAAAAACAATCTTACCCGTAATAAAGGAATGGCTACTTTTCCTAAAAATTCTACTTTTTTATCCCTGTCTTCATCATAAATTGTAACTTCTAATATAGAATGTATGTCTTTTACATTACTGAAATTACAAGATATATACAGGGTAAATACAGATAAAATCTACATATGTAATCATTAAGTACTATTGTTTGATTCTTAAAGATGTGGAAATATATATATATATATATGAATTACATTTGAAAAGTACAGACAAAGGGCAAAAATATTTGAGATGATTTCAATTTTCTCAATATATTTCAAATAAAACTATAATTTTTCAACAATTTTTTTTATTCTGAATTCAATTCATATCTGATTTTGAAAGCATAAATAAATTTAGTTTTAGCCTATAATTTCAATATAATTTTATAAAATAATTATCTTAAGAATACAATTATCTTAAGAATACACAATTTATAAGCAAAACTATATTAATTTCATCCAAACCTCAATACAATGATAGTACTTTTGTAGACAAACAAAAGTATGTGTTTAAAGGGATATTGTCTACCACAATCGTAATTTTTTCATACCCAAAATTATTGGCTTCGGTGAACATCACTTCTTCTGGGTTGATAAATCACAGTGTTCACCTTATGAAAAGTCATTAATTGTATAATGTCAACCTTATCAAAAGTCATTAATTATATATTGTCCACTGTCTGTACAACAAAGCAGGTAAATGATAAACATAGACTGTTCAAAATATAAGGTGTTCTGTTGTTATTTTGTCAGTTGAAGTAAATATATTGTATTGTTGTTTTACTAAATGTTAAGATTCCCATAGAACAGTGCTATATTATCTGTACTCATTGACTAGGTAACCATAGAACAGTGCTATATTATCTGTACTGATTGACTAGGTAACCATAGAACAGTGCTATATTATCTGTACTCATTGACTAGGTAACCATAGAACAGTGCTATATTATCTGTACTGATTGACTAGGTAACCATAGAACAGTGCTATAGTATCTGTACTCATTGACTAGGTAACCATAGAACAGTGCTATATTATCTGTACTGATTGACTAGGTAACCATAGAACAGTGCTATAGTATCTGTACTCATTGACTAGGTAACCATAGAACAGTGCTATATTATCTGTACTCATTGACTAGGTAACCATAGAACAGTGCTATAGTATCTGTACTCATTGACTAGGTAACCATAGAACAGTGCTATAGTATCTGTACTCATTGACTAGGTAACCATAGAACAGTGCTATATTATCTGTACTCATTGACTAGGTAACCATAGAACAGTGCTATAGTATCTGTACTCATTGACTAGGTAACCATAGAACAGTGCTATAGTATCTGTACTCATTGACTAGGTAACCATAGAACAGTGCTATATTATTTGTACTCATTGACTAGGTAACCATAGAACAGTGCTATATTATCTGTACTCATTGACTAGGTAACCATAGAACAGTGCTATATTATCTGTACTCATTGACTAGGTAACCATAGAACAGTGCTATATTATCTGTACTCATTGACTAGGTAACCATAGAACAGTGCTATATTATCTGTACTCATTGACTAAGTAACCATAGAACAGTGCTATATTATCTGTACTCATTGACTAGGTAACCATAGAACAGTGCTATATTATCTGTACTCATTGACTAGGTAACCATAGAACAGTGCTATATTATCTGTACTCATTGACTAGGTAACCATAGAACAGTGCTATATTATCTGTACTCATTGACTAGGTAACCATAGAACAGTGCTATATTATCTGTACTCATTGACTAGGTAACCATAGAACAGTGCTATATTATCTGTACGCATTGACTAGGTAATCATAGAACAGTGCTATAGTATCTGTACTAATTGACTAGGTAACCATAGAACAGTGCTATAGTATCTGTACTCATTGACTAGGTAACCATAGAACAGTGCTATAGTATCTGTACTCATTGACTAGGTAACCATAGAACAGTGCTATATTATCTGTACTCATTGACTAGGTAACCATAGAACAGTGCTATATTATCAGCCCATTACTGTACTCATTGACTAGGTAACCATAGAACAGTGCTATATTATCAGCCCATTACTGTAGTCATTGACTAGGTAACCATAGAACAGTGCTATATTATCAGCTCATTACTGTAGTCATTGACTAGGTAACCATAGAACAGTGCTATATTATCAGCCCATTACTGTAGTCATTGACTAGGTAACCATAGAACAGTGCTATATTATCAGCCCATTACTGTACTCATTGACTAGGTAACCATAGAACAGTGCTATATTATCAGCTCATTACTGTACTCATTGACTAGGTAACCATAGAACAGTGCTATATTATCAGCCCATTACTGTACTCATTGACTAGGTAACCATAGAACAGTGCTATATTATCAGCCCATTACTGTAGTCATTGACTAGGTAACCATAGAACAGTGCTATATTATCAGCCCATTACTGTACTCATTGACTAGGTAACCATAGAACAGTGCTATATTATCAGCCCATTACTGTACTCAATGACTAGGTAACCATCTTGTTCCTATCTCAGACTTTTTGTAGTTCTCACTGTTTTTTGCTTAAGGATTATTAGGGGTATTCCATTACTCTACTATGGATAGTTGCTTAACATTGTATTAGTAAAAAAGGAAATTCAAAACAAGGTTTATACTACTTATCATTCTTATGGATTAAGTGCTTATATTGTTACAATGTGAATACTTTATTCCAATCAAGATAGGCTTTATATTCTTACAATGTGAATACTTTATTCCAATCTATATAGGTTTTATATTCTTACAATGTGAATACTTTATTCCAATCTAGATAGGTTTTATATTCTTACAATGTGAATACTTTATTCCAATCTGGATTAAGTGTTTTATATTCTTACAATGTGAATACTTTATTCCAATCTAGATAGGCTTTTTATTCTTACAATGTGAAAACTTTATTCCAATCTGGATTAAGTGTTTTATATTCTGTCTGTGTCTGTAGTCGTGCATTATCTAATTCTAAAACACAAAATGGATCACTGGTACCACCGAAATCTGCTGCTAGAAGACCCTGAGCTCGAAATACTGAAAAACATATGGAACATATTTCAATGAAAAAAATATATGAATGAATACATCCTTGACTTTCTGTACGGAGATTTAACATTACATGGTCACCATCTTTGTTTATAATGAGACGGTGAGTTGTTTACACAGAATCGTTAAATTTGTCTCTACATTTTCAATAACAACTTTCTGTTTATCTGATGTTTGTGTTTGAGTTGAATATGACAATGTTGTCTTACATCGTCTGCCATCTTTTCGGCTTCCATTTACCTATCAGTTGACAGTAAGAAGATTCCAACCTAATGCACCCAGGCAACAATTCCAGTATAAACAATGGCAGAAAAGTCCATGGTAAATCATCTATGACACAAGAATAAAAACCCATACATTCAAAGGATTCATGTATGTCACTGTGGAATTTAGGTTGTAGAATTTTTTTTCAGATGCATTTCACTTTGATGCATTCAACGTGGTAAGTACTTTTCATTTCTGACCGTTTCAACAGACTTGAAACTCTTTGACACTGAGTATAATGTATTTCTACGTATATTGGCTGAATTATTTAGTAAAAGTTTGGTTTCTTGCAATATTAGATCATCACAACTATAACTGTAACATGTCAGGTAAATATTTTTACGCCTTGATAAATCTACATCTTGTCTTTTGTTTATATATTTTCTTAACAAAAGACATGACCTACTTTAATAAGAAATCAATCACCATGACAACTAATCATACTGACCTTTAATTTGTAGCCAACCAATATCTTTTACAGTTTTAAAAGAGTTGCATAAACCCTGCAAAAAACGAGAAAATCATAATCAAGACCTTTCACTTGAAAAAAAAAGCTATATTGTTTCTGAATTCATATATTATAATTGCAATTATGCCTGAATCCTTGGTGTTATATTTGTGATTATGTCTGAACCACCGTGTTATAATTGTGATTATGTCTGAACCCCTGTGTTATAATTGTGATTATGTCTGAACCCCTGTGTAATAATTGTGATTATGTCTGAACCCCTGTGTTATGATTGTGATTATGTCTGAACCCCTGTGTTATGATTGTGATTATGTCTGAACCCCTGTGTAATAATTGTGATTATGCTTGAACCCCTGTACTAAAATTTTGATTATGCCTGAACCCCTGTGTTTAATTGTGATTATGCCTGAATCCCTGTGTTATACTTGTGATTACGTCTGATCCCCTGTGTTATAATTGTGATTATGCCTGAATCCCTGTGTTTTACCTGTGATTATGTCTGATCCCCTGTGTTATAATTGTGATTATGCCTGAACCCCTGTCTTATACTTGTGATTATGTCTGAACCCCTGTGTAATAATTGTGATTATGTCTGAACCCCTGTGTTATAATTGTTATTATGTCTGAACCCCTGTGTTATGATTGTGATTATGTCTGAACCCCTGTGTAATAATTGTGATTATGCTTGAACCCCTGTACTAAAATTTTGATTATGCCTGAACCCCTGAGTTATAATTGTGATTATGCCTGAATCCCTGTGTTATACTTGTGATTATGTCTGATCCCCTGTGTAATAATTGTGATTATGCCTGAACCCCTGTCTTATACTTGTGATTATGTCTGAACCCCTGTGTAATAATTGTGATTATGTCTGAACCCCTGTGTTATAATTGTGATTATGTCTGAACCCCTGTCTTATACTTGTGATTAAGTCTGAACCCATGTGTTGTAATTGTGATTATGCCTGAACCCCTGTGCTATAATTGTAATTATGCTTGAACCCTTGTGTACTAATTGTGATTATGTCTGAACCCCTGTGCTATACTTGTGATTATGTTTGAATCCTTGTGTTATAATTGTGATTATACCTGAACCCCTGTGTTATAATTGTGATTATGCTAGAACCCTTGTGTAATAATTGTGATTATGTCTGCACCCCTGTGTTATAATTGCGATTAAACCTGAATCCCTGTCTTATACTTGTGATTATGTCTGAATCCCTGTGTTATAATTGTGATTATGCCTGAACCCCTGTCTTATACTTGTGATTATGTCTGAACTCATGTGTTATAATTGTGATTATGTCTGAACCCCTGTGTAATAATTGTGATTATGTCTGAACCCGTGTTATACTTGTGATTATGTCTAAACCCCTGTGTTATAATTGTGATTATGCCTAAACCCCTGTGTCATAATTTAGATTATGCCTGAACCCCTGTGTTATAATTGTGATTATGCCTGCATCCCTGTGTTATACTTGTGATCATGTCTGAACCCCTGTGTTAAAATTGTGATTATGCCTGAACCCCTGTGTTATATTTGTGATTATGTCTGAACTCCTGTGTAATAATTGTGATTATGCCTGAACCCCTGTCTTATACTTGTGATTATGTCTGAACCCCTGTGTAATAATTGTGATTATGTCTGAACCCCTGTTATAATTGTGATTATGTCTGAACTCCTGTCTTATACTTGTGATTAAGTCTGAACCCATGTGTTGTAATTGTGATTATGCCTGAACCCCTGTGCTATAATTGTAATTATGCTTGAACCCTTGTGTACTAATTGTGATTATGTCTGAACCCCTGTGCTATACTTGTGATTATGTCTGAATCCTTGTGTTATAATTGTGATTATACCCGAACCCCTGTGTTATAATTGTGATTATGCTAGAACCCTTGTGTAATAATTGTGATTATGTCTGCACCCCTGTGTTATAATTGTGATTAAGCCTGAATCCCTGTCTTATACTTGTGATTATGTCTGAATCCCTGTGTTATAATTGTGATTATGCCTGAACCCCTGTCTTATACTTGTGATTATGTCTGAACCCATGTGTAATAATTGTGATTATGTCTGAATCCCTGTGTAATAATTGTGATTATGTCTGAACCCCTGTGTTATACTTGTGATTATGTCTAAACCCCTGTGTTATAATTGTGATTATGCCTAAACCCCTGTGTCATAATTTAGATTATGCCTGAACCCCTGTGTTATAATTGTGATTATGCCTGCATCCCTGTGTTATACTTGTGATCATGTCTGAACCCCTGTGTTATAATTGTGATTATGCCTGAACCCCTGTATTATACTTGTGATTATGTCTGAACTCCTGTGTAATAATTGTGATTATGCCTGAACCCCTGTCTTATACTTGTGATTATGTCTGAACCCCTGTGTAATAATTGTGATTATGTCTGAACCCCTGTGTTATAATTGTGATTATGTCTGAACCCCTGTCTTATACTTGTGATTAAGTCTGAACCCATGTGTTGTAATTGTGATTATGCCTGAACCCCTGTGCTATAATTGTAATTATGCTTGAACCCTTGTGTACTAATTGTGATTATGTCTGAACCCCTGTGCTATACTTGTGATTATGCCTGAACCCCTGTGTTATAATTGTGATTATGCCTGAACCCCTATGTTATAATTGTGATTATGCCTGAACCCTTGTTGATAATTCAGATTATGCCTGGACCCCTGTGTTTTAATTGTGATTGTCCCTGGACCTCTGTGTTTTAACTGTGATTGTGCCTGGACCCCTGTGTTTTAATTGTGATTATGTCTGAACACCTGTGTTATAATTGTGATTATGCCTGAACCCCTGTGTTATAATTGTGATTATGCCTGAACCCCTGTGTTATAATTGTGATTATGCCTGAACCCCTGTGTTATAATTATGACTATGCCTGGACCCCTGTGTTATAATTGTAATTATGCCTGAACCCCTGTGTTATAATTGTGATTATGCCTGAACCCCTGTGTTATAATTGTGATTATGTCTGAACCCATGTTATAATTGTGATTATGCCTGAACCCTTGTTGATAATTCAGATTATGCCTGGACCCCTGTGTTTTAATTGTGATTGTCCCTGGACCCCTGTGTTTTAATTGTGATTGTCCCTGGACCTCTGTGTTTTAGTTGTGATTGTGCCTGGACCCCTGTGTTATAATTGTGAATTGTATACTTTGAAAATGATTTTCACTAAAACTATCAAATAAACTTACATATTTCCTAATAATTTCAATCTTTTCCCGTGGATTAGAGGTATAATTAGCCAAATCAGATATAGTCTCTGTACCTATTGTACCACTAATAGTTAGTAATAGTTTGATCACACCTCCCTCATCCTCTAATGACTGTTCTATTGTATGAGTAACCTCCCTTTCTATCTCTGCTAAATCTATCACAGCTCTGTTTTTAAATTACAAATAATAGTAACATCAAGTAATAAATCTTGTATTTTTAAACAATTTATTTCACTGATGACATCTATTTCTTGTAACAGCATCAGTGGTGTAATGGTTAACATGTTCACCTTGAGTGTGGTAGATCATGGGTTCTCACCTTGAGTGTGGTAGATCGTGGGTTCCAGCCCCGATCGGGACTATAAAATTGGAATTTGTTACTTCTCCGCTAAGCATGCCCCATTAAGGAGAAAGAGCTGGCTGGCTGGCTGGCTTGGAATCAGGATAATGTGCTCGTGTGGGGCAACATGTTTATCCGCGGACTGTTGTTTCAGTGAGCTAGCACTGTAAAAATCCAGCTAAGCAAGTTGGTTTAGTGCAAAGTGGACCTCATCATCATTTCATTGAAATTAACCTATTCTGGTCATGATATAGGTGAAAAATTGCTGAATTGGCATTAAACAACAATCACTCACTCAATCTACTTCTGGTAAAATAACCTTAACCTGTTGAAAACATTACAGATATTTTTGTACATTTACTTTGTATGAGTCTTTTAGTAGTATAACTAATTTGTAATTCATAGGATTCCACATTCTATCAGTCATGATCAAATTCAATGAAGCTTGTTTACTATAAAAAATCTATAAAGAAATCAATGTACAGATCGTTTCAACGTCTGAACTTATTGTGGTGTGAAATAATGGAACTTCTTAGCATATAGATTCAATACTGATCAACTACAAGTTTTATACTCATTTTAGGGTATGAGTTTTACTCATTATTAAAAACCCTAACTGTGACTGTGAAATGTAGAACAACAATTAATGTGCTGTTCACTTAATTCAATTTATATCTGAGTGTAAAGTTGGATAGTCTCTCACGATCAATTGCATCCATATCCTATCTTATTATTACAATAATTCTGTATCTTGTTTTGACGGTAAACATCTGGACAGAATATAAGAAACATTGACAATGTTTAATATACTGAATCTTGTATGAACTGAGTATCAATGTCCTATAGGGAATATATCATTATACTACTACCATACTTTATCACTGTAAATGTCTTATATCTATATTACTTCTGGTAGAAAGAGTCAAAAACGAACAGGGGCCATTGTGGTGGTGATCGTATGGTAGTTGGATTTACAACTACCTATGCAATCAGTGCCTATCACCACTGATGTTATGAGGTCGAATCTCGATCAGGGTGAGATGTACAACATTATGTGACAAAGTTTGTCAGTGACTTGCTACAGGTCAGCGTTTTTTTCCAGGCTATCCAGTTTTCTCCACAAATAAAATTAACTGCCACGATGTAACTGAAATATTGTTGAAAGTGGCATTAAACACCATCAAACAAACAAACAAATAAATCAAAAACGAACATAAAAAGAAAACTTGGTATGATTTAAAAAAAGTACAATTAGTATTTTCTGGTATTTATCATGAGAAATAAAACTTTTTACATGGATTATATAAAATCACCTTTAGATCAGATCTAATATTTTCAAAAACAGAAAACTGGCAAGAAAGAAGTC
This sequence comes from Bathymodiolus septemdierum, assembly GCA_963383655.1. Taxonomy (NCBI): domain Eukaryota; kingdom Metazoa; phylum Mollusca; class Bivalvia; order Mytilida; family Modiolidae; genus Bathymodiolus; species Bathymodiolus septemdierum. Next base: position 71,196,059 of record OY726520.1, read on the forward strand.
TACAAATAATAAAACCATAGATATCAAACTTAGTGTGCATGACACGTTTCTGAAATAACCTTCATTAGTTCAAAGTCAAAAAGCCAAATAATTTAAAAGTTTTTGGGAGGAAGACAACTAAAGGTCCTAAACAAGATAGCCAAAATTGGCAAAGATTAACTATGTCTGAAGGAGGAGAACATTAGGTTTCAAAAGAATCAACAAATTAAAAGTTTCAAGAAAAAAATACAGATGTTTAACATTTGATTTACACAGCTTTCCAATTTATTCCAAGTTTGACTACCAACTGAGTTTGCAGCATCTACTAATTCTAAAAAAAAATGTTTAACAAATGTGATCACTTGATCCCAGCATACATTGTAGATATATATATTCCAGTAAAACTTGGTTTTTTTGGGTAGTTTCTAGGGAGAACAACCAAATTAAGCATTAAATTATTCAGAATATGATGAAATATCTTCCTAGTCCATTAATCTGATGGAATTCTACATGACATTTCCTCCTGGATAATGATGCATAAACGATCACATGATTGATGTCTATGTAAATGTCATCGATAAATATGCATATTCTACTCAAATCTATATAAATCAACCTCAATGGCCTTTTTACAAATGATAAATTCTTGACTCCTGAGAGTTGGTGGTATCATAGTATACTACTTTACTCTACTCAAATCTATGAGAATGCTGAATCGACATCAATGGCCTTTTTACAATGATAAATTCTTGACTTCAGAGAGTATCATAGTGCATGACTGCTCGACTTAACTCTAAATTTCATTTCATGTTGAAATCTAATGGCCAAGTGAAGTGTATCTAGTACATCCTAGTAGACAGTGCTTTAATTTTACAAAGTGAAAATCTAATTGTCTCGAGTTTTACAAAACATGATGTTTGATAAATTATTACAACTACCAGTTTTGTAGAATTTCCTGAGGAATACTGTACCATTTAATAGACAGTAGAAATATTTACTCCAATAGCTATCAGCATTTCCTTCAATAAAACCAATCAATTTGATCACTGTACCAAGCGATATAAAATTATTTTCAAATTGATTTTTTTATTAAGCTAAAAACCTTTAATACTATCTGGTTATTACACGACAACTAACTTAGAATACTAATTCTGTCTTTAGCAAAATCAAAATCGTAAGCAAGTTTATTTTACGTGTAAAATTAACGCGGACCAACAGCTTTAGCGTAGCATGATTAAAAGCAGTTTTAACTGTGTACTAGTAAATATAATGTGTACATGTCTTAGTCATCTTGCCGTCAATCATTCCCAACAGCAGCTAACAGCTTGATGTCAAAACCCTTTTATTACCAGCATAGCAACAGTTTTTGTGTTGAACAATGTTTACTACTGTATTACAAGTTAATTAAAACATTAATATATCATATTAAAATCCTATTACTATAATCTATTTATATTATAAGTCATTGATCACTGAAGATCAATAGACTATTAAATATAGCACTGAAAGTGCTGATCTCGCAGTGCAAATGTACACAAATTTTGTACAGTCATATAATTTAATGTTTTCATTTTGCTTTCACAAAAGCTACAATAATCACAGAATGCTTAAAGGTTTTCTAAATGGCTTTTCTAGTAAGAAATTCTTGATTAATATTATTTGTCATGACAGGAAAGACCATTAGAAAAAGTGGTTATTGTATCTTAAAATTCCATAATCACAATGGTTGTAATATTTTACATATAATTCATGTCAATAGCTACCGGTACACACTTTTAGAGTCTGAACAATATCAACAGATAGCTCTTGTTATCATAATAATATACTGATGAAGTGACATGTTTCAAATCCACAGAAAACTGACATGCTAACACTATTCTACCTAACTTTTAAATCCACAGAAAACTGACATGCTAACAATATTCTACCTAACTTTCAAATCAACAGAAAACTGACATGCTAACAATATTCTACTTAACTTTTACATCCACAGAAAACTGACATGCTAACAATATTCTACTTAACTTTTACACCCACAGAAAACTGACATGCTAACAATATTCTACCTAATTTTCAAATCAACAGAAAACTGACATGCTAACAATATTCTACCTAACTTTTAAATCCACAGAAAACTGACATGCTAACAATATTCTACCTAACTTTTAAATCCACAGAAAACTGACATGCTAACAATATTCTACCTAACTTTCAAATCAACAGAGAACTGACATGCTAACAATATTCTACTTAACTTTTACACCCACAGAAAACTGACATGCTAACAATATTCTACCTAACTTTTAAATCCACAGAAAACTGACATGCTAACAATATTCTACCTAATTTTCAAATCAACAGAAAACTGACATGCTAACAATATTCTACTTAACTTTTACACCCACAGAAAACTGACATGCTAACAATATTCTACTTAACTTTTACATCCACAGAAAACTGACATGCTAACAATATTCTACTTAACTTTTACACCCACAGAAAACTGACATGCTAACAATATTCTACCTAATTTTCAAATCCACAGAAAACTGACATGCTAACAATATTCTACCTAACTTTTAAATCCACAGAAAACTGACATGCTAACAATATTCTACCTAACTTTTAAATCCACAGAAAACTGACATGCTAACAATATTCTACCTAACTTTCAAATCAACAGAGAACTGACATGCTAACAATATTCTACTTAACTTTTACACCCACAGAAAACTGACATGCTAACAATATTCTACCTAACTTTTAAATCCACAGAAAACTGACATGCTAACAATATTCTACCTAATTTTCAAATCAACAGAAAACTGACATGCTAACAATATTCTACCTAATTTTCAAATCAACAGAGAACTGACATGCTAACAATATTCTACTTAACTTTTACACCCACAGAAAACTGACATGCTAACAATATTCTACCTAACTTTCAAATCAACAGAGAACTGACATGCTAACAATATTCTACTTAACGCCCTCATAGAGGTATCCAGTTTTTTCTAAGTAGGGTGTAGAGAGAAGAGTTTGATATCAAAGGGGTAATCAGAATCTGTAAATCGAAGAAGAACAGACAACACAATGGCCAAAAGAGAAAGGACAAACAACGATCTACAAAACATTACACAGAAAACTAAAGATTGATTAAACGATATTGGGAGGCCTGTATTAACCTATAATTTCTATATAAATGTTATTTTAGAGGAATGAATGGTTAAATAAATCGTAGTATATCGTATCTACATTATACCTGCCCATAAAATCATCACGTCCTCTAGAATCATAGTCATACACACTGATCTCTAAAACATTAGACTGGTCATCAAACATTCTTAAATCAAACTGTTCTAACCATCGGGGATTTAACGTCTTTAACTTGTGCTAAAATAACAAAGGACAAATACAATAAATAAAATGTAAGAATTAAAACGCTGTCATAAATACAATCTAATTAAAATTAGAGGCTTCTTAGATTTTGTTATTGGTGATACACTAACATTTAACACCATCCCATATCATGTCATCTCAGGTAACCTTTGGTGATACATTAACATTTAACACCATCCTATATCATGTCATCTCAAGTAACCTTTGGTGATACACTAACATCTAACACCATCCCATATCATGTCATGTCAGGTAACCTTTGGCGATACACTAACATCTAACACCATCCCATATCATGTCATGTCAGGTAACCTTTGGTGATACACTAACATTTAACACCATCCCATATCATGTCATGTCAGGTAACCTTTGATGATACACTAACATCTAACACCATCCCATATCATGTCATGTCAGGTAACCTTTGGTGATACACTAACATTTAACACCATCCCATATCATGTCATGTCAGGTAACCTTTGGTGACACACTAACATTTAACACCATCCCATATCATGTCATCTCAGGTAACCTTTGGTGATACACTAGGTAACCTTTGGTGATACACTAACATCTAACACCATCCCATATCATGTCATGTCAGGTAACCTTTGGTGATACACTAACATTTAACACCATCCCATATCATGTCATGTCAGGTAACCTTTGGTGATACACTAACATTTAACACCATCCCATATCATGTCATGTCAGGTAACCTTTGGTGATACACTAACATTTAACACCATCCCATATCATGTCATCTCAGGTAACCTTTGGTGATACACTTAACATCTAACACCATCCCATATCATGTCATGTCAGGTAACCTTTGGTGATACACTAACATTTAACACCATCCCATATCATGTCATGTCAGGTAACCTTTGGTGATACACTAACATCTAACACCATCCTATATGTCATGTCAGGTAAACTTTGGTGATACACTAACATCTAACACCATGCCATATCATGTCATGTCAGGTAACCTTTGGTGATACACTAACATTTAACACCATGCCATATCATGTCATGTCAGGTAACCTTTGGTGATACACTAACATTTAACACCATGCCATATCATGTCATGTCAGGTAACCTTTGGTGATACACTAACATTTAACACCATCCCATATCATGTCATGTCAGGTAACCTTTGGTGATACACTAACATCTAACACCATCCCATATCATGTCATGTCAGGTAACCTTTGGTGATACACTAACATTTAACACCATCCCATATCATGTCATGTCAGGTAACCTTTGGTGATACATTAACATTTAACACCATGCCATATCATGTCATGTCAGGTAACCTTTCATTTATCTTTGAGTGAGTGATTGAGTGAGTGATTGTTGCTTAATGTCAACTCAGCAATTTTTCAGCTATGTTAATTGTCAATGAGATGATGATGAGGTCCGCTTTGTACTAGACCGACACGCTTAGTTGGATTTTTATAGTGCTAGCTCACTGAAAAAACAGTCCGTGGATAGACATGTTGCCCCACTCGGACACATTATCCTGATTCCGAGCCAACCTGTCTTTGTTCTTACTCCTTAATGCTGTGTGCTTAGCAGAGAAGCAACAAATACCAATTTTATAGTCTTTGGTTTGACCCGAGCAGGGCTTTAACCCATGATCTACTGCACTCGAGACGAGCATGCTGACCATTACACCATGATGCGGTTCATTTATCTTTGACCGACCAATCATCTGTAACATATTATCATAAAATTCAATCATTTGAACCCTGGTTTTTGTGAGAGTTTGAGATTTGTCTAATCTTATATTATTTTCTTTATGTCTGAAGTAATGTAGCGACCAATTGGATAACAGCTCTCAGCTTATGCTCTGCGTTTCAAGATTGCTGATTGGTTGGTTTAAAATATGACCCTGATGTGATACTATACGTGTAGGAGCTTGAGTTTTGCCCAATCTTTTGTTTTTCCTGTATGTGTGTACTGTTGTTATAAATTGTACCTGGATTGCCTCTTTAGTTGAACATTTTTACCTGTTGTTATATTGCTTGTTTGTTTTATGGTGTTTAACGCCACTTTCAACAATATTTCAGCTATATCGTGGCGGTCAGTTTTATTGGTGGAGGAAATCGGAGTACCTGGAGAAAACCACTGATCAAATTTTATCTGGATTGCCTCTTTTGTTGAACATTTCTTGGTACTTGTGTACTCTGCGTTTGACTTGTTAAAACTTAAGACTTTATAGATTTACTATCTCAATAGGATGTAATTAGTAAATGTAAAAATGTTAATTTGGGGATTGGAAATAGTGATATGTAAAGAACATAACATTTAAAAAAAAACATCGGGAATGTGCAAAGAAAATCAAGGAAGAAAATGTTAAAATAGGAATATAGAAGCTTGGGTCTAATCATGAAGGAGAAAGTGTAGGAAACAGGAAGGTTAAAGCTTGGGTCTATGTTAAGGAGGAAAAATGTAGAAAACAGGGAGAAAATGTAGAAAAATGGGGATAACAATAAAATGCTTTAGAGGAGTTAATAAATTTGAAACAGAATAAATATGGATCAGCCATTTATATTCAATGAGTAATTCTGTTCAATTTTTATGATCTATTAAGACAACACTATACTATGTTTGTTTTCTCATTACTTATAAATGGTTAAAATTGATTACAAAATAAAACATGTTAGTACTTTGTTCTTAAATATCAGGAGCTGTTACGAAATGTCTACAGAACAAACGTATTAAATTAAAATGGATACAGCTGCTGAATACAGTGGCTATATATCCAATAAATAATACAGTATGAACATCTAAACAAATTATAGGTATATTGTCCAGTTTTATAAGTAAAATAAAATGTCAGAAAATCATAACTTGGAAAGTGCAATATTTTTACTGAAATTCCTGACATCTGGATAAATTTTACTCTGGATTATAAAAAGAAAGTTTAAATAGTGATGGTCATCAATTCCACCAATATCAACAAAATGTGTATGTTTGAAGTTTGTATAATTCAATTCCATATGATTCTGGCATGCATATTAGATTAGACCCAGATTACCTGACAAAATATGCAAGCCGTTTTTTTTTTAAATTGTTTTAAATCATCCTATGTTTTTTCGTTATGTCTGCCATCTTCGATTTGTGAGTACTTATGAGGTCGCAACACATTTCAATCATAATGAAAAATCATTGGGATAAAATTTTTCTTTTAATTTTGGTAATCATGTTCTGAATTTTTTTTAAATAATCTATGAAAGCATCAGCCAATGAACAAACCAACCACCAATGCAAAAAAAATATATCTATAAATTAACACCTACCGATATCGCCTAGAAAGTAATAAAGCTTTAAAATCAGTACTTTGTATTTTAGTAGTTAATAATATTTCTACAAATACAACTGTATAAAAGTGTGACTTTACAAAAATGGAAGATGTTATAAAGGTGTTCTAGGGATGGTTACTTTTTTATCCTGTCTGCTATCTAGGCAGAATGACTTTATCGTTGTGGTGTTTAATGCCACTTCAACAATATTTCAGTTATATTATAGCAGTCAGTTTTATTGGTGGAGAAAACTGGAATACCCGGAGAAAGCCACTGATCTGTCGCAAGTCACTGACAAACTTTATCAGATAATGTTGTGTCGAGTACACCTCACCATGAATGGAGTTCGAACTCACAATTTTAGCAGTGATAGGCACTGATTGCACAGGTAGTTGTATATCCAATTACCATAGTATCATGACCAAGACGAGCCCAAAATAGTAGCTCTGATGCAGGGAATCAAACCCATGCCAGACTTTATGTAAATTAAATATGCTATCTGCCTCCATTCCTCAAACTCTCTTAAATAAAATTATACAATTGGAAAAAAACAATTATATAAATTGCTAAGGACTTGACAGCTCATGGGAAAAAAGATCTATACTAAAATGCAGCCTTATTAATTGATTTTTACAAGATCTAAACTATCTTCACCTAAATGTCACTTTTATCAGGTTTATAACAATTTATCAATAACTGTTTGGTGGTCTTTATATTGTGAAGGAGGCTTTTGTTCCTAAGGAGAATATCTGATCCACATGTTAACAAACATACTGTGAAAGTATTTCTATTTGTTTACAACAGTTTTCATAGATTCTACAAAATACATTGATCCATAGGTTCTTGAATTCGTGGTTTCAAACACTACAGGCAACAATCGATAGGAAAATTGTATTTCGTTAGATTTTTATTTTCGTAGTTTAAGTGAACCACGAAATCCACGAAAATTGTGAGACTGTGAATATCCCCTTTAAGCAAGTTATAATCAATGAATAATGTGAGCCTATGCTTACAATTGAATATCTCCCATCATTTAAAATGAAAAAAATTGTATATACAAATATCAAGACCCTATGTGATTTAAATTTCTTATACTGCAATACACTGACAATAAGTATATATATATATAGAGTCACTTAACATTAATTACGGGCAATAAGTCTGAAATGATTTCAACTTGGTGCTAAGAAAAGGATACTTTATTGCATTACACTCAAATTAAGTGTATATAGCCTACACTACAGGATGTAGATTAATAACATTTATAGTTTGTTTGATGGTGTTTAATGCCACTTTCAACAATATTTCAGTTATATCGTGGCGGTCAGTTTTATTGGTGGAGGAAACCGGAGTACCCGGAGAAAACCATTGATCTGTCGCAAGTCAGACAAACTTTATCACATATTGGTGTATCGAGTACACCTAGCCTGAGCAGGATTTGAACTTACAACATTAGTGGTGATAGGCACTGATTACATAGGTAGTTGTAAATTCAACTACCACATGATCACGATCATGACGGCCCCTTAACATTTTTGAAATGCTTTATATTGCAGGAATACTTGTAGAAATTTAATTTGATGAATCTAGAATACATTTTAGTGAGTTCCACCATTGAAAGAATCTAAAAATGAAAACTTTGGTCTGTTCCAACTGAAAATTGAGAGACCGGCACTCACCTAGGTGAGTCGCAAGAATAACTGACAATGCATGGTTTCGTTTTATACACCAATTGTTATTATTTGTAGTGTTAAGAAAAATGTCTCAAATATTTTCTATCTTTCCATCGAATTTAAAGGAAATGTGCATGTAGTGAGAACACAGGAAGAAGAGAGACTGAAAGGTCATTATACAGAATTTATGATATACAGGAATATATGCTGTAAACAATATAATAAAACTGTTCTACATTGCAAAAAACTGAATCTCAAAATACTTTGCACGATATATGTAAATTATTATTACTAAAGCTGGTATGATGAACAATATAATAAAACTGTTCTACAGTGTAAAGTACTTCACCGATGATTTGGAAACTTTGCCTTTGATCTTTACACGCAAAAATATCTATGTGATACAAACATATTAACGTTGGTTTTAATATGAGGTTATATTTATGTCACTTTGTCAAATCCAAGATTAACATACTATCATTGATGTCTTGCTTGAAATGGACATTTCCTTGCATCTCAATTCTTAGGCAATAATGGTAAGAAATCCATTCTCGTATACCACATCAATGACTAGTATATATGTAACTGAAAAAGCTTTTGCATGATATTGCTAAAACTTGGTATTTAAACATCAAGTTATCAAAGTTTATTAATGACTCTTAAAGGTATATTGTCTACTATTTGGGGGTGTATGGTGTTTAATGCCACTTTCAACAATATTTCAGTTATATCGTGGTGGTCAGTTTTATTGGTGGAGGAAACCCCATCTTTTTTCACTAGTATTTGTAGTCATATTACCTTGCTTTTATATTTTTCTGTTCCTAATTTAAACTTGACGTAAGGATCACTGAAGCCATTGTCGTCCATGGCGATGAGATTTTTACCTTCCACTAAGACAATTGTTACAACTCCTGTCCAGATCTGATTCTTCATCTTCTTAGAAGCATCTGCCATTCTAACAGTCTTATTTCTCGCTGATGATGTAAACTGGAAAAAAATATAATAGAAATTGTTGAAAAATCTAAGAAAAGAACATAAGTTTAAAAGAGAAATTGTAATCAAAATAAGGCCAGAGTGAGTACTTAAGCTGATTCACATTAAGATTATGAGTGCTAATCTACTGTCAACAATATTTGAGATATATCATGGAGATCAGTTTTAATAGATAGAGGAATATGGCGTACACAGATAAAATCTTTTACCTAACCCAAGTCACTGACAAACTTCTATAGTGTACAGGGATGGTAATCAAGCTTACATAATGTACTTCCCCATGGCTTTGATTACATAGTTAGATCATGTACCATACAATTGTTATGGATGTCACTACAATATTTGTTCTTACAAAATACCTCTATCTGATAATTTTGTAATCTGAATCATATATTGTGCATTTATATCAGATTTTACACTAGTAGAAACTAAATTTCAAGCAAAACTGCTGAAAAAAACATGTCTCAAATTTGATATAATGTTTGGCAAAAAATAAGTTAACATAAAATGTTCATATATCCTCGTCCGACAATAAGTTGGTCAGTCATTGGATAATGTTTGATTATTTTTTTCATGTTTGAAAAGTAAACATTTTTTTCTTTTTAATTATGTTCCTCATCTATTCTTGCTCACATGTGTAAAGTTCCATGGAAAAAAGATCGATAATAATAACACACTGACCTGTATTTGTTTACCATCCATTTTCCAAATGGCGTCGTATGACGTCACATAAAGTTCAATAAAGCACATGATTTTGTCATAGGCCAACCAAACTTAAAATGTAAACCAGATTAAGAAAGTACAGTATTTTAGCTTTTTCAGTGTAATTGATTTGTCTGAAAAATTTTAAAAGATGTTTTTTTTAAATAGTTTGAAATTGAAGTATTAAAAATTGATTATTTGATGCAAATATTAAACTTGCTTACCCACATAAAAAGTATTTAATCCAGTGAATTTGGTGTTTTTGCTTTTGTCAATACAATCTATTAGACCAACATATTTTGGTAAAACAATTAATGACTGATTTCAATTTATTTTAATCACATTTATTATCACAGAGTGGTAACAATACAGTTTTGTTGATGCTATTTGTAATAATGACAGTTTTTTTTTACCCAGACAACCTCATTTTTCTGTCTGGTTTAATTTAATTCTCTGTTCAATTTATGCTATAAATTTTGATTATTGCTGTTAAATTAATTCTTTTTCTATCTTCTCTGTGAATTTCATTTCATTACCCCAAGAAGTAAGGGGTATATTTGTTATTAAAGCAGCAGTGGAAATGCAAAATAATCTGCCATTTTGTGACTAATGGAGAGCACTTGCATGTATTTTTCCGGTAAAATCTGCCATTTTCTAGAAAATGGTGGAATCTGAATGATCAATCATCATATTTTCAAAGTATTTTAAAATACAATTTGCTTGGCCTACATTCCAGAAACGGTCATGAACTGTGATGTCGATTATGTCAACAAACCGGAAAAATACAAATGTTTGGGGAATACCATCGATGGAAACATATTTAACAAGCATAATGATCAGGAAAAAAAAGACATTAGTAAAAAGGATCTTTTTTACTTGCATGGAATTTATTCAATTCAAACTTCTCTGTTTTAATCTCATCTTGTAATTTTGACGTTGAAAAGTATTCCCTCAGTGTTTATGTACGCTATGAATATACAAAATGACGTCATTGGTCTCGTGCTGCGCGAGAATTGTAAATCAAAACAAATGACCGACATTATTGCATGACCGAGCAGATGTCACGGTAGGATATTACTTTTAATATTACCAAATTATAGTATAACCAAGCTCTATATAAAAAATCTGAGGTCTGTTTCTATTTGTTGTACAGGGTCTAAGGATTGATACTCAGTCACTTTAATGATAAAATGTTAAAATTCAACAATATTTATCTCCAACTTCCAAATACATGTACTAATAATTAATAACCATTAATACATGTATAAATTAATTGATTAAGAAATAAATCATGGAAGCCAGAATGTGTTGGGAGTTTTAACATGGATTGGTGGATATTAGTATTTTATCCCGAGCCAGGAGTGAGGGATAAATTTACTACTATCCGCCAATCCATGTTAAAACTCAAAACACATTCAGGCTTCCATGATTTATTTCGATTCTGATATGTCTAAGAGTACAAATACGGTAGTATACTTTGATTGGAAGATGGTAATTTATATTTACGTTTGCGGAAAATGTTGCACACAATTTATGCTGCCAATGGAAAAGTCAGTCACATTCACTGGTGCATGTGCTAATGAGATTATACCGAAAGGTTAACTGGCTCATTTGTTAACAAAGTGTAAGAAGGAGGTGATGTTAGAATATAGGTTCCCCTTCTGATACAAGTCAATTACAATATTTCTCCACTCAAGATAGTCAATATTAAATGTTAATTATATAGAGTGGTGAATTATAATAATCCACTGGTAAAATATTTAAAGTTGTTATTTTCATCGTTAATGACCATCAAAAGTAAATTGGCGGAAATATCTAACCACCAACTGGTTAAACAAGATAAGCATTCTCTTATAACAACAAATAATATGGTAGAATTGTTATCACATAAACACCTACATACAATTGTTTCTGATACTGTGATCCTAAAACAAAACAAATTATAGTCGTAAAATACACAAAAAAAAAGTGATTTAATTTATATAAACAGACAGCTTATCTGTCAATACCAATGAAAACATACAATTTCATATATAGAATGGTGGGCAGATTTCAGAATTATTTGATTTGATCAAAGTTTCATGTCAAACCCGGCAATCAAATTGTAATTTTGTAAAGAGGAGTACTAGCTTTAATTCCTAGTTTTATGTCAAATCCAGCAATTAATTTGTAATTTTGTGAGGAAGTTTTTATTCCTAGCAGCATACAAAATGCTTAAAATGTTTTATTTTCAAAATGTCAATTCTTTCTCAAAACTATTAAATTAAACCCACAGGTCAACTTTCATTTCATTTCATTTCATTTCAAATATTTTATTGATAAATCAATAGGAATGGATAACAGGCTATGCCTATGCAAATCCTCTCCAACAACAAGATGGAACAATTAGAAAACAATTTACATAAGACATAGAGCAATCTACCCATCATGTATACATACAATTCATCTTAATTACCAAGCAAGTTTTTTTTTTTTTTTCTTCTTTTTTCCCTTGTTAATAGGCATGATATAATTTGGAATAGCCAAATTATGGCTTTATATTTAAGCTATTATTATTTATAATATTAATGATGATGAATTGGCATAGCATGATGGATAGACTGAACTTATATTTAACACACAATATATACAACATGTAAACTGAAATTATGAAATCAAAATCACTAATTAAGTGAGGTTCACCATATCAATATGAATTAACTCTTTTTCAGTATATATATTTATAATTGTATAAAGGGAATTTGGGAGAGATGGAGGAAAAAGAGACAAACAAATAAGTAAATAAGGGGGGAAATATCTAAACAAAATAGTGATTAAGATAGGCAAGTACAAATTGGGTAAACTTTCAAGCTTAATAAGAATTTTCTGTCATGCTTTATATTTAATCTACCAAGAAAAATATTGAGATTTAAGTCATTTTTGGGGTTGTTTTTTTTTATTTATTTCTTAAACATATAATTTCTAAATCATAACCAAGTATTAGAAAAGAGTGGTTTATTATTAATGGAATCAGAACTGATTAGAAATATTCAAGCGATATGATTTTTCTTTGATATTTTCATGCTATATCAAATTCCTTACTGCTGGACCTACAGAAGATGAGGAAATGTTTCGTGCATTTAAAAAAATATAATTGTTTCGAATCATTTCCATTGCGTCAAAATTTTGTTATTTTCGTATGCCAGATCACGTGATTTCGATGGAATATACAGCACTGGACTTCCGTGTCAATGTACACAACACAAACTCCAATCGATATGTGCCGTTTTAATGTTCGATCCTTAACTTAAAAAAATCTTAACATTTTCTGTAAAAGACAGATATCAATTACATTATTTTATTTGTATCAAAGACTTCAATGCAGAGACAATTACTTCTTTAAAATTAAATTTGTTTTCTTTCTTTATTTGCGGCTGTCAGCATCATGAAAGGAAAACGATCTGCCTTTATGTATACATTTCTGATATCAGACAGATAGTGAGTGGGGTATCGAACACCAGTATTTATTCAGCCGTTTCCTTGGTGTCTCCATATTACAATTACTTATAATCTACAGCATCTACAACTACGATATGTTGACGTTGTCACAGTAATAGCGTAAACACCGGAAGTCGTCTGCCGAGCATTTCAGACGTCAAGACACGAAAAAGACGGAACATGGTCGGAATTGACATGATTCGAAACAACCGTATTGTTCAAATACCCCTGACATTTCATAAGAGAAAATCATAACTAGAATATACCTTGTTTACAAAATAGTAAAAAATAAAACATTGTGATTTTGTAAAGATTATTGATTATAAATAATTAGATCAGCTTCTACATTGTCATTTACACAAAGACATAATAAAAATATATGGTCCTTGATTTACAATTTCTAGTAATGTTCCAATATTTTCATCCTCTTTTACAAATTACCAATGAATAGAAATGAAATACGATAGCACACATTTTGTTATGCTCAGAATAGAACAAGCATATGACTCAATTAAGGAAAATGACTACAACATCCAGAATTCCTCATACTTCCTTGTTTAACATAACCTGTTATTATACCTCATATATTAATAACCATAAATAGATTAATTTGATTGGACAATGGGTAAAAATCATAACACGTGATCACACAGGACAAAAATCATATTCCGTGAAATAAATATCATATTCCACCCCTTCCGAAGCCTCGCAGGTTTTCCCGCCAGAGTTATCGTTCTTTGACATGAAAACGTCAGAGGCACTCAGAACGCATCACTTGCAAGCGACCGTTACAATGTTGTTGTGGATGTGGTTTTTAAATGTCTGAGACAACGATCCAATGGACTTAAAATATGCTTGCCAGCAGTATTTAACATGTACCGGTATGTGTTTTATTGGTTTCATTTGGTATAATAAAACATTTATAGCATGGGGGTTCAGGAAATATGAAAATTTATTCACCCTTGAGTATCATATTCCCCTCGGGCGTTGCCCTCAGATAATATGATACTCTTGGGTGAATAAATTTTCATATTTCCCTCACCAGCATGCAATAAATGTATAATGTCACAGGTGGTACTACAATGTAACTGATAATCCTACAGTGTCACAATTTAAGTCAAATCAGAAATCTTTTTACCAGATATTTTAAAGTAAATCTTCTAAAGGGTCACTTTATTTTTACTTTTCTTTTCAAACCTGTACCGAGTTTTAGACATGAATTTATTTTATTGCATTGAAACAAAATTACCTTGGCACACCATATTGGATGCAAGATGGCGACACCTTAAGATCACATTGCTTCAAATGGTTTATGATATTAAAATTGTGATGCAAAGCAAAAAGAACATTCCTTCATTAGAAATATTACAGAAAAAAACTAGAAAAGTAGAATTACCTCACAGCCAATTATTCAGGAATTTAATATATTTCAGGCTCATAGCCAAATGAACTTAAGAAGATATATGAAACCTAATTAACACGATTAAAATTACAGGTTAAAAGTCCATTAGCCAGATTAGCCCAAATCAAATAAATATAATTAGCCTGCAGCAGAGCATGATCAAAATGGTGAAAAAATTAGCTTACACAATCTTAATTACTGAACAAAATGGCAGAACTAACCTTGATAAGCTTGTATTATTTCATCTCTTACTCGCATATATAAAAAAAATGCTGAATTTACATATGTAACAAATAAAATGAGAGATTACAGGTAGGAATTTAACACATGTCACACAAATCAATAATTCATATCAAAATTACCATGATAACCAGCTTCATACTTATCTTTATATATGATGCAGATTCAATGCTAATTTCTTACATTCTAACGATTGAGGGATAATTTCTTAGATTGAAAGGAACGCTAATTTCTTAGATTCTAAGGATCAACTGATAATTTATTAGTATCTAACAACAGAGTGATAATTTCTTAGATTTGACCAATTGAATGCTAGTTTCCTAGATTCTAACGACTGAGTGATAATTTCTCACATTTGAATCATTGAATGCTAATTTCTCAGATTCTCACATCAGTTTTGTAATAATGAGCATGACAATTCATCCAAAAGTAAATGCTGCCATTGTTTTAATTGTGTAGTATAGAATGAGTGTGAATAAAAAAAATATTGACTAGAGGCTATCTATATCATGTAATTACTTAACTCGTTAACAGCTGATATCACTGACCATTCTAGTTACTTTTCTAAGGCAAGAAAGATTTGTACTATTCTTTTTTTTATAGAATAAGCAGAGGAATATAAAATTGTTAATGAAAACCATGAATATTTCTAAAATAATTTGTTAATTTATCCTTGTTCTGTTAGTCTCCACTTGAGAAAAGACTGAATTTTCCACATTTGTGAAAAATACTATTACATCTCTTATAACTCCTTATGGAAGAACCTATAAATCTGTGGTTATGAAGCATAATTCAAGAGAAGACAACTCTGTATTACTTACTGCTTTCCTTGGTATTAGTGATGAAGTACAAGACAGGAGAAGACAACTGTGTATTACTTACTTTTGCCCTTGGTGGTATTGGTGATGTTTTAGGTGATAGAGTACAAGACAAGAGAAGATAACTGTGTATTACTTATTTTTGTTCTTGGTGAAGTACAAGACAAGAGAAGACAACTCTGTATTACTTACTTTTGTCCTTGGTGGTATTGATGATGTTTTAGGTGATAGAGTACAAGACAGGAGTAGAGAGCTGTGTATTACTTACTTTTGTCCTTGGTGGTATTGGTGATGTTTTAGGTGATAGAGTACAAGACAAGAGAAGATAACTGTGTATTACTTACTTTTGTCCTTGGTGGTATTGGTGATGTTTTAGGTGATAGAGTACAAGACAAGAGAAGACAACTGTGTATTACTTACTTTTGTCCTTGGTGGTATTGGTGATGTTTTAGGTGATAGAGTACAAGACAAGAGAAGATAACTGTATTGCTTACTTTTGTCCTTGGTGGTATTGGTGATGTTTTAGGTGATAGAGCACAAGACAAGAGAAGACAACTGTGTATTACTTACTTTTGTCCTTGGTGGTATTGGTGATGTTTTAGGTGATAGAGTACAAGACAAGAGAAGATAACTGTATTACTTACTTTTGCCCTTGGTGGTATTGGTGATGCTTTAGGTGATAAAATAGAAGACAAGAGAAGATAACAGTGTATTACTTACTTTTGTCCTTGGTGGTATTGGTGATGTTTTAGGTGATAGAGCACAAGACAAGAGAAGACAACTCTGTATTACTTACTTTTGTCCTTGGTGGTATTGGTGATGTTTTAGGTGATAGAGTACAAGACAAGAGAAGATAACTGTGTATTACTTACTTTTGTCCTTGGTGGTATTGGTGATGCTTTAGGTGATAGAGTACAAGACAAGAGAAGATAACTGTGTATTACCTACTTTTGTCCTTGGTGGTATTGGTGATGCTTTAGGTGATAAAATAGAAGACAAGAGAAGATAACAGTGTATTACTTACTTTTGTCCTTGGTGGTATTGGTGATGTTTTAGGTGATAGAGTACAAGACAAGAGAAGATAACTGTATGTTATTTACTTTTGTCCTTGGTGGTATTGGTGATGTTTTAGGTGATAGAGTACAAGACAAGAGAAGATAACTGTGTATTACTTACTTTTGTCCTTGGTGGTATTGGTGATGTTTTAGGTGATAGAGTACAAGACAAGAGAAGATAACTGTATGTTATTTACTTTTGTCCTTGGTGGTATTGGTGATGTTTTAGGTGATAGAGTACAAGACAAGAGAAGATAACTGTATTACTTACTTTTGCCCTTGGTGGTATTGGTGATGTCTTAGGTGATAGAGTACAAGACAAGAGAAGATAACTGTGTATTACTTACTTTTGTCCTTGGTGGTATTGGTGATGCTTTAGGTGATAGAGTACAAGACAAGAGAAGATAACTGTGTATTACTTACTTTTGTCCTTGGTGGTATTGGTGATGCTTTAGGTGATAAAATAGAAGACAAGAGAAGATAACTGTGTATTACTTACTTTTGTCCTTGGTGGTATTGGTGATGTTTAAGGTGATAGAGTACAAGACAAGAGAAGATAACTGTGTATTACTTACTTTTGTCCTTGGTGGTATTGGTGATGTTTTAGGTGATAGAGTACAAGACAAGAGAAGATAACTGTGTGTTATTTACTTTTGTCCTTGGTGGTATTGGTGATGTTTTAGGTGATAGAGTACAAGACAAGAGAAGATAACTGTGTATTACTTACTTTTGTCCTTGGTGGTATTGGTGATGCTTTAGGTGATGAAATACAAGACAAAAGAAGACAACTGTGTATTACTTACTTTTGTCCTTGGTGGTATTGGTGATGCTTTAGGTGATAGAGTACAAGACAAGAGAAGATAACTGTGTATTATTTACTTTTGTCCTTGGTGGTATTGGTGATGTTTTAGGTGATAGAGTACAAGACAAGAGAAGATAACTGTGTATTACTTACTTTTGTCCTTGGTGGTATTGGTGATGTTTTAGGTGATAGAGTACAAGACAAGAGAAGATAACTGTGTATTATTTACTTTTGTCCTTGGTGGTATTGGTGATGTTTTAGGTGATAGAGTACAAGACAAGAGAAGACAACTCTGTATTACTTACTGCTTTCCTTGGTATTAGTGATGAAGTACAAGACAGGAGAAGACAACTGTGTATTACTTACTTTTGCCCTTGGTGGTATTGGTGATGTTTTAGGTGATAGAGTACAAGACAAGAGAAGATAACTGTGTATTACTTATTTTTGTTCTTGGTGAAGTACAAGACAAGAGAAGACAACTCTGTATTACTTACTTTTGTCCTTGGTGGTATTGGTGATGTTTTAGGTGATAGAGTACAAGACAGGAGTAGAGAGCTGTGTATTACTTACTTTTGTCCTTGGTGGTATTGGTGATGTTTTAGGTGATAGAGTACAAGACAAGAGAAGATAACTGTGTATTACTTACTTTTGTCCTTGGTGGTATTGGTGATGTTTTAGGTGATAGAGTACAAGACAAGAGAAGACAACTGTGTATTACTTACTTTTGTCCTTGGTGGTATTGGTGATGTTTTAGGTGATAGAGTACAAGACAAGAGAAGATAACTGTATTGCTTACTTTTGTCCTTGGTGGTATTGGTGATGTTTTAGGTGATAGAGCACAAGACAAGAGAAGACAACTGTGTATTACTTACTTTTGTCCTTGGTGGTATTGGTGATGTTTTAGGTGATAGAGTACAAGACAAGAGAAGATAACTGTATTACTTACTTTTGCCCTTGGTGGTATTGGTGATGCTTTAGGTGATAAAATAGAAGACAAGAGAAGATAACAGTGTATTACTTACTTTTGTCCTTGGTGGTATTGGTGATGTTTTAGGTGATAGAGCACAAGACAAGAGAAGACAACTCTGTATTACTTACTTTTGTCCTTGGTGGTATTGGTGATGTTTTAGGTGATAGAGTACAAGACAAGAGAAGATAACTGTGTATTACTTACTTTTGTCCTTGGTGGTATTGGTGATGCTTTAGGTGATAGAGTACAAGACAAGAGAAGATAACTGTGTATTACCTACTTTTGTCCTTGGTGGTATTGGTGATGCTTTAGGTGATAAAATAGAAGACAAGAGAAGATAACAGTGTATTACTTACTTTTGTCCTTGGTGGTATTGGTGATGTTTTAGGTGATAGAGTACAAGACAAGAGAAGATAACTGTATGTTATTTACTTTTGTCCTTGGTGGTATTGGTGATGTTTTAGGTGATAGAGTACAAGACAAGAGAAGATAACTGTGTATTACTTACTTTTGTCCTTGGTGGTATTGGTGATGTTTTAGGTGATAGAGTACAAGACAAGAGAAGATAACTGTATGTTATTTACTTTTGTCCTTGGTGGTATTGGTGATGTTTTAGGTGATAGAGTACAAGACAAGAGAAGATAACTGTATTACTTACTTTTGCCCTTGGTGGTATTGGTGATGTCTTAGGTGATAGAGTACAAGACAAGAGAAGATAACTGTGTATTACTTACTTTTGTCCTTGGTGGTATTGGTGATGCTTTAGGTGATAGAGTACAAGACAAGAGAAGATAACTGTGTATTACTTACTTTTGTCCTTGGTGGTATTGGTGATGCTTTAGGTGATAAAATAGAAGACAAGAGAAGATAACTGTGTATTACTTACTTTTGTCCTTGGTGGTATTGGTGATGTTTAAGGTGATAGAGTACAAGACAAGAGAAGATAACTGTGTATTACTTACTTTTGTCCTTGGTGGTATTGGTGATGTTTTAGGTGATAGAGTACAAGACAAGAGAAGATAACTGTGTGTTATTTACTTTTGTCCTTGGTGGTATTGGTGATGTTTTAGGTGATAGAGTACAAGACAAGAGAAGATAACTGTGTATTACTTACTTTTGTCCTTGGTGGTATTGGTGATGCTTTAGGTGATGAAATACAAGACAAAAGAAGACAACTGTGTATTACTTACTTTTGTCCTTGGTGGTATTGGTGATGCTTTAGGTGATAGAGTACAAGACAAGAGAAGATAACTGTGTATTATTTACTTTTGTCCTTGGTGGTATTGGTGATGTTTTAGGTGATAGAGTACAAGACAAGAGAAGATAACTGTGTATTACTTACTTTTGTCCTTGGTGGTATTGGTGATGTTTTAGGTGATAGAGTACAAGACAAGAGAAGATAACTGTGTATTATTTACTTTTGTCCTTGGTGGTATTGGTGATGTTTTAGGTGATAGAGTACAAGACAAGAGAAGACAACTCTGTATTACTTACTTTTGCCCTTGGTGGTATTGGTGATGTCTTAGGTGATAGAGTACACTGTAGAAGCAGATAGCCCATATAATCAGTCTTAGTCCCCTCTGACAATTCAAGCTTTAATTCTGTAGGTCTGAAATATAGATTTATTCATAAGTCATTTATATCCTTATGTAGCATTCGTCTTTCATATTTTACCTGACAAGCCAAATTT
Source organism: Bathymodiolus septemdierum (assembly GCA_963383655.1). NCBI lineage: Eukaryota > Metazoa > Mollusca > Bivalvia > Mytilida > Modiolidae > Bathymodiolus > Bathymodiolus septemdierum. Next base: position 71,216,576 of record OY726520.1, read on the forward strand.
AAATATAACAGCATATTTCTTTGACTAACCTAATACCACAACATATTCCCCTGACTTAAATCAAAGTTGAATACAATTGCACTTTTTACACCACAAAAACTGCATTGTCATCTCTGAAAATACAAACCTTTCAAAGCACCATGGAGTAAAGGGGAAAACAACCACATTACAATTGAATGCTAAATACAAAATTTCAGATCTTAAATTGTCCTTTTCTTGCCTCTTTTATGTCAAAAACGGTAATAGCTACATAATTACCTTATGCATTTACCTGAAGGGGATTTTCCTAAGATTTTGTATAAAAAAAATAAACCTCATCAAAAACTGATGAACAATAAATGAACAAAAACACTTTTGGGCATCTTAAGGCCTCACATAATTTGAAACAAGTGGTGCTAAAATTCCCAAATCAATACCAACCTTTATTCTGTGCCAAGGATTATTGTGTTCAAAGTTCAGATGCATCAGGGTTAGGGTTATGGTGTTTAATGCCACTTTCAACAATATTTCAGTTATAATAAGTGGTGGTAAGTTTTATTGGTGGAGGAAACAAGAGTACACGGAGAAAACCACCGTTCTGATGCATGTCACTGACATACTTTATCACATAATGTTGTATAGAGTACACCTTGCCATGAGTGGGATTCGAAATCACAACATTAGTGGTGATGGGCACTTATTGCGCATGCAGTTGTTAATCCAACTACTATACGATCACGACGGCCCAAGAGATGGATTAGCCTTCCAGAACAAAAGTTATTGCAATAAAACCAATGTGTCTATGCATGCATGTGTTTTTGCCTTGTGATGTCATGTAATATGTGCTTGTAAAGTTATTTTATACTTGTATGTGCTTTTTATGTAATAGTTGATTCAAAAGCTCACTAGAGCTTATGTTATGTGTCATAGATATTTTGACTTTAAATAAAACTTATTTGATTTGATTTGAATCATGGACAAAGACAACTACAGACACCCACATAATATGACTGCAAAATTTTAGTTGTATAATGATCACTCGTGTACAGCAGGCATGGGGTAATGCTAATTTGTAATTGTAATGCCCTATAATGCATTACATTTTCCCAAGTAATGCATGTAATGGGTAATGCCCCAATGTTGGTATTACATGTAATTGTAATGTAATGCATTACATTGGCAAAAATGCATGTAATTTATGCATTACATGGCATTACATACATTGTAGCATTATTTCTGTCTGCTAAGTGCTATATATTGTTACAAATTTCAGGGATAATAAGTACCTATTGTTTTATTCTTTCCTAAAAGAAAATAGGAAAATTAAAAACAAATCAATGTCTAGTTAAATGATTAACAAAAAATGTAACTTTGAACTGTTGTCAAACTAATGATTTTCTTCATCTAACCTTAATACTAAAACATTTATACTAATAATTAAAACAGATCTATTTTATAAACATACAAAAATAACCTTTTACTTTCTCTCTTAACATGATCACCTGTGAGAAAATAAAATAGCTTTATTGTCCCAAGGTTTAAACTTCAGGGATAAACATAAAATTCTATTAACTTGGGTGAGAAGTAATCATTTCTTAGTAGATTTTGTTATTTGGAATAAGGATGTCGAATACATTAGATCATTTTGACATTCCAACAAAAATACACTGTACAGTTTGAGTTTTATCAATGCAGCACATTCTGAGTAGCAGCATTATTTGTTACATCCTATGTTAAACTATGTCCAGCAGTAGTGGCCATATTGGTTTTCCAATTGTCATAAGAAATCACAATGCATTATGGGATCTTCTAATCATCATCCATGTACAGTTTAAGTTCCATCAGTTCAGTATCTTCTAGGATGAAGGAATTTGCAAATTTTTTCCAAATGATCATGTTAAACTATTGTTCAGCAATGACAGCCATTTTGAAAACTGTAATAATTTTAAATGGGACCACACAAGGACTCTCCATGACACATTTGATTTAATTAAGCTGGGTGGTTTCACAGAAGAAGATTTCCAAATAATTTTTTGCTAATATAGGCCTAATTTCTTTGTTTTACTATCACTTATAATAATCATGATACACTAGAGCTATTAAAATGATTCCTTTGTTTTGTAGATTTTTAAAGTAACCAAGGAAAACAAATTAAGAATAATAAATGCAGATCATGTTATTTCACCAATTGTTTCTATTAGACAGTGTCAATAATTAAGTTCTGCCATAACAACAGTTGAATGATATATGTAAACTTCAATATAATAATTCCTAAAGCTGAGAGGCTTTCTACATCAAAGAAACAAACACTCTTTGATCTTACAGTAAAAATAAAACCTCAGGAATAGCTTATAGATTACTAATAAAAATTACTGTTCAAATCAACACAATACAAATTACTGTCTAATTTATTGTTTTTTGTTTACTAATCGTTTCTGTTTATTATAATGCATGATAGCTTGGCATTATTGTTTGGGATGGGGGGGGGGGGGGGGGGGGGGGGGGGGGTAATGAACACAGATTTTGTTATGGATCACTTTGTCTGACATCTGTTGTCATCATGTTTCACATTTTAGCATGTACTTGACAAGCTAAGCCAGCTACAGACACAATAAGACAACATGTCATTTGGTATATTTGATGGCCATCACATCTAGATCAAGATGTAATCGTTGACTGGGTTGAATTATTGTTCCCTCAATTACAGCCTGTTTCTGATTTTGTCATACTGAAGATATGATCTCTACAGTATAAATTGATGAATGTCTTATTTGGTATCACATATTGTTGTAACTACTGTACATCAAGATATATTAATCCATACAGATAACTTCTTTATGCTCCACATCCCACGATATATCTGAAATACTTCTAAAGTTGGTGTTAAAAATCAATCAATCATTCAATCTTCAAACTCCATACTTAGCAGAAGAATAATAAGTAACAATTCTTTCCTTTGCCATGATAAGTATTGAACCCTGATCTGTTTAACTGAAGACCATGATAAGTATTAAACCCTGATCTGTTTAACCGAAGACCATGATAAGTATTGAACCCTGATCTGTTTGACTGAAGACCATGATAAGTCTTGAACCCTGATCTGTTTAACTGAAGACCATGATAAATATTGAACCCTGATCTGTTTAACTGAAGACCATGATAAGTATTGAACCCTGATCTGTTTAACTGAAGACCATGATAAGTATTGAACCCTGATCTGTTTAACTGAAGACCATGATAAGTATTGAACCCTGATCTGTTTAACTGAAGACCATGATAAGTATTGAACCCTGATCTGTTTAACTGAAGACCATGATAAGTATTGAACCCTGATCTGTTTAACTGAAGACCATGATAAGTATTGAACCCTGATCTGTTTGACTGAAGACCATGATAAGTGTTGAACCCTGATCTGTTTAACTGAAGACCATGATAAGTATTGAACCCTGATCTGTTTAACTGAAGACCATGATAAGTATTGAACCCTGATCTGTTTGACTGAAGACAATGATAAGTATTGAACCCTGATCTGTTTAACTGAAGACCATGATAAGTATTGAACCCTGATCTGTTTGACTGAAGACCATGATAAGTATTGAACCCTGATCTGTTTGACTGAAGACCATAATAAGTATTGAACCCTGATCTGTTTAACTGAAGACCATGATAAGCATTGAACCCTGATCTGTTTAACTGAAGACCATGATAAGTATTGAACCCCGATCTGTTTAACTGAAGACCATGATAAGTATTGAACCCTGATCTGTTTAACTGAAGACCATGATAAGTATTGAACCCTGATCTGTTTAACTGAAGACCATGATAAGTATTGAACCCTGATCTGTTTGACTGAAGACAAGAATGTTTTAAACCATTTCACTTTAGCTATCTGTCCAAAACCCATTTTGACAAAATATTGCTTCTATTTGTTAAAGCTAATTGTACAGAATTTTCTACTAGCCTGAACCAGTTTGACTCTTCTGGGGATTAGGGCTAGTGGTTTCTGGGACAGACTGACATATACCAACGTGTAGTAATATTTAGAGACAAATCTATTCTTTCACTTACTCATTTATATCTATGACAGAGAGGTCAATATCGGCTGTTCCCATTGGATCATCAAATCTTCCTCGGTCATAATCAAACACTTCCATGTGAATTGGCCGAAAAATGTCCTCTATCAACAAGTTAAATGTTTCATTCCACTGAGGATTCAGATTTTTATACACAGTTTTAGTTTTATATAACATTTTCCCTCCTATTTTGAATTTAACATATGGATCACTGGTCCCTGGAAAAGAAAACATTATATTAAATACAACTAGAGGTTCATGTAAACTTGTATTATATGTATATGGCTCACCTGGTTATTCGTGTACAGTTTTGATTCAATCAAGTTTGTAGGGTCTTATTCATATTACCATAGGATCATAATGTTAAACGTTGTCTAACGAAGGAGCCATCGTGGAAACACAAAAAATGATTACATTCTAAGAAAAAAAAATTTTTTTGTTCGTCTTGTGTATCCTATGCTGCCAGTTTCTCTGGATGGTCCATTTTGATTGCCCCTTCGGTATTCTCTAATGCTTATTTATTAATAATAAATTGTTCTTTTTGTTGTCCATCAAAGTTACAGATAACTGTTCATGATAGTTAAAACAGGCTACAGTACAGAAAGCGACATACCGTGATTGATCACTCCGAGAGACATAATTTTTAATCCTTTAGACATATCATCACAGACATAAACCCACTGTGATAGACCTAAAAAGGACCATAAAACAAGGTGATGGGGATTAAATTTTATGGCTCTCGGTCACCTGTGTGCCGATTGATATTTTACCGCCAATTAAGAGATTAGCGTTACCTGTTCTACCTGTTGACTTTTAATATCGTAAGCCGTAATTATTGATACTGAAGGATGTATTTTTGACAATTAATTTTGTATTCTCTTGCTGTTAATATTTGACTGTTTGTTGCTTTTCATTGCCAAAGAATGTCTGTCTTGTTATCGTTTTCGTTTGTTTTAGAAAGTTCTACTTTATGACCTCGAGTTCTATATTAAGAATTTTGTTGAAACCGCAACTGAACTTTATCTTGTTTAATTTTAATTTCTCATTTTTTTTCTACTGTTGGGTTGTATTCAGTATGTATTGAAATATTCGTAAACACGGGTTACTTCATCAATGTATTTTTTGTTTATAAGTTAAACCGCAGTCGCGGGTTTTTGAAGCACGGACTTTGCAAGCGTGGGTTTTTAGTGTTTAGTTGGTAAAGAGCAGACTTAAAATTGATTATTGGTTTATTTTGTGTTTTGGACTTTTATCTCTCGTATTGAAAAAAAATTAACAATTCAAGTAAACTGTTTTACACACATGGCTTGTTACGTAATTTCGCTATAGATGAAAATAATTTTCTTTAAAATTGCAAACAAAAACCTATAACAATCCAAATTTACGTAGCCTAATGGCTACAAAATGAACAAAAAGCAGAAAACTATGAGCATGCTTTTAATTTGTTCCATGAACTTTGAGTTTTTTTCAATGTATTTTGTCATAAATCTATTGGGTTGAAAGCCAATTAAGTTTGAATTTGAATAAATAAATAAACTGGTGACATTTGATTTTGGTCAGATACTGTGTAATGTCAAACATTTGTAGGGGTAAAATCATGATAAAGGTTAATTCCTTATTTCCTTTCACGTTTCTAAACTTTCTGCAGATTAGTCGCTAATTTCCAAAATATATCCATAAAGGACTGGGAGCTATAAGGGCCAAAATCGGCCCCACCTCAGATGTTGATAAAATTTCCTCCAAAATGTATTCACAATATGTGCTTTTCAGAAATAAATACAGTTACTTAATATGTGTATCTAATTCCTCACAGCGGATCGACAAATTCAGGTAACGAAAAGCAGTGAACGTTATTTTTTTCATTATACAGAACATACGTATCATTGTATTATAATGCACAGCATATCATTAAACAAACAAAAATAAAAACAAAGCATAATAAAACTCAATAAACACAGCATAAATTTGACATAATATGCAATGTGGATGATTTCAGGAATAAAAACATGTTCCGAAACTGTATTATGAAATTAAAGTGAACGAACAGTAATGTCACAACGTCACCCATTTTCGACGGTCTCCTGTTTTCGACGGTTTGTTTCACGTGATAAAATTTCTCATTATTTTGATCGCTTAATTTGTCAGAGGTTATATTATGATGCTGAAATTGCATGAATGATCTCATGAAATCTGATCTAAAAATGTCATCTTTAAATATAAGAACTACGTACCACATCTATTATTTCACATTCAAATTATAGTTTTTCGTAATTCATTTTTTCGTCACCTTAAATCTCATACAGACCAATTTTGGATTCATCGTCTGCTATGACATTGATAATGTACATATTGAGGTTAATGTCAGGGGCGGATCCAGGATTTCAAGTTAGGGGGGGCGGACATAAAAAAATTGTGACGAGCGAGGGGTGGCGCGAACATTTTTGGGGTATTTCGTGTGAAAAATCACGATTTTACCCCAAAAAATTATATTTTTTCCAATTTTATGGGGGAGGGGGGGGGGGAGGGGGGGGAGGGGCGCCCCCTGGATCCGTCCCTTGGGGCATCAATTCAGAAACTTATTAACATTGATTGTCGAAAACTGGTCGAAATTTTGGTTTTAATCTTAAAAAAGTAATAGATAGATTTATTTGGACAATAGAACTTTGTCATATTTGCAATTTTTTTAAACACTTTTTTAACCGTACTTTATTCTTAACGACAACCAATGCGATGATATATTCCAGTACATTTTTACAGACAACCATCACAAATCTATAAAAAAAAAAATGTCCAATATTTAAAAACCGCTTTTTTTATAATATGGAAATATTTTGGGAATTGGTGTGAAGCAAAATGTTTAATGTGTAACAATTTTAGCAAGGACCCTGTGAGAATTATTTTTGTTTTCTTGATAAACTGATAACAAGCCTTGGAATCAGATATCCCATAGAAAGTGGTTGTCGATAGATTTTACAATCAAGTATTTCATATATATTTATGATGAGAACAAGTTTACAACCATATGATAAATCGTGTAGGTAAAATGTATGTCGCTGCCATGAGTCTATGTATGATTGTTTTAATTGTCACTAGAAAAAGAGGAGATGGTAGATATTATTTTGCTTTGTGACAAACCAACAACAACACTCCTAATAAACTGTTGCTATCAGAATCTGCTGAAAGTTGTCTTTTACGTGTAAGGAGTGTGTCCTTTACATCCCGCGCTAAGGGATGTATTAAATTCGTTCCTCATAGCTGTCTGGTGTCCCTTTCACTTAAAGTTGGCGTTTTCCTAGTGAAAGCCATTTGTTATTTTATTTATGTCAAATTCGCAGTCATGTTAGGATTCTAATAATAACAGGATATGATACATTATTATACAGCTATAATTTTAATCCAATCAAAAACAATATGGTTGTGATCGTCTTCCGTAATTAGAATCGTCAAAATGAAATACAACCAAATTGATATCAAATGGTGACTTGTTTCAACCTCATTTAAAATATACCTGGGCATTCTTTAATACTTGTACATCACGTTCACGATCTTTTATTACAATATTATTTCACTCAAGTGAACATTTTGTTCCTGTTCTAGTTAAAGGACTTTATCAAACAGAATCATACAGTTTACATGTAATGCAGTTAATACGCATTTAAACCACAGAAGAATATTTGTATTTTCCACACCTTGTGGTGTGGGGTCGCTATTGTGCATGCAAAATATTAATTGCAAACCCCATTGACTGGCTATTTGCTGCCTGTCTAGAATATTTTTTTTTTTTTCTCGATCGACAGTTCAGAAGCTAGAAAACAATATGATGAATATTGTCTGTCAATCATGCAAACAATAACTTATGCACGTGACAGAACGCATTTTCAATGCACACATACACAAACTTGTGATCCATCATTTGTCCATTGGAGGTTGATTTAAGAGAATGGAACTGATAGAAGTTAAAAGTTTAATTTGGGCGCAAAAGGGGAAACTTTATATAATTTATGAAAATGTTATGGGAATTCAGTGGCCAACCATCCCAGTCTGATGGCAAAAGAAAAGGTATTGTTCTGATATGCCTAACGTTGTGTCTGCAATCGATGGAACTTCACACGAGATACAAATTCCATCCAATGAACCCCAACAAAAAACATACTTTCAGCAAACCAATGCTTTTCATTGATTGATATGAAAAGAAATTTTATAAACAGTGATAATCATAAATTCCATCAATATCAATAAAACAATTACTTTTCATCTTAACTGAATTTGAGCCGTCGTGGTCGTATGGTAGTTGAATTTACAACTACCTTTGCAATCATTGCTTATCACCACTTAAGTTGAGAGTTTGAACCCCATTCATGGCGAGGTGTACTCGATAAAACATTATGTGATAAAGTTTGTCAGTAACTTGCGACAGGTTTGTGGATTTCTCTGGATACTCCAATTTCCGCCACAAAAGTAGTAAATGAAATATTTTTGAAAGTGGTGTTAAACACCTAACCTCCAATGGACAAATGATGGATCAAACGTTTGTGTATGTAGTGAATAACATAAAACACCTTTGGGTCATAATGTGAGAGCTATCTGTTGGATTGTGCCCATATCTACTCCTTTTGGATCAAACTATTTTACTTCTTTTTAGAAGTAGCATCGATAGACCATTAAACGGCTACCTCCGTATCCCTGTAGTAATAACTATTTCAGTATCAAGGAAGAAAATATATAATCAATCATTGGGGGCTTATGAAAAAAAACTATTTTGGATGAAATGGTGTTTATTTTATTTCTATCTTACATTTGTATATAACTGTTGTGTCGACATACCATCGATTTTTACGGCAAAGATTGCTTCTCAAATATCAAAACGTCATCTAAGCGCTTGGAATATTTGAACATTTTTCCGTCGTTTTTCAAGAAATTTAACACCTCGTGAAACCAAAAAAAATACTTTACCAGTATTTGTGTTTTATTTATTTTAATTATCTGGTAAAATATTTTTCTGGTGCACGACTGGTGCTTAATTTCTTCGAAAACCGTCCAAATATCGCGGGCAAAATTCCACGAAATACAGAAAACAAATAACGCTCATGACGTCAAATGCGTATCGAGTTTGTTGGAAACAAGTTTTAACATCAAAAGTATGATCTCGTCTATAATACATCAAATTTTAATCAAGTATTTTCTAAGATAATGATTCATTAAATATGGGGCCATATATGGCACTTATAGTCCCCAGTTCTTTTCATAGCATTGACGCCGGATTGCATGCACTGAGTTTTTCTCTTGGTTTCAATGTACACAAACTGTATTTAAAATAAATACAATTATTTACAGAAACATAAGTTATTTACTGATGAATTTCATTACTTGAAATGAATCATGAAATGTACAGATTGTGTATATAATGGTCTCATATATACAATCAGAAGAGTGAAAATATTGATTTTAAGGATCTGGCTGCAGTTATAAATAAATTAATATTTAACAACCTCCACAATCCTCCACCAACAAAATATTTTGATATAATCATTAACCCTCTATACTCAAAACAACTGCTCAATTTGGTGTTGGTGGAAGACTGTGGAGGTATATAAAATAGCTAAAATGTACATTAAATATGTCGTTTGTAGTCCATTTTTAGCATTATCAGTCTAAGTATGATGTCATTATGACGTCATAACGCACCCAATTTCACGGAAAGTTACATTTTTTGAAAATTTGTTTATCTATCAATTAAATTAGTAAATTGTTTTTATTCTATGTCGAGCATTATTTTTTAATATAATGTGGGGCCAATTTTGCACCTTAACGCCTCTCCCTCTTTAGTGACTTTTGGACATGTAGTACTTCTTTGAACGATCTGTTTATAAATATTTGTTTCGTTAATTTTTAATCAAATTCTTCAATGACCGTATACAGGTATAAACATTATTTAGTACGTATTTCTACAACGAAAAGGGTTTTAACTGGGTTTTCTACGAAGATTAAAATAAAAAAATTACTGAACGTATAAAAAATATTAGTGAACTAAAATGTAATATTGAACTGGAAATACGCTTTAAAACGTAAAATATTAGTGAACTAAAATGTAATGTTGAACTGGAAATACGCTTTAAAACGTAACAAATCACGCATATATTTATGCAACTTCATTTGTGCACAAGCCAGGTCACGTGTACACGTGTCAATAAACTACTAGGTGTAGATACGCAATACACAGCCAAGGTTAAAAAAATTTGAAACATATTTGCACAACCCATGATTTCACTGAATTGAAGTTGAATAATCATTTATTATTTACATTTTATTCATCAATTCAAATGAACTCTCCGTTCTCGTGCTATTTTCTCGATCTCGGGATTTCATTCCCGGGATTACGTTCAAGGATGTTTTACGTTTTGAGGAAAGAAATAAAAATGTTTTTTTTTAATTCTGAGGGGAATCGGAGACAGTACCTGAAAAAAAAAAATAGGCGATTTAAAAACGTAATTTCACCTGTACATCTTATCTGACTAGTTTACCTGTAAAACGACACACTTGATTACAAGATTAACACCTGGTGTTTTATTGCCCCCTGTCCTGATCACCGACATGAATTAAAATTTTTAATCCCCATCACTCTCCTAGACATGACCACTATCACAGTGATTGATCACGGCATGTCCCTTTCTGTACGGTATACTGTAGACCCTCAAATATATATTAAAGTTAATTTGTTCGATCGTAGATCTTCTGAGTTAGATTGTAGACCCTCACAATTTTACTAGTCTTACCACAACTGTCTTTGATGACTAAATCTCTACCCTCTCTGACTGTGATCTCTAAGTCATAACAGGTATGCCTCTGTATGGAATGTTTACTTCCCACAACTGTCTTTGATGACTAAATCTCTACCCTCTCTGACTGTGATCTCTAAGTCATAACAGGTATGCCTCTGTATGGAATGTTTACTTACCACAACTGTCTTTGATGACTAAATCTCTACCCTCTCTGACTGTGATCTCTAAGTCATAACAGGCATGCCTCTGTATGGAATGTTTACTTCTTCTTAATACCACATCCTGTAAGTACAAAATACAATCTCTGAATAATTATGACTTTTGCTGTTAAAAATAAAATGTTCAACATGATGTTCCAATCCATTTGTGTAGAATTTGCACTTTAAAATAAGAATAAAACCATATCATCTTCAAATTTAATCTTTATGTTATGCATTTCTATTTCAACTTTCTCAGCAACCAGTGTCCACATTTAGAAATGATCAATCACTAAAATAGGATGGCTGAAGTAACCTGCATGCGTGGGTTATGGTATTTAACACCACTTTCAACAATATTTCAGTTATAACGTGGCAGTCAGTTTTATTGGTGGAGGAAACCGGAGTACCCTGAGAAAACCACTGATCTGACGCAAAACACTGACAAATTTTATCACATAATGTTTTATCTAGTACACCTTGCAATGAACGGGGTTCAAATTCACAACTTTAGTGGTGATACGTACTGATTGCATAGGTAGTTGTAAATCCAGTAAGCATATCAGTGTAAGTGTAATCAGCTGCAGGTCATTTAAGCACAGTAATTTTTAAAACAAATAAAATGGAACATATACATGTATATATATGCCCATAAAGACATAAATGGCCCCGCTTCCAGCTATAGTAAACAAGGTCATAACTCAAGAACAGAAAAGAGGTATAGTCTGAAATCAAACCTGGCCTTCCTTTTATGGTCCACGACCCTGTGTTTAAATTTCAAATGATTTATTGAAGTTTATTGTGCAGAAACCAAATACGAGATTACAGACAGTCAAACGTACTGACATGGGTAAAACATAATGTTTCCCAATGCCTAGTGGCTGGGGGCATAACAATTAAACAGAATAAACCAAATACAAGATGTACAGACAGATGAACGTACTGTCATAGGTAAAACTTAATGTCCCCCAATGCCTAGCGACTGGGGGTATAAAAACTAAACAAAATAGACAATATACTTTTGCTTAAAATCTTTCTTACACTTTTGCCATCATCTGTAGACAAGAGAGATTCCTGTGAAGAATGTAAGATCCCTGAATCATTAGAATATTGTACAGGTACATGTAGTCTATCCATGCTACATGTATCCTGACTATCAAGACTTCTACTGTCATCTGACGTGTTACTCGTCACACTCACAGAGTCAAGATTTGCCCACGATCCATGAAAGGAATCTATATTTCCAAACAAACTTCCTGTTGTACTTTCAATCAGGCATCCGACTGACTGACTTTTTGTTTTTGATTTTTTTAGTTTCTTGCTAGATTCTCCAGAAAATCGAAACCTATGTCGCCATTTCTTTTTGCGATGTCTTGCCATGATAACATTGGCCGAGGATAGGACAGACTTATCCTCTTCTGATGAAGACATAGCTTATGAGTTTTGTGCAAATATAAGAATAAATTATATATGTTGTAGCCTGACCAGAAATATTTTTTTCCTCTTAATAATATCTCTGAAAATAATATTTGTTCTAGTAATAACCAATAACTTAGTGAAGTATAGGAATTATTATACTCATAACAAACGATTATCCTTTTCACAATAAACCAACACAATATATTGAATTGATGCTAAATAAGCATTTAGTATATACTCCTAGTCTATTGAATATTTCTAATTAATGGTAAAAAAACGACATTGAAATAAGTTCAGTGTGATGCTGTTAATTGACTCTATAAGAATGTTTTTCTGTATGATAAAAACTTGATAATTGTTCTATATCCAAGAGATATTTCCCTATTCTGAATTCTATCCATATACACATAAACATATAACGGTGTTGATTTTGATGTCTGCTGAGACTTCGTTGGTCTTGAAAATCATACAATCAATTGCTCATTATCCTATTACAGATAAACAGAAAATTCCCATATGATACCATTTAAATCTGAAGAAAATCAAATTCCTAAGTACTGTCTGCACAAAGAAGACAATTTTTAACATTAGATGGTTTGGTTTATTGGTGTTTAACGTCTGACACTTTCAACAATATTTCAGTTATATCGTGGCGGTTTTAACATTAGATTCCTGGGTATTGTTTATATTAATCCAGCCTTCATCAACACATTCTATAATCTAGACTTCAGTTTAAGTCTTCATCAACACATTCTATAATCCAGACTTCAGTTTAAGCCTTCATCAACATATTCTAAGTCCTAATTAGTCTTCATTAACACAGCTGGTATAAGATTCCTCTATCAGTATGCAAAGGTCTTCATTAATTGACACATTAGGTGTGATTTAATTGTTCACTTCCTACTTCAGGATAAAGAGTACATGAACTTGAATTTAAATCACGATGACCTTTTTATTTAATTTGAGGATATCACATGTAATTAACATCCTGAAATACTCCAATCTTTATCCACCAGGTAAATAACAGGAAGTAGATCACCTGTTTTAATCACATTAAGAACAGGCTTTCTAAATAACTTGATGTACATAAACATCTATGTTACAACTAGGACACTGACTGTTTACAGGTGAAGTGATATATACACATACATGTTAATACCACATGTATCATTATTATCACATTAAATGACCTGCGGGTTAAATTCTATATTTTCGTATCACTAAACAATGCATTGATTTGGTTTTTTTTTAAATCTCGCAATTTTCTCACATATTGGATTTGAAAATATGACTTATTAGAAAGAAAATCAATTTGATATCATTTATGTTGAATTATTTATTAAATTTTATTCCTTTGAACGTGAAGTGAATTTTTTTTCTTCTTAAATATTTATATTCTGTCGACTTACAGACAACTATACAACTGTTCTTATATTTTAATTAAATCTACAATTTTGTCTCTAAGAAATATGCACAATCAATTTTCCACTGATAGTTTTCATCAAGCAGACAATCCAATTAGTTTCAAGTCCATCAGATTATCAACTAGTAATAGAAGAATTCTTATGACAGCAATCAGTTCTACACTTTTGTCTTAATTTTATGGAACCTTCCTCTAATTTCATCATACTCTAAGATTCTTCATGCTAAATTCAATTTATCATTATACTGAACACAAACAGTTACTGCAGACAGAAGTGCAGTTAGCTATAGTATTATCATTACTTCTTAAAGTCTTCATAAACAGAGAGATCAAATGGATATTCCTCCATAAAAGCAGAAAAACCATACATGAATACACCTCTATAAATAACAGTCATAATAAATTTTCACAAATAAAAAAAAATGTTGAACAAATTCCCCGACTGTATGGTAGATAGTTTTTTACTCCATTTCTATAAAGTATAAAAAAATAAATAGAATTGTCACAAATTGTCTTATTCTAAGTAACAATTCCGTTATTTTTTACATTAAAAAACAAGAGTTTTTCTGTAAATTTTATTCCTTCTATGAGAAAGTATATATTGGTAAATACAGACATTTTTAAATTACATAAATCTGACTTTGTGTCTATACTTAATATCACCCATTCTCTTGAGTTGATACTTAATATCACATTGTTAGTGCTGATACTTAATATGACATTACTTATCAGGATCTAATGACAAGAGTAGCCTGTTATTTACAGCTCTAGGATCTAATGACAAGAGTAGCCTGTTATTTACAGCTCTAGGATCTAATGACAAGAGTAGCCTGTTATTTACAGCTCTAGGATCTAATGACAAGAGTAGCCTGTTATTTACAGCTCTAGGATCTAATGACAAGAGTAGCCTGCTATTTACAGCTCTAGGATCTAATGACAAGAGTAGCCTGTTATTTACAGCTCTAGGATCTAATGACAAGAGTAGCCTGTTATTTACAGCTCTAGGATCTAATGACAAGAGTAATCTGTTATTTACAGCTCTAGGATCTAATGACAAGAGTAGCCTGTTATTTACAGCTCTAGGATCTAATGACAAGAGTAGCCTGTTATTTACAGCTCTAGGATCTAATGACAAGAGTAGCCTGTTATTTACAGCTCTAGGATCTAATGACAAGAGTAGCCTGCTATTTACAGCTCTAGGATCTAATGACAAGAGTAGCCTGTTATTTACAGCTCTAGGATCTAATGACAAGAGTAATCTGTTATTTACAGCTCTAGGATCTAATGACAAGAGTAGCCTGTTATTTACAGCTCTAGGATCTAATGACAAGAGTAGCCTGTTATTTACAGCTCTAGGATCTAATGACAAGAGTAGCCTGCTATTTACAGCTCTAGGATCTAATGACAAGAGTAGCCTGTTATTTACAGCTCTAGGATCTAATGACAAGAGTAGCCTGTTATTTACAGCTCTAGGATCTAATGACAAGAGTAGCCTGTTATTTACAGCTCTAGGATCTAATGACAAGAGTAGCCTGTTATTTACAGCTCTAGGATCTAATGACAAGAGTAGCCTGTTATTTACAGCTTCATCAACTTATTTGTTCTATTTCACAGTACAATCTGTGTCTGATCAATAAATTATCTAGAGAATCTTTCAACATTAGGTTAATTAATAAAGACTGACCTGATAATTCACAAAAATAATGGAGACTTGTACACTTGAGATTTATCTAGTCACAATGATGGAGATATACTAGAGATTTATCTATTAAAAATGACAGAGCTACTATTCAGCTTGATTAAACAATAAAGGTTTTATTTTCAAAGTTTGGACAGAAACCTGACAAATAATAGTGGCATCTCATTCTACTATGGTTAATCAAGAACCCAGCCTGGGAATAACAGCATTCCACAGAGATTTTTTTCTACTATCAGTCAAAAGAGGTTTTACTTTACTCGTCTAGGGTTTTAATTGAAATGTACAGAAGACTTTAAGCTTTCTGCTTTTTTAAGCTTGTATAAAGGGTTTCAAATATCTTTTGACTTGCAACATTACAAGTTAAAAAGTATTTTGGAATTTCTTTTTAAAGACTTCAAAGATCTTCAACCTCCAATTTGGACCTCAACTCAAGGTCCAACTAGAGAATATGATCTGATAATTTCTTTAGCTTCCTATCTTGCCATCATCCACTGTCTTTAAGTTCTGACTGAAGAACAGGCTCTGTTCATTAGATTCTGATGGGAAAACATGATCTCTCTTTAGTCTATTATATGGAACTCTCTGTTATTCAGAAGTTCTATCTCTGACAACTTGTTTGGCTTCCAGTTTGGTTGATCTATTGTCCATAATTGAAAATTTCTTCACTAATCATTCTGGTCAACCTCTATTATCCTGAAAGTTCTCGCTAAAAGACAAACTTGGGACAATTGGTCATCCTGACATCTTTTAAGCACAATATCTTTATCCACCAACCTGGTCATCCTCATGATCATATCCTGACTGGGAATGTCAGATTTAAAAGCTCAGTAGAGCTTGTGTTATAATTGTTTGCTTCTTATTGACTCTAAATAAAGCTTATTGTATTGTAACATATTTCTATAAGATCCCATTTTATCAGCCTCTGACATTCTAATGTTTTTTTGGAGAACATACAAATTCTTTAATCACTAATCAGGTCACTTTCTGTTGCCTTTAAATACACACATTTCTAACCTGATAACATCACAAACATTATTTGCACCAATTGACAAATCATTTGAATTTGGACTTGCAGTTTCAGGAGAGGATTGTTAAAGTGTAAGCCAATCGGAAACAAGAATTGCTCATGGCTGCCATGCTTTTTGCTTGATCGTGAAAAAATTGAGGAAGCTTAGTAACAGATCTGACAGATCATTCGGTTTGCAGCTTCAGGACAAAATCAGAAACAAGAATTGCCCATGGCTGCCTTTGGATCAAGTGAGCTAAAAAGGGGAAATGCTGTGAAGGACAGGAAAATTTCACCTAGCAAGAGACCATCATTAATTTACTTTAACAAACTGATGCTCAATAGGAGCTCAGGTGCAAGCTGAATTTTTAAGGAATAATGACACTAAATACTTTTTACCAAAATATACAAGACTACTTTATCATTTATGGATGGAAAATAAAAGTTCTATACTAGATCTAGATTTTACTAATCTCTTAAATTCAAATTGCTAATTTCTTTAATTTATTGTAGGAAAAGTTCATTGTACATTTGTTATTAAGTTTCATGTTTATCATAATCCAAATTTCAAATATGAAACAAATGTACAATATCTATAAGAGTTATCTCCCATTAATCATAAAAGTTTAACTAATATTTTGATTATTGGAAAACTGGTCTTTCAAATAATTAACTAAAAATAAAGTTTAAATCATGGGAGACACAGATGAAGCTTTTCTAGATTATATTAAAGTAAAAGCTATACTTGGTTCAGCAGACAATATAGCACTCAGTTGTTCAAGAGGAACTAAGGGAACAGTCATTATTTATCAGGTGGAGGGGCTGGACAATTTTAGGGGAGGTAAATTTTTTTTTATATAGGTATTGTGGGGGTCAATTTTTAAAACCACTCAGCTTAGGGGTGGTCAATTTATCCTTAAAACATTTGGTTGTAAAAAAAAATTAAAAGTAAAAAAACCAAACAAAATAATTGAATAAATAATTTTGAAAACCTAAACAGTTCTAAACACTTAAGTGTGAAGGACATGAGAGTAAGGGGTGATATTTAATATAACGTTTAAATAATTAGTAATGCAACTTTGGGAAGTATCTAACTAGGATTTATAAATATCAATATAGCTATAATTATCTGGAATTTTATTCACATGTATCTTGAAATGAAAGATTCTGATTAAAAATGAACTCAAAGCAATTAACACTAAGTAGTGAACCAAAGAAATCTTACAGCCGTTCTCTGCAAAGAAGTACTGATGTTGTTATAGATTCGGAAAACAATATATGGATATCCGCACAGTGCACAAAAACTATTGCAGATAATCGGAATAAGCTAAACAGCTTATTACATGTGTCACAATATTCTAAATTCGAATTACGCTCACTTCTAGGATTAGCAGTTCTACATGAATTGCAGAATATCTCGATTTAAAAAATGTGAAAAACATGAATGATTTATTAAGAAAAAACAATGGTCAGCATACTAATAACATTGACGTAAGTTGTGTACAGACAATAGGTCTAAAACATGCAAAGGGACTTTTTGTCTTATTAGAAACAAACTTCTTTACATTTGAAACAAAATATATAATCCTGGATAATGTGTGCCCTATTGTTGAAAAAAGATATTGGAAGTTATTTGAAAACCATTAAAATGTGAATGGTGAAAATGAGAGCATGGAAGAGGTGGATATGGATGGAAGTGAGAGTGATCAGGAATTGACTGGTAATGAAACAGATGAAAGTGAATGAGCAAGTAAGGTGCATGAGCATGCTTGAAGTAAGTTTATATGGTCAACAAAAGATAGATATTAAACATTTTGTAGCTTATACTTGTACATGTATATAGGTGACATTTTTCATATACATGTAAGTAGTATATGGGTATGGACAAAGTCATATTTGTGGGGGAGCAATGGGGAGCAACCAGAAGTCACGTGACCGGAACTGACATCACCGGAAGATTTTTGAATAGGTTATATGATTTAGCCTGTTCTGGAGCAGTATATGATTAATAAACCGCGAAGCGAAGAGGTTTACGAAAAGCGTAAACTGTTTTAAACTGGATTATACAAGTATAACCTGTGCAAAAATTTAACATATTCCTAATATTCCTTATAATTTAATGATTCCTCGTATTTAATTACGATTGTTTCATGTGACTATTTGAATTTGTCGTTGGCGAATGAATATGTTGGAGACGTCACAATATCAACCCAGGTAATCAAGCATAACCAATGTTGCTCCAGGCGGATCAGCCAATCAGATAGCAGAATTAACATCAAATTAAATTATTCTTTTGTTCTGCATACAGTTAAACCTGACAGAACCTACCACCGTTTAGACCTACTTTTTGTACAGCAAACAGAGCGATGTCCAGATTAAACAGGTTAAATTTGTAAATGCTACACATTAGTACTAAATATGATGCCATGTTTATACAAGATTTCAGTTTAATCGGGCTTCGGCTTATACAGGTATTTTCGCACCGTTCGCACTAAATAAGGAGTCTACGTTTCTATAGCAATCACTGGATCGAAAACTTTGGTAAGTGGACTATTAGTCTCCGAGGTTGTCATTCGCCCCAGTAGTCAGTGTTTCGGCACTGACATGGTTAATTACATATCAACGGTTTTATTACCATCACTTAGTCGATCACTTTGGTACGTGGACTATTAGTCACCGAGGGTATCATCCGTCCATTAAGTCAGTGTTTCATCACGGATATGGTTTATTAGATATATTAATATTTTAAATGTACATTTCCCAAATCATATAGTTTATTAAAACTGAAGACAATCTCACTCAGCCATAGTTAACTTAGCTGATTTTTGCTATTTTTACAAGATTTTTGAATTATTTAGCTTTCCAATCTTTTGTCTATGAGTGTACTTGATGAAGAGTGTCATAGAAACGTACTAAATTATATATCTGCGTCTTTATCCACAATTCCTATGCTACAATTCAAATTATTTCAACTATGCCATGGTAAAATAAAATCACAGATAAGATGTTTCTTTATTTCGGAGGTAGACTAAAATTGATGCTTTCTATGAAAAATTTTGATATTTTTATACTCTTGAGATCGAAAAGGTCATTAAAGAAACGTTATAAAATCCAGAAAGGGCAACCAAGAATGGACAATCAAGAAACACTGCCAACATTGGGCACACCACAAAGCAGGAAAACTAAATAGATGAGCAACACGGACCCCACCAAATACCGGGTGTGAAGAAGAGTTTGAAGATAATCAAAGGGGTAATCAGAATCCGTATATTGAAGAAGAACAGATAACACAATGGTCAAAAGAAAAAGTACAAAGGACAAACAACGATCTACAAAACATACACATAAAACTAAAGATCGAGTAACACATGAGTGAACTCATGTGCTTCGCGAAGAGTAAGCAATTTTTGTTTTTTTAAGATATAATCGGGTGGTAGAAGGATTGAGATGTGTTCCATCGTCAACCAATCAACAGCCAGAAAATCTGACCAATCAGAAGTCGCTATTTCTGGCCAATTAGCCAATCAGAAGCCAGGAAAAAAGAACCAATCAGAAAGCAGGATACAAAAAAACCCCAACCAATCGACTCCATCGAAACAAAGTCTTCATTCTATAAAAAGCAGAGACAAGAGAACAGACTCACACTTCATTCGACATGTCACGTAAATCAAAATCAAAAATCAAAAGACCAGACCAAAGCATTGAACATTCCGTTCAAAGTACCCCTAGAAGGTGGAAGATATGCAGAACTCACAGAATGGAATGGCATAAGAGAGTGGATCTGAAATTTTGGAAAACCGATACAATTCCTACCGAAGTCGGTGACAGCTTATCATTACCACAGTGGAAAGTCTTGTACAATGCTATACAAGTGGTAGACGATTTGATCAGTCGAGTGAAAGACAGAGAACCTGTGGACTGGAGATATGACCTGGGAGAAGACGTCTACGTCATCATCAAAGCCCCTCAACTGAGAATTCACATTAGGAAGTACATGTTTTTTTTTTGTGTACTTCGTGCCTAATGGAGAATGGACATTGCATCCTATGAAGAGAGGATTGACCCCGAGTCTTTACGAATGGAAAGAACTGAAAAAGATCATAAATTTATTTGAAGACAGAGAACCAGAACTGAGGACAATGGACAATAAAGTGACTGGAGAAGATTAAATGAAAGAGACTGAGAAACAGAACTTGAACTTAAAGTGAACAATAAAATATGAAACTTGATTTCTGTGTTAGTCTTAATTACACCCAAAGAGACCTCCTCCTCCACCACCACCACCACCACCACCACAACGATAGCGTTGAAATTCCACTCAAAACACGTTACAAACAAAAACAAAACGAAACACATTATGAAAATATCACACATTTCATTCATTTGACTCTTAAAAATAACCAACTTAAAAAAACAACAAACTTTATATGTAATTATGAAAATAAAAAGGGCAGATAACCAGGGAAAGGGGTAGATGCGGATGTCGTAGAGAACACCCCCAACCAACATTTTGTACTACTACTAAGAAAAATGCGTGGGAAAATGACGTCATTTCCTATAGCCAACTTCCGGTGAAAAGGCCCCACTAGGGGGATATTGTGCAACTTCCGGTCACAGGTAGCCATGGTACTTGTACTACTACTCTAGTAGTAATACAAAATGTACCGGTTGCGCATATGCACACGATCACTTCCGGTGAAAAGGCCCCACTAGGGGGTATTGTGAAACTTCCGGTTGTGCATAGCATATTTCCGGTTCCGGACAGTGCCTCTTCCGGTCATGCATCTTCCGGTGACGTCACTTCCGGTTGCTCCCCATTGTTCCCCCACAAATATGACTTTGTCCGTACCCGTATACTACTCATGTATCTTCATTTAAATAATTGGGAATTCTGTAGGGTGAAATCAGAAAATATGACTTTGTTCATGTTGTCTTTAATATTTTAAGGAAATGTACTGTTTTTATGTGTTGCTTTGGACATCAAATGTATATTAATATTAATCTTTAAATCACTAGGAATAAATGTTTGAATTATTTCATCAATGTTTCACTTAATGAAAACTAAAAAAAATGTTGCATAAATGAGACCACACTACAGAAGTCCAACTATCAAATTATAAAGCAACAATATATTACAATGTGGCCTCCAACAATAAGTGAGTCATACTGAACAGCTTGTAAGAATAAAAGTAATGCTATTAAGGAGAAAATTATGCTAAGCATGAGAGCATGTCAAGACTGCAAATGCTCAGTTCTTTTTATTTATTCTCTATATAAATAATTTTCCATTTAAATATAATGTACAGGTACTTAGCAAATGGTCATATAGAAGTATATTCTTGAGATGTACAGTCTTCTCACAGATATATATTAATACTATGTTATTTGTCCATTTGGGGGGGGCAAATTAAATATTGCAAAGTTTATGTGGGGGTCAATTTTAAATTTGCTAAAAATTTGGGGGGTCTTTTTCTAATACTGTCACATTACAGAAAAAATTTCCAGCCCCCTCCTGGTAAATAATGACCATTCCCCATAGTTAGAGCACAAAAACACAAAAATTGCCTCTTTTTTTTTTAATCAACTAAGGGGAATAATTCTGGAACCCTACAAGACATAATAGCCAAAATCAAAACTATGTATTGTGGTCAAAACCACTGTATACATTTTTCAAAGAATTTTGGTCAAAGGAAACTAATTTTGAAGTGTGAAAACCACCACTTCGTCATTTTTCAATTAAGGGGCAAAACATTTGGTCAATGGAAACTAAAGTTGGAGCACAGTAACTGAAAAATACTATAGTAAATAATTTTTGGATAGATGATAGTGACAACATCATTTTTGGTTTTAAGCATTGTTAAAAGATTGCCATGTACAAAAAAAAAGTACCATACCATGCATTACATACATAGATTCTTGTGCCTGTCCCAAGCCAGGACCTGGATTTTCAACATCATATGCCATGGTCTTTTTATGTTCAATGAGTTGAAGTGAGAGGCAAGATGTGAGAGGTGATTAATCACTTTGTTTATATTGTTGGAATTGTTGACCCTCACTGTTTATACTTTCTTTTCCTAACACAAACAGATATTTGTTTAATGCCAGGTAATACTACTGTTTCTATCTTATCTTTCCTGCTTGTTCAAGGATTCATGTACCAGTGTCAGTATTTCACACATAAAAGTACAGTTGTCCATTTTGATCACATGTTACAGTGTGTACAGTTATTTCACATACAATGTTTATGTACATACATTTATTACTATTAATTAACATTCACATACAAAATACAGTCATACTCTTTATGGTTCAAAAACTTTAATTCACACAATTTACAATATTTCTCCTCAATTATAATTTTCAGATTTATAAATTGCTTAAGCCTAAAACTTTATAAATACATCAATTCCCCCATATAAATTTGGTAAGAGCTTATAAGGGAAGTAGCTTCTCTTTAGGGGTAATTTAGTACAGTTTTACTATCTCAATGAAAATCGATCTCTAATTAGATGAGGCACAACAAGAGGGGGACCACTACTACTGTAGTAAATTCTCCATCGTATTTTCCATGCAAACACATGTATGGAACACTTAGTAAATAATGCATTGTCTTTTTAACTTACTGAAGAAATATTATAATTTAATTTCTGTAATAATCTTAAAGAAGGCAATCTGTCCATCATAATGTTATCATCAATCTTCTATTCAAGTTGATATAAAACATATGCACTTAAAAAATAGACCAGATTTTAGCAACAGATCATTTTAAAAAGTACAGTCAAGCCTACCCATGTGGTCAACTCTATTAAGCAGTCACCTGTATTAAAAGATCACATTTTTCTTGTCCTGTCATAGTAAACTTCATATGAATTGAACCTCTTTTAAGAGGTCACCTTTCTTAAAAGACCAGTTTGACTTTGTCCCAAAGGTGACCTCTTAATACAGGTTTGACTGTACACACATACTTCTCTCTCTCCACATATAAGTATTGTACACTGACAGAGATCATCTGTACTATATATATATATCTATTGACATTTCAATCCTTCTAAATGGAAAACAAATATTTTGTTCCTGAAACAGACACAATCAATATCCTCATTATTTTTCTAATAAATATATAATTATAAAATATTTAGAAATTTTGATTTGACTAATATTTACAAATAACTGCATACCCCCCTAAAATTGTAAATCACAATGCAGAGGCCTAAATAATGGATTTACCTCAGAACAAGGTCCAATAACGGAGTCCTCACTATCACTTCCTTGACTGGAAAAGTCCTGAAATTTACTTTTCATAACCCGTAACGGTTTTAAGACTAAAGCTTGCACCAATTCTACTGATGTTGCCATGATTTCTGAACGATTCAACTGCCTGATTTATTTATAAGTATGAACTCTAACCCTAATGTAATTACAGCACATTATTAAGATAATAAAATTGTTCCACAGTAAGATCTTCAATACAATCAGGGTATTTCTGTATTGACAGTGTTAAAGATTGAAAACTAACCTTATCAGTGTGGTATTGTTAGATGTAAAAATAGATAGTTGGTTTCTATCAAATTACAATTTTTTTTAACAGGATTCAGTTTTCTAAATGAGGAATGGTCTGGATCAATACAATTTATAGTAAATGGCTCTGTAGTGTAGAGATTACAGAATATTGAGTATGCAGATTTTTTTACTTGATATATTGCAGACACATCTAAGCGGGTCATTAAGGCATATGCTTTATTTATCAACAACAGGAAATTGATTCAGAGACCATGTTGGTGGCATAATATTGTCAATAAAATAGTTTTGACATAAAGGTAGTAGTTATATAAAACCTACATCAATTGGCATCAGCTTGACACTAATTTATCTATCCAAATATATTGCATGGTTTAGTTTTTTTCCATTAATTTAATATCAGAAAAGCTTGTAGATACAAAATGCACATCAGAAGCCATAATTTATAAGGACAGACAATACGAAAAGAAAAGGACAAAAAGACTAACAATATCAATACTACACAGAAAACTAAAGGTTGAACAGCAAAGACCTCACTAAAAACTGGGGTAAATTAAGAAATAATTCATGGTAGCCATAGATTTGTGCTCATTTAACCATGCGTTGAGCATTTATATTCGATTATTTTGTCCCGTGCGCTAGAGAGGGATTAAATACAAATATAAATGCCCAACCCATGGTTAAATGTACACAAATCTACGGCTGCCATGAATTATTTTTTTTCTAATATGACAAATACGGTAATTTTTATGACCCTAGGCGACCTTAGAATCTGCCACACAATGGCTGTTCCGTTTATCCCCCTTCACATATGAATACGAATATTGGTTGTTTACATCGTCAAAATTTCACGTGGGAGGTGGTCGGAACATCCGTCGATGAGTGTGTTTTCATTGCATATTTGTGTATACATGTAAACAAAGTAATATAATGTGTAGTTGTCGTGTATGACTTCACTGAAACGGCCTTGTAGGCTTTTATTCATTACAGAAACTTTTTAAATTATGTTTTTTTGTTTCCAATCGATAATTTGAGTGCGCAGGTGCTAAAGGTAGATATATACCGACATATACTGGTTGACGATATATAGGCTGTCATATTAGAAGTCAAATTAAACTATGGCTCCTTATTTACAAAAGACAAGTAGATACAAACATGTACATGTACTAAGAAATTTACCTTGCAATATTTGCAAAGTCAATGCCCCAGGCCCATGGAAATGAGGTGAAGTTCAGGTGTCATGTCTGATAATCTTGTAGGAGAATGTGTAAATAAAACAGATTTGACCCATCATTAGTTATGGTGATAATCTTGTAGGAGAATGTGTAAATAAAACAGATTTGACCCATCATTAGTTATGGTGATAATCTTGTAGGAGAATGTGTAAATAAAACAGATTTGACCCATCATTAGTTATGGTGATAATCTTGTAGGAGAATGTGTAAATAAAACAGATTTGACCCATCATTAGTTATTGTGATAATCTTGTAGGAGAATGTGTAAATAAAACAGATTTGACCCATCATTAGATATGGTGATAATCTTGTAGCAGAATGTGTAAATAAAACAGATTTGACCCATCATTAGTTATGGTGATAATCTTGTAGGAGAATGTGTAAATAAAACAGATTTGACCCATCATTAGTTATGGTGATAATCTTGTAGGAGAATGTGTAAATAAAACAGATTTGACCCATCATTAGTTATGGTGATAATCTTGTAGGAGAATGTGTAAATAAAACAGATTTGATCCATCATTAGTTATGGTGATAATCTTGTAGGAGAATGTGTAAATAAAACAGATTTGATCCATCATTAGTTATGGTGATAATCTTGTAGGAGAATGTGTAAATAAAACAGATTTGACCCATCATTAGTTATGGTGATAATCTTGTAGCAGAATGTGTAAATAAAACAGATTTGATCCATCATTAGTTATGGTGATAATCTTGTAGCAGAATGTGTAAATAAAACAGATTTGACCCATCATTAGTTATGGTGATAATCTTGTAGGAGAATGTGTAAATAAAACAGATTTGACCCATCATTAGTTATGGTGATAATCTTGTAGGAGAATGTGTAAATAAAACAGATTTGACCCATCATTAGTTATTGTGATAATCTTGTAGCAGAATGTGTAAATAAAACAGATTTGACCCATCATTAGTTATGGTGATAATCTTGTAGGAGAATGTGTAAATAAAACAGATTTGACCCATCATTAGTTATTGTGATAATCTTGTAGGAGAATGTGTAAATAAAACAGATTTGATCCATCATTAGTTATGGTGATAATCTTGTAGGAGAATGTGTAAATAAAACAGATTTTACCCATCATTAGTTATGGTGATAATCTTGTAGCAGAATGTGTAAATAAAACAGATTTGACCCATCATTAGTTATGGTGATAATCTTGTAGGAGAATGTGTAAATAAAACAGATTTGACCCATCATTAGTTATGGTGATAATCTTGTAGCAGAATGTGTAAATAAAACAGATTTGACCCATCATTAGTTATGGTGATAATCTTGTAGGAGAATGTGTAAATAAAACAGATTTGACCCATCATTAGTTATGGTGATAATCTTGTAGGAGAATGTGTAAATAAAACAGATTTGACCCATCATTAGTTATGGTGATAATCTTGTAGGAGAATGTGTAAATAAAACAGATTTGACCCATCATTAGTTATGGTGATAATCTTGTAGCAGAATGTGTAAATAAAACAGATTTGACCCATCATTAGTTATGGTGATAATCTTGTAGGAGAATGTGTAAATAAAACAGATTTGACCCATCATTAGTTATGGTGATAATCTTGTAGGAGAATGTGTAAATAAAACAGATTTGACCCATCATTAGTTATTGTGATAATCTTGTAGGAGAATGTGTAAATAAAACAGATTTGACCCATCATTAGTTATGGTGATAATCTTGTAGCAGAATGTGTAAATAAAACAGATTTGACCCATCATTAGTTATGGTGATAATCTTGTAGGAGAATGTGTAAATAAAACAGATTTGACCCATCATTAGTTATGGTGATAATCTTGTAGGAGAATGTGTAAATAAAACAGATTTGATCCATCATTAGTTATTGTGATAATCTTGTAGGAGAATGTGGGTCTTATATGAACATTGTACAATAAGGGACTCAGACCACCAAATCTATGTAAGGTTTAAACTGATGTGCTGGTAATATTTGTTGGGGCATAATTGAGGATTCACAATAAAGACAGATATATTTCTTAAATAACTGACTCATTATCATGTAGTTATACTGTTGAAGTAAGTAAGTGACTTATTGTTGTTTAACTCCCAAGTGAGAAATTGCTCAACTATATCATGGTGAGAACAAGTTATATTTCATTGAGATATTTTCTACTATACCAACATTGCTTAGATGGATTCTTATAGTGGTAAATCAATGAAAGCACAGTTCATGGGTAGATATGTCACTCAACTAGGGAACATATCACAATTTTCGAGCCAATCAGTCTTTGCTCTTACTCCTTAATACTGCATGCTTAGCAGAGAAGCAGCAAATATCATTTTTATGACCTTTGGTTTGACCTGACAAAGGCTGAAACCTATGAGATAACAGCTACCTACGACTCTTGAGATAACAGCCAGCTACGACTGTTGAGATAACAGCCACCTACGACTGTTGAGATAACAGCCACCTACGACTGTTGAGATAACAGCCACCTATGACTGTTGAGATAACAGCCACCTACGACTGTTGAGATAACAGTCACCTACGACTGTTGAGATAACAGCCACCTACGACTGTTGAGATAACAGCCACCTACGACTGTTGAGATAACAGCCACTTACGACTGTTGAGATAACAGCCACTTACGACTGTTGAGATAACAGCCACCTACGACTGTTGAGATAACAGCCACCTACGACTGTTGAGATAACAGCCACCTACGACTGTTGAGATAACAGCCACCTACGACTGTTGACATAACAGCCACCTACGACTGTTGAGATAACAGCCACCTACGACTGTTGAGAAAACAGCCACCTACGACTGTTGAGATAACAGCCACCTACGACTGTTGAGATAACAGCCACCTACGACTGTTGAGATAACAGCCACCTACGACTGTTGAGATAACAGCCACCTACGACTGTTGAGATAACAGCCACCTACGACTGTTGAGATAACAGCCACCTACGACTGTTGAGATAACAGCCACCTACGACTGTTGAGATAACAGCCACCTACGACGGTTGAGATAACAGCCACCTACGACTGTTGAGATAACAGCCACTTACGACTGTTGAGATAACAGCCACCTACGACTGTTGAGATAACAGCCACCTACGACTGTTGAGAAAACAGCCACCTATGACTGTTGAGATAACAGCCACTTACGACTGTTGAGATAACAGCCACCTACGACTGTTGAGATAACAGCCACCTACGACTGTTGAGATAACAGCCACCTACGACTGTTGAGAAAACAGCCACCTACGACTGTTGAGATAACAGCCACCTACGACTGTTGAGAAAACAGCCCATTCAATCTCTAAATGAAGAAAATTTGTCAATGCAAAGAAATTTCAAAAAATCTTAGTAAAGTTGGTCATTGCTGATCGATGGAAGGCAGGGTTCTCTAATGATATAATCATTAAAGGGAAACATCCAATAATTATCCAGTTTGGCTTGAACTGTGCCATTATGAAAAGCTAATAACATTATACCATGGACAATTAATTAATGTTAACAAAGTGATGATAAAATCTCTCAGCCTTTA
Organism: Bathymodiolus septemdierum; assembly: GCA_963383655.1. Classification (NCBI taxonomy): domain Eukaryota; kingdom Metazoa; phylum Mollusca; class Bivalvia; order Mytilida; family Modiolidae; genus Bathymodiolus; species Bathymodiolus septemdierum. The sequence continues at coordinate 71,245,439 of OY726520.1, forward strand.
GCATGATGAACTAAAAATATTTTTGTTAATTTTATAGCTAATATATCCATTGATTCTAAGGCTAACAAAAGGATTGCCAACCTGTTCAGATCAATTCTGTGTAGAACTCTTAGTAACCTGACCTATAGAAGTCTTCTATATACATGTATGGTTAAGGTTTCACATTATTATCATATCTGATGACTGATGTAGTAAAAGACATGAACACAAGTTGTTCTGTGATAGAATTATATTAATGTTAATGTATCATTGTAATGGGTCAATAACAAAACATAACTAGAGGCTCCCAGGAGCCTGTAATCGCTCACCTAGTTTTCAATTTGACATCTAAAGTTAATAGAAAATGAGGGTGTTACATATAATTTTGAAAGTGGGCCACACAAAGATCATTTCAACTCAAATTTCTGAGCAAAAGATTTAGATGTGATTTTTTCTCATAATATTCCTAAATGGAATAAACTGGCTGAAAAAATCTCACAGAAAAACCCAGAATATATGTTAAACTACTCATTGCCATGTAGCTGCAGTTAAAATTTGAGCTCATTTTGACTTATACTAAAGTAGCAATGGACAATTGAAGAAATTTCTATTTTTAGTAACAGCAGCCATCTTGAATGGAGGGTGGGGCTGTCAGACACAATTTTGAAAGGGACCCAACCAGGGACCATCCCTGCCAGGTTTGGTTTAATTTGGTTCAGCGGTTTCAGAGGAGAAGATTTAAATGTGATCTTTTATCAAAATATGCCTAATTTGCATAATCGGTATAAATCGGCTGAAAGAAAAACTTCACAGAAAAATGCGGAATATATGTTAAACTACTTGCAAAGTAGCTGCAGTTAAAATTTAAGCTCATTTTGACTGATACTAAAGCAACAATGGACAATTAAAATTTCATCCCCCCTTTTTTCTATTTTTAGCTTGGTGGCCATCTTGGTTGGAAGTCGGGATCACCGGACACAATTTGGAAGGGGGCCATCCAAGGACCATACCACCAAAGTTTGGTTGCAATTGGTCCAATGGTTTCTGAGGAGAAGATTAAAATGTGAAATGTTGACGGACGGACGACAAACGAAAAGTGATGGCAATAGCTCACATGGACTAAAGGCCAGATGAGCTAATAAAACCCTATCATCACACACTTCAAACTTAAACTTTAATTTAGTGATGGGCAATCAGTTTAAAAACGTAATCGATTATCGGTAATATACGGAGAGGCATAATCGATTATATTCCGAGTTTAAAAAATTTTTTATTTGTTAAATCAAGGTGAAAACCATAATCATTACTTTTCTTTCATAGGACTTGAGGGTGAAGCACAGGGGCTTTTTACGATTCTTGTTCATCCCTCAACTACTCTAAAAATCCACATGGGAGGAATCTCAAATGTCAAATTTTCATACAACACTTTTTCAAAATAGTTTTGTATTGGTGTCTTGACCTGATTCGCCATAATATTGGCACCCATTTGAAGCATAATAAATATATTTTTGATATTTCGATTCCTTTTTGTCATCCATCATGCTTACATGTCAGTACCAGACCAAATTGCTATGTGCGATTTGATTGGTCGGTTATTTTTAGGGTCAGGATTGCAAATCAACATTCTTTGCAATCCTGATGCTAAAAATAACCGATCAATCAAATCGCACATAGGAATTCGGCCTGGTACTGACATGTAAACATGATGGATGACATTAACGGAAACTACAAATTCTGTGAAGCATTGCTTTAAAGTTGCAGATAGGTAAAGATGATGACAAAAGGAATCGAAATATCAAAAATATATTTATTATGCTTCAAATGGGTACTAATACTATGGTGAATCAGGTCAAGACACCAATACAAAATTATTTTGAAAAGTTGTTGTATGAAAATTTAACATTTGAGATTCCTCCCTCGTGGTTTTTTCGAGTAGTCGAGGGATAAAAAAAAACGTAACAAGCCCCTGTGGGTGTAGTGAAGGGAAAATCTGGAATACTTTCAAAAGTTTGCAGTTATTTTAATGTTTCTTTCCCCTCTACCGGATGTCCCCCTTGCTTTCACAAAATACTGTGTTGCTTAACCATCTCTAAAAGAGGTACGATCAACAAGCTTGAAATAAATATTGAATAACAAACCCTATATATCAAATTTCATAATGGCAAGCACATGTTACATAAGTGAACTGGAACTCAGTGTTGTTCAGCGACGTTGGTGATTTTTTTATTACGAATCTTTTAATAAAGTAATTAGCATCATCGCTCTTTCAATGACAGACAATCGATCATCAGCAACAATTGTTTTATCACTACTTTAATTTATACATATACAATGAAGTCTGTCTAAACCAAACCTCCTTGGGAACAGTTTTTGTGTTCGGAATAGATAGGTGTTAAGTTTATACAAGTTAAATGTAAAAGATATTCTACATTAGGACTTTTTTAAAAGTTGGTATTATACAGGATTTCTAAAAGTTGGTATTCTACAGGATTTTTAAAAGTTGGTATTCTACAGGATTTCTAAAAGTTGGTATTCTACAGGATTTCTAAAAGTTGGTATTCTACAGGATTTCTAAAAGTTGGTATTCTACAGGATTTCTAAAAGTTGGTATTCTACAGGATTTCTAAAAGTTGGTATTCTACAGGATTTCTAAAAGTTGGTATTCTACAGGATTTCTAAAAGTTGGTATTCTACAGGATTTCTAAAAGTTGGTATTCTACAGGATTTCTAAAAGTTGGTATTCTACAGGATTTCTAAAAGTTGGTATTCTACAGGATTTCTAAAAGTTGGTATTTTACAGGATTTCTAAAAGTTGGTATTATACAGGATTTCTAAAAGTTGGTATTCTACAGGATTTGTAAAAGTTGGTATTCTACAGGATTTCTAAAAGTTGGTATTATACAGGATTTCTAAAAGTTGGTATTCTACAGGATTTCTAAAAGTTGGTATTCTACAGGATTTCTAAAAGTTGGTATTATACAGGATTTCTAAAAGTTGGTATTCTACAGGATTTCTAAAAGTTGGTACTATACAGGATTTCTAAAAGTTGGTATTCTACAGGATTTCTAAAAGTTGGTATTCTACAGGATTTGTAAAAGTTGGTATTCTACAGGATTTCTAAAAGTTGGTATTCTACAGGATTTGTAAAAGTTGGTATTATACAGGATTTCTAAAAGTTGGTATTCTACAGGATTTCTAAAAGTTGGTATTCTACAGGATTTCTAAAAGTTGGTATTATACAGGATTTCTAAAAGTTGGTATTCTACAGGATTTCTAAAAGTTGGTATTCTACAGGATTTCTAAAAGTTAATATTATACAGGATTTCTAAAAGTTGGTATTATACAGGATTTCTAAAAGTTGGTATTATACAGGATTTCTAAAAGCTGGTATTATACAGGATTTCTAAAAGTTGGTATTCTACAGGATTTCTAAAAATTGGTATTCTACAGGATTTCTAAAAGTTGGTATTCTACAGGATTTCTAAAAGTTGGTATTCTACAGGATTTCTAAAAGTTGGTATTCTACAGGATTTCTAAAAGTTGGTATTATACAGGATTTCTAAAAGTTGGTATTCTACAGGATTTCTAAAAGTTGGTATTCTACAGGATTTCTAAAAGTTGGTATTATACAGGATTTCTAAAAGTTGGTATTCTACAGGATTTCTAAAAGTTGGTATTCTACAGGATTTCTAAAAGTTGGTATTCTACAGGATTTCTAAAAGTTAATATTATACAGGATTTCTAAAAGTTGGTATTATACAGGATTTCTAAAAGTTGGTATTATACAGGATTTCTAAAAGCTGGTATTATACAGGATTTCTAAAAGTTGGTATTCTACAGGATTTCTAAAAGTTGGTATTCTACAGGATTTCTAAAAGTTGGTATTCTACAGGATTTCTAAAAGTTGGTATTCTACAGGATTTCTAAAAGTTGGTATTCTACAGGATTTCTAAAAGTTGGTATTATACAGGATTTCTAAAAGTTGGTATTATACAGGATTTCTAAAAGTTGGTATTCTACAGGATTTCTAAAAGTTGGTATTCTACAGGATTTCTAAAAGTTGGTATTCTACAGGATTTCTAAAAGTTGGTATTATACAGGATTTCTAAAAGTTGGTATTATACAGGATTTCTAAAAGTTGGTATTATACAGGATTTCTAAAAGTTGGTATTCTACAGGATTTGTAAAAGTTGGTATTCTACAGGATTTGTAAAAGTTGGTATTCTACAGGATTTCTAAAAGTTGGTATTATACAGGATTTCTAAAAGTTGGTATTATACAGGATTTGTAAAAGTTGGTATTCTACAGGATTTGTAAAAGTTGGTATTATACAGGATTTCTAAAAGTTGGTATTATACAGGATTTGTAAAAGTTGGTATTCTACAGGATTTGTAAAAGTTGGTATTATACAGGATTTCTAAAAGTTGGTATTATACAGGATTTGTAAAAGTTGGTATTCTACAGGATTTGTAAAAGTTGGTATTCTACAGGATTTGTAAAAGTTGGTATTCTACAGGATTTGTAAAAGTTGGTATTCTACAGGATTTGTAAAAGTTTGTATTCTACAGGATTTGTAAAAGTTGGTATTCTACATGATTTCGGTTCATTCAGGGTTTAGACAGGTATCACTTTATATACACACAACATGTTCTGGTACATTGCAATATAAGCTATGTTTGTTTATTTTTAATGGATTTGGTCTGAAAATTCATTTACAAAATCAGTAGAGCCACTTACTGAATGGATTATTGGGTTTTATCTTAACACAGCTATAAATGTTCTAAGGATTGAATGAGAAAACGACCCAAAAAAGTTCCAAGGACTTTTTGGGACAAGGGCTCAAAAATGTTTTAAGGATTAGATGGAACAAAGACCCAAAAAATGTTCCAAGAACAAGATTAGACCAGAGCCCAAAAATAATCCTAGTACTAGATGTGACAAGTGTTTGAAAGGAAAGATGGGATCAGGAAACCAACGTGTTCCAGAGAGCAGATGGGATCAGAGCATATAAATATTCCAAGGACTAAATTGGACGGAAAAAATCCCAAAAATGTTCCAAGAGGTAGTTATGGAATAAGTGCTCAAAAATGTTATTTAGTCTAGATCGAAGAATGGGCCAAAAATATTCAAAGGGCAAGATGTATTAGGGCTCCAAAAAGGACTAGAAGGGACAAGGGCCCATATTCAGCTGAAATGCTTTGTTCTATGATTCCATGAAATCAAACAGAAAGATAGTTATATTTAGACTTTGTAATGTCTTAAGGCATTAATACTATCATCTTGACTGTGTAATGTCTTAAGGCATTAATACTATCATTATCCTACAACAATTGACTATTGAAGACAATTAACTTACAGCATTGATCCACTTCATTAATTAAATACTGGGTTGGGATATTGGTGACAGAGGACTGGTCATACAGACATTTAGGCAATGCCTGGTGGGTCGCTCAGATAAGTAGCATATTAATTAATGAACAATTGACCAACCTGATAGGAGACAGATGTCCAGGTCAGTTCTGACATTTGGTGTTTATTATCACTTCCAACATTTTTCTGCTATATCATGACTACAAGACTTAGTGGTGCAGGGAAGCCCCGGTGAACACCCATGGTTCCTTGGTAGGTGTCTGGAAACCTTCATACTTGATGTCAATATAGTGGCACCAATCCATGTCTGTGGGGTTAGACTTGTGATCATGTCAAGGACCTAAACAAATGTACCCTAATACTTATTACTGCATGCCCATTTACCCTCTGCAGGGGTACAAAGTTAAGGAAAAAACAGCAATTGTACCCCATTGTATCCCCAGTTTCAAAACTCAGTGGGCACCCTGCTTATGTCAAGTATATATACTACATTTCAATTTTCGCAGCTTGCTACAAACAAGATATTGAGACAAAAAGAAACCTCAAGTTTTAGCCTACTCACCTCAGTAATACCAGAATGTTCAATAACTGCAATTCCACTATCATCTTCATCTCTTTCAAAATTTTCATCACTGTGGGATTGGCCACTCCCACTAAATGTCCGGTTTGTTACTCGATCTTTTAGTGGAGTCACATTTGGATCACTTAAACTTCTATCTGGACTCGATTCAACATTTCTCTCAGCTTTAGTTAATCTTTTACGTGACATTTTTTCTCGAGTTTCTATTTCATGAGCTGAGTACACATTGTCAAGTAAGTCGTCACTGCTGGATCCTAACGTCTGCTTATCATTACATATGCTAGGTTGACTTGCTGACAGACTTTCCATAAATACTTCATTGCTTTTATGTTTTCTTCTAAATTTTTTAGAGGTTTTGTTTCTAAAACTGCTCCAAAATCGTTTTTTTGTTGAGCTTGGTGGAGATGTGGGGGACTCCCCTAGTGACGTTGGAGTATCCACGGTTCTGAGATCTATTGAACTTTTGGCCTTTCTATCTGGAGTTTTACTATCTATAAAAAGTACAATAGAGACTAGTTAATAATATTTATCAAAGCTAGAGCTATTTACAAGTTTATTTCTGTTATGACTACTAATTACTATCTAATGCTAATGAGTATTAAACTGATCATTGATTAAACAGGTAATAATTGTATCTAAAGTATGATAAATACACTTAATAAAGAAATAACTCGTCAACAGATTTCTACTCAATAGTTATTATTGACAAATATTTGTAACAGTCTCATCTGAACCTGTATTCCACAGATGTTATTTACATATACTCATATATCATAGTCTTTAGAGTATGAATTTGGGCTTATTAAAATGAAAAACAAAAAATACCATACTGTCGGAAGTTAACAGTTCAAAATTCAGTAGAAATTTCTCAGAAAGAGACAAAATTGATACCCCCCTAATAATATGTCAAATCAAAAAAGTTTGTTTGTTTGATGGTGTTTAACGCCACTTTCAACAATATTTCATTTATATCGTGGCAGTCAGTTTTATTAGTGGAGGAAACCGGAGGACCCGGAGAAACCCACCAACCTGTTGCAAGTCACTGACAAACTTTATCACATAATGTTGTACACCTCGCCCTCATCGAGATTCGAACTCACAAACATCAGTGGTGATAGTAGCACTGATTGCATAGGTAGTTGTAAATCCAACTACCATACGACTGCCCCCAAATCAGAGAAGAAAATACATATTGGTCAAAGATGTCTGTTGCGAAGGGCCTCAACATGAATAAAAAAAATCTATCAAAATAATAATGCATGCATGTGGATTACTAATGATTACCACTGATTGGTGTAAACAAACACCTAGTTAATAATTGATGTGGATCTCCACTCAGATCAAATTCAATGATTCCTGGAATTTTGATGTTATTTAAGTTACTTCCTGTGTTCCATATAACAAGCTACAGGCATCAGTGTACAAGTAAATAAAGAGTATCAGTATACTAGTTTGATAAATAAAATCAAACAAATTATTTGATAAATTAAATGTATATTCTAAACTTACAGGGAAAAGGCAAGATTATATATATCATACATATAGCAGGCAGGGTTGGCAAAAAAGTGGGAAATACTCATATTTCCCAGGACGGCGGGAAATACTGGGAAATAAGATTGATTCTTAATTTGCAAATATAATGGTACAGGAAACTTCTAAATTGATATTTATGTTTTACATGTATGGCCAAAATTGCATATTAAAAATCTTTAATAGATACAAATATAACTATATTGGCCTTACAGAAAGAAAAATTAATGGATAGTGTTAATGTACAGATATATAAAATTGATATTTGTTAAAAAAAATATTGATTTTGATAGAAATATTAAGAAAATTATTCTTTACTTGTAATCCTCACTTTGTACCTCCTTTGTTTAGTGATTAAAACCATATTCTGACCTGCTTTTGACATGTTTATTGTTTGTCTTTACAAACTGGACTTATTGATTTCTAAAGGTTATTGAAGATGTGTTAATTAGTTTGTAAAAACAAATTAAAAAAGTTAGCCATTATCATACTATAGCATAAAGGTAAATGCCCTTAGGATATTAGATTACATGTATACAACCTGGCAAAACAATCAGCTATTGTTAGAAATGCTGCTATTGAGAGAATCTCCTCAAACTTTGGCATGATTCAGTCAAAATTAAGAAATAGACTTGGTCTTGCTAAAGCAGGAAAGCTTGTTTTTTGCTACAGAATGTTAAGGGGGAAAGATGAAATAGATTGGTGAACTCTGAAACTGTATGGTTGAACTGAAAAGTGTAGACTGTAGATATAAAATTGTGGTGACAGTTTTAACATGTTTTAATAAAAGTCTTGTATAAATATTATGTTTATATGAAGATTACAATTTCAAAAGTTGCCTGAAGTCCTTCTTAATGGTCCTACACCTAGGCTGTATACCCATATTTATTAAACTGATGTAATTTTCAACACTGTGTGTTAAAATGTTAAGTTTTTAGCAACTTTGAAGAAATTAATCACATCTAAAAATCATATTTCCCAGTATTTCCCACTTGAGCTAAAATTTAGAGTATTTCCCAGGACGGTATTTCCCGGTAATTACCACTGGGAATTCCTGCCACTGGTATTTCCCAGCCAACCCTGATAGCAGGGCATTTTCAAGCAGGAGGGGAGGGGTCCTGCAAAACCAGTATGCAAAACAAATCCGTATTTAACTTTCACTTGGACATTTTCATTTTTGAAAACAATGTAGCTGGGAGAAAAATGCAATTAGACAGGCAATATGCCCGGTGCCCAGCTGCTGTGGAATGCCCTGTATAGTAGCAAAATAAGTTTGAAATTAAAATAGGAATGGCTAGATTAGTGATGCTTGTTGAATTGTCCTACTTTCAAAAGGAATAATATAGCATCTTTGACAATGCCTAGAATAGGAAATTAAATACATCAATAATTTGAAAATCCCTGCAGTAATTAGTGAAATAAATTTCAAAACCTTTAATAGACATGTAATTAGCTTCTAGAAATGTCATTACTTGTATCAGGTAACAACAGTATAAATTTCAGTAACTATGCTAGGGACTTTTTAACATTTCTAGTATAATTTGGTTATAAATTTCTGTAACTACAAATGTATAGGATTTTTAAACTTCTAGTATAATTAAGTTGCAACAGCCATCTGTATTAGAGAGCAGGACTGTTATGATAATGAAAATGAACCATTCTGACCAAATTTTCATTAAAATTTGATTTCATGCTTTTATTTTTAATAAACACAATTAGTAACACTACAATCTTCACAGAAAAACATTGTTATTAATTCTGTTTGAAAAATTCAAAGTTTTTGTCACTTGAGCTTGAAAAGTGAGTGATTGTAGTTTAATGCCAAATGAGTAATTTTTCAGTTATAGCATGGTGAGAGCACATTACATTGAGATGATGATGATAGCCTCTAGTCTTTGTGCTAGACCAGCATGCTAAGTTGGAATTTTATAGTGATAGCTCACTGAAGAACATACAGGTCAGTGGTTTTCTCAAGGTACTCCGCTTTTCTCCACCTATAAAACTGACTGCCATGATATAACTGAAATATTGTTGAAAGTGGCATTAAACACCATAACCCCACCCCTTCCCCTCCTAACAAACTCGAGTTAAAACATGTTAACCATTACATCATTGATGCAATGTTGACAGACATTTTTATATTTGATGGAAGGTAGTGTTGTGGGTTACCATTTTGAAAGAATCTCCCATGACCATTAGTTTCAGAACATTATATAAATTGACAATATAAAAACCTAATTATGGTGAAATATTATAACATGTCAAAAGCTGACATGAGTTTTCCCTTAGTCAAAGTTTATACCAGTAAAAAATTGCCTCCACCTATTTATAAAAAATTTAAATTTCATTATGTTTGTGTAAATTGGTGAGGTACAAGCTATTTGGGGCAGCTACATATATATATGATCTTTATATCAGGGATGCTCCTGGACAGAAAATAAAATAATTGAAATCAATGAAAAATAGCTGAAACTATCTACACCCCCCTTTCCCAATGATCATTTTGACCTGTTCTGACCGTGTCCAGCAACTTTCAGAAAACAATTTCCAGAGGAAAAATAGGTGAAATCAGTTAAAAAAACCCCACAAAAATCATCCGTTATTTAAACAAGTAGGGGGTTGTCATGTTCATGATAATAGGGTAATTAGATTTACATCTACCCATGCAATCAGTGCCCAGCATCACTGAGTCTGTTATTCTGTATTGTTTCGGGTTATGCCATAACCATTTATTGTAAATGTGTTCATGCAAATAAAATATTGTCTATTGTCTTGTCTTAAACTGTGAGTTGGAATCCCATTCATGTCCAGGTATACTTTATAGAATTTTATCTGAGAAAAGTTTTGCCAGTGACTTGTGCACCAGGTCTGTGGGTTTCACCAATAAAACTGATCTAAAACATTTAAGTTCACTATAAGCATTGTTGGATAATTTCTCATGTTTATTTACATCAATAGCATTTCTTATTACTGTATCAATTAACAAGTCAGTAAAACTTTATTCAACCAAGAGATGATAATTAAAGTAATGTTTTTACCTTGTGAATCCCCAGATCCGTGACTTAGACACGGTAATAACATTTTTCTCATCTTAAATTCTTATCACAAATATAAAAATAACTTTAAGATCCAATACTTCATTTAACAAAACATAGCCACAATGTCAGATTAATACATTGAGAAGTTGATCTAATCTGTTCCATATCCCAGCAGTATCAGTATCGTCTGATGATAATGTTATATTTAATATTTAGAACTCAGCTTTAGATAAAGGTCATGTTTCTGATATACAATATTCTGACCACTTCCCAAGACAAATATATTACTACGTCCATATTGATGAAACCTCATGATCTTCAAGATCAGTAAGTATATAAAACTATTTGATTATATCCTATCCTGTACTTATATAAATCTTATCAAGCAGTAAAAAGATATAAAATTCAGGTCCATATCCTTCTAGAAACGCTCCACTCAACTTAATGTTCACAATTTCTAACATCCAAAATTATGTATTGTCTTAAGACATCATAAAATGTTGACAATCCATCATAATTGCCATTTTATAAGATGAATTTCCTAGTTCCATCATCAGATTCTGTTATCTCTTAATCCAAAATGAGACAAGTCTGTCCAAACAGTAAGAATGTAAGTTTATTGTAACCGATTTACATGTTTTGATCTGTATCTGACATTAATTCTGGCTAATGAAGAGCCACTGAGACCTTGCTGTGTAGCAATTATAACCAGGAATATCATTATTAACGAGCTTTTTGACCTTTCATTTAAAAGGTCAACATGGAAGATTATTCTGTGACAGATGAATGTAAGCAAGGAATACCACATACAAATAGTTATGTTAATTTAGGAGATCAAGAAAATAATTACACTGAGATCTCCTCCAACTGCAAACATGAATCTTCTAATGAAAACAATTATCTCACAAAAAATAACATGGATTGATTCTGAAAAACCAAATACTGGCAGATTTCCAAATCTAAACTTCAATACATAAATGCAACTTGCAAGATCTTTGTAACCTTAGAATCTCTATGATTCTCAAAGACTATGTTCATTACAGGTAATATCACTACATATACCACGAACAGTGAACCATTACCAGCCAATGGGAACAAAAGTCATGGCAAACCCTTTAGGACCATAAACCATGACAAACCAAAGGGACAATAAACCATGATAAACCAAAGGAACAAAAACCTATGATCAACCAATGGGGCGTAAACAAATACCAACCAATGGGACGTAAACAAACATCAACCAATGGGGTGTAAACAAATACCAAACAATGGGACGTAAACAAATACCAACCGATGGGACGTAAACAAATACCAAACAATGGGACGTAAACAAATACCAAACAATGGGACGTAAACAAATACCAACCAATGGGACGTAAACAAATACCAACCAATGGGACGTAAACAAATACCAAACAATGGGATGTAAACAAATACAATGTACCAGCAAATGGGAAGTAAACAAATACCAACCAATAGGACGTAAACAAATACCAACCAATGGGACGTAAACAAATATCAACCAATGGGGCGTAAACAAATACCAACCAATGGGACGTAAACAAATACCAAACAATGGGACGTAAACAAATACCAAACATTGGGGGGTACACAAATACCAACCAATGGGACGTAAACAAATACCAAACAATGGGACGTAAACAAATACCAAACAATGGGACGTACACAAATACCAACCAATGGGATGTAAACAAATACCAACCAATGGGATGTAAACAAATACCAACCAATGGGATGTAAACAAATACCAACCAATGGGACGTAAACACATACCAATCAATGGGATGTAAACAAATACCAACCAATGGGATGTAAACAAATACCAAATAATTCTACCAAAAAACAGTGATCAACCAATGGTACAAAAAACCATGACAAACCAACAGGACTAATAAGTCTTAACCAATCAATGGCATCAAAACCCATGAACAACCAATGAAACTAAAAACCATGATCAACCAATGGAACAATATAAATGGTGTTTAATGCCACTTTCAACAATATTTCAGCTATATTGTGGTGGTCAGTTTTATTGGTGGAGGAAACAGGAGTACCTGTGGAAAACCATAGACCTGTTGCAAATCACTGACAAACTGAATAACATAATTTTGCATCGAGTACACCTTACCATGAGCAGGATCCAAACTCACAAATTTAGTGGTGATAGGCACTGACTGCATAGGTAGTTGTAAATCCAACTATGATATGACCACGATGGTATCCCAATCAATGGGACCAATAAATATGAACAATCAGTGGGATCAATAAACATGACCAACCAATGAGATCAATAAACATGACACACCAATGAGATCAATAAACATGACACACCAATGCGATCAATAAAACATGACACACCAGTGGGATCAATAAACAGGAAACACCAATGGGATCAATAAACATGACCAACCAATGAGATCAATAAACATGAAACACCAATGGGATCAATAAACATGACCCACCAATGAGATCAATAAACATGACCAACCAATGGGATCAATAAAACATGACACACCAATGAGATCAATAAACATGACACACCAATGGGATCAATAAACATGACACACCAATGAGATCAATAAACATGACCAACCAATGGGACCAATAAACAGGACACACCAATGGGATCAATAAACATGACCAACCAATGAGATCAATAAACATGACACACCAATGGGATCAATAAACATGACACACCACTGGGATCAATAAACATGACCAACCAATGAGATCAATAAACATGACCAACCAATAAGATCAATAAACATGACCAACCAATGAGATCAATAAACATGAAACACCAATGGGATCAATAAACATGACCCACCAATGAGATCAATAAACATGAACAACCAATGGGATCAATAAAACATGACACACCAATGAGATCAATAAACATGACACACCAATGGGATCAATAAACATGACACACCAATGAGATCAATAAACACGACCAACCAATGAGATCAATAAACATGACACACCAATGGGATCAATAAACATGACCAACCAATGAGATCAATAAACATGACACACCAATGGGATCAATAAACATGACACACCAATGGGATCAATAAACATGACCAACCAATGAGATCAATAAACATGACCAACCAATGGGATCAATAAACAGGACACACCAATGAGATCAATAAACATGACCAACCAATGAGATCAATAAACATGACACACCAGTAGGATCAATAAACAGGACACACCAATGGGATCAATAAACATGACCAACCAATAAGATCAATAAACATGACCAACCAATGGGATCAATAAAACATGACACACCAGTAGGATCAATAAACAGGACACACCAATGGGATCAATAAACATGACCAACCAATGAGATCAATAAACATGACCAACCAATGAGATCAATAAACATGACCAACCAGTGGGATCAATAAACATGACATACCAGTGGGATCAATAAACATGACCAACCAATGAGATCAATAAACATGACCAACCAATGGGATCAATAAACAGGACACACCAATGAGATCAATAAACATGACCAACCAGTGGGGATCTGATCCCACCAATAGACATGACCAACCAGTGGGATCAATAAACATGATACACCAATGGGATCAACAAACATGAAAAACCAGTGGGATCAATAGACAATAAATAACCAATGTATTCATATACTATGACTGACCAATGGGACCATAAAAGTAACTCCAATATACATGAACCTCTTTTTAGAAGCAGGAAGAATATTCCAATATATTTTTACTTTCTCAAAATTAATGTTTTTCATTAAGAATATTATAGTATTTTGATATCATTCATTATTCCATCAAGATATTCTTGAAGTAAAGATTTTGTATTTTGGTGAGAATCCATGAAAGAATAAAGAACTTGTTAGAGTGCACACAAACAATGGGTATGTGCATGTAAGACAACCCACCCAAAACATAAGCCCACCTGCCAAAGTAACTAATTGATGAGCACCACAGCAGAACCTACAAGGTATAAAAATAGGACCTGCTTTTCCCCAATGAAAATTAAAAATCCTCTGAAAAGAGTGACTGTAGTATGTACTCTTACTGTACAGTACCAGTACGAAACAAAATGCACTAATAAAACAACAAGGGCAGCGCAAAGCGTGGCGTATCCCCTCACCTAAATATTAGACCCTGTGACCTTGATCTTTGACCTTGAAAATCAATAGGGTTCCAGATTCTCTTAAGGTCTAAGTATGTACCAAGTTTGGTCAAAATCCATTGAAGGATGTTGATTCTAGAGTGTTCACAAGGATGTAATGTGGAAAAAATTTGACCCCTTCACCTTTGACCTTGAAAATCAATAGGGTTCCAGACTCTCCTAAGGACTATGTATGTACCAAGTTTGGTCAAAATCCATTGAAGGATGTTGATTCTAGAGTGTTCACAAGGATGCTAAGCAGTAAAAATTTGACCTGGTGACATTGAACTTTGACCTATCACCTTGAAAATCAATAGGGTTCCAGACTCTCCGATGGACTAAGTATGTTCCAAGTTTAGTCAAAATCCATTGAAGGATGTTGATTCTAGTGTGTTCACAAGGATGTTACGCGGTAAAAATTTGACCTGGTGACATTGACCTTTGACCTTGAAAATCAATAGGGTTCGAGACTCTCCTATGGACTAAGTACAAATGTATGTATCAAGTTTGGTCAAAATCAATTGAAGGATCTTGATTCTAGAGTGTTCACAAGGATGTTACGTAGTAAAAAATTTACCTGGTGACCTTGACCTTTGACCTTGAAAATCAATAGAGTTCCAGACTCTCCCAAAAGACTAAGTATGTACCAAGCTTGGTCAAAATCCATTGAAGGATGTTGATTCTAGTGTTCACAAAGGTGCTATGCGGTAAAGATTTGACCCCTTGACATTTGACCCTGAAAATCAATAGGGTTCCAGACTCTCCAAAGGACTGTGTATGTACCAAGGTTGGTCAAAATCCATTGAAGGATGTTGATTCTAGAGTGTTCACAAGGATGTTACGCGGTAAAAAATTGACCTGATGATATTGACCTTTGACCTTAAAAATCAATAGGGTTCGAGACTCTCCTAAGGACTAAGTATGTACCAAGTTTGGTCAAAATCCATTGAAGGATGTTGATTCTAGTGTTCACAAGGATGTTACATAGTAAAAAATTGACCCAGTTACCTTGATCTTTGACCTATGACTGAAAATCAATAGGGTTCCAGACTCTCCTAAGGACTAAGTATGTACCAAGCTTAGTCAAAATCTATTGAAGGATGTTGATTCTAGAGTGTTCAGAAGGATGTTATGCAGTAAAAATTTGAACCGGTGACCTTGATCGTTGACCTATGACCATGAAAATCAATAGGGTTCCAGATTCTCTTAAGGACTAAGAATGTACCAAGTTTGGTCAAAATCCATCGAAGGATGTTGATCCTAGAGTGTTCACAAGGATGTTACGGAAGGACGGACGGACGGTAGCGTTACTATATCCCTTCGCAACTTCGTTGGCGAGGGGATAATAAAGCACTATACCCAATACAGATTGATGTTGACAATAGAGCACTCTACCCAATACAGATTGATGTTGACAATAAAGCACTCTACCCAATACAGATTGATGTTGACAATAGAGCACTCTACCCAATACAGATTGATGTTGACAATAGAGCACTCTACCCAATACAGATTGATGTTGACAATAGAGCACTCTACCCAATACAGATTGATGTTGACAATAAAGCACTCTACCCATTACAGATTGATGTTGACAATAAAGCACTCTACCCAATACAGATTGATGTTGACAATAGAGCACTCTAGTCAATACAGATTGATGTTGACAATAGAGCACTCTACCCAGTACAGATTGCTGTTGACAATAAAGCACTCTACCCAATACAGATTGATGTTGACAATAAAGCACTCTACCCATTACAGATTGATGTTGACAATAAAGCACTCTACACAATACAGATTGATGTTGACAATAGAACACTCTACCCAATACAGATTGATGTTGACAATAGAGCACTCTACCCAATACAG
The DNA here is from genome assembly GCA_963383655.1 of Bathymodiolus septemdierum. Taxonomy (NCBI): domain Eukaryota; kingdom Metazoa; phylum Mollusca; class Bivalvia; order Mytilida; family Modiolidae; genus Bathymodiolus; species Bathymodiolus septemdierum. The sequence continues at coordinate 71,261,990 of OY726520.1, forward strand.
CTTTATGTTGACAATAAAGCACTCTACCCAATACAGATTGATGTTGACAATAAAGCACTCTACCCAATACATATTGATGTTGACAATACAGCACTCTATCCAATATAGATTGATGTTGACAATAGAGCACTCTACCCAATAGTTTGATGTTGACAATAAAGCACTCTATCCAATACAGATTGATGTTGACAATAGAGCACTCTACCCAATACAGTTTGATGCTGACAATAGAGCACTCTACCCAATACAGATTGATGTTGACAATAGAGCACTCTACCCAATACAGATTGATGTTGACAATAAAGCACTCTACCCAATACAGATTGATGTTGACAATAGAGCACTCTACCCAATACAGATTAATGTTGACAATAAAACACTCTACCCAATACAGATTGATGTTGAAAATAAAGCACTCTATCCAATACAGATTGATGTTGACAATAAAGCACTCTACCCAATACAGATTGATGTTGACAATAGAGCACTCTACCCAATACAGATTGATGTTGACAATAAAGCACTCTACCCAATACAGATTGATGTTGACAATAGAACACTCTACCCAATACAGGTTGATGTTGACAATAGAGCACTCTACCCAATACAGATTGATGTTGACAATAAAGCACTCTACCCAATACAGATTGATGTTGACAATAAAGCACTCTATCCAATACAGATTGATGTTGACAATAAAGCACTCTACCCAATACAGATTGATGTTGACAATAGAGCACTCTACCCAACACAGATTGATGTTGACAATAGAGCACTCTACCCAATACAGATTGATGTTGACAATAAAGCACTCTATCCAATACAGATTGATGTTGACAATAAAGCACTCTACCCAATACAGATTGATGTTGACAATAGAGCACTCTATCCAATACAGATTGATGTTGACAACAAAGCACTCTACTCAATACAGATTAATGTTGACAATAAAGCACTCTACCCAATACAGGTTGATGTTGACAATAGAGCACTCTACCCAATACAGATTGATGTTGACAATAGAGCACTCTACCCAATACAGCTTTATGTTGACAATAAAGCACTCTACCCAATACAGATTGATGTTGACAATAAAGCACTCTACCCAATAGATTGATGTTGACAATAGAGCACTCTACTCAATACAGATTGATGTTGACAATAGAGCACTCTACCCAGTACAGATTGCTGTTGACAATAAAGCACTCTACCCAATACAGATTGATGTTGACAATAAAGCACTCTACCCAATACAGATTGATGTTGACAATAGAACACTCTACCCAATACAGATTGATGTTGACAATAGAGCACTCTACCCAATACAGATTGATGTTGACAATAAAGCACTCTACCCAATACAGATTGATGTTGACAATAGAACACTCTACCCAATACAGATTGATGTTGACAATAATGCACTCTACCCAATACAGATTGATGTCGACAATAAAGCACTCTACCCAATACATATTGATGTTGACAATAGAGCACTCTATCCAATACAGATTGATGTTGACAATAGAGCACTCTACCCAATAGCTTGATGTTGACAATAAAGCACTCTATCCAATACAGATTGATGTTGACAATAGAGCACTCTACCCAATACAGATTGATGTTGACAATAGCTCACTCTACCCAATACAGATTGATGTTGACAATAAAGCACTCTACCTAATACAGTTTGATGTTGACAATAGAGCACTCTACCGAATACAGATTGATGTTGACAATAAAGCACTCTACCCAATACAGATTGATGTTGACAATAGAACATTCTACCCATTACAGATTGATGTTGACAATAAAGCACTCTACCCAATACAGATTGATGTTGACAATAAAGCACTCTATCCAATACAGATTGATGTTGACAACAAAGCACTCTACCCAATACAGATTAATGTTGACAATAAAGCACTCTACCCAATACAGATTGATGTTGACAATAGAGCACTCTACCCAAAAACAGATTGATGTTGACAAGAGAACTCTACCCAATACAGATTGATGTTGACAATAGAGCACTCTACCCAATACAGATTGATGTTGACAATAAAGCACTCTACCCAATACAGATTGATGTTGCCAATAGAACACTCTACCCAATACAGATTGATGTTGACAATAGAACACTCTACCCAATACAGATTGATGTTGACAATAATGCACTCTACCCAATACAGATTGATGTCGACAATAAAGCACTCTACCCAATACATATTGATGTTGACAATAGAGCACTCTATCCAATACAGATTGATGTTGACAATAGAGCACTCTACCCAATAGCTTGATGTTGACAATAAAGCACTCTATCCAATACAGATTGATGTTGACAATAGAGCACTCTACCCAATACAGATTAATGTTGACAATAGCTCACTCTACCCAATACAGTTTGATGTTGACAATAGAGCACTCTACCCAATACAGATTGATGTTGACAATAAAGCACTCTACCCAATACAGATTGATGTTGACAATAGAGCACTCTACCCATTACAGATTGATGTTGACAATAAAGCCCTCTACCCAATACAGATTGATGTTGACAATAAAGCACTCTATCCAATACAGATTGATGTTGACAACAAAGCACTCTACCCAATACAGATTAATGTTGACAATAAAGCACTCTACCCAATACAGATTGATGTTGACAATAGAGCACTCTACCCAAAAACAGATTGATGTTGACAATAGAGAACTCTACCCATTACAGATTGATGTTGACAATAGAGCACTCTACCCAATACAGATTGATGTTGACAATAAAGCACTCTACCCAATACAGATTGATATTGACAATAGAACACTCTACCCAATACAGATTGATGTTGACAATAAAGCACTCTACCCAATACAGATTGATGTTGACAATAAAGCACTCTACCCAATACAGATTGATGTTGACAATAGAGCACTCTACCCAATACAGATTGATGTTGACAATAGAGCACTCTACCCAATACAGATTGATGTTGACAATAAAGCACTCTACCCAATACAGATTGATATTGACAATAGAACACTCTACCCAATACAGATTAATGTTGACAATAAAGCACTCTACCCAATACAGATTGATGTTGACAATAAAGCACTCTACCCAATACAGATTGATGTTGACAATAGAACACTCTACCCAATACAGATTGATGTTGACAATAGAACACTCTACCCAATACAGTTTGATGTTGACAATAGAGCACTCTACCCAATACAGATTGATGTTGACAATAGATCACTCTACCCAATACAGATTGATGTTGACAATAGATCACTCTACCCAATACAGATTGATGTTGACAATAGAACACTCTACCCAATACAGATTGATGTTGACAATAAAGCACTCTACCCAATACAGATTGATGTTGACAATAGAACACTCTACCCAATACAGATTGATGTTGACAATAGAGCACTCTACCCAATACAGATTGATGTTGACAATAAAGCACTCTACCCAATACAGATTGATGTTGACAATAGAACACTCTACCCAATACAGATTGATGTTGACAATAATGCACTCTACCCAATACAGATTGATGTCGACAATAAAGCACTCTACCCAATACATATTGATGTTGACAATAGAGCACTCTATCCAATACAGATTGATGTTGACAATAGAGCACTCTACCCAATAGCTTGATGTTGACAATAAAGCACTCTATCCAATACAGATTGATGTTGACAATAGAGCACTCTACCCAATACAGATTAATGTTGACAATAGCTCACTCTACCCAATACAGTTTGATGTTGACAATAGAGCACTCTACCCAATACAGATTGATGTTGACAATAAAGCACTCTACCCAATACAGATTGATGTTGACAATAGAGCACTCTACCCATTACAGATTGATGTTGACAATAAAGCCCTCTACCCAATACAGATTGATGTTGACAATAAAGCACTCTATCCAATACAGATTGATGTTGACAACAAAGCACTCTACCCAATACAGATTAATGTTGACAATAAAGCACTCTACCCAATACAGATTGATGTTGACAATAGAGCACTCTACCCAAAAACAGATTGATGTTGACAATAGAGAACTCTACCCATTACAGATTGATGTTGACAATAGAGCACTCTACCCAATACAGATTGATGTTGACAATAAAGCACTCTACCCAATACAGATTGATATTGACAATAGAACACTCTACCCAATACAGATTGATGTTGACAATAAAGCACTCTACCCAATACAGATTGATGTTGACAATAAAGCACTCTACCCAATACAGATTGATGTTGACAATAGAGCACTCTACCCAATACAGATTGATGTTGACAATAGAGCACTCTACCCAATACAGATTGATGTTGACAATAAAGCACTCTACCCAATACAGATTGATATTGACAATAGAACACTCTACCCAATACAGATTAATGTTGACAATAAAGCACTCTACCCAATACAGATTGATGTTGACAATAAAGCACTCTACCCAATACAGATTGATGTTGACAATAGAACACTCTACCCAATACAGATTGATGTTGACAATAGAACACTCTACCCAATACAGTTTGATGTTGACAATAGAGCACTCTACCCAATACAGATTGATGTTGACAATAGATCACTCTACCCAATACAGATTGATGTTGACAATAGAGCACTCTACCCAATACAGATTGATGTTGACAATAGAACACTCTACCCAATACAGATTGATGTTGACAATAAAGCACTCTACCCAATACAGATTGATGTTGACAATAGAACACTCTACCCAATACAGATTGATGTTGACAATAGAGCACTCTACCCAATACAGATTGATGTTGACAATAAAGCACTCTACCCAATACAGATTGATGTTGACAATAGAACACTCTACCCAATACAGATTGATGTTGACAATAAAGCACTCTACCCAATACAGATTGATGTCGACAATAAAGCACTCTACCCAATACATATTGATGTTGACAATAGAGCACTCTATCCAATACAGATTGATGTTGACAATAGAGCACTCTACCCAATAGCTTGATGTTGACAATAAAGCACTCTATCCAATACAGATTGATGTTGACAATAGAGCACTCTACCCAATACAGATTGATGTTGACAATAGCTCACTCTACCCAATACAGATTGATGTTGACAATAAAGCACTCTACCCAATACAGTTTGATGTTGACAATAGAGCACTCTACCCAATACAGATTGATGTTGACAATAAAGCACTCTACCCAATACAGATTGATGTTGACAATAGAGCACTCTATCCATTACAGATTGATGTTGACAATAAAGCACTCTACCCAATACAGATTGATGTTGACAATAAAGCACTCTATCCAATACAGATTGATGTTGACAACAAAGCACTCTACCCAATACAGATTAATGTTGACAATAAAGCACTCTACCCAATACAGATTGATGTTGACAATAGAGCACTCTACTCAAAAACAGATTGATGTTGACAATAGAGAACTCTACCCAATACAGATTGATGTTGACAATAGAGCACTCTACCCAATACAGATTGATGTTGACAATAAAGCACTCTACCCAATACAGATTGATGTTGCCAATAGAACACTCTACCCAATACAGATTGATGTTGACAATAGAACACTCTACCCAATACAGATTGATGTTGACAATAATGCACTCTACCCAATACAGATTGATGTCGACAATAAAGCACTCTACCCAATACATATTGATGTTGACAATAGAGCACTCTATCCAATACAGATTGATGTTGACAATAGAGCACTCTACCCAATAGCTTGATGTTGACAATAAAGCACTCTATCCAATACAGATTGATGTTGACAATAGAGCACTCTACCCAATACAGATTAATGTTGACAATAGCTCACTCTACCCAATACAGATTGATGTTGACAATAAAGCACTCTACCCAATACAGTTTGATGTTGACAATAGAGCACTCTACCCAATACAGATTGATGTTGACAATAAAGCACTCTACCCAATACAGATTGATGTTGACAATAGAGCACTCTACCCATTACAGATTGATGTTGACAATAAAGCCCTCTACCCAATACAGATTGATGTTGACAATAAAGCACTCTATCCAATACAGATTGATGTTGACAACAAAGCACTCTACCCAATACAGATTAATGTTGACAATAAAGCACTCTACCCAATACAGATTGATGTTGACAATAGAGCACTCTACCCAAAAACAGATTGATGTTGACAATAGAGAACTCTACCCATTACAGATTGATGTTGACAATAGAGCACTCTACCCAATACAGATTGATGTTGACAATAAAGCACTCTACCCAATACAGATTGATATTGACAATAGAACACTCTACACAATACAGATTGATGTTGACAATAAAGCACTCTACCCAATACAGATTAATGTTGACAATAAAGCACTCTACCCAATACAGATTGATGTTGACAATAGAGCACTCTACCCAATACAGATTGATGTTGACAATAGAGCACTCTACCCAATACAGATTGATGTTGACAATAAAGCACTCTACCCAATACAGATTGATATTGACAATAGAACACTCTACCCAATACAGATTGATGTTGACAATAAAGCACTCTACCCAATACAGATTAATGTTGACAATAGAGCACTCTACCCAATACAGATTGATGTTGACAATAGATCACTCTACCCAATACAGATTGATGTTGACAATAGATCACTCTACCCAATACAGATTGATGTTGACAATAGAACACTCTACCCAATACAGATTGATGTTGACAATAGAGCACTCTACCCAATACAGATTGATGTTGATTTAATAACTGTAACAAACATCAATGTTTTATGTCTTAATAATAACAACATTTAGACATCAAAGTCATGTCACTTTAACAGAATGGATCTTAATACCAACACAAATCGATGCTAACATCCAGTTGACGGTCTAAGATACAAATTAATAATGTATTATGAAACAAATCTATCCTTGTACAAATTTTACATCATTTTTAAAACGTTGATGTAATATGAGTTTTCAGTTTTCTCAGTAAGATTTGATCATTAAACAAATCTATCACTGATTATCTTAGAAGTTTGACTGTTAGAGAAGTATTGATTTAATTGTCAGTTAACATGTCCTAAACTCTATTCTCAAGTGAACATAGGAGACTCACTGGTTTTTTTCTTTAAATGACAAATTTCCAATAAATTGTTTTATATAATACACCCAAAATTAATCACATTAAGATATTTCGTAATTAAAAATCAAATTCTAACAACTAATTCTATCTGGAAGACTTTTATTGGAAGTTAGAATATTATACTCTAATTATAAGTGAGTAAGTGAATGAGTGAATGCTTTAACACCATGGCGTGAGTGGGGGAGTGATTGTTGTTTCAGGTCAAATGATCTTTGTTATCTATATCATGATAAATACAAGTGACTTTTTGATGAGATGATGACAATGTCTACTTTGTACTAGGTAAACATGCTTCATTGAATATGTTAGGGTTATTGGTGTTTAACCTCACTTTCAACAATATTTCATTTACATCATGACGAGTATCAAGAGAAAGCAGTGATGTTTCAATGATCCCAAATAGAACTCAAAATATTGATATTTATTTGTAACTGAGTCAGAGTTATATATCTTCCATATACACATTACATTATCACAAGTAATAATCTTTGTAATTTTCAACTGAGTTATCTCCCATATACCATATTCAGACTTCGTAAAAAAAAGTATACTTTTATGAGTCAAGGTGTAGTTTTTTATTATAATTTATGCATTACAGCCAATAATTTTACTACATTATATACAACAGCTCTGTACAATGTAATTTTCAATAAATTAGTTTTTGGTTACCATCAATTATCATTTTTAATCGACTTTATTATTCAAATATTGAAACTAAGAACAGTCATATCTAAATGTTGCATAAATGAAAATCAATATTGGGTTTTTAGATTCTTTTAGTGTGATTTTGTCATCATCTTGTACACATGCGTATATAGCACCACATGTTTTGAAACCAAACATGTTGGGACCGATGCATACATTGTATCTGTCCTCATATTTCAAACTTAATATACTAAATATGGAAATAATTTTCATTTTTTTATTTTGTTACAAAATAAAATTCAATATTTCACACACAATAATGATTAATGTCACTTTAATCAATTCTTATCATCTGAAGCGGTTGTAACATATTAAAACAAATTATTAACTGTCGTGTCTTTAATACTGGAGGGTTATAATGAACTATTCAGATTTAAAACAGCACATGCCATTATCTCAGAAAGAACACATAAATATCACAATTTAATTTATTTTAAACTGTCATATCACATCAATGATCATTAATGTTTGTTTTGTTTGTAGAATAAGATTTCTTTTTTAATAAATGACCACAACACATTCTCATGTAATTCCATCTTAAATTTCAGCTCATTCTTTCTTAAAAGGTAAGAATTTTAACCATTCAATTATTTCTTTTTAATAATGGCAGCCATCTTGGATGGAGGGCATGGGTTGTCTGTAATAGAAGCACCCCCAAAATCACCATAGACATGGTTGTTGATAATTGATTTGATTCAGTTGTATTATAGAAGATTTTTTTCAAAATAGATCTATTTAAAATTATCTGCTAAAATTTGTAAAATTACCAAAAAAAACAACTGGAAAATATAAACATTTTCATGTAATTATATTTTAAATTTCAGCTTATTGGATGTGTACAGTGTATCTTCAAATGATACAAGAAATTTCTATCTCAAGATTGGATGGGGGGCTTGGTGGGGTTGGCAGAAACAATTTTGAAAGGGAACCCAAGGACTATTCCACTCAAGTTTGTTTTAGTTTGGCACAGTGGTTTCAGATTAAGTATGTAAATCTAAATACAAAGTGCAATGTAGGACAGAGATCGAGGGGCCGTCGTGGCAGGAATCGTATGGTAGTTGGATTTACAACTACCTATGCAATCAGTGCCTATCACCACTGATGTTGTGAGTTCAAATTTCGACAGGGTGGTTTTATCCAGGTTCTCAGGTTTCCTCCACCAATAAAACTGACCACCACAATATAACTGAAATATTGTTGAAAGTGGCATTAAACACCATCAAACAAACAAACAGAGATCGATGCTGCAAGATGATAAAAAGATGACTTGGAACAACAGACACTGATAGATGCTAAAAGATCACATGACCTAATAAAGAAGACATCAAATTTGTAGAGTTGCAATAATTCAAACTTGTTCATGGTAAACAGACTAAACTAATACATTTTGTTTGTAGTCTACAGACAACAATAGATATAATTTACTTTGCCATTTCAGAGTTTTTGTGGGGGCTAGCCATTTGGAATATTTTGATTCAAATTTGCATTTCTTCTACAAATAATATAGATTTACAAAATTTGTTCAAATAATAGACAAAAAAAAACCCCGTCCATTTATACAACACAAAAAGACAGAGAAACATATTGATTATCTTCTCCTGCTTTAATAAAAAATAAACATTGTTCAGAAAAAGCAGTGTTATGTCTGACTGTCTGATAATTCCTAGACTATATAATAAATGAGAATCTTATTATGTCATTTTTCTCTGGGGAAATCAGGAAAACTAAATTAACATTTTATAATAATATATCAACCAAGTTTCCCAATGTATTCTGAAGCCTTAAAGTATATCTTTATTTTTACCAAATACATGTTATTTTGTTACAGATACATGTACATGAAAGGGGCCATCCTGGTCGTGATCGTATGGTAGCTGGATTAACAACTGTCTGTGCAATCAGAGCCTACCACCACTAAAGTTGTGAATTCCACCCATTTCATGGCGAGGTGTACTCAATACAACATAATGTGATAAAGTTTGTCAGTGACTTCTGACAGGTCGGTAGTTTTCTCGGGGTACTCCGGTTTCCTCCACCAATAAAACTGACTGCACGATATAATTGAAATATTGTTGAAAGGTGCATTTAACATTATAAACCAAACCAACCATGTACATGAAAAAACTCCAATACACTGAACATACATAATCTCTCAACTACTTATTTTTTCCAATTGCAGACAATTCTGTTTTTGATTCCTGGAATACTACCTAAGACCATGCCAAGTAACATTATATCAACATTATTACTCAGTGATTCAGCTAGGCACCGGTCTCAGGACATGTTCCCATCTATTTCTCAAATTGTCCTGAAGAACTTTGTAAAAAATAGCTTAATTAATGAAGAAATTTTGATAAAACTGGCAATTGTCCTGAAGATTTCAAAGTTTAGCTGAAACACTGTTACTTAACTTTTATCATCTATCAAAACTATTGACATTTTTGGACAATTAAAGGTTATTTTTGACACAATAATCAATGCTCTCCCCCTTATTCTTTTTGATGAAATAATCCAACTCTAAGTAGTGTGATAACTCCTTCTTCAAACTAGCCAATAAAGCTGCTGTAATGATATTACTGTGATATGGTTATAAACTGAGATACAAAGTTTACAGGAATTCCCATTTAAAATGTACAGTAGCACATACAAAGTTTTTAATGAAAGTCTCCTTCAAAAATAGTCTTGATCAATTGTTGAATGAGTTGAATGGCTGCTTGATGCAGTTATATCATGGCAAGAACTCAACCCACAGGCTCTCAAGAGCTCACCTGGTTATAAAAAGAACCAATTGGTCCTATGTAAAAACTATGTCCTGCAGTGGTAGTCATCTTGGAATTACGATCAACATAAAAAACACAAAGTTTGTAAAGGACCTTCCAATGATTGATGCACAGTTTAGGTTCAATCAGTGCAATAGCTTCAGAGAAGAATATATTTCTGTATTTTCCCCATATGGTCCTGTGTTAATACTACATAGATGCCAACCCCTTTTTGGTACAATCAGTAACAAAAAGTTGAGATGTCAGTAATTTGTGATTTTTTTCAGTAATCATAATTTTTCATAAAATTTTACCATAATCGTACTACAGACTAGGCACAAAGTGATGAGCAAATGATTTCCTTTATTTGTGACAACTAAATGCAAAATTGATGAGCAACAAAAAGAAATAAAAAGTTAAGTTTTAATACATGTATGTTCACTTACAAATGTATTCTGTGTTTCAACTTACTGTCAATAGAAATGAAAATTTCCTGAAGTGGCCCTCCCTCACCCTCCCATGGAATAATTAATGTCTAATTCTGGAGTGCCTGATATGTTGTTGACTTGGCACTTTTGAACTGTTTTGTTGTATATGTGTGTTCATCCCGACCACTGTGCTGAATGGACAAGTCTTGTTTGCAATATTTGCAATGGGCAAAATGTTCCCGTGTCGATTTCATAAGGCAAGAGAAGAATATTCGGGACGAAATCGTTGTCCCAATTTTCTTTTCTTCGCTGCAGAAGCTTCACTTGTTCCCTCAGACATCGCGAAATTGAAAAAAACGTGCTGTGTTCATTAACTACTCGGGATCGAACAAGAAATGGATAGATCGTTTTCTACTACAGATAGTCCCGAGAATCCCTAAAGGATTAAATAATCGAAATCCCTCAAGCGCTTATCATTACGTGATTTTAGCATACAATGAAGCGTCTAAATGATCACAATGATATTTAAATGGGGAACGGTTCCGGGACGGCAATAATCAGAAATCCGTAACAAGTAGACTGTTGACCGTAACACCGTAATTTTGGCCTGAAATTCGCAACAATTACGGAAAAATTGTAATGGTTGGCATCTATGATACTATGACCTGTGGTGGCCGCCATCTTGGATTTCCGATCGGCATAAAAAACAGAGGACCTTCCAATGATCATTCCTGGGCAGTTTGGTTTCAACTGTCCTAGTGGTTTCAGAAAAGAAGCGTTTTGAAACATTTTTCCCATAGGGTCCAATGTTAAACTAAGTCCTGCCGTAGCCGCCATTTTGAATTTCATATCGGAACAAAAAACCTAAAGTTTGTAGAGGACCATCCAATGAACATTCATGTACAGTTTGGCTTTGATAAAATTTGCAGTTTCTGAGAAGAAGGCATTTGAACATTTTCCCATAGGGTCCAATGTTAATCTATGTCCTGCGGTGGCGGCCATCTTGAATTTTCGATCGGCATAAAAAAACAGAAACTTTGTAGAGGACCTTCCAATGATCATTCCTGGGCAGTTTGGTTTCAATTGTCCAAGTGGTTTCAGAGAAGAAGCGTTTTGAAACATTTTTCCCATAGGGTCCAATGTTAAACTAAGTCCTGCCGTAGCCGCCATTCTGAATTTCATATCAGAACAAAAAACGTAAAATTTGTAGAGGATCATCCAATGAACATTCATGTACAGTTTGGCTTTAATAATATTTGTAGTTTCTGAGAAGAAGGCATTTGAACATTTTCCCATAGAGTCCAATGTTAATCTATGTATTGCGGTGGCGGCCATCTTGGATTTCCAATCGGCATAAAAAACATAGAATTTGTAGAGGACCTTCCAATGATCATTCCTGGGCAGTTTGGTTTCAACTGTTCTAGTAGTTTCAGAGAAGAAGCGTTTTGAAACATTTTCCCCATAGGGTCCAATGTTAAACTAAGTCCTGCCGTAGCCGCCATTTTGAATTTCATATCGGAACAAAAAACGTAAAGTTTGTAGAGGACCATCCAATGAACATTCATGTACAGTTTGGCTTTGATAAAATTTGTTGTTTCTGAGAAGAAGGCATTTGAACATTTTCCCATAGGGTCCAATGTTAATCTATGTCCTGCGGTGGTGGCCATCTTGAATTTTCGATCGGCATAAAAAAACAGAAACTTTGTAGAGGACCTTCCAATGATCATTCCTGGGTAGTTTGGTTTCAATTGTCCAAGTGGTTTCAGAGAAGAAGCGTTTTGAAACATTTTTCCCATAGGGTCCAATGTTAAACTAAGTCCTGCCGTAGCCGCCATTTTGAATTTCATATCGGAACAAAAAACGTAAAGTTTGTAGAGGACCATCCAATGAACATTCATGTACAGTTTGGCTTTGATAAAATTTGTAGTTTCTGAGAAGAGGGCATTTGAACATTTTCCCATAGGGTCCAATGTTAATCTATGTATTGCGGTGGCGGCCATCTTGGATTTCCGATCGGCATAAAAAACACACACTTTGTAGAGGACCTTCCAATGATCATTCCTGGGCAGTTTGGTTTCAACTGTCCTAGTGGTTTCAGAGAAGAAGCGTTTTGAAACATTTTTCCCATAGGGTCCAATGTTAAACTAAGTCCTGCCGTAGCCGCCATTTTGAATTTCATATCAAAACAAAAAACGTAAAGTTTGTAGAGGACCATCCAATGAACATTCATGTACATTTTGGCTTTAATAATATTTGTATGTTTCTGAGAAGAAGGCATTTGAACATTTTCCCATAGGGTTCAATGTTAATCCATGTATTGCGGTGGCGGCCATCTTGGATTTCCGATCGGCATAAAAAACATAAAATTTGTAGAGGACCTTCCAATGATCATTCCTGGGCAGTTTGGTTTCAACTGTCCTAGTAGTTTCAGAGAAGAAGCGTTTTGAAACATTTTTCCCATAGGGTCCAATGTTAAACTAAGTCCTGCCGTAGCCGCCATTTTGAATTTCATATCGGAACAAAAAACGTAAAGTTTGTAGAGGACCATCCAATGAACATTCATGTACAGTTTGGCTTTGATAAAATTTGTAGTTTCTGAGAAGAAGGCATTTGAACATTTTCCCATAGGGTCCAATGTTAATCTATGTATTGCGGTGGCGGCCATCTTGGATTTCCGATCGGCATAAAAAACACACACTTTGTAGAGGACCTTCCAATGATCATTCCTGGGCAGTTTGGTTTCAACTGTCCTAGTGGTTTCAGAGAAGAAGCGTTTTGAAACATTTTTCCCATAGGGTCCAATGTTAAACTAAGTCCTGCCGTAGCCGCCATTTTGAATTTCATATCAAAACAAAAAACGTAAAGTTTGTAGAGGACCATCCAATGAACATTCATGTACATTTTGGCTTTAATAATATTTGTATGTTTCTGAGAAGAAGGCATTTGAACATTTTCCCATAGGGTTCAATGTTAATCCATGTATTGCGGTGGCGGCCATCTTGGATTTCCGATCGGCATAAAAAACATAAAATTTGTAGAGGACCTTCCAATGATCATTCCTGGGCAGTTTGGTTTCAACTGTCCTAGTAGTTTCAGAGAAGAAGCGTTTTGAAACATTTTTCCCATAGGGTCCAATGTTAAACTAAGTCCTGCCGTAGCCGCCATTTTGAATTTCATATCGGAACAAAAAACGTAAAGTTTGTAGAGGACCATCCAATGAACATTCATGTACAGTTTGGCTTTGATAAAATTTGTAGTTTCTGAGAAGAAGGCATTTGAACATTTTCCCATAGGGTCCAATGTTAATCTATGTATTGCGGTGGCGGCCATCTTGGATTTCCGATCGGCATAAAAAACACACACTTTGTAGAGGACCTTCCAATGATCATTCCTGGGCAGTTTGGTTTCAACTGTCCTAGTGGTTTCAGAGAAGAAGCGTTTTGAAACATTTTCCCCATAGGGTCCAATGTTAAACTAAGTCCTGCCGTAGCCGCCATTTTAAATTTCATATCAAAACAAAAAACGTAAAGTTTGTAGAGGACCATCCAATGAACATTCATGTACATTTTGGCTTTAATAATATTTGTATGTTTCTGAGAAGAAGGCATTTGAACATTTTCCCATAGGGTCCAATGTTAATCTATGTATTGCGGTGGCGGCCATCTTGGATTTCCAATCGGCATAAAAAACATAGAATTTGTAGAGGACCTTCCAATGATCATTCCTGGGCAGTTTGGTTTCAACTGTTCTAGTAGTTTCAGAGAAGAAGCGTTTTGAAACATTTTTCCCATAGGGTCCAATGTTAAACTAAGTCCTGCCGTAGCCGCCATTTTGAATTTCATATCGGAACAAAAAACGTAAAGTTTGTAGAGGACCATCCAATGAACATTCATGTACAGTTTGGCTTTGATAAAATTTGTAGTTTCTGAGAAGAGGGCATTTGAACATTTTCCCATAGGGTCCAATGTTAATCTATGTATTGCGGTGGCGGCCATCTTGGATTTCCGATCGGCATAAAAAACACACACTTTGTAGAGGACCTTCCAATGATCATTCCTGGGCAGTTTGGTTTCAACTGTCCTAGTGGTTTCAGAGAAGAAGCGTTTTGAAACATTTTTCCCATAGGGTCCAATGTTAAACTAAGTCCTGCCGTAGCCGCCATTTTGAATTTCATATCAAAACAAAAAACGTACAGTTTGTAGAGGACCATCCAATGAACATTCATGTACATTTTGGCTTTAATAATATTTGTATGTTTCTGAGAAGAAGGCATTTGAACATTTTCCCATAGGGTCCAATGTTAATCTATGTATTGCGGTGGCGGCCATCTTGGATTTCCGATCGGCATAAAAAACACACACTTTGTAGAGGACCTTCCAATGATCATTCCTGGGCAGTTTGGTTTCAACTGTCCTAGTGGTTTCAGAGAAGAAGCGTTTTGAAACATTTTCCCCATAGGGTCCAATGTTAAACTAAGTCCTGCCGTAGCCGCCATTTTAAATTTCATATCAAAACAAAAAACGTAAAGTTTGTAGAGGACCATCCAATGAACATTCATGTACATTTTGGCTTTAATAATATTTGTATGTTTCTGAGAAGAAGGCATTTGAACATTTTCCCATAGGGTCCAATGTTAATCTATGTATTGCGGTGGCGGCCATCTTGGATTTCCAATCGGCATAAAAAACATAGAATTTGTAGAGGACCTTCCAATGATCATTCCTGGGCAGTTTGGTTTCAACTGTTCTAGTAGTTTCAGAGAAGAAGCGTTTTGAAACATTTTTCCCATAGGGTCCAATGTTAAACTAAGTCCTGCCGTAGCCGCCATTTTGAATTTCATATCGGAACAAAAAACGTAAAGTTTGTAGAGGACCATCCAATGAACATTCATGTACAGTTTGGCTTTGATAAAATTTGTAGTTTCTGAGAAGAGGGCATTTGAACATTTTCCCATAGGGTCCAATGTTAATCTATGTATTGCGGTGGCGGCCATCTTGGATTTCCGATCGGCATAAAAAACACACACTTTGTAGAGGACCTTCCAATGATCATTCCTGGGCAGTTTGGTTTCAACTGTCCTAGTGGTTTCAGAGAAGAAGCGTTTTGAAACATTTTTCCCATAGGGTCCAATGTTAAACTAAGTCCTGCCGTAGCCGCCATTTTGAATTTCATATCAAAACAAAAAACGTAAAGTTTGTAGAGGACCATCCAATGAACATTCATGTACATTTTGGCTTTAATAATATTTGTATGTTTCTGAGAAGAAGGCATTTGAACATTTTCCCATAGGGTTCAATGTTAATCCATGTATTGCGGTGGCGGCCATCTTGGATTTCCGATCGGCATAAAAAACATAAAATTTGTAGAGGACCTTCCAATGATCATTCCTGGGCAGTTTGGTTTCAACTGTCCTAGTAGTTTCAGAGAAGAAGCGTTTTGAAACATTTTTCCCATAGGGTCCAATGTTAAACTAAGTCCTGCCGTAGCCGCCATTTTGAATTTCATATCGGAACAAAAAACGTAAAGTTTGTAGAGGACCATCCAATGAACATTCATGTACAGTTTGGCTTTGATAAAATTTGTAGTTTCTGAGAAGAAGGCATTTGAACATTTTCCCATAGGGTCCAATGTTAATCTATGTATTGCGGTGGCGGCCATCTTGGATTTCCGATCGGCATAAAAAACACACACTTTGTAGAGGACCTTCCAATGATCATTCCTGGGCAGTTTGGTTTCAACTGTCCTAGTGGTTTCAGAGAAGAAGCGTTTTGAAACATTTTTCCCATAGGGTCCAATGTTAAACTAAGTCCTGCCGTAGCCGCCATTTTAAATTTCATATCAAAACAAAAAACGTAAAGTTTGTAGAGGACCATCCAATGAACATTCATGTACATTTTGGCTTTAATAATATTTGTATGTTTCTGAGAAGAAGGCATTTGAACATTTTCCCATAGGGTCCAATGTTAATCTATGTATTGCGGTGGCGGCCATCTTGGATTTCCAATCGGCATAAAAAACATAGAATTTGTAGAGGACCTTCCAATGATCATTCCTGGGCAGTTTGGTTTCAACTGTTCTAGTAGTTTCAGAGAAGAAGCGTTTTGAAACATTTTCCCCATAGGGTCCAATGTTAAACTAAGTCCTGCCGTAGCCGCCATTTTGAATTTCATATCGGAACAAAAAACGTAAAGTTTGTAGAGGACCATCCAATGAACATTCATGTACAGTTTGGCTTTGATAAAATTTGTAGTTTCTGAGAAGAGGGCATTTGAACATTTTCCCATAGGGTCCAATGTTAATCTATGTATTGCGGTGGCGGCCATCTTGGATTTCCGATCGGCATAAAAAACACACACTTTGTAGAGGACCTTCCAATGATCATTCCTGGGCAGTTTGGTTTCAACTGTCCTAGTGGTTTCAGAGAAGAAGCGTTTTGAAACATTTTTCCCATAGGGTCCAATGTTAAACTAAGTCCTGCCGTAGTCGCCATTTTGAATTTCATATCAAAACAAAAAACGTAAAGTTTGTAGAGGACCATCCAATGAACATTCATGTACATTTTGGCTTTAATAATATTTGTATGTTTCTGAGAAGAAGGCATTTGAACATTTTCCCATAGGGTCCAATGTTAATCTATGTATTGCGGTGGCGGCCATCTTGGATTTCCGATCGGCATAAAAAACACACACTTTGTAGAGGACCTTCCAATGATCATTCCTGGGCAGTTTGGTTTCAACTGTCCTAGTGGTTTCAGAGAAGAAGCGTTTTGAAACATTTTCCCCATAGGGTCCAATGTTAAACTAAGTCCTGCCGTAGCCGCCATTTTAAATTTCATATCAAAACAAAAAACGTAAAGTTTGTAGAGGACCATCCAATGAACATTCATGTACATTTTGGCTTTAATAATATTTGTATGTTTCTGAGAAGAAGGCATTTGAACATTTTCCCATAGGGTCCAATGTTAATCTATGTATTGCGGTGGCGGCCATCTTGGATTTCCAATCGGCATAAAAAACATAGAATTTGTAGAGGACCTTCCAATGATCATTCCTGGGCAGTTTGGTTTCAACTGTTCTAGTAGTTTCAGAGAAGAAGCGTTTTGAAACATTTTTCCCATAGGGTCCAATGTTAAACTAAGTCCTGCCGTAGCCGCCATTTTGAATTTCATATCGGAACAAAAAACGTAAAGTTTGTAGAGGACCATCCAATGAACATTCATGTACAGTTTGGCTTTGATAAAATTTGTAGTTTCTGAGAAGAGGGCATTTGAACATTTTCCCATAGGGTCCAATGTTAATCTATGTATTGCGGTGGCGGCCATCTTGGATTTCCAATCGGCATAAAAAACACACACTTTGTAGAGGACCTTCCAATGATCATTCCTGGGCAGTTTGGTTTCAACTGTCCTAGTGGTTTCAGAGAAGAAGCGTTTTGAAACATTTTTCCCATAGGGTCCAATGTTAAACTAAGTCCTGCCGTAGCCGCCATTTTGAATTTCATATCAAAACAAAAAACGTAAAGTTTGTAGAGGACCATCCAATGAACATTCATGTACATTTTGGCTTTAATAATATTTGTATGTTTCTGAGAAGAAGGCATTTGAACATTTTCCCATAGGGTTCAATGTTAATCCATGTATTGCGGTGGCGGCCATCTTGGATTTCCGATCGGCATAAAAAACATAAAATTTGTAGAGGACCTTCCAATGATCATTCCTGGGCAGTTTGGTTTCAACTGTCCTAGTAGTTTCAGAGAAGAAGCGTTTTGAAACATTTTCCCCATAGGGTCCAATGTTAAACTAAGTCCTGCCGTAGCCGCCATTTTGAATTTCATATCGGAACAAAAAACGTAAAGTTTGTAGAGGACCATCCAATGAACATTCATGTACAGTTTGGCTTTGATAAAATTTGTAGTTTCTGAGAAGGCATTTGAACATTTTCCCATAGGGTCCAATGTTAATCTATGTATTGCGGTGGCGGCCATCTTGGATTTCCGATCGGCATAAAAAACACACACTTTGTAGAGGACCTTCCAACGATCATTCCTGGGCAGTTTGGTTTCAACTGTCCTAGTGGTTTCAGAGAAGAAGCGTTTTGAAACATTTTTCCCATAGGGTCCAATGTTAAACTAAGTCCTGCCGTAGCCGCCATTTTGAATTTCATATCAAAACAAAAAACGTAAAGTTTGTAGAGGACCATCCAATGAACATTCATGTACATTTTGGCTTTAATAATATTTGTATGTTTCTGAGAAGAAGGCATTTGAACATTGTCCCATAGGGTCCAATGTTAATCTATGTATTGCGGTGGCGGCCATCTTGGATTTCCGATCGGCATAAAAAACATAGAATTTGTAGAGGACCTTCCAATGATCATTCCTGGGCAGTTTGGTTTCAACTGTTCTAGTAGTTTCAGAGAAGAAGCGTTTTGAAACATTTTTCCCATAGGGTCCAATGTTAAACTAAGTCCTGCCGTAGCCGCCATTTTGAATTTCATATCGGAACAAAAAACGTAAAGTTTGTAGAGGACCATCCAATGAACATTCATGTACAGTTTGGCTTTGATAAAATTTGTTGTTTCTGAGAAGAAGGCATTTGAACATTTTCCCATAGGGTCCAATGTTAATCTATGTCCTGCGGTGGTGGCCATCTTGAATTTTCGATCGGCATAAAAAAACAGAAACTTTGTAGAGGACCTTCCAATGATCATTCCTGGGTAGTTTGGTTTCAATTGTCCAAGTGGTTTCAGAGAAGAAGCGTTTTGAAACATTTTTCCCATAGGGTCCAATGTTAAACTAAGTCCTGCCGTAGCCGCCATTTTGAATTTCATATCGGAACAAAAAACGTAAAGTTTGTAGAGGACCATCCAATGAACATTCATGTACAGTTTGGCTTTGATAAAATTTGTAGTTTCTGAGAAGAGGGCATTTGAACATTTTCCCATAGGGTCCAATGTTAATCTATGTATTGCGGTGGCGGCCATCTTGGATTTCCGATCGGCATAAAAAACACACACTTTGTAGAGGACCTTCCAATGATCATTCCTGGGCAGTTTGGTTTCAACTGTCCTAGTGGTTTCAGAGAAGAAGCGTTTTGAAACATTTTTCCCATAGGGTCCAATGTTAAACTAAGTCCTGCCGTAGCCGCCATTTTGAATTTCATATCAAAACAAAAAACGTAAAGTTTGTAGAGGACCATCCAATGAACATTCATGTACATTTTGGCTTTAATAATATTTGTATGTTTCTGAGAAGAAGGCATTTGAACATTTCCCCATAGGGTTCAATGTTAATCCATGTATTGCGGTGGCGGCCATCTTGGATTTCCGATCGGCATAAAAAACATAAAATTTGTAGAGGACCTTCCAATGATCATTCCTGGGCAGTTTGGTTTCAACTGTCCTAGTAGTTTCAGAGAAGAAGCGTTTTGAAACATTTTTCCCATAGGGTCCAATGTTAAACTAAGTCCTGCCGTAGCCGCCATTTTGAATTTCATATCGGAACAAAAAACGTAAAGTTTGTAGAGGACCATCCAATGAACATTCATGTACAGTTTGGCTTTGATAAAATTTGTAGTTTCTGAGAAGAAGGCATTTGAACATTTTCCCATAGGATCCAATGTTAATCTATGTATTGCGGTGGCGGCCATCTTGGATTTCCGATCGGCATAAAAAACACACACTTTGTAGAGGACCTTCCAATGATCATTCCTGGGCAGTTTGGTTTCAACTGTCCTAGTGGTTTCAGAGAAGAATCGTTTTGAAACATTTTTCCCATAGGGTCCAATGTTAAACTAAGTCCTGCCGTAGCCGCCATTTTAAATTTCATATCAAAACAAAAAACGTAAAGTTTGTAGAGGACCATCCAATGAACATTCATGTACATTTTGGCTTTAATAATATTTGTATGTTTCTGAGAAGAAGGCATTTGAACATTTTCCCATAGGGTCCAATGTTAATCTATGTATTGCGGTGGCGGCCATCTTGGATTTCCAATCGGCATAAAAAACATAGAATTTGTAGAGGACCTTCCAATGATCATTCCTGGGCAGTTTGGTTTCAACTGTTCTAGTAGTTTCAGAGAAGAAGCGTTTTGAAACATTTTTCCCATAGGGTCCAATGTTAAACTAAGTCCTGCCGTAGCCGCCATTTTGAATTTCATATCGGAACAAAAAACGTAAAGTTTGTAGAGGACCATCCAATGAACATTCATGTACAGTTTGGCTTTGATAAAATTTGTAGTTTCTGAGAAGAGGGCATTTGAACATTTTCCCATAGGGTCCAATGTTAATCTATGTATTGCGGTGGCGGCCATCTTGGATTTCCGATCGGCATAAAAAACACACACTTTGTAGAGGACCTTCCAATGATCATTCCTGGACAGTTTGGTTTCAACTGTCCTAGTGGTTTCAGAGAAGAAGCGTTTTGAAACATTTTTCCCATAGGGTCCAATGTTAAACTAAGTCCTGCCGTAGCCGCCATTTTGAATTTCATATCAAAACAAAAAACGTAAAGTTTGTAGAGGACCATCCAATGAACATTCATGTACATTTTGGCTTTAATAATATTTGTATGTTTCTGAGAAGAAGGCATTTGAACATTTTCCCATAGGGTTCAATGTTAATCCATGTATTGCGGTGGCGGCCATCTTGGATTTCCGATCGGCATAAAAAACATAAAATTTGTAGAGGACCTTCCAATGATCATTCCTGGGCAGTTTGGTTTCAACTGTCCTAGTAGTTTCAGAGAAGAAGCGTTTTGAAACATTTTTCCCATAGGGTCCAATGTTAAACTAAGTCCTGCCGTAGCCGCCATTTTGAATTTCATATCGGAACAAAAAACGTAAAGTTTGTAGAGGACCATCCAATGAACATTCATGTACAGTTTGGCTTTGATAAAATTTGTAGTTTCTGAGAAGAAGGCATTTGAACATTTTCCCATAGGGTCCAATGTTAATCTATGTATTGCGGTGGTGGCCATCTTGGATTTCCGATCGGCATAAAAAACACACACTTTGTAGAGGACCTTCCAACGATCATTCCTGGGCAGTTTGGTTTCAACTGTCCTAGTGGTTTCAGAGAAGAAGCGTTTTGAAACATTTTTCCCATAGGGTCCAATGTTAAACTAAGTCCTGCCGTAGCCGCCATTTTGAATTTCATATCAAAACAAAAAACGTAAAGTTTGTAGAGGACCATCCAATGAACATTCATGTACATTTTGGCTTTAATAATATTTGTATGTTTCTGAGAAGAAGGCATTTGAACATTTTCCCATAGGGTCCAATGTTAATCTATGTATTGCGGTGGCGGCCATCTTGGATTTCCAATCGGCATAAAAAACATAGAATTTGTAGAGGACCTTCCAATGATCATTCCTGGGCAGTTTGGTTTCAACTGTTCTAGTAGTTTCAGAGAAGAAGCGTTTTGAAACATTTTTCCCATAGGGTCCAATGTTAAACTAAGTCCTGCCGTAGCCGCCATTTTGAATTTCATATCGGAACAAAAAACGTAAAGTTTGTAGAGAACCATCCAATGAACATTCATGTACAGTTTGGCTTTGATAAAATTTGTTGTTTCTGAGAAGAAGGCATTTGAACATTTTCCCATAGGGTCCAATGTTAATCTATGTCCTGCGGTGGTGGCCATCTTGAATTTTCGATCGGCATAAAAAAACAGAAACTTTGTAGAGGACCTTCCAATGATCATTCCTGGGTAGTTTGGTTTCAATTGTCCAAGTGGTTTCAGAGAAGAAGCGTTTTGAAACATTTTTCCCATAGGGTCCAATGTTAAACTAAGTCCTGCCGTAGCCGCCATTTTGAATTTCATATCGGAACAAAAAACGTAAAGTTTGTAGAGGACCATCCAATGAACATTCATGTACAGTTTGGCTTTGATAAAATTTGTTGTTTCTGAGAAGAAGGCATTTGAACATTTTCCCATAGGGTCCAATGTTAATCTATGTCCTGCGGTGGTGGCCATCTTGAATTTTCGATCGGCATAAAAAAACAGAAACTTTGTAGAGGACCTTCCAATGATCATTCCTGGGTAGTTTGGTTTCAATTGTCCAAGTGGTTTCAGAGAAGAAGCGTTTTGAAACATTTTTCCCATAGGGTCCAATGTTAAACTAAGTCCTGCCGTAGCCGCCATTTTGAATTTCATATCGGAACAAAAAACGTAAAGTTTGTAGAGGACCATCCAATGAACATTCATGTACAGTTTGGCTTTGATAAAATTTGTAGTTTCTGAGAAGAGGGCATTTGAACATTTTCCCATAGGGTCCAATGTTAATCTATGTATTGCGGTGGCGGCCATCTTGGATTTCCGATCGGCATAAAAAACACACACTTTGTAGAGGACCTTCCAATGATCATTCCTGGGCAGTTTGGTTTCAACTGTCCTAGTGGTTTCAGAGAAGAAGCGTTTTGAAACATTTTTCCCATAGGGTCCAATGTTAAACTAAGTCCTGCCGTAGCCGCCATTTTGAATTTCATATCAAAACAAAAAACGTAAAGTTTGTAGAGGACCATCCAATGAACATTCATGTACATTTTGGCTTTAATAATATTTGTATGTTTCTGAGAAGAAGGCATTTGAACATTTTCCCATAGGGTTCAATGTTAATCCATGTATTGCGGTGGCGGCCATCTTGGATTTCCGATCGGCATAAAAAACATAAAATTTGTAGAGGACCTTCCAATGATCATTCCTGGGCAGTTTGGTTTCAACTGTCCTAGTAGTTTCAGAGAAGAAGCGTTTTGAAACATTTTTCCCATAGGGTCCAATGTTAAACTAAGTCCTGCCGTAGCCGCCATTTTGAATTTCATATCGGAACAAAAAACGTAAAGTTTGTAGAGGACCATCCAATGAACATTCATGTACAGTTTGCCTTTGATAAAATTTGTAGTTTCTGAGAAGAAGGCATTTGAACATTTTCCCATAGGATCCAATGTTAATCTATGTATTGCGGTGGCGGCCATCTTGGATTTCCGATCGGCATAAAAAACACACACTTTGTAGAGGACCTTCCAATGATCATTCCTGGGCAGTTTGGTTTCAACTGTCCTAGTGGTTTCAGAGAAGAAGCGTTTTGAAACATTTTTCCCATAGGGTCCAATGTTAAACTAAGTCCTGCCGTAGCCGCCATTTTAAATTTCATATCAAAACAAAAAACGTAAAGTTTGTAGAGGACCATCCAATGAACATTCATGTACATTTTGGCTTTAATAATATTTGTATGTTTCTGAGAAGAAGGCATTTGAACATTTTCCCATAGGGTTCAATGTTAATCTATGTATTGCGGTGGCGGCCATCTTGGATTTCCAATCGGCATAAAAAACATAGAATTTGTAGAGGACCTTCCAATGATCATTCCTGGGCAGTTTGGTTTCAACTGTTCTAGTAGTTTCAGAGAAGAAGCGTTTTGAAACATTTTTCCCATAGGGTCCAATGTTAAACTAAGTCCTGCCGTAGCCGCCATTTTGAATTTCATATCGGAACAAAAAACGTAAAGTTTGTAGAGGACCATCCAATGAACATTCATGTACAGTTTGGCTTTGATAAAATTTGTAGTTTCTGAGAAGAGGGCATTTGAACATTTTCCCATAGGGTCCAATGTTAATCTATGTATTGCGGTGGCGGCCATCTTGGATTTCCGATCGGCATAAAAAACACACACTTTGTAGAGGACCTTCCAATGATCATTCCTGGGCAGTTTGGTTTCAACTGTCCTAGTGGTTTCAGAGAAGAAGCGTTTTGAAACATTTTTCCCATAGGGTCCAATGTTAAACTAAGTCCTGCCGTAGCCGCCATTTTGAATTTCATATCAAAACAAAAAACGTAAAGTTTGTAGAGGACCATCCAATGAACATTCATGTACATTTTGGCTTTAATAATATTTGTATGTTTCTGAGAAGAAGGCATTTGAACATTTTCCCATAGGGTTCAATGTTAATCCATGTATTGCGGTGGCGGCCATCTTGGATTTCCGATCGGCATAAAAAACATAAAATTTGTAGAGGACCTTCCAATGATCATTCCTGGGCAGTTTGGTTCAACTGTCCTAGTAGTTTCAGAGAAGAAGCGTTTTGAAACATTTTTCCCATAGGGTCCAATGTTAAACTAAGTCCTGCCGTAGCCGCCATTTTGAATTTCATATCGGAACAAAAAACGTAAAGTTTGTAGAGGACCATCCAATGAACATTCATGTACAGTTTGGCTTTGATAAAATTTGTTGTTTCTGAGAAGAAGGCATTTGAACATTTTCCCATAGGGTCCAATGTTAATCTATGTCCTGCGGTGGTGGCCATCTTGAATTTTCGATCGGCATAAAAAAACAGAAACTTTGTAGAGGACCTTCCAATGATCATTCCTGGGTAGTTTGGTTTCAATTGTCCAAGTGGTTTCAGAGAAGAAGCGTTTTGAAACATTTTTCCCATAGGGTCCAATGTTAAACTAAGTCCTGCCGTAGCCGCCATTTTGAATTTCATATCGGAACAAAAAACGTAAAGTTTGTAGAGGACCATCCAATGAACATTCATGTACAGTTTGGCTTTGATAAAATTTGTTGTTTCTGAGAAGAAGGCATTTGAACATTTTCCCATAGGGTCCAATGTTAATCTATGTCCTGCGGTGGTGGCCATCTTGAATTTTCGATCGGCATAAAAAAACAGAAACTTTGTAGAGGACCTTCCAATGATCATTCCTGGGTAGTTTGGTTTCAATTGTCCAAGTGGTTTCAGAGAAGAAGCGTTTTGAAACATTTTTCCCATAGGGTCCAATGTTAAACTAAGTCCTGCCGTAGCCGCCATTTTGAATTTCATATCGGAACAAAAAACGTAAAGTTTGTAGAGGACCATCCAATGAACATTCATGTACAGTTTGGCTTTGATAAAATTTGTAGTTTCTGAGAAGAGGGCATTTGAACATTTTCCCATAGGGTCCAATGTTAATCTATGTATTGCGGTGGCGGCCATCTTGGATTTCCGATCGGCATAAAAAACACACACTTTGTAGAGGACCTTCCAATGATCATTCCTGGGCAGTTTGGTTTCAACTGTCCTAGTGGTTTCAGAGAAGAAGCGTTTTGAAACATTTTTCCCATAGGGTCCAATGTTAAACTAAGTCCTGCCGTAGCCGCCATTTTGAATTTCATATCAAAACAAAAAACGTAAAGTTTGTAGAGGACCATCCAATGAACATTCATGTACATTTTGGCTTTAATAATATTTGTATGTTTCTGAGAAGAAGGCATTTGAACATTTTCCCATAGGGTTCAATGTTAATCCATGTATTGCGGTGGCGGCCATCTTGGATTTCCGATCGGCATAAAAAACATAAAATTTGTAGAGGACCTTCCAATGATCATTCCTGGGCAGTTTGGTTTCAACTGTCCTAGTAGTTTCAGAGAAGAAGCGTTTTGAAACATTTTTCCCATAGGGTCCAATGTTAAACTAAGTCCTGCCGTAGCCGCCATTTTGAATTTCATATCGGAACAAAAAACGTAAAGTTTGTAGAGGACCATCCAATGAACATTCATGTACAGTTTGCCTTTGATAAAATTTGTAGTTTCTGAGAAGAAGGCATTTGAACATTTTCCCATAGGATCCAATGTTAATCTATGTATTGCGGTGGCGGCCATCTTGGATTTCCGATCGGCATAAAAAACACACACTTTGTAGAGGACCTTCCAATGATCATTCCTGGGCAGTTTGGTTTCAACTGTCCTAGTGGTTTCAGAGAAGAAGCGTTTTGAAACATTTTTCCCATAGGGTCCAATGTTAAACTAAGTCCTGCCGTAGCCGCCATTTTAAATTTCATATCAAAACAAAAAACGTAAAGTTTGTAGAGGACCATCCAATGAACATTCATGTACATTTTGGCTTTAATAATATTTGTATGTTTCTGAGAAGAAGGCATTTGAACATTTTCCCATAGGGTTCAATGTTAATCTATGTATTGCGGTGGCGGCCATCTTGGATTTCCAATCGGCATAAAAAACATAGAATTTGTAGAGGACCTTCCAATGATCATTCCTGGGCAGTTTGGTTTCAACTGTTCTAGTAGTTTCAGAGAAGAAGCGTTTTGAAACATTTTTCCCATAGGGTCCAATGTTAAACTAAGTCCTGCCGTAGCCGCCATTTTGAATTTCATATCGGAACAAAAAACGTAAAGTTTGTAGAGGACCATCCAATGAACATTCATGTACAGTTTGGCTTTGATAAAATTTGTAGTTTCTGAGAAGAGGGCATTTGAACATTTTCCCATAGGGTCCAATGTTAATCTATGTATTGCGGTGGCGGCCATCTTGGATTTCCGATCGGCATAAAAAACACACACTTTGTAGAGGACCTTCCAATGATCATTCCTGGGCAGTTTGGTTTCAACTGTCCTAGTGGTTTCAGAGAAGAAGCGTTTTGAAACATTTTTCCCATAGGGTCCAATGTTAAACTAAGTCCTGCCGTAGCCGCCATTTTGAATTTCATATCAAAACAAAAAACGTAAAGTTTGTAGAGGACCATCCAATGAACATTCATGTACATTTTGGCTTTAATAATATTTGTATGTTTCTGAGAAGAAGGCATTTGAACATTTTCCCATAGGGTTCAATGTTAATCCATGTATTGCGGTGGCGGCCATCTTGGATTTCCGATCGGCATAAAAAACATAAAATTTGTAGAGGACCTTCCAATGATCATTCCTGGGCAGTTTGGTTTCAACTGTCCTAGTAGTTTCAGAGAAGAAGCGTTTTGAAACATTTTTCCCATAGGGTCCAATGTTAAACTAAGTCCTGCCGTAGCCGCAATTTTGAATTTCATATCGGAACAAAAAACGTAAAGTTTGTAGAGGACCATCCAATGAACATTCATGTACAGTTTGCCTTTGATAAAATTTGTAGTTTCTGAGAAGAAGGCATTTGAACATTTTCCCATAGGATCCAATGTTAATCTATGTATTGCGGTGGCGGCCATCTTGGATTTCCGATCGGCATAAAAAACACACACTTTGTAGAGGACCTTCCAATGATCATTCCTGGGCAGTTTGGTTTCAACTGTCCTAGTGGTTTCAGAGAAGAAGCGTTTTGAAACATTTTTCCCATAGGGTCCAATGTTAAACTAAGTCCTGCCGTAGCCGCCATTTTAAATTTCATATCAAAACAAAAAACGTAAAGTTTGTAGAGGACCATCCAATGAACATTCATGTACATTTTGGCTTTAATAATATTTGTATGTTTCTGAGAAGAAGGCATTTGAACATTTTCCCATAGGGTTCAATGTTAATCTATGTATTGCGGTGGCGGCCATCTTGGATTTCCAATCGGCATAAAAAACATAGAATTTGTAGAGGACCTTCCAATGATCATTCCTGGGCAGTTTGGTTTCAACTGTTCTAGTAGTTTCAGAGAAGAAGCGTTTTGAAACATTTTTCCCATAGGGTCCAATGTTAAACTAAGTCCTGCCGTAGCCGCCATTTTGAATTTCATATCGGAACAAAAAACGTAAAGTTTGTAGAGGACCATCCAATGAACATTCATGTACAGTTTGGCTTTGATAAAATTTGTAGTTTCTGAGAAGAGGGCATTTGAACATTTTCCCATAGGGTCCAATGTTAATCTATGTATTGCGGTGGCGGCCATCTTGGATTTCCGATCGGCATAAAAAACACACACTTTGTAGAGGACCTTCCAATGATCATTCCTGGGCAGTTTGGTTTCAACTGTCCTAGTGGTTTCAGAGAAGAAGCGTTTTGAAACATTTTTCCCATAGGGTCCAATGTTAAACTAAGTCCTGCCGTAGCCGCCATTTTGAATTTCATATCAAAACAAAAAACGTAAAGTTTGTAGAGGACCATCCAATGAACATTCATGTACATTTTGGCTTTAATAATATTTGTATGTTTCTGAGAAGAAGGCATTTGAACATTTTCCCATAGGGTTCAATGTTAATCTATGTATTGCGGTGGCGGCCATCTTGGATTTCCGATCGGCATAAAAAACATAAAATTTGTAGAGGACCTTCCAATGATCATTCCTGGGCAGTTTGGTTTCAACTGTCCTAGTAGTTTCAGAGAAGAAGCGTTTTGAAACATTTTTCCCATAGGGTCCAATGTTAAACTAAGTCCTGCCGTAGCCGCCATTTTGAATTTCATATCGGAACAAAAAACGTAAAGTTTGTAGAGGACCATCCAATGAACATTCATGTACAGTTTGGCTTTGATAAAATTTGTAGTTTCTGAGAAGAAGGCATTTGAACATTTTCCCATAGGGTCCAATGTTAAACTATGTATTGCGGTGGTGGCCATCTTGGATTTCCGATCGGCATAAAAAACACACACTTTGTAGAGGACCTTCCAACGATCATTCCTGGGCAGTTTGGTTTCAACTGTCCTAGTGGTTTCAGAGAAGAAGCATTTTGAAACATTTTTCCCATAGGGTCCAATGTTAAACTAAGTCCTGCCGTAGCCGCCATTTTGAATTTCATATCAAAACAAAAAACGTAAAGTTTGTAGAGGACCATCCAATGAACATTCATGTACATTTTGGCTTTAATAATATTTGTATGTTTCTGAGAAGAAGGCATTTGAACATTTTCCCATAGGGTCCAATGTTAATCTATGTATTGCGGTGGCGGCCATCTTGGATTTCCAATCGGCATAAAAAACATAGAATTTGTAGAGGACCTTCCAATGATCATTCCTGGGCAGTTTGGTTTCAACTGTTCTAGTAGTTTCAGAGAAGAAGCGTTTTGAAACATTTTTCCCATAGGGTCCAATGTTAAACTAAGTCCTGCCGTAGCCGCCATTTTGAATTTCATATCGGAACAAAAAACGTAAAGTTTGTAGAGGACCATCCAATGAACATTCATGTACAGTTTGGCTCTGATAAAATTTGTTGTTTCTGAGAAGAAGGCATTTGAACATTTTCCCATAGGGTCCAATGTTAATCTATGTCCTGCGGTGGTGGCCATCTTGAATTTTCGATCGGCATAAAAAAACAGAAACTTTGTAGAGGACCTTCCAATGATCATTCCTGGGTAGTTTGGTTTCAATTGTCCAAGTGGTTTCAGAGAAGAAGCGTTTTGAAACATTTTTCCCATAGGGTCCAATGTTAAACTAAGTCCTGCCGTAGCCGCCATTTTGAATTTCATATCGGAACAAAAAACATAAAATTTGTAGAGGACCATCCAATGAACATTCATGTACAGTTTGGCTTTGATAAAATTTGTAGTTTCTGAGAAGAAGGCATTTGAACATTTTCCCATAGGATCCAATGTTAATCTATGTATTGCGGTGGCGGCCATCTTGGATTTCCGATCGGCATAAAAAACACACACTTTGTAGAGGACCTTCCAATGATCATTCCTGGGCAGTTTGGTTTCAACTGTCCTAGTGGTTTCAGAGAAGAAGCGTTTTGAAACATTTTTCCCATAGGGTCCAATGTTAAACTAAGTCCTGCCGTAGCCGCCATTTTGAATTTCATATCAAAACAAAAACGTAAAGTTTGTAGAGGACCATCCAATGAACATTCATGTACATTTTGGCTTTAATAATATTTGTATGTTTCTGAGAAGAAGGCATTTGAACATTTTCCCATAGGGTCCAATGTTAATCCATGTATTGTGGTGGTGGCCATCTTGGATTTCCGATCGGCATAAAAAACCTATAATTTGTAGAGGACCTTCCAATGATCATTCCTGGGCAGTTTGGTTTCAACTGTCCTAGTAGTTTCAGAGAAGAAGCGTTTTGAAACATTTTTCCCATAGGGTCCAATGTTAAACTAAGTCCTGCCGTAGCCGCCATTTTGAATTTCATATCGGAACAAAAAACGTAAAGTTTGTAGAGGACCATCCAATGAACATTCATGTACAGTTTGGCTTTGATAAAATTTGTAGTTTCTGAGAAGAAGGCATTTGAACATTTTCCCATAGGATCCAATGTTAATCTATGTATTGCGGTGGCGGCCATCTTGGATTTCCGATCGGCATAAAAAACACACACTTTGTAGAGGACCTTCCAATGATCATTCCTGGGCAGTTTGGTTTCAACTGTTCTAGTAGTTTCAGAGAAGAAGCGTTTTGAAACATTTTTCCCATAGGGTCCAATGTTAAACTAAGTCCTGCCGTAGCCGCCATTTTGAATTTCATATCGGAACAAAAAACGTAAAGTTTGTAGAGGACCATCCAATGAACATTCATGTACAGTTTGGCTTTGATAAAATTTGTTGTTTCTGAGAAGAAGGCATTTGAACATTTTCCCATAGGGTCCAATGTTAATCTATGTCCTGCGGTGGTGGCCATCTTGAATTTTCGATCGGCATAAAAAAACAGAAACTTTGTAGAGGACCTTCCAATGATCATTCCTGGGTAGTTTGGTTTCAATTGTCCAAGTGGTTTCAGAGAAGAAGCGTTTTGAAACATTTTTCCCATAGGGTCCAATGTTAAACTAAGTCCTGCCGTAGCCGCCATTTTGAATTTCATATCGGAACAAAAAACGTAAAGTTTGTAGAGGACCATCCAATGAACATTCATGTACAGTTTGGCTTTGATAAAATTTGTTGTTTCTGAGAAGAAGGCATTTGAACATTTTCCCATAGGGTCCAATGTTAATCTATGTCCTGCGGTGGTGGCCATCTTGAATTTTCGATCGGCATAAAAAAACAGAAACTTTGTAGAGGACCTTCCAATGATCATTCCTGGGTAGTTTGGTTTCAATTGTCCAAGTGGTTTCAGAGAAGAAGCGTTTTGAAACATTTTTCCCATAGGGTCCAATGTTAAACTAAGTCCTGCCGTAGCCGCCATTTTGAATTTCATATCGGAACAAAAAACGTAAAGTTTGTAGAGGACCATCCAATGAACATTCATGTACAGTTTGGCTTTGATAAAATTTGTAGTTTCTGAGAAGAAGGCATTTGAACATTTTCCCATAGGATCCAATGTTAATCTATGTATTGCGGTGGCGGCCATCTTGGATTTCCGATCGGCATAAAAAACACACACTTTGTAGAGGACCTTCCAATGATCATTCCTGGGCAGTTTGGTTTCAACTGTCCTAGTGGTTTCAGAGAAGAAGCGTTTTGAAACATTTTTCCCATAGGGTCCAATGTTAAACTAAGTCCTGCCGTAGCCGCCATTTTGAATTTCATATCAAAACAAAAAACGTAAAGTTTGTAGAGGACCATCCAATGAACATTCATGTACATTTTGGCTTTAATAATATTTGTATGTTTCTGAGAAGAAGGCATTTGAACATTTTCCCATAGGGTTCAATGTTAATCCATGTATTGCGGTGGCGGCCATCTTGGATTTCCGATCGGCATAAAAAACATAAAATTTGTAGAGGACCTTCCAATGATCATTCCTGGGCAGTTTGGTTTCAACTGTCCTAGTAGTTTCAGAGAAGAAGCGTTTTGAAACATTTTTCCCATAGGGTCCAATGTTAAACTAAGTCCTGCCGTAGCCGCCATTTTGAATTTCATATCGGAACAAAAAACGTAAAGTTTGTAGAGGACCATCCAATGAACATTCATGTACAGTTTGGCTTTGATAAAATTTGTAGTTTCTGAGAAGAAGGCATTTGAACATTTTCCCATAGGGTCCAATGTTAAACTATGTATTGCGGTGGTGGCCATCTTGGATTTCCGATCGGCATAAAAAACACACACTTTGTAGAGGACCTTCCAACGATCATTCCTGGGCAGTTTGGTTTCAACTGTCCTAGTGGTTTCAGAGAAGAAGCATTTTGAAACATTTTTCCCATAGGGTCCAATGTTAAACTAAGTCCTGCCGTAGCCGCCATTTTGAATTTCATATCAAAACAAAAAACGTAAAGTTTGTAGAGGACCATCCAATGAACATTCATGTACATTTTGGCTTTAATAATATTTGTATGTTTCTGAGAAGAAGGCATTTGAACATTTTCCCATAGGGTCCAATGTTAATCTATGTATTGCGGTGGCGGCCATCTTGGATTTCCAATCGGCATAAAAAACATAGAATTTGTAGAGGACCTTCCAATGATCATTCCTGGGCAGTTTGGTTTCAACTGTTCTAGTAGTTTCAGAGAAGAAGCGTTTTGAAACATTTTTCCCATAGGGTCCAATGTTAAACTAAGTCCTGCCGTAGCCGCCATTTTGAATTTCATATCGGAACAAAAAACGTAAAGTTTGTAGAGGACCATCCAATGAACATTCATGTACAGTTTGGCTCTGATAAAATTTGTTGTTTCTGAGAAGAAGGCATTTGAACATTTTCCCATAGGGTCCAATGTTAATCTATGTCCTGCGGTGGTGGCCATCTTGAATTTTCGATCGGCATAAAAAAACAGAAACTTTGTAGAGGACCTTCCAATGATCATTCCTGGGTAGTTTGGTTTCAATTGTCCAAGTGGTTTCAGAGAAGAAGCGTTTTGAAACATTTTTCCCATAGGGTCCAATGTTAAACTAAGTCCTGCCGTAGCCGCCATTTTGAATTTCATATCGGAACAAAAAACATAAAATTTGTAGAGGACCATCCAATGAACATTCATGTACAGTTTGGCTTTGATAAAATTTGTAGTTTCTGAGAAGAAGGCATTTGAACATTTTCCCATAGGATCCAATGTTAATCTATGTATTGCGGTGGCGGCCATCTTGGATTTCCGATCGGCATAAAAAACACACACTTTGTAGAGGACCTTCCAATGATCATTCCTGGGCAGTTTGGTTTCAACTGTCCTAGTGGTTTCAGAGAAGAAGCGTTTTGAAACATTTTTCCCATAGGGTCCAATGTTAAACTAAGTCCTGCCGTAGCCGCCATTTTGAATTTCATATCAAAACAAAAACGTAAAGTTTGTAGAGGACCATCCAATGAACATTCATGTACATTTTGGCTTTAATAATATTTGTATGTTTCTGAGAAGAAGGCATTTGAACATTTTCCCATAGGGTCCAATGTTAATCCATGTATTGTGGTGGTGGCCATCTTGGATTTCCGATCGGCATAAAAAACCTATAATTTGTAGAGGACCTTCCAATGATCATTCCTGGGCAGTTTGGTTTCAACTGTCCTAGTAGTTTCAGAGAAGAAGCGTTTTGAAACATTTTTCCCATAGGGTCCAATGTTAAACTAAGTCCTGCCGTAGCCGCCATTTTGAATTTCATATCGGAACAAAAAACGTAAAGTTTGTAGAGGACCATCCAATGAACATTCATGTACAGTTTGGCTTTGATAAAATTTGTAGTTTCTGAGAAGAAGGCATTTGAACATTTTCCCATAGGATCCAATGTTAATCTATGTATTGCGGTGGCGGCCATCTTGGATTTCCGATCGGCATAAAAAACACACACTTTGTAGAGGACCTTCCAATGATCATTCCTGGGCAGTTTGGTTTCAACTGTTCTAGTAGTTTCAGAGAAGAAGCGTTTTGAAACATTTTTCCCATAGGGTCCAATGTTAAACTAAGTCCTGCCGTAGCCGCCATTTTGAATTTCATATCGGAACAAAAAACGTAAAGTTTGTAGAGGACCATCCAATGAACATTCATGTACAGTTTGGCTTTGATAAAATTTGTTGTTTCTGAGAAGAAGGCATTTGAACATTTTCCCATAGGGTCCAATGTTAATCTATGTCCTGCGGTGGTGGCCATCTTGAATTTTCGATCGGCATAAAAAAACAGAAACTTTGTAGAGGACCTTCCAATGATCATTCCTGGGTAGTTTGGTTTCAATTGTCCAAGTGGTTTCAGAGAAGAAGCGTTTTGAAACATTTTTCCCATAGGGTCCAATGTTAAACTAAGTCCTGCCGTAGCCGCCATTTTGAATTTCATATCGGAACAAAAAACGTAAAGTTTGTAGAGGACCATCCAATGAACATTCATGTACATTTTGGCTTTAATAATATTTGTATGTTTCTGAGAAGAAGGCATTTGAACATTTTCCCATAGGGTTCAATGTTAATCCATGTATTGCGGTGGCGGCCATCTTGGATTTCCGATCGGCATAAAAAACATAAAATTTGTAGAGGACCTTCCAATGATCATTCCTGGGCAGTTTGGTTTCAACTGTCCTAGTAGTTTCAGAGAAGAAGCGTTTTGAAACATTTTTCCCATAGGGTCCAATGTTAAACTAAGTCCTGCCGTAGCCGCCATTTTGAATTTCATATCGGAACAAAAAACGTAAAGTTTGTAGAGGACCATCCAATGAACATTCATGTACAGTTTGGCTTTGATAAAATTTGTAGTTTCTGAGAAGAAGGCATTTGAACATTTTCCCATAGGATCCAATGTTAATCTATGTATTGCGGTGGCGGCCATCTTGGATTTCCGATCGGCATAAAAAACACACACTTTGTAGAGGACCTTCCAATGATCATTCCTGGGCAGTTTGGTTTCAACTGTCCTAGTGGTTTCAGAGAAGAAGCGTTTTGAAACATTTTTCCCATAGGGTCCAATGTTAAACTAAGTCCTGCCGTAGCCGCCATTTTGAATTTCATATCAAAACAAAAACGTAAAGTTTGTAGAGGACCATCCAATGAACATTCATGTACATTTTGGCTTTAATAATATTTGTATGTTTCTGAGAAGAAGGCATTTGAACATTTTCCCATAGGGTCCAATGTTAATCCATGTATTGTGGTGGTGGCCATCTTGGATTTCCGATCGGCATAAAAAACCTATAATTTGTAGAGGACCTTCCAATGATCATTCCTGGGCAGTTTGGTTTCAACTGTCCTAGTAGTTTCAGAGAAGAAGCGTTTTGAAACATTTTTCCCATAGGGTCCAATGTTAAACTAAGTCCTGCCGTAGCCGCCATTTTGAATTTCATATCGGAACAAAAAACGTAAAGTTTGTAGAGGACCATCCAATGAACATTCATGTACAGTTTGGCTTTGATAAAATTTGTAGTTTCTGAGAAGAAGGCATTTGAACATTTTCCCATAGGATCCAATGTTAATCTATGTATTGCGGTGGCGGCCATCTTGGATTTCCGATCGGCATAAAAAACACACACTTTGTAGAGGACCTTCCAATGATCATTCCTGGGCAGTTTGGTTTCAACTGTCCTAGTGGTTTCAGAGAAGAAGCGTTTTGAAACATTTTTCCCATAGGGTCCAATGTTAAACTAAGTCCTGCCGTAGCCGCCATTTTGAATTTCATATCAAAACAAAAAACGTAAAGTTTGTAGAGGACCATCCAATGAACATTCATGTACATTTTGGCTTTAATAATATTTGTATGTTTCTGAGAAGAAGGCATTTGAACATTTTCCCATAGGGTCCAATGTTAATCTATGTATTGCGGTGGCGGCCATCTTGGATTTCCAATCGGCATAAAAAACATAGAATTTGTAGAGGACCTTCCAATGATCATTCCTGGGCAGTTTGGTTTCAACTGTCCTAGTGGTTTCAGAGAAGAAGCGTTTTGAAACATTTTTCCCATAGGGTCCAATGTTAAACTAAGTCCTGCCGTAGCCGCCATTTTGAATTTCATATCGGAACAAAAAACGTAAAGTTTGTAGAGGACCATCCAATGAACATTCATGTACAGTTTGGCTTTGATAAAATTTGTTGTTTCTGAGAAGAAGGCATTTGAACATTTTCCCATAGGGTCCAATGTTAATCTATGTCCTGCGGTGGTGGCCATCTTGAATTTTCGATCGGCATAAAAAAACAGAAACTTTGTAGAGGACCTTCCAATGATCATTCCTGGGTAGTTTGGTTTCAATTGTCCAAGTGGTTTCAGAGAAGAAGCGTTTTGAAACATTTTTCCCATAGGGTCCAATGTTAAACTAAGTCCTGCCGTAGCCGCCATTTTGAATTTCATATCGGAACAAAAAACGTAAAGTTTGTAGAGGACCATCCAATGAACATTCATGTACAGTTTGGCTTTGATAAAATTTGTAGTTTCTGAGAAGAGGGCATTTGAACATTTTCCCATAGGGTCCAATGTTAATCTATGTATTGCGGTGGCGGCCATCTTGGATTTCCGATCGGCATAAAAAACACACACTTTGTAGAGGACCTTCCAATGATCATTCCTGGGCAGTTTGGTTTCAACTGTCCTAGTGGTTTCAGAGAAGAAGCGTTTTGAAACATTTTTCCCATAGGGTCCAATGTTAAACTAAGTCCTGCCGTAGCCGCCATTTTGAATTTCATATCAAAACAAAAAACGTAAAGTTTGTAGAGGACCATCCAATGAACATTCATGTACATTTTGGCTTTAATAATATTTGTATGTTTCTGAGAAGAAGGCATTTGAACATTTTCCCATAGGGTTCAATGTTAATCCATGTATTGCGGTGGCGGCCATCTTGGATTTCCGATCGGCATAAAAAACATAAAATTTGTAGAGGACCTTCCAATGATCATTCCTGGGCAGTTTGGTTTCAACTGTCCTAGTAGTTTCAGAGAAGAAGCGTTTTGAAACATTTTTCCCATAGGGTCCAATGTTAAACTAAGTCCTGCCGTAGCCGCCATTTTGAATTTCATATCAAAACAAAAAACGTAAAGTTTGTAGAGGACCATCCAATGAACATTCATGTACATTTTGGCTTTAATAATATTTGTATGTTTCTGAGAAGAAGGCATTTGAACATTTTCCCATAGGGTCCAATGTTAATCCATGTATTGTGGTGGTGGCCATCTTGGATTTCCGATCGGCATAAAAAACCTATAATTTGTAGAGGACCTTCCAATGATCATTCCTGGGCAGTTTGGTTTCAACTGTCCTAGTAGTTTCAGAGAAGAAGCGTTTTGAAACATTTTTCCCATAGGGTCCAATGTTAAACTAAGTCCTGCCGTAGCCGCCATTTTGAATTTCATATCGGAACAAAAAACGTAAAGTTTGTAGAGGACCATCCAATGAACATTCATGTACAGTTTGGCTTTGATAAAATTTGTAGTTTCTGAGAAGAAGGCATTTGAACATTTTCCCATAGGGTCCAATGTTAATCTATGTATTGCGGTGGCGGCCATCTTGGATTTCCGATCGGCATAAAAAACACACACTTTGTAGAGGACCTTCCAATGATCATTCCTGGGCAGTTTGGTTTCAACTGTCCTAGTGGTTTCAGAGAAGAAGCGTTTTGAAACATTTTTCCCATAGGGTCCAATGTTAAACTAAGTCCTGCCGTAGCCGCCATTTTGAATTTCATATCAAAACAAAAAACGTAAAGTTTGTAGAGGACCATCCAATGAACATTCATGTACATTTTGGCTTTAATAATATTTGTATGTTTCTGAGAAGAAGGCATTTGAACATTTTCCCATAGGGTCCAATGTTAATCCATGTATTGCGGTGGTGGCCATCTTGGATTTCCGATCGGCATAAAAAACCTATAATTTGTAGAGGACCTTCCAATGATCATTCCTGGGCAGTTTGGTTTCAACTGTCCTAGTAGTTTCAGAGAAGAAGCGTTTTGAAACATTTTTCCCATAGGGTCCAATGTTAAACTAAGTCCTGCCGTAGCCGCCATTTTGAATTTCATATCAAAACAAAAAACGTAAAGTTTGTAGAGGACCATCCAATGAACATTCATGTACATTTTGGCTTTAATAATATTTGTAGTTTCTGAGAAGAAGGCATTTGAACACTTTCCCATAGGGTCCAATGTTAATCTATGTATTGCGGTGGCGGCCATCTTGGATTTCCGATCGGCATAAAAAACACACACTTTGTAGAGGACCTTCCAATGATCATTCCTGGGCAGTTTGGTTTCAACTGTCCTAGTGGTTTCAGAGAAGAAGCGTTTTGAAACATTTTTCCCATAGTGTCCAATGTTAAACTAAGTCCTGCCGTAGCCGCCATTTTGAATTTCATATCAAAACAAAAAACGTAAAATTTGTAGAGGACCATCCAATGAACATTCATGTACATTTTGGCTTTAATAATATTTGTATGTTTCTGAGAAGAAGGCATTTGAACATTTTCCCATAGGGTTCAATGTTAATCCATGTATTGCGGTGGCGGCCATCTTGGATTTCCGATCGGCATAAAAAACATAGAATTTGTAGAGGACCTTCCAATGATCATTCCTGGGCAGTTTGGTTTCAACTGTCCTAGTAGTTTCAGAGAAGAAGCGTTTTGAAACATTTTTCCCATAGGGTCCAATGTTAAACTAAGTCCTGCCGTAGCCGCCATTTTGAATTTCATATCGGAACAAAAAACGTAAAGTTTGTAGAGGACCATCCAATGAACATTCATGTACAGTTTGGCTTTGATAAAATTTGTAGTTTCTGAGAAGAAGGCATTTGAACATTTTCCCATAGGGTCCAATGTTAATCTATGTATTGCGGTGGCGGCCATCTTGGATTTCCGATCGGCATAAAAAACACACACTTTGTAGAGGACCTTCCAATGATCATTCCTGGGCAGTTTGGTTTCAACTGTCCTAGTGGTTTCAGAGAAGAAGCGTTTTGAAACATTTTTCCCATAGGGTCCAATGTTAAACTAAGTCCTGCCGTAGCCGCCATTTTGAATTTCATATCAAAACAAAAAACGTAAAGTTTGTAGAGGACCATCCAATGAACATTCATGTACATTTTGGCTTTAATAATATTTGTATGTTTCTGAGAAGAAGGCATTTGAACATTTTCCCATAGGGTCCAATGTTAATTCATGTATTGCGGTGGTGGCCATCTTGGATTTCCGATCGGCATAAAAAACCTATAATTTGTAGAGGACCTTCCAATGATCATTTCTGGGAAGTTTGGTTTCAACTGTCCTAGTAGTTTCAGAGAAGAAGCGTTTTGAAACATTTTTCCCATAGGGTCCAATGTTAAACTAAGTCCTGCCGTAGCCGCCATTTTGAATTTCATATCGGAACAAAAAACGTCAAGTTTGTAGAGGACCATCTAATGAACATTCATGTACAGTTTGGCTTTAATCATATTTGTAGTTTCTGAGAAGAAGGCATTTGAACATTTTCCCATAGGGTCCAATGTTAATCTATGTCCTGCGATGGTGGCCATCTTGGATTTCCGATCGGCATAAAAAACAGTAACTTGGTAAAGGACATTCCAATGATCATTCTTTTACAGTTTGGGTTCAGTCAGTTCATTAGTTTCAGAGAAGAAGATCTTTGAAATTTCAGCCAATCAGAGCACATTATTGGCCCTGGCAGCCATATTGAATATCCGACTAGAACGAAAAACAGTATCTTTGTAGAGGACCATCCAAGGAACATTCCTGCTAAGTTTGGTTCCAATCGGCCCAATGGTTTCGGAGAAGAAGCTTGAAATGTGAAAAGTTTACAGACGACAGACAACAGACGACGGACGCCAAGTGATGGCAATAGTTCACATGGACCTTTGGTCCAGGTGAGCTAATTAGATGAGATGATAATGATGTCCTCTTTGTTCTAGACCAACAGGCTTAGTTGGATTTTTATAGTGCTAGCTCACTGAAACAACAGTCCGCGGGTAGACATGTTGCCCCACTCTGACACAATTACATGATTCCGAGCCAACTAATCTTTCTCCTTAATGCTGCATGCTTAGCAACAAGTAACAAATATCAATTTTATAGTCATTGGTTTGGCCCAACAGCGGCTTGACCCCACGATCTTCTGCACTCAAGGTGAGCATGCTAACTATATAATTATTATACCACCAATGTAGTTTCCCAATAAGCAGGCAGTTTTAAAAAGTTCCTATTTAAAACGTAGGAGTTCTAACCCTAATGATTTACTACCAGCATGACAGGGGCTGCCTATAATACCCCAACTACCATCCCTCATGATTTTAAATCAGTGGCAAGGGCTTCTGGAAACACCCTAACTACCACCCCTAATGATTTACTATCAGTGTGATGGGCACTGCTGGTAACAACTTTGACCTATTTCATATCAAATCAAGATACATGTATTGCATCTGTGTCCAAAAAAAAAATGGTTCTTTAAAATAAACTGCCATGTAATATTGATATAATCCATCAAAAAATAGCTTTAACATTTAAATGAACTTGACAGGTTCAATATATAGACTGTTGTCTTATATAAGATACCAGACTATATACAAACAGTCAAGAAACTCAATATCACATTGAAATTGATGAAAACTTTATAATGACAAACCAGCTGACTTATTACAGATCAATAAGATCTAAATAGCTAACTGTAACAGTGAACTCTTTCAAAAGTCTCCCTTAATTGACGACTTCGGCTCATTTACTGCCCCCTCCCCACATTTGGAACTCTTTTTCTTTTCAAATTATCCAATGAACATTTTGTATTTATCACTATAACCATGGAATTCTACTCCATTTAATCTTTCTACAGATATATTAGAAGACTATTTTCAATGGATTTCAAGATTTCAAACACCACCCATTTGGACCTCTAAAAATACACCTTTAGTACCCCATCACTAAAATGTCCCCTAAAATGTACATGTAAATATATGAAATATCTTTTGAATGATTTACTAAATAGACCTAATCGTAAAACTTATTAGGCTATTTTCTGAAATTTCTGAATATTTTTAATTGTGAAAAGTTGTAGAACATTAAAGACTTTGGTATGACTTGTAGACACGTAATTAACATCATTAATATATAGGGTGAGGATTATGGTGTTTAATGCCACTTTCAAAAATATTTCAGTGGTAGTCAGTTCTATTGGTGGGGAAACCAGAGTACTCAGAGAAAACCACCGACCTGTCACAAGTTACTGACAATATATAACAGGTGTGGTAGTCAAAATAAATTATCCTAAAAATATGTTTTGCAATCGTCACTACATGTAAATAGATATACATTTATATCCATAAAAGTAACAACCAATTTTTATCAGACTGGGGCTTATTATAATTAGGACTAATGTTTTTTGGGGGGGATGACTGATATGTTTGTTGTTTATTCTTTTTTTGGGGTTTTTTGTTGCAATTCACTAATACATGTACCTAATGATATTTTGTATGGGGTCACATCAGGGTTCATATTTTCAACCATCCAATCAGTGGTTAGTCTACAATTTAAAAATGAGTACATGCCAAGAGCTGTTGTCCAATTGGTCAAAATATTTTTTAACTGACTTTTAAATGATTGGAGGGTCAAACATGAATGAAAGATTAGCTGACAACGTTGTGAGATGTTAGTGTATTGTCAATGAAAAAGTTGGAAAAAAATCTACAACACACATATAAAGTTAATTAGATTGCTGTCTATCTGACCTACCTATAATTCCTACACAAATATCTTACATTTGATGTTTTAAGTTTGAACATCAACTATTTATATTGAATACAAAACAAACATACCTAATCGTAATTTTCGTCTCTTTTCCATTTCCGTGTTTATATCCTAATTGCTTAACAATGATAAAAGTTTAAAAACTGTATCCCGTTCCAGTCAATAAATACAAAGAATTTAAACATATCTGTATTTTATGCTAATTGTACTAAAGTTGAAAAAAATGTTCTTCCTGAAACTTGATACTAAATTGGTCTCAAATAAAAATATTTACAATATCAATTAACTTATACTCCATTATATCCTAGGGGTCTGTTTAAATCTTAACATTTACACAGGGAGATCAAACAAAACATTCTACATGACAGTATCTAGAACAGGGCATTAGGTGTCAAACCAGTAATTCAACCAATCAGCACTAAGAACATATACAAAAGTAGTCCCTTTTAAAGAAAAAAGTTCCTTTCACTTTGTTGTATTGTGAAAAATACTGAATGGAATGGAATAATTAAAATTGATAATTGAAGTTAAATGTATAAGGATTATTTTGAGCCCAAATTTGATTGATTTAATTGTATTTTAATATGGATATGGAGGATTTGATGCATGACCTATAAATAGGGAATTTCTGGGGGATGACAGAGCTATTTTTAGAGTAGGTATTTTCCATAGTCTGGCATTTCACTGCAAGACTTTAAACATGGCCTGATATTTTGACAGAACGTAGAGGAATCATGGACATTTCAGAAAATGTGTGGTCTTCAAAAGGTTAAACTCAAGATAAAATGGCCAGGTAGGCTCGAAAAAACACAAATTCAGTAGAAAGTGTTAAAGAAATGAATTATAGGTTTCACACCATTACATTCTTGTCTGAGTCCAGAACTGAGTGATTACATGGTACATTATATATCGGTACTCTTTTTGGCAATGGTCTGACATGCAAAGGGAAGTCATGACAAATACACTTTGAAGTCTAAGTTATATGAAGACCCCCATAAATATTTATTCCATATTATAGCCCCCCCATTTTTTTTAAAGTCCAAGTGATATGAGGATCCCACTACTCTTTAATCCATAAAGTCTGGTTACTGTTAAACAAACATAATGAGACAGCTGATAGAGTTAGGGATCGTCTCAAAATGTGACAGTTTTTTTCAAGCGAAGTTTGTTTGGTAGGTGGGTGGTTTTCAGCTGTCACGTTTGGAAAAAAGAAAAAAAAATCGCACATTGAGATTTGTCAATAAATCTTTAAAAATGCACTTAAAAAACGGCATAAAATTTAATGGAACATCGTTTTAATTTCTGTGATTTTGAAAGGATAAAGATTCATAGATAGACCCTTTATCATGACATGCATATGGAGAATACATGGTTCTAAACCCTATATTTTTAGGTGGAGTTTGGTTTATAATACATTGGTATTCTGTTTTTCACACTTTCATTTGGAGGGGGTGGGTGGGTGGGTAGTCTGAGCCAAATGAAACTAACTTCAGTTGAAAAAAACTGTCACATTTTGAGACGATCACTTAATGAATCATGAAATAATTGTCAAAAGTCACATGACACATACATGTATCAATATTAAAAGTAGACCCTGAAAATGTAACAATACATTAGTTAAATAAAATGTCTTTTACAGAAGTCAATAAACAGAGCTAATAATAAAACTTATTCCATGAAATATATCAACAGTTTTCATTGTGACAAGTTATATAGGCAAAGACATTGATTTAAACATATTTTATTGATAAATAACATATAAACTCCTATGTTTTATTGTATTATGAAAAGAAATTTTATGCTATTTATCAATAAAATATGATTAAACGAGATGAACTGTGAGCTAATGTTCACTTATGATACCCCTGCTCTTCGGCAAACAGGAAGTAGGAATCTGACGGGTCAAACAACGCTTCCCACGATATGGGGTACCTATATGAAGCTTGTGACCAAACATCAGATCTCTGTCATCAATAATTGCTGAGAAAAATGTGACTAAAAATGGGCAT
Organism: Bathymodiolus septemdierum; assembly: GCA_963383655.1. NCBI lineage: Eukaryota > Metazoa > Mollusca > Bivalvia > Mytilida > Modiolidae > Bathymodiolus > Bathymodiolus septemdierum. Next base: position 71,306,231 of record OY726520.1, read on the forward strand.
ATACAAAATGTATGTTCAATGTGTATAAAAATCAACAAAGTCGGCAAACAGGAAGTAGGAATCTGATGGGTCCAAAAACGCTTCCCACGATATGGGGTACCTATATGAAGCTTGTGACCAAATATCAGATTTCTGCCATCAATAGTTGCTGAGAAAAATGCGACGAAAAATGAGCATATATGTTCAATGTGTATAAAAATCACCAAAGTCGGCAAACAGGATGTAGGAATTTGATGGGTCCAAAAACGCTTCCCACGATATGGGGTACCTATATGAAGCTTGTGACCAAATATCAGATTTCTGCCATCAACAGTTACTGAGAAAAATGCGACGAAAAATATCTTGGACGGACGGAAGGATGGACAGAGGTAAAACAGTATACCCCCCTCCCCCTTTGGGGAGCGGAGAAACAAGCAAAATATTATGCTTATATTAATCGGTTTTCCTCTTTTTTTATATCTAAACACCAAAGGCATTGGTATGACTTGTAGACACAATATGTAATTAACATCATCCATCTACAATATATGTAGGTATATACTGGTAGCTTTCTGATTTCCGGGTTACTTCCCTATCAGGGGGTTAGGGTAATGGTGCTTAACTCCACTTTCAACAATATTCCAGTTATATTGTAGCAGTCAGTTTCATTGGTGGAGGAAACCGGAGTACCCAGAGAATACCATGACCTGCCGCAAGTCACTGATAAACTTTATCACATAAAGATGCATTGGTACACCTCGCCATAATAGGGATTCAAACTCATACAACTGCATCAGTGGCATAATGGTTAGTGTGCTTGCCTTGAGTGTGGTAGATCGTGGGTTCGAACCCCGGTTGGGTCAAACCAAAGACTATAAAATTGGTATTTGTTGTTTCTCTGCTAAGCATTTAGGAGAAAGAGCAAAGACTGGTTGGCTTGGAATCAGAATAATGTGTCCGAGTGGAGCGACATGTCTACCTGAGGACTGCTGTTTCAGTGAGCTAGCACTATGAATATCCAACTAAGCGTGTTGGTCTAGTACAAAGCGGATTTCATCATCATTTCATTGAAAAATTTACTTGTTCTCGCCATGATATAGCTGAAAAATTGCTGAATTGGCATTAAACAACAATCACTCACTCACTCAAACTCATAACTTTAGATTTTCCCATCAGTCCAATTACTTTAAACAAACAATAAATACGTTTATAAAATTTTATGTTTCAAGTTAAAGTTTACTATGGTAGTTATAAATGACATATTTACACTGTAATCAATTAATCATAACAAAAACATACAATATCGTAACTGTTTAATCTTTTCCATTTCTACATTTACTGGGGGGTGAATGTCATAATTGGAAGCCATTTTGTGCCACTTGAAGGTAAGTTTTTACTTATAGCATTAGTTATTGTAAGGATAACATTAAATGTGATAGTTCGTCAAATGTCCCTAAATGACTGCTAAACAAATGATGTGTCCATCGATCAAAAACTTGTTGTCAAACTCTCAAACACTTCGACAACGTTTTCGCAACAGGTGGAAATAACATTGAATTCAATAATAGCCGTCTTCAGAAAAATATACCCAAGTTGGTCATCCAAAATATTCATAATATATAATAAAGCCAGGGCTCACGTTGGAGGGCGATTCAGGCGAAGAAGTTGCCTTGTGAAGGTTGACTTCGCTTTCTCGTTGCTCAAAAGCGAAACTCAAGTCGTCTTGTAATTTTGAGGAGTCACCCTATGTCGACGACCACGTATTTTCTCCACTTGTCGATATCGTCCACATGTTTATTGAAATCTATCGTATCCGTTAAGTATTTTGAAAGTAATTTTCTTGGAAAGTAATCCATTACGGTTTATAGAAACTTAAATTTCGTTCTTTAGAGCTTATGTTTATTTATGCCCGACTTAAAATAAAACTATTTGTATTTGTTTTTCATAAACAAAACAATGGCGCCATTTTGGAAAGGGGACGCAATGCGGTACTGTGCTACGGGAAATGTTGATCTAACTTTTTGTCCGAAGCTACTTTCAACAAAACGAACTTTTGATTTATTTTTTCTCATTTCTGTGACATAAAATCATAGTTCTCATATCAAATATGTTCATATATGCGAAGATTGGCAATTCAAAATTCGCTGAAATGCACAGGACGCTTCCGAATATTTATCCATCCACGTTGGTATTTTATATATATTTAATAATACGATCTATTGAACTGTTTATTTACATCCAGACATGTGTAAACGTTAATGCATGTTATTTTTTTAATTCCTACGTATTTTAGAACTCTATATGTTGTATATATACTTTTTGATTTGGACTAGTTTTTCAATTTGAAATTGTTATCTCATTGTGTCAATTCTTGATATATGTTTTATTGTACATGTATATTTTATTTTATGCACTGTAAAGCGCTTGGAGTAATATTGTTTTAGATTAAGCGCTATAGAAGAATTGTAATAATAATAATAATAATATCCAATTAAAAAATAGACTTTGAACTACAGTAGCTTTACTCCATTTTTGCAATCTGATTTGAGGTCTGGCAAATGATAATTATAGCCTTTACTTTCTTCAGTTTTTGACTGACAGTGGCAATTTACGGTTGTGCTATATTTTCATTCCCAAGCTATATATAGTTGGACCATTGAGCAAATTGACAGAGACATCGCTCTTCTGCTAAAGATTACACAAATATGAGTTATACAATTTGTGTGGTATTTGATCACAGCACTAATATTTATTTCAAAAGAAAAAAAAAGGGGGGGGGGGGGCATATAAAAAAATCACTGGTATGCAAGACTCAAATAGTCAAGTTAGACAGAAATAAAAATGTGACATTGAATAGATGTCCTTAAGGTAGTTATGAATAAAAAAAAAAAACCAGAACAAATCAGTTCAGACAGCTTTTTAACTATTTACTAAATTTGGGCAGGGTAACTTCTGAGGGGTCGCGAAAGAATGTTTCGATAAATCGCAATTAACTTCTCCCAGAAGTCTCTCCAGTTCTCTCTGTTGTCTCCCACTTCTCCCTGTGAGCTCTCTGAAAGAGAAGTCACTTCTCCCTCTAATTTGAAAGTAGTGAGAGCCCTGAAAGCCAAGTGCTCGAAGCAATAACATTATAACTATACATTGCATTTCAAAATATTTTTATAAGTATTATTTTTACACACTTTAGGTCAGAATGATCAAATTAAACTCCAGATTTTTTATTAAATATTCTTACCTGACAGGGGATATTCATTGTCACTTTTTCTGCTCACACTTTGAAACCCCTTTACCGTCCATCCTTTCTTTTCTATAAAATACAATACACAAATAAATCTAAACGGCCAATATTTAAATTTTCATCTCATTTTATCTCAAGTATCCTTAAAATGAATTGAGAAATATATTGATTGCAGTCCAATGCAGACTTCACGAAAAACTATAATTACATGTACTCTATAACAATATCCTGTTTGTTTTTAAATGCATAATAGACGTACATTTAGGATGTACGTATTATAACTATTATAATATACAAACATGTACAAGATTTTGACAAAAACTTAATCTTTTAAACAACATAGACAATTACCTTATTAATAACTTCTAATTCTGTAACAAAGTTTACTGTAACACTAGATAAAATACCAATACTGGACTCTATTCATTTTCATATAATGATGAATAATTTTTTGTGTTCACAAGTCAAATGAAAAATGAACAGAATACAAACAAAAATTCCCAGGTTGTCAAATTTCATTAGTGTTGTTCTCATGGGTGCCATCACCATGGAAAAATAATCATATTTCATTAACACAATGTAATAAATTAACATGTCTCCATATTTATTTACAATTATTCTTCAATTGTTTAAGTGTAACGATTAAAAATTTAGCCTTTTTACAATATTAAATCTGACTATCATTACGTTAGTCTGAAAACTCTCTACATAAACATTACAAATGAATAGAAAAAAAAGTATACTATATATATTGATTACATATAATTAATTGTAGACAATAAATATATCTGATTAATTGAGCTGTGGACTCATTTTACTGGCTGTTTTCAAGTTTGTGCTGTAAATGGATGGTGAAAATTATACTCTATTATTTTGTTATGACAACAATTATAGACATATCCTACTTTACAGTGTACATGTCTTTACAAAAGTTATTCTACATACTTGTACATAGGCAAACTAATTAAATCTTTTAGTGGCCATATATATTTTTTTAATCGAGGAGTACTTCGTACAACATTATGTGATAAAGTTTGTCAGCAAGTTGTGACAGGTTGGCGGTTTTCACTGGGCACTCTGGTTTCATCCACCAATAAAACTGATCACTACGATATAACTGAAATATTGTTGAAAGTGGAGTTAAACACCATAACCCGTACCTTATTATTTTTTTTAAATGTCTGTTGCTAAATTTCATAGAAAATAATGTCTTTACATGACAGATGTAAAATTTAATAAAAATGATCCTGAACCTTTCAAAAAGAAATTTCTGTAAAATTTGAAGAAAAATTTCAGATTTTTCATGTATAAAAAAATGAAAAATCTTACTTTTGTTTCGTGTGAAAAAAAATTATGGCTTGGGGATAAAAACATTGCCCCTATCCCCTCTTAAAAGTTAAATTGCTGGTCCCTAATACATTATCTGTGATACTGAAATTTGAATCCAAAAAATGAAATCAATAAATATATTGAATTTTCTGGAAAGAGTACAACATCAGTCGATTTTTAGTTCTCCTTTAATTCTTTGACATTAGTAATGGTAAACTGTCTTCACATAAATTGAGAATTATCTTCACATATAGTGAGTTATTAAACTAGAGGCTCAGTGGGCTTTGAGGAATCTTAATACAGAACCTTCCATAGGTGCTCCCCACCAAGTTTCGGTTCATTTGGCTAAACAGTTACAGAGAAGAAGATTTTCATAAATCGACCAATCAGAAACAAGAATGGCCTGTGGTGGCCATGTTTATTAACGAATGGGAACTAAATGCACAGTCTTTATAGATGACCTTCCAAGGATGCTTCCTACCAAGTTTTGATTCATTTTGCAAAGCGGTTTCAGAGAAGAAGAATTTTTAGAAATCAACCAATCAGAAACAAGAATTGCCTGTGGTGGCCATGTTTGTTAACGGATCGGATATAAATGAGCAATCTTTATTGATTACCTTCAAAGGATGCTTCCTACCAAAATTCCATTCATTTGGCCAAGTGGTTACAGAGGAGAGGATTCTTTAGAAATCGACCAACCAGAAACAAGAATTGCCTGTGGCGGCCATGTTTGTTAACGGATCGGGACAAAATGAGCACTATTTATAGAGGACCTGCCATAGATGCTTACTACCAGGTTTCGGGTTATTTGGCAAAGCGGTTTCAGAGGAGAAGATTTTTTAGAAATCAACCAATTAGAAACAAGAATTGCCTGTGGTGGCCATGTTTTTTAACGGATCGAAACTAAATGAGCATTATTTACAGAGAACCTTCCAAGGATGCTTACTACCAAGTTTCGATTCATTTGGCCCAGTGGTTTCAGAGGAGAAGATTTTTTTAGAAATTAATCAATCAGAAACAAGAATTGCCTGTGGCAGCCATGTTTGTTAATGGATCGGGACGAAATGAGCAATCTTTATAGAGGAACTTCCATAGATGCTTCCTACCAAGTGTTGGTTCATTTGGCCAAGATTTTTAAAAATCGGCCAATCAGAAACAAGAATTGCCTTTGGCGGCCATGTTTGTTAATGGATCGAGACAAAATGAGCAATCTTTAGAGAGGACCTTTCATAGATGCTTCCTACCAAGTGTCACTTCCTTTGGCTGAGGGGTTTCAGAGAAGAAGATTAAAATGTGAAAAGTTAACGGATGACGGACGCCAAGTGATGGCAAAAGCTCACATTGCCTTTGGCAAGGTGAGCTACATGTAATAAAAAATTTGAGCACAAATTCACTAAAGTTCATACAAGTGTAGATTCACTCATTGTGAAATATCTGTGAGTGTAAATTCATTGCGAGTTACATGTATATGTACATGACGATGATGTATATGCAAGTGTAAATTCAGAGTGAGTTGTCTGCGAGTGTAAATAAACTTTGAGCTATATGAAAGTGTAAAATCACCAAGTTACTGTGATTATGTAAGCATAAATTCACTGTGTCTAGTTAATGTAAATACACTGCGAGTTACTTATATATACATCATCATATGTATGCAAGTGTAAATTCACAGAGTTCCACTTGTACAGTTGGAGAAAAATTGTCATGTGAATCATGTGATCAACCTACAAATACAAAATATACATGTATATCACTGATCTTGGTGATATTGATCTTTTGTTCTGTTTTTTAATATATCTTCAAAAATTTCTTTTGTGATAAGTCCTGAAAAAGGAAAGAAGGACAGTACTGTGACTACATGTATGACAAACAGAACATATTTAACTTAAACACTAGGAACAGTTGGTTCAGTAGTACATGTATCCTTAATAATAGCAGCAATTCTCTATTTAAAGAAAATCTTGATAGGAACCACACGATCTAGATCTAGAATATTGGATCAAAATCTCCACATGTAATTAATTTTATAATCCTGATTGTTGTTACACATATACTAAGTCAGTATAATTACAGTTTTCCAAGCTTCAGATTCAATTTCCTGTATATCATAACAAAATGACTATAAATTCATCTTTTTTGTTTTCAGTAAAAGACTTGTAGGCTTTAAGACGGGTGAGTGAGTGAGGGATTGTTGTTTGCTTAACACCAACTCTGCAATTTTTCAGCTATAACAAGTTAACTTTCAATGAAATGATGATGAGGTTCTCTTTGTACTAGACCAACATGCTTAGCTGGATTATTATGGATTTAACACAACAAAATTCAACAGTGCATTATATTTTTATATCAACAGAGTAAACTAATTATATTGTTAGTGTGACGATCTTTATCAAAATGAGTTGATACACATGTAATATTAATCTATAATGATAAATTTAGTCACTGAATTTTAGTAATTGTAATAAGCTAATAATAAAACATGTCTCATCTCTCATTAATTATAGATATCCTACTGGTATTAAACATGATCACAAATACACAATCAATTTTACATTCCAATATAACTGTTTAGATAAACATGCATGGCAATCTGACTTCAAATCAATTTTAAAATTCTAACCCAGTCTGGATGGTTTTATATCATCTGGAATGATTAGTATACTTTATAAACATTGATTTGTAATTTCATCATACAATTCCAATTTAACATCATTATAAACTCACTTTTTTAAAATTTTACCCATTTAGTTCCCATTTTTTAATAATAAAAAAATCGCATTATTGTTCGTTTTAATTTGTTGATATTGGTCCATCACTGTTAAAACTTTCTTTTCATAATGTAGGTTTGTGAAGTGTGAAACCCCAAATTTCTATACAACTGTATTACAAAAAATGTAGTACATACCCGGTATATAATATTATGAAAAAGGGGGGGGGGGGGGGACAAAAACACTACAAAAGATCAAAGCAGATAGTTATATCTTTTCGACCTCCAATTTAGTGGTCACTGTGACACAACTAAATCTGAACTTATATTGATCATATTGATAGAAGTAAGTCATTTTAGAAATGGTCATGAGAAACTTAATTTGTGAAGCAAAAATACATAAAATATTTAATATCATAATGCAATGGCATAAAACATGTCACTATGGCACAGTTCAATGTTCATATGCCATAGTTCTATAACTCCATTGTCATATTTAGCTGCAGAACCATAGCTCTAAATGGTCCTTATTTTTCTTCTTCTTTAGGTCTGCAAAAACAAACAAAGCGTGGCATATCCCCTCGCCTAAAAATTTGACCCGGTGACCTTGACCTTTGACCTTCAAAATCAATAGGGTTCCAGATTCTCACCAAGTTTGGTCAAAATCCATTGAAGGATGTTGATTCTAGAGTGTTCACAAGGATGTTACGGAAGGATGGACGGTAGCGTTACTACATTGTATATCCATTTGCAACTTCGTTGGCGAGGGGATAATAAGGATCATTTAGAGCTACGGTTCCACAGCTATGTCATATTTAGATGTAGCCGCTCAGTTATTAGTTAGCTCCATGTTAAGATTACAGATGTTGCTATGAGTCATGGGACAAACAAATTTAACACATATTTATAACCAATTATTTTACTAAGTGTAAGTAAATTTTGATATTCACCATGTTTTATCATACTTCAGTCAACAATACACATTGTGACAAGTCTATAAAATTTATATTTAGTATGTTTATCAGCATGTTCATTACTTTTAAACTTTAGTCTTTATTACATATACATGTACATGTATACATGTATAGAACCTGTACATGTTGTACATGTATGTCAAATAATGACTATTTTCAATTCCTCATGTGCTTTTTTAGGAAACAGATTAATATAAGCGTTACGCTTGTTTCTGAATCCATGTTTTATTGTATTATGAATTTTTTTTTATATGTTATAATATTTATCAATAAAATATGCTTAAATCAAACAAACTGATAAAAAGATAACCTGTAAAACTATTTTTTTCTGTTTCTACACAAAATTCACTTTTTTCCAATATTACATGCCTTCATTATTGTGTGCTATAATACAAAGGGAAATAACTCAGTTTGCACTTATTTCTCCATGTATTTATACAAAACAAGAAAGAAAATTACAATAATCAGTGTCCTTGCAAGAAGGGAATGGAAGGATGCAGCACCCTGCCCTCATGTGTCCCTCTGTCCTCTCTGAGCACCTCAATGTCCCTCTTGAACATAATTTCAATGTGTTCTTAATTATGCAATTAATCATTAAACAGTTATGCCCAAGCTAATCATAATAAGTACAAAATGTTATTAGTGTCAACTTCATGAAACATCATAAATTAATTTCTTAAATCAATCAGTATAATATCCATGGTAATAGTAGTCTGAATATCCTATTCAAGAACAACCTAAAACACTTAGGTGACTTTTTACTGTCCCTCTATGATCCTACATATAGCTAGAGCCTAGAACATTGATCATATATGCATATTATACCATTGAACAAAATCTTAAAATCAAACAGTAATTTTTTTTACTTTAATTTCCTTTTCTACATTTATTAATAATAGCGCCAGCAGTGCTGTACCTAAAGTAATTTGTGGAATTGTCAATTAGTTGAACCCTCTTATATAGTAGAAATACAAAAAAAAGAAAATCCCAAATCCAAACACCCTTTCAGCCTTTGGAAAGAAATCAATATTGTTTAACTTGTATATGTATTTGTAGAAAGCATTGTACATTATACATGTACCTAATATGAACCAGGTGTCATAGCTTGTTGTTAAGATTCTAATGTGATCTTCTTCCTATATTGTAGCTAAAGCAAAACAAAAACATCAATATTATATTGATTTATGTTTTAAACATCACAGTAATTGTCAAAACAAGATCATCGATAAAAAAAAATTAAGTGTATTTAACTGGTACATAGATAATGATGACTTTAGCGATAGCCCAAACATTTTCTCTTAATTATATCGACCAAATTATCTTAAAGAATAAAAATTTTAAAGAAAATTCTTGAATCATCTGTAATGAACGTAGACAAACTGTCACCTACATGTGTTGACAATTATATTAATTGTTTTGTAACTTTAATTAATGTTTATGCCAGTCTTTGCCTTAATTTTTTTCACCTACTTGCCCAAAAGCCACGAAGGTCCCCCTCCCTTTAAATATTTACATCTTTCTTAAATCTATTTGAAGAAAGGTGTAAATACTTTGTACTTTGCAACAAATAAATTGTTGCATGCATTAAATATGCATTACTCCGTTTAATTAATGCTCACGTTAATATAATTGTTGCATGCATTAAATATGCATTACTCTGTTTAATTAATGCTCACGTTAATATAATTGTTGCATGCATTAAATATGCATTACTCTGTTTAATTAATGCTCACTTAATATAATTGTTGCTAGCAATAAAAATGATAATATACAGTCCAGCTGACAGCATACACTGATAAATGCTGAGCATTTAAAAGGCTCAGCATTCAATGCTGAGGTTTTATTGGGGGTCGTAAATCATGGGCTGATGATCAGTTTTATTACCCTCACCTGTACAGATGGTCAGCAATTGAATAAACAATATGATCATAATGATTTCCAGGTAGATGTACCCGATTCAATAGGTCTTAGTAAAATTTACCCGAGCATGTATGTGTGATTTGTTACACTTGTGGCTTTTTATTTAGTGGAAATATTTACATAATAAATTTTCTATTTTACAATGTAATAATGTTTTGATAATTCTAAATTTGAATTAAAATTTCTTTGTTTTTCAATTGATTTGTTTTGTTAAAATTTAAATTATTATCTGTATTTTAAAATTTAAAAGTAAATTATTTGAAAATATTTACATGTATACAATAGATGTGTATCTATTCTTTTTTTAACCATTTGTTTGTTGTCTTTTGTTTTGGTTTTTTTTGCTGTAAAGCTTCATATTTTCTTCAATTTGTTTGTCTTATTAATGTTTTAAATCTTGAAAGTAAACTCTTAACTAAACTGTGGATATTAAACTTGGTGCACAATCAGAGAATAATATGTTTTAATTACATTTATTAAACATGGCATAGACAGTATGTCTCTTTAAGGTCAATTTATGACATGAGACTGAATAAGTGGCAAATTACAAGTGTACATAAATCCTTCATTGATTGAGATTTTCTATCTTTACCATATCTGTGTGTTAATATACAAAAAACACTTAATTTGTCAATTTTTATATTGAAAAGAATGTATTTATAATCAACTGGCATATTTTTTTTAATGTTTAGAATGTATGTTTAAACAAAATAAGAATAAAAATGTGAAAAAAAAAATGTTCAAGAAATGTCCTGAATAACAAAAAAACCAACCTGACATGTCACAAAATAAACTATGAAAAGAAAAGAAATTAATATTACCTTGGATAAAATGGATTAAAAAAAAATTGAAACATAGTAACAAGTATATTTTTGAAATTGGAATACATTTATTTGATTAAATTGATAAAGCAAATTAAATATATTATTCCTCTGCAAAAACAGATAAAATCAATTACAAAATAATTTTTTTTTCTAAAATACATGTATCATAAAAGAACAACTATAACATTTTTGTCAAAGTTGAAAAAAACCCCAAGGGGATAATAAGGATCATTTAGAGCTACGGTTCCACAGCTATGTCATATTTAGATGTAGCCGCTCAATTATTAGTTAGCTCCATGTTAAGATTACAGATGTTGCTATGAGTCATGGGACAAACAAATTTAACACATATTTATAACCAATTATTTTACTAAGTGTAAGTAAATTTTGATATTCACCATGTTTTATCATACTTCAGTCAACAATACACATTGTGACAAGTCTATAAAATTTATATTTAGTATGTTTATCAGCATGTTCATTCCTTTTAAACTTTAGTCTTTATTACATATACATGTACATGTATACATGTATAGAACCTGTACATGTTGTACATGTATGTCAAATAATGACTATTTTCAATTCCTCATGTGCTTTTATAGGAAACAGATTAATATAAGCGTTACGCTTGTTTCTGAATCCATGTTTTATTGTATTATGAAAAAAAGTTTATATGTTATAATATTTATCAATAAAATATGCTTAAATCAAACAAACTGATAAAAAGGTAACCTGTAAAACTATTTTTTTCTGTTTCTACACAAAATTCACTTTTTTCCAATATTACATGCCTTCATTATTGTGTGCTATAATACAAAGGGAAATAACTCAGTTTGCACTTATTTCTCCATGTATTTATACAAAACAAGAAAGAAAATTGCAATAATCAGTGTCCTTGCAAGAAGGGAATGGAAGGATGCAGCACCCTGCCCTCATGTGTCCCTCTGTCCTCTCTGAGCACCTCAATGTCCCTCTTGAACATAATTTCAATGTGTTCTTAATTATGCAATTAATCATTAAACAGTTATGCCCAAGCTAATCATAATAAGTACAAAATGTTATTAGTGTCAACTTCATGAAACATCATAAATTAATTTCTTAAATCAATCAGTATAATATCCATGGTAATAGTAGTCTGAATATCCTATTCAAGAACAACCTAAAACACTTAGGTGACTTTTTACTGTCCCTCTATGATCCTACATATAGCTAGAGCCTAGAACATTGATCATATATGCATATTATACCATTGAACAAAATCTTAAAATCAAACAGTAATTTTTTTTACTTTAATTTCCTTTTCTACATTTATTAATAATAGCGCCAGCAGTGCTGTACCTAAAGTAATTTGTGGAATTGTCAATTAGTTGAACCCTCTTATATAGTAGAAATACAAAAAAAAGAAAATCCCAAATCCAAACACCCTTTCAGCCTTTGGAAAGAAATCAATATTGTTTAACTTGTATATGTATTTGTAGAAAGCATTGTACATTATACATGTACCTAATATGAACCAGGTGTCATAGCTTGTTGTTAAGATTCTAATGTGATCTTCTTCCTATATTGTAGCTAAAGCAAAACAAAAACATCAATATTATATTGATTTATGTTTTAAACATCACAGTAATTGTCAAAACAAGATCATCGATAAAAAAAAATTAAGTGTATTTAACTGGTACATAGATAATGATGACTTTAGCGATAGCCCAAACATTTTCTCTTAATTATATCGACCAAGTTATCTTAAAGAACAAAAATTTTAAAGAAAATTATTGAATCACCTGTAATGAACGTAGACAAACTGTCACCTACATGTGTTGACAATTATATTAATTGTTTTGTAACTTTAATTAATGTTTATGCCAGTCTTTGTCTTAATTTTTTTCACCTACTTGCCCAAAAGCCAAATTTAGACAAATTTCTATTTATTCAAACAAATTCTTTCATAATTTTCACTTATCCAAATCCGTTTTACTTGTCCTGGGCTTCGGGCAAGTGGGTTAGCGCAAAGACTGTTATGCAACAGAAATAATTGACTTTTAATTCTAATATTACTTTTACTTGTCCATTAACTTTAATCAGAAATGCTCTTTCTGATAAATGTCCAGTAAAATATGGAGTACCTCAAGGCTCAATACTTGGCCCGTTATTGTTTATTTTATATAAAAATGATCTGCCTTTAAGTATTTCAAATTGTAACACTGATATGTATGCTGATGATTCTACAATATACATTTCTGGGAAAAATATTTCAGATATACAAACTAAAGTCCAAGAAGACTTGAATAGAATTGAATTACATGTATGGTGCAAGGATAATAATATGCTTATAAATTGTAATAAAACTAAATGTATGACAGCAAAGCAAAAACTTGCATTTCAAAATGAAGAACTATCTTTAACTATTAATTTTGAACAATTACAACATTCAGCTTGTGAAAAATTACTTAGTGTCAAAATTGACTCAAATCTAAATTGGAAAAACCAAATTGATCAAATCTGTTCTAAAATATCATCAAAAATCTACCTTCTTTCAAAAATTAAGAAATATTTAAATCTTGAATCAAGGCAACTTTTTTATTCAGGCTATATTTTGCTTTTAATTGATTATTGCTGTGTTGTTTGGGGAAATTGTTCAAATGAAGGACTAAATCGCATTCTTAAATTGCAAAAAAGAACAGCAAGATTGATATTACATGTAGATCAAGATCCCATAGCACCATCTGAACCTCTATTTAAACAACTGGGATGGATGAGTATTGAACAAAGAATCAAATATCATAAATATCTTCTTGTTTCAAAATGTCTAAAGAATGAAGTGCCTGTATATTTAAAAAATAAAATCCAATACTTGTCTGATAGACATCCTTACTCTCTCCAAAATGTTGTAAGTGAAAAATTACAAAAAGGTTGGTTTATGATGTTTAAGGTAGAGGACACTATGGGCAAAAAAAAACTAGTCAATGAATATTTTTGGATTTCATATATATTGTTCTTTGGGATGTACCTAACAAATAAAATTTGAGAATAGGTTTCCAGGCTTATTCTAAAAATATTCCCTGAAAGAGTTACCCCCCTCTGAAGTCCCAAAAAATGCCCTTTTTTTTTTTCACTTCTCCGTGTCATTAAGGTACCAAAAAAAAATAGCATATAATTTTGTTTAATTATCTGAGTATAATATGATAAATGAATATTTTGGAATATCTAAGACATAAATTTTTATCATTTTTTCATTTTTTTTTTCAAAATGGCTACCCTTTTTTGGCAATATAGCCTGTAACTGGCTTTGGTGAAATCCAACACAATTTGATTTTAAAGTGGAATAGAAAAAAATTGTGTCAATGAATTTAAAAAAAAAAAGAAGATATATCACATTACTTATATCCATGCTACATATCATTAAAAAATAAAGATATGTTTCCAGGCAAAAAAAAAAGTTAGGGGTTTAGAAAGACACCCTGACATATACCCTTTTTTGTCAATTTCATGAAAAATGTCCACATTTTTCACTTTTTTTAATAAGACATTGAATAAATGAAAATAAAACATGCAAAAATATAATATGGTGCATTTTGTTTCATTTTCAGAAGTGTAAGGAAAATCTGGGGTCATAATATTAAAAACTTCAATATTTAACAAAAACATGCAAAACTCATCATATTCTAATATCATTTGAGACATGATTACCTCCCTTGACGAAATGCTTCATATAGCATTTTACACATATAATGTATTATTGCCAAGAAATTACTGTATCAAATTTGTATTTCAGTTTAATTTGAGAACTTGCACCAATCATATGTAGAAAATTCAAAAAGCAAAATACCTCGCAAGAAATACTGCAAACATAATTAATAATTATTACCACATTTTATTAAATATTCTTAAAAGTCATGTGACTAGTGTCAGTCTCAACCTTAAAGCCACTTTCAACAATATTTCAGTTATATTGGGGCAGTCAGTTTTATTGGTTGAGGAAACTGGAGAAAACCACTGACCTGTTGCAAGTCACTGACAAACTTTATCACATAATGTTGTATCGAGAACACCTTTAGTAGCGATAGGCACTGATTGCATGGGTAGTTTTAAATCCAACTACTATACGATCATGACCACGAAGGCCCCCCTCCCTTTAAATATTTACATCTGTCTTAAATCTATTTGAAGAAAGGTGTAAATACTTTGTACCTTGCAACAAATAAATTGTTGCATGCATTAAATATGCATTACTCTGTTTAATTAATGCTCACGTTAATGTACCAAGTTTGGTCAAAATCCATTGAAGGATGTTGATTCTAGAGTGTTCATAAGGATGTTACGGAAGGACGGAAAGACGGACGGTAGCGATATATCCCTTCTCAACTTCGTTGGCGAGGGGATAATAATGCAGACTGGTATACTGGTAGGTATGAAGGGAAATCACCAGGGCATTCCCCTTATTTTCTAGGAGGAAGTATATTTGTATACATGTACATTGTATGTTTCCTACAATTGCAAAACCAGAAGAAAAAAAAAGAAAAATGTTGTTAAAAGTCATATTTACAGTCTTGTGTTGAATGACTATACTATAGTATAATTTGGAATATGGTCATGGGAAATTCAAAAATTGTTATATTTATGTTTCCATGTAAAACTATTAGATTTACATACAGTAGCAACAGCAAAATAATTATTTTTCATAATAGTATTAATACATCGGTAAACGTGTTCGTTTGAAATTTCTCTACTGTACACATAAAGTTAAACTTTCGTAAAGACAGTCAAAAAGACTTTAATAAAGTATTTGTCCTGTTATTTGTGATAAAATTTTAAAAATCCTCGAGGCTAAACCTCACATAATACAAACAGTAGTGATTTTAACATTTTCTAATGTAATTAACCCGTTTGTTTAATATGATCTACCTGTGTCACACGCTTTGTGGTAAACAAACATATACATATAAAAAGTGTGTTAACAATTACATTTTTACAACAAATGTTACATTATTCTATAATTATATGTATAAAACGACCTTGACTTATAAAGTTTGTCTATGATAAATCAGTTTGTACAACGATTACAACACTTTTGACAGGTGATAAATATGTCAACATTTCTTACCTCTCTGTTCCATTTTTAGTACACACATGCGTATAACAACCAAACAACACTCTATGTTTGTTTTTATGGCGGGAAGTTTAAAATTGAAGTCGCGTCCATGGTAAATTGTCGCATTTGTACGAGCAAGTAGTAACAAAGCGAAAATACAAATTTGTGTCTCAACTTAATATATATATATCATCTTAAAATTAAATTTAAAATGGTACTGTATATATATCCATGAAAAAAGAAACAAAATTGGGAAAACACAGCTGTTGAGAAAAATAGTAAAACAAGCTATTAAAATTGTACATTAAGATAATATATATATGCATAACGCTTCAGACAACACTTAATCTTGAGAAGAAGTATCAACAGAATCCAACATTAAGAGAAGATGTTGCCATCATGTTGGATACGTAATTTGAGCTAAACAGAAACAGAAAACGTCCAGACAGAAAGCAGTAAAACTCAATAGACAATATCAATTCACTTTCACTAATGAACCTGCATGATTTCAGGTGATATACCAACCAAAGGACAAAGTAACATTAAGTTCATGTACAGATATATGTCAAACAACTATAAATATTGGATTATATTAGCTGTAAATACACCAGAAAGCTTGCTATGTTGCCCGGCATGCGCAAAGTTTTCACAGAACCACATTCATTCAATCATGAATCCGGTTCCTACACAAGAAGAAGAAGACGAAAAAGAAACATTGCTTTTACTGCAGAAGGAATTCAGAAACTACAGAAAAATCTTAATCCATCAAAGACGAGTGACTCAATCTGATGTGCAATACTAAGGTTACTACCCCTTGTTAGGGGGCGTAGCCTATTATAACATAAAATTTGAATCAGATTGAGTGGACCTGAAAAGATCTCCACCCGAATACTCATATAAAAACAGCTTCAGAAAATGGCTCCTGGTCATCTTACAACATGCATATGACTCGTACCAAGTACCCCCTCCCCCCCCCCCCCCCCCCAAAAAAAAACCCACACAAGACAAAAAAACAAAAACAAAAAACAAAAAACGGAGAAAGGCAAACATCATATAACTGAATAACTTTGGGTTAGGGTTAGCGTGTTTAACGCCACTTTCAACAATATTTCATTTATATCGTGGTGGTCAGTTTTATTGGTGGAGGAAACCGGAGTATCCGGATAAAACCACCGAACTACCACAAGTCAATGACAAACATTATCACATAATATTGTATCGAGTACACCTATCCACGAGCGGGATTCGAACTTTAGTGGTGATAGGCACTGATTGCATATATCAGAGGCGGATTTAGAGGGGGGCGTGCGCCCCCCTAAAATTCGCAAAGCATATGTTATACAACGTTAATTAAGCAGTTCAATAAAAAAAAATTTCATGAATGATTAACTCGTGACCTGTAAGTCAAAATGAATAGTAATGATATTAGGAGTAAATTTGGGATATCATTCTAAAAAGCTCTAACCATTGATAAATGATCAGTATACTGTCCGTCCGGATGAAGCTTTTCGTTTTGCCGTTGGTTCATTCATTGAAAACTTATGATTCGTTCTTGTTTATAGACAAACAAAGGCTAACATGTTAACATTAATACTGTATGAAACGATTCTGATCATCTAATTTAGTTACGTTACAGGGGCGGATCCAGGATTTCAAGTTAGGGGGTGCGCACTTAAAAAATTGCGCCGAGCGGAGGGAGGCGCCAAAATTTTTGGGGTATTTCGTGTGAAAAATCACGATTTTACGCCAAAAAAAATCATATTTTCCCCAATTTTAAGGGGGGGGGGGGGGGAGGGGGGGCCCACTTGGGTCCGCCCCTGCGTTAGCTTATCAGAAATCAACAACAAGTTCATGTATTGACAATTTACGCTTTTGTTTGTCTATAAACAAGAACCACAGGGGCTCGCAGTTATATTTTCACATCACCAGGTATGTATTAAAAAGAAGGATATACCTGGCGATGTAAAAATATAACTGCGAGCCCCTGTGACAAGAACAGTCGAATCATACGTTTTCAATGAATGAATCAAACGACGAAAAGAAAAGCTCCATCCGGACGGGCAGCATTAACTAGAACCACCCGAAAGGACAAGCACCGAAAGTACAGATCAATTAGTGAAATGAGGAATGCGTTAAAACTACACCAATAGTTCTTTGAAGGGTTAAAATATCGTGATCGATCAGTCATGAGTTGAACAATTCGCATCACGGTTGTGAAAGAAAATTTTTACTTTAGGTTCTTATAAGGCATGCCTTCTTATAATCTGACAAAAACATACTGTTAACAATCATCCGACAAAATTAAGACTCAAAATCAATTTTTTTTGGTCTGATAAAAATGGTGTGGTTGGTTCAAAATTGTCGTTCAAATAAATGTCTGTAATTCCTCAAACCCCAGAGCTTCCGGGGGGCTTCGCCTCCCTGGTCACCTACCAGGGCTCTGCCTTGGATCCGCTGGCCTACTCACGCCCCCCCCCCCCCCCCCACCCCCTAACCACAAATCCTGGATCCGCCCCTGTATATGTAGTTGTAAATCCAACTAATCTTATATATTCGATGGGTCATCAATAACTGCACAAAATATGAATGGGCTTGATTTTCGTATTGCATGTATATGAATGGGTAGGTCACAGTTTTCGTGTTAAGGAATATGAACAGAACTATATGATGTCTCGGATGGTGCAACGGCAGTTGATTTCATAGAATATTATGGCTAGTTTCTTTGTGTCGTATATCGCGGATTAATTATAACTTTGTCAAGTCCAGGTGTGACAGATAAACAATGCGTATTAATTAAATAAATTTAACACTAGTCTTTGTGACATCATTTTACAAAAGTTTTACAAATGAAGAGATTATTTTGACATGTGAATTAAATGTATAACACTGATTGAAAAAAAAAAAAGAATAAAAAGAACTGGATAATGAACTATAAAGCAAAATCAATTCCAAGATATGGAATTTTGAGAATTATAGTTTTTCGATATAGAAATGTGCCTTTCACATGGAGTTAGATTTTCATACAACACCACCAGATACCAGAAGAACACAATTCACAAAAACATAAACAAATACAAATAGCTACAATTTGTTGCATATGTTTTTTTTTAAAGCTTTTCAGAGATTATGTTTGTACATGTTTCGATTGTGACCAATCGTTATAGATCTCTCCATTTGAGAATAAAGCACCTTAAATTATGTAAGGAAAATTGTAGTTAGTAGATTACGTTATTAATACATGTCTTCTAATATACTAACACACGACAGCTACTTTTACTGAAATGTAAGTAAACTGATCAACAATAGTTTGATATGTTCACAGATATATAGATATGCATCTTAGCATCAATTTTCTGCTTTTTGACGCCGTCATATATTAACCATGAATTAACCATGAATTGTTTTCAAAATTTAAAATAAACATGCATGCATACGAACATTTTGCATCTTATCAAATTAAATTACAACGCTTAAAATTGCTCACTCAGTTGCCAAACTATGGGTTATTCCACCTTTGTTAAAACCATGCTTGTGTTACATTTCTCATTTTGCAAATTAAATATTTTAGACTAAGTTACAAAATGAGAAATATAAGACTTGTTCTGTACAATTTATGTAGAAGACGTTCCAATGTTCCAATTATTTTAAATTGTCGAATATCTATGCAATGCTCGAAACGATTTTTTTTTTTCAAGTTTGACATATTTGCTTGGTACAGCAAAGTACTCAGAATTTATTAGACATGACATGAAACCAACTATTGTTGTTTACTTGGGGGTGAGTCTGAACTGATGAACTTGGAGAAAGAAAACATCGAAACTGTACTCCAAACCATCAACTGCTTTCCTCAACTTGTGTAGACTGTAATATTTTCTCCTTAATTCACTTGTGTTTTAATATGAATTTGCACTGACATTTGTTTTGTAATGCAAATATTGTAACTATATGATATTGCTATCTCCTTAAGGAGGATTTAAAGATTGAATGAATGAATATGTTTGAAAGCATAAAAAATCGACACAGAACC
Source organism: Bathymodiolus septemdierum (assembly GCA_963383655.1). Classification (NCBI taxonomy): domain Eukaryota; kingdom Metazoa; phylum Mollusca; class Bivalvia; order Mytilida; family Modiolidae; genus Bathymodiolus; species Bathymodiolus septemdierum. The sequence continues at coordinate 71,326,318 of OY726520.1, forward strand.
ACATCTGTATATACAAAAATGTACCTGTATTAGTGACCATCTGTATATACAAAATGTACCTGTATTAGTGACCATCTGTATATACAAAATATACCTGTATTAGTGACCATCTGTATATACAAAAATGTACCTGTATTAGTGACCATCTGTATATACAAAATGTACCTGTATTAGTGACCACCTGTATATACAAAATGTACCTGTATTAGTGACCATCTGTATATACAAAAATGTACCTGTATTAGTGACCATCTGTATATACAAAAATGTACCTGTATTAGTGACCATCTGTATATACAAAAATGTACCTGTATTAGTGATCATCTGTATATACAAAATGTACCTGTATTAGTGACCATCTGTATATACAAAATGTACCTGTATTAGTGGCCATCTGTATATACAAAAATGTACCTGTATTAGTGACCATCTGTATATACAAAATGTACCTGTATTAGTGACCATCTGTATATACAAAATGTACCTGTATTAGTGACCATCTGTATATACAAAAATGTACCTGTATTAGTGACTATCTGTATATATAAAATGTACCTGTATTAGTGACCATCTGTATATACAAAAATGTACCTGTATTAGTGACCATCTGTATATACAAAATGTACCTGTATTAGTGACCATCTGTATATACAAAATGTACCTGTATTAGTGACCATCTGTATATACAAAATGTACCTGTATTAGTGACCATCTGTATATACAAAATGTACCTGTATTAGTGACCATCTGTATATACAAAATGTACCTGTATTAGTGACCATCTGTATATACAAAATGTACCTGTATTAGTGACCATCTGTATATACAAAATGTACCTGTATTAGTGACCATCTGTATATACAAAATGTACCTGTATTAGTGACCATCTGTATATACAAAATGTACCTGTATTAGTGACCATCTGTATATACAAAATGTACCTGTATTAATGACCATCTGTATATACAAAATGTACCTGTATTAGTGACCATCTGTATATACAAAATGTACCTGTATTAATGACCATCTATATATACAAAATGTACCTGTATTAATGACCATCTGTATATACAAAATGTACCTGTATTAGTGACCATCTGTATATACAAAATGTACCTGTATTAGTGACCATCTGTATATACAAAATGTACCTGTATTAGTGACCATCTGTATATACAAAATGTACCTGTATTAGTGACCATCTGTATATACAAAATGTACCTGTATTAGTGACCATCTGTATATACAAAATGTACCTGTATTAGTGACCATCGGTATATACAAAATGTACCTGTATTAGTGACCATCTGTATATACAAAATGTACCTGTATTAATGACCATCTGTATATACAAAATGTACCTGTATTAGTGACCATCTGTATATACAAAATGTACCTGTATTAATGACCATCTGTATATACAAAATGTACCTGTATTAGTGACCATCTGTATATACAAAATGTACCTGTATTAGTGACCATCTGTATATACAAAATGTACCTGTATTAGTGACCATCTGTATATACAAAATGTACCTGTATTAGTGACCATCTGTATATACAAAATGTACCTGTATTAGTGACCATCTGTATATACAAAATGTACCTGTATTAGTGACCATCTGTATATACAAAATGTACCTGTATTAGTGACCATCTGTATATACAAAATGTACCTGTATTAGTGATCATCTGTATATACAAAATGTACCTGTATTAGTGACCATCTGTATATACAAAATGTACCTGTATTAGTGACCATCTGTATATACAAAATGTACCTGTATTAGTGACCATCTGTATATACAAAATGTACCTGTATTAATGACCATCTGTATATACAAAATGTACCTGTATTAATGACCATCTGTATATACAAAATGTACCTGTATTAATGACCATCTGTATATACAAAATGTACCTGTATTAATGACCATCTGTATATACAAAATGTACCTGTATTAGTGACCATCTGTATATACAAAATGTACCTGTATTAGTGACCATCTGTGGTATTATTAAACTTTAACCTTACGGTTTCATCTGTTGATTATTTCTGGAGATCTGCAATTTGATTAGTCCATATAGTTTTTCGTCAAGTTCTTGAAATTGTTAAATAGAATTGGACGAGGTCACACGGATACTTGAAGACACAGGACATTTCCATCGGGCAAATTGAGATCACGATATTCGACCGTTTATTATTTTTAACAATAGTTGACAGAAGAACAACGAAGGAGTTCTTGATTGCTTGACGGCCAGCAATTGAGATGTAGGTTCATTGGGGACGTAAATCTGAGAGTACATTGAGGTACAGCGAACGAACAATGATAATCAACTGACTAAAATGACTGGACAGTGGGTTTCTCGATTTTTCTATAAGCCAATCTTTGTTGAACTATTATTCACTACACCCATTAACATTGACACGTAGCAGTGTGAAACGTGATTTACCTTCTTCCGAGTCCAGAACATCTCGTGGTGTAAAATCCCAGTGGCTAAATTTTCTATAACTTCCACTCCTCTTAAACGACCGAGGTAAACCGTCGTCCATTTTATATCATATTGTAATATTAATCCATACATACAGCTGATCAAAGTAAATAGAGAAATAAACGACAGTAGATCCGGCGGTCTGTTACTACACATCAGTAACATATGTCTCAAATTGTGTAATTATTTAGTGTGACTTAAAGGCTAGGATTTAAAGGCTAGGATTTACGGAATAATCGTTAGAAACAATTGGAGAAACATGAATATAATATTAGTATTTATAACTTAATTGTTCCCCATTGCTCTGTCATAACAAACTGGACAGATACCATTACTTATTCTTTTCGTATATTGTCTAAACTTATGTTTTTGTACATAGTCATTCTTTGTATATTTAACTCTATGCTATTATATACATATTATATCATTTCATTGCGCATGCTAATCCATATTGTAAATTATTGTATTCGGGAGAAGACTTCATAAGTTGGAAAAAGTTGTGTCCGATCCCTATTTGTTATATTTAGCAAATAAAAATATGCTTAAACTAAACTACTACTAGATAAATGTATAATAACAACAAAGAAAGCAACAATCAAGAAGTTGATCAACATTCACAAATCACAGTTAACCCACTGTTTCATTACAATTATATACCAATTAAATGCCGACATTGCAATCTGTGCATCCAACCAGCATCTAGCATTTGATATTTAATAATAATACATACAATTTTTTATATTGTATGTATATGGAGAAGACAATACTATAAGTTGAAAAACTTATCTGATCCTTTTGTCATTATTTAGACAATAAAATATGATTAAATTATTTGAAATTTACTAGCACGATTTCAGAGAAGACACAAATCACTCTTAATCTATTAAGTTGAGAAAGTTTATTTTCCTTTTTTTTTTATCTGTGAGAAGCAAACCTGTCTATTGTAGGGAGACTAGCTGCTCTTGTTCCCGACTCTCCGGCATAATATTTCTGACTAAAGCACTACTGCCGTCAGTCTTGTTTATTATTATAAACCATGTAAATCAACAGCTAAAAAAACAACATTAGGAGGGAATTTTGTTTTGTAGATGAAAATATTGATATAGATTTCATTTTATGATTTTAAAATTTCTGATAGATAAATTTATGCGGTGTGTTGAAATAAACTAGCAGTTGATTGTCTGTGAATGATACATGATGTGTGTTTATGATTGGTGTACGAATTCAATGGAAAACACATACAACCTTAATTATGTCTTCTTCGATGGGAAACGTATTGTTTTCGTCCTGGGCGTCCGTCACAAAAACCCACTTGCAACTCCTCATTGTTACATAAGCATAATAATTCAATATTTTAGGGGAATTGTATGAATTAATATATATGGACACGATAGGTAAATGCCGTCGTGGCCGTGATCGTATGGTAGTTGGATTTACAACTACATATGCAATCAGTGTCTATCACCATTGGTGTTGTGAGTTCGAGTCTCTATCAGGGCGAGGTGTACAACATTATGTGATAAAGTTTATCAGTGACCTGCGACAGGTCGGTGGTTTTCTTCGAGTCTCTGGTTTCCTCCAACAATAAATCTGACCGCCACGATATAACTGAAATATTGTTGAAAGTGGCGTTAAAAACCACCAAACAAACACAAATTTATTCTGAAAACATAGAACATAGATCCCGACATGGGCATTTGTCCGCGACATTCGGATATCGTGGAAACGCAACGAATCATAACATTTTACTCTTTATTGGTGATTACAGAAAGAGATTTCTGGACAATGCTGCTCGAACGTCAGTCAATACATGGTGGATAAAGAACACACTAACTCAGTCAGTCCGTACCTTTACAAAGTCACACCAAATATAAAATAGGGAAAATTCCAACAATGATAAGTACGTTTACTGGTATTTCCTGTTTTTCCTAGTCTTATAATTGGCATGCTCTATATCTATATGACCTTTGGATGCAGAATAGATCTATAGTACATTTTGTTTTCCCTTGTATTTTGTCGTGTTATTAGACACAATATTGATTGGTCATTTATCTACATCAAACTATGTTCATTGATGTTGCCGATAATTGCCTCAAATGATAGAACAATATAAACTAATTGTCTGTGATATTGCAGACTGGGCCAGACATGAATGTTATGACAATAATCTGTACAGAATTGTACATTTGCAAATTCTAATATGATATTAGTGACAATTGATAGGCCCCAGTAATACAATTCGTCAAAAGCTGAGTTGTCACGTATTAAACATTTACTTGAGCTTTAAACGTTCGGCATATATTACACTTTTTACGGTTAAATATTGTGTCATGTGATAGTGTAAGCTTTGTGCTCTAGCGAATGAAAACTTTTATGGTAATGCCAAGTACTTTTTATTCAACCGGAAGTGCTCTTGATCGATTAACATGTTATATCTTTTATTCTCCTAAATGTAACAATATATGATTGTTCTTATTTTAAAGTCACATGTTTAGAAGCCCAACACAATAGTGAAGACACCAAGTGTCTTTTTGTGTTTTGAACAATAAAGACTATAATGAAATTTTCCATGGGAGTTCTTTCCCTTAAGAAATTTGCGTCTTCACATCATATATTTTGGCTACCATGTTGTTGTCTGCACTGTATCTGTTGGCAAGGCTGTATGTAATGTCTAGGCTGTATATGTTGACAAGGCTGTATTTGATGGTAAGGTTTTAACTGTTAGGAAGGTTGTATTCGTTGTCAAGGCTTATTTAGTGTCTAGGTTGTAAATATTCCCTAGACTGTATTTGAAGGCTATGCTGTATTTGTTTTCTGAACTGTTGCAGTTGGCAATGCGTTCTTTGTTCCCTAGGCTGTAGTTGAAGTCTAGGCTGTATTATTTACACAGGTTGTATTTGTTGGTTAGATTTTATTTGTGTGTTGGTTGTATTTGTTTACCAGGTTATATTTGATAACAGGCTTATACCTGCCACATTATTGTGCTTGTCACAAGACAGAACATGAATATCCAACGCCATATGTCGTGGTCTTTCTTCTGTGGACTGATTTGCAGTGACAGGGGGATGTTCACTTTGTTATTGAGTGATTTATTGGTCATCAGTGTTTAAGCTATTTTTTTTAAATAGAATGTCTTTGTTGGCTGACTATATTTGAAATGTGGGCAGTATTTGTTGACTATGTAGTATTTTGCTACATAGAGCTAGACTGTATGATAGACTGTATTTGGTAAGTAGGCTCTATTGTTTGGGTATGCTGTGTTTGGCAGGCAAAACATCAATAGTATTCATACATTTTGATAATCAACACACAAAACATGAGAGGACTAACAAACAATTTATGTACATGTATAGCGTAGTTAACCATGCAGACAATTTTCATAATTTAGTATTTATTCGTAAACATATTAACGCCATTTAAAACAGTTACACTCTTATGAACAAGTGTCTATTATATTCGGGTAAATTGAAAATTTGGTTACACTTGACCAATTTAAACACTTGAGATTAAGAAAGCAAATAAAAATAAAATAAAAAAAAGATAAATGAAAACTACACAAAGATACGAAAATACGAATTCCATGAATGGTAACATTCGAACTGATAAGTTTTTCTTGTCTCTTTTTTGACATCCATCCTGAAGTATTGGAAGTCTAAATTCACAGTATAAGAAAGAAGATTGTAACATACAAACAACTGACTTCTCATAGTTTTGAATGAATAACCTGACTATAATTTTCTAAAGATAGAGGAACATAAGTCTTAGCTATATTGTCAATAACATATAATGGATCTAGGACCTTGTTTGGATCAAATCCTTCTTCGACTAGTTCAATCTTCCTGTGTTTCATCGTTTGAGTAACTGTTTGCTCCGGAACCATTCGTAGGAATATCGGCCTTGCATAACTGGGAAGTTCATGTTCAACCTTCTTGTAGATTTGTTGTAGCAGTTCCCGTGAAATCACTTCTCCATGGTTCAAAGTAATGGCCGCCATTCCTGCTCTGCCATCTTCACCTTCAACGCAAAATTGTATCGCCGAATTATGACAATGATTTGGTGTAAGATGTATTGGAATCTAAGGCAACAATTGAATAATGTTCCGTTTTCCATAACATAGCTTTCAGCTTAAACTTTATCAGTATTTTTGAATTTGAGAGCAACCAGGAATATTAAGCTTTCCGGAAAAGCCTGACACTGATGTGGGATGGCTTGTATTGTACTTGTTTATTTAAAGTTATACTTATCTAGGTAATCACTTGTGCTGATTCTGAGATAATGAAAAATAATCGGAGTTGTACATATGACATTAAGATTTGTGTTGAACTTTGTTTTTCAGTCCAAGTTAATGGCAAATAAACCCAGTTGTTCTCATGACATCCAAACATGTTTTCGTATCGTGTGTTCTAACTTGTTTTTGATAACAAAAGCCAAATGTATTTATGACAGCGACATGTATTATCGTAATATGCGTTGAACTTTTTTCAGTTTGAGTTAATTTGTGTGCAAGTGTAATGTTGAATAGTCTCTCATGTGCAAGTGTAATGTTGGATAGTCTCTCATGTGCAAGTGTAATGTTGGATAGTCTCTCATGTGCAAGTGTAATGTTGGATAGTCTCTCATGTGCAAGTGTAATGTTGGATAGTCTCTCATGTGCAAGTGTAATGTTGGATAGTCTCTCATGTGCATTACATCCATATCATTTCTTACTAATTAATTTATGACACTATTATTGTACCTGGTATTCGAACACCATAGACGTTAGCATCATGGATAAATGGAAGGGTTCCTAAAGCATCGGACACTTCTCTTGTAGAAACGTTTTCACTTTTCCATCTACAATTAGAAACAGAGAAAGATAAGTAGATTGATTGATTGATTGATTGATTGTTGTTTTAAATCAAGTGAGTACATGTATTATTTCAGCTATATTAACGACGAGAACAAGCTCACAGGAACTACATACCTTTCGTGAGCACCTGGGTTCAACCCAGTTTGTTTGGTGAGATCCGTGTTGCTCATCTTTGTAGCTTACTTGTGTTGTATTTTTTGTCTTTGTTCTGTGCCTTGTGTCTAATGTTGTCTCTACCTCTAGATTTTTCATTCTTGATTGCCTCATCGGGTTTCTCTAACGTTTATTTACAAGCTGTAAATCATATAGGAAAAAAATCAGTGGTACTAATATGGGCATATAGAAGTATATAAATATCTAAAGGCTTAGGCGAGGTGTATTCGATACAACATTATGTGATAAAGTTTGTCAGTGACTTGCGACAGGTCAGTGGTTTTCTCCGGGTATTCCGGTTTCGTCCACCAATAAAATTGACCGCCACGATATAGCTGAAATATTGTTGAAAGTGACGTGAAGCACCATAAATCATAAACCATAATGCCATGTCAATGAATTTATTATACCTGAATGTATCACCAACACGATCTCTAAAATAAATATAGTATTGTTTATCCAGAAAAAAGATGTCTCCAAAATTAAAGAAAACGTCCCCATCTTTAAACGCATCTCTAACCAGCTTCTTTTCGTTCATTTCTTTCGTCCCTTTATAGAAAGAGGTTATGAATTCTGGAATACCAGAAATGAATAATCCTTCTTCTCCTACAAATATAACGTATTACAGAAATGTAGTAAAATCAACCCAAAGCACACATGTTCTCAGTTGCGAAATATTTATATCCTATTTTATATCACCAAAATTGAGATAAACACTGATAAAAAGAAATAGCATTCTTAGCTCTGATAGTTGTATAAATAAAACTTCTACCTAAACTATACTGAGTATGAACTATTGTGTTTCTAAATTTATTTTGAAACATCTATTGAACATCTTCTTATCAACGTACCGCTCTCGTGTGTGGTAGATAATCAAGTCAAACCAGACTATAAATTGGAATTTGTTGCTTCTCCACTTAGTACGCAGCATGAAGGAGCAAGAACATAGACTGGCTGGCTCGGAATCACGATAAGGTGTCTATTTGTGAACTGTTGTTTCATTGAGCTAGCACCTACTACTTACTAGTATACTACTGAGCATGTTGGTCTATAGCAAACCAGATATCATTAACATCTCACCAAAAATAATTCGTTTTCGCCTTGATACAGCTGACAATTGGTCACTTGGCGTGAAACAACAATCAGTCACTCACTCTATTCATCTGTTTTAAAATTTTGTATGCTTAATCAACACTTTGAAAGTTGTAATACAACCAGTTTTCCTAATGTTTTGAAATTTCAACACCGACTGAGATAATATCTTCTATTGCACCTGTTGAATTATAATTCCAAATACCTGGTTTTGAAATAATACACCTCCCATTTTTATCTCTCAATGGTTCATATGTATAGGGATCATGGCGGACAAGAAAGCTAGATACACCTCTTGTTGGTCCAAATCGTCTCTGTAAATAAAACAAATATAATGACTAGGTTTTCATTCCATGCAGTTTATTATACATGTACAATGATACACAAACTATTCTCTTGCATTCAATATCTTGTCTTGTTTTAGAAAATGATGCTTATTTCTATTTGACTTGACATATATTTTACTTTTAAGTGATACAACTGTCTTATATTTAGAAGGACATTTTGTTATTATTACATCACACCATAATGTGATTACACTCCCAGGGTTGTAAATACTGCACATTCAACATTCATCCCGTTGTCCACAGAAATATCTATTTCAGAGAGATAACAAATGCTTTATATTGTAGATTGATTTATATACAGGTGAGAAGGTAAAAAAACCCGTTGTTTTAGAATTATGCTCTAATTACATTTTTCCATAACGGGATAACCCATTGCTACAACCAGTCTGAGACCACCTTCCCACACAACCAGGCTTATTTAAAATGTTCCAAGTTCTCACCGTAATGGGAGACCATCTTCCCACACAACCAGTCTTATCTAAGATGTTGCAAGTTCTTACCGTAATGGGAGACTATCATCCCACACAAACAGGCTTATTAAGACTATTTCAAGTTCTTACCGTAATGGGAGATCATCTTCCTACACAAACAGGCTTATTAAGACTATTTCAAGTTCTTACCGTAATGGGAGATCATCTTCCCACACAACCAGGCTTATTTAGAATGTTCCAAGTTCTTACCGTAATGGGAGACCATCTTCCTACACAAACAGGCTTATTAAGACTATTTCAAGTTCTTACCGTAATGGGAGATCATCTTCCCACACAACCAGGCTTATTTAGAATGTTCCAAGTTCTTACCGTTATGGGGGACCATCTTCCCACACAACCAGGCTTATTTAGAATGTTCCAAGTTCTTACCGCAATGGGAGAACATCTTCCCACACAACCAGGCTTATTTAGATTGTTTCAAGTTCTTACCGTAATAGGAGACCATCTTCCCACACAACCAGGCTTATTTAGAATGTTCCAAGTTCTTACCGTTATGGGGGACCATCTTCCCACACAACCAGGCTTATTTAGAATGTTCCAAGTTCTTACCGCAATGGGAGAACATCTTCCCACACAACCAGGCTTATTTAGAATGTTCCAAGTTCTCACCGTAATGGGAGACCATCTTCCCACACAACCAGTCTTATCTAAGATGTTGCAAGTTCTTACCGTAATGGGAGACTATCATCCCACACAAACAGGCTTATTAAGACTATTTCAAGTTCTTACCGTAATGGGAGACCATCTTCCTACACAAACAGGCTTATTAAGACTATTTCAAGTTCTTACCGTAATAGGAGACCATCTTCCCACACAACCAGGCTTATTTAGAATGTTTCAAATTCTTACTGTTATGGGAGACCACCTTCACACATAACCAGGCTTATTTAGATTGTTTCAAGTTCTTACCGTAATGGGAGACTATCATCCCACACAACCAGGCTTATTTAGATTGTTTCAAGTTCTTACCGTAATGGGAGACTATCTTCCCACACAAACAGGTTTATTTAGAATGTTCCAAGTTCTCACCGTAATGGGAGACCATCTTCCCACACAACCAGGCTTATTTAGAATGTTCCAAGTTCTTACCGTTATGGGAGACCATCTGCCCACACAATCAGGCTTATTTAGAATGTTCCAAGTTCTTACCGTTATGGGAGACCATCTGCCCACACAACCAGGCTTATTTAGAATGTTCCATGTTCCAGTCGTACCTTCTGTTGCACCAAAGAACTCTGCAATCAATGGAATATTGAATCTGGTTTTAAACTCGTCCCATATATCGGGTCGTAATCCATTGCCAATGGCACATCTAACCTTATGGACTTTATCTAGATCACTCTGAAATACCACGACGAAATATGTTTGCATATATATTTATTCTTATATTTATTTAGCTGTCTTGTACCATACACAAACAGATATTTGGTGTGGAACAAATCACTATCAAACCGGAGATTTATGAGTTGTTTCTGAGAGTTAGCAAACCACTAATAACTCACATACACAAACTTTTAACATTGGATTCAATGTGAGCTATTAACTTTTCTTCTTTTAATAATGACATTTTTACAGTTTGTTTTCATTTATATCCATATCATTTTTCCTCATTTATGACGTATCACCAGGTTTGTTACAAGAGTAACACGACGGGTGCCACACATGAAGCAGGAACGAACTGCTTACCCTTCCGGAGCACCTGAGTTTACCCCTAGGTTTTAGTGAAGTTGGTGTTGCTCGATCTTTAGTTTTCTGTCTTGTTAGTCCTTTTGTCATTTTTATTTTGGCCATTGTATTGTCTGTCCTTCTATTTCCGACTTCTGATTGCCCCATTGGTATCTTATTACTAAATTTGAGTGTCAGTAGTACCTTTTTATTTCAAGCTGATTTGGAAAGATGAGATGCAGATAATCAATCACAAATATGAAAATTTCATCTATTTTCACTGGATAATTATACAATGAAGAATTGTAAATGTCAAGTTGCTTGCTATTTGCATTACAATTAATTAGTATGAAGAGTTTGAAGATACCAAAGGGATAATCAGAATCCGTATATCGAGGGAGAACAGACAACACAATGGTCAAAAGAAAAGGTACAAAAGGACAAACAACGATCTACAAAACATACACATAAAAGTAAAGATCGAGTAACACGAACCCAATTAAAAAGCGGGAGTGAACTCAGGTGCTCCGAAAGGATAAGCAGTTCCTGCTCCACTAGTGGTACCCGGCGTGAATATTGAACAAAACACTGTTTGCAGTCAATATTCAGAGAACTGTAAATTTGTGTAGATTTTTAAAATAAAATATATGTTTGCAATAAAAAACAAAAAAAAAACAAACAAACAATCAAACAAAATACAAAAACAAAAACAGTACATTTGCAAGGTATATTTAGAAAGTCTTTGAAATAACTCATTAAATTATTTCGTGTTCCAATCTTTCGATTTTGAGCATACCTGATGAAGGTTATTTCAGAAACGCGTCATGCGCCCTAAATTTGATACGTTTTTATAAACTTCTAGTTAATGTTCTATTTTATGTATGCCTCAATAGCAGAAGCAATGCAATGCAGATTTATGTCTTTTGCATACGACTGCATATAGCATTCATTCTAATACTGAAAGTATAAGTTCGTACAAGTGCCAGCCACATAGAGTGTTACCATATCAGCTTCTCTCCAATTATGGCAGCAACTATCAAATATGCTTTGATATACGCAATGTATTTCTATCTATAAATAGTCAATGCACAGCTGGTTTGTACAATTGTAGCTTCAGGAACGTTATACACTAATAGTTTACATTTTCCAAGCGAAATGTCTCCTTCCATTTATCGACAAGTGTAATATATTGACGTATTATCATGGGGAACATATAATATTCACGTATGTCTTCACATATCTACGTTTTATTGTCTGTATTCAGAATCATGTATATATTAAGGATATACTAACCGGGAGCACACGTAGTAGATATCTACACATCTCCCCTATGTATTGCATAACTGTTACATTGTGTTTTCTGACTTCCTCAAAGTAATGACGAGCTGAAAACTTTCGACCAATGACTATTGTGGCACCTATAAAAGAGATGGCGTATTTAAAATTTAACTTATTTCGTAAATAATTTGTTTTTATTCAAAATCTAGCAGAACCATGAATTTGATGTTTCGCGATACACTATTCTTAGAAATGCAATTTTATTTTTTAAATTTCCCATAGCATTCAACGTACTGGCCTGTCATGAGACAATGACTACATAGTCAATATATTGATTTCAGACATTTATGACCTTTACGATTTGATTTTCTTTGGAAATCCATAATCACATGTTATATAATATTGATAATGATACCGGCAGTAATGTTTTACAAGAAAAGTTTAAATACACCACAGGGACAATCAGAAGCCGTAAATCAGAGAAGCACATCAAATGCAATGGCGAAAAAAAAAAGAAAAACAAAGACAAATAATGATATACCAAGAACTATGCATAAAACGAAAGGTTGAACAACATGAATCCCACAAAAAACAGGCATGAACTCAGGTGCTCCGGCTTACCCCACCGATTTTAGCCCAAAAAGTGGTCCCTGGTCATCTGTTACACAAGTTTTGGAATACCGGATCAACAGAGAGAGATATACTCGATATTCGTATGCTGCAAGAATGTTGCCACATATAAATGGAAAGTTTACAATTGGAAAATTGAAATCATCTGTTGTCGTAAGTTCGCGTTCTTACAGAGTCCCATTGTCTTTTCTAGGTTTTGGTAAAGCTATGAACCCGATCTAACTGTATCTGTGGTATCCTATATTTCAATTTCACAGGGATGGATGTGATCAACAAAATCACCAACCTTACAATTATTTAGTGCAAGGATATCATCTATATAGCGGAAAGTGAAATTCAAGAATCGGAATAGATTCTTTTCGTTCTTCATGAGAGGACATTGTATGACGCTTGCTTCATACGAATAAACAAACAAGTCAGCGAGAACAGCGGCACAGTTGGACATATCCGTGGTCATTTGTGTCACAAGTATTTCGTAAAGGTTAACCAAGTCGTGATGGCGACCGGAAAACTTTCGAAGTGATGACTTCTGCTTAGCCACTAAGAACTCTTGGCTTAGTAGCGTCCTTGTTAGCAGCAACCCTCTATCAAGGACATCATGATAGGAACTGAGATATATATACTCCATATGTATATGCTGCTGGAATGTTGATAAATATATATGGAAAGTTCAGAAAAATTAAAACCACTTCTATTGTCGTGAAGTTTCGTTCTTAACCGGCCCTCTCAGCCAATTTTGAGGTGTAGGTCAAGGTATGAAGCATACCTAGCTGTATCAATGGTATCTTTTATGTCAAGCTGAGGGTGATAGATGCCATCAACAAAATCACCAAATTTAGAATTATTTAGTGAAAAAGACATCATCTATATAGCGGATGGTGCAATTAAATGATCGGACTAGCTTATTTTATTCATTTTAGAGAAGACCCTGTATGAGGTCTGCCTTGTACGAATAAAAAATCAAGTCGGAGAGAAGAGGAGCAGACATGGTACCCATAGGAATGCCAACTATCTGCTGAAAACACATCCATCAAACCTAGTAATATGTTGTAAAAAAAAACCACTCCAGCATTTTGATGATTTAAGTTTCAGGGAACGGCTTGCTAAGTGTTATAACTAAGCAATATAAGATTAAAGTAGACCACTAACCAGCAAGAGCAATACAATAATGGATTATATGCTAGTTTTTCTTAATTTCCAGGTTTACAGGATTCAACGATTACAAATCTAACAAGGCATTGTAGGGAAGCACATCTATAAATAAAACCAAAAGAGAAAAACTCACTATAGTACAGTGCATATATCAAGATGACTATGAGCTACACGAATGTTAAAGAGTTCAACACTTCTTGTATCGTTTATAATACATACCAACGTCTAATGTATTGAAAAATCCTAATACAGTGGCTGCACTGTGGTAAAGTGGTGTAACTATGTAGGCTATATCATGCTCGTTAAAACCAAAATACTGAAAAGACTTGGCCAGTCCTATCGCTTTTGTTTGATTTACAATAGCTGGTTTAGGTAACCCTGAAATAGAAAGTCTAAATGAAGATATCAATTATAAAAATAAGCTGAAAGAAAGACAAGTTTGTTTGTTGTTCTATAAGATAACATATTCTTTTCATACATATATTGTAGCACTTGATTTCAATTCAAACCAACATGTTTTGGCAGAATATATAAATATCAAATAAATGTAAGGATACAGTTGACATATTGTGATTACAGCATGCAGTTTTACATCGATGTAAGGATACAGTTGACTTATTGTGATTACAGCATGCAGTTTTACATCGATGTAAGGATACAGTTGACATATTGTAATTACAGCATGCAGTTTTACATCGATGTAAGGATACAGTTGATTTATTGTGATTACAGCATGCAGTTTTACATCGATGTAAGGATACAGTTGACTTATTGTAATTACAGCATGCAGTTTTACATCGATGTAAGGATACAGTTGACTTATTGTGATTACAGCATGCAGTTTTACATCGATGTAAGGATACAGTTGACATATTGTGATTACAGCATGCAGTTTTACATCGATGTAAGGATACAGTTGACATATTGTAATTACAGCATGCAGTTTTACATCGATGTAAGGATACAGGTGACATATTGTGATTACAGCATGCAGTTTTACATCGATGTAAGGATACAGTTGACATATTGTGATTACAGCATGCAGTTTTACATCGATGTAAGGATACAGTTGACTTATTGTGATTACAGCATGCAGTTTTACATCGATGTAAGGATACAGTTGACATATTGTGATTACAGCATGCAGTTTTACATCGATGTAAGGATACAGTTGACTTATTGTGATTACAGCATGCAGTTTTACATCGATGTAAAGATACAGTTGACTTATTGTGATTACAGCATGCAGTTTTACATCGATGTAAGGATACAGTTGACATATTGTGATTACAGCATGCAGTTTTACATCGATGTAAGGATACAGTTGACATATTGTGATTACAGCATGCAGTTTTACATCGATGTCAGGATACAGTTGACTTATTGTGATTACAGCATGCAGTTTTACATCGATGTAAGGATACAGTTGACTTATTGTGATTACAGCATGCAGTTTTACATCGATGTAAGGATACAGTTGACATATTGTGATTACAGCATGCAGTTTTACATCGATGTAAGGATACAGTTGACTTATTGTGATTACAGCATGCAGTTTTACATCGATGTAAAGATACAGTTGACTTATTGTGATTACAGCATGCAGTTTTACATCGATGTAAGGATACAGTTGACATATTGTGATTACAGCATGCAGTTTTACATCGATGAAAGGATACAGTTGAAATATTGTGATTACAGCATGCAGTTTTACATCGATGTAAGGATACAGTTGACATATTGTGATTACAGCATGCAGTTTTACATCGATGTAAGGATACAGTTGACATATTGTGATTACAGCATGCAGTTTTACATCGATGTAAGGATACAGTTGACATATTGTGATTACAGCATGCAGTTTTACATCGATGTCGGGATACAGTTGACATATTGTAATTACAGCATGCAGTTTTACATCGATGTAAGGATACAGTTGACATATTGTGATTACAGCATGCAGTTTTACATCGATGTAAGGATACAGTTGACTTATTGTGATTACAGCATGCAGTTTTACATCGATGTAAGGATACAGTTGACTTATTGTAATTACAGCATGCAGTTTTACATCGATGTAAGGATACAGTTGACTTATTGTGATTACAGCATGCAGTTTTACATCGATGTAAGGATACAGTTGATATATTGTGATTACAGCATGCAGTTTTACATCGATGTAAGGATACAGTTGACATATTGTAATTACAGCATGCAGTTTTACATCGATGTAAGAATACAGTTGACATATTGTAATTACAGCATGCAGTTTTACATCGATGTAAGGATACAGGTGACATATTGTGATTACAGCATGCAGTTTTACATCGATGTAAGGATACAGTTGACATATTGTGATTACAGCATGCAGTTTTACATCGATGTAAGGATACAGTTGACTTATTGTGATTACAGCATGCAGTTTTACATCGATGTAAGGATACAGTTGACATATTGTGATTACAGCATGCAGTTTTACATCGATGTAAGGATACAGTTGACTTATTGTGATTACAGCATGCAGTTTTACATCGATGTAAGGATACAGTTGACTTATTGTGATTACAGCATGCAGTTTTACATCGATGTAAGGATACAGTTGACATATTGTGATTACAGAATGCAGTTTTACATCGATGTAAGGATACAGTTGACATATTGTGATTACAGCATGCAGTTTTACATCGATGTCAGGATACAGTTGACTTATTGTGATTACAGCATGCAGTTTTACATCGATGTAAGGATACAGTTGACTTATTGTGATTACAGCATGCAGTTTTACATCGATGTAAGGATACAGTTGACATATTGTGATTACAGCATGCAGTTTTACATCGATGTAAGGATACAGTTGACATATTGTGATTACAGCATGCAGTTTTACATCGATGTAAGGATACAGTTGACTTATTGTGATTACAGCATGCAGTTTTACATCGATGTAAAGATACAGTTGACTTATTGTGATTACAGCATGCAGTTTTACATCGATGTAAGGATACAGTTGACATATTGTGATTACAGCATGCAGTTTTACATCGATGAAAGGATACAGTTGAAATATTGTGATTACAGCATGCAGTTTTACATCGATGTAAGGATACAGTTGACATATTGTGATTACAGCATGCAGTTTTACATCGATGTAAGGATACAGTTGACATATTGTGATTACAGCATGCAGTTTTACATCGATGTAAGGATACAGTTGACATATTGTGATTACAGCATGCAGTTTTACATCGATGTCAGGATACAGTTGACATATTGTAATTACAGCATGCAGTTTTACATCGATGTAAGGATACAGTTGACATATTGTGATTACAGCATGCAGTTTTACATCGATGTAAGGATACAGTTGACTTATTGTGATTACAGCATGCAGTTTTACATCGATGTAAGGATACAGTTGACATATTGTGATTACAGCATGCAGTTTTACATCGATGTAAGGATACAGTTGACTTATTGTGATTACAGCATGCAGTTTTACATCGATGTAAGGATACAGTTGACATATTGTGATTACAGCATGCAGTTTTACATCGATGTAAGGATACAGTTGACTTATTGTGATTACAGCATGCAGTTTTACATCGATGTAAGGATACAGTTGACATATTGTGATTACAGCATGCAGTTTTACATCGATGTAAGGATACAGTTGACATATTGTGATTACAGCATGCAGTTTTACATCGATGTAAGGATACAGTTGACTTATTGTGATTACACCATGCAGTTTTACATCGATGTTTTGTATTGTTTCATATTTGATATTTTGAGTAATTTAATGACCTGTTCTAAACATTTTCCAGGCTTCGGTTTGGTAATTATCACTTGTCGTATGCTATTGTTTCTTTGGAAATCAGATGTGTATACTGACGACTGATGATAGTGGTTTCCTGACCGTCTATATACTTGAGATCATATACATATGTTATATATAAGTCTTGAATCATACTACTACAGATATGTATAGAAATACAGTATTTATCTAAGCTCTTAAACAATGCCAATTACTTTTATTTGTGCATTCAAAGTTAGTGTCGTGTGCGAAATGGATTTAAGTTAAAAAATGTAAATTCTGAATAACAACTTAAATAGCTCATATTTGTTTCAACCATCAAATAACAAATTAAAACTAGTGGAATTGGTGATGATATGCTGTTTGAATTGGGCCCAATTATCAGGACTCTCTAAACGGAACACGATATGTCACATGATAAGTAAACTAACTAAATAAAGGTAATATCTCAAAAACGTTATGGCCGTCATCATGAATTGGTCACCCATGGCGGAAGTCATTGTTTTAATTGCAACTGCTTGCAGAAACATTTCGATGCTTGTAACTATACACCAACTGTGTGATTTAGTAATTCACAGCAGCTGGTATGTACTAACGATATATATATTTCAAACTGTTTTTCATGCTTATCTATAGATTAGAAGATTAGAGAACAATAAATTTAACAGGATCGAATATAATTATACATACCTGTGGTACCAGATGTGTAAATAAAACAAAGAGGATGTGTCGGGGAAATGTTTTGTCGAACTGCCTTAGAAACAGGTACTGGATACGAACGAATTAGTAAGTCATCCAAGGACAACATTCTGTCGAGTAATTCCCCTTGAGTTTTACCAGTAATATAGATAGGAATAGACTTAATGTCTGCCTGTATTTCAGTGATGGCTTCTAATAATTCATCACCTAAAATAATTAAAACATTCATATCATTCATTCGTCTGTCATTCTTCGATATATATTATAATTAAGCACACCATTACATGTTTTAATGATACATAATTATTTCATATTCATAAATTCAAACATCTACTTCTTTTGTTTCAACCTGTTTTATTTAACAACATATGTAGGCAGGATTGAATGTATGCCTTGTGCAGAGTTTGTATAAACAGTGTTTGTTACCCCATCCTATTGATATATTTATTAGAAATTATGTTGAAAATATACAAAAAGCACCCTTCATTTGTCACCCAACAATCACCAACCATGTAAGAAGAGGTAGGTGATGGCCGAGATTATATAGATATGGTTGTCATGGAATCAAAATAAAATGCACTAACCTTGACCTACAATCAGTACCTTGGCATCGCTAGCATTGATAGAATGGGCAAGAGGTTTGGACTTAAGATGGAAATTTATAAAGGCAGCTGCATTTCCCAGTTTCTGTAATCCTGTAAGAAGATATCATTGATCTTCATAATAAATGACCATCGTGACAGTGTATGTATTGTTGATGAATGTACACCTATCTATTGCGACCAGTGTTTGTCAGTTTGATTAAGAATGGCCAACGTAGATACAAATACCTTGTGCTAGGAAGAGACAGATCTTATTTTGTAAAACACCACTCTGATTCTGCCAAAAAGTTCTCTGAAACTAATATCTTCACCATGATCGAGTTTTGATTGACAACATATTTGTTATGTTTGTTGACGTGTTTTTCAACAGACAGTCGGCATACCTATGGGTACCAACTGTGCTCCTCTTCTCGTCGACTTGTTCCTTTATTCGTATGAGGCAGATTTCATACAGGGGCTTCTCAAGAAAAACGAAAAGAAACTAGCCTGATTCTTTAATTTCACGTTCCGCTATATAGATGATGTCCTTTCACTAAATAATTTTAGGTTTAGTGATTTTGTTGATCGCATCTATCCCATTGAGCTTGAAATAAAGGATACCACAGATACAGATAGGTCTGCTTCATACCTTGACCTACACCTCGAAATTGACAGTGAGGGGCGGTTAAGAACGAAGCTTTACGACAAAAGAGATGATTTAAGTTTTCACATTGTAAACTTTCAATTTATATGTAGCAACATTCCAGCAGCACCTGCATATGGAGTATATATCTCTCAGATGATACGATATTCCAGAGCTTGTGGTTCCTATCAGGATTTCCTTGATAGAGGGCTGCTGCTACCAAGGAAGCTACTGAACCAAGGGTTCCTTTTGGTAAAGTTGAAGTCATCACTTCGAAATTTTATGGTCGCCACCATGACTTGGTTGACCGTTATGGAATATCTGTGTCACAAATGATCACGGATATCCCATTTGTCGTAAATACTTCCCGATCCTTTCCTCATTCACGACTTATTACCGGGTTTGTAACTAGATTAACACGACGGGTGCCACTAGTGGAGCAGGTTTTTGGTGGGGTTCGTGTTACTCGATCTTTAGTTTTATATGTATGTTTTGTAGATCGGTGTTTGTCCTTTTGTACTTTTTCTTTTGGCCATAGTGTTGTCTGTTTTTCTTCGATATACGGATTCTGATTGCCCCTTTGGTATCTTCAAACTCGTTTGACTACTGTCGTTAGAATATTTTATGCAATAAAACTAAGCATTACAATATGCATGTAGTAGAAATATTGTTCAACACTTAAAATCCTATCAAAACAAAAGTCAATCTCAGCCAGGCATAGATAACCTTAGTAGATATTGCCTCTGCTGTGTAGACCGTTTGGATTACTTGTTCTCAAAGACTTTTAACTTATTTGACTTTCCAGTCTTTTGACTATGAACACCTGATGAAGGTTACTCCAGAAACGTGTCGTGTGCAATATATTAGATATATACGTTCTTGTGGATTCCAAATATCAATTTTGACATGGGAATACGAATAAAATGACTTTGCACAAAAGCTACAAATTTGATTGTACCCAAACTGTATATGAATAGTCCAGAATTATACAGGCTATGCTGAGACTCTAGTTATTTTCACAATCTCACAATTCCGTATAACACGCTCATTATTTATCTAAATCTTTGTTATTATTAGATTCATCGAGTTAGTTTTGGTTGATCCATTATCAACCTTCCCATTTTTTTAAATCTAATTGCAAGACACTGTGATCGACCAGTCACGAAGATGTAGTTCTGTAGTTACCTGACACCAAGTTTATTTTCCGTCTGAATGTCATATCAGTCAGTTAGCGAAATAATAATTTCTGCTATTTATAGCTTCAAATGACAAAAAGATGTCATTCAAGTAGTAAATTATTGTCCTTATTACAGAGTCAAACGTCTAAATTCAGATACATCAGTTGCTAAAATATAGATTATTTGATATGTATTGTACGATTTTAGATGCGTGGGGTTGTTAAATATAGATTACTTGATATGTACTGTACGAATTTAGATGCGTGAGGTTGCTAAATATAGGAAATTTGAGGAATCATTAAATCAGCAAAATGATCGTAATCTTTGTATTAAATAGATACCTAAAAACGTCCAGACGAATGCAGGTTCATTATAAATCATCATAGCAATTGTTTCTTCTGGACTAATGTTCCATTTGGCAACCATGTTTGCTATTCTGTTCGCCATGGCATCAACAAATTCATACGTGTATATCCTGTCTTCAGATATGACAAATGTTTTCTTTGGGTGCTTAGCAACGGCTTCTTCAAACATATCAATAATTCGCCGATTTTGTAGCATCGACTTCGCGATAGAATCAGATGTGCGACGAGAGGCACGAACTGTGCGAATGTCATCACCAACATACGGGAAGAAGGTCCGCCATGATGCAATACCAGCACCGATAGTTCCAGCTGCACCCAATAACACCTTGTCAACCTTTGACATTTTTAAGATTTTCTCATGAAGGTCTGAAAGTAACAAAACCATATTTTGATTTATGTTGTATAGTGTGTAATCAATTGATCTTCTCTACGTTTATATATGCGATTAATGTAGCTTAAAACACCAAGTGCACCAAATACACGATTCTGTATAGCATTTCTACAATGGTGGTTTACACCCTTAACAATGGGAAAGCTAAATGGCATAACCAAAGCATTGAAGAACACAATATCTGAACCTACAGCCAGACCGAGCCTTACATTGTCAATCAATCTCACATGGATGTTTGATTCATGTATACAAATACAACGATTGACATGAAAAGGAATAAATTTGAAAGAAAATACCTCTGTATTTTATCAAAGAGTACACACGACGGAACAGTGGAGATATGATGAGGGATCACTCACAGTATTCAATATTAAACATTATATTGTTTTGTCTTGACCATCATATTTGAGGATCGTTGATTCTGAAGTAAACATAGAAAAGAAACTATTGACAACTGGTACCCAGATGTTACAAGTTGACGATTTGAGGTACACTGACGTTAGAAATAGAAGACTTTAGGTACACATGATTTACAAATGGACGAATTTGGAAAGTTAAAAATAATAGATTTTGGGTGCAAATGAATTACAGATGTCTTCTGGTTACACCTTTGATATCTTCAAACTTTTATTAGTTACACTGGCGTTAGAAATGAAATACATTTAGTAGACATGCTTTACAAATGGACGATTTTAGGTACACTTGCGCTAGAAATGAACGAACTTAGGCAAACCTACTTTACAAATGGACGATTTTTGGTACACTGCCGCTAGAAGTATAATAGTTTGGGTACACATGATTTACAAATGGCTTTTGGTTACCCCTTTGATATCTTCAAACTTTTCATAGGTACACTGGCGTTAGAAACAAAAGACTTGGGTACACGTGATTTACATACGGACGATTTGTGGTACCCTGTTGTTAGAAATAAAATACTTTGGGTACACCTGCTTTACAAATGGTTAGGTACACCTGCTTTATAAATGGACGATTATAGGTACACTGACGTTAGAAATAAAATACTTTGGGTACACCTGCTTTACAAATGGACGATTATAGGTACACTGACGTTAGAAATAAAAGACTTTGGGTACACATGATTTACAAATGGCTTTTGGGTACCCCTTTGGTATCTTCAAACTTTTGGCAGGTATTCTGGCGTTAGAAATGAAATACTTTTTGTACACCTGCTACACAAATGGACGATTTTGGGTACACTGATATTAGAAATAAAAAACTTTGGGTACACGTGATTTACAAATGGCTTTTGGGTACCCCTTTGGTATCTTCAAACTGTTGGTAGGTACTCTGGCGTTAGAAATGAAATACTTTTTGTATATCTGCTACACAAATGGACGATGTTGGGTACACTGGCATTAGATATAAAATACCTTGGGTACACGTGATCTACAAATGGACGTTATGGGAGTACACTGGCGTTAGATATAAAATACCTTGGGTACACGTGATTTACAAATGGACGATATGGGAGTACACTGGCGTTAGAAATAAAAGATTTCGGGTACACGTGATTTACAAATGGACGATTTGGGAGTACACTGGCGTTAGAAATAAAAGACTTTTAGTACACGTGATTTACAAATGGACGATTTGGGAGTACACTGGCGTTAAAAATAAAAGACTTTAGACAAACTGCTTTACAAATGGGCGATGTTGGGTACACTGGCGTTAAAATAAACTACTTTAGACTAATCTGTTAACCGGCGTTGTTAGAAATGAAATTCTTTGACTACACCTGCTATGCAAATGGATGGTTTTGGGTATCATGGAGTTAGAAATAAAAGACTTTTAAGTACAACTGCTTTACAAATGGATGATTTTGGGTGTCATGGAGTTAGAAAAAAAAAGACTTTTGGTGCACATGGTTTACAAATTGGCGATTTGGGGTACACTGGCATTACAAATGAAAGACTTTCTTCACAAATGGACGATTTAAGTCACCTCAACGTTTCAAATTGGCGAGTTTTCGGTAGACTAAGGGACACATGGTCATCACATTAACATTTAATTACCAATACAAAATTTAGTCATCTCATTTTATCTCTTTTTCATCATTTGTAAAAGCAGTGTGTACACTATAAACTATATTATACAAAGAAAAATACTGATTAAGTACACTTAAATTGCTAAACTAACAAAGATCAGTAAATGCATACCTGTATTATATTGACAGAATGTTATGATGGGAAATTATACATCTTGACCTCACGTTATCTATATTTTAATAGAACACGGTTAATGTATGGAAGATCTTACCCCGTTATATATTATCAACAGAACACGGTTAATATGTAGAAGATCCTGCCACAATATATACAAATGTATTATCAGTCGTCTACACTCAATGTTGTTTAGCACAGTTAATATGTAGAAGATCCTGCCACAATATATACAAATGTATTATCAGTCGTCTACACTCAATGTTGTTTAACACAGTTAATATGTAGAAGATCATGCCACAATATATACAAATGTATTATCAGTCGTCTACACTCAATGTTGTTTAACACGGTTAATATGTAGAAGATCCTGCCACAATATATAAAAATGTATTATCAGTAGTCTACACTCAATGTTGTTTAGCACAGTTAATATGTAGAAGATCATGCCACAATATATACAAATGTATTATCAGTCGTCTACACTCAATGTTGTTTAACACGGTTAATATGTAGAAGATCCTGCCACAATATATAAAAATGTATTATCAGTAGTCTACACTCAATGTTGTTTAACACAGTTAATATGTAGAAGATCCTGCCACAATATATACAAATGTATTATCAGTAGTCTACACTCAATGTTGTTTAACACGGTTAATATGTAGAAGATCCTGCCACAATATATACAAATGTATTATCAGTCGTCTACACTCAATGTTGTTTAGCACAGTTAATATGTAGAAGATCATGCCACAATATATACAAATGTATTATCAGTCGTCTACACTCAATGTTGTTTAACACGGTTAATATGTAGAAGATCCTGCCACAATATATAGAAATGTATTATCAGTAGTCTACACTCAATGTTGTTTAACACAGTTAATATGTAGAAGATCCTGCCACAATATATACAAATGTATTATCAGTCGTCTACACTCAATGTTGTTTAGCACAGTTAATATGTAGAAGATCATGCCACAATATATACAAATGTATTATCAGTCGTCTACACTCAATGTTGTTTAACACGGTTAATATGTAGAAGATCCTGCCACAATATATACAAATGTATTATCAGTCGTCTACACTCAATGTTGTTTAGCACAGTTAATATGTAGAAGATCATGCCACAATATATACAAATGTATTATCAGTCGTCTACACTCAATGTTGTTTAACACGGTTAATATGTAGAAGATCCTGCCACAATATATACAAATGTATTATCAGTCGTCTACACTCAATGTTGTTTAGCACAGTTAATATGTAGAAGATCATGCCACAATATATACAAATGTATTATCAGTCGTCTACACTCAATGTTGTTTAACACGGTTAATATGTAGAAGATCCTGCCACAATATATACAAATATATTATCAGTCGTCTACACTCAATGTTGTTTAGCACAGTTAATATGTAGAAGATCCTACCACAATATATACAAATGTATTATCAGTAGTCTACACTCAATGTTGTTTAGCACAGTTAATATGTAGAAGATCCTGCCACAATATATACAAATGAATTATCAGTAGTCTACACTCAATGTTGTTTAACACGGTTACTATGTAGAAGATCCTGCCACAATATATACAAATGTATTATCAGTCGTCTACACTCAATGTTGTTTAACACAGTTAATATGTAGAAGATCCTGCCACAATATATACAAATGTATTATCAGTCGTCTACACTCAATGTTGTTTAACACGGTTAATATGTAGAAGATCCTGCCACAATATATACAAATGTATTATCAGTCGTCTACACTCAATGTTGTTTAGCACAGTTAATATGTAGAAGATCCTGCCACAATATATACAAATGTATTATCAGTCGTCTACACTCAATGTTGTTTAACACAGTTAATATGTAGAAAATCCTGCCACAATATATACAAATGTATTATCAGTCGTCTACACTCAATGTTGTTTAACACGGTTAATATGTAGAAGATCCTGCCACAATATATACACATGTATTATCAGTAGTCTACACTCAATGTTGTTTAACACGGTTAATATGTAGAAGATCCTGCCACAATATATACAAATGTATTATCAGTCGTCTACACTCAATGTTGTTTAACACGTTAATATGTAGAAGATCCTGCCACAATATATACAAATGTATTATCAGTAGTCTACACTCAATGTTGTTTAACACGATTACTATGTAGAAGATCCTGCCACAATATATACAAATGTATTATCAGTCGTCTACACTCAATGTTGTTTAACACAGTTAATATGTAGAAGATCCTGCCACAATATATACAAATGTATTATCAGTCGTCTACACTCAATGTTGTTTAACACGGTTAATATGTAGAAGATCCTGCCACAATATATACAAATGTATTATCAGTCGTCTACACTCAATGTTGTTTAACACGGTTAATATGTAGAAGATCCTGCCACAATATATACAAATGTATTATCAGTCGTCTACACTCAATGTTGTTTAACACGGTTAATATGTAGAAGATCCTGCCACAATATATACAAATGTATTATCAGTCGTCTACACTCAATGTTGTTTAACACGGTTAATATGTAGAAGATCCTGCCACAATATATACAAATGTATTATCAGTCGTCTACACTCAATGTTGTTTAGCACAGTTAATATGTAGAAGATCCTGCCACAATATATACAAATGTATTATCAGTAGTCTACACTCAATGTTGTTTAGCACAGTTAATATGTAGAAGATCCTGCCACAATATATACAAATGTATTATCAGTCGTCTACACTCAATGTTGTTTAACACGGTTAATATGTAGAAGATCCTGCCACAATATATACAAATGTATTATCAGTCGTCTACACTCAATGTTGTTTAACACAGTTAATATGTAGAAGATCCTGCCACAATATATACAAATGTATTATCAGTCGTCTACACTCAATGTTGTTTAGCACAGTTAATATGTAGGAGATCCTGCCACAATATATACAAGTGTATTATCAGTCGTCTACACTCAATGTTGTTTAACACGGTTAATATGTAGAACATTCTGCCACAATATATACAAATGTATTATCAGTAGTCTACACTCAATGTTGTTTAACACGGTTAATATGTAGAAGATCCTGCCACAATGTATACAAATGTATTATCAGTCGTCTACACTCAATGTTGTTTAACACGGTTAATATGTAGAAGATCCTGCCACAATATATACAAATGTATTATCAGTCGTCTACAGTCAATGTTGTTTAACACAGTTAATATGTAGAAGATCCTGCCAAAATATATACAAATGTATTATCAGTCGTCTACACTCAATGTTGTTTAACACGGTTAATATGTAGAAGATCCTGCCACAATATATACAAATGTATTATCAGTAGTTTACACTCAATGTTGTTTAACACGGTTAATATGTAGAAGATCATGCCACAATATATACAAATGTATTATCAGTAGTCTACACTCAATGTTGTTTAACACAGTTAATATGTAGAAGATCCTGTCACAATATATACAAATGTATTATCAGTCGTCTACACTCAATGTTGTTTAACACGGTTAATATGTAGAAGATCCTGCCACAATATATACAAATGTATTATCAGTAGTCTACACTCAATGTTGTTTAACACAGTTAATATGTAGAAGATCCTGCCAGAATATATACAAATGTATTATCAGTCGTCTACACTCAATGTTGTTTAACACAGTTAATATGTAGAAGATCCTGCCACAATATATACAAATGTATTATCAGTCGTCTACACTCAATGTTGTTTAACACGGTTAATATGTAGAAGATCCTGCCACAATATATACAAATGTATTATCAGTCGTCTACACTCAATGATGTTTAACACAGTTAATATGTAGAAGATCCTGCAAAAATATATACAAATGTATTATCAGTCGTCTACACTCAATGTTGTTTAACACGGTTAATATGTAGAAGATCCTGCCACAATATATACAAATGTATTATCAGTCGTCTACACTCAATGTTGTTTAACACAGTTAATATGTAGAAGATCCTGCCACAATATATACAAATGTATTATCAGTCGTCTACACTCAATGTTGTTTAAAACGGTTAATATGTAGAAGATCCTGCCACAATGTATACAAATGTATTATCAGTCGTCTACACTCAATGTTGTTTAACACGGTTAATATGTAGAAGATCCTGCCACAATATATACAAATGTATTATCAGTCGTCTACACTCAATGTTGTTTAACACAGTTAATATGTAGAAGATCCTGCCACAATATATACAAATGTATTATCAGTAGTTTACACTCAATGTTGTTTAACACGGTTAATATGTAGAAGATCATGCCACAATATATACAAATGTATTATCAGTCGTCTACACTCAATGTTGTTTAACACAGTTAATATGTAGAAGATCCTGCCACAATATATACAAATGTATTATGAGTCGTCTACACTCAATGTTGTTTAACACAGTTACTATGTAGAAGATCTTGCCACAATATATACAAATGTATTATCAGTTGTCTACACTCAATGTTGTTTAACACGGTTAATATGTAGAAGAACCCGCCACAATATATACAAATGTATTATCAATCGTCTACACTCAATGTTGTTTAACACAGTTAATATGTAGAAGATCCTGCCACAATATATACAAATGTATTATCAGTCGTCTACACTAAATGTTGTTTTACACAGTTAATATGTAGAAGATCCTGCCACAATATATACAAATGTATTATCAGTCGTCTACACTCAATGTTGTTTAACACGGTTAATATGTAGAAGATCCTGCCACAATATATACAAATGTATTATCAGTCGTCTACACTCAATGTTGTTTAACACGGTTAATATGTAGAAGATCATGCCACAATATATACAAATGTATTATCAGTCGTCTACACTCAATGTTGTTTAACACGGTTAATATGTAGAAGATCCTGTCAAAATATATACAAATGTATTATCAGTAGTCTACACTCAATGTTGTTTAACACAGTTAATATGTAGAAGATCCTGTCACAATATATACAAATGTATTATGAATCGTCTACACTCAATGTTGTTTAACACGGTTAATATGTAGAAGATCCTGCCACAATATATACAAATGTATTATCAGTAGTCTACACTCAATGTTGTTTAACACAGTTAATATGTAGAAGATCCTGCCAGAATATATACAAATGTATTATCAGTCGTCTACACTCAATGTTGTTTAACACAGTTAATATGTAGAAGATCCTGCCACAATATATACAAATGTATTATCAGTCGTCTACACTCAATGTTGTTTAACACGGTTAATATGTAGAAAATCCTGCCACAATATATACAAATGTATTATCAGTAGTCTACACTCAATGTTGTTTAACACGGTTAATATGTAGAAGATCCTGCCACAATATATACAAATGTATTATCAGTCGTCTACACTCAATGTTGTTTAACACGGTTAATATGTAGAAGATCCTGCCACAATATATACAAATGTATTACCAGTCGTCTACACTCAATGTTGTTTAACACGGTTAATATGTAGAAGATTCTGCCACAATATATACAAATGTATTATCAGTCGTCTACACTCAATGTTGTTTAACACAGTTAATATGTAGAAGATCCTGCCACAATATATACAAATGTATTATCAGTCGTCTACACTCAATGTTGTTTAACACGGTTAATATGTAGAAGATCCTGCCACAATATATACAAATGTATTATCAGTAGTCTACACTCAATGTTGTTTAACACGGTTAATATGTAGAAGATCCTGCCACAATATATACAAATGTATTATCAGTCGTCTACACTCAATGTTGTTTAACACAGTTAATATGTAAAAGATCATGCCACAATATATACAAATGTATTATCAGTCGTCTACACTCAATGTTGTTTAACACGGTTAATATGTAGAAGATCATGCCACAATATATACAAATGTATTATCAGTAGTCTACACTCAATGTTGTTTAACACGGTTAATATGTAGAAGATCCTGCCACAATATATACAAATGTATTATCAGTCGTCTACACTCAATGTTGTTTAGCACAGTTAATATGTAGAAGATCCTGCCACAATATATACAAATGTATAATCAGTCGTCTACAATCAATGTTGTTTAACACGGTTAATATGTAGAAGATCCTGCCACAATATACACAAATGTATTATCAGTCGTCTACACTCAATGTTGTTTAACACGGTTAATATGTAGAAGATCCTGCCACAATATATACAAATGTATTATCAGTAATCTACACTCAATGTTGTTTAACACAGTTAATATGTAGAAGATCCTGCCACAATATATACAAATGTATTATCAGTAGTCTACACTCAATGTTGTTTAACACGGTTAATATGTAGAAGATCCCGCCACAATATATACAAATGTATTATTAGTAGTCTACACTCAATGTTGTTTAACAGAGTTAATATGTGGAAGATCCTGCCACAATATATACAAATGTATTATCAGTAGTCTACACTCAATGTTGTTTAACACAGTTAATATGTAGAAGATCCTGCCACAATATATACAAATGTATTATCAGTCGTCTACACTCAATATTGTTTAACACGGTTAATATGTAGAAGATCCTGCCACAATATATACAAATGTATTATCAGTAGTCTACACTCAATGTTGTTTAACACGGTTAATATGTAGAAAATCCTGCCACAATATATGCAAATGTATTATCAGTCGTCTACACTCAATGTTGTTTAACACAGTTAATATGTAGAAGATCCTGCCACAATATATACAAATGTATTATCAGTCGTCTACACTCAATGTTGTTTAACACGGTTAATATGTAGAAGAACCTGCCACAATATATACAAATGTATTATCAGTCGTCTACACTCAATGTTGTTTAACACAGTTAATATGTAGAAGATCCTGCAACAATATATACAAATGTATTATCAGTCGTCTACACTCAATGTTGTTTAACACAGTTAATATGTAGAAGATCCTGCCACAATATATACAAATGTATTATCAGTCGTCTACACTCAATGTTGTTTAACACGGTTAATATGTAGAAGATGCTGCCACAATATATACAAATGTATTATCAGTCGTCTACACTCAATGTTGTTTAACACGGTTAATATGTAGAAGATCCTGCCACAATATATACAAATGTATTATCAGTCGTCTACACTCAATGTTGTTTAACACGGTTAATATGTAGAAGATCCTGCCACAATATATACAAATGTATTATCAGTCGTCTACACTCAATGTTGTTTAACACGGTTATTATGTAGAAGATCCTGCCACAATATATACAAATGTATTATCAGTCGTCTACACTCAATGTTGTTTAACACGGTTAATATGTAGAAGATCCTGCCACAATATATACAAATGTATTATCAGTCGTCTACACTCAATGTTGTTTAACACGGTTAATATGTAGAAGATCATGCCACAATATATACAAATGTATTATCAGTCGTCTACACTCAATGTTGTTTAACACGGTTAATATGTAGAAGATCCTGCCACAATATATACAAATGTATTATCAGTAGTCTACACTCAATGTTGTTTAACACGGTTAATATGTAGAAGATCCTGCCACAATATATACAAATGTATTATCAGTCGTCTACACTCAATGTTGTTTAACACGGTTAATATGTAGAAGATCCTGCCACAATATATACAAATGTATTATCAGTCGTCTACACTCAATGTTGTTTAACACGGTTAATATGTAGAAGATCATGCCCCAATATATACAAATGTATTATCAGTCGTCTACACTCAATGTTGTTTAACACGGTTATTATGTAGAAGATCCTGCCACAATATATACAAATGTATTATCAGTCGTCTACACTCAATGTTGTTTAACACGGTTAATATGTAGAAGATCCTGCCACAATATATACAAATGTATTATCAGTCGTCTACACTCAATGTTGTTTAACACGGTTAATATGTAGAAGATCATGCCCCAATATATACAAATGTATTATCAGTCGTCTACACTCAATGTTGTTTAACACGGATAATATGTAGAAGATCCTGCCACAATATATACAAATGTATTATCAGTAGTCTACACTCAATGTTGTTTAACACAATTAATATGTAGAAGATCCTGCCACAATATATACAAATGTATTATCAGTCGTCTACACTCAATGTTGTTTAACACGGTTAATATGTAGAAGATCCTGCCACAATATATACAAATGTATTATCAGTCGTCTACACTCAATGTTGTTTAACACGGTTAATATGTAGAAGATCCTGCCACAATATATACAAATGTATTATCAGTCGTCTACACTCAATGTTGTTTAAGACAGTTAATATGTAGAAGATCATGCCATAATATATACAAATGTATTATCAGTAGTCTACACTCAATGTTGTTTAACACAGTTAATATGTAGAAGATCATGCCACAATATATACAAATGTATTATCAGTCGTCTACACTCAATTTTGTTTAACACGGTTAATATGTAGAAGATCCTGCCACAATATATACAAATGTATTATCAGTCGTCTACACTCAATGTTGTTTAACACAGTTAATATGTAGAAGATCCTGCCACAATATATACAAATGTATTATCAGTCGTCTACACTCAATGTTGTTTAACACGGTTAATATGTAGAAGATCCTGCCACAATATATACAAATGTATTATCAGTCGTCTACACTCAATGTTGTTTAACACGTTTAATATGTAGAAGATCCTGCCACAATATATACAAATGTATTATCAGTAGTCTACACTCAATGTTGTTTAACACGGTTAATATGTAGAAGATCCTGCCACAATATATACAAATGTATTATCAGTCGTCTACACTCAATGTTGTTTAACACAGTAAATATGTAGAAGATCCTGCCACAATATATACAAATGTATTATCAGTCGTCTACACTCAATGTTGTTTAACACGGTTAATATGTAGAAGATCCTGCCACAATATATACAAATGTATTATCAGTCGTCTACACTCAATGTTGTTTAACACGGTTAATATGTAGAAGATCCTGCCACAATATATACAAATGTATTATCAGTAGTCTACACTCAATGTTGCTTAACACGGTTAATATGTAGAAGATCCTGCCACAATATATACAAATGTATTATCAGTAGTCTACACTCAATGTTGTTTAACACAGTTAATATGTAGAAGATCCTGCCACAATATATACAAATGTATTATCAGTCGTCTACACTCAATGTTGTTTAACACGGTTAATATGTAGAAGAACCTGCCACAATATATACAAATGTATTACCAGTCGTCTACACTCAATGTTGTTTAACACGGTTAATATGTAGAAGATCCTGCCACAATATATACAAATGTATTATCAGTCGTCTACACTCAATGTTGTTTAACACGGTTAATATGTAGAAGATCCTGCCACAATATATACAAATGTATTATCAGTCGTCTACACTCAATGTTGTTTAACACAGTTAATAAGTAGAAGATCCTGCCACAATATATACAAATGTATTATCAGTAGTCTACACTCAATGTTGTTTTACACAGTTAATATGTAGAAGATCCTGCCACAATATATACAAATGTATTATCAGTCGTCTACACCCAATGTTGTTTAACACAGTTAATAGTTAGAAGATCCTGCCACAATATATACAAATGTATTATCAGTCGTCTACACCCAATGTTGTTTAACACAGTTAATATGTAGAAGATCCTGCCACAATATATACAAATGTATTATCAGTCGTCTACACCCAATGTTGTTTAACACAGTTAATATGTAGAAGATCCTGCCACAATATATACAAATGTATTATCAGTCGTCTACACTCAATGTTGTTTAACACGGTTAATAAGTAGAAGATCCTGCCACAATATATACAAATGTATTATCAGTCGTCTACAGTCAATGTTGTTTAACACGGTTAATATGTAGAAGATCCCGCCACAATATATACAAATGTATTATCAGTCGTCTACACTCAATGTTGTTTTACACAGTTAATATGTAGAAGATCCTGCCACAATATATACAAATGTATTATCAGTAGTCTACACTCAATGTTGTTTAACACAGTTAATATGTAGAAGATCCTGCCACAATATATACAAATGTATTATCAGTAGTCTACACTCAATGTTGTTTAACACGGTTAATATGTAGAAGATCCTGCCACAATATATACAAATGTATTATCAGTCGTCTACACTCAATGTTGTTTAACACGGTTAATATGTAGAAGATCCTGCCACAATATATACAAATGTATTATCAGTCGTCTACACTCAATGTTGTTTTACACGGTTAATATTTAGAAGATCCTGCAACAATATATACAAATGTATTATCAGTCGTCTACACTCAATGTTGTTTAACACAGTTAATATGTAGAAGATCCTGCCACAATATATACAAATGTATTATCAGTCGTCTACACTCAATGTTGTTTTACACGGTTAATATGTAGAAGAACATGCCACAATATATACAAATGTATTATCAGTAGTCTACACTCAATGTTGTTTAACACGGTTAATATGTAGAAGATCCTGCCACAATATATACAAATGTATTATCAGTCGTCTACACTCAATGTTGTTTAACACGGTTAATATGTAGAAGATCCTGCCACAATATATACAAATGTATTATCAGTCGTCTACACTCAATGTTGTTTAACACGGTTAATATGTAGAAGATCCTGCCACAATATATACAAATGTATTATCAGTCGTCTACACTCAATGTTGTTTTACACGGTTAATATGTAGAAGATCCTGCCACAATATATACAAATGTATTATCAGTCGTCTACACTCAATGTTGTTTAACACAATTAATATGTAGAAGATCCTGCCACAATATATACAAATGTATTATCAGTCGTCTACACTCAATGTTGCTTAACACAGTTAATATGTAGAAGATCCTGCCACAATATATACAAATGTATTATCAGTCGTCTACACTCAATGTTGTTTAACACAGTTAATATGTAGAAGATCCTGCCACAATATATACAAATGTATTATCAGTCGTCTACACTCAATATTGTTTAACACGGTTAATATGTAGAAGATCCTGCCACAATATATACAAATGTATTATCAGTCGTCTACACTCAATGTTGCTGTGAACGTCTATGTTTCTAGAACAATATATTTTTTAATGTTTTCGTAACTCTTTTTATATTTTAGAGATTAAATGCTGACACTCGCAGTAAAAAAATGACGAAGCTTAGTTTTATGAGGCGAGCCACGTTTCACAAAATATATTTATTCGCTGTACGGTAAATAAATGTCATTTTGGTAATTTTAACGAAGTGAGACATTAAGTCTTCAATTTTCGCCTTAGTTTTTTACCAAATGTTAACAGATTTTTCACAATAGACCAACAATGATTAGTCAGATTTGCGTAAAAAGTTTAAAAACACCAACAAGTGTCAGAAGCCGTAAAACGAAGATGGACAGACAATGCAATGGCCAATAGAAGAAGGACAGACAATGTAATGGCCAATAGAAGGACAGACAATGCAATGGTCAATAGAAGAAGGACAGACAATGCAATGGCCAATAGAAGGACAGACAATGCAATGGCCAATGAAAGAAGGACAGACAATGCAATGGCCAATAGAAAGACAGACAATGCAATGGCCAATAGAAGAAAGACAGACAATGCAATGGCCAATAGAAGAAAGACAGACAATACAATGGCCAATAGAAGGACAGACAATGCAATGGCCAATAGAAGAAGGACAGACAATGCAATGACCAATAGAAGGACAGACAATGCAATGGCCAATAGAAGAAGGACAGACAATACAATGGCCAATAGAAGGACAGACAATGCAATGGCCAATAGAAGAAAGACAGACAATGCAATGGCCAATAGAAGTAGGACAGACAATGCAATGGGCGATAGAAGAAGGACAGACAATGCAATGGCCAATAGAGGAAGGACAGACAATGCAATGGCCAATAGAAGAAGGACAGACAATACAATGGCCAATAGAAGTAGGACAGACAATGCAATGGCCAATAGAAGGACAGACAATGCAATGGCGAATAGAAGAAGGACAGACAATGCAATGGCCAATAGAAGAAGGACAGACAATGCAATGGCCAATAGAAGTACAGACAATGCAATGGCCAATAGAAGTAGGACAGACAATGCAATGGCCAATAGAAGAAGGACAGACAATCCAATGGCCAATAGAAGAAGGACAAACAATACAATGGCCAATAGAAGGACAGACAATGCAATGGCCAATAGAAGTAGGACAGAAAATGCAATGGCCAATAGAAGAAGGACAGACAATGCAATGGCCAATAGAAGGACAGACAATGCAATGGCCAATAGAAGAAGGACAGACAATGTAATGGCCAATAGAAGGACAGACAATACAATGGCCAATAGAAGAACAGACAATGCAATGGCCAATAGAAAAATAGACAATGCAATGGCCTATAGAAGAAGGACAGACAATATAATGGCCAATAGAAGGACAGACAATACAATGGCCAATAGAAGGACAGACAATGCAATGGCCAATAGAAGAACAGACAATGCAATCGCCAATAGAAGAAGGACAGACAATGCAATGGCCAATAGAAGGACAGACAATAAAATGGCCAATAGAAGAACAGACAATGCAATGGCCAATAGAAGAAAAACAGACAATGCAATGGCCAATATAAGTAGGACAGACAATGCAATGGCCAATAGAAGAAGGACAGACAATGCAATGGCCAATAGAAGGACAGATAATGCAATGGCCAATAGAAGAAAGACAGACAATGCAATGGCCAATAGAAGGACAGACAATGCAATGGCTAATAGAAGAAAGACAGACAATGCAATGGCCAATAGAAGTAGGACAGACAATGCAATGGCCAATAGAAGAAGAACAGACAATGCAATGGCCAATAGAAGGACAGACAATGCAATGGCCAATAGAAGTAGGACAGACAATGCAATGGCCAATAAAAGAAGGACAGACAATGTAATGGCCAATAGAAGGACAGACAATGCAATGGCCAATAGAAGAAGAACAGACAATGCAATGGCCAATAGAAGGACAGACAATGCAATGGCCAATAGAAGAAGGACAGACAATGCAATGGCCAATAGAAGGACAGACAATGCAATGGCCAATAGAAGAAGAACAGACAATGCAATGGCCAATAGAAGGACAGACAATGCAATGGCCAATAGAAGTAGGACAGACAATGCAATGGCCAATAAAAGAAGGACAGACAATGTAATGGCCAATAGAAGGACAGACAATGCAATGGCCAATAAAAGAAGAACAGACAATGCAATGGCCAATAGAAGGACAGACAATGCAATGGCCAATAGAAGAAAGACAGACAATGCAATGGCCAATAGAAGAAAGACATACAATACAATGGCCAATAGAAGGACAGACAATGCAATGGCCAATAGAAGAAGAACAGAAAATGCAATGGCCAATAGGAGAGACAATGCAGTGGCCAATAGAAGGACAGACAATACAATGGCCAAAAGAAGGACAGACAATGCAATGACCAATAGAAGAAAGACAGACAATGCAATGGCCAATAGAAGAAGGACAGACAATGCAATGGCCAATAGAAGAAGGACAGACAATGCAATGGCCAATAGAAGAAGGACAGACATTGCGATGGCCAATAGAAGAAGGACAGAAAATACAATGGCCAATAGAAGTAGGACAGACAATGCAATGGCCAATAGAAGGACAGACAATGCAATGGCCAATAGAAGAAGGACAGACAATGCAATGGCCAATAGAAGAAGGACAGACAATACAATGGCCAATAGAAGAAGGACAGACAATGCAATGGCCAATAGAAGGACAGACAATGCAATGGCCAATAGAAGTAGGACAGACAATGCAATGGCCAATAGAAGAAGGACAGACAATACAATGGCCAATAGAAGGACAGACAATGCAATGGCCAATAGCAGTAGGACAGACAATGCAATAGCCAATAGAAGAAGGACAGACAATGCAATGGCCAATAGAAGGACTGACAATGCAATGGCCAATAGAAGAATAGACAATACAATGGCCAATAGAAGAACAGACAATGCAATGGCCAATAGATGAAGGACAGACAATGTAATGGCCAATAGAAAGACAGACAATACAATGGCCAATAGAAGGACAGACAATACAATGGCCAATAGAAGAATAGAGAATGCAATGGCCAATAGAAGAAGGACAGACAATGTAATGGCCAATAGAAGGACAGACAATACAATGGCCAATAGAAGAACAGACAATGCAATGGCCAATAGAAGAAGGACAGACAATGTAATGGCCAATAGAAGAAGGACAGACAATGCAATGGCCAATAGAAGGACAGACAAGGCAATGGCCAATAGAAGGAAAGACAATGCAATGGCCAATAGAAGAAAGACAGACAATGCAATGGCCAATAGAAGGACAGACAATGCAATGGCCAATAGAAGAAAGACACACAATGCAATGGCCAATAGAAGTAGGACAGACAATGCATTGGCCAATAGAAGAAGGACAGACAATGCAATG
This sequence comes from Bathymodiolus septemdierum, assembly GCA_963383655.1. Taxonomy (NCBI): domain Eukaryota; kingdom Metazoa; phylum Mollusca; class Bivalvia; order Mytilida; family Modiolidae; genus Bathymodiolus; species Bathymodiolus septemdierum. Next base: position 71,364,876 of record OY726520.1, read on the forward strand.
GCCAATAGAAGGACAGACAAGGCAATGGCCAATAGAAGGACAAACAATGCAATGGCCAATAAAAGAAAGACAGACAATGCAATGGCCAATAGAAGGACAGACAATGCAATGGCCAATAGAAGAAAGACAGATAATGCAATGGCCAATAGAAGTAGGACAGACAATGCAATGGCCAATAGAAGAAGGACAGACAATGCAATGGCCAATAGAAGGACAGACAATGCAATGGCCAATAGAAGAAAGATAGAGAATGCAATGGCAAATAGAAGTAGGACAGACAATGCAATGGCCAATAGAAGAAGGACAGACAATGTAATGGCCAATAGAAGGACAGACAATGCAATAGCCAATAGAAGTAGGACAGACAATGCAATGGCCAATAGAAGAAGGACAGACAATGTAATGGCCAATAGAAGGACAGACAATGCAATAGCCAATAGAAGTAGGACAGACAATGCAATGGCCAATAGAAGTAGGACAGACAATGCAATGGCCAATAGAAGAAAGACAGATAATGCAATGGTCAATAGAAGTAGGACAGACAATACAATGGCCAATAGAAGAAGGACAGACAATGTAATGACCAATAGAAGGACAGACAATGCAATGGCCAATAGAAGAAGGACAGACAATGTAATGGCCAATAGAAGAATAGAGAATGCAATGACCAATAGAAGAACAGACAATGCAATGGCCAATAGAAGAAGGACAGACAATGCAATGGCCAATAGAAGGACAGACAATACAATGGCCAATAGAAGAACAGACAATGCAATGGCCAATAGAAGAAGGACAGACAATGTAATGGCCAATAAAAGAAGGACAGACAATGCAATGGCCAATAGAAGGACAGGCAATACAATGGCCAATAGAAGAACAGACAATGCAATGGCCAATAGAAGGACAGACAATGCAATGGCCAATAGAAGGACAGACAATACAATGGCCAATAGAAGAACAGACAATGCAATGGCCAATAGAAGAAGGACAGACAATGTAATGGCCAATAAAAGAAGGACAGACAATGCAATGGCCAATAGAAGGACAGACAATGCAATGGCCAATAGAAGAAGGACAGACAATGCAATGGCCAATAGAAGTAGGATAGACAATGCAATGGCCAATAGAAGGACAGACAATGCAATGGCCAATAGAAGAAGGACAGACAATGCAATGGCCATTAGAAGAAAGACAGTCAATGCAATGGCCAATAGAAGTAGGACAGACAATGCAATGGCCAATAGAAGGACAGACAATGCAATGGCCAATAGAAGAACAAACAATGCAATGGCCAATAGAAGAAGGACAGACAAAGTAATGGCCAATAGAAGAAGGACAGACAATGCAATGGCCAATAGAAGGACAGACAATGCAATGGCGAATAGAAGAAGGACAGACAATGCAATGGCCAATAGAAGAAGGACAGACAATGCAATGGCCAATAGAAGGACAGACAATGCAATGGCCAATAGAAGTAGGACAGACAATCCAATGGCCAATAGAAGAAGGACAAACAATACAATGGCCAATAGAAGGACAGACAATGCAATGGCCAATAGAAGTAGGACAGAAAATGCAATGGCCAATAGAAGAAGGACAGACAATGCAATGGCCAATAGAAGGACAGACAATGCAATGGCCAATAGAAGAAGGACAGACAATGTAATGGCCAATAGAAGGACAGACAATACAATGGCCAATAGAAGAACAGACAATGCAATGGCCAATAGAAAAATAGACAATGCAATGGCCTATAGAAGAAGGACAGACAATATAATTGCCAATAGAAGGACAGACAATACAATGGCCAATAGAAGGACAGACAATGCAATGGCCAATAGAAGAACAGACAATGCAATCGCCAATAGAAGAAGGACAGACAATGCAATGGCCAATAGAAGGACAGACAATAAAATGGCCAATAGAAGAACAGACAATGCAATGGCCAATAGAAGAAAAACAGACAATGCAATGGCCAATATAAGTAGGAGAGACAATGCAATGGCCAATAGAAGAAGGACAGACAATGCAATGGCCAATAGAAGGACAGATAATGCAATGGCCAATAGAAGAAAGACAGACAATGCAATGGCCAATAGAAGGACAGACAATGCAATGGCTAATAGAAGAAAGACAGACAATGCAATGGCCAATAGAAGTAGGACAGACAATGCAATGGCCAATAGAAGAAGAACAGACAATGCAATGGCCAATAGAAGGACAGACAATGCAATGGCCAATAGAAGTAGGACAGACAATGCAATGGCCAATAAAAGAAGGACAGACAATGTAATGGCCAATAGAAGGACAGACAATGCAATGGCCAATAGAAGAAGAACAGACAATGCAATGGCCAATAGAAGGACAGACAATGCAATGGCCAATAGAAGAAGGACAGACAATGCAATGGCCAATAGAAGGACAGACAATGATATGGCCAATAGAAGAAGGACAGACAATGCAATGGCCAATAGAAGGGCAGACAATGCAATGGTCAATAGAAGAAAGACAGACAATGCAATGGCCAATAGAAGAAAGACATACAATACAATGGCCAATAGAAGGACAGACAATGCAATGGCCAATAGAAGAAGGACAGAAAATGCAATGGCCAATAGGAGAGACAATGCAGTGGCCAATAGAAGGACAGACAATACAATGGCCAAAAGAAGGACAGACAATGCAATGACCAATAGAAGAAAGACAGACAATGCAATGGCCAATAGAAGAAGGACAGACAATGCAATGGCCAATAGAAGAAGGACAGACAATGCAATGGCCAATAGAAGAAGGACAGACATTGCGATGGCCAATAGAAGAAGGACAGAAAATACAATGGCCAATAGAAGTAGGACAGACAATGCAATGGCCAATAGAAGGACAGACAATGCAATGGCCAATAGAAGAAGGACAGACAATGCAATGGCCAATAGAAGAAGGACAGACAATACAATGGCCAATAGAAGAAGGACAGACAATGCAATGGCCAATAGAAGGACAGACAATGCAATGGCCAATAGAAGTAGGACAGACAATGCAATGGCCAATAGAAGAAGGACAGACAATAAAATGGCCAATGGAAGGACAGACAATGCAATGGCCAATAGCAGTAGGACAGACAATGCAATAGCCAATAGAAGAAGGACAGACAATGCAATGGCCAATAGAAGGACAGACAATGCAATGGCCAATAGAAGAATAGACAATACAATGGCCAATAGAAGAACAGACAATGCAATGGCCAATAGATGAAGGACAGACAATGTAATGGCCAATAGAAAGACAGACAATACAATGGCCAATAGAAGGACAGACAATACAATGGCCAATAGAAGAATAGAGAATGCAATGGCCAATAGAAGAAGGACAGACAATGTAATGGCCAATAGAAGGACAGACAATACAATGGCCAATAGAAGAACAGACAATGCAATGGCCAATAGAAGAAGGACAGACAATGTAATGGCCAATAGAAGAAGGACAGACAATGCAATGGCCAATAGAAGGACAGACAAGGCAATGGCCAATAGAAGGAAAGACAATGCAATGGCCAATAGAAGAAAGACAGACAATGCAATGGCCAATAGAAGGACAGACAATGCAATGGCCAATAGAAGAAAGACACACAATGCAATGGCCAATAGAAGTAGGACAGACAATGCATTGGCCAATAGAAGAAGGACAGACAATGCAATGGCCAATAGAAGGACAGACAAGGCAATGGCCAATAGAATGACAAACAATGCAATGGCCAATAAAAGAAAGACAGACAATGCAATGGCCAATAGAAGGACAGACAATGCAATGGCCAATAGAAGAAAGACAGATAATGCAATGGCCAATAGAAGTAGGACAGACAATGCAATGGCCAATAGAAGAAGGACAGACAATGCAATGGCCAATAGAAGGACAGACAATGCAATGGCCAATAGAAGAAAGATAGAGAATGCAATGGCCAATAGAAGGACAGACAATGCAAAGGCCAATAGAAGAAAGACAGACAATGCAATGGCAAATAGAAGTAGGACAGACAATGCAATGGCCAATAGAAGAAGGACAGACAATGTAATGGCCAATAGAAGGACAGACAATGCAATAGCCAATAGAAGTAGGACAGACAATGCAATGGCCAATAGAAGAAGGACAGACAATGTAATGGCCAACAGAAGGACAGACAATGCAATAGCCAATAGAAGTAGGACAGACAATGCAATGGCCAATAGAAGTAGGACAGACAATGCAATGGCCAATAGAAGAAAGACAGATAATGCAATGGTCAATAGAAGTAGGACAGACAATGCAATGGCCAATAGAAGAAGGACAGACAATGTAATGACCAATAGAAGGACAGACAATGCAATGGCCAATAGAAGAAGGACAGACAATGTAATGGCCAATAGAAGAATAGAGAATGCAATGACCAATAGAAGAACAGACAATGCAATGGCCAATAGAAGAAGGACAGACAATGCAATGGCCAATAGAAGGACAGACAATACAATGGCCAATAGAAGAACAGACAATGCAATGGCCAATAGAAGAAGGACAGACAATGTAATGGCCAATAAAAGAAGGACAGACAATGCAATGGCCAATAGAAGGACAGGCAATACAATGGCCAATAGAAGAACAGACAATGCAATGGCCAATAGAAGGACAGACAATGCAATGGCCAATAGAAGGACAGACAATACAATGGCCAATAGAAGAACAGACAATGCAATGGCCAATAGAAGAAGGACAGACAATGTAATGGCCAATAAAAGAAGGACAGACAATGCAATGGCCAATAGAAGGACAGACAATGCAATGGCCAATAGAAGAAGGACAGACAATGCAATGGCCAATAGAAGTAGGATAGACAATGCAATGGCCAATAGAAGGACAGACAATGCAATGGCCAATAGGAGAAGGACAGACAATGCAATGGCCAAGAGAAGAAAGACAGTCAATGCAATGGCCAATAGAAGTAGGACAGACAATGCAATGGCCAATAGAAGGACAGACAATGCAATGGCCAATAGAAGAACAAACAATGCAATGGCCAATAGAAGAAGGACAGACAAAGTAATGGCCAATAGAAGAAGGACAGACAATGCAATGGCCAATAGAAGGATAGACAATGCAATGGCCAATAGAAGAAAGACAGACAATGCAATGGCCGATAGAAGGACAGACAATACAATGGCCAATAGAAGGACAGACAATGCAATGGCCAATAGAAGGACAGACAATGCAATGGCCAATAGAAGGACAGACAATGCAATGGCAAATAGAAGAAGGACAGACAATGCAATGGTCAAAAGAAGAAGGACAGACAATACAATGGCCAAGAGAAAAAGGACAGACAATGCAATGGCCAATAGAAGAAAGACAGACAATGCAATGGCCAATAGAAGTAGGAGAGACAATGCAATGGTCAATAGAAAGACAGACAAGACAATGATCAAAAGAAGGACAGAGAATGAAATGGCCAATAGAAGAAGGACAGACAATGTAATGGCCAATAGAAGGACAGACAATACAATGGCCAATAGAAGAAGGACAGACAAGACAATGGTCAACAGAAGGACAGAAAATGCAATGGCCAATAGAAAGACATACAATGCAATGGCCAATAGAAGAAGGACAGACAATGTAATGGCCAATAGAAGAAGGAGAGACAATGCAATGGTCAATAGAAGGACAGACAATGCAATGGCCAATAGAAGAAGGGCAGACAATGTAATGGCCAATAGAAGAAGGACAGACAATACAATGGCCAATAGAAGAAGGACAGACAATGAAATGGCCAATAGAAGAAGGACAGACAATGCGATGGCCAATAGAAGGACAGACAATGCGATGGCCAATAGAAGGACAGACAATGCAATGGCCAATAGAAGGACAGACAATGCAATGGCTAATAGAAGGACAGACAATGCGATGGCCAATAGAAGGACAGACAATGCAATGGCCAATAGAAGGACAGACAATGTAATGGCCAATAGAAGAAGTACAGACAATACAATGGCCAATAGAAGAAGGACAGACAATGCAATGGCCAATAGAAGAAGGACAGATAATGCGATGGCCAATAGAAGGACAGACAATGCGATGGCCAATAGAAGGACAGACAATGCAATGGCAAATAGAAAGACAGACAATGCAATGGCCAATAGAAGAAGGAGAGACAATACAATGGCCAATAGAAGAAGGACAGACAATGCAGTGGCCAATAGAAGGACAGACAATGCGATGGCCAATAGAAGGACAGACAATGCGATGGCCAATAGAAGGACAGAGAATGTAATGGCCAATAGAAGAAGGACAGACAATACAATGGCCAATAAAAGAAGGACAGACAATGCAATGGCCAATAGAAGAAGGACAGACAATGCGATGGCGAATAGAAGGACAGACAATGCGATGGCCAATAGAAGGACAGACAATGCAATGGCCAATAGAAGGACAGACAATGCAATGGCCAATAGAAGGACAGACAATGCTATGGCCAATAGAAGGACAGACAATGCAATGGCCAATAGAAGGACAGACAATGCAATGGCCATTAGAAGAACAGACAATACAATGGCCAATAGAAGGACAGACAATGAAATGGCCAATAGAAGAAGGATAGACAATGTAATGGCCAATAGAAGGACAGACAATGCAATGGCCAATAGAAGAAGAACAGACAATGCAATGGCCAATAGAAGGACAGACAATGCAATGGCCAATAGAAGAAGGACAGACAATGCAATGGCCAATAGAAGGACAGACAATGCAATGGCCAATAGAAGAAGGACAGACAATGCAATGGCCAATAGAAGGACAGCCAATGCAATGGTCAATAGAAGAAAGACAGACAGTGCAATGGCCAATAGAAGAAAGACAGACAATAGAATGGCCAATAGAAGGACAGACAATGCAATGGCCAATAGAAGAAGGACAGACAATGCAATGGCCAATAGGAGAGACAATGCAATGGCCAATAGAAGGACAGACAATACAATGGCCAATAGAAGGACAGACAATGCAATGGCCAATGGAAGAAAGACAGACAATGCAATGGCCAATAGAAGTAGGACAGACAATGCAATGGCCAATAGAAGAAGGACAGACAATGCAATGGCCAATAGAAGAAGGACAGACAATGCAATGGCCAATAGAAGAAGGACAGACAATACAATGGCCAATAGAAGTAGGACAGACAATGCAATGGCCAATAGAAGGACAGACAATGCAATGGCCAATAGAAGAAGGACAGACAATGCAATGGCCAATAGAAAAAGGACAGACAATACAATGGCCAATAGAAGAAGGACAGACAATGCAATGGCCAATAGAAGGAAAGACAATGCAATGGCCAATAGAAGTAGGACAGACAATGCAATGGCCAATAGAAGAAGGACAGACAATACAATGGCCAATAGAAGGACAGACAATGCAATGGCCAATAGAAGTAGGACAGACAATGCAATGGCCAATAGAAGAAGGACAGACAATGTAATGGCCAATAGAAAGACAGACAATACAATGGCCAATAGAAGAAGGACAGACAATGTAATGGCCAATAGAAAGACAGACAATACAATGGCCAATAGAAGAACAGACAATACAATGGCCAATAGAAGAACAGAAAATGCAATGGCCAATAGAAGAAGGACAGACAATGCAATGGCCAATAGAAAGAGAGACAATACTATGGCCAATAGAAGGACAGACAATACAATGGCCAATAAAAGAACAGACAACGCAATGGCCAATAGAAGAAGGAGAGACAATGCAATGGCCAAAAGAAGGACAGACAATACAATGGCCAATAGAAGAACAGACAATGCAATGGCCAATAGAAGGACAGATAATGTAATGGCCAATAGAAGAAGGACAGACAATGCAATGGCCAATAGAAGAAGGACAGACAATACAATGGCCAATAGAAGGACAGACAATGCAATGGCCAATAGAAGTAGGACAGACAATGCAATGGCCAATAGAAGGACAGACAATGCAATGGCCAATAGAAGAAGGACAGACAATGTAATGGCCAATAGAAAGACAGACAATACAATGGCCAATAGAAGAACAGACAATACAATGGCCAATAGAAGAACAGAAAATGCAATGGCCAATAGAAGAAGGACAGACAATGCAATGGCCAATAGAAAGACAGACAATACAATGGCCAATTGAAGGACAGACAATACAATGGCCAATAAAAGAACAGACAATGCAATGGCCAATAGAAGAAGGAGAGACAATGCAATGGCCAAAAGAAGGACAGACAATACAATGGCCAATAGAAGAACAGACAATGCAATGGCCAATAGAAGAAGGACAGACAATGTAATGGCCAATAGAAGAAGGACAGACAATGCAATGGCCAATAGAAGAACAGACAATGCAATGGCCAATAGAAGTAGGAGAGACAATGCAATGGCCAATAGAAGAAGGACAGACAATGCAATGGTCAATAGAAGGACAGACAATGCAATGGCCAATAGAAGGACAGACAATGCAATAGCCAATAGAAGAAAGACAGACAATGCAATGGCCAATAGAAGGACAGACAACGCAATGGCCAATAGAAGAAAGACAGACAATGCAATGGCCAATAGAAGTAGGACAGACAATGCAATGGCCAATAGAAGAAGGACAGACAATGCAATGGCCAATAGAAGGACAGAAAATGCAATGGCCAATAGAAGAAAGACAGAGAATGCAATGGCCAATAGAAGGACAGACAATGCAATGGCCAATAGAAGAAAGACAAACAATGCAATGGCCAATAGAAGTAGGACAGACAATGCAATGGCCTATAGAAGAAGGACAGACAATGCAATGGCCAATAGAAGGACAGACAATGCAATAGCCAATAGAAGTAGGACAGACAATGCAATGGCCAATAGAAGAAGGACAGACAATGCAATGGCCAATAGAAGGACAAACAATACAATGGCCAATAGAAGAACAGACAATGCAATGGCCAATAGAAGAAGGACAGACAATGTAATGGCCAATAGAAGAAGGACAGACAATGCAATGGCCAATAGAAGAACAGACAATGCAATGGCCAATAGAAGAAGGACAGACAATGCAATGGCCAATAGAAGGACACACAATGCAATGGCCAATAGAAGTAGGACAGACAATGCAATGGCCAATAGAAGAAGGACAGACAATGCAATGGCCAATAGAAGTAGGACAGACAATGCAATGGCCAATAGAAGGACAGACAATGCAATGGCCAATAGAAGGACGGACAATGCAATGGCCAATAGAAGAAGGACAGACAATGCAATGGCCAATAGAAGTAGGATAGACAATGCAATGGCCAATAGAAGGACAGACAATGCAATGGCCAATAGAAGAAAAACAGACAATGCAATGGCCAATAGAAGAAGGACAGACAATGTAATGGCCAATAGAAGAAGGACAGACAATGCAATGGCCAATAGAAGGACAGACAATGCAATGGCCAATAGAAGGACAGACAATGCAATGGCCAATAGAAGAAAGACAGACAATGCAATGGCCAATAAAAGAAAGACAGACAATACAATGGCCAATAGAAGTAGGACAGACAATGCAATGGCCAATAGAAGGACAGGCAATGCAATGGCCAATAGAAGGACAGACAATACAATGGCCAATAGAAGAAAGACAGACAATGCAATGGCCGATAGAAGGACAGACAATGCAATGGCCAATAGAAGGACAGACAATGCAATGGCCAATAGAAGGACAGACAATGCAATGGCCAATAGAAGGACAGACAATGCAATGGCCAATAGAAGGAGAGACAATGCAATGGTCAAAAGAAGAAGGACAGACAATACAATGGCCAAGAGAAGAAGGACAGACAATGCAATGGCCAATAGAAGAAAGAGAGACAATGCAATGGCCGATAGAAGTAGGACAGACAAGACAATGGTCAACAGAAGGACACACAATGCAATGGCCAATAGAAAGACATACAATGCAATGGCCAATAGAAGAAGGACAGACAATGTAATGGCCAATAGAAGAAGGAGAGACAATGCAATGGTCAATAGAAGGACAGACAATGCAATGGCCAATAGAAGAAGGGCAGACAATGTAATGGCCAATAGAAGAAGGACAGACAATACAATGGCCAATAGAAGAAGGACAGACAATGAAATGGCCAATAGAAGAAGGACAGACAATGCGATGGCCAATAGAAGGACAGACAATGCGATGGCCAATAGAAGGACAGACAATGCAATGGCCAATAGAAGGGCAGACAATGCAATGGCCAATAGAAGGACAGACAATGCGATGGCCAATAGAAGGACAGACAATGCAATGGCCAATAGAAGGACAGACAATGTAATGGCCAATAGAAGAAGTACAGACAATACAATGGCCAATAGAAGAAGGATAGACAATGCAATGGCCAATAGAAGAAGGACAGACAATGCGATGGCCAATAGAAGGACAGACAATGCGATGGCCAATAGAAGGACAGACAATGCAATGGCAAATAGAAGGACAGACAATGCAATGGCCAATAGAAGAAGGAGAGACAATACAATGGCCAATAGAAGAAGGACAGACAATGCAGTGGCCAATAGAAGGACAGACAATGCGATGGCCAATAGAAGGACAGACAATGCGATGGCCAATAGAAGGACAGAGAATGTAATGGCCAATAGAAGAAGGACAGTCAATACAATGGCCAATAAAAGAAGGACAGACAATGCAATGGCCAATAGAAGAAGGACAGACAATGCGATGGCCAATAGAAGGACAGACAATGCGATGGCCAATAGAAGGACAAACAATGCAATGGCCAATAGAAGGACAGACAATGCAATGGCCAAAAGAAGGACAGACAATGCGATGGCCAATAGAAGGACACACAATGCAATGGCCAATAGAAGGACAGACAATGCAATGGCCATTAGAAGAACAGACAATACAATGGCAAATAGAAGGACAGACAATGAAATGGCCAATAGAAGAAGGATAGACAATGTAATTGCCAATAGAAGGACAGACAATGCAATGGCCAATAGAAGAAGAACAGACAATGCAATGGCCAATAGAAGGACAGACAATGCAATGGCCAATAGAAGAAGGACAGACAATGCAATGGCCAATAGAAGGACAGACAATGCAATGGCCAATAGAAGAAGGACAGACAATGCAATGGCAAATAGAAGGACAGCCAATGCAATGGTCAATAGAAGAAAGACAGACAGTGCAATGGCCAATAGAAGAAAGACAGACAATAGAATGGCCAATAGAAGGACAGACAATGCAATGCCCAATAGAAGAAGGACAGACAATGCAATGGCCAATAGGAGAGACAATGCAATGGCCAATAGAAGGACAGACAATACAATGGCCAATAGAAGGACAGACAATGCAATGGCCAATAGAAGAAAGACAGACAATGCAATGGCCAATAGAAGTAGGACAGACAATGCAATGGCCAATAGAAGAAGGACAGACAATGCAATGGCCAATAGAAGAAGGACAGACAATGCAATGGCCAATAGAAGAAGGACAGACAATACAATGGCCAATAGAAGTAGGACAGACAATGCAATGGCCAATAGAAGGACAGACAATGCAATGGCCAATAGAAGAAGGACAGACTATGCAATGGCCAATAGAAGAAGGACAGACAATACAATGGCCAATAGAAGAAGGACAGACAATGCAATGGCCAATAGAAGGACAGACAATGCAATGGCCAATAGAAGTAGGACAGACAATGCAATGGCCAATAGAAGAAGGACAGACAATACAATGGCCAATAGAAGGACAGACAATGCAATGGCCAATAGAAGTAGGACAGACAATGCAATGGCCAATAGAAGAAGGACAGACAATGCAATGGCCAATAGAAGGACAGACAATGCAATGGCCAATAGAAGAAGGACAGGCAATGTAATGGCCAATAGAAAGACAGACAATACAATGGCCAATAGAAGAACAGACAATACAATGGCCAATAGAAGAACAGACAATGCAATGGCCAATAGAAGAAGGACAGACAATGCAATGGCCAATAGAAAGACAGACAATACAATGGCCAATAGAAGGACAGACAATACAATGGCCAATAAAAGAACAGACAATGCAATGGCCAATAGAAGAAGGAGAGACAATGCAATGGCCAAAAGAAGGACAGACAATACAATGGCCAATAGAAGGACAGACAATGCAATGGCCAATAGAAGAAGGACAGACAATGTAATGGCCAATAGAAGAAGGACAGACAATGCAATGGCCAATAGAAGAACAGACAATGCAATGGCCAATAGAAGTAGGAGACACAATGCAATGGCCAATAGAAGAAGGACAGACAATGCAATGGTCAATAGAAGGACAGACAATGCAATGGCCAATAGAAGGACAGACAATGCAATAACCAATAGAAGAAAGACAGACAATGCAATGGCCAATAGAAGGACAGACAACGCAATGGCCAATAGAAGAAAGACAGACAATGCAATGGCCAATAGAAGTAGGACAGACAATGCAATGGCCAATAGAAGAAGGACAGACAATGCAATGGCCAATAGAAGGACAGAAAATGCAATGGCCAATAGAAGAAAGACAGAGAATGCAATGGCCAATAGAAGGACAGACAATGCAATGGCCAATAGAAGAAAGACAGACAATGCAATGGCCAATAGAAGTAGGACAGACAATGCAATGGCCAATAGAAGAAGGACAGACAATGCAATGGCCAATAGAAGGACAGACAATGCAATAGCCAATAGAAGTAGGACAGACAATGCAATGGCCAATAGAAGAAGGACAGACAATGCAATGGCCAATAGAAGAAGGACAGACAATGCAATGGCCAATAGAAGGACAGAAAATGCAATGGCCAATAGAAGAACAGACAATACAATGGCCAATAGAAGAACAGAAAATGCAATGGCCAATAGAAGAAGGACAGACAATGCAATGGCCAATAGAAAGACAGACAATACAATGGCCAATAGAAGGACAGACAATACAATGGCCAATAAAAGAACAGACAATGCAATGGCCAATAGAAGAAGGAGAGACAATGCAATGGCCAAAAGAAGGACAGACAATACAATGGCCAATAGAAGAACAGACAATGCAATGGCCAATAGAAGAAGGACAGACAATGTCATGGCCAATAGAAGAAGGACAGACAATGCAATGGCCAATAGAAGAAGGACAGACAATACAATGGCCAATAGAAGGACAGACAATGCAATGGCCAATAGAAGTAGGACAGACAATGCAATGGCCAATAGAAGAAGGACAGACAATGCAATGGCCAATAGAAGGACAGACAATGCAATGGCCAATAGAAGAAGGACAGACAATGTAATGGCCAATAGAAAGACAGACAATACAATGGCCAATAGAAGAACAGACAATACAATGGCCAATAGAAGAACAGAAAATGCAATGGCCAATAGAAGAAGGACAGACAATGCAATGGCCAATAGAAAGACAGACAATACAATGGCCAATAGAAGGACAGACAATACAATGGCCAATAAAAGAACAGACAATGCAATGGCCAATAGAAGAAGGAGAGACAATGCAATGGCCAAAAGAAGGACAGACAATACAATGGCCAATAGAAGAACAGACAATGCAATGGCCAATAGAAGAAGGACAGACAATGTAATGGCCAATAGAAGAAGGACAGACAATGCAATGGCCAATAGAAGAACAGACAATGCAATGGACAATAGAAGTATGAGAGACAATGCAATGGCCAATAGAAGAAGGACAGACAATGCAATGGTCAATAGAAGGACAGACAACGCAATGGCCAATAGAAGGACAGACAATGCAATAGCCAATAGAAGGAAGACAGACAATGCAATGGCCAATAGAAGGACAGACAACGCAATGGCCAATAGAAGAAAGACAGACAATGCAATGGCCAATAGAAGTAGGACAGACAATGCAATGGCCAATAGAAGAAGGACAGACAATGCAATGGCCAATAGAAGGACAGAAAATGCAATGGCCAATAGAAGAAAGACAGACAATGCAATGGCCAATAGAAGGACAGACAATGCAATGGCCAATAGAAGAAAGACAGACAATGCAATGGCCAATAGAAGTAGGACAGACAATGCAATGGTCAATAGAAGAAGGACAGACAATGCAATGGCCAATAGAAGGACAGACAATGCAATAGCCAATAGAAGTAGGACAGACAATGCAATGGCCAATAGAAGAAGGACAGACAATGCAATGGCCAATAGAAGGACAAACAATACAATGGCCAATAGAAGAATAGACAATGCAATGGCCAATAGAAGAAGGACAGACAATGTAATGGCCAATAGAAGAAGGACAGACAATGCAATGGCCAATAGAAGGACAGACAATGCAATGGCCAATAGAAGAAGGACAGACAATGCAATGGCCAATAGAAGGACACACAATGCAATGGCCAATAGAAGTAGGACAGACAATGCAATGGCCAATAGAAGAAGGACAGACAATGCAATGGCCAATAGAAGTAGGACAGACAATGCAATGGCCAATAGAAGGACAGACAATGCAATGGCCAATAGAAGGACGGACAATGCAATGGCCAATAGAAGAAGGACAGACAATGCAATGGCCAATAGAAGTAGGATAGACAATGCAATGGCCAATAGAAGGACAGACAATGCAATGGCCAATAGAAGAAAAACAGACAATGCAATGGCCAATAGAAGAAAGACAGTCAATGCAATGGCCAATAGAAGTAGGACAGACAATGCAATGGCCAATAGAAGGACAGACAATACAATGGCCAATAGAAAAACAAACAATGCAATGGCCAATAGAAGAAGGACAGACAATGTAATGGCCAATAGAAGAAGGACAGACAATGCAATGGCCAATAGAAGGACAGACAATGCAATGGCCAATAGAAGGACAGACAATGCAATGGCCAATAGAAGAAAGACAGACAATGCAATGGCCAATAAAAGAAAGACAGACAATACAATGGCCAATAGAAGTAGGACAGACAATGCAATGGCCAATAGAAGGACAGGCAATGCAATGGCCAATAGAAGGACAGACAATACAATGGCCAATAGAAGAAAGACAGACAATGCAATGCCCGATAGAAGGACAGACAATGCAATGGCCAATAGAAGGACAGACAATGCAATGGCCAATAGAAGGACAGACAATGCAATGGCCAATAGAAGGACAGACAATGCATTGGCCAATAGAAGGAGAGACAATGCAATGGTCAAAATAAGGACAGACAATACAATGGCCAAGAGAAGAAGGACAGACAATGCAATGGCCAATAGAAGAAAGAGAGACAATGCAATGGCCGTTAGAAGTAGGACAGACAAGACAATGGTCAACAGAAGGACAGACAATGCAATGGCCAATAGAAAGACATACAATGCAATGGCCAATAGAAGAAGGACAGACAATGTAATGGCCAATAGAAGAAGGAGAGACAATACAATGGTCAATAGAAGGACAGACAATGCAATGGCCAATAGAAGAAGGGCAGACAATGTAATGGCCAATAGAAGAAGGACAGACAATACAATGGCCAATAGAAGAAGGACAGACAATGAAATGGCCAATAGAAGAAGGACAGACAATGCAATGGCCAATAGAAGGACAGACAATGCGATGGCCAATAGAAGGACAGACAATGCAATGGCCAATAGAAGGGCAGACAATGCAATGGCCAATAGAAGGACAGACAATGCGATGGCCAATAGAAGGACAGACAATGCAATGGCCAATAGAAGGACAGACAATGTAATGGCCAATAGAAGAAGTACAGACAATACAATGGCCAATAGAAGAAGGATAGACAATGCAATGGCCAATAGAAGAAGGACAGACAATGCGATGGCCAATAGAAGGACAGACAATGCGATGGCCAATAGAAGGAGAGACAATGCAATGGCAAATAGAAGGACAGACAATGCAATGGCCAATAGAAGAAGGAGAGACAATACAATGGCCAATAGAAGAAGGACAGACAATGCAGTGGCCAATAGAAGGACAGACAATGCGATGGCCAATAGAAGGACAGACAATGCGATGGCCAATAGAAGGACAGAGAATGTAATGGCCAATAGAAGAAGGACAGTCAATACAATGGCCAATAAAAGAAGGACAGACAATGCAATGGCCAATAGAAGAAGGACAGACAATGCGATGGCCAATAGAAGGACAGACAATGCGATGGCCAATAGAAGGACAAACAATGCAATGGCCAATAGAAGGACAGACAATGCAATGGCCAATAGAAGGACAGACAATGCGATGGCCAATAGAAGGACAGACAATGCAATGGCCAATATAAGGACAGACAATGCAATGGCCATTAGAAGAACAGACAATACAATGGCAAATAGAAGGACAGACAATGAAATGGCCAATAGAAGAAGGATAGACAATGTAATGGCCAATAGAAGGACAGACAATGCAATGGCCAATAGAAGAAGAACAGACAATGCAATGACCAATAGAAGGACAGACAATGCAATGGCCAATAGAAGAAGGACAGACAATGCAATGGCCAATAGAAGGACAGACAATGCAATGGCCAATAGAAGAAGGACAGACAATGCAATGGCAAATAGAAGGACAGCCAATGCAATGGTCAATAGAAGAAAGACAGACAGTGCAATGGCCAATAGAAGAAAGACAGACAATAGAATGGCCAATAGAAGGACAGACAATGCAATGCCCAATAGAAGAAGAACAGACAATGCAATGGCCAATAGGAGAGACAATGCAATGGCCAACAGAAGGACAGACAATACAATGGCCAATAGAAGGACAGACAATGCAATGGCCAATAGAGGAAAGACAGACAATGCAATGGCCAATAGAAGTAGGACAGACAATGCAATGGCCAATAGAAGAAGGACAGACAATGCAATGGCAAATAGAAGAAGGACAGACAATGCAATGGCCAATAGAAGAAGGACAGACAATACAATGGCCAATAGAAGTAGGACAGACAATGCAATGGCCAATAGAAGGACAGACAATGCAATGGCCAATAGAAGAAGGACAGACAATGCAATGGCCAATAGAAGAAGGACAGACAATACAATGGCCAATAGAAGAAGGACAGACAATGCAATGGCCAATAGAAGGACAGACAATGCAATGGCCAATAGAAGTAGGACAGACAATGCAATGGCCAATAGAAGAAGGACAGACAATACAATGGCCAATAGAAGGACAGACAATGCAATGGCCAATAGAAGTAGGACAGACAATGCAATGGCCAATAGAAGAAGGACAGACAATGCAATGGCCAATAGAAGGACAGACAATGCAATGGCCAATAGAAGAAGGACAGACAATGTAATGGCCAATAGAAAGACAGACAATACAATGGCCAATAGAAGAACAGACAATACAATGGCCAATAGAAGAACAGACAATGCAATGGCCAATAGAAGAAGGACAGACAATGCAATGGCCAATAGAAAGACAGACAATACAATGGCCAATAGAAGGACAGACAATACAATGGCCAATAAAAGAACAGACAATGCAATGGCCAATAGAAGAAGGAGAGACAATGCAATGGCCAAAAGAAGGACAGACAATACAATGGCCAATAGAAGAACAGACAATGCAATAGCCAATAGAAGAAGGACAGACAATGTAATGGCCAATAGAAGAAGGACAGACAATGCAATGGCCAATAGAAGAACAGACAATGCAATGGCCAATAGAAGTAGGAGAGACAATGCAATGGCCAATAGAAGAAGGACAGACAATGCAATGGTCAATAGAAGGACAGACAATGCAATGGCCAATAGAAGGACAGACAATGCAATAACCAATAGAAGAAAGACAGACAATGCAATGGCCAATAGAAGGACAGACAACGCAATGGCCAATAGTAGAAAGACAGACAATGCAATGGCCAATAGAAGTAGGACAGACAATGCAATGGCCAATAGAAGAAGGACAGACAATGCAATGGCCAATAGAAGGACAGAAAATGCAATGGCCAATAGAAGAAAGACAGAGAATGCAATGGCCAATAGAAGGACAGACAATGCAATGGCCAATAGAAGAAAGACAGACAATGCAATGGCCAATAGAAGTAGGACAGACAATGCAATGGCCAATAGAAGAAGGACAGACAATGCAATGGCCAATAGAAGGACAGACAATGCAATAGCCAATAGAAGTAGGACAGACAATGCAATGGCCAATAGAAGAAGGACAGACAATGCAATGGCCAATAGTAGAAGGACAGGCAATGCAATGGCCAATAGAAGGACAGACAATGCAATGGCCGATAGAAGAACAGACAATACAATGGCCAATAGAAGAACAGAAAATGCAATGGCCAATAGAAGAAGGACAGACAATGCAATGGCCAATAGAAAGACAGACAATACAATGGCCAATAGAAGGACAGACAATACAATGGCCAATAAAAGAACAGACAATGCAATGGCCAATAGAAGAAGGAGAGACAATGCAATGGCCAAAAGAAGGACAGACAATACAATGGCCAATAGAAGAACAGACAATGCAATGGCCAATAGAAGAAGGACAGACAATGTAATGGCCAATAGAAGAAGGACAGACAATGCAATGGCCAATAGAAGAAGGACAGACAATACAATGGCCAATAGAAGGACAGACAATGCAATGGCCAATAGAAGTAGGACAGACAATGCAATGGCCAATAGAAGAAGGACAGACAATGCAATGGCCAATAGAAGGACAGACAATGCAATGGCCAATAGAAGAAGGACAGACAATGTAATGGCCAATAGAAAGACAGACAATACAATGGCCAATAGAAGAACAGACAATACAATGGCCAATAGAAGAACAGAAAATGCAATGGCCAATAGAAGAAGGACAGACAATGCAATGGCCAATAGAAAGACAGACAATACAATGGCCAATAGAAGGACAGACAATACAATGGCCAATAAAAGAACAGACAATGCAATGGCCAATAGAAGAAGGAGAGACAATGCAATGGCCAAAAGAAGGACAGACAATACAATGGCCAATAGAAGAACAGACAATGCAATGGCCAATAGAAGAAGGACAGACAATGTAATGGCCAATAGAAGAAGGACAGACAATGCAATGGTCAATAGAAGAACAGACAATGCAATGGCCAATAGAAGTAGGAGAGACAATGCAATGGCCAATAGAAGAAGGATAGACAATGCAATGGTCAATAGAAGGACAGACAATGCAATGGCCAATAGAAGGACAGACAATGCAATAGCCAATAGAAGAAAGACAGACAATGCAATGGCCAATAGAAGGACAGACAACGCAATGGCCAATAGAAGAAAGACAGACAATGCAATGGCCAATAGAAGTAGGACAGACAATGCAATGGCCAATAGAAGAAGGACAGACAATGCAATGGCCAATAGAAGGACAGAAAATGCAATGGCCAATAGAAGAAGGACAGAGAATGCAATGGCCAATAGAAGGACAGACAATGCAATGGCCAATAGAAGAAAGACAGACAATGCAATGGCCAATAGAAGTAGGACAGACAATGCAATGGCCAATAGAAGAAGGACAGACAATGCAATGGCCAATAGAAGGACAGACAATGCAATAGCCAATAGAAGTAGGACAGACAATGCAATGGCCAATAGAAGAAGGACAGACAATGCAATGGCCAATAGAAGGACAAACAATACAATGGCCAATAGAAGAACAGACAATGCAATGGCCAATAGAAGAAGGACAGACAATGTAATGGCCAATAGAAGAAGGACAGACAATGCAATGGCCAATAGAAGGACAGACAATGCAATGGCCAATAGAAGAAGGACAGACAATGCAATGGCCAATAGAAGGACACACAGTGCAATGGCCAATAGAAGTAGGACAGACAATGCAATGGCCAATAGAAGAAGGACAGACAATGCAATGGCCAATAGAAGTAGGACAGACAATGCAATGGCCAATAGAAGGACAGACAATGCAATGGCCAATAGAAGGACGGACAATGCAATGGCCAATAGAAGAAGGACAGACAATGCAATGGCCAATAGAAGTAGGATAGACAATGCAATGGCCAATAGAAGGACAGACAATGCAATGGCCAATAGAAGAAAAACAGACAATGCAATGGCCAATAGAAGAAAGACAGTCAATGCAATGGCCAATAGAAGTAGGACAGACAATGCAATGGCCAATAGAAGGACAGACAATACAATGGCCAATAGAAAAACAAACAATGCAATGGCCAATAGAAGAAGGACAGACAATGTAATGGCCAATAGAAGAAGGATAGACAATGCAATGGCCAATAGAAGGACAGACAATGCAATGGCCAATAGAAGGACAGACAATGCAATGGCCAATAGAAGAAAGACAGACAATGCAATGGCCAATAGAAGAAGGACAGACAATGCAATGGCCAATAGAAAGACAGACAATACAATGGCCAATAGAAGGACAGACAATACAATGGCCAATAAAAGAACAGACAATGCAATGGCCAATAGAAGAAGGAGAGACAATGCAATGGCCAAAAGAAGGACAGACAATACAATGGCCAATAGAAGAACAGACAATGCAATGGCCAATAGAAGAAGGACAGACAATGTAATGGCCAATAGAAGAAGGACAGACAATGCAATGGCCAATAGAAGAACAGACAATGCAATGGCCAATAGAAGTAGGAGAGACAATGCAATGGCCAATAGAAGAAGGATAGACAATGCAATGGTCAATAGAAGGACAGACAATGCAATGGCCAATAGAAGGACAGACAATGCAATAGCCAATAGAAGAAAGACAGACAATGCAATGGCCAATAGAAGGACAGACAACGCAATGGCCAATAGAAGAAAGACAGACAATGCAATGGCCAATAGAAGTAGGACAGACAATGCAATGGCCAATAGAAGAAGGACAGACAATGCAATGGCCAATAGAAGGACAGAAAATGCAATGGCCAATAGAAGAAGGACAGAGAATGCAATGGCCAATAGAAGGACAGACAATGCAATGGCCAATAGAAGAAAGACAGACAATGCAATGGCCAATAGAAGTAGGACAGACAATGCAATGGCCAATAGAAGAAGGACAGACAATGCAATGGCCAATAGAAGGACAGACAATGCAATAGCCAATAGAAGTAGGACAGACAATGCAATGGCCAATAGAAGAAGGACAGACAATGCAATGGCCAATAGAAGGACAAACAATACAATGGCCAATAGAAGAACAGACAATGCAATGGCCAATAGAAGAAGGACAGACAATGTAATGGCCAATAGAAGAAGGACAGACAATGCAATGGCCAATAGAAGGACAGACAATGCAATGGCCAATAGAA
Organism: Bathymodiolus septemdierum; assembly: GCA_963383655.1. Taxonomy (NCBI): domain Eukaryota; kingdom Metazoa; phylum Mollusca; class Bivalvia; order Mytilida; family Modiolidae; genus Bathymodiolus; species Bathymodiolus septemdierum. Next base: position 71,386,180 of record OY726520.1, read on the forward strand.
GAAGGACAGACAATGCAATGGCCAATAGAAGGACACACAATGCAATGGCCAATAGAAGTAGGACAGACAATGCAATGGCCAATAGAAGAAGGACAGACAATGCAATGGCCAATAGAAGTAGGACAGACAATGCAATGGCCAATAGAAGGACAGACAATGCAATGGCCAATAGAAGGACGGACAATGCAATGGCCAATAGAAGAAGGACAGACAATGCAATGGCCAATAGAAGTAGGATAGACAATGCAATGGCCAATAGAAGGACAGACAATGCAATGGCCAATAGAAGAAAAACAGACAATGCAATGGCCAATAGAAGAAAGACAGTCAATGCAATGGCCAATAGAAGTAGGACAGACAATGCAATGGCCAATAGAAGGACAGACAATACAATGGCCAATAGAAAAACAAACAATGCAATGGCCAATAGAAGAAGGACAGACAATGTAATGGCCAATAGAAGAAGGATAGACAATGCAATGGCCAATAGAAGGACAGACAATGCAATGGCCAATAGAAGGACAGACAATGCAATGGCCAATAGAAGAAAGACAGACAATGCAATGGCCAATAAAAGAAAGACAGACAATACAATGGCCAATAGAAGTAGGACAGACAATGCAATGGCCAATAGAAGGACAGGCAATGCAATGGCCAATAGAAGGACAGACAATACAATGGCCAATAGAAGAAAGACAGACAATGCAATGGCCGATAGAAGGACAGACAATGCAATGGCCAATAGAAGGACAGACAATGCAATGGCCAATAGAAGGACAGACAATGCAATGGCCAATAGAAGGACAGACAATGCAATGGCCAATAGAAGGAGAGACAATGCAATGGTCAAAAGAAGAAGGACAGACAATACAATGGCCAAGAGAAGAAGGACAGACAATGCAATGGCCAATAGAAGAAAGAGAGACAATGCAATGGCCGATAGAAGTAGGACAGACAAGACAATGGTCAACAGAAGGACAGACAATGCAATGGCCAATAGAAAGACATACAATGCAATGGCCAATAGAAGAAGGACAGACAATGTAATGGCCAATAGAAGAAGGAGAGACAATGCAATGGTCAATAGAAGGACAGACAATGCAATGGCCAATAGAAGAAGGGCAGACAATGTAATGGCCAATAGAAGAAGGACAGACAATACAATGGCCAATAGAAGAAGGACAGACAATGAAATGGCCAATAGAAGAAGGACAGACAATGCGATGGCCAATAGAAGGACAGACAATGCGATGGCCAATAGAAGGACAGACAATGCAATGGCCAATAGAAGGGTAGACAATGCAATGGCCAATAGAAGGACAGACAATGCGATGGCCAATAGAAGGACAGACAATGCAATGGCCAATAGAAGGACAGACAATGTAATGGCCAATAGAAGAAGTACAGACAATGCAATGGCCAATAGAAGAAGGATAGACAATGCAATGGCCAATAGAAGAAGGACAGACAATGCGATGGCCAATAGAAGGACAGACAATGCGATGGCCAATAGAAGGACAGACAATGCAATGGCAAATAGAAGGACAGACAATGCAATGGCCAATAGAAGAAGGAGAGACAATACAATGGCCAATAGAAGAAGGACAAACAATGCAGTGGCCAATAGAAGGACAGACAATGCGATGGCCAATAGAAGGACAGACAATGCGATGGCCAATAGAAGGACAGAGAATGTAATGGCCAATAGAAGAAGGACAGTCAATACAATGGCCAATAAAAGAAGGACAGACAATGCAATGGCCAATAGAAGAAGGACAGACAATGCGATGGCCAATAGAAGGACAGACAATGCGATGGCCAATAGAAGGACAAACAATGCAATGGCCAATAGAAGGACAGACAATGCAATGGCCAATAGAAGGACAGACAATGCAATGGCCAATAGAAGGACAGACAATGCGATGGCCAATAGAAGGACAGACAATGCAATGGCCAATAGAAGGACAGACAATGCAATGGCCATTAGAAGAACAGACAATACAATGGCCAATAGAAGGACAGACAATGAAATGGCCAATAGAAGAAGGATAGACAATGTAATGGCCAATAGAAGGACAGACAATGCAATGGCCAATAGAAGAAGAACAGACAATGCAATGGCCAATAGAAGGACAGACAATGCAATGGCCAATAGAAGAAGGATAGACAATGCAATGGCCAATAGAAGAAGGACAGACAATGCGATGGCCAATAGAAGGACAGACAATGCGATGGCCAATAGAAGGACAGACAATGCAATGGCAAATAGAAGGACAGACAATGCAATGGCCAATAGAAGGACAGACAATGCAATGGCCATTAGAAGAACAGACAATACAATGGCAAATAGAAGGACAGACAATGAAATGGCCAATAGAAGAAGGATAGACAATGTAATGGCCAATAGAAGGACAGACAATGCAATGGCCAATAGAAGAACAGACAATGCAATGGCCAATAGAAGGACAGACAATGCAATGGCCAATAGAAGAAGGACAGACAATGCAATGGCCAATAGAAGGACAGACAATGCAATGGCCAATAGAAGAAGGACAGACAATGCAATGGCCAATAGAAGGACAGCCAATGCAATGGTCAATAGAAGAAAGACAGACAGTGCAATGGCCAATAGAAGAAAGATAGACAATAGAATGGCCAATAGAAGGACAGACAATGCAATGCCCAATAGAAGAAGGACAGACAATGCAATGGCCAATAGGAGAGACAATGCAATGGCCAATAGAAGGACAGACAATACAATGGCCAATAGAAGGACAGACAATGCAATGGCCAATAGAAGAAAGACAGACAATGCAATGGCCAATAGAAGTAGGACAGACAATGCAATGGCCAATAGAAGAAGGACAGACAATGCAATGGCCAATAGAAGAAGGACAGACAATGCAATGGCCAATAGAAGAAGGACAGACAATACAATGGCTAATAGAAGTAGGACAGACAATGCAATGGCCAATAGAAGGACAGACAATGCAATGGCCAATAGAAGAAGGACAGACAATGCAATGGCCAATAGAAGAAGGACAGACAATGCAATGGCCAATAGAAGAAGGACAGACAATGCAATGGCCAATAGAAGGACAGACAATGCAATGGCCAATAGAAGTAGGACAGACAATGCAATGGCCAATAGAAGAAGGACAGACAATACAATGGCCAATAGAAGGACAGACAATGCAATGGCCAATAGAAGTAGGACAGACAATGCAATGGCCAATAGAAGAAGGACAGACAATGCAATGGCCAATAGAAGGACAGACAATGCAATGGCCAATAGAAAGACAGACAATGTAATGGCCAATAGAAAGACAGACAATACAATGGCCAATAGAAGAACAGACAATGCAATGGCCAATAGAAGAACAGACAATGCAATGGCCAATAGAAGAAGGACAGACAATGCAATGGCCAATAGAAAGACAGACAATACAATGGCCAATAGAAGGACAGACAATACAATGGCCAATAAAAGAACAGACAATGCAATGGCCAATAGAAGAAGGAGAGACAATGCAATGGCCAAAAGAAGGACAGACAATACAATGGCCAATAGAAGAACAGACAATGCAATGGCCAATAGAAGAAGGACAGACAATGTAATGGCCAATAGAAGAAGGACAGACAATGCAATGGCCAATAGAAGAACAGACAATGCAATGGCCAATAGAAGTAGGAGAGACAATGCAATGGCCAATAGAAGAAGGACAGACAATGCAATGGTCAATAGAAGGACAGACAATGCAATGGCCAATAGAAGGACAGACAATGCAATAACCAATAGAAGAAAGACAGACAATGCAATGGCCAATAGAAGGACAGACAACGCAATGGCCAATAGAAGAAAGACAGACAATGCAATGGCCAATAGAAGTAGGACAGATAATGCAATGGCCAATAGAAGAAGGACAGACAATGCAATGGCCAATAGAAGGACAGAAAATGCAATGGCCAATAGAAGAAAGACAGAGAATGCAATGGCCAATAGAAGGACAGACAATGCAATGGCCAATAGAAGAAAGACAGACAATGCAATGGCCAATAGAAGTAGGACAGACAATGCAATGGCCAATAGAAGAAGGACAGACAATGCAATGGCCAATAGAAGGACAAACAATACAATGGCCAATAGAAGAACAGACAATGCAATGGCCAATAGAAGAAGGACAGACAATGTAATGGCCAATAGAAGAAGGACAGACAATGCAATGCCCAATAGAAGGACAGACAATGCAATGGCCAATAGAAGAAGGACAGACAATGCAATGGCCAATAGAAGGACACACAATGCAATGGCCAATAGAAGTAGGACAGACAATGCAATGGCCAATAGAAGAAGGACAGACAATGCAATGGCCAATAGAAGTAGGACAGACAATGCAATGGCCAATAAAAGGACAGACAATGCAATGGCCAATAGAAGAAGGACAGACAATGCAATGGCCAATAGAAGTAGGATAGACAATGCAATGGCCAATAGAAGGACAGACAATGCAATGGCCAATAGAAGAAAAAGAGACAATGCAATGGCCAATAGAAGAAAGACAGTCAATGCAATGGCCAATAGAAGTAGGACAGACAATGCAATGGCCAATAGAAGGACAGACAATACAATGGCCAATAGAAAAACAAACAATGCAATGGCCAATAGAAGAAGGACAGACAATGTAATGGCCAATAGAAGAAGGACAGACAATGCAATGGCCAATAGAAGGACAGACAATGCAATGGCCAATAGAAGGACAGACAATGCAATGGCCAATAGAAGAAAGACAGACAATGCAATGGCCAATAAAAGAAAGACAGACAATACAATGGCCAATAGAAGTAGGACAGACAATGCAATGGCCGATAGAAGGACAGACAATGCAATGGCCAATAGAAGGACAGACAATGCAATGGCCAATAGAAGGACAGACAATGCAATGGCAAATAGAAGGACAGACAATGCAATGGCCAATAGAAGGAGAGACAATGCAATGGTCAAAAGAAGAAGGACAGACAATACAATGGCCAAGAGAAGAAGGACAGACAATGCAATGGCCAATAGAAGAAAGAGAGACAATGCAATGGCCGATAGAAGTAGGACAGACAATGCAATGGTCAATAGAAGGACAGACAAGACAATGGTCAAAAGAAGGACAGAGAATGAAATGGCCAATAGAAGGACAGACAATGCAATGGCCATTAGAAGAACAGACAATACAATGGCCAATAGAAGGACAGACAATGAAATGGCCAATAGAAGAAGGACAGACAATGTAATGGCCAATAGAAGGACAGACAATGCAATGGCCAATAGAAGAAGGACAGACAAGAAAATGGTCAACAGAAGGACAGACAATGCAATGGCCAATAGAAGGACATACAATGCAATGACCAATCGAAGAAGTACAGACAATGTAATGGCCAATAGAAGAAGGACAGACAATGCAAAGGTCAATAGAAGGACAGACAATGCAATGGCCAATAGAAGAAGGACAGACAATGTAATGGACAATAGAAGAAGGACAGACAATACAATGACCAATAGAAGAAGGACAGACAATGCAATGGGCAATATAAGAAGGACAGACAATGCGATGGCCAATAGAAGGACAGACAATGCGATGGCCAATAGAAGGACAGACAATGCAATGGCCAATAGAACGACAGACAATGCAATGGCCAATAGAAGGACAGACAATGCGATGGCCAATAGAAGGACAGACAATGCAATGGCCAATAGAAGGACAGACAATGCAATGGCCAATAGAAGAAGGACAGACAATACAATGGCCAATAGAAGGACAGACAATGCAATGGCCAATAGAAGAAGGACAGACAATGCGATGGCCAATAGAAGGACAGACAATGCGATGGCCAATAGAAGGACAGACAATGTAATGGCCAATAGAAGAAGGACAGACAATACAATGGCCAATAGAAGAAGGACAGACAATGCAATGGCCAATAGATGAAGGACAGACAATGCGATGGCCAATAGAAGGACAGACAATGCGATGGCCAATAGAAGGACAGACAATGCAATGGCCAATAGAAGGACAGACAATGCAATGGCCAATAGAAGAAGGACAGACAATACAAAGGCCAATAGAAGAAGGACAGACAATGCAGTGGCCAATAGAAGGACAGACAATGCGATGGCCAATAGAAGGACAGACAATGCGATGGCCAATAGAAGGACAGACAATGTAATGGCCAATAGAAGAAGGACAGACAATACAATGGCCAATAAAAGAAGGACAGACAATGCAATGGCCAATAGAAGAAGGACAGACAATGCGATGGCCAATAGAAGGACAGACAATGCGATGGCCAATAGAAGGACAGACAATGCAATGGCCAATAGAAGGACAGACAATGCAATGGCCAATAGAAGGACAGACAATGCGATGGCCAATAGAAGGACAGACAATGCAATGGCCAATAGAAGGACAGACAATGGAATGGCCATTAGAAGAACAGACAATGCATTGGCCAATAGAAGGACAGACAATGAAATGGCCAATAGAAGAAGGACAGACAAGAAAATGGTCAACAGAAAGACAGACAAGACAATGGTCAAAAGAAGGACAGAGAATGAAATGGCCAATAGAAGGACAGACAATGCAATGGCCAATAGAAGAACAGACAATACAATGGCCAATAGAAGGACAGACAATGAAATGGCCAATAGAAGAAGGACAGACAATGTAATGGCCAATAGAAGGACAGACAATACAATGGCCAATAGAAGAAGGACAGACAAGAAAATGGTCAACAGAAGGACAGACAATGCAATGGCCAATAGAAGGACATACAATGCAATGGCCAATCGAAGAAGTACAGACAATGTAATGGCCAATAGAAGAAGGACAGACAATGCAATGGTCAATAGAAGGACAGACAATGCGATGGCCAATAGAAGGACAAACAATGCGATGGCCAATAGAAGGACAGACAATGTAATGGCCAATAGAAGAAGGACAGACAATACAATGGCCAATAAAAGAAGGACAGACAATGCAATGGCCAATAGAAGAAGGACAGACAATGCGATGGCCAATAGAAGGACAGACAATGCGATGGCCAATAGAAGGACAGACAATGCAATGGCCAATAGAAGGACAGACAATGCAATGGCCAATAGAAGGACAGACAATGCGATGGCCAATAGAAGGACAGACAATGCAATGGCCAATAGAAGGACAGACAATGCAATGGCCAATAGAAGAACAGACAATGCAATGGCCAATAGAAGGACAGACAATGCAATGGCCAATAGAAGAAGGACAGACAATGCAATGGCCAATAGAAGGACAGACAATGCAATGGCCAATAGAAGAAGGACAGACAATGCAATGGCCAATAGAAGGACAGCCAATGCAATGGTCAATAGAAGAAAGACAGACAGTGCAATGGCCAATAGAAGAAAGATAGACAATAGAATGGCCAATAGAAGGACAGACAATGCAATGCCCAATAGAAGAAGGACAGACAATGCAATGGCCAATAGGAGAGACAATGCAATGGCCAATAGAAGGACAGACAATACAATGGCCAATAGAAGGACAGACAATGCAATGGCCAATAGAAGAAAGACAGACAATGCAATGGCCAATAGAAGTAGGACAGACAATGCAATGGCCAATAGAAGAAGGACAGACAATGCAATGGCCAATAGAAGAAGGACAGACAATGCAATGGCCAATAGAAGAAGGACAGACAATACAATGGCCAATAGAAGTAGGACAGACAATGCAATGGCCAATAGAAGGACAGACAATGCAATGGCCAATAGAAGAAGGACAGACAATGCAATGGCCAATAGAAGAAGGACAGACAATACAATGGCCAATAGAAGAAGGACAGACAATGCAATGGCCAATAGAAGGACAGACAATGCAATGGCCAATAGAAGTAGGACAGACAATGCAATGGCCAATAGAAGAAGGACAGACAATACAATGGCCAATAGAAGGACAGACAATGCAATGGCCAATAGAAGTAGGACAGACAATGCAATGGCCAATAGAAGAAGGACAGACAATGCAATGGCCAATAGAAGGACAGACAATGCAATGGCCAATAGAAAGACAGACAATGTAATGGCCAATAGAAAGACAGACAATACAATGGCCAATAGAAGAACAGACAATGCAATGGCCAATAGAAGAACAGACAATGCAATGGCCAATAGAAGAAGGACAGACAATGCAATGGCCAATAGAAAGACAGACAATACAATGGCCAATAGAAGGACAGACAATACAATGGCCAATAAAAGAACAGACAATGCAATGGCCAATAGAAGAAGGAGAGACAATGCAATGGCCAAAAGAAGGACAGACAATACAATGGCCAATAGAAGAACAGACAATGCAATGGCCAATAGAAGAAGGACAGACAATGTAATGGCCAATAGAAGAAGGACAGACAATGCAATGGCCAATAGAAGAACAGACAATGCAATGGCCAATAGAAGTAGGAGAGACAATGCAATGGCCAATAGAAGAAGGACAGACAATGCAATGGTCAATAGAAGGACAGACAATGCAATGGCCAATAGAAGGACAGACAATGCAATAACCAATAGAAGAAAGACAGACAATGCAATGGCCAATAGAAGGACAGACAACGCAATGGCCAATAGAAGAAAGACAGACAATGCAATGGCCAATAGAAGTAGGACAGATAATGCAATGGCCAATAGAAGAAGGACAGACAATGCAATGGCCAATAGAAGGACAGAAAATGCAATGGCCAATAGAAGAAAGACAGAGAATGCAATGGCCAATAGAAGGACAGACAATGCAATGGCCAATAGAAGAAAGACAGACAATGCAATGGCCAATAGAAGTAGGACAGACAATGCAATGACCAATAGAAGAAGGACAGACAATGCAATGGCCAATAGAAGGACAAACAATACAATGGCCAATAGAAGAACAGACAATGCAATGGCCAATAGAAGAAGGACAGACAATGTAATGGCCAATAGAAGAAGGACAGACAATGCAATGCCCAATAGAAGGACAGACAATGCAATGGCCAATAGAAGAAGGACAGACAATGCAATGGCCAATAGAAGGACACACAATGCAATGGCCAATAGAAGTAGGACAGACAATGCAATGGCCAATAGAAGAAGGACAGACAATGCAATGGCCAATAGAAGTAGGACAGACAATGCAATGGCCAATAAAAGGACAGACAATGCAATGGCCAATAGAAGAAGGACAGACAATGCAATGGCCAATAGAAGTAGGATAGACAATGCAATGGCCAATAGAAGGACAGACAATGCAATGGCCAATAGAAGAAAAAGAGACAATGCAATGGCCAATAGAAGAAAGACAGTCAATGCAATGGCCAATAGAAGTAGGACAGACAATGCAATGGCCAATAGAAGGACAGACAATACAATGGCCAATAGAAAAACAAACAATGCAATGGCCAATAGAAGAAGGACAGACAATGTAATGGCCAATAGAAGAAGGACAGACAATGCAATGGCCAATAGAAGGACAGACAATGCAATGGCCAATAGAAGGACAGACAATGCAATGGCCAATAGAAGAAAGACAGACAATGCAATGGCCAATAAAAGAAAGACAGACAATACAATGGCCAATAGAAGTAGGACAGACAATGCAATGGCCGATAGAAGGACAGACAATGCAATGGCCAATAGAAGGACAGACAATGCAATGGCCAATAGAAGGACAGACAATGCAATGGCAAATAGAAGGACAGACAATGCAATGGCCAATAGAAGGAGAGACAATGCAATGGTCAAAAGAAGAAGGACAGACAATACAATGGCCAAGAGAAGAAGGACAGACAATGCAATGGCCAATAGAAGAAAGAGAGACAATGCAATGGCCGATAGAAGTAGGACAGACAATGCAATGGTCAATAGAAGGACAGACAAGACAATGGTCAAAAGAAGGACAGAGAATGAAATGGCCAATAGAAGGACAGACAATGCAATGGCCATTAGAAGAACAGACAATACAATGGCCAATAGAAGGACAGACAATGAAATGGCCAATAGAAGAAGGACAGACAATGTAATGGCCAATAGAAGGACAGACAATGCAATGGCCAATAGAAGAAGGACAGACAAGAAAATGGTCAACAGAAGGACAGACAATGCAATGGCCAATAGAAGGACATACAATGCAATGACCAATCGAAGAAGTACAGACAATGTAATGGCCAATAGAAGAAGGACAGACAATGCAATGGTCAATAGAAGGACAGACAATGCAATGGCCAATAGAAGAAGGACAGACAATGTAATGGACAATAGAAGAAGGACAGACAATACAATGACCAATAGAAGAAGGACAGACAATGCAATGGGCAATATAAGAAGGACAGACAATGCGATGGCCAATAGAAGGACAGACAATGCGATGGCCAATAGAAGGACAGACAATGCAATGGCCAATAGAACGACAGACAATGCAATGGCCAATAGAAGGACAGACAATGCGATGGCCAATAGAAGGACAGACAATGCAATGGCCAATAGAAGGACAGACAATGCAATGGCCAATAGAAGAAGGACAGACAATACAATGGCCAATAGAAGGACAGATAATGCAATGGCCAATAGAAGAAGGACAGACAATGCGATGGCCAATAGAAGGACAGACAATGCGATGGCCAATAGAAGGACAGACAATGTAATGGCCAATAGAAGAAGGACAGACAATACAATGGCCAATAGAAGAAGGACAGACAATGCAATGGCCAATAGATGAAGGACAGACAATGCGATGGCCAATAGAAGGACAGACAATGCGATGGCCAATAGAAGGACAGACAATGCAATGGCCAATAGAAGGACAGACAATGCAATGGCCAATAGAAGAAGGACAGACAATACAATGGCCAATAGAAGAAGGACAGACAATGCAGTGGCCAATAGAAGGACAGACAATGCGATGGCCAATAGAAGGACAGACAATGCGATGGCCAATAGAAGGACAGACAATGTAATGGCCAATAGAAGAAGGACAGACAATACAATGGCCAATAAAAGAAGGACAGACAATGCAATGGCCAATAGAAGAAGGACAGACAATGCGATGGCCAATAGAAGGACAGACAATGCGATGGCCAATAGAAGGACAGACAATGCAATGGCCAATAGAAGGACAGACAATGCAATGGCCAATAGAAGGACAGACAATGCGATGGCCAATAGAAGGACAGACAATGCAATGGCCAATAGAAGGACAGACAATGGAATGGCCATTAGAAGAACAGACAATGCATTGGCCAATAGAAGGACAGACAATGAAATGGCCAATAGAAGAAGGACAGACAAGAAAATGGTCAACAGAAAGACAGACAAGACAATGGTCAAAAGAAGGACAGAGAATGAAATGGCCAATAGAAGGACAGACAATGCAATGGCCAATAGAAGAACAGACAATACAATGGCCAATAGAAGGACAGACAATGAAATGGCCAATAGAAGAAGGACAGACAATGTAATGGCCAATAGAAGGACAGACAATACAATGGCCAATAGAAGAAGGACAGACAAGAAAATGGTCAACAGAAGGACAGACAATGCAATGGCCAATAGAAGGACATACAATGCAATGGCCAATCGAAGAAGTACAGACAATGTAATGGCCAATAGAAGAAGGACAGACAATGCAATGGTCAATAGAAGGACAGACAATGCGATGGCCAATAGAAGGACAAACAATGCGATGGCCAATAGAAGGACAGACAATGTAATGGCCAATAGAAGAAGGACAGACAATACAATGGCCAATAAAAGAAGGACAGACAATGCAATGGCCAATAGAAGAAGGACAGACAATGCGATGGCCAATAGAAGGACAGACAATGCGATGGCCAATAGAAGGACAGACAATGCAATGGCCAATAGAAGGACAGACAATGCAATGGCCAATAGAAGGACAGACAATGCGATGGCCAATAGAAGGACAGACAATGCAATGGCCAATAGAAGGACAGACAATGGAATGGCCATTAGAAGAACAGACAATGCATTGGCCAATAGAAGGACAGACAATGAAATGGCCAATAGAAGAAGGACAGACAAGAAAATGGTCAACAGAAGGACAGACAAGACAATGGTCAAAAGAAGGACAGAGAATGAAATGGCCAATAGAAGGACAGACAATGCAATGGCCAATAGAAGAACAGACAATACAATGGCCAATAGAAGGACAGACAATGAAATGGCCAATAGAAGAAGGACAGACAATGTAATGGCCAATAGAAGGACAGACAATACAATGGCCAATAGAAGAAGGACAGACAATGCAATGGTCAATAGAAGGACAGACAATGCGATGGCCAATAGAAGGACAGACAATGCAATGGCCAATAGAAGGACAGACAATGCAATGGCCAATAGAAGAAGGACAGACAATGCAATGGCCAATAGAAGAAGGACAGACAATACAATGGCCAATAGAAGAAGGACAGACAATGCAGTGGCCAATAGAAGGACAGACAATGCGATGGCCAATAGAAGGACAGACAATGCGATGGCCAATAGAAGGACAGACAATGTAATGGCCAATAGAAGAAGGACAGACAATACAATGGCCAATAAAAGAAGGACAGACAATGCAATGGCCAATAGAAGAAGGACAGACAATGCGATGGCCAATAGAAGGACAGACAATGCGATGGCCAATAGAAGGACAGACAATGCAATGGCCAATAGAAGGACAGACAATGCAATGGCCAATAGAAGGACAGACAATGCGATGGCCAATAGAAGGACAGACAATGCAATGGCCAATAGAAGGACAGACAATGGAATGGCCATTAGAAGAACAGACAATACATTGGCCAATAGAAGGACAGACAATGAAATGGCCAATAGAAGAAGGACAGACAATGTAATGGCCAATAGAAGGACAGACAATACAATGGCCAATAGAAGAAGGACAGACAAGACAATGGTCAACAGAAGGACAGACAATGCAATGGCCAATAGAAGGACATACAATGCAATGGCCAATAGAAGAAGGACAGACAATGTAATGGCCAATAGAAGAAGGACAGACAATGCAATGGTCAATAGAAGGACAGACAATGCAATGGCCAATAGAAGAAGGACAGACAATGTAATGGCCAATAGAAGAAGGACAGACAATACAATGGCCAATAGAAGAAGGACAGACAATGCAATGGCCAATAGAAGAAGGACAGACAATGCGATGGCCAATAGAAGAGGACAGACAATGCAGTGGCCAATAGAAGGACAGACAATGCGATGGCCAATAGAAGGACAGACAATGCGATGGCCATTAGAAGGACAGACAATGTAATGGCCAATAGAAGAAGGACAGACAATACAATGGCCAATAAAAGAAGGACAGACAATGCAATGGCCAATAGAAGAAGGACAGACAATGCGATGGCCAATAGAAGGACAGACAATGCGATGGCCAATAGAAGGACAGACAATGCAATGGCCAATAGAAGGACAGACAATGCAATGGCCAATAGAAGGACAGACAATGCGATGGCCAATAGAAGGACAGACAATGCAATGGCCAATAGAAGGACAGACAATGCAATGGCCATTAGAAGAACAGACAATACAATGGCCAATAGAAGGACAGACAATGAAATGGCCAATAGAAGAAGGACAATGTAATGGCCAATAGAAGGACAGACAATACAATGGCCAATAAAAGAAGGACAGACAAGACAATGGTCAACAGAAGGACAGACAATGTAATGGCCAATAGAAGGACATACAATGGAATGGCCAATAGAAGAAGGACAGACAATGTAATGGCCAATAGAAGAAGGACAGACAATGCAATGGTCAATAGAAGGACAGACAATGCAATGGCCAATAGAAGAAGGACAGACAATACAATGGCCAATAGAAGAAGGACAGACAATGCAATGGCCAATAAAAGAAGGACAGAAAATGCGATGGCCAATAGAAGAAGGACAGACAATGCAGTGGCCAATAGAAGGACAGAAAATGCGATGGCCAATAGAAGGACAGACAATGTAATGGCCAATAGAAGAAGGACAGACAATACAATGGCCAATAAAAGAAGGACAGACAATGCAATGGCCAATAGAAGAAGGACAGACAATGCGATGGCCAATAGAAGGACAGACAATGCGATGGCCAATAGAAGGACAGACAATGCAATGGCCAAAAGAAGGACAGACAATGCAATGGCCAATAGAAGGACAGACAATGCGATGGCCAATAGAAGGACAGACAATACAATGGCCAATAGAAGGACAGACAATGCAATGGCCATTAGAAGAACAGACAATACAATGGCCAATAGAAGGACAGACAATGAAATGGCCAATAGAAGGACAGACAATGTAATGGCCAATAGAAGGACAGACAATACAATGGCCAATAGAAGAAGGACAGACAAGAAAATGGTCAACAGAAGGACAGACAATGCAATGGCCAATAGAAGGACATACAATGCAATGGCCAATAGAAGAAGGACAGACAATGTAATGGCCAATAGAAGAAGGACAGACAATGCAATGGTCAATAGAAGGACAGACAATGCAATGGCCAATAGAAGAAGGACAGACAATGTAATGGCCAATAGAAGAAGGACAGACAATGCGATGGCCAATTGAAGAAGAAGAGACAATGCAGTGGCCAATAGAAGGACAGACAATGCGATGGCCAATAGAAGGACAGACAATGCGATGGCCATTAGAAGGACAGACAATGTAATGGCCAATAGAAGAAGGACAGACAATACAATGGCCAATAAAAGAAGGACAGACAATGCAATGGCCAATAGAAGAAGGACAGACAATGCGATGGCCAATAGAAGGACAGACAATGCGATGGCCAATAGAAGGACAGACAATGCAATGGCCAATAGAAGGACAGACAATGCAATGGCCAATAGAAGGACAGACAATGCGATGGCCAATAGAAGGACAGACAATGCAATGGCCAATAGAAGGACAGACAATACAATGGCCAATAGAAGGACAGACAATGAAATGGCCAATAGAAGAAGGACAATGTAATGGCCAATAGAAGGACAGACAATACAATGGCCAATAAAAGAAGGACAGACAAGACAATGGTCAACAGAAGGACAGACAATGCAATGGCCAATAGAAGGACATACAATGCAATGGCCAATAGAAGAAGGACAGACAATGTAATGGCCAATAGAAGAAGGACAGACAATGCAATGGTCAATAGAAGGACAGACAATGCAATGGCCAATAGAAGAAGGACAGACTATGTAATGGCCAATAGAAGAAGGACAGACAATACAATGGCCAATAGAAGAAGGACAGACAATGCAATGGCCAATAAAAGAAGGACAGACAATGTGATGGCCAATAGAAGAAGGACAGACAATGCAGTGGCCAATAGAAGAACAGACAATGCGATGGCCAATAGAAGGACAGACAATGCGATGGCCAATAGAAGGACAGACAATGTAATGGCCAATAGAAGAAGGACAGACAATACAATGGCCAATAAAAGAAGGACAGACAATGCAATGGCCAATAGAAGAAGGACAGACAATGCGATGGCCAATAGAAGGACAGACAATGCGATGGCCAATAGAAGGACAGACAATGCAATGGCCAATAGAAGGACAGACAATGCAATGGCCAATAGAAGGACAGACAATGCGATGGCCAATAGAAGGACAGACAATGCAATGGCCAATAGAAGGACAGACAATGCAATGGCCATTAGAAGAACAGACAATACAATGGCCAATAGAAGGACAGACAATGAAATGGCCAATAGAAGAAGGACAGACAATGTAATGGCCAATAGAAGGACAGACAATGCAATGGCCAATAGAAGAAGGACAGACAAGACAATGGTCAACAGAAGGACAGACAATGCAATGGCCAATAGAAGGACATACAATGGAATGGCCAATAGAAGAAGGACAGACAATGTAATGGCCAATAGAAGAAGGACAGACAATGCAATGGCCAATAGAAGAAGGACAGACAATGTAATGGCCAATAGAAGAAGGACAGACAATACAATGGCCAATAGAAGAAGGACAGACAATGCAATGGCCAATAGAAGAAGGACAGACAATGCAATGGCCAATAGAAGAAGGACAGACAATGCAGTGGCCAATAGAAGGACAGACAATGCGATGGCCAATAGAAGGACAGACAATGCGATGGCCAATAGAAGGACAGACAATGTAATGACCAATAGAAGAAGGACAGACAATACAATGGCCAATAAAAGAAGGACAGACAATGCAATGGCCAATAGAAGAAGGACAGACAATGCGATGGCCAATAGAAGAACAGACAATGCGATGGCCAATAGAAGGACAGACAATGCGATGGCCAATAGAAGGACAGACAATGCAATGGCCAATAGAAGGACAGACAATGCAATGGCCAATAGAAGGACAGACAATGCGATGGCCAATAGAAGGACAGACAATGCAATGGCCAATAGAAGGACAGACAATGCAATGGCCATTAGAAGAACAGACAATACAATGGCCAATAGAAGGACAGACAATGAAATGGCCAATAGAAGAAGGACAATGGAATGGCCAATAGAAGGACAGACAATACAATGGCCAATAAAAGAAGGACAGACAAGACAATGGTCAACAGAAGGACAGACAATGCAATGGCCAATAGAAGGACATACAATGCAATGGCCAATAGAAGAAGGACAGACAATGTAATGGCCAATAGAAGAAGGACAGACAATGCAATGGTCAATAGAAGGACAGACAATGCAATGGCCAATAGAAGAAGGACAGACAATGTAATGGCCAATAGAAGAAGGACAGACAATACAATGGCCAATAGAAGAAGGACAGACAATGCAATGGCCAATAAAAGAAGGACAGACAATGCAATGGCCAATAGAAGAAGGACAGACAATGCAGTGGCCAATAGAAGAACAGACAATGCGATGGCCAATAGAAGGACAGACAATGCGATGGCCAATAGAAGGACAGACAATGTAATGGCCAATAGAAGAAGGACAGACAATACAATGGCCAATAAAAGAAGGACAGACAATGCAATGGCCAATAGAAGAAGGACAGACAATGCGATGGCCAATAGAAGGACAGACAATGCGATGGCCAATAGAAGGACAGACAATGCAATGGCCAATAGAAGGACAGACAATGCAATGGCCAATAGAAGGACAGACAATGCGATGGCCAATAGAAGGACAGACAATGCAATGGCCAATAGAAGGACAGACAATGCAATGGCCATTAGAAGAACAGACAATAGAATGGCCAATAGAAGGACAGACAATGAAATGGCCAATAGAAGAAGGACAGACAATGTAATGGCCAATAGAAGGACAGACAATACAATGGCCAATAGAAGAAGGACAGACAAGACAATGGTCAACAGAAGGACAGACAATGCAATGGCCAATAGAAGGACATACAATGGAATGGCCAATAGAAGAAGGACAGACAATGTAATGGCCAAAAAGAAGAAGGACAGACAATGCAATGGCCAATAGAAGAAGGACAGACAATGTAATGGCCAATAGAAGAAGGACAGACAATACAATGGCCAATAGAAGAAGGACAGACAATGCAATGGCCAATAGAAGAAGGACAGACAATGCGATGGCCAATAGAAGAAGGACAGACAATGCAGTGGCCAATAGAAGGACAGACAATGCGATGGCCAATAGAAGGACAGACAATGCGATGGCCAATAGAAGGACAGACAATGTAATGACCAATAGAAGAAGGACAGACAATACAATGGCCAATAAAAGAAGGACAGACAATGCAATGGCCAATAGAAGAAGGACAGACAATGCGATGGCCAATAGAAGGACAGACAATGCGATGGCCAATAGAAGGACAGACAATGCAATGGCCAATAGAAGGACAGACAATGCAATGGCCAATAGAAGGACAGACAATGCGATGGCCAATAGAAGGACAGACAATGCAATGGCCAATAGAAGGACAGACAATGCAATGGCCATTAGAAGAACAGACAATACAATGGCCAATAGAAGAAGGACAGACAATGCAATGGCCAATAGAAGAACAGACAATGAAATGGCCAATAGAAGAAGGACAGACAATGCAAATGGGCAATACAAGAAGGACAGACAATGCAATGGCCAATAGAAAAACAGAACAAACAGACCAATAATGGTGGACAAAATACTACACAGTTAATTGATTTTAAATGGATAGACGATAAAAGTACCGAAGGTATGACGACCTAACAACTGTGTCTCATCATAGTGTCTACATGTCACAACTTCACCTTTATTATCTATCTTTTCAACTTACTAACAACTATGATTAGGACTGTAGCTGGTCATTATCACTAGAAGAGTTTGAAAATACCAAAGGGGTAATAAACATCCGTACATCGGAGAAGCAAAAACAACATAAAAACAAAAAAAATAAGGACAAAAGGACAATCAACGATCTACAAAGTGCTACACAGAAAAAAAAACAAAGATGGAGCATCACAAACCCCACTAAAATCCTAAGGTGAACTCAGGTGCTCCGGAAAGGTAAGTAGTTCCTGCTCCACTATTGACACCCGTCGTGTTCCTCTAGTTTCAAAGCCGTTGATAAGCTATGAATGACGAAAGGACCGGTAAGTGCTTACGACATATGGAGCATAACTGTGGTCATTTGTGATGCCGATATTCCGTAAAAATTAACCAAGTCATGGTGGCGACCGTGCAACTTTCGAAGTCATGACTTCAACTTGACCACTAAGAGCCCTTGGAATATCGTATCAACTGAGAGATATATACATTGTTGTACTCCACATACAGTAGCTGCTGAAGCTTCACAATTGAAATCATATCATGTGTCGTAAAGTTTCGTTCTTATCCTCACTCTCAATGTCGACATGTAGGTGAATATATGTTGTGTATGTGGTATTCTTTATTTCAAGGGGATAGTTAGCCATGTCTCTCTAGCTGAAGAGGGAATAATTGGTCATGTCTCTTCAGCTACAGAGAGGATAATGGGTCATGTCGCTTCAGCTAAAGAGGGGACAATTAACCATATCTCTTCAGCTGAAGAGGGGACAATTAACCATATCTCTTCAGCTGAAGAGGGGACAATTAACCATATCTCTTCAGCTAAAGAGGGGACAATTAATCATATCTCTTCAGCTGAAGAGGGGACAATTAACCATATCTCTTCAGCTGAAGAGGGGACAATTAACCATATCTCTTCAGCTGAAGAGGGGATAATTGGCCATGTCTCTCCTGCAATAGAGGGGATAATTAGCCATGTCTCTTCAGCTGAAGAGGGGATAACTGGCCATATCTCTTCAGCTGAAGAGGGGACAATTAACCATATCTCTTCAGCTGAAGAGGGGATAATTGGCCATGTCTCTCCTGCAATAGAGGGGATAATTAGCCATGTCTCTTCAGCTGAAGAGGGGATAATTGGCCATATCTCTTCAGCTGAAGAGGGGACAATTAACCATATCTCTTCAGCTGAAGAGGGGATAATTGGCCATGTCTCTCCTGCAAGAGGGAATAATTGGTCATGTCTCTTCAGCTACAGAGAGGATAATGGGTCATGTCGCTTCAGCTGAAGAGGGGACAATTAACCATATCTCTTCAGCTAAAGAGGGGACAATTAACCATATCTCTTCAGCTGAAGAGGGGACAATTAACCATATCTCTTTAGCTGAAAAGGGGACAATTAACCATATCTCTTCAGCTAAAGAGGGGACAATTAACCATATCTCTTCAGCTGAAGAGGGGATAATTGGCCATGTCTCTCCTGCAATAGAGGGGATAATTGGCCATGTCTCTTCAGCTGAAGAGGGGATAATTGGCCATATCTCTTCAGCTGAAGAGGGGACAATTAACCATATCTCTTCAGCTGAAGAGGGGATAATTGGCCATGTCTCTCCTGCAATAGAGGGGATAATTAGCCATGTCTCTTCAGCTGAAGAGGGGATAATTGGCCATATCTCTTCAGCTGAAGAGGGGACAATTAACCATATCTCTTCAGCTGAAGAGGGGATAATTGGCCATGTCTCTCCTGCAAGAGGGAATAATTGGTCATGTCTCTTCAGCTACAGAGAGGATAATGGGTCATGTCGCTTCAGCTGAAGAGGGGACAATTAACCATATCTCTTCAGCTAAAGAGGGGACAATTAACCATATCTCTTCAGCTGAAGAGGGGACAATTAACCATATCTCTTTAGCTGAAAAGGGGACAATTAACCATATCTCTTCAGCTAAAGAGGGGACAATTAACCATATCTCTTCAGCTGAAGAGGGGATAATTGGCCATGTCTCTCCTGCAATAGAGGGGATAATTGGCCATGTCTCTTCAGCTGAAGAGGGGATAATTGGCCATATCTCTTCAGCTGAAGAGGGGACAATTAACCATATCTCTTCAGCTGAAGAGGGGATAATTGGCCATATCTCTTCAGCTGAAGAGGGGACAATTAACCATATCTCTTCAGCTGAAGAGGGGACAATTAACCATATTTCTTCAGCTGAAGAGGGGATAATTGGCCATGTCTCTCCTGCAATAGAGGGGATAATTAGCCATGTCTCTTCAGCTGAAGAGGGGATAATTGGCCATATCTCTTCAGCTGAAGAGGGGACAATTAACCATATCTCTTCAGCTGAAGAGGGGATAATTGGCCATGTCTCTCCTGCAATAGAGGGGATAATTAGCCATGTCTCTTCAGCTAAAGAGGGGATAATTAGCCATATCTCTTCAGTTAAAGAGGGGACAATTAACCATATCTCTTCAGCTGAAGAGGGGACAATTAACCATATCTCTTCAGCTGAAGAAGGGATAATTGGCCATGTCTCTCCTGCAATAGAGGAGATAATTAGCCATATCTCTTCTGCTAAAGAGGGGATAATTGGCCATGTCTCTCCAGCTAAAGAGGGGATAATTGGCCATGTCTCTACAGCTAAAGAGAATATAATTGGCTATGTGTTCTCTACTAGAGAGGAGATTTGGTCATGTTTCTCCTGATAAAGACAGGATGTCTCTCCATATTAAGCAAAGATTTGCAGCTAACGACATTTCAGTTAAAAATTAATAAACTATTTCTATGATCAAAGTATCAGCAAAACAGAATACACACGAACACAACACGGATGTAAAATACAACACCAACAAAACATAACATTAATACAAAATATCAAACAAATTCTCTGACATTTCCCCAGAGAATGTCTGCAACTAGTTGCAACACAGAAACATCCAATGTCTGATCTACTTGTAATTACATAATTACATAATACTTAAAGAGAGATGACATTTCTGTTTGTTTTTGTTAGAGCGTTTGATCATTTTCCTTTTGTTTTTAATTTCTACCTTTCTGTTTACAATTTTTATGATGAAGTTGAAGTTCTATAATGTTGTTGATTTGGATCCGGAGCATATTTCTTCAAGATCAACGATAACTAAGCTTAAAGATTGACATTGCTATTGCTTTGAATCCGATGTCTATGTTCTATAATTTATGGTAAACTTGATAATCTGTAACCTTTGCAACATTGGTTTAGAGAATAAAGTTATTATTATAATAATTGCGATTTCCTTATTTAAAAGAGTCTGTATTTCTTTTAGGACAATTTCATCAAAGTATTATTCCTTTGAATAAAATGGCTGAACGAATAGGTACATTAATCCCAGTAACCACGTTATAAAAGGACGCCATCATGAATTGGTTGACTGGTATTGTGTTTAGATATATTTCCAAACAATCAAAGATATCATAGCATGCATTATATAACACTATGTTGACAATTGAAAATCTTAATTTCTAAATTTAGTGCAACATTCATTTCAAAACGGAAGACGGCATTTGCCCCTACATGTCTTAATAAATGAATATTCATGATATATATATCTAGTCAAGGAACCAGTACCTTTATACAAAGAAACGAAAGATACAAAGGGAGATAACCGGCCAATATGAATGGGTAGATTTATACTGTGCAATCACATGAGAAAAGGACACCATCAAGAAGTAGTTAATTTATGCTGAAATAATGCTCTGATCTGATTGCTGACATGCTTGCTATATTAATTTTGGAATCTCTGGTCCCTTGTCTAAAGGTGAGAGGACATTAAGTGTAACAACATGCACCATTAATAGTTGAGGAGATGAAAAGCCATCCAGTGTAATGTTTCTGTAGTAAATTTGGATCTGTACATTAACAACTTAAAGATATCATGATTATGAATCCAAGAAGCACGTACATATTATATTAATTACATTTAAGTTCCGGTACGGAGACAGTACGTACATTTACATCAAGGTTTAACAGCAATGTATCAACCTCATTGATTCAGCTTCATGTTTATGCATATTATATTTAGATCATGTCTATTGTATATGACAAGCAATTTGTCTATGATTTGTAATTTGATATTAGAGGTCTGCACAATATCCGATGTTTTGTATGTTATCTTATCAAAGTGAACTCATCAGAAGAAAAGCACGTTATACATTTGAATGTCAACATTAAAACTGGGTAAGCATCACATAGATTTTAAATACAATTTCGGAAATAATACAAAGTAATCTTTAAAGAAAGTTCTTCAACTACAATTCTCGCAGCATCTGAATACAGAAATATTTTAATTCGAAGAAAAGGGAAATTAATGATTTGAATATAAAAATAATGCGATCGTTAGATTAAGGGTTTGGGTTGATATTGAGTACCTGATCAAGAACACAACATACTTTGATTATTGTGGAATGAATTGTTTTGTTATTTTGGCCAGACGATCTTTTATATCTTTCTGTAGTTAAGATAAATATCATAAACTAACAGCTGATAAGCTGTTTGGAGAATATATTAAACATGTTTGATCATAGGAATCAGAATTTGAGTACCACGACGAATGCCACTAGTGAAGCAGGAATCTGCTTTCCCTTCCGGAGCACCTGACTTCACCCCTGGTTTTTTGTGGTGTTCGTGATGCTCGATCTTTAATTTTCAGTGTAGTGTTTTGTAGATCGTTGTTTGTGCTTTTGTCCTTTTTCTTTTGGCCATTGTGTTATCTGTCTTTCTTCGATTTACGGATTCTGATTATCCCTTTGGTATTTTCAAACTCTTCTTACAGTGTTTAAAGTCGTTTTAAAATGGAGAGAAATACCAGTAGAAAGCAACTGGTACAAATTCTATTACTTTTTCCAGTATCTGTTATGCATTTGGTGCAATAACGGGGAATTACGGATGATGTAAAAGTTTGGAATATTCTCAGCGGTATCAACGACTTTCGACAACATTAGCCGAACGATAATCTGTTCAATTTTGAATTATAAAGTTTAAATTTTGAATCCATTTACAAGTACAATTAATTCCCATATATTAACACACATTCTAACTAAAAATTTATCACAATTTTGAATGAATCACATGACTGTAATTATCCATGTAATGTTAATGGAACGTAAATCTTAGATATATTGTTTATTACAAACAGTGGATCTGAGACCTTGTTTGGATCAAATCCTTCTTCTGGGACTAATCGCAAGAAAATCGGTCTTGCATAACTAGGTAATTCATGTTCGACTTTACGGTACAATTTTTTAAGTACTTCCGGTGTAATAGCCTCTCCTTCGTGTAGCGTCATGGCAGCCATTCCAGCTCTACCATCTTCACCTGTAATACATCAACATGAAATAATACGTAGCACAATTCCTATATCAAAAATGTATCCCCCATGCATATCACTGATATTGCTATGGGTATCCTGATTGTGATTTATTATACTGTTCCCTCATCTTATTTGATCTTACTATCATTACATCATCACAGTAATAAAACATTGCCTATTGTCGCTTTTCAAACATTTAAATATAATTCAACTATGTGTATATGTTACCAACACAGCCAGGGCGAAACTGTGAAATAAGTATATTTATACAGAAGTAAAGACACTTTAAATAAATTTAGATGCAGAATAAATGCACGGACGGACGTAGCTAAACTCATATTAATGCTCATCTTCTTATATATTCCAGCTGAGGTTTTGATGACAGAACAGGCGAAATAGCACACGTCACCACCATTTTTTGCTATGTGAATGCATGATTTTGTGTGAATATTGTATAAAAGGCATGAAAAATACAACCTCGAAAATTATCCATAGGTAAAGATGATTGTTATACATGTTATAAGACAATGTCTGGTGTATGATTTTGAAATCACCTGCTTACTTTGTTTTTTTTTTTAGCTACATATGAATATTAATTTCCGTCCAAGATTAATTGAACATGATTTCGTCAATATATAAATCCTAATTTCAAAATCTATTAAACCATAAATCCAATTCCCATTTGCACATTACACGTTATATAATATCCTTAACTATCAAATTACTTCAGAATGCAACTAAAAATGGAAATATTCGATTAGTTGACGTAATATAATAGCAATAACTATGTAATATAATAGCAATAACTATGCTAATACCTTGTATTTTCACGCCATATACATTGGCATCAGGAAGTGAACTTAAAACATCATAAATCTCTCTTGTAGACACGTTCTCACTTTTCCATCTGACAAAAATATAATAAAATCATTATAAAATTTATAGAATTCTAATGAACAGCTGAAACAGTTCGTTCTGTCTAAGCAATTGTGGATATTCTGTAATAATTAACAAACGTATATTCATAGAACGTAAAATTGAGCAACATGAATCCCACCAAACTAAAAAGCAAAACAAAGAAAAAAAACAAAAACAAAACGGAATGAAC
Organism: Bathymodiolus septemdierum; assembly: GCA_963383655.1. Lineage (NCBI taxonomy): Eukaryota > Metazoa > Mollusca > Bivalvia > Mytilida > Modiolidae > Bathymodiolus > Bathymodiolus septemdierum. The sequence continues at coordinate 71,410,933 of OY726520.1, forward strand.
CCAGGTGCTGACGAAGGCTGCAGTTTTAGTTTAATTTTTTTTTATTTATTTCTTTTTATAAAACACCCGACTTCTTTCCCATTCGCCATTGAGTTTTGTTAAATTACGTAATACTTATCAAGTGCGTACGAGTACATGATATGAACAGTTGGTTCTGTCTTGGCAATTGTGAAGTTCTGTAATACTAATCTAACGTATATTTGCTTATAATTTAGCTGCAGTCAGGTGACCGAACAGTAAGGTCGAACTTGGGTTAGATACGTCATGAGACGTAGTTCTGACAGCTTTGATCAAGATTCGTTTTCTAACGTTTCATACAAGAATTCTAAACAATTATAGAATACTTACAAGTATAAAATTGAAAGCAAACTATTTAGATATACACTACTTTATTAAAATGAATATATTTTGAAAATTACTGAATTGGTAATTAATTTTTAAACGTTGATGTGAATGATACGTCCAGTCCTCTCTTGATAACTTGATAACTGTGACTCAGTGCACCCTCTTACTATGGTCCGACTCTTATTGTTGCGCTCTGTCCTTAGATATAGCAACAGGTAAAGATGATAATCTACAATTGTTATTTACCTGAAGGTATCCCCAACACGATCTCTGAAATACAGGTAATAGTGTTTGTCCATGAAAAATAGGTCTCCAAAATTAAAGAAGACATCACCGTCTTTAAAAACATTTCGAACAATTTTTTTTCTCGTTCATGGCTTTGGTACCTTTGTAGAAAGAATATAATTTGATAAATGGCGGAATTCCTGATAGCATCAAACCTTCTTCTCCTGAAACAGAAATAAAAACGAGAATTCAGAATATTATACAAATATAGCCTTCCATTGAGGTCAATACATGGATTTATAGACCTATAAATATATATGACCGAGGACGAAGTCCGAGGTCGATATACATATATTTTTAGGTTTATAAATCCATGTATTGACCGAAATGGTAGTCTATAATTGTTTTATCATTTTTCAATATTATTATTTAAATATTAAAATTTTGAAATACTATGAAAACTTTGAAATTTTTAAAACTTTTTGAAAATTTTATTATTTAGAAATTTTTGAAAAGTTTTGTAATTTTATGAAAATTCAAATTTTTTCAAATTTTTTAATTTTTGGAAAATTTTGAAATTTTATGAAATTAATTGTGATATTCATTTGGTTCTTTTCTTTATTACAAAAATCACAGTCACCCATTTTCATTAAAGGTTTTGTTTACCAATGCCGTTCCGGTTTAGAAAACATGAACGTCACAGCCTTCCTTATGACGTAAACAATTATGACGTCTCAGCAGAGGTTATCAAGAATTGTGTAAAGTACATTTTTGTAGGACGATGTTTGTTGATATTTCTAACACGACAGTTCCTAATTTGATATTTGTTTAAACAAAATAATGTTAACTAGTTAATGGTGTCGATGAATTTTATTCATTTTTGCCATCTTCAGAGGAATTATCGTTTAAATGTTAGGAGAATTTGGTGATAACTCCTGCTGACTATTGATAAGTCCTGCTCAGCTCACGCGGACTTTGATACGAGTTTTGCTTATGGAGCCAGCAGGTAGATATAGCCGGAGGGAAGGATGAAAAATACTAATGATTTTTTTATCTGTAATTTCACAATTTAAACACAGCTTTGCGATTTTTTTGTTGTGTTTTGACCTTTTTTTTTAATACTAATAATTTTTTTATCGGTAATTTCACAATTTTAACACAGCTTTGTGATTTTTTTGTTGTGTTTTGACCTGCTAATAGTGTGTTAAACGGGAAGTTATAAACTTGTGATTAGAATTATCCTCCAAATACTGATTAAAATCTATATTAATTATAACGTAAGACAAACCAGGTTTTGATAGAATACATCGTCCGTTGTTGCCTCGCAGTGGTTCATATGTTATTGGATCATGGCGAACAATACAACTGGGTACGGCATTAGATGGTCCAAACCGTCTCTGAGATAGTCAGATGGAACATTATCTACGATCATGTTTACTGCAGTTGTAATATTAAGCCTCAAGCAATACATAGTTGTATTTAGTGTTTACACGAGAAGTATTTTCTTTCTTCTATATTTACAAAGATCAACGTTTCTGATAATTTCTGTTGTAAAAAAACCATGGTAATATACACTTGGTCAGTAAACATGCAGAAGTCTTTTTCTATTAAAACACTGCCTCTGAATTTCTAATATAAAGCCAACCAAATGAACATCTACATAATATATAAGTAGAAAGTCTCTATTAAACTCGTTTGATTTGCATGAAGTGGAATATTGTTCTAAATAATCAAAAACTACAGGGGAAACCATATCTACGAGTTATTTAAAGCTTCTTCAACATAAAACACAATGTTATATGTAATAGGGTTCAGGTTTTAATATCAATGTACACTAGTGGTGCAGCTTTGCGTTTCAGTTGTAGTGTGATATAATATTTAAAACTCCAATTGATGTATCAGTTGAAATAGCAGCTGATCGTTTAAAGAAAGATAACTCAGTTATTATTAGCTATCATACAATAGCATAACTGCTAACAGCTCAAGGAGAAACACAAACATGTGACTATTTGTCATTCATAAAACACCATATGTTTCTTAACCCTTCAGGTTGACAGTAGGGCATTATACATTAATGCTTACCATTCACCACGACGACCCTTGCAACGCACCGAAGTAGATTCGCAGTATAACTGAACTAACATTTACGTAATAAACAATACTGTAATACATATCGCCATTAGTGCCCATACAGGAAGGCGGGAAAATCACACAAACAAACAAAAACAGAAACAAAAGGTTCGGGAGCTACACAAAAACAAACAGTTTTATTACAGAAGACAACCTTTCTTCATTCATACCATCTTGAAGTCAACTCTCCTACACACTCAGTTATTCGCCAAATGAGAAGAAAGTTAGAGCTTACCGTCAGGGACGACAACCTTCCTATACATCCAGGTCTGTTTAAAACACTCCAAATACCAGTGGTATCTTCTGTAGCCCCCAAAAATTCTGCAATCCATGGAATGTTGAATCTTGATTTGAACTCATCCCAAATATCAATGCGTTGTCCATTACCAAATGCACATCTGACTTTGTGTGTTTTATCAAGATCAGTCTGTTTGATATAAAGAAAAGTATGTTTATATCTAATAGCCAATATTAATTCATCATTGTGAATTATAATCTCTGCTGCTTTCTTTGAAAGACAGTGATGTAGTATGCGTTCTAATGAACATGTTATATGTACCTTTTCGGAATATTTGATCACATTTGATGCCTTTAGACAGTTTGTGATTTCCACGATTCTTTAACAGCATCCAGTAATTCGTCACCTAGAAATTTGTCATTATTTTTATTCTTAAGAGGACATTAAGACAACAAATGTATGCTAAGAATTTGCTAGACCATTTAAGGCATTCAAATATAAATAAAATACAATAATGAAACATTGACACCGAGAAGTATTTGTGCAACCCCTGAGTTCGCTCTCATTTTGTACATGCATTAGTGGGGCTCGTGTTGTTCATGTTGTCAAATTATATGTCTTTACGTTTTAGTTCCGTGTTGTGATGTAGACTACGATGTCCGCGTAAAAACGATTTCGGTTTGTTTTTACTCACATTTGTTTTGTCGGAAGTTAACGTTTTATAATTTTTTTTAATTTATTTACGTATACTGGTGTCCAACGCGGTCAGATGATGTTCGATTCGTTCAAATGTAACACGACAGGTGTCACTAGTGGAGCAGGAACTGCTTCCCCTTCCAAACTGCCTGAGTTCACACCCGATTTTTAGTAGGGTTCGTGTAGCACTATCTTTAGTTCTCTATGTAATGTTTTGTAGATCAATGTGTGTCCTTTTGTCCTTTTTTTTGCCATTGTGTGTTGTCCCTTCTTCTTCGATTTACGACATCTTCAATCTTTTTTTTCACATTTATTATGTGTTGCTTCTTATTAAAGCAAACTTAATTCTCTTGCCTTCTCCCAAAATTAATATCTTTGCATCACTGCTTTTAATTGAACGAGCAAGAGGTTTCGATTTCAGATGAAAGTTCACAAAGGCAGCTGCTATTCCCAACTTTTGTAATCCTACAGCATACATAAACATTAAAGCAAAAAAATTATTGAAGTAAAACAAATCATTCATATATTTAATAATATAATGTCAAGCTTAAACAAAACCACATAGACAAAACAAATGGTGTTATTGAAGTCGTTGAACTTATCTTTTGCTTTGGCGAAGAGCCGATTTTACACTACACTGTAACAAGATCACAGGCATAAAGATGACTACGTGTAAGCGAAGAATGAACCTACTTAAAATGAGGGTTTTTGAAAATAAGAGCACAATAATTAACTGTTTTAGGTATGATATGGTACATAACTATCGGGCTGGGTTATTATTGTTTATCATAAGTAATTTTCCAGTTATGTTGTCATTATCAGACTTAATGGGGGCGGGGTGGCGGTTCTGTACAGTTACAAATAACTTTTTAAATACGTTTCCCATGTTATTTATATATAAATTAGGTTACATGTGTAAAGTACCAGTAAATACAACGGTATTTCAATGTAGCGTTCATATTTATATCATAAAATGTAAAGTTGCTTCAATATAACGTTCCTATTACTTTCGAAAAATACAACTTAAAGTTCCCATAACTATTGGAACAGATAACGTTCACATATCTGTAAGAACCAATTTACCATTGAAAAAATTAAGATTTTCATAAATTCTGTTTTATTTACATTTATGCTTTGTCTGCTATGACCTGGAAAAAACACCATGGAATAATTGTTTATACCTAAAAATGTCCACACAAAGGCAGGTTCGTTATATATCATCATGGCTTCTGTGTCACGAGACGTCACATTCCATTTTGATACAGAATTAGCAATCCGGTTGGCCATTTCATCAACATACTCATACGTATATTTTTTATTCTCGAATATTATGAAAGTTTTCTTTGGGTGTTTTGCAGCACTTGTTTCAAACATGTCAATAATTCGATTGTCTTCTAGAATGGCTTGTTTCGTGGCTTCTGCTGTTCTGCGTAAGGAACGAATACAACGAATGTCATCCCCTATGTATGGGAAAAACCAACGCCATGATGCGATCCCGGCCCCCTCTGCTCCTGCTGCACCCATCAATATGTTATCAGCCTTGGACATTGTTTTCTGTTAGAGCATCATCATCTTCAATTACAGTAAACATAGAACAATTCTAAGTGTAAAACCTGTGAATACTATAGTACATTTAATGTTCTATAAACATATAGAAATATAGAGTCTTATACCGGGAGAGGTGTAAGATCGTAAAATATGTGACACCCGAGGGTAAGATTTAAATTGTATTGGACGAGGCTTGCCTAAATAAACGGACTACTTTATCCAAGGGGTGAATATATGTTGTTTAACTACAATAAATATAGAATTATTATTAATGCAAGACCTGTGAACACTATGGTACATTTAATGCGATCAAAAACAATATAAACAACATCAATCTTTTCTGTTAATGTTAACTGTACATACAATAAGAAAAGTTTGAAGATACCAAACGCGGCAAGCAGAAGCCGTAAGTCAAAGAAGAACAGACAAAGCAATCGCCAAAATCAAAGAAGAACAGACAAAGTAATGGCCAAAAACAAAGAAGAACAGACAAAGTAATGGCCAAAAGCAAAGAACAGACAAAGCAATGGCCAAAAACAAAGAAGAACAGACAAAGTAATGGCCAAAATCAAAGAAGAACAGACAAAGTAATGGCCAAAAACAAAGAAGAACAGACAAAGCAATGGCCAAAAACAAAGAAGAACAGACAAAGCAATGGCCAAAAATAAAGAACAGACAAAGCAATGGCCAAAAACAATGACGAATAGACAAACAATGGTAGACAAAACATTACAAAGAAAACTGAAACAAAAGATTGAGCAACACGACCCCACTACAAACCGGGATGAACCCAGCTGCTTTGTGAGAGTCAACAGTTCCTACTACACATGTGACACCCGTCGTGTTACTATTAAACGACACGAACATCATCTGATATGAAATTCGTGGTGGACACCAGTATGCGTAAGTAAATTAAAAAACATAAATAAAGCGTTCACTCCTACATCATAAATGGGAGTAAAGACGAACCAAACATCAAGGTTGCTCTTCTCGTGCAATAGTGTAAAACATTTAATTATACTACCATTCACACAAATGTTTCCCACTCAAACCTAAAAGACATATTGAAAAAAATTTGCTCATAAAAATAATGCCCAACGTGAGCCCAAATACCTTGCTTAAGAAGGAACAAATCCTATTTTGCAAAAAGACTCTCATTATGATTTTTTTTCTCTTAAGCCGATGTCATCCACATTCTTCATGTTTTGATTGACAACCTATTTGTTATTTCATGGTGGATGTGCTTTTCAGGAGATAATCGGCATTTCTATGGACTCCAACTGCGTTCCTCTTTGCAGACTTGTTCCTTTATTTGTATGAAGCAGACACCATACATGTGTTGCTCATGAACAATGAAAAAGAAGCTAGCTCGGTCATTTAGATTTACGTTCCGCTATATAAATGATGTTCTTTCAATGGATAATTCAGAGTTTGTCGACTATATTGATCAGATATTTCCCTTTGAACTTTAAATAAAGGATAACACATATTACAGCTATATCTGCTTCATACCTTTCCCCACATATAAATTGTATGAGACTGTCTACTGAAAACAAAACTTTACAAGATAATTTTGGGAATTTTCCATTTATATGTAGTAACATTCCAATCCCGCCTGCAGATGACGTATATCTCTCTCAGCTGGTACGACGCTATAACGCTTGTGTTGTTTATCAGGATTTCCATGATGGAGGGTTGCTGTAATAAAGGAAGCTACTTAACAAGCTGTTCCTACTTCTATGTTGAAGCAATCCCGTCGACAGTTTTATGTTCGAAACCAACACTTGATCAAATGCCACGTAAGATCTCTGTCACAGAGTACCACGGGTATTTTCTGTTTGTCGTAGTCACAATTGCGACATTCCTTCTTTCTCGTTCATAACATATTACCGAACTTTTACCACTATGACAAGTGCCACTAGTGGAGCAGTAACAGCTTACACTTCCGGAACACCTAAATTAACCCACGATATTTTGAGTTGCATTCGTGTTTCTCAATCTATTTTGTTTGCATATTTGTTTGTTTTTCCTATTTCATTTTGCCGATGTATTGTCTCTCCTTCGAATTACGGCTTTTGATAAACCCGTTGGTGTCTTAAAATTTACTTAGCATTTTTGTACGTGGTTTACAGTTAAAGTTTACGAGCTGTTGGTGAAAGTTGAAGCTTTGAAATGCATATTCAGAGCTGTAAAAGGTAGTGAAAAAATATCAAAAACTAATAGTTTTATTCTACTTCTGTCTTTGATGTGATAATATAAAATTCCAACCAATATAAACACCAAAAGGTGTATTGTAATGTAATTTCTTTGCTTTATACAAAGATAAAAATAAGTTAAAGTTCTGATGCGAAAAAGTTAAATACCTGTATCTAGTAGTAAAAGTATCTGTAACCGAGGTAGATAGTTGATATTAAATAAAAGTCAATATTTAGGACATACTAATAGTTTGTATATTTATATCATTGATGTCACGTGTCTGAGAAGTTGCAACAAGTGTTGAAAAACAAATATTTGTATATGTGGCATAGCTTTGATACAAACTTTCGAAATACTACCTCTATATAACTTATTACATTGCATAACAAGAAAACGTGATGCCATCGTTAAGGGATGCACATCAAGGATACAATAATGCGATATGGCTGTCAATGACTTGACCAACGTGGTCGTGATCGCTTGGTAGCTGGATTTACAACTACATATGTAATTAAAACGTAGATATCAAATTTGGTGCGCACGATGTTTGATGCCTATAACCGAGGTGTACTCGATACAACATTATGCGATAAAGTTTGTTAGTGACTTACTGCAGGTTGGTATTTTTCTCCGGGTACTCCGGTTTACTCCACTAATAAAATTGACCTCCACGATATAACTGAAATATTGTTGAAAGTGATATTAAACACCACAATCCTACCCCGAACGATTTCAGTAGCTAATGAATAGTGATAAAGCTAATGTACCAGCAGTATTAACTAATCTCTTTATTACTAGAATACGCAGGATTATTTGACCTAATATTTATATCAGCATTTAACATGTTAAGTTTGTGACTTGGGTAAATAACAGTAGCTGGATATGTGTACATTACACAAAATGATCAGATACTAGTAAACAAAAATAACGAACATAACAGGGTTTTATCAAATACACTATTCATACATTTGTAGAAGCAATTTTAAGATACACACCATTAATCTTTACATGTCTCGGGAAATTCCCATAGAAACTGGCAAAATTTAGGTTTAAAGAAAGAATTTCATAGTTTGTGGTTTATAACTGGTAAAGAGCATGTAAACATTAAATTACATATTCTGGTAATTTTCAGTCAAGAACCAACAAACTCCATAAAAATCTCTAGATTTCCCGATAAAGACATACTAAAAATCGCTAGATTTCCCGATAAAGACATAATAAAAATCTCTGGATTTACCGATAAAGACATAAAGAGACAAGAGTGCTAAATTGGTGGAAACCTGAAAATTCTGGACATACTAAGGAAAAACTATTATTGCAATTGGAAGTTACCCTTCAAACTATTCATCGGGGTATAATTTAAGGAGCATACATGATGGGACAACATATATCGTAGCATCCATGTTTACAAACGACAGACATGACACAGAGAAAATAGAGAATGGCTTGTAAGTACAGTACTAAGACGATACTAAATTTTATTGATAATGTTACTGTAGAACAAGCAACCAATACACAAGAAGCTCCAATACGATCGATACAAAACTCACGTATTTAGTAAAAACCCATTGTGTAACTCATATATTTGAGTAGTACCTTCACCGGTTGTATAACTCGCATGTTTGAGTAATACCCTTTTCGGTCATATAACTTACATCTTTGAGTAGAACCTTTGCCGCCTCTATAACACGCTTGTTTGAGTATTACCTTTGCCGGTTGTATAACTGATTTGTTTGAGCATTATCTTCATCGGTTGTATAACTCGCATGTTTGAGTAATTCCTTTGCCGTCATTCAACTCACTTGTTTGTGTAGTAACATTACCGGCTGTATAACTGATTTGTTTGAGCATTATCTTCATCGGTTGTATAACTCGCATGTTTGAGTATTTCCTTTGCCGGTCATTCAACTCACTTGTTTGAGTAGTAACATTACCGGGTGTATAACTGATTTGTTTGAGCATTATCTTCATCGGTTGTATAACTCGCATGTTTGAGTAATTCCTTTGCCGGTCATTCAACTCACTTGTTTGTGTAGTAACATTACCAGCTGTATAACTGATTTGTTTGAGCATTATCTTCATCGGTTGTATAACTCGCATGTTTGAGTATTTCCTTTGCCGGTCATTCAACTCACTTGTCTGAGTAGTAACATTACCGGCTGTATAACTGATTTGTTTGAGCATTATCTTCATCGGTTGTATAACTCGCATGTTTGAGTAATTCCTTTGCCGGTCATTCAACTCACTTGTTTGAGTAGTAACATTACCGGCTGTATAACTGATTTGTTTGAGCATTATCTTCATCGGTTGTATAACTCGCATGTTTGAGTATTTCCTTTGCCGGTCATTCAACTCACTTGTTTGAGTAGTAACATTACCGGCTGTATAACTGATTTGTTTGAGCATTATCTTCATCGGTTGTATAACTCGCATGTTTGAGTAATTCCTTTGCCGGTCATTCAACTCACTTGTTTGTGTAGTAACATTACCGGCTGTATAACTGATTTGTTTGAGCATTATCTTCATCGGTTGTATAACTGGCATGTTTGAGTATTTCCTTTGCCGGTCATTCAACTCACTTGTCTGAGTAGTAACATTACCAGCTGTATAACTGATTTGTTTGAGCATTATCTTCATCGGTTGTATAACTCGCATGTTTGAGTAATTCCTTTGCCGGTCATTCAACTCACTTGTTTGAGTAGTAACATTACCGGCTGTATAACTGATTTGTTTGAGCATTATCTTCATCGGTTGTATAACTCGCATGTTTGAGTAATTCCTTTGCCGGTCATTCAACTCACTTGTTTGAGTAGTAACATTACCAGCTGTATAACTGATTTGTTTGAGCATTATCTTCATCGGTTGTATAACTCGCATGTTTGAGTATTTCCTTTGCCGGTCATTCAACTCACTTGTTTGTGTAGTAACATTACCAGCTGTATAACTGATTTGTTTGAGCATTATCTTCATCGGTTGTATAACTCGCATGTTTGAGTAATTCCTTTGCCGGTCATTCAACTCACTTGTTTGAGTAGTAACATTACCGGCTGTATAACTGATTTGTTTGAGCATTATCTTCATCGGTTGTATAACTCGCATGTTTGAGTAATTCCTTTGCCGGTCATTCAACTCACTTGTTTGAGTAGTAACATTACCAGCTGTATAACTGATTTGTTTGAGCATTATCTTCATCGGTTGTATAACTGGCATGTTTGAGTAATTCCTTTGCCGGTCATTCAACTCACTTGTTTGAGTAGTAACATTACCGGCTGTATTACTGATTTGTTTGAGCATTATCTTCATCGGTTGTATAACTCGCATGTTTGAGTAATTCCTTTGCCGGTCATTCAACTCACTTGTTTGAGTAGTAACATTACCAGCTGTATAACTGATTTGTTTGAGCATTATCTTCATCGGTTGTATAACTCGCATGTTTGAGTATTTCCTTTGCCGGTCATTCAACTCACTTGTTTGTGTAGTAACATTACCAGCTGTATAACTGATTTGTTTGAGCATTATCTTCATCGGTTGTATAACTCGCATGTTTGAGTAATTCCTTTGCCGGTCATTCAACTCACTTGTTTGAGTAGTAACATTACCGGCTGTATAACTGATTTGTTTGAGCATTATCTTCATCGGTTGTATAACTCGCATGTTTGAGTAATTCCTATGCCGGTCATTCAACTCACTTGTTTGAGTAGTAACATTACCAGCTGTATAACTGATTTGTTTGAGCATTATCTTCATCGGTTGTATAACTGGCATGTTTGAGTATTTCCTTTGCCGGTCATTCAACTCACTTGTCTGAGTAGTAACATTACCGGCTGTATAACTGATTTGCTTGAGCATTATCTTCATCGGTTGTATAACTCGCATGTTTGAGTATTTCCTTTGCCGTTCATTCAACTCACTTGTTTGAGTAGTAACATTACCAGCTGTATAACTGATTTGTTTGAGCATTATCTGCATCGGTTGTATAACTCGCATGTTTGAGTAATTCCTTTGCCGTTCATTCAACTCACTTGTTTGAGTAGTAACATTACCAGCTGTATAACTGATTTGTTTGAGCATTATCTTCATCGGTTGTATAACTCGCATGTTTGAGTATTTCCTTTGCCGTTCATTCAACTCACTTGTTTGAGTAGTAACATTACCAGCTGTATAACTGATTTGTTTGAGCATTATCTTCATCGGTTGTATAACTCGCATGTTTGAGTATTTCCTTTGCCGGTCATTCAACTCACTTGTCTGAGTAGTAACATTACCGGCTGTATAACTGAAATGTTTGAGCATTATCTTCATCGGTTGTATAACTCGCATGTTTGAGTATTTCCTTTGCCGGTCATTCAACTCACTTGTCTGAGTAGTAACATTACCGGCTGTATTAACTGATTTGTTTGAGCATTATCTTCATCGGTTGTATAACTCGCATGTTTGAGTAATTCCTTTGCCGGTCATTCAACTCACTTGTTTGAGTAGTAACATTACCAGCTGTATAACTGATTTGTTTGAGCAGTATCTTCATCGGTTGTATAACACACATGTTTTAGTAGTACCTTTCGCATTGTATGACGGATTTGCTTAAGGAATACTATTTGCCGCATGCATAGCACATTAGTTTTCAGTGGTATCTATGCAAGCTGCATGATAAAATGAAAAACAAAGAATATCACACTGTCGTAACAGTTTTAAAATCCAGTAGAAATATCATAGAAAGAGGCAAAACTAATACCTTTAACATACATATACATGACTGATACCTTTAACATACATATACATGCTCGCTCACTTTCCTGACTTGGTACAGACAGGGTTAAACTAGTTTTATGCGCCCAAAAATCATTCGAGTACTAACTTTGCTCGTTTGCAAATATAACTGAAGTATTTTCACTATAATATATCCTGATAACGTCATGTTATTGCTAGGGTTGTCATGATTTACTGATTTGGGTCGAACTGTCTTCTGGAATAATAGTATTTTATATTAATTGATACGTTTCCTATTTTAATGCTGTTCACGTGCTTTACTACATTGTCCATCTCCAAAATGGTCCTATCAATTACCTAATTCAATTGACACACAAAATATTCCAAATAGGAATGACACAACCTATCACGCACGCAACGTCATTGGAACGTTGATGCAGCACCACGATGTTGTTTCAACGTTGAAATGACGCTCTATGCCTACTGGTAAGGTTAGCATTTAATCAGCTATATATCAGAAATATTCTTTCGTACTGCTTTCATCTACATTTGACCATCATTATTTTCATTTCTATTTATAATGATTTTAATGAAGAAGTATATAAGCTCAATTCTAACATGACGTCCTTCTTTCGCTTTGTTAACAAACGAGCGAGTTATCGATTGGGTATAATCTCATTAGCACATGCCCCGGTGCATGTGCCTGACTTTTCCGTCATAAATGTACATGTTGATGAATTATCGTCTGCTCGAATTTAGTAGCATAAATTGGGTGCGACATTTTCTGCAAACGTAAATATAAATTACCGTCTTCCAATCAAAGTATACTACTGTATTATGTACTCTTAGACATATCAGAATCGAAATAAATCATGGAAGCCAAAATGTGTTCTGGCTTCCATATAATATGCATTGTTGGTCAGAAACCAACACAGATATAACAATACTTGACAAAAATATAAACAGAACAAACAAAAATAAACTTCGAATGTGAGAGTCAGGACAAATACTCTTATTCTGGATAGACAGAACAACCAGTGAACCAAAAGGACAATGGACAATGCTCATTGTAATGTTTTCAGGGATTTAAAACACAGGATGAGTTTATAAATATAGTATTCGATGATCTGGGCAATATTAACATGATAATCATGTCATTACTTTAATATATTTTTGACAAGGCCATTAAACACACCATTTATTATAGGACTGGGCAACCCGAGATTATAAAATTCAATCAGAAAATCATTCAAAGAGACAAAATCGAAACCATTAACAATTGGTACAGACTCTTCAATAACATATGTCGAGATTAAGCTGGTTTTATGGGCCTAAGCCATCATTTTTTGTGAAATGATACGATCTTGGAAGTGTTTTCCGTAAATATATCAAAGATAGCAGTAGCGAATACATCAGGGACGTAGAAGTGGGAGCAAGGTAGCACAATCACCCTTTACTGTGAAAAGTATATATTTATATATATATATATATATATATGTGTGTGTGTGTCTGTGTGTAGCAGGGGAAAAACCTATATTTATGTTCCCCATGTTTTTGACACAAAGAGGGAGAGGCGCTAAGGTGCAAAATTGGCCCCACATTATATTAAAAAATAATGTTTGACATAGAATAAAAACAATTTAATAATTTAATTGTTATATAAACAAATTTTCAAAAAATATATCTTTCCGCATAAGTTATTTACTGATGAATTTCATTACTTGAAATGAATCATGAAATGTACAGAGATTGTGTATATAATGGTCTCAGATATACAATCAGAAGAGTGAAAATAATGATTTTAAGGGTGTGGCTGAGGTTATGAATAAATTAATATTTAACAACCTCCACAATCCTCCACCAAAAAAATATTTTGATATAATCATTAACCCTCTATATTCAAAACAACTGCTCAATTTGGTGTTGGTGGAAGACTGTGGAGGTATATAAAATAGCTAAAATGTACATTAAATATGTCGTTTATAGTCCATCTTTAGCATTATCCGTATAATTATGATGTCATTATGACGTCATAGCGCACCCAATTTCACGGATTTTATTTTAAATACAGTTTGTGTACATTGAAACCAGGAGAAAAACTCAGTGAATGCAATCCGGCGTCAATGCCATCAAAAGAACTGGGGACTATAAGTGCCATATATGGCCCCATATTTAATGAATCATTATCTTAGAAAATACTTGATTAAAATTGATGTGTTTTATATTATAGACATCATAATTTTTATGCTAAAACTTGCTTCCAACAAAATCGATACGTATTTGACGTCATTGTGACGTCATGAGTGTTATTTGTTTTCTGTATTTCGTGGAATTTTGCCCGCGATATTTCGACGGTTTTCGAAGAAATTAAGCACCTCCGCAGTCGTGCACCATTTTACTAGATTATTAAAATAAATAAAACACAAATACTGTTAAAGTATTTTTTTGGTACACGAGGTGTTAAATTTCTTGAAAAACGACGGAAAAATGTTCAAATATTCCAAGCGCTTAGATGACGTTTTGATATTTGAGAAGCAATCTTTGCCGTAAAAAACTATGGTATGTCGGAACGTAACAGTTATATACAAATGTAAGATAAAAATAAAATAAACACCACTTCATCCAAAATAGATTTTTTTCATAAGTCCCCAATTATTGATTATATATTTTCTTCCGGGATACTGAAATAGTTATTACTACCGGGATACTGAGGTAGGTTTAATGGTCTATCGATGCTACTTCTAAAATGAAGTACAATAGTTTGATCCAAAAGGAGTAGATATTTTTTGGGCACAATCCAACAGATAGCTCTCACATTCAATTACAAGCTCCTTTTTCAAGGTGCTCTCCAAAGCAAAGGACAAATACCCCGATTTTAAATATATAGATATTTTAAATTCCCAATTACAATCATTTCAGTTAAAATTCACAGAGAGACTTGAAAGCAGACTTTCAAGTAAGACTATTAAAGTTTTGCTATCAAATAGAAAATTGACAGGGAGGAAGCGAATTGCTTTTGATAATAATGTGCATAAGATCGCAATATTCTCAGATGAGTTAGAAAATGTAAAACAATTAAATTTTAGTTTACAAAAGTTTGAAAGCGACAACATAGAATTTGAAAAAAGTGTTCTGAATTACATAATAGTTTACAGGAAGAAATATGTCTTAAGGGGGTTTTGTTAGCAAAAAACCAGAATCTGTCATATCAACTTGACAGTCTAAAAGATACGAACACTCGCCTTATAGATTATGTAAAATCCATAAATAAAAAAGTTGGAACCGCGAATAGTGGAAAAGAGTTTTCGGAAATTACCGAAAATAACAAATCAAGGAAAATAAAAGAATTTAAATCGAAGACTGAAACTGCTATTGGTTTGTAGAGTCCTATGGCCTTGCACCCCAGTACTTAAAATTAGAAGGTACTGATGGGCAGACTGTTAAAGTCGATTTCAATCCGTCGTTAAGCAAATCTTCATACCAAGATTTGCCTAAAGAAGAAAGACACAAAATTAAAGATTTGTTATTTATTTTGGAAAAAATTAATGTTAGCGAGATCGCTTATAGGGAACCGACAGTATTTTGTGATGGGCTACCACGAACATATCTGGTTTCATCAATGCCAGGAAGATATTAACAGTTTATATCATTTTGAAAGAATTCCGGGAAATATTCCTGGCGCATATGTTAGTCTAGAAAGCGAAATTATCCAGTATATTAAGAATCATGTAAATCCTGAAACCGACAAGATAAAAATTAAAATTTCGGGGGACGGGTCAAAAGTTAGTAGAATTTCAAACTTTGTCGTGTTGTCCTTTATGTAATTACCGATGATTTGACATTATCATCAAAAGATGAAAATATTTTTTGTATTGTGAACTGCAAAGAAGATTATGATCATTTAAAACTTGCTTGCAAACCCATTTTTCAGAAAATAAACACATTATACGAAAAAGCGAGTATTGAAGTTGAGGGGAAACATTTTGATTTTGATATTTTGATGGGTGGTGATATGAAATTTTTGCAACTTGTGCTTGGGTTGGGTGGATGTCTATGTAATTATTCCTGTCCATGGTATAGAGTCCATAAAAACCATAAGAGGGCAGATAACATATTATTGCCCTCGTAAAATGTTATTGCCCCGGAGGTAAATAACACGCCGCAAATGCTTTTATTACACATGCAAATTCGGTGTTATTTCAATAATATATCTGATAAGATGCACTAAACACTGAAACATAATTTTGAGATCATAGAGATAATTTAATTTAATTGTTAATAAAAAATTTGAAAGTGAAGTTGTTTCTTTTTCAGTACATTGTTTAATGACATGATATGTGTATAACAGTTCCCATAATTGTGTGGGAAACAATATTGTTGTAGTATTATTGGTACTTGTAAAGATATGCCACATTATGACCCAAAGGTGTTTTATGTTATGCACTACTTTTGATCAATCATTTGTCCATTCAAAAATATTTCAGTTACTACTTTTGTGGCGGAAATTGGAGTACCTAGAGAAATCCACAGATCTGTCGCAAGTTACTGACAAACTTTATCAGATAATGTTTTATCGAGTACACCTCGCCATGAATTGGGTTCAAACTCACAACTTAAGTGGTGATAGGCAACGATTGCACAAGTAGTTGTAAATTCAATACGACCCTGTGCATAAGTTATTGTTTGCATGATTGACAGACAATATTCATCATATTGTTTTCTAGCTTCTGAAATGTCGATCGAGAAAAAAATAAAATATTCTAGACAGGCAGCAAATAGCCAGTCAATGAGGTTTGCAATTAATATTTCGCATGCACAATAGCGACCCCACACCACAAGGTGTGAAAAATAGAAATATTCTTCTGTGGTTTAAATGCGTATTAACTGCATTACATGTAAACTGTATGATTCTGTTTGATAAAGTCCTTTAACTAGAACAGGAAAAAATGTACACTCGAAATGAAAGTGTTGTAATAAAAGATCGCGAACGTGATGTACAAGTTTGAAAGAATGTCAAGGTATATTTTAAATGAGGTTGAAACAAGTCGCCATTTGATATTAATTCGGTTGTATTTCATTTTAACGATTTTAATTACGGAAGACGATCACAACCATATTTTTTTTTAGCAATTGCAAGTCAGTGTTTTTTTTTTTCATAACCTATAATAAAATGAAAAAATATATAGCACACTGTCGGAACAGTTCCAGCATTCAATAGTGGTGATAGGCAACGATTGCACAGGTAGTTGTAAATTCAACTACCATACGACCACGACGGCTCAAGTTTAGTTAAGATGAAAGGTAATTAAGTCTACCCATGTTGAATTTAAAACTCTGTCAACAGTTGAAACACTGACACCAAAGCATAAATAAATAAATAAATAAATAAATAAATAAATAAATAAATAAATAAATATTGCAAAGACCGTGCTATTTATCTTAGTGAACCTCATGATCATCGATGAGCTAAAACAATTGACGAAGGTGGTCCGTTGCTGAGCATGAGTAGTATAAAGCTGGGGTTCTTAAATGCGTATTAACTGCATTACATGTAAACTGTATGATTCTGTTTGATAAAGTCCTTTAACTAGGACAGGAAAAAATGTACACTTGAGTGAAATAGTGTTGCAATGAAATATCGTGAACGTGATGTACAAGTATGAAATAATGTCAAGGTATATTTTAAATGAGGTTGAAGCAAGTCACCATTTGATTCGGTTGTATTTCATTTTGACGAGTTTAATTACGGAAGACGATCACAACCATATTTTTGTTTTTGTTTAACAATTGCAATTCAGCTGGGTTTTTTTCATAACCTATAATAAAATGGAAAAATGTCAGAACAGTTCCAGCATTCAACAGAAAAATCGTAGAGATATGTAAATTCGATATCCCTAACACACATATAAATGACCCCTCCTGGCTTAGTTCAGGTACTTCAATAAAAAGTGACGGGGTTAAACTAGTATACAGTAGATTTTTCTAAGACATTTCTCTTATTTAATAAAAACAGTAGAAAGCGAAAATCGCACGATTTTTGCACGACAATCGTTCAATGGTCGGGGGACCGTCGCCGATAAGGTATAAATAAGCCTAAAAGGGGCTATTGTTTTACCATGGGACAGACAAGTTTTGGGAGAATGGAATCATTTATTTTTCTTTACATATGAAATCAGAAATGTGCCATTCAATATCCAGTTTTACATAGCTATTATACTGCTTGATTTTCCTTAGTCAGATTATTTTTTTTCTCCCAAGTCTGGAAAAATTATTTATTTGTGCGAATATTTAAATCAGAAATATTTAAAAAAAAAATATGTTCTGTATCATTACAGATCTCGTAAACTCTAAACATGAATTAAAAACAGCAAAATAACTGATCAACAACTATTCTAAACAACTTTCTTTTCCCTCAAACTGTTAAATATCGAACAAGTTAATTTGATTGTAGATTACAATTAAAAATAATTTACTAGCAGACGACAAAAACCAACGAGTTACTTCCCTTACATAATGTACAATGCGAAAAAATACGGCTTCCGGTTGTACAATACGGGAAAAATAATGTACGGTCACATGTCTTAAATGGGTGTTTTTGATTGGATTAAAATTATAGCTGTATAATAATGTATAATAACCTATTATTATTAGAATCCTAACGTGACTGCGAATTTGGCATAAATAAAATAACAAATGGTTTCCTCTAGGAAAACGCCGACTTTATGTGAAAGGGACATCAGGCAGCTATGAGGAACAAATTTAATACATCCCTTAGCGCGAGATGTAAATGACACACTCCTTACACGTAAAAGACAACTTACAGCAGATTCTGATAGCAACAGTTTATTAGGAGTGTTGTTGTTGGTTTGTCACAAAGCAAAATAATATCTAGCATCTCCTCTTTTTCTAGTGACAATCAAAACAATCATACATAGACTCATGGCAGCGACACACAGTTTACCTACACGATTAATCATATGGTTGTAAGCTTGTTCTCATCATACATATATATGAAATACTTGATTGTAAAGCAATTATCTATCGACAACCACTTTCTATGGGATATCTGATTCCAAGGCTTGTTATCAGTTTATCAAAAAAAAACAAAAAGAATTCTCACATGTTCCTAGCTAAAATCGTTACACATTAAGCATTTTGCTTCACATCATTTCCCAAAATATTTCCATATTATAAAAAAAAAAAACGATCTTTAAATAGTGGACTTCTCTCAACCCACAGCTTGGCATTTTTTTTTTTATAGATTTGTGATGATTGTCCGTAAAAATGTACTGGAATATATCATAGCATTGGTTGTCGTTAAGAATAAAGTACGGTTAAAAAAGTGTTTAAAAAAATTTCAAATATGACAAAGTTCTATTGTCCAAATAAACCTATCTATTACTCCTTTTAAAATTAATACCAAAATTTCGACCAGTTTTTGACGATCAATGTTAATAAGTTTCTGAATTGATATGACCTCAATATGTACATTATCAATGTCATAGCAGACGATGAAACCGAAATTGGGGTGTATGAGATATATTTTTTAAATGATTAAAGCTTTGTTAAGGTGACGAAAAAAATGAATTACGAAAAACTACAATTTGAACGTGAAATAATAGATGTGGTACGTAGTTCTTACATTTAAAGATGACATTTTTAGATCAGATTTCTTGAGATCATTCATGCAATTTCAGCATCATAATATAACCTCTGACAAATGAAGCGATCAAAATAATGAGAGATTTTATCACATGAAACAAACCGTCGAAAACAGGAGACCGTCGAAAATAGGTGACGTTGCGACATTACTATTCATTCACTTTAATTTCATAATACAGCTTCGGAACATGTTTTTATTCCTGAAATCAATCCACATTGCATATTAAGTCAAATTTATGCTTTGTTTATTGAGTTTTATTATGCTTTGTTTTTGTTTTTGTTTTTTAAAGATATGCATTATAATACAATGATACGTACGTTCTGTATTCTGAAAAAAAATGACGTTCAGTGCTTTTCATTACCTGACTTTGTCGATCCGCTGTGAGGAATTAGATACACATATTAACTAACTGTATTTATTTCTGAAAAGCACATATTGTGAATACATTTTGGAGAAAATTTTATCGACATCTGAGGTGGGGTCTATTTTGGCCCTTATAGCTCCCAGTCCTTTAAAAAAAGCTGAAAAAATGGACACCCCCCCCCTCCCCCTAAAAAACGAAAACAAACCAGTTTGTACTTCCACGTAACAAAGTGAGCACATGCTTGAGCTTTTTTCATAACATGCACATCGAATGCATATTTAAAGAAATTATTTCTCGTTTCAAATAAGATTGGAGGATGTAAAGTGAAGGTGAAATCAGAATAATATTTTAAGCTTACTGAATAACTAAGTTATCAAGTGTACTATCTTTCTTAAAGGGAGAGTGCCTGCAAGCTTGGTAAATGTTTTGAAAGTTTTATTTGCGTTGAAAGTTAATATACCTTCAAAACATGAGTATAAAACGTCGTTTGGTGAGGTTCGACCAAAGAACATGTATTTTTCTTGTTCTTTGTGTGCAGCTTGTCTCCCAGCATCATCAATTATGCATGTCCCAATTTTCGAACTACATGCACAATGGCACTTCAGCATGAGGTTGAACTATCAACGTTTCCTTCAATTCCACCCAACGGTCATGTTGGTGATCTATGTTAATTTTTAGTTTATTATAATTCGCCAAAAAAAAAAAAAAAAAAAAAAGAATCACCAAGGTCACAGACATTACCTATTTAATATTTTCTAGAGTTTCAATTATATAAAACAGATTTAGCTATTTATATATAATTTATATCACAACTTTGATTGCAGAACGGCATAAGAATTGTCAACAGTGAACGGTTTATATGATTTAGATTTGTTATCAATAACATAGAGTGGATCAGTTACAGTATTTAAGTCAAATCCTTCTGTAACAAGCTCTACTTTACGATTCTTCATTGTTTGAGTAACTACAAACTCCGTCATAAACCGTAAAAATATTGGTCTGGCGTATGTCGGTAGTTCGTGTTCGCACTTCCGGTAGATTGCCATTAGTATTTCCGGTGTGACAGGTGCATCATGGTGAAGTGTTATCGCAGCCATACCTGCTCGTCCATCTTCACCTATCATCAAAACACAATTAATAATAACAAACATTTCTATTGGTGATTTTTTTATATTATTTTTAGCAGACAAGATAGTGAGAAACATTAATAAACTATGTCAATATTAATTTTCCCTTATTAGATTATTTCGTTTTTCTATACTGTGTTAAAATCATTATTAAATTCTTCAGTCTTAGCGTCTTAATTAGCACAAGATGATGAAGCGATATACGTACACTAAAGCTTTTCATTAAGGCATATCACATAGATTGGTGTTCGATATCAAAATATTTAATGTATTCTATATATCTTGATGGAAGTCAAGAGATTCTGGGACGTCGCTGTCGGCAAACAATCATATAAATTAAATAAGAAAGGATTAAGATCTCAATGACAGAAAATTCATCTAACACTGTGGAAGTAACCATACGCTTGGAAATAATGAAACAAAAGAACCCCGTGTCCATTTGACACCGTGGACTTAACCAAACGTTGAAAAAAAAAACTAAAGTATCCCGTGTTTATTTGACATCGAGGAACTAGCCCAACGTTTGAAAATAATTAAACAAAGGTACCCCGGGTATATCTTACTCTGCTAAGCGTATCGAAACTTGTGGAAATAATTAAGCAAACGTATCCCGGGTCTTTCAACCAAATATACATTATCCTAATTCAATACATATGGAAAATCACTGTTTTATGGCAAATGGTTGATGGTGTATGTATTTTAATAGCTAGATCAAAAGGACATAGTCAATACAAACCCATACCCTATGCTGGTTCAGTCTACATGACTCTTATTGATTGTTATTTAACGCCAAATGAGCAATGTTTAACCCATGTCATGACGAGAACAAGCTATATTCAATAATATGATGATGATGTCAACTTTGTACTTAACCAACATGCTTTACTGATTTTTTATTGCTAGCCCTCTAAAACAACAGTCCGCGTGTATACATACATTTTATCCTGATTCCAGAGCCAACCAGTCTGTTACTATTGTTCATTACAGTTGCGTGGTAAAAAGAGAAGAAGCTAATACCAGTTTTATAGTATTTAGTTTGACCAAGCAGGGGATCGAACCCACGACATACCATACTCACTAGGAGCCGTATCACACTCATAGGGTATGAGTTTTGCTCATTGTTGTAGATCTACTGAGCATACTAGGTGCCGTATCACACTCATAGGGTATGAGTTTTGCTCATTGTTGTAGATTCTACTGTGGAGAGCATACTAGGAGCCGTATCACACTCATATGGTATGAGTTTTGCTCATTGTTGTAGATCCTACTAAGACTGTGAAATGCAGAACAGCAATAAAAGTGCTGTCCTTTACTTGAATTTATGTCCAATGTTGAATGGTTTCTCATGTTCATTTACTTCCATATTGTTTCTTACTAATTAATCATTACACTCCCGATGTGGTTATGTCGCTTAGTTGTCTGCATAAATTGTACAATTGGACGGATAAATATTCCACCAACAGATTATATACTTTATTGGGTCAATCTAAAAGATTTTTATTTGGCTGTATGAAGAGTTTGAAGATACCAAAGGGGTAATCAGAATCCGTGAATCGAAGAAGAACAGACAACACAATGATCAAAAGAAAAAGTACAAAAGTACAAACAATGATCTACAAAACATACACATAAAAGAAAAGATCGAGTAGCACGAACCCCACAAAAAATCGAGGGTGAACTCAGGTGCTCCGGAAGGGTAAGCAATTCCTGTATAAATTGAATAGCTTAGTGGCTAAATGTTTCAGCAATAGGCAGTTGCCTTTATTGGTTGAGTCTAAGTGACTTAATAGACCAAAATCTACAACAGGCTAACAGTATCGGACTATCGTCGTCGTATATTATATATTTTATGTAGGATTTTTTTTTTTAATATCTACACTACAAATATTGTATTGTTCAATCATAAATTGTTTATTATGTATGGAGTTTTGACGTTGTACTGTATCAAGATAATTCTACTTTCTGTCAGTTCTGGATTTTCTCATTTTCCACGAGTGGAGCAGGAACTTCTTACCCTTCCGTCGCACCTTACCTCACTCCCGGTTTTCAGTGGGATATGTGATGTGTTTTGTCAATCATTGTTTGTCTGTTTGTCCTTCTTTGCCTGACTATTGTGTTGTCTGTCTTTTGAATTACGGATTCTGATTACCTTTTGGCAATCTTCAAGTTGTTCTTACATATGTCATGACATTAAAGCGAAACAACAAGGATATAATGATTTGCCAACCATATGCAAAATTAGCCTCCAAATGATTTTCTTAGAAACCATGTTGATTACAGTTTTGTTATTGCAAAATATATTTGACCGAAAAAATAAGATTACGTATCTACCATTTGAGCTGATATATTCTTGTTTCTCCTCTTCATATAAATAACATTTCTACATTTGTTTCATAACTAAATATTCTTTAGATAATCTCAGTGAAATTGATGGGTTTCATCAGATTGAAGCCATTCGTCAGATGCTAAATGTTATGTTACATGATTAAGATATGTATTTTACTGTTATACCGACCTGGAATTTGGACACCGTATACATTAGTATCATGTATAAATGGTAGGGTACTGAGGACATTTGCTACTTCACTAGTTGACACATTCTCTCCTTTCCATCTAAAATATCAAAATGCACTTAATCGTGCGCTAGATTCATATTTCCATAAATTAAATATTGTCTGTTGCTAAACGAAAAGTTAACATCAAAAGGACAAAATTGCCCAGATGTTACATTTATCATAAAAGTAAAGAATACTCAACTGAAGGCTAGGGACTGGTTTAGCACTCATTTTAGGGTATGAGTTAAGCTCGCTGTTGAAGACGTGATTGTGAAATGCAGAACATCAATGAAAACGCTGCTCCTTTACTTGGTTTTGTGTCCAAGTGTAATGTTGGATGATCTTTCATGTTCAATTACATCCATGTCCTTTCTTACTAATCCCTAATATTGATAAATACAAAATTACTTTTATCCCCTCATTATTGATGACTGTCTATATGCGCCCTTAAGGCTGGTAGTACAAACCAACAAAGGACCACCAACATGCTGATACTAACAAACTAATGGTGAGTGTATATAACCAATCAGACAGCTGATGCAAATCACATATTGATCGTTTTCGCTCCAAAGCACAAAGTCAAAAGTCTTACTAAGTTACAATTTAATTTCGGTGGAGCTATTCTTAGTGAATCGTCCTGTGTTCGAAATCTATGAGTTTTTTTCGACCAAACCCTCAGTATGGAGCAACGTGCCTCTGCAATTACCAAATCCTTTTTTTTTTTTTATCAAATTCGGAACATAGGAAGGATTCGATCCTATATAACGGTGGATGCTTGCAAAACCTTAGTATGCTCTCTTGTAACGTCCCGAATGGATTATGGTAATGCATTAATGTATGGTGTGAACGCCTCAATTGTATCCAAACTTCAGCGTGTTCAGAACACTGCTGCCAGGCTAGTAACTCACAAAAAGAAATATGAACATATAACTCCCACACTTGTGGCTCTTCACTGGTTACCATTTAAATTCCGATGCCAGTATAAACTGTTACTGTACGCATTCAAAGCCTTGCATGGACTAGCTCCTTCTCATCTTGGGGAACTCATACATTTTTACAAACCGGCACGATCCTTGCGATCTCAAAGTGCTGCGTTAATTGAAATGCCAAAAAACGCACGAACTAAAATATATGGTGAGCGGAGGTTTGATGTGGCGGACGGGACTCTGTGGAATAGCCTTCCAGCAAGTCTTCGAAATGAACAATCTCTTGAGGCATTTAAAAAGGAACTAAAGACTCATTTATTCAAAATCGCTTTTGTGAAATGAGTATAGCTTTAGATCTGTGATTGACTGTTTTAACTGGTGCTGTTCTGCTACAATATTGTTTTATACTTTTGATTTTAATTTGTTGTCTTTTTGTACAGTTGAGTATTACTTTTTAATTCTTACTGTGATTCATTGTCTTTGCGTAATATATTTTTATTAATTTTTAGTTACATTCACTGATTTCGATAGCTAAGTTTATTTATTATTCAATTTCTTGTCCATTTTTATGCCTTTATTTTAATTAATATTTTTAGATATGTTTTTCCTAATTCTCTTAAAATGCGCAATTTTCTTCTTTTTAATTCAATTTGATTAAGCTTTTTGAGTCTTAAAGTTTTTATACCGGTATTTGATTAAATTGAGCATGCTTTTAAATGTATTGTTCTTACTTCACTTAGTTTTCTTATTTATGTACATTTGTGTATATTTTAAACATGTAAAGCGCTTAGAGTAATTGCATTGTGATATAATGCGCTAAAAAAATGCCTTGTAATAATAATAATAATAATAATATTGGTGCGTGTCTATATACCACCAAAAATATGATATAGACCAACTATTGATGAGAAAGTTGGTACAAACCGAATATTGCCTAGTGTCTACACCCCACCAGATAGCTGGCACTAATCAACTATTGGGTCAGATAACTGATAACCATATGTAGCAATATCCATTAAAATCAAATAGCTTCCCTCAGTTATCAAGCCG
Source organism: Bathymodiolus septemdierum (assembly GCA_963383655.1). Lineage (NCBI taxonomy): Eukaryota > Metazoa > Mollusca > Bivalvia > Mytilida > Modiolidae > Bathymodiolus > Bathymodiolus septemdierum. Next base: position 71,436,703 of record OY726520.1, read on the forward strand.
TTTCTTCATAGATTTACTTACCTAAATGTGTCTCCCACGCGATCTCGAAAATATAGGTAATAATGTTTATCAAGATAAAACAAATCTCCAAAATTAAAATAAGCATCGCCATCAGTGAATGCATTCCTGACAATCTTCTTCTCATTCATTTCTTTAGGTCCTTTGTAAAAAGTGAACAATTGCTCGGGAATTCCTGATATCATTAAACCTTCTTCGTCTGAAATAATAATAAATAATATGTAAATCATTATATCTATCGCCATCTGACAACAAGTACTTAGTGTTTACACTTGTTTATTACATACTTAGTTCAAATAAAGGCATTTTTGTATGACCAATATGACCGGAAGTAAACTGTCCATATTTTCACACCTCGGGAAAATAATTGGTTATTGGATTACTACAAGATCATTTCCATATCGAGGCCCATATTGGCCCGGGCCAATATGGGCCTCGACTTCGTCTCAGGCCAATATGGGTGTCTCTTTTCTAGATGTCGGAAGTATGTAATAAATAATTTAATACATGGGCATTTCCATATTGGCCTGGTTATCATCCCTCGACCCATATTGGCCCTCGACTGCGTCTCGGGATGATAACCAGGCCAATATGGAAATGCCCATGTATTAATCTGTAATTATTAAGTTTATGTGTTTGTATATTTTCTTCATTTGAAACATATAGGAAACAAGGCAATGTCGTAACGACAGCATGCTACATCCCAACATATCTTAAACTGAGCAGTTTTGATAGTACGACTGTCATTTAGTTTATTTTTTATTTTTTGCGTAAATAACACTGTCTGTAAGAAACAGATATCCAGCCCCAAAATTATACCGTAGTTACCCTAATTTATTCCACAAGAATTTACTGTGTACAAAGGACACTTTGCCCTGCAAAATAATAATCTCAACAATACATGATGACCAATTATCCTACTAAATATGAAAGCTATTGGACCAACGACCTCAAAGGAATTGATTTCACAATTTATAACTGCATTGAAAATACATGAAAATGTTAAAGTTCCACATTAAAATGGCGGGATAAAATGAGCAACAACACATCATGACCAATCACCCTATCAAATATAAAAGCTATCGGAACAACGACCTCATATGAGTTTTATTCACAAAGTGAAGCGGAACAGACGAACGAACGAACGAACGAACAGACAAACCTAAAAACTATATGCCCTTATAATATCATATTCGGGGCATATCATCAAATAGGCTGTAGACCATCATTCGTACAATTGCACAATTCACGTCATTATTTTACACACATCAATAAATTGACATTTCTTTAACAAAAATATAAACATAATTTATATGATTCGTTTTTAATTCATCTTAAAAAGGAAAATGTACCCATATGACATCCAAATATTTAATGTAACCTTGTAACACATACAATACAAATACCTGGTTTTGCTACGATGCATCGGCCATTTTTGTCTCTTATGGGCTCATATGTCACGGGATCGTACCGTACAAGGAACATACTAGGACCAGCTGGTCCATACTTTCTCTGTAAAACATTGGGTTTATGCAATCAGATGTATTATGTTTAGACAAATACATGTATATAACACTTATTTTGTTTTAGCGGAAGCATAGATAGTAGTCAGTATTTCTTATACGTACATTGTTACTATCAGAGTATGTAGTGTGAGGAAGGCCATGATTGGGTAGAAAAGCACAGGATGCACCTATTTGATTAACATTTTTACGTAAGGACAACGTCGGGTAGATCTTACATGATAGACGATCAATGGTTGAACAACTAGACAGATAATAGCTGCCCCTAGTATTATTTGTGAGAACGAAGTAAAATAGAATAAAAATAAGTCGCGAGCATAAAACACTCACTCCCTCACTTAGTATTCATTTAAATGGATCACAATAACTTAACATCGTACTTTCTCGCCAAACATATGTCTTTAGTGAATTTAGCAAGGCATTAATGATTGTATTTTGTTGTGAAATGTCGTTATTGGTAAATTAACAACAAGAACATTTTTTTTGGTAACAATCGATACAATTTTCTTACAGTTAAAGGTGACCATCTCCCTACACATCCGGGTCTGTTGAGAATATTCCATGTGCCGCTTGGGCCCTCTGTAGCACCAAAGCACTCTGCTATAAGTGGTATGTTGAACCTCGATTTGAATTCGTCCCATATGTCTGGACGTAATCCACTACCCAAAGCTACTCGAACATTATGAACCTTATCAAGATCATTCAAAAAATATATATATGGGTTAAGGTTATGACTGTTTAACACCAATTCCATATTTCAGCTATATCGTGGTTCTCACTTCTATTTGCGAGAAACCGGAGTATCCAGAGAAAATCAACCAGCCTACCACAAGTCAAAATTTAGTGGGGTTCGTGTAGTTTTATCTTAATTTTCTGTAAAGTGTTTTGCAAATCATTGTTTGTCCTTTCGTCCCTTTTCGTTTGGCGGCCATTGCATTGTCGGTTCTTCTTTTGGCCATTGTATCGTCGGTCCTTCTTCGATTACCACTTATGATTACTAGTACCCATTTGGTATCTTCAAACTTTTTCTTGATGACAAAAGAGATATTCTAGTGATAATTTAATAGTATATTGCACAGGTAGCGTTTTAGATCATAATAGAACTATACAAATTAATGGTAAATTGTACATGTAGCTTGTTAAATTATAATATAACCATACATATTGGTAGGATATTATTATTTCCTGTCTTTCATGAACCAGGTGGTAGTAATAAACACTGAGGTACTAGCTACTTGGCTGATGTGATACACACGAAGGCTCACAGTACACCAGCAGTGTTATTGACCCAGTGGTGGTAATTAACACCGAGGTCCTGACTACTTGACTTGTGTATTCCCACGAAGGCTCACAGTACACCAGCAGTGTTATTGACCCAGTGGTGGTAATTAACACCGAGGTCCTGACTACTTGACTTGTGTATTCCCACGAAGGCTCACAGTCCACTAGCAGTTTTATTGACCCAGTGGTGGTAATTAACACCGAGGTCCTGACTACTTGACTTGTGTATTCCCACGAAGGCTCACAGTACACCAGCAGTGTTATTGACCCAGTGGTGGTAATTAACACCAAGGTCCTGATTACTTGACTTGTGTATTCCCCCGAAGGCTCACAGTCCACTAGCAGTTTTATTGACCCAGTGGTGGTAATTAACACCGAGGTCCTGACTACTTGACTTGTGTATTCCCACGAAGGTTCACAGTCCACTAGCAGTGTTATTAACCCAGTGGTGGTAATTAACACCGAGATCCTGACTACTTGACTTGTGTAATATCCACGAAGGTTTATAGTCCACTAGCAGTGTTATTGACCCAGTGGTGGTAATTAACACCGATGTCCTGACTACTGTATTGGTGTGGTACCCTAAAAGTCCAGCAGCAGTGGCATGAACCCAGTGATGGCAATAATCGTCGAGGTATTGACTACCTGGCTGATGATACCCCCAATGGCAAACAGTCAACCAGAAGTAGCATGAACCAAGTGGTAATAACATACACCGAGGTCTTGACTACCTGGCTGATGATATCTCGAATGACAAACAGTCAACCAGAAGTAGCATGAACCAAGTGGTAATAATATACACCGAGGTCTTGACTACCTGGCTGATGATATCCCGAATGACAAACAGTCAACCAGAAGTAGCATGAACCAAGTGGTAATAATATACACCGAGGTCTTGACTACCTGGCTGATGATATCCCGAATGACAAACAGTCAACCAGAAGTAGCATGAACCAAGTGGTAATAATATACACCGAGGTCTTGACTACCTGACTGATGATATCCCGAATGACAAACAGTCAACCAGTAGTAGCATGAACCAAGTGGTAATAATATACACCGAGGTCTTGACTACCTGGCTGATGATATCCCGAATGACAAACAGTCAACCAGAAGTAGCATGAACCAAGTGGTAATAATATACACCGGGGTCTTGACTACCTGGCTGATGATATCCCGAATGACAAACAGTCAACCAGAAGTAGCATGAACCAAGTGGTAATAATATACACCGAGGTCTTGACTACCTGGCTGATGATATCCCGAATGACAAACAGTCAACCAGAAGTAGCATGAACCAAGTGGTAATAATATACACCGAGGTCTTGACTACCTGGCTGATGATATCCCGAATGACAAACAGTCAACCAGAAGTAGCATGAACCAAGTGGTAATAACATACACCGAGGTCTTGACTACCTGGCTGATGATATCCCGAATGACAAACAGTCAACCAGAAGTAGCATGAACCAAGTGGTAATAACATACACCGAGGTCTTGACTACCTGGCTGATGATATCCCGAATGACAAACAGTCAACCAGAAGTAGCATGAACCAAGTGGTAATAATAATCCCCGAGGACTTGACTAACTACTGGTCTGATGATACCATGTTCACAAAGTCACCTGATGTCTTCAATTCAATTCATTCCTGATATAATGGTTTGTGTGCTCACAAACCCAAGGGAATCAGTGGTTCAAATAGCCAAACAGCTTTATTTTATTAATGCGAAACATGCAGAATATATTAGAACAAAACAGGCTGATCTATGGAGCAACCATTGCAGTCTGATATATTTATCATCAAGTACTATATCCAGTTCAATGCGTGCACTAGACTAGTAAAATAATACATTGAAATATAAAAATAGAACCAATCTTTTGTATTCACTACGATAAAGATGAAAACTGCTTAATAATTATCACGAGAATCATTACAATGCTATGCTTTATGCTCAGACTTTCATGATCAAATATAAAACACAATCAAATATGCATCTATCAGTAAATCACATGTTTATCAACTGGATATTTCTCCAAATAATCTAAATTAGTATCTAAGAAAACGAATTTTATTAATTTTTTTTAGTGAAAGAAGTCAAAGTATTTTCTATCAGTTTAATGGAACCAAGCGCTAATTACTAATTAGCAAAGTTAGCTAAGGAAAGTAAAACTGAGATGCACGATATCTAACCACTGCCATTACCGTTAAATGTATCTGACACATCTTTATGTTCTAAAGAAAAGTTTGAAGATACCAAAAGGGGTAATGGGAATTCGTAAATCGAAGAAGGACAGACAACACAATTACTAAAGGAAAAAAGACAAACAATGATCTGCAAAACATTGCACAGAAAGTTAAAGACTGAACAACTTGAACCCCACTAACAACAGGGGATGAACTCCGGTGCTCCGAATGGGTGGGCAGTTCCTACTGAATAATTTATTTTCAGAGAAATGTTGTAAATACAAAATGTATATTTAACGTACGAAAATATACGATACCAAGCAAAGTCCTTACCTTCGGGACCCTCAACAGATATCGACACAATTCTCCTATATATTGAATGACCGTAACCTTATGTTTCCTGACCTCTTCCCAGTAATGAGTCGCAGAAAACTTTCTACCAAGGACCATAGTTGCCCCTGAAAGAAACAGTTTTGTAGTTATATGGTGTGACAGTCTATAAACAGCGATGGCAACGCAGAGATATTAATAATACCATATGGTATTTTGGATCGTCCGACATTTGGATGTTTTATCACGTTTTTCTTGTGTGTTTGTACCGTTGCTAATATGTGTATCCGAATGTGAAAACCTATGATTTACAAGCTTAGAATATTTCAACAAAATCATGGTTCTATTGTTCATTATTAAACAGGATGTCTAGTTTGTAGAGGTGGCTAGAGTATTGCTTGTGATTTTGTTCGCTTGACTATTTTTCGTGAAAGAAAAAATGTTTTTGTTATCTTCGCAATTAATATATTATCTTTCATATCGGATGATACCAGGTCTGATATGTGTGCACGTGGGTCCTAATACGTAAAAAGTTCTATAATTAATGATGTAATGCATATCTACTGCTTTTCTTTAACAGCTTAAGCATCAGCCGAACGAAGAATACCCAGGTCAAGAGGACTATTACCGTAAATCGACATTTTGAATACAAACAACAATACAATACAAAGATAAAGGAAGAGGAAGCACATTACATGTTTGTCATACCGTGTAAATAAACATAAACCTCATACCTCGGCTGATTGTATTAAACAAACTATGGGTTGTGGCTGCACTGTGATACAAGGGAGTAACGGAATAGACTATATCATTTTCATTGAGAGCTATAACCTGCATATTGCTAGCCATAGCACTGGCCTTCCATTGGTTTATTACAGCTGGTTTAGGAAGTCCTACAATATAACAAATAGTTTACCTATTACAAAAACAGATATATAGTCAAATCTGTCTTAAAGGGCACCTCTATATAACAAATAGTTTACCTATTACACAAAACAGATATATAGTCAAATCTCTCTTAAAGGGCACCTCTATATAACAAATAGTTTACCTATTACACAAAACAGATATATAGTCAAATCTGTCTTAAAGGGCACCTCTATATAACAAATAGCATACCTATTACAAACACAGATATATCGTCAAACCTGTTTTGAAGGGCACCTCTATATAACAAATAGTTTACCTATTACAAAAACAGATATATCGTCAAAGCTGCCTTAAAGGGCAACTCTATATAACAAATAGCATATCTATTACAAAAACAGATATATAGTCAAACCTGTTTTAAAGGGCACCTCTATATAACAAATAGTTTACTTATTACAAAAACAGATATATCGTCAAACCTGTTTTAAAGGGCACCTCTATATAACAAATAGTTTACCTATTACAAAAACAGATATATCGTCAAACCTGTTTTAAAGGGCACCTCTATATAACAAATAGTTTACCTATTACAAAAACAGATATATCGTCAAAGCTGCCTTAAAGGGCACCTCTATATAACAAATAGCATACCTATTACAAAAACAGATATATCGTCAAACCTGCTTTAAAGGGCAACTTTATATAACAAATAGTTTACCTATTACAAAAACAGATATATCGTCAAAGCTGCCTTAAAGGGCAACTTTATATAACAAATAGCATACCTATTACAAAAACAGATATATCGTCAAACCTGCTTTAAAGGGCAACTTTATATAACAAATAATTTACCTATTACAAAAACAGATATATCGTCAAACCTGCTTTAAAGGGCACCTCTATATAACAAATAGTTTACCTATTACAAAAACAGATATATCGTCAAACCTGTTTTAAAGGGCACCTCTATATTACAAATAGTTTATCTATTACAAAAACAGATATATCGTCAAAGCTGCCGTAAAGGGCAACTCTATATAACAAATAACATACCTATTACAAAAACAGATATATCGTCAAACCTGCTTTAAAGGGTAACTTTATATAACAAATAATTTACCTATTACAAAAACAGATATATAGTCAAGCCTGCCTTAAAGGGCACCTCTATATAACAAATAGCATACCTATTACAAAAACAGATATATCGTCAAACCTGCTTTAAAGGGCAACTTTATATAACAAATAGTTTACCTATTACAAAAACAGATATATCGTCAAAGCTGCCTTAAAGGGCAACTTTATATAACAAATAGCATACCTATTACAAAAACAGATATATCGTCAAACCCGCTTTAAAGGGCAACTTTATATAGCAAATAATTTACCTATTACAAAAACAGATATATCGTCAAACCTGCTTTAAAGGGCAACTCTATATAACAAATAGTTTACCTATTACAAAAACAGATATATCGTCAAACCTGTTTTAAAGGGCACCTCTATATAACAAATAGTTTACCTATTACAAAAACAGATATATCGTCAAACCTGTTTTAAAGGGCACCTCTATATAACAAAGAGTTTACCTATTACAAAAACAGATATATCGTCAAAGCTGCCTTAAAGGGCAACTCTATATAACAAATAACATACCTATTACAAAAACAGATATATAGTCAAGCCTGCCTTAAAGGGCACCTCTATATAACAAATAGCATACCTATTACAAAAACAGATATATCGTCAAACCTGCTTTAAAGGGCAACTTTATATAACAAATAGTTTACCTATTACAATAACAGATATATCGTCAAACCTGTTTTAAAGGGCACCTCTATATAACAAATAGTTTACCTATTACAAAAACAGATATATCGTCAAAGCTGCCTTAAAGGGCACCTCTATATAACAAATAGCATACCTATTACAAAAACAGATATATCGTCAAACCTGCTTTAAAGGGCAACTTTATATAACAAATAGTTTACGTATTACAAAAACAGATATATCGTCAAAGCTGCCTTAAAGGGCAACTTTATATAACAAATAGCATACCTATTACAAAAACAGATATATCGTCAAACCTGCTTTAAAGGGCAACTTTATATAACAAATAATTTACCTATTACAAAAACAGATATATCGTCAAACCTGCTTTAAAGGGCACCTCTATATAACAAATAGTTTACCTATTACAAAAACAGATATATCGTCAAACCTGTTTTAAAGGGCACCTCTATATTACAAATAGTTTATCTATTACAAAAACAGATATATCGTCAAAGCTGCCGTAAAGGGCAACTCTATATAACAAATAACATACCTATTACAAAAACAGATATATCGTCAAACCTGCTTTAAAGGGTAACTTTATATAACAAATAATTTACCTATTACAAAAACAGATATATAGTCAAGCCTGCCTTAAAGGGCACCTCTATATAACAAATAGCATACCTATTACAAAAACAGATATATCGTCAAACCTGCTTTAAAGGGCAACTTTATATAACAAATAGTTTACCTATTACAAAAACAGATATATCGTCAAAGCTGCCTTAAAGGGCAACTTTATATAACAAATAGCATACCTATTACAAAAACAGATATATCGTCAAACCCGCTTTAAAGGGCAACTTTATATAGCAAATAATTTACCTATTACAAAAACAGATATATCGTCAAACCTGCTTTAAAGGGCAACTCTATATAACAAATAGTTTACCTATTACAAAAACAGATATATCGTCAAACCTGTTTTAAAGGGCACCTCTATATAACAAATAGTTTACCTATTACAAAAACAGATATATCGTCAAACCTGTTTTAAAGGGCACCTCTATATAACAAAGAGTTTACCTATTACAAAAACAGATATATCGTCAAAGCTGCCTTAAAGGGCAACTCTATATAACAAATAACATACCTATTACAAAAACAGATATATAGTCAAGCCTGCCTTAAAGGGCACCTCTATATAACAAATAGCATACCTATTACAAAAACAGATATATCGTCAAACCTGCTTTAAAGGGCAACTTTATATAACAAATAGTTTACCTATTACAATAACAGATATATCGTCAAACCTGTTTTAAAGGGCACCTCTATATAACAAATAGTTTACCTATTACAAAAACAGATATATCGTCAAAGCTGCCTTAAAGGGCAACTCTATATAACAAATAACATACCTATTACAAAAACAGATATATAGTCAAGCCTGCCTTAAAGGGCACCTCTATATAACAAATAGCATACCTATTACAAAAACAGATATATCGTCAAACCTGCTTTAAAGGGCAACTTTATATAACAAATAGTTTACCTATTACAAAAACAGATATATCGTCAAAGCTGCCTTAAAGGGCAACTTTATATAACAAATAGCATACCTATTACAAAAACAGATATATCGTCAAACCTGCTTTAAAGTGCAACTCTATATAACAAATAGTTTACCTATTACAAAAACAGATATATCGTCAAACCTGCTTTAAAGGGCAACTTTATATAACAAATAGTTTACCTATTGTAAAAACAGATATATAGTCAAGCCTGCCTTAAAGGGCACCTCTATATAACAAATAGTTTACCTATTACAAAAACAGATATATCGTCAAACCTGCTTTAAAGGGCACCTCTATATAACAAATAGTTTACCTATTACAAAAACAGATATATCGTCAAACCTGTTTTAAAGGGCACCTCTATATAACAAATAGTTTACCTATTACAAAAACAGATATATCGTCAAAGCTGCCTTAAAGGGCAACTCTATATAACAAATAACATACCTATTACAAAAACAGATATATAGTCAAGCCTGCCTTAAAGGGCACCTCTATATAACAAATAGCATACCTATTACAAAAACAGATATATCGTCAAACCTGCTTTAAAGGGCAACTTTATATAACAAATAGTTTACCTATTACAAAAACAGATATATCGTCAAAGCTGCCTTAAAGGGCAACTTTATATAACAAATAGCATACCTATTACAAAAACAGATATATCGTCAAACCTGCTTTAAAGGGCAACTTTATATAACAAATAGTTTACCTATTGCAAAAACAGATATATAGTCAAGCCTGCCTTAAAGGGCACCTCTATATAACAAATAGCATACCTATTACAAAAACATGCCTTAAAGGGCACCTCTATATAGCAAATAGTTTACCTATTACAAAAACAGATATATCGTCAAGCCTGCCTTAAAGGGCACCTCTATATAACAAATAGTTTACCTATTACAAAAACAGATATATCGTCAAACCTGCTTTAAAGGGCAACTTTATATAACAAATAGTTTACCTATTGCAAAAACAGATATATAGTCAAGCCTGCCTTAAAGGGCACCTCTATATAACAAATAGTTTACCTATTACAAAAACAGATATATCGTCAAACCTGCTTTAAAGGGCACCTCTATATAACAAATAGTTTACCTATTACAAAAACAGATATATCGTCAAACCTGTTTTAAAGGGCACCTCTATATAACAAATAGTTTACCTATTACAAAAACAGATATATCGTCAAAGCTGCCTTAAAGGGCAACTCTATATAACAAATAACATACCTATTACAAAAACAGATATATAGTCAAGCCTGCCTTAAAGGGCACCTCTATATAACAAATAGCATACCTATTACAAAAACAGATATATCGTCAAACCTGCTTTAAAGGGCAACTTTATATAACAAATAGTTTACCTATTACAAAAACAGATATATCGTCAAAGCTGCCTTAAAGGGCAACTTTATATAACAAATAGCATACCTATTACAAAAACAGATATATCGTCAAACCTGCTTTAAAGGGCAACTTTATATAACAAATAGTTTACCTATTGCAAAAACAGATATATAGTCAAGCCTGCCTTAAAGGGCACCTCTATATAACAAATAGCATACCTATTACAAAAACATGCCTTAAAGGGCACCTCTATATAGCAAATAGTTTACCTATTACAAAAACAGATATATCGTCAAGCCTGCCTTAAAGGGCACCTCTATATAACAAATAGTTTACCTATTACAAAAACAGATATATCGTCAAACCTGCTTTAAAGGGCAACTTTATATAACAAATAGTTTACCTATTGCAAAAACAGATATATAGTCAAGCCTGCCTTAAAGGGCACCTCTATATAACAAATAGTTTACCTATTACAAAAACAGATATATCGTCAAACCTGCTTTAAAGGGCAACTTTATATAACAAATAGCATACCTATTACAAAAACATGCCTTAAAGGGCACCTCTATATTGCAAATAGTTTACCTATTACAAAAACAGATATATCGTCAAGCCTGCCTTAAAGGTCACCTCTATATAACAAATAGTTTACCTATTACAAAAACAGATATATCGTCAAGCTTGCTTTAAAGGGTACCTCTATATAACAAATAGCATACCTATTACAAAAACAGATATATAGTCAAGCCTGCCTTAAAGGGCGCCTCTATATAACAAATAGTTTACCTATTACAAAAACAGATATATCGTTAAACCTGCTTTAAAGGGCACCTCTATATAACAAATAGTTTACCTATTACAAAAACAGATATATAGTCAAACCTGCTTTAAAGGGCACCTCTATATAACAAATAACATACCTATTACAAAAACAGATATATAGTCAAACCTGCTTTAAAGGGCACCTCTATATAACAAATAGTTTACCTATTACACAAAACAGATATATAGTCAAACCTGTTTTAAAGGGCACCTCTATATAAATAGTTACCTATTACACAAAACAGATATATAGTCAAGCCTGCCTTAAAGGGCGCCTCTAAATAACAAATAGTTACCTATTACACAAAACAGATATATAGTCAAGCCTGCCTTAAAGGGCACCTCTATATAACAAATAGTTACCTATTACACAAAACAGATATATAGTCAAGCCTGCCTTAAAGGGCACCTCTATATAACAAATAGTTACCTATTACACAAAACAGATATATAGTCAAACCTGTTTTAAAGGGCACCTCTATATAACAAATAGTTACCTATTACACAAAACAGATATATAGTCAAGCCTGCCTTAAAGGGCACCTCTATATAACAAATAGTTACCTATTACACAAAACAGATATATAGTCAAGCCTGCCTTAAAGGGCACCTCTATATAACAAATAGTTACCTATTACACAAAACAGATATATAGTCAAGCCTGCCTTAAAGGGCACCTCTATATAACAAATAGTTACCTATTACACAAAACAGATATGTAGTCAAGCCTGCCTTAAAGGGCACCTCTATATAACAAATAGTTTACCTATTACACAAAACAGATATATCGTCAAGCCTGCCTTAAAGGGCACCTCTATATAACAAATAGTTTACCTATTACACAAAACAGATATATAGTCAAACCTGTTTTAAAGGGCACCTCTATATAACAAATAGTTTACCTATTACACAAAACAGATATATAGTCAAGCCTGCCTTAAAGGGCACCTCTATATAACAAATAGTTACCTATTACACAAAACAGATATGTAGTCAAGCCTGCCTTAAAGGGCACCTCTATATAACAAATAGTTTACCTATTACACAAAACAGATATATCGTCAAGCCTGCCTTAAAGGGCAACTCTATATAACAAATAGTTTACCTATTACACAAAACAGATATATAGTCTAGCCTGCCTTAAAGGGCACCTCTATATAACAAATAGTTTACCTATTACACAAAACAGATATATAGTCAAGCCTGCCTTAAAGGGCACCTCTATATAACAAATAGTTTACCTATTACACAAAACAGATATATAGTCAAGCCTGCCTTAAAGGGCACCTCTATATAACAAATAGTTTACCTATTACACAAAACAGATATATAGTCAAGCCTGCCTTAAAGGGCACCTCTATATAACAAATAGTTACCTATTACACAAAACAGATATATAGTCAAGCCTGCCTTAAAGGGCACCTCTATATAACAAATAGTTTACCTATTACAAAAACAGATATATAGTCAAGCCTGCCTTAAAGGGCACCTCTATATAACAAATAGTTTACCTATTACACAAAACAGATATATAGTCAAGCCTGCCTTAAAGGGCACCTCTATATAACAAATAGTTTACCTATTACACAAAACAGATATATCGTCAAACCTGCCTTAAAGGGCATCTCTACATAAAAAATAGCATACCTATTACAAAAACAGATATATAGTCAAGCCTGCCTTAAAGGACACCTCTATATAACAAATAACATACCTATTACAAAAACAGATATATAGTCAAGCCTGCCTTAAAGGGCACCTCTATATAACAAATAGTTTACCTATTACAAAAACAGATATGTAGTCAAGCCTGCCTTAAAGAGCACCTCTATATAACAAATAGTTTACCTATTACAAAAACAGATATATATTTCAGATCTTTTGTGTTGTTTTATGCAAAACTGCATTGCATTTCGATATACATGGGGACACAATTTTAAATTCTAGCAATATGTAAAGATTTTCATTTTCTAATCTGTCACAATTTAACCGAAATTATACATCCTATTTGATAATGATATATTGCCGTCTTCAATGTTTAAATTGCCGTTTTATCAAATCAAGACCTCTGATGTAATCTTCAATTTGTTGATGCATGGGTGGAGGTGTTTTTTTGGACAAATACTGAAAATGTTCTACTCTTAACACAGATCAGGATGCTCTCAATATTTTTAATTTCTTTGTCAAATATGCGTACCTCACCCCCCTAATAAAAACTCATCAAATTTACACAAATCTCAAGAACTGTCTGGACCTTTGCCAAAGAAACTGAAATCAAAATACTGAAACCTTTCATCCATGTTGATGGTGGTCAGTATTGTGGGAGAAGTAGACCACTAGCAAAGTAACAAAAAATTGATGGTGGTCAGTATTGTGGGAGAAGTAAATCACTAGCAAAGTAACAAAAAGTTGATGGTGGTCAGTATTGTGGGAGAAGTAGACCACTAGCAAAGTAACAAAAAGTTGATGGTGGTCAGTATTGTGGGAGAAGTAGACCACTAGCAAAGTAACAAAAAGAGAAATTCTGAGTTAAAGTTATCATACACCAAAGTCAAAACATTAAAGTTACATCATATCAAAAATCAGATGATATATTTCAGTGATCTACTTTCATTTTATTACGTTTCGTATATAAAAACATATGCCAGATATTACTAGTAGTAAACAAAATATTTTTGGTTTAATTGATCATTGTAAAGGTAAATATAAAAACAGTAAAACAACACATTTTATGGGTTTCAAAGGAGACATTTAACACTGATCATTTAAGTTTTTTCCACTAATAGGTAAACAATCGTATATGTCTAATTTAGTGCGAAGGACTCGTTTCTGGAATAATCTTCACCAGGTACGCTCAAATCAATAGATTGGAAAACGAATAAATTTAAACAGCTTTGGGAGCAAAGAGTTTAAGTAAGATAGTCAAAATCGACAAAGGTTAGTTATAACTGAGGGAATGTGTACCTTGGTCTTAATAAATTACACCTGAGTTCACCCCGGGGTTTTAGTGGGGTTCGTGTTACTAGATCTTTAGCTTTATATGTATGTTTTGTTGATCGTTATTTGTCCTTATGTACTTTTTCTTTTGGCCATTGTGTTGTCTGTTCTTCTTCGATATACGGATTCTGATTACCTCCCTTTGATATCTTCAAACTCTTCTTACATTAGTTAGGAAAAGTAAATTTCAAACATACATATATGAAATAAGCCATGTCAGTGCCGAAGAACTGTATAATGAAAAACACAGAAAATTGAATACATATTGATATGACAGAAACATCAACGATTTGTAGGCTTGGTTTTACTACAATATGAAATTATAAATACAATGAAACTTTCAATGTGTGGTTTGCAATATGCTAGACATAAGCAAATATATTAGACAAAACTGCAACGTTATTGTTAAATTGGAAAAAATGTCATTTTCTGTTCAAGCTTTGATGCGATTACAAAACTTGAATATCATATAAAAACAGAAAAGTTTCAAAAGAAAGAAACAGTAACTGTAGATCTCTATACAATTATACTACATCAGAATGTCTACTAATCATTAGATCTCTATACAATTATACTACATCAGAATGTCTACTAATCATTAGATCTCTATACAATTATACTACATCAGAATGTCTACTAATCATTAGATCTCTATACAATTATACTCCATTTATCAGTTTACTAATCATTTCAATGTGTAGAAAATATATATTTCTTTGCATATTTTCAAAATCTGGACTTCAGAAAGGATAATTTAAAAGTATCACAGAAGATGTAATATTAAACTATTAAAGTCCTCATTATTGCCACACTTTCCTAAAATAATATTTAACTATACTGAGAAAAACAGTCTCTGCTTTATTTTTATCTCCTTGTTACCTGTGTAATTCTGAACACACTTGCCTGTTGTTCCTGACGTATATATAAAACAACATGGATGTAGTGCTGGAACTGTTTCCCTCATGGTTTTACATATTGGCACAGGTTGTGTTCGTACCAGTTGATCTGTTAATGAATGGTAGCCTTCAGGAAGATCAGCTTGTGACTTGCCAGTAATATAGATAGGTATAGGAGGCAAATCATTCCGAATTTCTTCTATCGATTCCAGTAGCTCATCACCTGTTAAATAGCTTAGGTAATTTATACATTCAATGTTATATAAACGTTGGATTTTTTTCATCACTTCAATTTGTCATGCACAGTACTTGAAATCTAGAGGAAACTATTATAAGATGGTGTCCTAATTTGAAGACTTAAAAATTAACACACTATTGTCTCAAAATATCATGCTTTAGTACTACAATGCAAATGATTTATTACGGTTTCCATATAAGTAAGATCACCCAATAATGACATATAAAATTGATAAAAGTGGGGGGTGTATACCCATATTTCATCATTCTATAATTACACCTATCTTAGCCAAAGTAAAACTGAAACTTTATTGCCAATAATATCTGCACTAGGATTTTGTTTTTAAAAAGAATCTGCAGACGAACTCATCAAGAAAAATGTATTTAACATGCCTACCAAAATAAAAATGTTAGCATCTCATTTTAAGATTGATTTTTTTTTAGCAAAACTGGTTTTAAATCTGTGTAATAGACTAATATGTGCATGACGCGTCCTAATTAATATTTAATTGTACCTTCTCCTACGATAAGTAGCTTAGCCTCGACGACTTTTATTGTGTGAGCCAAAGGAGCAGATTTTAGATGATAGTTTACAAATGCAACTGCAATGCCAATTTTCTGTAACCCTGTAAAAAAATGTACAAATCATACTAACATAACATCCTTCTTTCGCTTTGCAAACAAACGAGCGATCAACCCGATGACAAAATCTCTGGCTAGGGATAAAATACTAATATCCGCCACCCATGTTAAAACTCAAAACACATCCTGGCTTCCATGATTTATTTCTTTTTAAATATACCATGCTAAATCATTGTACAATAAATAGACCAAACTACTATGTACAGTAATTGTAAACAAGATTAATGGTAATATTTTTACAAAACGAAACTAAATGTTTATACAACAATAGTTATAAAAATAAGTAGAATATCAGTAAAGTTATAGCTAATTACATTATTTCTTCTCACATAATGTAAATCAGATCTTTTTATAAAGATTAACTGATTTAACAGATTAACCAGTTTGATCCCATTGACCGGCTTAACTCCGTCACATTTATGTGCCTGTCCCAAGCCAGGATATGGAATTCCAACGGCATATGTGTGTGCTCAGTGAGTTAAGGTGAGAAGAGATTGTTCGTTTTGTTGATATGGGTGGAATTGCAAGAAATATTTTGCCACGGCTCTCTGAGAGTAATAAAACTATAGCCCAGATTTAAAGTGTGCAATATCTCGTATCTGTGTGTATCATTTCATAGTTCTTAGCTGTTGCTTACATTCTGGTAAATAAACCAAAAAAATATTAAAGGAAAAGAATGCATTCATGTTGCAATCACTGTTTAAACTGTCTTTTCATAAAGTGTCGAAGACGATATTCCAAAGAGATTTTCAAGTTGATGGATGATGCATGCTATGCACAAACAACAACAATAAACACAAAGTAAAATAAAAACAAATAAAATACTTCAGACAACAGTAACTAAAAAAAAAGCAAAAAAAAAAAAAGCAAAAAAAAAAGCAGATGTTTCTCAACAGCGATTGAATGGAGAAGAATATGCTTGAATGCCAATTGGAAAATGAATAAGGAGCTTGGGTCAATCAGTTCGTGATGGTGACAATAGAATGGAGGAGTAATCGACTCAAGTCTTGGTTTTTCGTAACAATGGATAATCAATTGTAGGACATTAATTCCTTATATGAAGTACAGGCTTTATAATATTATGATAACGGGATTAAAACCCATCCATTATTGTCATTAACAAATACAGAAACAACGGAAACACAAGATAGACAATAGACGTGTTCCAGTTAGCTTCAGACTTGAATTCAGCCATTTTATGTATATTACACTTTATGTTGTAATATGATTAAAATCTTCATCACGTAAAAAATCAAGCTGCCTTATATCAAAATTCAAGCAATATAAAAAATAGAAATTAAAACTAACCAAGAAAAGTCCAGATGAATGCAGGTTCATTATATATCATCATTGCCACGGTTTCAAGCTGACCAACATTCCATGTTAAAGCAGCATTAGCTATTTTGTTAGCCATTGCGTCCATTAATTCATAAGTATATATTTTGTCCTCGAATATGATGAAGGGCTTTTTAGGGTGTTTCTGTACATCTTCTTCAAACATATCAATAATTTTTATGGTCAGCTAACAAATCCTTCCATGCGGCCTTAGAAACTCTCCAAGTCGCGCGCAATGAACGATAGTCGTCTGCTAAGTAAGGAAACAAAGTTCTCCATGCTACTATACCAGTTCCTACCGCTCCTGCAGCAGCCAACGCGACCTTTGATTTCTCTGGCATTACTCACTGATTGGTACCTGCTATTAACCTCATGCTACATAAGTGGAAAATAGAAATACAAAATTATGATACCCTACATATACAAGATTACAGAAGTAAACAATTATATAGTCGTGGTGTATTCTTTGTATTCAGTGATTTAAAATGTTGATATTAATGGAATTGTTGCCCACTCTTTAATATTTCTCTTCATAATTAATTTCTCAGCTATATTCAGATAAAAATATGACAATTGGGTGTAGTAACATGGACTAATGTTTTGATTACATCGAGAGAAAGGGAGATAATACATAGGGTCATAAAATTTAGCTTTGCATCCGAACCACAATGACCACTTCTAACTGGAACCAAATGATGTGCTGATATCTTTTTGTCGAGCGTTTAATCAATTAATTGAACTCCAAGTAAGTCGTATTTATGAGAACAATTTTGCATCAAAATGGTGGCACTCGTATGTGCCTATGGTGGATGGATATTTAGATTGTCAAAAGAAGAAGGATAAAGGGTCGATAAATTTTGTATTACAACTAATCACCAATAACTACAAACAACCTGTTACTCATAAGGAGCAGCTGCAAGATGTATTTTTCGTGCAAGGAGCATGGCATTCTCAATTTACGAGGAATGTAGTACTTAGGACACGTTGTGTCTCAATCGGCCGCAAAATTAGCAGAATTATATTTGAGTGTTCCCCAATGGAAAGAATTTGATCAACACCCACATGAAAACCTATCGTTTCAAGGCAATCATATTCTGATGACGATTTCCACTTTTCTCATCACACGTAGGACCATAATATTTGCATTTTTGACTAATTGACTGATTGTAGGATGTTCATGAACCGATGCTGTTTACATTGCCACAATGTAGATGGAAGATGATGGATACGGTGGACAAATGTTGCTTGCATCTGAGACCAGCTACGACTACAGGACAGCCTGTAGATGGAAGATGACGGATAAGGTGGACAAATGTTGCTTGCATCTGAGACCAGCTACGACTACACGACAGCCTGTAGATGGAAGATGACGGATAAGGAGGACAAATGTTGCTTGCATCTGACCATCTACGACTACACGACAGCCTGTAGATGGAAGATGACGGATAAGGTGGACAAAAGTTGCTTGCATCTGACCATCTACGACTACACGACAGCCTGTAAATGGAAGATGACGGATAAGGTGGACAAATGTTGCTTGCATCTGAGACCAGCTACGACTACACGACAGCCTGTAGATGGAAGATGACGGATAAGGAGGACAAATGTTGCTTGCATCTGAGACCAGCTACGACTACACGACAGCCTGTAGATGGAAGATGACGGATAAGGTGGACAAATGTTGCTTGCATCTGAGACCAGCTACGATTACACGACAGCCTGTAGATGGAAGATGACGAATAAGGTGGACACATGTTGCTTGCATCTGATCAGCTACGACTACACGACAGCCTGTAGATGGAAGATGATGGATAAGGTGGACAAATGTTGCTTGCATCAGACCAGCTACGACTACACGACAGCCTGTAGATGGAAGATGACGGATAAGGTGGACAAATGTTGCTTGCATCTGACCAGCTACTACTACACGACAGCCTGTAGATGGAAGATGACGGATAAGGAGGACAAATGTTGCTTGCATCTGAGACCAGCTACGACTACGCGACAGCCAGTAGATGGAAGATGACGGATAAGGTGGACAAATGTTGCTTGCATCTGACCAGCTCCGACTACACGACAGTATGTAGATGGAAGATGATGGATAAGGAGGACAAATGTTGCTTGCATCTGAGACCAGCTACGACTACACAACAGCCTGTAGATGGAAGATGACGGATAAGTAGGACAAATGTTGCTTGCATCTGACCATCTACGACTACACGACAGCCTGTAGATGGAAGATGACGGATAAGGTGGACAAATGTTGCTTGGATCTGACGATCCACGACTACATGACAGCCTGTAAATGGAAGATGACGGATAAGGTGGACAAATGTTGCTTGCATCTGAGACCAGCTACGACTACACGACAGCCTGTAGATGGAAGATGACGGATAAGGAGGACAAATGTTGCTTGCATCTGAGACCAGCTACGACTACACGACAGCCTGTAGATGGAAGATGACGGATAAGGTGGACAAATGTTGCTTGCATCTGAGACCAGCTACGACTACACGACAGCCTGTAGATGGAAGATGACGAATAAGGTGGACACATGTTGCTTGCATCTGATCAGCTACGACTACACGACAGCCTGTAGATGGAAGATGATGGATAAGGTGGACAAATGTTGCTTGCATCTGACCAGCTACGACTACACGACAGCCTGTAGATGGAAGATGACGGATAAGGTGGACAAATGTTGCTTGCATCTGACCAGCTACTACTACACGACAGCGTGTAGATGGAAGATGACGGATAAGGTGGACAAATGTTGCTTGCATCTGAGACCAGCTACGACTACACGACAGCCAGTAGATGGAAGATGACGGATAAGGTGGACAAATGTTGCTTGCAGCTGTGACCAGCTACGACTACACGACAGCCTGTAGATGGAAGATGACGGATAAGGTGGACAAATGTTGCTTGCATCTGAGATCAGCTACGACTACACAACAGCCTGTTGATGGAAGATGACCGATAAGGAGGACAAATGTTGCTTGCATCTGACCAGCTACGACTACACGACAGCCTGTAGATGGAAGATGACGGATAAGGTGGACAAATGTTGCTTGCATCTGTGACCAGCTACGACTACACGACAGCCTGTAGATGGAAGATGAAGGATAAGGTGGACAAATGTTGCTTGCATCTGACCAGCTACTACTACACGACAGCCTGTAGATGGAAGATGACGAATAAGGAGGACAAATGTTGCTTGCATCTGAGACCAGCTACGACTACACGACAGCCAGTAGATGGAAGATGACGGATAAGGTGGACAAATGTTGCTTGCAGCTGTGACCAGCTACGACTACACGACAGCCTGTAGATGGAAGATGACGGATAAGGTGGACAAATGTTGCTTGCATCTGAGATCAGCTACGACTACACAACAGCCTGTTGATGGAAGATGACCGATAAGGAGGACAAATGTTGCTTGCATCTGACCAGCTACGACTACACGACAACCTGTAGATGGAAGATGACGGATAAGGTGGACAAATGTTGCTTGCATCTGTGACCAGCTACGACTACACGACAGCCTGTAGATGGAAGATGAAGGATAAGGTGGACAAATGTTGCTTGCATCTGAACAGCTACGACTACACAACAGCATGTAGATGGAAGATGACGGAGAAGGAGGACAAATGTTGCTTGCATCTGACCATCTACGACTACACGACAGCTTGTAGATGGAAGATGACGGATAAGGTGGACAAATGTTGCTTGCATCTGACGATCCACGACTACACGACAGCCTGTAAATGGAAGATGACGGATAAGGTGGACAAATGTTGCTTGCATCTGAGACCAGCTACGACTACACGACAGCCTGTAGATGGAAGATGACGGATAAGGTGGACAAATGTTGCTTGCATCTGAGACCAGCTACGACTACACGACAGCCTGTAGATGGAAGATGACGAATAAGGTGGACACATATTGCTTGCATCTGATCAGCTACGACTACACGACAGCCTGTAGATGGAAGATGATGGATAAGGTGGACAAATGTTGCTTGCATCTGACCAGCTACGACTACACGACAGCCTGTAGATGGAAGATGACGGATAAGGTGGACAAATGTTGCTTGCATCTGACCAGCTACTACTACACGACAGCCTGTAGATGGAAGATGACGGATAAGGAGGACAAATGTTGCTTGCATCTGAGACCAGCTACGATTACACGACAGCCAGTAGATGGAAGATGACGGATAAGGTGGACAAATGTTGCTTGCAGCTGTGACCAGCTACGACTACACGACAGCCTGTAGATGGAAGATGACGGATAAGGTGGACAAATGTTGCTTGCATCTGAGATCAGCTACGACTACACAACAGCCTGTTGATGGAAGATGACCGATAAGGAGGACAAATGTTGCTTGCATCTGACCAGCTACGACTACACGACAGCCTGTAGATGGAAGATGACGGATAAGGTGGACAAATGTTGCTTGCATCTGTGACCAGCTACAACTACACGACAGCCTGTAGATGGAAGATGAAGGATAAGGTGGACAAATGTTGCTTGCATCTGAACAGCTACGACTACACAACAGCCTGTAGATGGAAGATGAAGGATAAGGAGGACAAATGTTGCTTGCATCTGAGACCAGCTACGACTACACGACAGCCAGTAGATGGAAGATGACGGATAAGGTGGACAAATGTTGCTTGCAGCTGTGACCAGCTACGACTACACGACAGCCTGTAGATGGAAGATGACGGATAAGGTGGACAAATGTTGCTTGCATCTGAGATCAGCTACGACTACACAACAGCCTGTTGATGGAAGATGACCGATAAGGAGGACAAATGTTGCTTGCATCTGACCAGCTACGACTACACGACAGCCTGTAGATGGAAGATGACGGATAAGGTGGACAAATGTTGCTTGCATCTGTGACCAGCTACAACTACACGACAGCCTGTAGATGGAAGATGAAGGATAAGGTGGACAAATGTTGCTTGCATCTGAACAGCTACGACTACACAACAGCCTGTAGATGGAAGATGAAGGATAAGGTGGACAAATGTTCCTTGCATCTGACCAGCTACGAATACACGACAGCCTGTAGATGGAAGATGATGGATAAGGAGGACAAATGTTGCTTGCATCTGAGACCAGCTACGACTACACGACAGCCAGTAGATGGAAGATGACGGATAAGGTGGACAAATGTTGCTTGCAGCTGTGACCAGCTACGACTACACGACAGCCTGTAGATGGAAGATGACGGATAAGGTGGACAAATGTTGCTTGTATCTGAGATCAGCTACGACTACACAACAGCCTGTTGATGGAAGATGACCGATAAGGAGGACAAATGTTGCTTGCATCTGACCAGCTACGACTACACGACAGCCTGTAGATGGAAGATGACGGATCAGGTGGACAAATGTTGCTTGCATCTGTGACCAGCTACGACTACACGACAGCCTGTAGATGGAAGATGAAGGATAAGGTGGACAAATGTTGCTTGCATCTGACCAGCTACTACTACACGACAGCCTGTAGATGGAAGATGACGAATAAGGAGGACAAATGTTGCTTGCATCTGAGACCAGCTACGACTACACGACAGCCAGTAGATGGAAGATGACGGATAAGGTGGACAAATGTTGCTTGCAGCTGTGACCAGCTACGACTACACGACAGCCTGTAGATGGAAGATGACGGATAAGGTGGACAAATGTTGCTTGCATCTGACCAGCTACGACTACACGACAGCCTGTAGATGGAAGATGACGGATAAGGTGGACAAATGTTGCTTGCATCTGTGACCAGCTACGACTACACGACAGCCTGTAGATGGAAGATGAAGGATAAGGTGGACAAATGTTGCTTGCATCTGAACAGCTACGACTACACAACAGCCTGTAGATGGAAGATGACGGATAAGGAGGACAAATGTTGCTTGCATCTGACCATCTACGAATACACGACAGCTTGTAGATGGAAGATGACGGATAAGGTGGACAAATGTTGCTTGCATCTCACGATCCACGACTACACGACAGCCTGTAAATGGAAGATGACGGATAAGGTGGACAAATGTTGCTTGCATCTGAGACCAGCTACGACTACACGACAGCCTGTAGATGGAAGATGACGGATAAGGAGGACAAATGTTGCTTGCATCTGAGACCAGCTACGACTACACGACAGCCTGTAGATGGAAGATGACGGATAAGGTGGACAAATGTTGCTTGCATCTGAGACCAGCTACGACTACACGACAGCCTGTAGATGGAAGATGACGAATAAGGTGGACACATGTTGCTTGCATCTGATCAGCTACGACTACACGACAGCCAGTAGATGGAAGATGATGGATAAGGTGGACAAAGGTTGCTTGCATCTGACCAGCTACGACTACACGACAGCTTGTAGATGGAAGATGACGGATAAGGTGGACAAATGTTGCTTGCATCTGACCAGCTACTACTACACGACAGCCTGTAGATGGAAGATGATGGATAAGGTGGACAAATGTTGCTTGCAGCTGTGACCAGCTACGACTACACAACAGCCTGTTGATGGAAGATGACCGATAAGGAGGACAAATGTTGCTTGCATCTGACCAGCTACGACTACACGACAGCCTGTAGATGGAAGATAACGGATAAGGTGGACAAATGTTGCTTGCATCTGTGACCAGCTACGACTACACGACAGCCTGTAGATGGAAGATGAAGGATAAGGTGGACAAATGTTGCTTGCATCTGAACAGCTACGACTACACAACAGCCTGTAGATGGAAGATGAAGGATAAGGTGGACAAATGTTGCTTGCATCTGACCAGCTACGACTACACGACAGCCTGTAGATGGAAGATGATGGATAAGGAGGACAAATGTTGCTTGCATCTGAGACCAGCTACGACTACACAAAAGCCTGTAGATGGAAGATGACGGATAAGGAGGACAAATGTTGCTTGCATCTGAGACCAGCTACGACTACACAAAAACCTGTAGATGGAAGATGACGGATAAGGAGGACAAATGTTGCTTGCATCTGAGACCAGCTACGACTACACAACAGCCTGTAGATGGAAGATGACGGATAAGGAGGACAAATATTGCTTGCATCTGAGATCAGCTACGACTACCCGACAGCCAGTAGATGGAAGATGACGGATAAGATGGACAAATGTTGCTTGCATCTGACCAGCTACTACTACACGACAGCGTGTAGATGGAAGATGACGGATAAGGTGGACAAATGTTGCTTGCATCTGAGACCAGCTACGACTACACGACAGCCTGTAGATGGAAGATGACGGATAAGGAGGACAAATGTTGCTTGCATCTGACCAGCTACGACTACACGACAGCCTGTAGATGGAAGATGACGGATAAGGTGGACAAATGTTGCTTTCATCTGACCAGCTACTACTACACGACAGCCTGTAGATGGAAGATGACGGATAAGGTGGACAAATGTTGCTTGCATCTGACCAGCTACGACTACACGACAGCCTGTAGATGGAAGATGATGGATAAGGAGGACAAATGTTGCTTGCATCTGAGACCAGCTACGACTACACAAAAGCCTGTAGATGGAAGATGACGGATAAGGAGGACAAATGTTGCTTGCATCTGACCAGCTACGACTACACAACAGCCTGTAGATGGGAGATGACGGATAAGGTGGACAAATGTTGCTTGCATCTGACCAGCTCCGACTACACGACAGTCTGTAGATGGAAGATGATGGATAAGGAGGACAAATGTTGCTTGCATCTGAGACCAGCTACGACTACACAACAGCCTGTAGATGGAAGATGAGGGATAAGGGGGACAAATGTTGCTTGCATCTGACCAGCTACGACTACACGACAGCCTGTAGATGGAAGATGACGGATCAGGTGGACAAATGTTGCTTGCATTTGACCAACTACTACTACACGACAGCCTGTAGATGGAAGATGACGGATAAGGAGGACAAATATTGCTTGCATCTGAGATCAGCTACGACTACACGACAGCCAGTAGATGGAAGATGACGGATAAGATGGACAAATGTTGCTTGGATCTGACCAGCTACTACTACACGACAGCGTGTAGATGGAAGATGACGGATAAGGTGGACAAATGTTGCTTGCATCTGAGACCAGCTACGACTACACGACAGCCTGTAGATGGAAGATGACGGATAAGGAGGACAAATGTTGCTTGCATCTGACCAGCTACGACTACACGACAGCCTGTAGATGGAAGATGACGGATAAGGTGGACAAATGTTGCTTTCATCTGACCAGCTACTACTACACGACAGCCTGTAGATGGAAGATGACGGATAAGGTGGACAAATGTTGCTTGCATCTGACCAGCTACGACTACACGACAGCCTGTAGATGGAAGATGACGAATAAGGAGGACAAATGTTGCTTGCATCTCACCAGCTACGACTACACGACAGCCTGTAGATGGAAGATGACGGATAAGGTGGACAAATGTTGCTTGCATCTGACCAGCTACGACTACACGACAGCCTGTAGATGGAAGATGACGGATAAGGTGGACAAATGTTGCTTGTATATGACCAGCTACTACTACACGACAGCCTATAGATGGAAGATGACGGATAAGGAGGACAAATGTTGCTTGCATCTGAGACCAGCTACGACTACACGACAGCCTGTAGATGGAAGATGACGGATAAGGTGGACAAATGTTGCTTGCATCTGTGACCAGCTACGACTACACGACAGCCTGTAGATGGAAGATGACGGATAAGGTGGAAAAATGTTGCTTGCATCTGAGATCAGCTACGACTACACGACAGCCTGTAGATGGAAGATGACCGATAAGGAGGACAAATGTTGCTTGCATCTGACCAGCTACGACTACACAACAGCCTTTAGATGCAAATTGACGGATAAGGTGGACAAATGTTGCTTGCAGCTGTGACCAGCTACGACTACACGACAGCCTGTAGATGGAAGATGACGGATAAGGTGGACAAATGTTGCTTGCATCTGAGATCAGCTACGACTACACAACAGCCTGTTGATGGAAGATGACCGATAAGGAGGACAAATGTTGCTTGCATCTGACCAGCTACGACTACACGACAGCCTGTAGATGGAAGATGACGGATCAGGTGGACAAATGTTGCTTGCATCTGTGACCAGCTACGACTACACGACAGCCTGTAGATGGAAGATGAAGGATAAGGTGGACAAATGTTGCTTGCATCTGACCAGCTACTACTACACGACAGCCTGTAGATGGAAGATGACGGATAAGGAGGACAAATGTTGCTTGCATCTGAGACCAGCTACGACTACACGACAGCCAGTAGATGGAAGATGACGGATAAGGTGGACAAATGTTGCTTGCAGCTGTGACCAGCTACGACTACACGACAGCCTGTAGATGGAAGATGACGGATAAGGTGGACAAATGTTGCTTGCATCTGACCAGCTACGACTACACGACAGCCTGTAGATGGAAGATGACGGATAAGGTGGACAAATGTTGCTTGCATCTGTGACCAGCTACGACTACACGACAGCCTGTAGATGGAAGATGAAGGATAAGGTGGACAAATGTTGCTTGCATCTGAACAGCTACGACTACACAACAGCCTGTAGATGGAAGATGACGGATAAGGAGGACAAATGTTGCTTGCATCTGACCATCTACGAATACACGACAGCTTGTAGATGGAAGATGACGGATAAGGTGGACAAATGTTGCTTGCATCTCACGATCCACGACTACACGACAGCCTGTAAATGGAAGATGACGGATAAGGTGGACAAATGTTGCTTGCATCTGAGACCAGCTACGACTACACGACAGCCTGTAGATGGAAGATGACGGATAAGGAGGACAAATGTTGCTTGCATCTGAGACCAGCTACGACTACACGACAGCCTGTAGATGGAAGATGACGGATAAGGTGGACAAATGTTGCTTGCATCTGAGACCAGCTACGACTACACGACAGCCTGTAGATGGAAGATGACGAATAAGGTGGACACATGTTGCTTGCATCTGATCAGCTACGACTACACGACAGCCTGTAGATGGAAGATGATGGATAAGGTGGACAAAGGTTGCTTGCATCTGACCAGCTACGACTACACGACAGCTTGTAGATGGAAGATGACGGATAAGGTGGACAAATGTTGCTTGCATCTGACCAGCTACTACTACACGACAGCCTGTAGATGGAAGATGACGGATAAGGAGGACACATGTTGCTTGCATATGAGACCAGCTACGACTACACGACAGCCAGTAGATGGAAGATGATGGATAAGGTGGACAAATGTTGCTTGCAGCTGTGACCAGCTACGACTACACAACAGCCTGTTGATGGAAGATGACCGATAAGGAGGACAAATGTTGCTTGCATCTGACCAGCTACGACTACACGACAGCCTGTAGATGGAAGATAACGGATAAGGTGGACAAATGTTGCTTGCATCTGTGACCAGCTACGACTACACGACAGCCTGTAGATGGAAGATGAAGGATAAGGTGGACAAATGTTGCTTGCATCTGAACAGCTACGACTACACAACAGCCTGTAGATGGAAGATGAAGGATAAGGTGGACAAATGTTGCTTGCATCTGACCAGCTACGACTACACGACAGCCTGTAGATGGAAGATGATGGATAAGGAGGACAAATGTTGCTTGCATCTGAGACCAGCTACGACTACACAAAAGCCTGTAGATGGAAGATGACGGATAAGGAGGACAAATGTTGCTTGCATCTGAGACCAGCTACGACTACACAAAAACCTGTAGATGGAAGATGACGGATAAGGAGGACAAATGTTGCTTGCATCTGAGACCAGCTACGACTACACAAAAGCCTGTAGATGGAAGATGACGGATAAGGAGGACAAATATTGCTTGCATCTGAGATCAGCTACGACTACACGACAGCCAGTAGATGGAAGATGACGGATAAGATGGACAAATGTTGCTTGCATCTGACCAGCTACTACTACACGACAGCGTGTAGATGGAAGATGACGGATA
Source organism: Bathymodiolus septemdierum (assembly GCA_963383655.1). Taxonomy (NCBI): domain Eukaryota; kingdom Metazoa; phylum Mollusca; class Bivalvia; order Mytilida; family Modiolidae; genus Bathymodiolus; species Bathymodiolus septemdierum. The sequence goes on from OY726520.1 coordinate 71,465,562, forward strand.
AGGTGGACAAATGTTGCTTGCATCTGAGACCAGCTACGACTACACGACAGCCTGTAGATGGAAGATGACGGATAAGGAGGACAAATGTTGCTTGCATCTGACCAGCTACGACTACACGACAGCCTGTAGATGGAAGATGACGGATAAGGTGGACAAATGTTGCTTTCATCTGACCAGCTACTACTACACGACAGCCTGTAGATGGAAGATGACGGATAAGGTGGACAAATGTTGCTTGCATCTGACCAGCTACGACTACACGACAGCCTGTAGATGGAAGATGATGGATAAGGAGGACAAATGTTGCTTGCATCTGAGACCAGCTACGACTACACAAAAGCCTGTAGATGGAAGATGACGGATAAGGAGGACAAATGTTGCTTGCATCTGACCAGCTACGACTACACAACAGCCTGTAGATGGGAGATGACGGATAAGGTGGACAAATGTTGCTTGCATCTGACCAGCTCCGACTACACGACAGTCTGTAGATGGAAGATGATGGATAAGGAGGACAAATGTTGCTTGCATCTGAGACCAGCTACGACTACACAACAGCCTGTAGATGGAAGATGAGGGATAAGGGGGACAAATGTTGCTTGCATCTGACCAGCTACGACTACACGACAGCCTGTAGATGGAAGATGACGGATCAGGTGGACAAATGTTGCTTGCATTTGACCAACTACTACTACACGACAGCCTGTAGATGGAAGATGACGGATAAGGAGGACAAATATTGCTTGCATCTGAGATCAGCTACGACTACACGACAGCCAGTAGATGGAAGATGACGGATAAGATGGACAAATGTTGCTTGCATCTGACCAGCTACTACTACACGACAGCGTGTAGATGGAAGATGACGGATAAGGTGGACAAATGTTGCTTGCATCTGAGACCAGCTACGACTACACGACAGCCTGTAGATGGAAGATGACGGATAAGGAGGACAAATGTTGCTTGCATCTGACCAGCTACGACTACACGACAGCCTGTAGATGGAAGATGACGGATAAGGTGGACAAATGTTGCTTTCATCTGACCAGCTACTACTACACGACAGCCTGTAGATGGAAGATGACGGATAAGGTGGACAAATGTTGCTTGCATCTGACCAGCTACGACTACACGACAGCCTGTAGATGGAAGATGACGAATAAGGAGGACAAATGTTGCTTGCATCTCACCAGCTACGACTACACGACAGCCTGTAGATGGAAGATGACGGATAAGGTGGACAAATGTTGCTTGCATCTGACCAGCTACGACTACACGACAGCCTGTAGATGGAAGATGACGGATAAGGTGGACAAATGTTGCTTGTATATGACCAGCTACTACTACACGACAGCCTATAGATGGAAGATGACGGATAAGGAGGACAAATGTTGCTTGCATCTGAGACCAGCTACGACTACACGACAGCCTGTAGATGGAAGATGACGGATAAGGTGGACAAATGTTGCTTGCATCTGTGACCAGCTACGACTACACGACAGCCTGTAGATGGAAGATGACGGATAAGGTGGACAAATGTTGCTTGCATCTGAGATCAGCTACGACTACACGACAGCCTGTAGATGGAAGATGACCGATAAGGAGGACAAATGTTGCTTGCATCTGACCAGCTACGACTACACAACAGCCTTTAGATGCAAATTGACGGATAAGGTGGACAAATGTTGCTTGCATCTGACCAACTACGACTACACGACAGCCTGTAGATGGAAGATGATGATAAGGAGGACAAATGTTGCTTGCATCTGAGACCAGCTACGACTACACAACAGCCTGTAGATGGAAGAAGACGGATAAAGTGGACAAATGTTGCTTGCATCTGACCAGCTACGACTACACGACAGCCTGTAGATGGAAGATGACGGATAAGGTGGACAAATGTTGCTTGCATCTGACCAGCTACTACTACACGACAGCCTGTAGATTGAAGATAACGGATAAGGAGGACAAATGTTGCTTGCATCTGAGATCAGCTACGACTACACAATAGCCTGTAGATGGAAGATGACGGATAAGGTGGACAAATGTTGCTTCCATCTGAGACCAGCTACGACTACACATCAGCCTGTAGATGGAATATGACGGATAAGGTGGACAAATATTGCTTGCATCTGAGACCAGCTACGACTACACGACAGCCTGTAGATAGATGGAAGATGACGGATAAGGTGGACAAATGTTGCTTGCATCTGACCAGCTACGACTACACGACAGCCTGTAGATGGAAGATGACGGATAAGGAGGACAAATGTTGCTTGCATCTGAAACCAGCTACGAATACACAACAGCCTGTAGATGGAAGATGACGGATCAGGAGGACAAAAGTTGCTTGTGTCTGAGACCAGCAACGACTACACAAAAGCCTGTAGATGGAAGATGACGGATAAGGTGGACAAATGCTGCTTGCATCTGAGACCAGCTACGACTACACGACAGCCTGCAGATGGAAGATGACGGATAAGGTGGACAAATGTTGCTTGCATCTGATACCAGCTACGACTACACAACAGCCTGTAGATGGAAGATGACGGATAAGGTGGACAAATGTTGCTTGCATCTGACCAGCTACGACTACACGACAGCCTGTAGCTGGAAGATGACGGATAAGGTGGACAAATGTTGCTTGCATCTGTGACCAGCTACGACTACACGACAGCCTGTAGATGGAAGATGAAGGATAAGGTGGACAAATGTTGCTTGCATCTGAACAGCTACGACTACACAACAGCCTGTAGATGGAAGATGACGGATAAGGTGGACAAATGTTGCTTGCATCTGACCAGCTACGACTACACGACAGCCTGTAGATGGAAGATGATGGATAAGGAGGACAAATGTTGCTTGCATCGGAGACCAGCTACGACTACACAAAACCTTGTAGATGGAAGATGACCGATAAGGAGGACAAATGTTGCTTGCATCTGACCAGCTACGACTACACAACAGCCTGTAGATGGAAGATGACGGATAAGGTGGACAAATGTTGCTTGCATCTGACCAGCTCCGACTACACGACAGCCTGTAGATGGAAGATGATGGATAAGGAGGACAAATGTTGCTTGCATCTGAGACCAGCTACGACTACACAACAGCCTGTAGATGGAAGATGACGTATAAGGGGGACAAATGTTGCTTGCATCTGACCAGCTACGACTACACGACAGCCTGTAGATGGAAGATGACGGATAAGGTGGACAAATGTTGCTTGCATTTGACCAGCTACTACTACACGACAGCCTGTAGATGGAAGATGACGGATAAGGTGGACAAATGTTGCTTGCATCTGAGATCAGCTACGACTACACGACAGCCTGTAGATGGAAGATGACGGATAAGGTGGACAAATGTTGCTTGCATCTGACCAGCTACTACTACACGACAGCCTGTAGATGGAAGATGACGGATAAGGTGGACAAATGTTGCTTGCATCTGACCAGCTACGACTACACGACAGCCTGTAGATGGAAGATGACGAATAAGGAGGACAAATGTTGCTTGCATCTGAGACCAGCTACGACTACACGACAGCCTGTAGATGGAAGATGACGGATAAGGTGGACAAATGTTGCTTGCATCTGTGACCAGCTACGACTACACGACAGCCTGTAGATGGAAGATGACGGATAAGGTGGACAAATGTTGCTTGCATCTGAGATCAGCTACGACTACACAACAGCCTGTAGATGGAAGATGACCGATAAGGAGGACAAATGTTGCTTGCATCTTACCAGCTATGACGACACAACAGCCTGTAGATGCAAATTGACGGATAAGGTGGACAAATGTTGCTTGCATCTGACCAAATACGACTACACGACAGCCTGTAGATGGAAGATGATGGATAAGGAGGACAAATGTTGCTTGCATCTGAGACCAGCTACGACTACACAACAGCCTGTAGATGGAAGATGACGGATAAGGTGGACAAATGTTGCTTGCATCTGACCAGCTACGACTACACGACAGCCTGTAGATGGAAGATGACGGATAAGGTGGACAAATGTTGCTTGCATCTGACCAGCTACTACTACACGACAGCCTGTAGATGGAAGATGACGGATAAGGAGGACAAATGTTGCTTGCATCTGAGATCAGCTACGACTACACAATAGCCTGTAGATGGAAGATGACAGATAAGGAGGACAAATGTTGCTTGCATCTGACCAGCTACGACTACACAACAGCCTGTAGATAGATGGAAGATGACGGATAAGGTGGACAAATGTTGCTTCCATCTGAGATCAGCTACGACTACACAACAGCCTGTAGATGGAAGATGACGGATAAGGTGGACAAATGTTGCATGCATCTGACCAGCAACGACTACACGACAGCCTGTAGATGGAAGATGACGGATAAGATGGACAAATGTTGCTTGCATCTGAGACCAGCTACGACTACACAACAGCCTGTAGATGGAAGATGACGGATAAGGTGGACAAATGTTGCTTGCATCTGAGACCAGCTACGACTACACATCAGCCTGTAGATGGAAGATGACGGATAAGGTGGACAAATGTTGCTTGCATCTGTGACCAGCTACGACTACACGACAGCCTGTAGATAGATGGAAGATGACGGATAAGGTGGACAAATGTTGCTTGCATCTGACCAGCAACGACTACACGACAGCCTGTAGATGGAAGATGACGGATAAGATGGACAAATGTTGCTTGCATCTGAGACCAGCTACGACTACACAACAGCCTGTAGATGGAAGATGACGGATAAGGTGGACAAATATTGCTTGCATCTGAGACCAGCTACGACTACACATCAGCCTGTAGATGGAAGATGACGGATAAGGTGGACAAATGTTGCTTGCATCTGAGACCAGCTACGACTACACGACAGCCTGTAGATAGATGGAAGATGACGGATAAGGTGGACAAATGTTGCTTGCATCTGACCAGCTACGACTACACGACAGCCTGTAGATGGAAGATGACGGATAAGGTGGACAAATGTTGCTTGCATCTGAAACCAGCTACGAATACACAACAGCCTGTAGATGGAAGATGACGGATCAGGAGGGAAAAAGTTGCTTGTGTCTGAGACCAGCAACGACTACACAACAGCCTGTAGATGGAAGATGACGGATAAGGTGGACAAATGTTGCTTGCATCTGAGACCAGCTACGACTACACAACAGCCTGTAGATGGAAGATGACGGATAAGGTGGACAAATGTTGCTTGCATCTGACCAGCTACGACTACACAACAGCCTGTAGATGGAAGATGACGGATAAGGTGGACAAATGTTGCTTGCATCTGACCATCTACGACTATGCAACAGCCTGTAGATGGAAGATGACGGATAAGGTGGACAAATGTTGTTTGCATCTGAGACCAGCTACGACTACACAACAGCCTGTAGATGGAAGATGACGGATAAGGTGGACAAATGTTGCTTGCATCTGACCAGCTACGACTACACGACAACCTGTAAATGGAAGATGACGGAAAAGGTGGACAAATGTTGCTTGCATCTGACCAGCTACGACTACACGACAGCCTGTAGATGGAAGATGACGGATAAGGTGGACAAATGTTGCTTGCATCTGACCAGCTACGACTACACGACAACCTGTAGATGGAAGATGACGGATAAGGTTGACAAATGTTGCTTGCATCTGACCAGCTACGACTACACGACAGCCTGTAGATGGAAGATGACGGATAAGGAGGACAAATGTTGCTTGCATCTGACCAGCTACGACTACACAACAGCCTGTAGATGGAAGATGATGGATAAGGTGGACAAATGTTGCTTGCATCTGACCAGCTACGACTACACGACAGCCTGTAAATGGAAGATGACGGATAAGGAGGACAAATATTGCTTGCATCTGAGACCAGCTACGAATACACAACAGCCTGTAGATGGAAGATGACGGATAAGGAGGACAAATGTTGCATACATCTGAGACCAGCTACGACTACACAACAGCCTGTAGATGGAAGATGACGGATAAGGTGGACAAATGTTGCTTGCATCTGAGACCAGCTACGACTACACGACAGATTGTAGATGGAAGATGACGGATAAGGTGGACAAATGTTGCTTGCATCTGAGACCAGCTACGACTACACGACAGCCTGCAGATGGAATATGACGGATAAGGTGGACAAATGTTGCGTGCATCTGAGACCAGCTACGACTACGCGACAGCCTGTAGATCGAAAATGACGGATAAGGTGGACAAATGTTGCTTGCATCTGAGACCAGCTACGACTACACGACAGCCTGCAGATGGATGATGACGGATAAGGTGGACAAATGTTGCTTGCATCTGACCAGCAACGACTACACAACAGCCTGTAGATGGAAGATGACGGATGAGGTGGACAAATGTTGCTTGCATCTGACCAGCTACGACTACACGACAGCCGGTAGATGAAAGATGACGGATAAGGTGGACAAATGGTGCTTGTATCTGAGACCAGCTACGACTACAGGACAGCCTGTAGATGGAAGATGACGGATAAGGCGGACACATGTTGCTTGCATCTGAGACCAGCTACGACTACACGACAGCCTGTAGATGGAAGATGACGAATAAGGTGGACAAATGTTGCTTGCATCTGACCAGCTACTACTACACGACAGCCTGTAGATGGAAGATGACGGATAAGGTGGACAAATGTTGCTTGCATCTGAGACCAGCTACGAATACACAACAGCCTGTAGATGGAAGATGACGGATAAGGTGAACAAATGTTGGTTGCATCTGACCAGCTACGACTACACGACAGCCTGTAGATGGAAGATGACGTATAAGGAGGACAAATGTTGCTTGCATCTGAGACCAGCTATGAATACACAACAGCCTGTAGATGGAAGATGACCGATAAGGAGGACACATGTTGCTTACATCTGAGACCAGCTACGACTACACAACAGCCTGTAGATGGAAGATGACGGATAAGGTGGACAAATGTTGCTGGCATCTGAGACCAGCTACGACTACATGACAGCCTGTACATGGAAGATGATGGATAAGGTGGACAAATGTTGCTTGTATCTGACCAGTTACGACTACACAACAGCCTGTAGATGGAAGATGACGGAAAAGGTGGACAAATATTGCTTGCATCTGACCAGCTACGACTACGCGACAACCTGTAGATGGAAGATGACGGATGAGGTGGACAAATGTTGCTTGCATCTGACCAGCAACGACTACACGACAGCCTGTAGATGGAAGATGACGGATAAGGTGGACAAATGTTGCTTGCATCTGACCAGCTACGACTACACAACAGCCTGTAGATGGAAGATGATGGATAAGGTGGACAAATGTTGCTTGCATCTGACCAGCTACGACTACACGACAGCCTGTAAATGGAAGATGACGGATAAGGAGGACAAATATTGCTTGCATCTGAGACCAGCTACGACTACACAACAGCCTGTAGATGGAAGATGACGGATAAGGTGGACAAATGTTGCTTGCATCTGAGACCAGCTACGACTACACGACAGATTGTAGATGGAAGATGACGGATAAGGTGGACAAATGTTGCTTGCATCTGAGATCAGCTACGACTACCCGACAACCTGTAGATGGAAGATGACGGATAAGGTGGACAAATGTTGCTTGCATCTGAGACCAGCTACGACTACACGACAGCCTGCAGATGGATGATGACGGATAAGGTGGACAAATGTTGCTTGCATCTGACCAGCTACTACTACACGACAGCCTGTAGATGGAAGATGACGGATAAGGTGGACAAATGTTGCTTGCATCTGACCAGCTACGACTACACGACAGCCTGTAGATGGAAGATGACGAATAAGGAGGACAAATGTTGCTTGCATCTGAGACCAGCTACGACTACACGACAGCCTGTAGATGGAAGATGACGGATAAGGTGGATAAATGTTGCTTGCATCTGTGACCAGCTACGACTACACGACAGCCTGTAGATGGAAGATGACGGATAAGGTGGACAAATGTTGCTTGCATCTGAGATCAGCTACGACTACACAACAGCCTGTAGATGGAAGATGACCGATAAGGAGGACAAATGTTGCTTGCATCTTACCAGCTATGACGACACAACAGCCTGTAGATGCAAATTGACGGATAAGGTGGACAAATGTTGCTTGCATCTGACCAAATACGACTACACGACAGCCTGTAGATGGAAGATGATGGATAAGGAGGACAAATGTTGATTGCATCTGAGACCAGCTACGACTACACAACAGCCTGTAGATGGAAGATGACGGATAAGGTGGACAAATGTTGCTTGCATCTGACCAGCTACGACTACACGACAGCCTGTAGATGGAAGATGACGGATAAGGTGGACAAATGTTGCTTGCATCTGACCAGCTACTACTACACGACAGCCTGTAGATGGAAGATGACGGATAAGGAGGACAAATGTTGCTTGCATCTGAGATCAGCTACGACTACACAATAGCCTGTAGATGGAAGATGACAGATAAGGAGGACAAATGTTGCTTGCATCTGACCAGCTACGACTACACAACAGCCTGTAGATAGATGGAAGATGACGGATAAGGTGGACAAATGTTGCTTCCATCTGAGATCAGCTACGACTACACAACAGCCTGTAGATGGAAGATGACGGATAAGGTGGACAAATGTTGCATGCATCTGACCAGCAACGACTACACGAGAGCCTGTAGATGGAAGATGACGGATAAGATGGACAAATGTTGCTTGCATCTGAGACCAGCTACGACTACACAACAGCCTGTAGATGGAAGATGACGGATAAGGTGGACAAATGTTGCTTGCATCTGAGACCAGCTACGACTACACATCAGCCTGTAGATGGAAGATGACGGATAAGGTGGACAAATGTTGCTTGCATCTGTGACCAGCTACGACTACACGACAGCCTGTAGATAGATGGAAGATGACGGATAAGGTGGACAAATGTTGCTTGCATCTGACCAGCAACGACTACACGACAGCCTGTAGATGGAAGATGACGGATAAGATGGACAAATGTTGCTTGCATCTGAGACCAGCTACGACTACACAACAGCCTGTAGATGGAAGATGACGGATAAGGTGGACAAATATTGCTTGCATCTGAGACCAGCTACGACTACACATCAGCCTGTAGATGGAAGATGACGGATAAGGTGGACAAATGTTGCTTGCATCTGAGACCAGCTACGACTACACGACAGCCTGTAGATAGATGGAAGATGACGGATAAGGTGGACAAATGTTGCTTGCATCTGACCAGCTACGACTACACGACAGCCTGTAGATGGAAGATGACGGATAAGGTGGACAAATGTTGCTTGCATCTGAAACCAGCTACGAATACACAACAGCCTGTAGATGGAAGATGACGGATCAGGAGGGAAAAAGTTGCTTGTGTCTGAGACCAGCAACGACTACACAACAGCCTGTAGATGGAAGATGACGGATAAGGTGGACAAATGTTGCTTGCATCTGAGACCAGCTACGACTACACAACAGCCTGTAGATGGAAGATGACGGATAAGGTGGACAAATGTTGCTTGCATCTGACCAGCTACGACTACACGACAGCCTGTAGATGGAAGATGACGGATAAGGTGGACAAATGTTGCTTGCATCTGACCAGCTACGACTACACGACAACCTGTAGATGGAAGATGACGGATAAGGTTGACAAATGTTGCTTGCATCTGACCAGCTACGACTACACGACAGCCTGTAGATGGAAGATGACGGATAAGGAGGACAAATGTTGCTTGCATCTGACCAGCTACGACTACACAACAGCCTGTAGATGGAAGATGATGGATAAGGTGGACAAATGTTGCTTGCATCTGACCAGCTACGACTACACGACAGCCTGTAAATGGAAGATGACGGATAAGGAGGACAAATATTGCTTGCATCTGAGACCAGCTACGAATACACAACAGCCTGTAGATGGAAGATGACGGATAAGGAGGACAAATGTTGCATACATCTGAGACCAGCTACGACTACACAACAGCCTGTAGATGGAAGATGACGGATAAGGTGGACAAATGTTGCTTGCATCTGAGACCAGCTACGACTACACGACAGATTGTAGATGGAAGATGACGGATAAGGTGGACAAATGTTGCTTGCATCTGAGACCAGCTACGACTACACGACAGCCTGCAGATGGAATATGACGGATAAGGTGGACAAATGTTGCGTGCATCTGAGACCAGCTACGAGTACGCGACAGCCTGTAGATCGAAAATGACGGATAAGGTGGACAAATGTTGCTTGCATCTGAGACCAGCTACGACTACACGACAGCCTGCAGATGGATGATGACGGATAAGGTGGACAAATGTTGCTTGCATCTGACCAGCAACGACTACACAACAGCCTGTAGATGGAAGATGACGGATGAGGTGGACAAATGTTGCTTGCATCTGACCAGCTACGACTACACGACAGCCGGTAGATGAAAGATGACGGATAAGGTGGACAAATGGTGCTTGTATCTGAGACCAGCTACGACTACAGGACAGCCTGTAGATGGAAGATGACGGATAAGGCGGACACATGTTGCTTGCATCTGAGACCAGCTACGACTACACGACAGCCTGTAGATGGAAGATGACGAATAAGGTGGACAAATGTTGCTTGCATCTGACCAGCTACTACTACACGACAGCCTGTAGATGGAAGATGACGGATAAGGTGGACAAATGTTGCTTGCATCTGAGACCAGCTACGAATACACAACAGCCTGTAGATGGAAGATGACGGATAAGGTGAACAAATGTTGCTTGCATCTGACCAGCTACGACTACACGACAGCCTGTAGATGGAAGATGACGGATAAGGAGGACAAATGTTGCTTGCATCTGAGACCAGCTATGAATACACAACAGCCTGTAGATGGAAGATGACCGATAAGGAGGACAAATGTTGCTTACATCTGAGACCAGTTACGACTACACAACAGCCTGTAGATGGAAGATGACGGATAAGGTGGACAAATGTTGCTGGCATCTGAGACCAGCTACGACTACATGACGGCCTGTACATGGAAGATGATGGATAAGGTGGACAAATGTTGCTTGTATCTGACCAGTTACGACTACACAACAGCCTGTAGATGGAAGATGACGGAAAAGGTGGACAAATGTTGCTTGCATCTGACCAGCTACGACTACGCGACAACCTGTAGATGGAAGATGACGGATGAGGTGGACAAATGTTGCTTGCATCTGACCAGCAACGACTACACGACAGCCTGTAGATGGAAGATGACGGATAAGGTGGACAAATGTTGCTTGCATCTGACCAGCTACGACTACACAACAGCCTGTAGATGGAAGATGATGGATAAGGTGGACAAATGTTGCTTGCATCTGACCAGCTACGACTACACGACAGCCTGTAAATGGAAGATGACGGATAAGGAGGACAAATATTGCTTGCATCTGAGACCAGCTACCACTACACAACAGCCTGTAGATGGAAGATGACGGATAAGGTGGACAAATGTTGCTTGCATCTGAGACCAGCTACGACTACACGACAGATTGTAGATGGAAGATGACGGATAAGGTGGACAAATGTTGCTTGCATCTGAGATCAGCTACGACTACCCGACAACCTGTAGATGGAAGATGACGGATAAGGTGGACAAATGTTGCTTGCATCTGACCAGCTACGACTACACGACAGCCTGTAGATGGAAGATGACGGATAAGGTGGACAAATGTTGCTTGTATCTGAGACCAGCTACAACTACAGGACAGCCTGTAGATGGAAGATGACCTATAAGGCGGACACATGTTGCTTGCATCTGAGACCAGCTACGACTACACGACAGCCTGTAGATGGAAGATGACGAATAAGGTGGACAAATGTTGCTTGCATCTGACCAGCTACTACTACACGACAGCCTGTAGATGGAAGATGACGGATAAGGTGGACAAATGTTGCTTGCATGTGAGACCAGCTACGAATACACAACAGCCTGTAGATGGAAGATGACGGATAAGGTGAACAAATGTTGCTTGCATCTGACCAGCTACGACTACACGACAGCCTGTAGATGGAAGATGACGGATAAGGAGGACAAATGTTGCTTGCATCTGAGACCAGCTATGAATACACAACAGTCTGTAGATGGTAGATGACCGATAAGGAGGACACATGTTGCTTACATCTGAGACCAGCTACGACTACACAACAGCCTGTAGATGGAAGATGACGGATAAGGTGGACAAATGTTGCTGGCATCTGAGACCAACTACGACTACATGACAGCCTGTCCATGGAAGATGATGGATAAGGTGGACAAATGTTGCTTGTATCTGACCAGCTACGACTACACAACAGCCTGTAGATGGAAGATGACGGAAAAGGTGGACAAATGTTGCTTGCATCTGACCAGCTACGACTACGCCACAGCCTGTAGATGGAAGATGACGGATGAGGTGGACAAATGTTGCTTGCATCTGACCAGCAACGACTACACGACAGCCTGTAGATGGAAGATGACGGATAAGGTGGACAAATGTTGCTTGCATCTGACCAGCTACGACTACACAACAGCATGTAGATGGAAGATGACGGATAAGGAGGACAAATGTTGCTTGCATCTGAGACCAGCTACGACTACACAACAGCCTGTAGATGGAAGATGACGGATAAGGTGGACACATGTTGCTTGCATCTGACCAGCTACGACTACACCAGAGCTTGTAGATGGAAGATGACGGATAAGGTGGACACATGTTGCTTGCATCTGACCAGCTACGACTACACGACAGCATGTAGATGGAAGATGACGGATAAGGTGGACACATGTTGCTTGCATCTGACCAGTTACGACTACACGACAGCCTGTAGATGGAAGATGATGGATAAGGTGGACAAATGTTGCTTGCATCTGACCAGCTACGACTACACGACAGTCTGTAGATGGAAGATGACGGATAAGGCGGACAAATGTTGCTTGCATCTGACCAGCTACGACTACACGACAGCCTGTAGATGGAAGATGACGGATAAGGAGGACAAATGTTGCTTGCATCTGACCAGCTACGACTACACGACAGCCTGTAGATGGAAGATGACGGATAAGAAGGACAAATGTTGCTTGCATCTGAGACCAGCTATGAATACACAACAGCCTGTAGATGGAAGATGACCGATAAGGAGGACAAATGTTGCTTACATCTGAGACCAGCTACGACTACACAACAGCCTGTAGATGGAAGATGACGGATAAGGTGGACAAATGTTGCTGGCATCTGAGACCAGCTACGACTACACGACAGCCTGTAGATGGAAGATGACGGATAAGGTGGACAAATGTTGCTTGCATCTGAGACCAGCTACGACTACATGATAGCCTGTACATGGAAGATGATGGATAAGGTGGACAAATGTTGCTTGCATCGGAGACCAGCTACGACTACACGACAGCTTGTAGATGGAAGATGACGGATAAGGTGGACAAATGTTGCTTGCATCTGAGACCAGCTACGACTACACGACAACCTGTAGATGGAAGATGACGGATAAGGTGGACAAATGTTGCTTGTATCTGAGACCAGCTACGACTACAGGACAGCCTGTAGATGGAAGATGACGGATAAGGCGGACAAATGTTGCTTGCATCTGACCAGCTACGACTACACGACAGCCTGTAGATTGAAGATGACGGATAAGGAGGACAAATGTTGCTTGCATCTGACCAGCTACGACTACACGACAGCCTGTAGATGGAAGATGACGGATAAGGAGGACAAATGTTGCTTGCATCTGAGACCAGCTATGAATACACAACAGCCTGTAGATGGAAGATGACCGATAAGGAGGACAAATGTTGCTTACATCTGAGACCAGCTACGACTACACAACAGCCTGTAGATGGAAGATGACGGATAAGGTGGACAAATGTTGCTGGCATCTGAGACCAGCTACGACTACACGACAGCCTGTAGATGGAAGATGATGGATAAGGTGGACAAATGTTGCTTGCATCGGAGACCAGCTACGACTACACGACAGCTTGTAGATGGAAGATGACGGATAAGGTGGACAAATGTTGCTTGCATCTGAGACCAGCTACGACTACACGACAACCTGTAGATGGAAGATGACGGATAAGGTGGACAAATGTTGCTTGTATCTGAGACCAGCTACGACTACAGGACAGCCTGTAGATGGAAGATGACGGATAAGGCGGACAAATGTTGCTTGCATCTGACCAGCTACGACTACACGACAGCCTGTAGATTGAAGATGACGGATAAGGAGGACAAATGTTGCTTGCATCTGACCAGCTACGACTACACGACAGCCTGTAGATGGAAGATGACGGATAAGGAGGACAAATGTTGCTTGCATCTGAGACCAGCTATGAATACACAACAGCCTGTAGATGGAAGATGACCGATAAGGAGGACAAATGTTGCTTACATCTGAGACCAGCTACGACTACACAACAGCCTGTAGATGGAAGATGACGGATAAGGTGGACAAATGTTGCTGGCATCTGAGACCAGCTACGACTACACGACAGCCTGTAGATGGAAGATGACGGATAAGGTGGACAAATGTTGCTTGCATCTGAGACCAGCTACGACTACAGGATAGCCTGTACATGGAAGATGATGGATAAGGTGGACAAATGTTGCTTGCATCTGAGACCAGCTACGACTACACGACAGCTTGTAGATGGAAGATGACGGATAAGGTGGACAAATGTTGCTTGCATCTGAGACCAGCTACGACTACACGACAACCTGTAGATGGAAGATGACGGATAAGGTGGACAAATGTTGCTTGTATCTGAGACCAGCTACGACTACAGGACAGCCTGTACATGGAAGATGACAGATAAGGCGGACACATGTTGCTTGCATCTGAGACCAGCTACGACTACACAACAGCCTGTAGATGGAAGATGACGAATAAAGTGGACAAATGTTGCTTGCATCTGACCAGCGACGACTACACAACAGCCTGTAGATGGAAAATGACGGATGAGGTGGACAAATGTTGCTTGCATCTGACCAGCTACTACTACACAACAGCCTGTAGATGGAAGATGACGGATAAGGTGAACAAATGTTGCTTGCATCTGACCAGCTACGACTACACGACAGCCTGTAGATGGAAGATGACGGATAAGGAGGACAAATGTTGCTTGCATCTGAGACCAGCTATGAATACACGACAGCCTGTAGATGGAAGATGACCGATAAGGAGGACAAATGTTGCTTACATCTGAGACCAGCTACGACTACACAACAGCCTGTAGATGGAAGATGACGGATAAG
Source organism: Bathymodiolus septemdierum (assembly GCA_963383655.1). Taxonomy (NCBI): domain Eukaryota; kingdom Metazoa; phylum Mollusca; class Bivalvia; order Mytilida; family Modiolidae; genus Bathymodiolus; species Bathymodiolus septemdierum. The sequence goes on from OY726520.1 coordinate 71,480,863, forward strand.
GTGGACAAATGTTGCTTGCAACTGAGACCAGCTACGACTACAGGACAGCCTGTACATGGAAGATGATGGATAAGGTGGACAAATGTTGCTTGTATCTGACCAGCTACGACTACACAACAGCCTGTAGATGGAAGATGACGGAAAAGGTGGACAAATGTTGCTTGCATCTGACCAGCTACGACTACACGACAGCCTGTAGATGGAAGATGACGGATAAGGAGGACAAATGTTGCTTGCATCTGACCAGCTACGACTACACGACAGCCTGTAGATGGAAGATGACGGATAAGGAGGACAAATGTTGCTTGCATCTGAGACCAGCTATGAATACACAACAGCCTGTAGATGGAAGATGACCGATAAGGAGGACAAATGTTGCTTACATCTGAGACCAGCTACGACTACACAACAGCCTGTAGATGGAAGATGACGGATAAGGTGGACAAATGTTGCTGGCATCTGAGACCAGCTACGACTACACGACAGCCTGTAGATGGAAGATGACGGATAAGGTGGACAAATGTTGCTTGCATCTGAGACCAGCTACGACTACATGATAGCCTGTACATGGAAGATGATGGATAAGGTGGACAAATGTTGCTTGCATCTGAGACCAGCTACGACTACACGACAACCTGTAGATGGAAGATGACGGATAAGGTGGACAAATGTTGCTTGTATCTGAGACCAGCTACGACTACAGGACAGCCTGTAGATGGAAGATGACGGATAAGGCGGACAAATGTTGCTTGCATCTGACCAGCTACGACTACACGACAGCCTGTAGATTGAAGATGACGGATAAGGAGGACAAATGTTGCTTGCATCTGACCAGCTACGACTACACGACAGCCTGTAGATGGAAGATGACGGATAAGGAGGACAAATGTTGCTTGCATCTGAGACCAGCTATGAATACACAACAGCCTGTAGATGGAAGATGACCGATAAGGAGGACAAATGTTGCTTACATCTGAGACCAGCTACGACTACACAACAGCCTGTAGATGGAAGATGACGGATAAGGTGGACAAATGTTGCTGGCATCTGAGACCAGCTACGACTACACGACAGCCTGTAGATGGAAGATGACGGATAAGGTGGACAAATGTTGCTTGCATCTGAGACCAGCTACGACTACAGGATAGCCTGTACATGGAAGATGATGGATAAGGTGGACAAATGTTGCTTGCATCTGAGACCAGCTACGACTACACGACAGCTTGTAGATGGAAGATGACGGATAAGGTGGACAAATGTTGCTTGCATCTGAGACCAGCTACGACTACACGACAACCTGTAGATGGAAGATGACGGATAAGGTGGACAAATGTTGCTTGTATCTGAGACCAGCTACGACTACAGGACAGCCTGTAGATGGAAGATGACGGATAAGGCGGACACATGTTGCTTGCATCTGAGACCAGCTACGACTACACAACAGCCTGTAGATGGAAGATGACGAATAAAGTGGACAAATGTTGCTTGCATCTGACCAGCGACGACTACACAACAGCCTGTAGATGGAAAATGACGGATGAGGTGGACAAATGTTGCTTGCATCTGACCAGCTACTACTACACAACAGCCTGTAGATGGAAGATGACGGATAAGGTGAACAAATGTTGCTTGCATCTGACCAGCTACGACTACACGACAGCCTGTAGATGGAAGATGACGGATAAGGAGGACAAATGTTGCTTGCATCTGAGACCAGCTATGAATACACGACAGCCTGTAGATGGAAGATGACCGATAAGGAGGACAAATGTTGCTTACATCTGAGACCAGCTACGACTACACAACAGCCTGTAGATGGAAGATGACGGATAAGGTGGACAAATGTTGCTTGCAACTGAGACCAGCTACGACTACAGGACAGCCTGTACATGGAAGATGATGGATAAGGTGGACAAATGTTGCTTGTATCTGACCAGCTACGACTACACAACAGCCTGTAGATGGAAGATGACGGAAAAGGTGGACAAATGTTGCTTGCATCTGACCAGCTACGACTACACGACAGCCTGTAGATGGAAGATGACGGATAAGGTGGACAAATGTTGCTTGCATCTGACCAGCTACAACTACACAGCAGCATGTAGATGGAAGATGACGGATAAGGTGGACACATGTTGCTTGCATCTGACCAGCTACGACTACACGACAGCTTGTAGATGGAAGATGACGGATAAGGTGGACACATGTTGCTCGCATCTGACCAGTTACGACTACACGACAGCCTGTAGATGGAAGATGATGGATAAGGTGGACAAATGTTGCTTGCATCTGAGATCAGCTACGACTGCACAACAGCCTGTAGATGGAAGATGACGAATAAGGTGGACACATGTTGCTTGCATCTGACCAGGTACGACTACACAAGAAACTGTAGATGGAAGATGACGGATAAGGTGGACAAATGTTGCTTGCATCTGACCAGCTATGACTACACAACAGCATGCAGATGGAAGATGACGGATAAGGAGGACAAATGTTGCTTGCATCTGAAACCAGCTACGACTACACGACAGCCTGTAGATGGAAGATGACGGATAAGGTGGACAAATGTTGCTTGCATCTGACCAGCTACGACTACACGACAGCCTGTAGATGGAAGATGACGGATAAAGTGGACAAATGTTGCTTGCATCTGACCAGCTACGACTACACAACAGCCTGTAGATGGAAAATGACGGATGAGGTGGACAAATGTTGCTGGCATCTGAGACCAGCTACGACTACACAACAGCCTGTAGATGGAAAATGACGGATGAGGTGGACAAATGTTGCTGGCATCTGAGACCAGCTACGACTACACGACAGCCTGTAGATGGAAGATGACGGATAAGGTGGACAAATGTTGCATGCATCTGAGACCAGCTACGACTACATGACAGCCTGTAGATGGAAGGTGACGGATAAGGTGGACAAATGTTGCTTGCATCTGAGACCAGCTACGACTACATGACAGCCTGTAGATCGAAGGTGACAGATAAGGTGGAAAAATGTTGCTTGCATCTGACCAGATACGACTACACAAGAAACTGTAGATGGAAGATGACGGATAAGGTGGACAAATGTTGCTTGCATCTGACCAGCTATGACTACACAACAGCATGCAGATGGAAGATGACGGATAAGGAGGACAAATGTTGCTTGCATCTGAAACCAGCTACGACTACACGACAGCCTGTAGATGGAAGATGACGGATAAGGTGGACAAATGTTGCTTGCATCTGACCAGCTACGACTACACGACAGCCTGTAGATGGAAGATGACGGATAAGGTGGACAAATGTTGCTTGCATCTGACCAGCTACTACTACACAACAGCCTGTAGATTGAAGATGACGGATAAGGTGGACAAATGTTGCTTGCATCTGACCAGCTACTACTACACGACAGCCTGTAGATGGAAGATGACGGATAAGGAGGACAAATATTGCTTGCATCTGACCAGCTACTACTACACGACAGCCTGTAGATGGAAGATGACGGATAAGGAGGACAAATGTTGCTTGCATCTGAGACCAGTTACGACTACACGACAGCCAGTAGATGGAAGATGACGGATAAGGTGGACAAATTTTGCTTGCATCTGACCAGCTACGACTACACGACAGCCTGTAGATGGAAGATGACGGATCAGGAGGACAAATGTTGCTTGCCTCTGACCAGCTACGACTACACGACAGCCTGTAGATAGAAGATGACGGATAAGGTGGACAAATGTTGCTTGCATCTGACCAGCAACGACTACACGACAGCCTGTAGATAGAAAATGACGGATAAGGTGGACAAATGTTGCTTTCATCTGACCAGCTACTACTACACGACAGCCTGTAGATGGAAGATGACGGATAAGGTGGACAAATGTTGCTCGCATCTGACCAGCTACGACTACACGATAGCCTGTAGATGGAAGATGACGGATAAGGTGGACAAATGTTGCTTGCATCTGACCAGCTACTACTACACGACAGCCTGTAGATGGAAGATGACGGATAAGGAGGACAAATGTTGCTTGCATCTGAGAACAGCTACGACTACACGACAGCATGTAGATGGAAGATGACGGATAAGGTGGACAAATGTTGCTGGCATCTGTGACCAGCTACGACTACACGACAGCCTGTAGATGGAAGATGACGGATAAGGTGGACAAATGTTGTTTACATCTGAGATCAGTTACGACTACACGACAGCCTGTAGATGGAAGATGACCGATAAGGAGGACAAATGTTGCTTGCATCTGACCAGCTACGACTACACAACAGCCTGTAGATGGAAGATGACGGATAAGGTGGACAAATGTTGCTTGCATCTGACCAGCTACGAATACACGACAGCCTGTAGATAGAAGATGATGGATAAGGAGGACAAATGTTGCTTGCATCTGAGACCAGCTACGACTACACAACAGCCTGTAGATGGAAGATGACGGATAAGGTGGACAAATGTTGCTTGCATCTGACCAGCTACGACTACACGACAGCCTGTAGATGGAAGATGACGGATAAGGTGGACAAATGTTGATTGCATCTGACCAGCTACTACTACACGACAGCCTGTAGATGGAAGATGACGGATAAGGAGGACAAATGTTGCTTGCATCTGACCAGCTACGACTACACAACAACCTGTAGATAGATGGAAGATGACGGATAAGGTGGACAAATGTTGCTTGCATCTGACCAGCTACGACTACATGACAGCCTGTAGATGGAAGATGACGGATAAGGAGGAAAAATGTTGCTTCCATCTGAAACCAGCTACGACTACACAACAGCCTGTAGATGGAAGATGACGGATAAGGTGGACAAATGTTGCATGCATCTGACCAGCTACGACTACACGACAGCCTGTAGATGGAAGATGACGGATAAGGTGGACAAATGTTGCTTGCATCTGAGACCAGCTACGACTACACAACAGCTTGTAGATGGAAGATGACGGATAAGGTGGACAAATGTTGCTGGCATCTGAGACCAGCTACGACTACACGACAGCCTGTAGATGGAAGATGACGGATAAGGTGGAGAAATGTTGCTTGCATCTGAGACCAGCTACGACTACATGACAGCCTGTAGATGGAAGATGACAGATAAGGTGGAAAAATGTTGCTTGCATCTGACCAGGTACGACTACACAAGAAACTGTAGATGGAAGATGACGGATAAGGTGGACAAATGTTGCTTGCATCTGACCAGCTATGACTACACAACAGCATGCAGATGGAAGATGACGGATAAGGAGGACAAATGTTGCTTGCATCTGAAACCAGCTACGACTACACGACAGCCTGTAGATGGAAGATGACGGATAAGGTGGACAAATGTTGCTTGCATCTGACCAGCTACGACTACACGACAGCTTGTAGATGGAAGATGACGGATAAGGTGGACAAATGTTGCTTGCATCTGACCAGCTACGACTACACGACAGCCTGTAGATTGAAGATGACGGATAAGGTGGACAAATGTTGCTTGCATCTGACCAGCTACTACTACACGACAGCCTGTAGATGGAAGATGACGGATAAGGAGGACAAATGTTGCTTGCATCTGACCAGCTACTACTACACGACAGCCTGTAGATGGAAGATGACGGATAAGGAGGACAAATGTTGCTTGCATCTGAGACCAGTTACGACTACACGACAGCCAGTAGATGGAAGATGACGGATAAGGTGGACAAATGTTGCTTGCATCTGACCAGCTACGACTACATGACAGCCTGTAGATGGAAGATGAGGGATCAGGAGGACAAATGTTGCTTGCATCTGACCAGCTACGACTACACGACAGCCTGTAGATGGAAGATGACGAATAAGGTGGACAAATGTTGCTTGCATCTGACCAGCTACGACTACATGACAGCCTGTACATGGAAGATGAAGGATAAGATGGACAAATGTTGCTTGTATCTGACCAGCTACGACTACACAACAGCCTGTAGATGGAAGATGACGGAAAAGGAGGACAAATGTTGCTTGCATCTGACCAGCTACGACTACGCGACAGCCTGTAGATGGAAGATGACGGATGAGGTGGACAAATGTTGCTTGCATCTGACCAGCAACGACTACACGACAGCCTGTAGATGGAAGATGACGGATAAGGTGGACAAATGTTGCTTGCATCTGACCAGCTACGACTACACAACAGCATGTAGATGGAAGATGACGGATAAGGAGGACAAATGTTGCTTGCGTCTGAGACCAGCTACGACTACACGACAGCCTGTAGATGGAAGATGACGGATAAGGTGGACAAATGTTGCTGGCATCTGAGACCAGCTACGACTACACGACAGCCTGTAGATGGAAGATGACGGATAAGGTGGAGAAATGTTGCTTGCATCTGAGACCAGCTACGACTACATGACAGCCTGTAGATGGAAGATGACAGATAAGGTGGAAAAATGTTGCTTGCATCTGACCAGGTACGACTACACAAGAAACTGTAGATGGAAGATGACGGATAAGGTGGACAAATGTTGCTTGCATCTGACCAGCTATGACTACACAACAGCATGCAGATGGAAGATGACGGATAAGGAGGACAAATGTTGCTTGCATCTGAAACCAGCTACGACTACACGACAGCCTGTAGATGGAAGATGACGGATAAGGTGGACAAATGTTGCTTGCATCTGACCAGCTACGACTACACGACAGCTTGTAGATGGAAGATGACGGATAAGGTGGACAAATGTTGCTTGCATCTGACCAGCTACGACTACACGACAGCCTGTAGATTGAAGATGACGGATAAGGTGGACAAATGTTGCTTGCATCTGACCAGCTACTACTACACGACAGCCTGTAGATGGAAGATGACGGATAAGGAGGACAAATGTTGCTTGCATCTGACCAGCTACTACTACACGACAGCCTGTAGATGGAAGATGACGGATAAGGAGGACAAATGTTGCTTGCATCTGAGACCAGTTACGACTACACGACAGCCAGTAGATGGAAGATGACGGATAAGGTGGACAAATGTTGCTTGCATCTGACCAGCTACGACTACACGACAGCCTGTAGATGGAAGATGACGAATAAGGTGGACAAATGTTGCTTGCATCTGACCAGCTACGACTACATGACAGCCTGTACATGGAAGATGAAGGATAAGATGGACAAATGTTGCTTGTATCTGACCAGCTACGACTACACAACAGCCTGTAGATGGAAGATGACGGAAAAGGAGGACAAATGTTGCTTGCATCTGACCAGCTACGACTACGCGACAGCCTGTAGATGGAAGATGACGGATGAGGTGGACAAATGTTGCTTGCATCTGACCAGCAACGACTACACGACAGCCTGTAGATGGAAGATGACGGATAAGGTGGACAAATGTTGCTTGCATCTGACCAGCTACGACTACACAACAGCATGTAGATGGAAGATGACGGATAAGGAGGACAAATGTTGCTTGCGTCTGAGACCAGCTACGACTACACGACAGCCTGTAGATGGAAGATGACGGATAAGGTGGACACATGTTGCTTGCATCTGACCAGCTACGACTACACGAGAGCTTGTAGATGGAAGATGACGGATAAGGTGGACACATGTTGCTTGCATCTGACCAGCTACGACTACACGACAGCTTGTAGATGGAAGATGACGGATAAGGTGGACACATGTTGCTTGCATTTGACCAGTTACGACTACACAACAGCCTGTAGATGGAAGGTGACCGATAAGGAGGACAAATGTTGCTTGCATCAGACCAGCTACGACTATACAACAGCCTGTAGATGGAAGATGACGGATAAGGTGGACAAATGTTGCTTGCATCTGACCAGCTACGACTACACGACAGCCTGTAGATGGAAGATGATGGATAAGGAGGACAAATATTGCTTGCATCTGAGATCAGCTACGACTACACAACAGCCTGTAGATGGAAGATGACAGATAAGGAGGACAAATGTTGCTTGCATCTGACCAGCTACGACTACACAACAACCTGTAGATGGAAGATGACGGATAAGGTGGACAAATGTTGCTTGCATCTGACCAGCTACGACTACACGACAGCCTGTAGATGGAAGATGACGGATAAGGTGGACAAATGTTGCTTGCATCTGAGACCAGCTACGACTACACAACAGCATGTAGATGGAAGATGACGGATAAGGTGAACCAATGTTGCTTGCATCTGACCAGCTACGACTACACGACAGCCTGTAGATGGAAGATGACGTATAAGGAGGACAAATGTTGCTTGCATCTGAGACCAGCTATGAATACACAACAGCCTGTAGATGGAAGATGACCGATAAGGAGGACAAATGTTGCTTACATCTGAGACCAGCTACGACTACACAACAGCCTGTAGATGGAAGATGACGGATAAGGTGGACAAATGTTGCTTGCATCTGAGACCAGCTACGACTACACGACAGCCTGTAGATGGAAGATGACGGATAAGGTGGACAAATGTTGCTTGCATCTGACCAGCTACGACTACATGACAGCATGTACATGGAAGATGATGGATAAGATGGACAAATGTTGCTTGTATCTGACCAGCTACGACTACACAACAGCCTGTAGATGGAAGATGACGGAAAAGGAGGACAAATGTTTCTTGCATCTGACCAGCTACGACTACGCGACAGCCTGTAGATGGAAGATGACGGATGAGGTGGACAAATGTTGCTTGCATCTGACCAGCAACGACTACACGACAGCCTGTAGATGGAAGATGACGGATAAGGTGGACAAATGTTGCTTGCATCTGACCAGCTACGACTACACAACAGCATGTAGATGGAAGATGACGGATAAGGAGGACAAATGTTGCTTGCATCTGAGACCAGCTACGACTACACGACAGCCTGTAGATGGAAGATGACGGATAAGGTGGACACATGTTGCTTGCATCTGAAACCAGCTACGACTACACGAGAGCTTGTAGATGGAAGATGACGGATAAAGTGGACACATGTTGGTTGCATCTGACCAGCTACGACTACACGACAGCTTGTAGATGGAAGATGACGAATAAGGTGGACACATGTTGCTTGCATCTGACCAGTTACGACTACACGACAGCCTGTAGATGGAAGATGACGGATAAGGTGGACAAATGTTGCTTGCATCTGACCAGCTACTACTACATGACAGCCTGTAGATGGAAGATGACGGATAAGGTGGACAAATGTTGCTTGCATCTGACCAGCTACGACTACACGACAGCCTGTAGATGGAAGATGACGGATAAGGAGGACAAATGTTGCTTGCATCTGAGACCAGCTATGAATACACAACAGCCTGTAGATGGAAGATGACCGATAAGGAGGACAAATGTTGCTTACATCTGAGACCAGCTACGACTACACAACAGCCTGTAGATGGAAGATAACGGATAAGGTGGACAAATGTTGCTTGCATCTGAGACCAGCTACGACTACACGACAGCTTGTAGATGGAAGATGACGGATAAGGTGGACAAATGTTGCTTGCATCTGACCAGCTACGACTACATGACAGCCTGTACATGGAAGATGATGGATAAGATGGACAAATGTTGCTTGTATCTGACCAGCTACGACTACACAACAGCCTGTAGATGGAAGATGACGGAAAAGGAGGACAAATGTTGCTTGCATCTGACCAGCTACGACTACGCGACAGCCTGTAGATGGAAGATGACGGATGAGGTGGACAAATGTTGCTTGCATCTGACCAGCAACGACTACACGATAGCCTGTAGATGGAAGATGACGGATAAGGTGGACAAATGTTGCTTGCATCTGACCAGCTACGACTACACAACAGCATGTAGATGGAAGATGACGGAGAAGGAGGACAAATGTTGCTTGCATCTGAGACCAGCTACGACTACACGACAGACTGTAGATGGAAGATGACGGATAAGGTGGACACATGTTGCTTGCATCTGACCAGCTACGACTACACGAGAGCTTGTAGATGGAAGATGACGGATAAGGTGGACACATGTTGCTTGCATCTGACCAGCTACGACTACACGACAGCTTGTAGATGGAAGATGACGGATAAGGTGGACACATGTTGCTTGCATCTGACCAGTTACGACTACACGACAGCCTGTAGATGGAAGATGACGGATAAGGTGGACAAATGTTGCTTGCATCTGACCAGCTACCACTACACGACAGCTTGTAGACGGAAGATGACGGATAAGGTGGAAAAATGTTGCTTGCATCTGACCAGGTACGACTACACAACAAACTGTAGATGGAAGATGACGGATAAGGTGGACAAATGTTGCTTGCATCTGACCAGCTATGAATACACAACAGCATGCAGATGGAAGATGACGGATAAGGAGGACAAATGTTGCTTGCATCTGAAACCAGCTACGACTACACGACAGCCTGTAGATGGAAGATGACGGATAAGGTGGACACATGTTGCTTGCATCTGACCAGCTACGACTACACGACAGCCTATAGATGGAAGATGACGGATAAGGTGGACAAATGTTGCTTGCATCTGACCAGCTACGACTACACAACAGCCTGTAGATGGAAGATGACGGATGAGGTGGACAAATGTTGCTTGCATCTGACCAGCTATGATTACACAACAGCATGCAGATGGAAGATGACGGATAAGGAGGACAAATGTTGCTTGCACCTGAAACCAGCTACGACTACACGACAGCCTGTAGATGGAAGATGACGGAAAAGGTGGACACATGCTGCTTGCATCTGACCAGCTACGACTACACGACAGCCTATAGATGGAAGATGACGGATAAGGTGGACAAATGTTGCTTGCATCTGACCAGCTACGACTACACAACAGCCTGTAGATGGAAGATGACGGATAAGGTGAACAAATGTTGCTTGCATCTGACCAGCTACGACTACACGACAGCATGTAGATGGAAGATGACGGATAAGGAGGACAAATGTTGCTTGCATCTGAGACCAGCTATGAATACACAACAGCCTGTAGATGGAAGATGACCGATAAGGAGGACAAATGTTGCTTACATCTGAGACCAGCTACGACTACACGACAGCCTGTAGATGGAAGATGACGAATAAGGTGGACAAATGTTGCTTGCATCTGACCAGCAACGACTACACGACAGCCTGTAGATGGAAGATGACGGAGAAGGAGGACAAATGTTGCTTGCATCTGACCAGCTACGACTACACGACAGCTTGTAGATGGAAGATGACGGATAAGGTGGACACATGTTGCTTGCATCTGACCAGTTACGACTACACGACAGCCTGTAGATGGAAGATGACGGATAAGGTGGACAAATGTTGCTTGCATCTGACCAGCTACCACTACACGACAGCTTGTAGACGGAAGATGACGGATAAGGTGGACAAATGTTGCTTGCATCTGACCAGGTACGACTACACAACAAACTGTAGATGGAAGATGACGGATAAGGTGGACAAATGTTGCTTGCATCTGACCAGCTATGAATACACAACAGCATGCAGATGGAAGATGACGGATAAGGAGGACAAATGTTGCTTGCATCTGAAACCAGCTACGACTACACGACAGCCTGTAGATGGAAGATGACGGATAAGGTGGACACATGTTGCTTGCATCTGACCAGCTACGACTACACGACAGCCTATAGATGGAAGATGACGGATAAGGTGGACAAATGTTGCTTGCATCTGACCAGCTACGACTACACAACAGCCTGTAGATGGAAGATGACGGATGAGGTGGACAAATGTTGCTTGCATCTGACCAGCTATGATTACACAACAGCATGCAGATGGAAGATGACGGATAAGGAGGACAAATGTTGCTTGCACCTGAAACCAGCTACGACTACACGACAGCCTGTAGATGGAAGATGACGGATAAGGTGGACACATGTTGCTTGCATCTGACCAGCTACGACTACACGACAGCCTATAGATGGAAGATGACGGATAAGGTGGACAAATGTTGCTTGCATCTGACCAGCTTCGACTACACAACAGCCTGTAGATGGAAGATGACGGATAAGGTGAACAAATGTTGCTTGCATCTGACCAGCTACGACTACACGACAGCATGTAGATGGAAGATGACGGATAAGGAGGACAAATGTTGCTTGCATCTGAGACCAGCTATGAATACACAACAGCCTGTAGATGGAAGATGACCGATAAGGAGGACAAATGTTGCTTACATCTGAGACCAGCTACGACTACACGACAGCCTGTAGATGGAAGATGACGAATAAGGTGGACAAATGTTGCTTGCATCTGACCAGCAACGACTACACGACAGCCTGTAGATGGAAGATGACGGATAAGGTGGACAAATGTTGCTTGCATCTGACCAGATACGACTACACAACAGCATGTAGATGGAAGATGACGGATAAGGAGGACAAATGTTGCTTGCATCTGAGAGCAGCTACGACTACACGACAGCCTGTAGATGGAAGATGACGGATAAGGTGGACACATGTTGCTTGCATCTGACCAGCTACGACTACAGGAGAGTTTGTAGATGGAAGATGACGGATAAGGTGGACACATGTTGCTTGCATCTGACCAGCTACGACTACACGACAGCTTGTAGATGGAAGATGACGGATAAGGTGGACACATGTTGCTTGCATCTGACCAGCTTCGACTACACGACAGCCTGTAGATGGAAGATGACGGATAAGGTGGACAAATGTTGCTTGCATCTGACCAGCTACTACTACACGACAGCCTGTAGATGGAAGATGACGGATAAGGTGGAAAAATGTTGCTTGCATCTGACCAGGTACGACTACACGACAAACTGTAGATGGAAGATGACGGATAAGGTGGACAAATGTTGCTTGCATCTGACCAGCTATGATTACACAACAGCATGCAGATGGAAGATGACGGATAAGGAGGACAAATGTTGCTTGCATCTGAAACCAGCTACGACTACACGACAGCCTGTAGATGGAAGATGACGGATAAGGTGGACACATGTTGCTTGCATCTGACCAGCTACGACTACACGACAGCCTATAGATGGAAGATGACGGATAAGGTGGACAAATGTTGCTTGCATCTGACCAGCTACGACTACACAACAGCCTGTAGATGGAAGATGACGGATGAGGTGGACAAATGTTGCTTGCATCTGACCAGCTACTACTACACAACAGCCTGTAGATGGAAGATGACGGATGAGGTGAACAAATGTTGCTTGCATCTGACCAGCTACGGCTACACGACAGTCTGTAGATGGAAGATGACGGATAAGGTGGACAAATGTTGCTTGCATCTGACCAGCTACGACTACACGACAGCCTGTACATGGAAGATGATGGATAAGGTGGACAAATGTTGCTTGTATCTGACCAGCTACGACTACACAACAGCCTGTAGATGGAAGATGACGGAAAAGGAGGACAAATGTTGTTTTCATCTGACCGACTACGACTACACGACAGCCTGTAGATGGAAGATGACGGATAAGGTGGAAACATGTTGCTTGCATCTGACCAGCTACGACTACACGAGAGCTTGTAGAAGGAAGATGACGGATAAGGTGGACACATGTTGCTTGCACCTGACCAGCTACGACTACACGACAGCCTGTAGATGGAAGATGACGGATAAGGTGGGCAAATGTTGCTTGCATCTGACCAGCTACTACTACACGACAGCCTGTAGATGGAAGATGACGGATAAGGTGGACAAATGTTGCTTGCATCTGACCAGCTACGACTACACAACAGCCTGTAGATGGAAGATGACAGATAAGGTGGACACATGTTGCTTGCATCTGACCAGCTACGACTACACGACAGCCTGTAGATGGAAGATGACGGATAAGGAGGACAAATGTTGCTTGCATCTGACCAGCTACTACTACACGATAGCCTGTAGATGGAAGATGACGGATAAGGTGGACAAATGTTGCTTGCATCTGACCAGCAACGACTACACGACAGCCTGTAGATGGAAGATGACGGATAATGAGGACAAATGTTGCTTGCATCTGAGACCAGCTACGAATACACGACAGTCTGTAGATGGAAGATGACGGAAAAGGAGGACAAATGTTGGTTACATCTGACCAGCAACGACTACACGACAGCCTGTAGATGGAAGATGACGGAAAAGGAGGACAAATGTTGCTTGCATCTGACCAGCTACCCCTACACGACAGCCTGTAGATGGAAGATGGCGGATAAGGTAGACAAATGTTGCTTGCATCTGAGACCAGCTACGACTACACGACAGCCTGTAGATGGAAGATGACGGATAAGGTGGACACATGTTGCTTGCATCTGAGATCAGCTACGACTACACGACAGCATGTAGATGGAAGATGACGGATAAGGAGGACAAATGTTGCTTGCATCTGAGACCAGCTACGACTACACGACAGCATATAGATGGAAGATGACGAATAAGGTGGACAAATGTTGCTTGCATCTGAGATCAGCTACGACTACACGACAGCATGTAGATGGAAGATGACGGATAAGGTGTACAAATGTTGCTTGCATCTGAGACCAGCTACGACTACACGACAGCATATAGATGGAAGATGACGGATAAGGTGGACACATGTTGCTTGCATCTGACCAGCTACGACTACACGACAGCCTGTAGATGGAAGATGACGGATAAGGAGGACAAATGTTGCTTGCATCTGAGACCAGCTACGAATGCACAACAGCCTGTAGATGGAAGATGACCGATAAGGAGGACAAATGTTGCTTACATCTGAGACCAGCTACGACTACACGACAGCCTGTAGATGGAAGATGACGGATAAGGTGGACACATGTTCCTTGCATCTGAGACCAGCTACGACTACACGACAGCATGTAGATGGAAGATGACGGATAAGGAGGACAAATGTTGCTTGCATCTGAGACCAGCTACGACTACACGACAGCCTGTAGATGGAAGATGATGGATAAGGTGGACAAATGTTGCTTGCATCTGACCAGCTACGACTACACAACAACCTGTAGATGGAAGATGACGGATGAGGGGGACAAATGTTGCTTGCATCTGACCAGCTACGACTACACGACAGCCTGTAGATGGAAGATGACGGATAAGGTGGACAAATGTTGCTTGCATCTGACCAGCTACGACTACACGACAGCCTGTACATGGAAGATGATGGATAAGGTGGACAAATGTTGCTTGTATCTGACCAGCTACGACTACACAACAGCATGTACATGGAAGATGACGGAAAAGGAGGACAAATGTTGCTTGCATCTGACCAGCTACGACTACACGACAGCCTGTAGATGGAAGATGGCGGATAAGGTGGACAAATGTTGCTGGCATCTGACCAGCTACGACTACACGACAGTCTGTAGATGGAAGATGACGGATAAGGTGGACAAATGTTGCTTGCATCTGAGACCAGCTACGACTACACGACAGCCTGTAGATGGAAGATGACGGATAAGGCGGACACATGTTGCTTGCATCTGAGACCAGCTACGACTAGACGACAGCATGTAGATGGAAGATGACGGATAAGGAGGACAAATGTTGCTTGCATCTGAGACCAGCTACGACTACACGACAGCCTGTAGAGGGAAGATGACGGATAAGGTGGACACATGTTGCTTGCATCTGACCAGCTACGACTACACGACAGCCTGTAGATGGAAGATGACGGATAAGGTGGACACATGTTGCTTGCATCTGACCAGCTACGACTACACGACAGCCTGTAGATGGAAGATGACGGATAAGGTGGACAAATGTTGCTTGCATCTGACCAGCTACGACTACACAACAACCTGTAGATGGAAGATGACGGATGAGGGGGACAAATGTTGCTTGCATCTGACCAGCTACGACTACACAACAGCATGTAGATGGAAGATGACGGAAAAGGAGGAGAAATGTTGCTTGCATTTGACCAGCTACGACTACACGACAGCCTGTAGATGGAAGATGGCGGATAAGGTGGACAAATGTTGCTTGCATCTGACCAGCTACGACTACACGACAGTCTGTAGATGGAAGATGACGGATAAGGTGGACAAATGTTGCTTGCATCTGAGACCAGCTACGACTACACGACAGCCTGTAGATGGAAGATGACGGATAAGGCGGACACATGTTGCTTGCATCTGAGACCAGCTACGACTACACGACAGCATGTAGATGGAAGATGACGGATAAGGAGGAAAAATGTTGCTTGCATCTGAGACCAGCTACGACTACACGACAGCCTGTAGATGGAAGATGACGGATAAGGTGGACACATGTTGCTTGCATCTGACCAGCTACGACTACACGACAGCCTGTAGATGGAAGATGACGGATAAGGTGGACACATGTTGCTTGCATCTGAGACCAGCTACGACTACACGACAGCATGTAGATGGAAGATGACGGATAAGGAGGACAAATGTTGCTTGTATCTGAGACCAGCTACGACTACACGACAGCCTGTAGATGGAAGATGACGGATAAGGTGGACACATGTTTCTTGCATCTGAGACCAGTTACGCCTACACGACAGCATGTAGATGGAAGATGACGGATAAAGAGGACAAATGTTGCTTGCATCTGAGACCAGCTACGACTACACGACAGCCTGTAGATGGAAGATGACGGATAAGGTGAACAAATGTTGCTTGCATCTGACCAGCTACGACTACGCGACAGCCTGTAACTTTTGTAAGAACATTACTTTCATTACAGTGTTTCCTTTTCTCTTTGAACGAAGAGCCACATTATATTGATTTCTAAATTATACCTTGCTTGATTGTGTCTCGTAATTACAATCCTATCCTTCCTTCCTTCATGCATGGCTGATCACTGGATGTTCAACACGTGTAACACGATGGATGCCACTGTTTGAACAGGAACTTGGTATCCTTCTGGAGCACCCGAGTTCACTCCTGATTTTAGCCGGTTTCGTATAGTTTCCTGTGTAGTGTTTTGTGGACCATTTTCATTCTTTTTATCTTGTCAATGTTACGATATACGGTGTCTGATTCCCTCTTTGGTATGTTCAAACCTTCTTGCATTTACGAAGCTACTATCAGTCGTGTTTCACGTGCAAAGTTCATGGCATTCTTTAAATATCAGGCAACAGTGTACGTCACGTCCTCACCTCAGCTATACAGGACGTTGTACACCATCGGACTTCCCCATTGTAGTTATTGTAGCCATCAATACCATGTGGTTCCCTCGGGCACATTATACTTGACCTTGCTATAAATTAACCAAAAAAGAAAATGTGGTGGGCGTGATAAAATCTTTTTTAAATATACATATTAAACACCCTTCATTTTCTGACTAAGTAGTAAATACAAATTAAATTGGTTTATTGTATTTCAGAGTAATTTATTATCACCATTGAAACAAAGTTTATTATTTTAACATGTTCATTTATTAAAACAATTAAAAGACTACAAATTTAAAGCGTCTCGTAGACTCGCGTCATATAAAAACCAGTATTCGCGGAAAATTTCTTATTCCACGTGCAAATTGGGAGGTGAAGGATGCCAAAACCCCGCCCTCCCATATCCCTATGGAACAAATTTTGCAGCCTTTAAATTTTATAATTTCAGTTTTGTGGAACAATGTATATAATGCTGTCCTGACTTCATTCATGGAAATGATCTACATATGTTGATGTCCGAGCAACAACTAAAGGGAAGATTATTATTACGTATATTCATTCAGCTGTTATGGAGATGCCCAGCAGCTAGGATAAGTGAACTTCTACAGTCATGGCATTCATGAAATGAGTTACAGATGTTGATGTTTATATTCGTATTTTTCGAGCAGCAACTAAACGGAGGCTTAATATACTACAAATGGCAGTGATTACCCTTACGTATGTTCATTAAGCTGTTATGGAGATGCCCAACAGCTATGATAACTGATTTAACTTTCACTGTTGTTTCGCCCTTCAATGTTCATTGTCATCAAGTGTTTACTTATTGGCCAGTTTGTTGTTCTTTGTTGAGTAATTTAATAAATGCCATGACAAATAATCAGCCAAATCAAACAAATAATGCTATATAGTGGTAATAATACAATAGTCTCAACACAAGACACAAAATATCAATATACAATATTATTATGCTTTCTGTAAATTTCTTCTGTAATATAAGTTCATACGATATTTTGGCATATATCACAAAGAATTATATACCGTTGGTATACAATGCGAAAATAGTACATCTACTATGCCAGTTTCACGCGGGGAAGGTTGGGTTTTCAACTGTCTGTCAAGCTATATATAGCTAGTCCACGTGCAAGGGGGCGGATCTAATCTGTCAATCTATCATAGTCGTCTAATATTCATGTTACTGTTTTTTAATACTTGTTATTGTTGTCAATTAAATTTCAAACTTCAAAAATCTTTATATTTTTAAAGCCTTAAATGAAACAAAGAATATTCTCACACTTTCAAGACTATCTGATCCAATATATTAGTCACCAATATCAGAACCTCCTTTATTGTAATAGTTCTCAATATATTTTGTCTACATATAACAGTCAGCATAATAATAATAATAATAATAATGTTGTGTTAGCAATGACTATGCCATATAAAAGACCACTATATTGGCATAGTCATTGCTAACACAACATTATTATATAAATAGGGATGTACATTAAATTGTGTACAACGAAATATCCTACTATTTTCTACTAGCTTTGTACGTCTAAATTTGACAAATCATAAAGTTAGTGTCGATTAAAATTTATGGTATTTCCCAATATTCCTTGGGATTATGAAAGCATAATAATTAAAATGACCTACCTGTTTAAGCAAGTACCCGATAATTTTATATTTACTTTGGTCAAAGTCAAAATGTAGGACATATTATATTACCCGAGATAACATGATATTTAGAGGTGTATATTAACTTTTAAAACTGTTATTGATATCACAAATCCAAAGGTCCTATGACTATCTAATCTATGTCATTATGTAGGACATATTATATTACCCGAGATAACATGATATTTAGAGGTGTATATTAACTTTTAAAACTGTTATTGATATCACAAATCCAAAGGTCCTATGACTATCTAATCTATGTCATTATGTAGGACATATTATATTACCCGAGATAACATGATATTTAGAGGTGTATATTAACTTTTAAAACTGTTATTGATATCACAAATCCAAAGGTCCTATGACTATCTAATCTATGTCATTATGTAGGACATATTATATTACCCGAGATAACATGATATTTAGAGGTGTATATTAACTTTTAAAACTGTTATTGATATCACAAATCCAAAGGTCCTATGATTATCTAATCTATGTCATTATGTAGGACATATTATATTACCCGAGATAACATGATATTTAGAGGTGTATATTAACTTTTAAAACTGTTATTGATATCACAAATCCAAAGGTCCTATGACTATCTAATCTATGTCATTGTTTTTATCAATTATCTTATATCTATGGCACGGTTTAACATTACTAGTAATACAATGATCGACTTGACATCCCTTGTAAAACACAACTTTTAGCAGAATTACCCGATTTTTGTTTATTATGTAAATACTTGATTGCAAGATATATCTTTTAAGTCTAATTAAACAGTTTAAAGATGACTGGAAGAGTCCACCTTACACTGACATTAATCTTGCTGTTTGATTAACATCGATTCACGATTCGGTCAAGTCAAAGACAATAAAATTGAAATATGCTGCTACTCGGACTCCGAGTCTCGCTTTAAGGAGTAAAATCAATGACTGGTCAATTCGGGGTCAGCATAATGTGTCCACGTCAGCGACATTTCTACCATTTAATTGTTATTTTAGTACGCTAGCACTATAAAAATCAAACTCTGTGTGTTGGTCTAGTACAAAGTAGACATCTTCATCATCTCGTCAACAGTAACGTCTTACTATAAAATATAGATAACATATTGACTTACTTGGAGTTAAACATAAATCACTCAATCACACACGCACGCATTTTGATAAAACACAAAAAGGGACAGTTTTGAAACTTTTTTCATTTTTCCGATCAAACTTCATGAAACTTTATATATTACCTATAGATGTATACAAGCGTTTGAGAGTCTTTAGCTATTAAAAATGGTTGGCCTTTCCATAGATACAAAAGGAACTAATTTTCAAGATTTCTTGACTTTCCATGTTGATTGCTAACAAGCTAGATGGAAGAGGAAGCGTTTTCCACTTTAATTTTTTTTTGGGAATATGTTCCAAAAAGGTGGCGTTTTCGAGGTTCAAGAGGGGTTTTGGGAGACTTTTGTAAAATTGCTCTGAGCACTACTGTTACCTATCTTTTATTTTAGAATTGTTTACCAACAAAACGTTTATAAACATGTTACTAAATATATATGTAATGAATGATGATGTTTATGATATATTAGATAGCTCTAATGTTACATAATCCTTACAAGTATTTTAACACACCCCAAAACATATTAGTCATTTTCTTAGAAACCATCGTACTTACACAAGGTAATTCATATAATTAATATATCTATTGTTAATAGTTAATGCCTACTCCTTTATTAAGAGGAAAGGTTTGGCGTCATAACACTAGTTTAACCCTGCCACTTTTCATTGAAGTGCCTGTTCCAAGTGAGGAAAGTAATGTGAGCAGTCATGTATTTGTGTGTTAGGGGTATGCATTTTGCCTCTTTCTACGATTTTTCTATTGGATTTTTTTTACAGTGTGGTATTTTTTTGTTTTTTTTATTTTATTATTGATATTACATAGAATTATCAACTTGAGTGTTCGCTATGTTTAAAAACATTTTTTTCAGATGGTGTTTGCCTTGTTTTCTAAGAATAATTTATAATAGTAACATCTATCGTGTTCAGCAGACATTTATTTGTGTCTTAGGAGTATCAATTTTGTCTCTTTCTACGATTTTTCTATTAGATTTTATAACGGTTCTGACAGTGTGATATTTTGCTTTGTTTTTCATTTTAATCTGTGATCTGTGGTTGAACAGATTTAAGAAAGAAAAGGGGTATTTAGAAGTCGTAAGTCGAAGGTGAACAGAAAATATAATGGATAAAACAAAAAGGACAAAAGGTCAAACAGTGATATACAATACACTACACAGAACACCGAGCTGTTTTAAAATTAATTCATCCTTCAAAATCTTTTTGGACTAATTTAATTTTAAACAAGGGCAACGCAAAGCGTGGCGTATCCCCTCGCCTAAAAATTTGACCCTGTGACCTTGACCATTGACCTAGAAAATCAATAGGGTTCCAGATTCTCTTAAGAACTATGTATGTACCAAGTTTGGTCAAAATCCATTGAAAGATGTTGATTCTAGGGTGTTCACAAGGATACTATGCGGTAAAAAATTGACCCCTTGACCTTTGACCTTGAAAATCAATAAGGTTCCAGACTCTCCTAAGGACTAAATATGTACCAAGTTTGGTGAAAATCCATTGAATGATGTTGATTCTAGTGTTCACAAGGATGTCACATGGTAAAAATTTGACCCGGTGACCTTGACCTTTGACCTTGAAGATAAATAGGGTTCCAGATTCTCTTAACGACTAAGTATATACCGAGTTTGGTCAAAATCCATTGAAGGATGTTGATTCTAGAGTGTTCACAAGGATGTCACATGGTAAAAATTTGACCCGGTGACCTTGACCTTTGACCTATGACCTTGAAAATCGATAGGGTTCCAGATTCTCTTAAGGACTAAGTATGTACCAAGTTTGGTCAAAATCCATTGAAGGATGTTGATTCTAGAGTGTTCACAAGGATGTCACATGGTAAAAATTTGACCCGGTGACCTTGACCTTTGACCTATGACCTTGAAAATCGATAGGGTTCCAGATTCTCTTAAGGACTAAGTATGTACCAAGTTTGGTCAAAATCCATTGAAGGATGTTGATTCTAGAGTGTTCACAAGGATGTCACATGGTAAAAATTTGACCCGGTGACCTTGACCTTTGACCTATGACCTTGAAAAGCATTAGGGTTCCAGATTCTCTTAATGACTAAGTATGTACCAAGTTTGGTAAAAATCCATTGAAGGATGTTGATTCTAGAGTGTTCATAAGGATGTTACGGAAGGACGGACGGACGGAAGGACGAACGGACGGTAGCGTTACTATATCCCTTCGCAACTTCGTTGGCGAGGGGATAATTATTTAATTAGCAAAGAGTGATATGCTAAGATTCCACTTCAGTGATTTTACTAGTTTAGTGTAGGGCTATCCAGATTAGAATTCTACTCACTAATTATTTCTTTTCTATTTTATTGGCTATGCAAATTTTCTTTGTATTCAACTCTTATATGTACAGGTAATTTAACCCCCTTATGTATAATTTGATCAGAATTTTTTATGAAAACAGTTTAGAATTACCCACCCTCCCACTACTTTATTAAATGTTTCTTATTTTATAATATTTTCTTAAATAGGCGGAACTTTTTTTTGCCAAAATATGCTTTTTTTTATAATTATGTTGATATTTTGTTGAATGTATATTTATTGAAATATATTGTGTATGATATTGAATACTGGCAATACAAGTTATACCTAATTGAGTTTGTTTTATTTCACCGTTGATAATTGACCATTCTTCTAATTTTATCCTCAATGGTTACTTAACGGTTGCAAAGCCAAATCAACTTTCCCAATCTTAGACAAAGACGATGGGGTGTGGTTAATGACAGGTAAATTTGAACACACAAAGCTGGGAGCGGGGGTAATGATGAGGGATTTAATAGACAATGCCGAATGGAGTTGATCAATGACATACAGGATTTGATAGACAAAGCGGAGGGGGGAGATGAAAATTACAGATTGAAAGGATAATAACAAGAAAAATGAAAAGAAAACCCACAACTTGGATAAACTTTTACATTAATGATATTTCATCAAAACACATCATTTGTTTTATATATTTTAGATGAAGAAGTTTGAAGTCTTTGCGATCATGATTCTTGTCTTGATTTATTTGACATTGGTATTTGGACAGCCCCGTTCAGGTGGGTCAATTAAGAAATAAATCATGGAAGCCAGAATGTATTTTGAGTTTTAACATGAGTTGGCAGATATTAGTAATAATGTGCTTTGAGTTTTAACATGGATTGGCGGATATTAGTATTTTTTCCTGAGCCAGAGACGAGGGATACAATTTACTAATATCCGCCAAACCAGGTTAAAACTCAAAACAATTCTGGCTTCCATGATTTATTTCGATTCTGATATATCTAAGAGTACAAATACGGTAGTATACTTTGATTGGAAGACGGTAATTTATATTTACGTTTGCGGAAAATGTCGCACACAATTTATTCTGCCTGTGGAAAAGTCAGTCGCATTCACCGGCGCATGTGCGAATGAGATTATACCATCGATAAATCTCTCGTTTGTCTACAAAACGAAAAAAGGACGTTATGTTAGAATTGTTTATAACTTAATCTATTTAAAATCGACTCGTAATTAACACATTTCAGTCTGCCACTTGCTTACAGAAGACGAAAGGTGGTATTCGCTATTAAATGGGGGGGGGGGGGGGGGGGGGGGGGGGGGGTCGTGTTTAATGCCACTTTCAACAACATTTCAGTCATATCGTAGCTGTCAGTTTTATTAGTGGAGGAAACCGGAGTACCTGAAGAAAACAATTTAATTAGATTTTGGTTTCACTATTATGTCTAACGATGGTTCATTGCTCTATCTAATATTTAAATGATGGTTGAGGTCGTCGATAAAACTAATATTATACATATGATAATTTTTGTGTCATGAAGATCAAAATACTATTTATAATGCTCAAGATAATGGCGTTCTTCATAACAACACTGTTCGCTCGGTTACTGACACGTGTAAACAACGATTGGTAACATGGTTTATTAGATATATTTGTATATTTATTATTAAAGGTAAGGTTCCACCTCAGACATAGGCGACCATAGCAGAATTAGGCTATTCTGTTTAGGTCATTTGACTTTCCAATCTTTCGACTTGAGAGTACCTAATGAAGGTTACTATAGAAACGTGTCGTGCGCACTAAATTAGATATGTAAGTTTTTATTATTGTCTACCATTACTATCTTATTCGTATTTTTTTTCAATACAGGCAACAGATAGTTTGGTAGTTTCAGTAGATTTGGTGGTTCACGTCAGGGGAATTCCTTGCTAGGCAAATGGTTCCAATCGGGATAAAAATGATGAAAAAATTACTTATATCTGTATATATTATGTACGTAGAAGAGTTTCTTTCTCTCTCTCCTTTTTTTTAATATTGTTAAATAAGTATAAACTATTGTGTATATATTAATGTGAATATCATTTAATGTTAAATACGAAAAATCATGCATTATTGTTACATATGCCTAGTCAATCAGTGATTATAAATAAGCGTTAGAGAATGCCGGAAAGGAAACAAAAATGGACAATCCAGACAAACTGGCAACATAGGGTACACAAGACGAAGACAAACAAAACAAAAACACAACACAATATGTCTTGGACACCACTATACTCAAACAAACACAAATAACGTAAATAAAACATGAGCACTCCTACAAATAACGTCAATAAGACATGAGCCCTCCTACAAATAACGTAAATAAGACATGAGTCCTCCTACAAATAACGTAAATAAGACATGAGCGCTCCAACAAATAACGTAAATAAGACATGAACCCTCCTACAAATAACGTTAATAAGACATGAGCCCTCCTACAAATAACGTAAATAAGAGATGAGCCCTCCTACAAATAACGTAAATAAGACATGAGCCCTCCTACAAATAACGTAAATAAGACATGAGCCCTCCTACAAATAACGTAAATAAGACATGAACCCTCCTACAAATAACGTAAATAAGACATGAGCCCTCCTACAAATAACGTAAATAAGACATGAGCCCTCCTACAAATAACGTAAATAAGACATGAGCGCTCCTACAAATAACGTAAATAAGACATGAGCCCTGCTACAAATAACTTGAGGTAAAAACGAACAGAACATCGTTTTAGTGTTTATACCAAAACCAAGAAAGCAATATCACAATGGTATGATCTCAACGAAATATCTGTTAGAGTACATACATTCTCTTCCTTCAATAGCATTAACACATTTGACTTCTCTACCCTTAACACAACTATTCCCTTCTCAAAACTAAAAAACAGATTAAAAGAATTGGTCAAACTGTGCTTCATAAAAAAAAAAAAGTACCAATTTATTTGAAGAGTAAAATCTTATTTGGTAAAACAAACCACTCTGATATCAACAAAAGGATATCTGAATCTGACATCATCAAAATGCTCGAGTTTTTGATTGACAACATATTTGCTTTGTTTGGTGCAAGAGTTTTTTCAACAAACAGTCGGATGCCTATGGGTACCAATAGCGCTCCTCTTCTCGTCGACTAGTTTCTCTAATCGGATGCGGCAGACTTTATACATGGGGCTTCTCAAGAAAAACAAAAAGAAGTTAGCCTAATCCTTTAATTTCATGTTCCGTTATATATATTGGGTCCTTTCACTAAAGCATTCAAACTTTTGTGATTATGTTGATTGCATCTATCCCACTGAGTTTGAAATAAAGGATACCACAGATAAAGACAAGTCTGCTTCATACCTTTACCATGACATACACCTAAATATTGACAATAAGAGCCGTTTTCGAATGAAACTTTACGACAAAATGAATGATTTAAATGTTCCCTTTGTGTTCTTTCTATTTATATGTTGCATCATTTCAGCAGTATCTGAATATGGAACATATATCTCTCAGCTGAAGCGATATTCCAGAGCTTGTGGTTTCTATCATGAATTCCTTGACAGAAGGTTGCTGCTAACAAGGAAGCTACAGAACCAAGAGTAGTTAAGTTGACGTTATCACTTTGAAAGTGTTGCGGTCGCCACCATGACTTCATTAACCGTTACGGAATATATGTGTCACAATCGATCACAGATCCTATGTTCCGTTTGTCGTAATCACAACCCTGTCCTTTCTTCATTAGTGACTTATCAGTGGGAATGTAACAAGAGTAACACAACGGGTGCCACTAGTGGAGCAGGAACTGCCAACCCTTCCGGGGCACCCTCGGTTTTATGTAGGGTTCGTGTTGCTCAATCTTTAATTTTCTATGTAGTATTTTGTATGTCATTGTTTGTTTCTTTGTCCTTTCTCTTTAAGCCATTGTATTATCAGTTCTTCTTCTATTTACGGCTTCTGATTTCCACTTTGGTACCTTCAAGCTTTTCTTTTTGATTTTTATTCTCATAATATTTTCCTAGCTATATGACAACCCTGATTTTAATCAAGTTGATTGTTTCATTCGTTTTGCAGTTTTGGTCTTCTTTTCCATTATACGTCTTATTGTAGAATTAAAACCGTATCTCCGCACAACTAATCAAGATTAACTCTGTATTTGGACATATGTACATTCACAGAGAGTCACCACCAGCAGTAGAAGAAATCATTCACATTTCAAGACCAGACAATGTCATTTTTATATTTATATGTAGAAACTTTGTTTAATCTTCGGTGCAATGGCAAATGAACTTGTAATTATGGTATGCATTTTTCTAAAAACTAGGAGCCTCCGGAAGGAACATTTCTCTGGATCCACACATTCCGCAGTCTGCTTTGTGAATATACATCAAACCAAATTGTGCCACGTCACTGTGGTCATTATTTTTCTCCGATGCATTAAATTAAAAAAAAAGAGAACGTCATACATATATACAGACTTTTCAACATTTCCTTTGACTATGGTTCAGGTAAGATATGTTATTTCTTATCAAAATGATGTTGTTTATTAAAACATCCAGTGATACAGTCGCCTTGATGAACTTGCCACACGGACTTTCCTATACTAGTATCTTGAAGCTGTATATTACAATCAATTAAAATGACAGGCTATAGTGTCAAACTTCTATGAGACATACAGGTTTGTATATATACCACAGGCACTTGTTTCATTCAAAAAATATATGCCCCCTCCTCTTCCTTGCTTCAAGGTAAACATCTGCCCTTTACCTCTTCTCCACTTCGCCTCAATATTTTTCGCTTATTTGTGATCCTTTCGTTGACACAATTATATCGTTACACTCCCGAGATATTTCTCTTTTCGACTGCCACATTTAAATATATCTACCGGGCCCCCCTCGGACAAATTGGACAAAAATAGTCAGCGAACGTGGCTTATTAAAAATTTCAGTCAGTGAAACGGATACAGCCACTTCTGATTTGCGCTGGATTTTTCATATCCATTCGGAATTCTCTAGATCGGCCATGTGTAACAATGCCACATGATCATCTCCTCTCAAATGTAAAGTAAGCCTTTAAAATACAGATAATTGTTCCATTGCAGATTATAAAAATATTTTCAACTCCAAATTACTGATATTTGATTTTTAAAGCACCTTTTATTTAATTTTCTAAATCAATTTAAACCGGACCGGAAGTGGTTGTATCCGTTTCATTGACTGAAATGTTTAATAAGCCACATTCGTTGACTATTCTTGTCCAATTTGTCTGAGGGGGGCCCGGTAGATATATCTAAATGTGGCAGTCGAAAAGAGAAATATCTCGGGAGTGTAACGATATAATTGGGTCAGCGAAAGGATCACCAATAAGCGAAAAATATTGAGGCGAAGTGGGGAAGGGGAAAAGGGTAGATGTTTACCTTGAAGTAAGGAAGAGGAGGGAGGGGGCATATATTTTTTGAATGAAACAAGTGCCTGTGATTTATACTATGTTTTGTGATTAGTTATTAGATATATACATCAGTATCATTTAATTCTAAAATACGTTTGATATTTTGTTAATTTGACAACCAGTTTCATAGCTGGAATAACAAGTAAGTAATAAATCCGTATGTGTAATATTGAGTATTTTGAATTTGTGTCGGATAACTTTTATTTACTTCAGACCCAGTCCAGGTCGGCATTTTATGTACTGGGTCCGTGTCAGGTTTCTAGGCATCGGGTCCGGATTTTATATAGCGATCCGAGTCTAGATTGTATGTACTGGGTCCGGTATATTTTGGGTCCTTGTCAAGAATTTATGTACTGTGTCCGAGTCCCGATTCTATCTGTTGTGTACATATTTTATGTATCGGTCCGGCCCTGTTTCCAGATCCGGGTCCGGATTTTGTTAACTGGGTTCGGATTTCATATACCTGATCCGGGTCTGCATACATACTGTATTGACAACCCATCAGAGCGTCAATGAGATGAATACAATTTTTTTTAAATTCTTTATGTTTTTATCCACAAACAAGTTGTACAACAAAAAACGTGCAAATCGTAAAACGTAAACACCGTCATAATTCATGTTAGACAGGTTTGATGGATTTAACAACAAAAAAGTCATTTTTAAAATACTTGATCACTTTGATCATTTATAGTGACATTAGTCATTACTATTACACAATTTATCTTCTAAATAAATCAACATTTTTTTTAAAGTTCAACTTTGCGGAAGAACCATAAAAGTATCCTACCGTGACATCTGCTCGGTCATGCAATAAAGTCGGTCACTTGTTTTGATTTACAATTCTCGCGCAGCACGAGACCAATGACGTCATTCTGTATATTCATAGCGTACATAAACACAGAGGGAATTCTTTTCAACGTCAAAATTACAAGATGAGGTTAAAACAGAGAAGTTTGAATTGAATAAATTCCATGCAAGTAAAAAAGATCCTTTTTACTAATGTCGTTTTTTCCTGATCATTATGCTTGTTAAATATGTTTCCATCGATGGTATTCTCCAAGCATTTGTATTTTTCCGGTTTGTTGACATAATCGTCATCACAGTTCATGACCATTTCTGGAATGTAGGCCAAACAAATTGTATTTTAAAATACTTTGAAAATATGATGATTGATCATTCAGAGTCCACCATTTTCTAGAAAATGGCCGATTTTACCGGGAAAATACATGCAAGTGCTCTCCATTAGTCACAAAATGGCAGATTATTTTGCATTTCCACTGCTGCTTTAATAACAAATATACCCCTTACTTCTTGGGGTAATGAAATGAAATTCACAGAGAAGATAGAAAAAGAATTAATTTACAGCAATAATCAAAATTTATAGCATAAATTGAACAGAGAATTAAATTAAACCAAACAGAAAAATGAGATTATCTGGGTAAAAAAAAAACTGTCATTATTACAAATAGCATCAACAAAACTGTATTGTTACCACTCTGTGATAATAAATGTGATTAAAATAAATTGAAATCAGTCATGAATTGTTTTACAAAAATATGGCAGAATGTAGTCAGTCTAATAGATTGTATTGACAAAAGCAAAAACACAAAATTCACTGGATTAAATACTTTATTATATGGATAAGCAAGTTTAATATTTGCATCAAATAATTAATTTTTAATACTTCAATTTCAAACTATTTAAAAAAAACATCATTTGAATTTTTTCAGACAAAACAATTACACTGAAAAAGCTAAAATACTGTACTTTCTTAATCTGGTTTACTTTTCAAGCTTGGTTGGCCTATGACAAAATCATGTGCTTTATTGACCTTTGACCGACTTTATGTGACGTAATAGGACGCCATTTGGAAAAAAAGGGAGGGGGGTCGTTTTTAATGCCACTTTCAACAACATTTCAGTCATATCGTAGCTGTCAGTTTTATTAGTGGAGGAAACCGGAGTACCTGAAGAAAACAATTTAATTAGATTTTGGTTTCACTATTATGTCTAACGATGGTCCATTGCTCTATCTAATATTTAAATGATGGTTGAGGTCGTCGATAAAACTAATATTATACATATGATAATTTTTGTGTCATGAAGATCAAAATACTATTTATAATGCTCAAGATAATGGCGTTCTTCATAACAACACTGTTCGCTCGGTTACTGACACGTGTAAACAACGATTGGTGACATGGTTTATTAGATATATTTGTATATTTATTATTAAAGGTAAGGTTCCACCTCAGACATAGGCGACCATAGCAGAATTAGGCTATTCTGTTTAGGTCCTTTGATTTTATTGCTCCGAAAGATTTTTAAATTATTTGACTTTCCAATCTTTCGACTTGAGAGTACCTAATGAAGGTTACTATAGAAACGTGTCGTGCGCACTAAATTAGATATGTAAGGTTTTATTATTGTCTACCATTACTATCTTATTCGTATTTTTTTTCAATACAGGCAACAGATAGTTTGGTAGTTTCAGTAGATTTGGTGGTTCACGTCAGGGGAATTCCTTGCTAGGCAGATGGTTCCAATCGGGATAAAAATGATGAAAAATTACTTATATCTGTATATATTATGTACGTAGAAGAGTTTCTTTCTCTCTCTCCTTTTTTTTAATATTGTTAAATAAGTATAAACTATTGTGTATATATTAATGTGAATATCATTTAATGTTAAATACGAAAAATCATGCATTATTGTTACATATGCCTAGTCAATCAGTGATTATAAATAAGCGTTAGAGAATGCCGGAAAGGAAACAAAAATGGACAATCCAGACAAACTGGCAACATAGGGTACACAAGACGAAGACAAACAAAACAAAAACACAACACAATATGTCTTGGACACCACTATACTCAAACAAACACAAATAACGTAAATAAAACATGAGCACTCCTACAAATAACGTCAATAAGACATGAGCCCTCCTACAAATAACGTAAATAAGACATGAGTCCTCCTACAAATAACGTAAATAAGACATGAGCGCTCCAACAAATAACGTAAATAAGACATGAACCCTCCTACAAATAACGTTAATAAGACATGAGCCCTCCTACAAATAACGTAAATAAGAGATGAGCCCTCCTACAAATAACGTAAATAAGACATGAGCCCTCCTACAAATAACGTAAATAAGACATGAGCCCTCCTACAAATAACGTAAATAAGACATGAACCCTCCTACAAATAACGTAAATAAGACATGAGCCCTCCTACAAATAACGTAAATAAGACATGAGCCCTCCTACAAATAACGTAAATAAGACATGAGCGCTCCTACAAATAACGTAAATAAGACATGAGCCCTGCTACAAATAACTTGAGGTAAAAACGAACAGAACATCGTTTTAGTGTTTATACCAAAACCAAGAAAGCAATATCACAATGGTATGATCTCAACGAAATATCTGTTAGAGTACATACATTCTCTTCCTTCAATAGCATTAACACATTTGACTTCTCTACCCTTAACACAACTATTCCCTTCTCAAAACTAAAAAACAGATTAAAAGAATTGGTCAAACTGTGCTTCATAAAAAAAAAAAAGTACCAATTTATTTGAAGAGTAAAATCTTATTTGGTAAAACAAACCACTCTGATATCAACAAAAGGATATCTGAATCTGACATCATCAAAATGCTCGAGTTTTTGATTGACAACATATTTGCTTTGTTTGGTGCAAGAGTTTTTTCAACAAACAGTCGGATGCCTATGGGTACCAATAGCGCTCCTCTTCTCGTCGACTAGTTTCTCTAATCGGATGCGGCAGACTTTATACATGGGGCTTCTCAAGAAAAACAAAAAGAAGTTAGCCTAATCCTTTAATTTCATGTTCCGTTATATATATTGGGTCCTTTCACTAAAGCATTCAAACTTTTGTGATTATGTTGATTGCATCTATCCCACTGAGTTTGAAATAAAGGATACCACAGATAAAGACAAGTCTGCTTCATACCTTTACCATGACATACACCTAAATATTGACAATAAGAGCCGTTTTCGAATGAAACTTTACGACAAAATGAATGATTTAAATGTTCCCTTTGTGTTCTTTCTATTTATATGTTGCATCATTTCAGCAGTATCTGAATATGGAACATATATCTCTCAGCTGAAGCGATATTCCAGAGCTTGTGGTTTCTATCATGAATTCCTTGACAGAAGGTTGCTGCTAACAAGGAAGCTACAGAACCAAGAGTAGTTAAGTTGACGTTATCACTTTGAAAGTGTTGCGGTCGCCACCATGACTTCATTAACCGTTACGGAATATATGTGTCACAATCGATCACAGATCCTATGTTCCGTTTGTCGTAATCACAACCCTGTCCTTTCTTCATTAGTGACTTATCAGTGGGAATGTAACAAGAGTAACACAACGGGTGCCACTAGTGGAGCAGGAACTGCCAACCCTTCCGGGGCACCCTCGGTTTTATGTAGGGTTCGTGTTGCTCAATCTTTAATTTTCTATGTAGTATTTTGTATGTCATTGTTTGTTTCTTTGTCCTTTCTCTTTAAGCCATTGTATTATCAGTTCTTCTTCTATTTACGGCTTCTGATTTCCACTTTGGTACCTTCAAGCTTTTCTTTTTGATTTTTATTCTCATAATATTTTCCTAGCTATATGACAACCCTGATTTTAATCAAGTTGATTGTTTCATTCGTTTTGCAGTTTTGGTCTTCTTTTCCATTATACGTCTTATTGTAGAATTAAAACCGTATCTCCGCACAACTAATCAAGATTAACTCTGTATTTGGACATATGTACATTCACAGAGAGTCACCACCAGCAGTAGAAGAAATCATTCACATTTCAAGACCAGACAATGTCATTTTTATATTTATATGTAGAAACTTTGTTTAATCTTCGGTGCAATGGCAAATGAACTTGTAATTATGGTATGCATTTTTCTAAAAACTAGGAGCCTCCGGAAGGAACATTTCTCTGGATCCACACATTCCGCAGTCTGCTTTGTGAATATACATCAAACCAAATTGTGCCACGTCACTGTGGTCATTATTTTTCTCCGATGCATTAAATAAAAAAAAAAGAGAACGTCATACATATATACAGACTTTTCAACATTTCCTTTGACTATGGTTCAGGTAAGATATGTTATTTCTTATCAAAATGATGTTGTTTATTAAAACATCCAGTGATACAGTCGCCTTGATGAACTTGCCACACGGACTTTCCTATACTAGTATCTTGAAGCTGTATATTACAATCAATTAAAATGACAGGCTATAGTGTCAAACTTCTATGAGACATACAGGTTTGTATATATACCACAGGCACTTGTTTCATTCAAAAAATATATGCCCCCTCCTCTTCCTTGCTTCAAGGTAAACATCTGCCCTTTACCTCTTCTCCACTTCGCCTCAATATTTTTCGCTTATTTGTGATCCTTTCGTTGACACAATTATATCGTTACACTCCCGAGATATTTCTCTTTTCGACTGCCACATTTAAATATATCTACCGGGCCCCCCTCGGACAAATTGGACAAAAATAGTCAGCGAACGTGGCTTATTAAAAATTTCAGTCAGTGAAACGGATACAGCCACTTCTGATTTGCGCTGGATTTTTCATATCCATTCGGAATTCTCTAGATCGGCCATGTGTAACAATGCCACATGATCATCTCCTCTCAAATGTAAAGTAAGCCTTTAAAATACAGATAATTGTTCCATTGCAGATTATAAAAATATTTTCAACTCCAAATTACTGATATTTGATTTTTAAAGCACCTTTTATTTAATTTTCTAAATCAATTTAAACCGGACCGGAAGTGGTTGTATCCGTTTCATTGACTGAAATGTTTAATAAGCCACATTCGTTGACTATTCTTGTCCAATTTGTCTGAGGGGGGCCCGGTAGATATATCTAAATGTGGCAGTCGAAAAGAGAAATATCTCGGGAGTGTAACGATATAATTGGGTCAGCGAAAGGATCACCAATAAGCGAAAAATATTGAGGCGAAGTGGGGAAGGGGAAAAGGGTAGATGTTTACCTTGAAGTAAGGAAGAGGAGGGAGGGGGCATATATTTTTTGAATGAAACAAGTGCCTGTGATTTATACTATGTTTTGTGATTAGTTATTAGATATATACATCAGTATCATTTAATTCTAAAATACGTTTGATATTTTGTTAATTTGACAACCAGTTTCATAGCTGGAATAACAAGTAAGTAATAAATCCGTATGTGTAATATTGAGTATTTTGAATTTGTGTCGGATAACTTTTATTTACTTCAGACCCAGTCCAGGTCGGCATTTTATGTACTGGGTCCGTGTCAGGTTTCTAGGCATCGGGTCCGGATTTTATATAGCGATCCGAGTCTAGATTGTTTGTACTGGGTCCGGTATATTTTGGGTCCTTGTCAAGAATTTATGTACTGTGTCCGAGTCCCGATTCTATCTGTTGTGTACATATTTTATGTATCGGTCCGGCCCTGTTTCCAGATCCGGGTCCGGATTTTGTTAACTGGGTTCGGATTTCATATACCTGATCCGGGTCTGCATACATACTGTATTGACAACCCATCAGAGCGTCAATGAGATGAATACAATTTTTTTTAAATTCTTTATGTTTTTATCCACAAACAAGTTGTACAACAAAAAACGTGCAAATCGTAAAACGTAAACACCGTCATAATTCATGTTAGACAGGTTTGATGGATTTAACAACAAAAAAGTCATTTTTAAAATACTTGATCACTTTGATCATTTATAGTGACATTAGTCATTACTATTACACAATTTATCTTCTAAATAAATCAACATTTTTTTTAAAGTTCAACTTTGCGGAAGAACCATAAAAGTATCCTACCGTGACATCTGCTCGGTCATGCAATAAAGTCGGTCACTTGTTTTGATTTACAATTCTCGCGCAGCACGAGACCAATGACGTCATTCTGTATATTCATAGCGTACATAAACACAGAGGGAATTCTTTTCAACGTCAAAATTACAAGATGAGGTTAAAACAGAGAAGTTTGAATTGAATAAATTCCATGCAAGTAAAAAAGATCCTTTTTACTAATGTCGTTTTTTCCTGATCATTATGCTTGTTAAATATGTTTCCATCGATGGTATTCTCCAAGCATTTGTATTTTTCCGGTTTGTTGACATAATCGTCATCACAGTTCATGACCATTTCTGGAATGTAGGCCAAACAAATTGTATTTTAAAATACTTTGAAAATATGATGATTGATCATTCAGAGTCCACCATTTTCTAGAAAATGGCCGATTTTACCGGGAAAATACATGCAAGTGCTCTCCATTAGTCACAAAATGGCAGATTATTTTGCATTTCCACTGCTGCTTTAATAACAAATATACCCCTTACTTCTTGGGGTAATGAAATGAAATTCACAGAGAAGATAGAAAAAGAATTAATTTACAGCAATAATCAAAATTTATAGCATAAATTGAACAGAGAATTAAATTAAACCAAACAGAAAAATGAGATTATCTGGGTAAAAAAAAAACTGTCATTATTACAAATAGCATCAACAAAACTGTATTGTTACCACTCTGTGATAATAAATGTGATTAAAATAAATTGAAATCAGTCATGAATTGTTTTACAAAAATATGGCAGAATGTAGTCAGTCTAATAGATTGTATTGACAAAAGCAAAAACACAAAATTCACTGGATTAAATACTTTATTATATGGATAAGCAAGTTTAATATTTGCATCAAATAATTAATTTTTAATACTTCAATTTCAAACTATTTAAAAAAAACATCATTTGAATTTTTTCAGACAAAACAATTACACTGAAAAAGCTAAAATACTGTACTTTCTTAATCTGGTTTACTTTTCAAGCTTGGTTGGCCTATGACAAAATCATGTGCTTTATTGACCTTTGACCGACTTTATGTGACGTAATAGGACGCCATTTGGAAAAAAAGGGAGGGGGGTCGTTTTTAATGCCACTTTCAACAACATTTCAGTCATATCGTAGCTGTCAGTTTTATTAGT
Organism: Bathymodiolus septemdierum; assembly: GCA_963383655.1. Taxonomy (NCBI): domain Eukaryota; kingdom Metazoa; phylum Mollusca; class Bivalvia; order Mytilida; family Modiolidae; genus Bathymodiolus; species Bathymodiolus septemdierum. The sequence continues at coordinate 71,516,520 of OY726520.1, forward strand.
GGAGGAAACCGGAGTACCTGAAGAAAACAATTTAATTAGATTTTGGTTTCACTATTATGTCTAACGATGGTCCATTGCTCTATCTAATATTTAAATGATGGTTGAGGTCGTCGATAAAACTAATATTATACATATGATAATTTTTGTGTCATGAAGATCAAAATACTATTTATAATGCTCAAGATAATGGCGTTCTTCATAACAACACTGTTCGCTCGGTTACTGACACGTGTAAACAACGATTGGTGACATGGTTTATTAGATATATTTGTATATTTATTATTAAAGGTAAGGTTCCACCTCAGACATAGGCGACCATAGCAGAATTAGGCTATTCTGTTTAGGTCCTTTGATTTTATTGCTCCGAAAGATTTTTAAATTATTTGACTTTCCAATCTTTCGACTTGAGAGTACCTAATGAAGGTTACTATAGAAACGTGTCGTGCGCACTAAATTAGATATGTAAGGTTTTATTATTGTCTACCATTACTATCTTATTCGTATTTTTTTTCAATACAGGCAACAGATAGTTTGGTAGTTTCAGTAGATTTGGTGGTTCACGTCAGGGGAATTCCTTGCTAGGCAGATGGTTCCAATCGGGATAAAAATGATGAAAAATTACTTATATCTGTATATATTATGTACGTAGAAGAGTTTCTTTCTCTCTCTCCTTTTTTTTAATATTGTTAAATAAGTATAAACTATTGTGTATATATTAATGTGAATATCATTTAATGTTAAATACGAAAAATCATGCATTATTGTTACATATGCCTAGTCAATCAGTGATTATAAATAAGCGTTAGAGAATGCCGGAAAGGAAACAAAAATGGACAATCCAGACAAACTGGCAACATAGGGTACACAAGACGAAGACAAACAAAACAAAAACACAACACAATATGTCTTGGACACCACTATACTCAAACAAACACAAATAACGTAAATAAAACATGAGCACTCCTACAAATAACGTCAATAAGACATGAGCCCTCCTACAAATAACGTAAATAAGACATGAGTCCTCCTACAAATAACGTAAATAAGACATGAGCGCTCCAACAAATAACGTAAATAAGACATGAACCCTCCTACAAATAACGTTAATAAGACATGAGCCCTCCTACAAATAACGTAAATAAGAGATGAGCCCTCCTACAAATAACGTAAATAAGACATGAGCCCTCCTACAAATAACGTAAATAAGACATGAGCCCTCCTACAAATAACGTAAATAAGACATGAACCCTCCTACAAATAACGTAAATAAGACATGAGCCCTCCTACAAATAACGTAAATAAGACATGAGCCCTCCTACAAATAACGTAAATAAGACATGAGCGCTCCTACAAATAACGTAAATAAGACATGAGCCCTGCTACAAATAACTTGAGGTAAAAACGAACAGAACATCGTTTTAGTGTTTATACCAAAACCAAGAAAGCAATATCACAATGGTATGATCTCAACGAAATATCTGTTAGAGTACATACATTCTCTTCCTTCAATAGCATTAACACATTTGACTTCTCTACCCTTAACACAACTATTCCCTTCTCAAAACTAAAAAACAGATTAAAAGAATTGGTCAAACTGTGCTTCATAAAAAAAAAAAAGTACCAATTTATTTGAAGAGTAAAATCTTATTTGGTAAAACAAACCACTCTGATATCAACAAAAGGATATCTGAATCTGACATCATCAAAATGCTCGAGTTTTTGATTGACAACATATTTGCTTTGTTTGGTGCAAGAGTTTTTTCAACAAACAGTCGGATGCCTATGGGTACCAATAGCGCTCCTCTTCTCGTCGACTAGTTTCTCTAATCGGATGCGGCAGACTTTATACATGGGGCTTCTCAAGAAAAACAAAAAGAAGTTAGCCTAATCCTTTAATTTCATGTTCCGTTATATATATTGGGTCCTTTCACTAAAGCATTCAAACTTTTGTGATTATGTTGATTGCATCTATCCCACTGAGTTTGAAATAAAGGATACCACAGATAAAGACAAGTCTGCTTCATACCTTTACCATGACATACACCTAAATATTGACAATAAGAGCCGTTTTCGAATGAAACTTTACGACAAAATGAATGATTTAAATGTTCCCTTTGTGTTCTTTCTATTTTATGTTGCAATCATTTCAGCAGTATCTGAATATGGAACATATATCTCTCAGCTGAAGCGATATTCCAGAGCTTGTGGTTTCTATCATGAATTCCTTGACAGAAGGTTGCTGCTAACAAGGAAGCTACAGAACCAAGAGTAGTTAAGTTGACGTTATCACTTTGAAAGTGTTGCGGTCGCCACCATGACTTCATTAACCGTTACGGAATATATGTGTCACAATCGATCACAGATCCTATGTTCCGTTTGTCGTAATCACAACCCTGTCCTTTCTTCATTAGTGACTTATCAGTGGGAATGTAACAAGAGTAACACAACGGGTGCCACTAGTGGAGCAGGAACTGCCAACCCTTCCGGGGCACCCTCGGTTTTATGTAGGGTTCGTGTTGCTCAATCTTTAATTTTCTATGTAGTATTTTGTATGTCATTGTTTGTTTCTTTGTCCTTTCTCTTTAAGCCATTGTATTATCAGTTCTTCTTCTATTTACGGCTTCTGATTTCCACTTTGGTACCTTCAAGCTTTTCTTTTTGATTTTTATTCTCATAATATTTTCCTAGCTATATGACAACCCTGATTTTAATCAAGTTGATTGTTTCATTCGTTTTTGCAGTTTTGGTCTTCTTTTCCATTATACGTCTTATTGTAGAATTAAAACCGTATCTCCGCACAACTAATCAAGATTAACTCTGTATTTGGACATATGTACATTCACAGAGAGTCACCACCAGCAGTAGAAGAAATCATTCACATTTCAAGACCAGACAATGTCATTTTTATATTTATATGTAGAAACTTTGTTTAATCTTCGGTGCAATGGCAAATGAACTTGTAATTATGGTATGCATTTTTCTAAAAACTAGGAGCCTCCGGAAGGAACATTTCTCTGGATCCACACATTCCGCAGTCTGCTTTGTGAATATACATCAAACCAAATTGTGCCACGTCACTGTGGTCATTATTTTTCTCCGATGCATTAAATAAAAAAAAAAGAGAACGTCATACATATATACAGACTTTTCAACATTTCCTTTGACTATGGTTCAGGTAAGATATGTTATTTCTTATCAAAATGATGTTGTTTATTAAAACATCCAGTGATACAGTCGCCTTGATGAACTTGCCACACGGACTTTCCTATACTAGTATCTTGAAGCTGTATATTACAATCAATTAAAATGACAGGCTATAGTGTCAAACTTCTATGAGACATACAGGTTTGTATATATACCACAGGCACTTGTTTCATTCAAAAAATATATGCCCCCTCCTCTTCCTTGCTTCAAGGTAAACATCTGCCCTTTACCTCTTCTCCACTTCGCCTCAATATTTTTCGCTTATTTTGTGATCCTTTCGTTGACACAATTATATCGTTACACTCCCGAGATATTTCTCTTTTCGACTGCCACATTTAAATATATCTACCGGGCCCCCCTCGGACAAATTGGACAAAAATAGTCAGCGAACGTGGCTTATTAAAAATTTCAGTCAGTGAAACGGATACAGCCACTTCTGATTTGCGCTGGATTTTTCATATCCATTCGGAATTCTCTAGATCGGCCATGTGATAACAATGCCACATGATCATCTCCTCTCAAATGTA